>CM062814.1:685441408-686752560 GCA_031772625.1 Pinus tabuliformis | reverse complement strand
GATCTCAAAAACATGAAAAAATAAAAAATTTTCCTTGAAAGTCAAACTATAAGAAGCTAAACGAAAGGAAGAATTTCTTTAGGATTTGATCCATGAATGGGAAGAGAACTGTTAGAGTCTCAAGGCAAAGGTCATCTCTCTTAGAATGGATCTTGAGAAAATGAAGGCCCAGAAAGGCATAAATGAAAAATTTGCAGAAGGAACAAAGAAGCTAGATCAAATTCTAAGAAGTCAAAGGTCTTGAGGAAATAAAACATGCCTGTGTTACTCGAGACCATACGAATATTTTATGGGAAAGATGAACTTCAAGTCCGTAGGTTTTGAGGAATCACATAACTATGCAAAGTTGTATCAAGAAAAAATCAATGAAGACAAAAAGGGAGCAAGCTAGATTGGACCCCATCATTGGAATAATAACTCCATCTACCCCAAGGAACCACACTTGTGGAGAATAAATCAATTAGCGAGACAATAGAGGCACCTTCATGCACAAAATCACGAACCTTCCAACTTCACGTACTCTCATTTATTTTATTTTATTTTTTATAAATGTTACATTTTTGGACATAAGGTTGTTGATTATAGAAAGATAAAAGTTGAAAGAAATGAAAATTTCAGATACAATAAGTATCAGAATCTATATCTCAAAAATTTGAAAATTAGGTTAAAAAATCCATTGTTTTAAAAAAAAAAATTCTTGCACGATGCGTTCAATAGGTTAGGCTTGCACCGATTACAGTGCACCCTATAAATTTACAGGGTGCACCACAAATCAGTGTGTTCCATTAACGTACCTCAATTTTCTCGATGTGTTCGGTAAATTGAAACGCACCAGGAAAAGTTATAATTTTTGTGGCGATGCATTTGATAAAAGTTACTTCTCGGTGCATTTATTTTTACCAGATGCACCACATGCATAATATTAAAAAATTATAGCTCAATGCATTCGTTAACCTGAACGTTTTGTTTCAGTGCGAAATGGTTATGGATATGCATTGGTGAGAATAGTTGTGTTGATGCATTGCATTGAAAAATAAAAATAACCAATATTTTTGTATCTATGTGAACCGAAAGCGGTGTGTCAAGTCGATGTACGCACCATTTTCGTTGCTTTATTGTTTTTGTGGCACACCGTATCCAGTTCATTTTGTTTTTTTGGTGCACCGAGGATCATTTGTTTTTTTAATTGAATTTTTTATGTCCATATTTATAAACACATTTTTAATTTAATTAAGAAAATAATTATGTTTTATGTATGAGGTTGGTGCATTTTATATTTCAATCATGTAGAGACGTCAATAGAGGGAGGAGCAAAAACAACAGGAGAAAAGGGTGTACCAATACAATATGGTCTGAACATGGGAGGCATGAGAGAGGGAGAGATATTTATACCCTCACCCTATTACCAAAATGACCCAAGGCCTCTTGATGAATGTATGACTCCCTAAGTATTATGAGGAGGCTACATCCTTGAAGGAGAAATCTGGGTTGTTGGCACAGTTGATTTATCAATGGGATTTCCACCAACAAGCTTTTCGTGTTAGCCTTGATTAGTGATATCAACCCACTGAGGAGGAAATTTATTTTATCACTGGCCTATCCATGAGAGGGGATGATTTTCCCCAGTTCCATGATGTCTGGAATGGTGCTACAGCAGAGAGTCAACTTGTATAATCTCAGAGAGATGTTGGGGATCATGTACTACATCCAACAGAATTTCAGGTGTCTAGTGGACAACTACGAATATCTTGCTTTAGTGTAGAGGAGGTTAGGTGCCTCTCACTATTAGTGAGTACCATTGCACACTATGCAAGTGATGGGAAACACATTAGTTTCCCTATTTTATTTTATGTCAATTCTTTAGCGCATAGGCCACGATGTATCAGATGGTGAACCATTTTTTTTGGTAGTTTTGTATGGCTTTAGATAGATGTCGTGCTATGATACATGGGGGAGTGAACTTTCCTTTTTCTTCAGATCTTTTTTGTTTATTTTTTGAGAGGGTTCTAGAGATGAGGCCTAATTTTTACCATCGCCCTCCTAGGCCGATGATTGAGGTGCAGATGCACATATGGGGCAAGATGATTCCCAAGAGGGGCAAATAGAGTATTCAGCTAGGCTTTTTGCGAAGGCACTGGGGCTACTGGCCAATGAGGATGACCGCATGTTTGTCTTGGTGTCATGTCCTTACACGGGGATGGATTGTTGACAGTGTCCCAACATCCTCTTCACACCAGATGAGACTGCAGATGATAGAGGTAGTATTATTGTTTTCTTTAAATTAATCTAGTTTCATTTTATTGTCTTAATTAATTGGAATAAAAAAATTTCTAGCACGTTCTTTAACTTGTTTTATGAAATTGTTTAATGAAATTGTTTAATTTTTTTGTACTATATATTTTGTAGATATTAACACATTCGTTGGGGACATGCCTCCTCCCCCACCAGATGCAAATGGGGAGATGGTTGAGGTCGCAGTGGGTGAGGCACATCCTCGAATGCAAATGGGCATGGGCATGCAGCTGTGTAGGGATGATGTCAGATTCAAGATGGAGTAATACAACCAACTCTCTAGACTTTTGTTTGAAGAGGGAGCTCGCCCTGTGATGGCTCGAGACATCAGGGAAGATCGTAGGCTCCTGGAGCTCTTGAGGGACTATTCACGCGATATTATGAGCCTTATGCAACATATCATAGGAGCTACCAGGCTACTGGAACCAAGGAGGGATGGGAATGCAAAAGATACACATGATTCTTCACCCAGTACTACCCCATTGGATGATGATTAGGGTATGAGTGATCCTTTTGGTAGTCCTCCTCCTCCTCCTCCTTCACTTCATGATCAGCCAGTACTGCATGTTTCTCCTCAGATAGTAGACCATCCACCTTCTCCTCGAGCTTATAGTTCGACTATTGAGGTAGTTGACCATCCATTGTCTTCTGCTACAAACCAAGTTTCCAATACTACTATTGTATCAAATATTTTATAGCATTTATTTGACTTGTTTGTATATATATATAATATATATATGTTGCATTTTTTTCTGTTCATGTTGATGTACTTAGTTTATATGTTGGTGTTCATGTGTATATTGTTAGGTCATGTTAGATATGTTCATTTAATGTGCTTGTAGATAGATGTGTACGTGATAATAGTTATTTAACATGAGATGTATATTTGAGAATGTGTGGTGATGACATTAGATTACAAGCTTGTGTTTCGTTATATGTGATCACGATGATGATGTCTGGTTAGTTATTAGATTTTTGTGCTAGCTAATAACGTTTATATGTGCTAGAGGTGTATATAATTAGATGATGTTAGCAAAGTTGAATGTTTATTTTAGATGATGTTTATGTTTTTTAGATGATTATTATCATGATATTTATTTTTATGAAATTAAATTTATTATAGATTATGTATTAGTGAACCTATATCAAAATTTTATATATGAAATTACATGAAAAATGACTTACTTTATTAAAAAATGAAAAGATATTTTTATAAATTACAAAGTTTAATATGGTTGAAATTATAATTGTAAAATTACCATAAATATTTTGCTATTGCTTAGATAGTTCATGCATATTCATTCTAACCTAATTAATAAAATATTTCAATACTCACAAGGAAAAAATAATTAAAGGTAAAATAATTTAGTTAGTTCTTAATAAGACAAAAATGTGTAACTCATTTAGTTTTTGATATAAAATGTTAATACAATTTAAACAATGAGAAATTACACATGGTCTATATACAGATAGAAAATCAATGTAGATCCATCTCAATCACAAATTTATGAAGCACTAAAAGAGATTAAATATTTTGACATGTACATCATTTTTCAAGTTTTTCATTCTATAAAGAGATTTTCATATAATGAGATTTGATTCCTTTTGGCTCTTGGTAGATCCTTTGTTAAGATGAATCTATGTTGGTTTATAAAATTCAATCTATTGTTAAATTTAAAAAAATTAAGTCAATTCTTTTTTTTGTAATTAATTTAGATTTAATATAACTCAAAAACAAATATTTTAATAAAATTTAATTTATCACTAAAGTATGAAAGTTTCAAGCAGTTTAAATTTAATATTTATAGCAACTATTACCAATTTAAATTAGAAATTTTTTTCTCTAAAGGTGAGGAAGAAATGTAAAATAAGGCTTGTGAAGTTATTTGTAGTTGGGGATTTGCTCTATTGGAAGTTCTCCCTTAAAAAGGCAAGTGATTTTTTTTTAGCAATAAAGATATAACATATTGGTGTTATTTTGGTTCTTTATTTTCTATTGTTGTTTAATTTTATTTTTTATAATAATAAATATGAGTTAAATGACACAAAAATCATACTATATTAGATTTAACTTTTCCACAAATAATATATTTGATTATTTCTTAATATAGAACCCAAGAAATATTATTTTTTCCGCATACTTATCATGAGATAGTCACTAAAATTCATGTTTTCACATTTCTCCTAGCTAATACATCATGTTTACAATGATAGAGACATGTCTACTTTAAATAATTTACTTATAGATACATAAAAATAAATATTTACTTTACATAGTCTAAATAGGAAATAATAATGCATCACCAAGTTTATTAGAAATTCAAACAAATGTCTCTTAATCACATCATTTTATTTATCATTTAATTCTTAGCCTTAAAATATTTATTAATTCAACTTTTATTTAGAATTACCATTGAAAAGAAGAGTTAAAACTCTCACATTATCCATGAAGAAAAAATTAAAACCTCTCATTCATCCATGTAAGCCCATTTGTTTCTCTTATGATCCATAAAAAAATGTAATCAACATTTCACACATGCACATAAGACCTCCTTTTAGTTTACATAATGTTGCAAGAACTGAAATTTAAATATAGTAAACATGAGTTTACCTCTCATGAAAATAATTTAATCTTACATATTAATACACAAATTTTTCATTGTTAAAGTCCTCATATATTTATCACTGTGTTATTTATATTGATTTTGATACAAACCTGAACAAAAAACGTGTGAAATGATTAATAAACCAATAAGTATCTAACATCTAATTATACATTCCTTTTCTTTAATTCCTTCATCTCAACCATTTTATGTCAAGTAGGGAAGAATCAACTTATTTTATTGAAATCATGGAGTGCTCTTGTGAACCTTCCTAGAATAAGTCTTCAATGTTGTTTCCAAATTCCCTATTTTCTCATTTTTAGGATATTCTTCTCATTTTCCTATTTGAGAAGGATGCTCACCTTGAATCATTATTATCATAGATATTGTACACCATGTTTTAAGAATTTATATTTATGGAGATATGTTGCATAGTGAAAATAAGCTAGGCTATTTTACTATATTGAAAAACTTTGACAATGGTTGCCTATTAGTACACACATATAACACAAATATGATCTTCCTTCTACATTTTCTATCACTTTTTGAGTTATTTTAGATTGATACTCACAATGTCATTTGAGAAAAGAGATAAGGAGTATATTTAAATTTATATTTTGAAAAAATATAGTTATAAATAAGAATTCTTAATGGAGTGCTCACCTTTAATATTCAAGATGGACTTTCATATTATCTAGAGTAGAAAATGTTTTATATTAGAAATATATGTTTTGGGACACAAAAGTACAACATAAGAGTACAAATTTGATAACTCATGCTTAGAATTACAATATTTAATCCATCTTGATGTCTATCCAAAGCCTATAGAAGAAGCCTACTATAAATTAGAATTAAACAAATATGTTAAAATTTTAATTTTTATAATAAATTACACAATTGGAAATACTTAGTTTTAACTGTAAATATGTTTCCATTGGAAAAAAAACATGTAAAAATGTTTGTGAGTATTACCAATTATGGAAAATGCCAACAAGACGAATAAAAAAAATATAATTAGATAAATAAAGAAAACAAAAACATGCAACAATAGTATAAATGATGAAATAACACAAGTAAATATCAATCTATGTTTTCATCACCCTCATTATCCTTCTCACTTGGCATGATAAAATTGTTGTTCTCAAAAATATGTTTTGATCTAGGGTCATGTCTTAATACGAACCACCAATCCCTATCCAACACATGTGGGTAAAAAAGAACTTGGTTATAGTATTTGGGGAAAACATAAGGCTCCCTAGCTTCATGACACATCTTTCTAAAGTTGATAGATATCATCCCACTATCGCAATCTTCCTTTACATTATTCTGATCAAAGGTGTCCCACAACTTGGACCTAAAAATAACATAGTGGAATGAAGAGAAGTCCACCTCAATGATCTCTTGTATCATTTTGACATAACCTAATGTCCCATGTATTAGGTTTTGACTGTGGTGTCTAGCGCAACTAGATTGGTTGAACTTATAATAGCTGTGGTTAAAAATCCATGTAAAATATATAAGGACACGGTGAAGGGACATGTATTCCAAGATGAATGGTGGTCAAAACATCCTAGTGGGTGTTCAATTCAGTTATGATGGCTAAGGATATTGGCAAAGGCAATGACAAAGGCTTTGCAAAGGAAAAAAGGCATTTTTGGCACATTTATTTATGAAAATAATGGAAAATAGGAGAAAAGGAAGGTGAAAGGTCACAGGTTGCATGTGAGGAGGAAAATTAACGAAAATAATGGAAAATGAAGAAAATAGAAGTCTCATTGATAAAAAGGCTTATGAGGATCAATTGGCAAGCTTTTCCTTAGCTTTTTCATTGGATCAAGAAAGGCAAAGAAGGCAAGAGGAAGGAAGATCAAGCAAGGAAGAGCAGGATCAAGCTGCTACAACAAGATTCTTTGCAAGTATCAATTTTCATGTATATTTTCCTTGCTAGATTTGGCATGCATGGTATTGCATGTGGTTCTTTTGTTGTTATGGTATGGGTTTTTCTAGGTGTAATAGTGTTTTCAGCCTAGCCTTGTCATTTTCCGGATAGCCATGGTGTGATGGGGTTCTTATGTTTTGGTTGAGCTAGATTGTCAGATGGATTCGAAGTTGAGTGAGGTGGATCTCTGAATGATAGAGCACGTTGCCTAGTGGTCCTTGAATCATACTATGGATCATGATAAAGCCACTGGACTAGTGACCCCTGAGCTAGACTATGGGTTGTAGTAAATCCAGGATTGTGTTGCTTCAGTGGGCCTATGAATCCTTGCCAGTGAATGACAAGATATTCGGTAAAGCCAAGAGGTGATTCGATCTCCATTGTGCCTATTAATCTCAGGTTGGGATATGCGGTAAATCCTAGAGAGTGGGTCTTAGTGTAGGGCCTAATGATCCTTGTTTGGATTGCGGTAAATCCTAAGAGACTAGGAGACATGAAAATTCCTCACGGTGTAGGTGGAGAAATCTGATTGCATCCATGTTTGTTTGGCCTAATGATTGGGTGGGGATCATGCTAAAGCCTGTTATTACATGTTTATTGTGTTGGCCTAGTGATCCAAGATGGATTATGGTAAAGCCTAGTTTCTATTGATGAAGGTGAGGTGGTTTAGCCTTAGGATTCCCTGGTTGGTTCTTTTGGTTTGAGTCCCACATTTAGGCTTGGAATATGGCATGGGAGTGAATGGTTGAAGAGATATTTGGCTCAACCATTCTATGGTCAGGTGGAATGTGGTAGTGCCATCCCGGGTTTGGATTCTGTATCATCAATATGAGGTTATTTCTCCTTGTATGTCTATGAGCATTATACTGGTTTATATGTGGATCATATGGTTGTGATTTCATTAGTATATATGTTGCTATTATGTTGGTTATGTATGTGTTTTATGACAGTGGCTATGTATGGCTCTCATCATGTTTTTACTTGTAAATGAATGGACAATGTATCTATGACCTAATAGATGATAATGCAACAAATTATATGAGGGAACAATGGTTGTTAGTGATTCTCAGATAAGCCTGATATCCCTATGCTTAAATCTATTATTTACACTTGTAGATTACATATTTGTGATATGTTTGACGAAATGCATGTCATAGCTAGTAGGGGTATGGTTAAGGGCTTGTTCAACTATTTGCATTTGCATAATTGTTTCACTGTTATCTTACTGTTTTGAAGGTGTCATTCAATTATGGGCAATTACTTAGGCTTTGGGCCTGAAAAAGTGGCTTAAATCCCTAGGACGCTGGTATAGAACTAGACAAAATAGTCCCTGGATGTTGGCATTCCTTTTCATGAGAGTGTTCAGTGCCTCCTAGATGCTGGCATACCTATAGCATCAGAGCGTCCATAGGTCAAGTGGTCAAAAACATCAGTGGGACCCAGGGGCTAGCTACCTGAAGTGTTGGGATGCTTCTCAGGGGTCCTGTAGCTGACGTGGAAGGTCTGTATGTTGTGTTTCCATCGATTCCATTTCCTTAAGGTCACATAGGAGGTCAAATATAATCATAGTATCCTCTAGTCGCATGTATACCCTCGTTGGTCGATTACTTGGGTAGATGTAGGAGGAGGGTGTTACAGAGTGGTATCAGAGCATGGTTCACCCCTTAGACTAGATGGGCAGTGTGTTGGTAATGCATTCATGTCAGTTTCATATGTGTTTCTTTGCTTGTAGTCCATGTGCTTGTTGAATTTGCATGGTGTTGATCATGGTTGTAGTGATGTCGCCATGTGAAGTTTGATAATGTTGTTGTGGGATGTGTCATCATGTGTGTATGGTTGTATATACATGTCGATGTCTATATTTTTTTATGCATGCATTGTCATGGTTATGGTCATGGCTATGGCTATGCATGTATAGAAGGTCATACGTGCATTGTGAGGTCATTGTATGCAATTAGGTCATCATGATGCTATTGGTATATTATGATGCTAATGTGTTGACTGAGATAGATTAGGAGATGTAGATCATCAAAGTGAATTTGTAGCATTGAACCTTGATGCAAGAGCATGTCGTCATACAAGTTTGTATGTAAGGCATGTAGGTATGTAGGTTGAGGATTGTTATATGCATTATGGTTATGTGTATTCCTTTCATTCTATTGATGTTATGGTTGTATGCATTGCTAGTGTTGTTTTAGGTTAGATAACTTGATGATTGTGTTATATGTTTTTGATGAGTATATTATAGGTCAACTTGGTGTTGTTATATGATAGTTATATTGATGATTAGGTTATATGTTATTGATGAACATGATATATAACTTGTTGTTGTTATATGCTAATAACTTGATGATTAGGGTTATTACATTAATATCTTGATGTCATCTATATCATACTAATTTGGATTGGTCTATGAAAATGGTTAAGGTTATGACATTCAGGTATGAGTTAATATGTTGTGATATTGTGTCAAACTAATCTAGACTGATCATACATATGTGATTGTTATGCATGAACGACAAATGTTTATGAGCTTATGATGTGAACATGTTACTTATTTATTGTTATGGATATCATGATCTTATTTGTGCTTGAGTTGATGTGTTGTAAAGTTATATCGTGATAACTAGATTGATTGTGCAGATAAGATATCCTCCCCTGAGATGCATTAATGTATGAGTTTTCTTATCTCGTATATTTTGTGCTTGACTATTTGATTATGTCATCTATTTGGTGTTTGAGTGTTTGGTGTTTATTATGTCATCTAGTTGATTTATCTAACATGGTGCATTTATAGTTTTCTTGAATATTTGATTAATTGCATGATATGAGTATGTCTATAAGATTTCCTGAATGAACGATCTTGTTTTAAGATTATTGTACTAACACATATGTGTTGAGATAGTTGATATGTACTTGAGTGTAATAAGTGACAGTTGTAGTAATATGTCTAATGACTATGAGTTGAATATGAATTATGCGATGATTGCTAGTCTTGGTAATGGTCAATTTCAAATTGATAGATATGATTGTCTTTATATTTAGAACATATGGTTGACATGTGTGAGCAGTTGTAGGAAACATGATTGTTATTAACAAGATAAGATAATAGTTGATGTGTTTATATAACTAACAATTGGGTGATGTGACAGTATATAGTAAGCCTCGATTGCAACAAGGTAAAAAGGTAAAAGAAAGGAATTGGAAAATAATTCCTTTGGCTATGTTTGGAAATGCTAATTCGAAACGAATGAGTGCTTTGCATACAAGAAGTATTCCTAACCCTAATTTGTCTGAAATTATGTGGATATGTGCTAACTTGTATTTGATAGGTATATCAGCTAGTTTGTAGTTATGGATGGATTCGTCAAGGGAATTGGAGCCCCTTGAGAGATGGCATGGACGTGTTCAGTTACAAGGAAATGTTCTTGGCACAACAAGGTAAGGTAACTATTATGTTGTTATATTTATTTATGCACTAATAGTTATGTGTTCATGGAAATATGATGCAGGGGATTGCATGGCAAAGAGACTGTCATGAAATGTTGAAGAAGGCTCAAGTTGAGCTTTCCCTTGGAAGCACTCAGAACCATGGGGATTGAGTCATGGTATCTATTATTAGTCTTCTGCTTTTGGTCTTTTGGTTATTTGTTGAGCTTGATTTGTGATTTTTTTAATGTCTGGTGCAAGACCTTGCCACTTTGTTGTGGTTTCGTGTTTTTATTGGTTTTCATGGTTTTCTCCTTGTTTGTGTTTATTCTTGCCTTTTATGTTTTGAGTCTTTGGAATTGGTTTGGGAAAGAGGAAATTTAATGGAGCTCAGGGAGAGGTAAATGAAACCTAGCAGGTAAGGTAAGACCCGAAGGAAGCCCGGTGCATGAGTAAGGGAAGTTGAAGGTAATAATATGACCATCGGTTGTATTGGTTTGGTCCATTGGTGTAAATGGATAGTGGTAGTACAGTGATGAGAAAGGTAATAGGATAGGTGAAGTAAATGGATCTAAGGCATCAGATGCCTTGGCTATGTTGGGAATGGTTGTTCTCAAATGTTGTGCATGGTGTGCATAGATAAAGGGAGTTCTCTTAACCTTGGCCTTATGATATCTCGTAATTATGTGGTGATCATGACTATGTTGATGTCTATATATGTATACATGTATGTATATATGTGTGTGTGTGTGTGTGTGTGTGTATATATATATATATATATATATATATATATATATATATATATAGATATATATATATATATATATATATATATAGGGTCATCATGGATCATGTTTGCTTTTATGCTAATGTTTATATGTATATATGTATGTATGTATGTTGTTGTCTGACACGATCGTTAGGAATCATTCTTGTGGAGGAATGATTTCTTATGCAACTAAATGGAATGAAGAGGTTCTTGGTCTTACGATGAATCAATTGGGAGGAGTAGCCCTAAAAAATCTATGAGGTCATTATCATGTGGTTATGAGTTGATATTAGCGGATTATATTATGGCTATATTATGGGTAGACTATACTAAGGGATACATCAGCAAAATGAAAGCGGTGTAATCTGCGACACGCTGGGACAAGCATGGATAAGATACTGGAAGCAAGGTTGCTTGGTAGAGATAGTGTGGTTTGGATGTGTGGTACTATTGTTGTGCATATATTGTATATGTTGTACACGTTGCATTTGTGATTTTGTGTGCATGCGGTGTTGTGTATATATAGTGTGTGTACATGTTGTTTATGCAATGTTATATACATGGTGGTATAGTGGTGTGAATATTACATATGAAATGTTATATATTAGGAAAGAAATATAAAATATAAAATAACTAAAACTTATTATAATTTGACAATTTCAAAAAAGCTATTATGGATCTTTAATTATTATTATATTTGAGAGTGTATATTATAATGGGAAGGAAATATAAAATATAGTATAATAATAATATGATGTGGGTAAATTGCATAGAATTAGTATAAAAATATATATTAATTTGGATCTATCACATGTTAAGAGGAATTAAGAGGAATTTTTAGATGTGTAAATTTTTCTTTAAAATTTGATATTTCATAGTTTATAATAGATTTAAAGTTAAAATTTATCTATGTTGATTTTTAATATGACACATGTCAATTGCATGTTGCATTGAGAAATTACATATCTCCTTTATATTAAGAAACACACCACTGAAATGTTTTAACTAACATGCACCAAGATAAATCAAAATAGAGGTGCATGTCTTTCCTCAATTTTTTACCCCTTTCAAAATATGATAAATATGGAGTTTGGATGGATCTACCTCATTCTTAGTACTCCATGTGCCAACTTCATGTTGATCATGGAATAAATTACACATATTCTTCATATCAACTTACAATTCAAATTCTTAACCAAGATCCATCATAACACTATATCAATCATGCACCGAGTGGGATCAAATCCCTAGATGCACAAATATTTTCTTAAATTTCAATCCCTATTAATGCATGATATATCTAATGTTAAGATTGGGTTATGTTGTTTTTTAATATGTAATTTTTCAACTCCATGTTGATCATAGAAGGACATATCTCCTTCATATTGGGAGACACCAGGCAAAAATATTTTAACCACCATGCACCAAGAGGTATCAAATTCCTATAGTTGCAAAATTTTCCTCAAAATTTGATCCTTTATGAGATATGATATAATAAAAGTTAATATGGATCTACCCTCATTCTCAATATGACATGTGTGAGCTCCATGTTGACCATGGAAGAAATTAAACATCTCCCTCATAACAAGCAACACAAAATTCAAATGTTTTAAACATAAAAAATTTGTTTACTTTCAATATATATAATATTCAAAAATTTAATTAAAGTGGACATTCAAATGGGAAGTCACATGAATTTTGTGGTAAAAATGTCATAATAAGATGTAAAAGAATGCACTCATAGAAGAACAATGTGCATTATTAGAAATGTACACTCATTTAGTCCTAGAGGCTTGATGTTCCCTCAATTTTGACACATGCTTTCCAACTTGTATTTTTAAAGAATGCATATTCATTATTAAAATCACACACGCATTCTTAAAATCACATGCACATTCTTAAAACTGTGTGAATTCCAAAAAGCAAGCAAGAATTTATAAAAGTGTAAGATCGTTCCTAAAGGCATGCTTGTTTTTTAAGAATATGAATTCATGCTTTAAAAGTGTGTAAGCATTTTTAAGAACGTGCATGTGCTTTCAAGAGCATATGCATGCTTTTGTGACTAAAATATTTTCTCAATTTTTAACCTTCATTGTGGGGATATTAATTACATTAGAGGATTTGAGCTTTATGTTTGGGTACTAGGGTCTTTGACAATGTAAGTGAAGGAAAATTAGGTTTTATGTCATAGATACTTCTTCCAAATATCACGTCTCCAGATTAACACTTTGAACCACACACTTGACATCCCAAGGGAATCCTTGTCTTCCAAATAGGGATACTTGCATCATTAGGATACTTTGAGCACTAGTTATGAGTCTCCAGGCCCTTCACATGGGCATGGAAGAAATGTATTGTTTGGACATATGGTAATTTTTCTACAATACATGGCTATGAAAAAAACCTCAAACCACCAAAGAAGACCAATCAAGGTTTCCCCTTCCTTTGACTAGGGATATGAGTACCTTCCAAGACATTGCAACATTATACAAGTTTACATAACTACAAAATTATTTTCATTGTTCTTAAATAAGTGACTATTAAGTCTAACTGAATTCTCATGCATCACACAACCCCTAAATTTCCTTATTATCATTTGAATAAGTCTATAGACTTAAACGAGGAAGTGACCCATAAGATTCATGAACTTATCAAATACATGAAATCACATGCTACATCATATAAACTATGGAACTTCAAGAAACTATGCATATTCATGGAAATATCTCTATAATTCATGAGGTTAACAATAAATCACATAGATCCATATGTTTAACATGACTATTAAAGCATATAAATGAAAAGGTTCACCATAAATGTATAAACATCTCAACAACCTTCCAAACATAGTACTAATTGATACATTATTTTATATTCATCATCCATAGTACAAATGGATATAAGTAGTTATACTTATATGTTTAACTTGAATGGTTGGAAAGAAAAGGAGGGATTTCAACTCTCTACCCAACCATAGGCTAGTTACACTACAACCTTTCTTGCAACTGACCACCCTAGAGATGGATTTAGAGTTTGGGAGTTATTTTACTAACGGAATTTCACACTAAGATTCAATTGAACAAAGAAGCAAGAAGATGAATCCATTGTCTATGTGGTTTATCAAGCACTATTTGGTGGTAAGTTCCCAAGTGACTCTTTACCTCACTGAAATCAATCACAATGATTCACCCAAGGCTGAGTTGAAGTATTGCTCAGTTCCATGAGAATGAATACACTATATGGATGGTTTACTAGTTATATTTTCAAGGCAAGAACTACAAGAGTCTAGAACCCACTTTCCATGTTGTTTATAAGCTTACTTGGCAAGCATTATGTGGTTTATCAACTTTCTTAGCAAGCACTTAGTGGTTTTTCAACCCTTTTCAACAAGAACCACAGTGGCCCAACTTACCTACCTAGTGGTTTATCAACCTTCCAAGAAGTACTCAAGTGGTTTATAAGCCCATTCAGTAAACTCTAAGTGGTTTATCATCTTTATAGCTGTTGAGCCCCGAAACCACACTTTTCCTACACATTTTCCTAAACTTTCTCCATCCACCTGGACCTAATAAGCTATCAACATCATTGCATATTGAATTTAAAAGAGCACATAAAGTGGTTTTCTAACTATGTTCTGTGTTTGCTGTTTGAACTAGATTTTTGCTCATAAGCTGCGGAATCTTGTCACTTTCCGCAGCTAGTTCAACTTTCCGCAACCTTTTTGTTAAAGTCTATATTGCAGGTGTCTTCAGGCAAATCGAGCCACATGGGCAAGTTGAAAATGACATGGACATGGACCAAGTCCTATTGGCTCAGTCGAATTCATCAAAGAAGGTCGTGGTCAAAGGTGGTCAAAGGTGGTCAAGCGGTGGTCAAACATAGGAGTCCTATAGCAATAGGACTCCGTTTTCAAACACGTGAAGACTTTCGTGGTCGTTCCTAGATCTTTAGGGACATATTGACACCTGTGGACTACTCCATAAGGCGAATCCAACAGCCACCCTCAATAGATTTAATCATCACGACAGCATGATGTTAGATCCATGGACATTGTCGTTCACGTGTCCTCTGTCAACGCAATTTTTAGGAAATCAGTTATGTAGCCTTCTGTTATAAATAATGCATTTCCATACGCATAATAGTTAGTTTTTTGAATGTATTGTTGATTGTTAACAAGCCCACTGTGCCATGACATTGTTTCGTTGTTATGACTGCGTTATAAATATATGAGAAGACTTTGTTTCTGAGCATAATTCGTGGTTGATAGCTATTTCCCAAGGTTGTGCAGAGGGCCCCTGCACACGCCGAGGTTTTGTTTCATATTGTTGTATAGTTTCATGCTGTGTTTCTTTACGTTCATTATGCCATAGTTATTCACTTGCATATATTGCATTTCTTATGGTACTAACGTTTTATTTTTGTCCATAATTTTACATGCTTTACATTGCTGTTAAAGTTGATCAGAGTGTATTTGTTCCAGATTACAGTAGGCAACTCGAGCATTTGCATATAGTTTTTACAATGACTAATGACATGGAATCAGTCTTGTCTTTCTGCTGACTTATTTTTCTTAGCTTTTAATTCCATCTCTGTTTTGTTTATTTCAGTTCTATTCATTGGCTTTATTAGTTAGCTTAGATATTAAATTACTCATATCATTGTCAGTTACCTCTGAAAGCCATAGCGAGACTAATGGTGAGGGATTGAAGTATGAGTGTGTAATTTGATATTAGTTTTATTTTTCTGCAAATTAGATATCAGATTGCTCAAATTGTTTATGATTCCTTCGAAAGCCATAGCGAGACTAACTGGTGAGGGGTCATGTTATAGACATTTTTGGGCACTACAACCCCAAGCATGAAATGTCCATAAACCAAGGGCTCCTAAGTTCCTAAAAGTGTTGTTCTAACCGCTAAAGGAACAAGGTCAACTGATTACAGCTTCTCCCAGAAGTTCTCCATAAAAAAACTGCTCAGAATTGGTCAAAACAGGATCATTTCAGCTGCTCCACAGGCCAAGTGCGTTGCATCTCACATAAATACACTGTGTGGGTGCGTTGCATTTCAAAAAGCCCTTCTATGGGGTGCGATGGGTGAGAAATGACAAATGGCAGTGTCATTCCGCTAGGTGGAGAGGCAATGGAAGCTTCCAGAAACTTCTCTTGTGACACTTGCCTCTCTGAATTCGACCAAGGATGAGTAAGAGATCATCAATCTCCAAGTGGAAGCAAGAACTATCAGAGGAAGACACTAATCAAATCACAAGCTGACTCATCTCCCTTACAGATATCTATATATGGATCCCTCATCCCAGAGATCCAGAGGCTGGAATTTTGCATATTGTAAGGAATTGTTGTTGGTTTCTTGAGACAAACATCAGATTGTTGGGTGATCTAAGCTTTGTATGAGGTGAAGAGGGGCTTCCTTGCTGATAGGTTGATGCTGGATCAGAAAAACTGGTTGTAACTCCCCTTGGCTCTTTCTTGTTTATCAATAAAAGCTATTCAAGTTTTCCTCCATACTCTTGTGTCATTTATGTTTGCTGCATTTGTATGGTCAATTTATATCTGATCCTAGATTGTTTATGATTATAGATCCATGTTCTTGTATAGTGCTATGCTACTGTGATCTTACAGGTACTCTGTGAAGCTGGGCGTGCAAGGGAACAAGTAGCGAAAGACTATCAAGGAAGAGAGGAATTGAACCAGGAGATTAGCGCAAGACAGAGGTTGGTCTTCTTTGTTCCTCTCTGTCTATACTTCATAAAGGAAAAACGAAAGTAGATTTACTTTGTTTGTTTCTAAGGCAGCTATCACACCTTAGTGGGATAAGCAGTTCTGAGTAGACACTTTTCCCTGTAACAAAATGGCGACTCCGCTGGGGACGAATTAGTTTGTTTGTTTATCTTCCTTGTTGTCTATTTCATAAACTTACAGACGGAGTCTGAAGTCGTGCTAGGTAGCTTTCGAACTGCATTTGCTATGCAAATGCAAAGTAGATAAATGCCACTTCAGTCAATCTCCGGGATCTGTTTATGATTTAAACAACTGATTCACAAACTCTCTGATTGCCCCTTGTGGTAGCTCTTAGATCCTCCTTAGATCTACCCCTGATTGTTGCATTACTGATTACCATTTGCTCGGCCAAAACCCATGAACTGAACTGCAAACTGTGACCCGAAACCCAAGCAAAGTCTCGTCTCTGGCCCAACGCAGGTACTGTTCTGAGAATCTGAAATTCAGCGCACTTCATGAGTGTAGTAGGTGCACTGCATTTCAAATTCCCTGTGTTACAGGTGCACTAATCAGACTAGGCATTGTGCAGTGTTGGTTTCTGTGATTCATTCCTTCCAGTTCTATTCATGAATTTTGCTGCCTGTGATCAGTATATCTCTGTTTGAAACCCCTTTTCCTTGCTGTTATTCTGCCTCCTTTGTACAAAAGAACTGTAAATGTTTTTGTGTGTTTGTTGAGTCACTTTCAGTTCTCCTTTGCAAAAAGTAACATAATCGCACTGTCGTCCTTTGATTTGAAAGTGTCGCAAGTGTCGTTTTCTATCATAGGAAAGAGTTTGATTGCTGTAGATAGTTGATTATCCTGTTACTATTGTTTTTGGTCTGAATTTGTAATTTTTCTAGTGTCGAAAGCAAGTATTCATTTCCAAATCGTAAGGTGTTGTGATTGCCTCCATTTTTTATTTCGAAAAGAAACTTGTTGATAACTGTCGCTTGAAAAGTAATTCAGATTTGTGCATCAACTTTCTTTTTATCATTTACATACTAAGAAAGTCGAAAACAAATACATGCATGTGCATTTGCATTTAGACAGTCTAATTGGTTTGATTTAGGAAAGTGCATTTAGAGTGTGCTCTTTGCTCTTTGTGAAAGGATTCTGTCTTTCTTTCCTTAGTATCTAGGATTTTCATTGCACAAAGAAGATAAAAAGATTGTTTATCATCTTAGATTGCATTTTAGGAATTATACTACATCTCGCAGTGAACCTGAAAGGCAAACTTCATAAACAAGATCAACTATAAAATAAATTCAATGAATCTAACAACTCTTTGGAACCTAATGCACAACATTTAGAAGTCTAGGCTAGAGACGTATTCCAGCATCGTAAAGCCTGGTAACTGTTGTTCTCACTGATGGTTGGGTGATTCCTCCACTTTGAGACGATAAGTGCCAGTACGGACTTGTGCTCCCATGTACCGTCGAGTATATTTTGGGAGACCACAATAGGCTTAATACTTTATCCATAGGAAGCTGTGTCTGCCGCCCTATCGATTGCAATGCACTGAACACAACATTCGGGAAGATTGACTGCCGTACCATAAAAATCATTCCACAGTTTTGCGATTGGTTTGGTAATCCCTCTACCTAGATTTCCAGAGCAGTCCCTTTCGTTCCTTTTCAGACTCTTTAACGGAAAAGGTCCATCTGAGCACTTGTCACTTCAGGCTCATTAAAAATCGAAGGCGACTAGAGTCATCTTTTGTTTTTTCTCGACTCTTAAAAATTGAAAAAACAAGTTGTGTCAAAGCGTCTAAAATTTATTTTAAACAGAATATTCATCACCCTTTCCTACGTTGATCTTGGGTTGAGAAAATGGAATCCACCAACCAAGGAATTCCCCTTGGAGGAAATCCTAGTCCCTTCTCCTCTTGGGGAGATGTTGGTGCACCCCATATGGCCACATTGTTGCTTCCAGGACTGACAATCGACTTGCCTGTATGGCTCTTCTCAACCTCTGTCATTCAGAACACCGCAATTCCTGAACAATCGAGTCAGCAACTAGACAAGTCCAGAGTTACCCACCGACCTTCTACTTCCTCCAATTCTTCCTCTCCTCCTTCCTCTTCGCTTGATGGGGCTGGTAAAGCCAAAAGTCAAGTACCTGAGAAGAAGAAGGAGAAGAAGAAGAAAGAGAAGAAGAAGAAGGAGCCAAAAGCGAAAGGGGGCAACCAAGCGTCGTCTAGTGAAAATCCACACACTGCATTGACCAGGCCTAAATCACCATGTGTCATTTGCAAAGGAGACCACTATCATAGAGATTGTCCTTGCATCCCTCAGATCTTAAGGGACTGGTCTCCTCGTTTGCACAACCCGGTGTCGTCAACCTCTGATGATCATGTTGAAAACACACCGTCGACTAGTGAAAGTAAAGCCCCAGGACAAAAAGGAAAATATAGATTTCCTTGCAAACTGTGCGAAGGTGATCATGCTGTCCACCGTTGTCCCTTCTTAGACGAGGCTAAAAGAGTTTTGGACGATCGTCCGGTTTCACCGTTACGACTTCCTCCTGGATATAAAAAACTCTTGCCGAGTCCATCACTAGTTGAAAATCTGGCTGGCCTGCTCAGGTGGTCGGCTGAAGCATCTATCATTGAAGACAAACCATCTGAACCCATACCAGACGAAAGTCAAAAGGTCGAGGCGGCAGTTGACCCAGTCTTGCCTTCAGAGGTTCCACCTTCAGATTATACAGTCACCGAAGAGAACAAGGATGACACTATCCAAATTCTTTTCGTAAGCACAGACTCCGATGAACATGGGGGCAATTTACCCGTTCCTTTACCGCAGGAAGGAAGTTCGTCAGAGTCGTACCCGGCCGTCTATTCAGTCCCACCTCCAAGCAACCTAGTTGTCTCCTTTGACTAGAATCAACTAGGCAGACCCCGTTTACCAGCTAGTGTACCATTCCGAATCATTGTTCAAATATATAGAATGGTTATGGCCCGTACCATCATAGATGAAGGGGCTTCTGTGAGTATCCTTTCCTCAACTGCTTGGAAAGCGCTTGGTTCACCATTGCTTTTGCCTGAGATGAGAAATCTAACAGGCTTTGATAAAGGAACCAGTCGACCGTTAGGGATCCTTCCCAATGTGCCCATAACATTGAGGGGGAAAACCGTTCAAATGAACGTAATGGTAGTTCAAGGACCCCTGGATTATAATCTACTCCTTGGACGAGACTATATTTATTGCATGGGAGCGATTGTCTCCTCACTCTTTAGAGTAATGTGTTTTCTGCACGAAGGAACAGTGGTCAAGCTCGTGGACCAGCTTTCATTTCCGGGATCACACAGAGCAAATAGCCATATACCATCCCTGAATGGTCTTTTCACGCAAGAAATGTCTCAATATACAGTCCATCCGCCTGATGAGCGTGAGTGATTCGGAGAACATGACTGAAACCTAGGGGGCATTCACCCTGGTCTGCTTCGGCAGGAAAACTTCGGGTATAGGGTAGGTTTTCGCGAGAGTATATGACCTTCATACTCCCGTCCGGGATTGGAAGAGGGAGTTGGACTGGAATAAGATTCTCTTGTCAAAGTTATGTGGGTTGGAAGGCATTGTCACTCACCTTTGTTTATTTCGATAAACATCGCCGAAGAAGTGTTTTGTTTACACCGTGAATAGAACAATCTTTGGTAACCTATAAGAGGTATACCTTTCCTGATAAAACAAATTTTTTGTCGGTGATTTGAAGGGTGACTTTGAAACTCTGTTTTATACCTGGGGGCATGCAAACCTTTTGGCATGCAAGCGAAGAGCGACTATTTATTTTTTAAATTTGTAGGTCCTCTAACCCTTTAAACTCGTAGGATTGGTCGTTTCCTAACTTGCATAAAGAAAGGATGTGGGGAAAAACTCTAAAAATTGTCGTTTTTATATATGATACATTCTTATTATATGACTAGATTAATCGAGCAGTTTTAGCGCGGACTTCATGCTCGTTAAAAAATAAACATAAGCAATGAGCACATGTTCCTCCAGAGTTTAAGCTCATTAAAAAATGAACCAATTTCCGGTAAATAACCATCGTGAATGTAATACTTCAGCCTTTAAAGCCTTGGTCGTGTTTGCACCGTCACCTCCACTTTTGCATTGGCCAATCATTCACCTCCATTTGATTATTTACCCATTTTGAGGAACAGCTGCGAAGAGTGATCATGTTAGCCATCCTTGTAACACTGTCATGATTGGAAAATTCCAAACCTTACCTGGAATCAGTTGCTACCCAATTTTATCACACGTTCCTCAAAAGACGAGTCTCCTTTAAGCTCTTTTCAATTGACTCATAAAATATGAAAAGATTGCCGAGCCATTGTCCTCTCCAGCTCGTTAAAGGGACCGGAAGTGCTATCCCTCCTCTAAATTTTAATCTTTTTGGACCTGAGGGATTATTACACAAAAAGATCGAGCGCTTGTTTTGTTCGGCTCATTAAAAGTATCAAAAATTCATCCCTTCTGTATTGTTTTATACTTTTTCAGACTTAAGGGATTAGATGACGAAAAAGGAATTTTGGAGTTTCCTTTATGTTCCTTTTCAGACTCTCTAAAATTGAAAAGGGTCGAGTTATCTTTGTCGTTAAACTCATTAAAATTTTAATAGCGACAAACTTGTCTATAGACGAGAACGAGTTTCACTATCGCTAGGCTCGTTAAAACATAGCGATGGGTTTGCCCGAAGGGAAAATTATAGAACAAGCATATGTTATCCTCCTCAAGCTTGATAAAAATAAAGAGGTACTGGTCAGCAATGACTGGGGAAAAATTGGGAAGAAAACTTGAAGAAACTTTGTTGGTAGCAAGTCGCTCTTGAGCATGACACTTTCACTCCGCATCCAAGTCGGGTTGGGTTGTTTCATTCACTAGTCACATCACCATGGTCCCATCATACCATCCACATTTGGGGTTAATGCTACCAATCCATCACGTCAGTGTCGCCGATATGTTCAAGAGAAGTCATCCAGAGAATTCACCTGTGTCTCACCCGCTACAATACATTTATACTCCATTCTTTCATGACCGCCACCCTGAACCTTATATCACCATATCGTTTTCACCTCCATTAAAATCATTTGCTCCGTTCCGTGTCATTGATGTGGGATTCATTAAGGCCCTCCTGTGACTAATCGCTTCTTGTCGACATCAGCTCATTATCCAAGAAGTCGATCTAGGAACACCCCATTCAGTACTTTGAATCTTACATGCCTCAATGGCAAGTTTCTCACTTCCGGCGACAGGTTTACATTAATGGCCTTTGACCGAAAGATTTTGCATGGTGTTCAACGCCAAGACCTTTATTCACACCACGTTAATTGTACTGCAGCACCTTGAGGGTCATTATCATTATCGGTGATTCCTCTCGCGCCTGTTAACAACTTACATCATTGGCTAGTAATCAGGCAATGTCTTTCCATGTTCGACTCCAGAACATCTCTCACATGGATCGACTTGTACTTCGAGTGAATATGGAATGAGATTGAAGACCCCGGATCTAGTTTCATCCATCTGGGTTGCGCTATATATTCAGGGAAATAAAAACATTAAATGTACATCATTGCTGCACAGATAATCATCCAATCAACGGGATGAGGGCTCTACCAGAATCATCAGTCTACACCCAGACGATTGTCTATCATATGTACATGAAAATGAATTTATAAAGTTGAGCATGGGAATGCCTGCCTCAGCTAGATCATGAAAATATTATGAAGATAATTTATTTTATTGTGTCTTATCATAGGTCTCCTCCCAGCTTAAAAGAACTTCGGATCCTCATAATAAAGCATTTCACCCGACATCAAAATATTAACGACCTCATGCTTTAGGGGGCAACTGTTATAGACATTTTTGGGCACTACAACCCCAAGCATGAAATGTCCATAAACCAAGGGCTCCTAAGTCCCTAAAAGTGTTGTTCTAACCCCTAAAGGAACAAGGTCAACTGATTACAGCTTCTCCCAGAAGTTCTCCATAAAAAAACTGCTCAGAATTGGTCAAAACAGGATCATTTCAGCTGCTCCACAGGCCATGTGTGTTGCATCTCACCTAAATACACTGTGTGGGTGCGTTGCATTTCAAAAAGCCCTTCTATGGGGTGCGATGGGCGAGAAATGACAAATGGCAATGTCATTCCGCGAGGTGGAGAGGCAATGGAAACTTCCAGAAACTTCTCCTGTGACACTTGCCTCTCTGAATTCAACCAAGGATGAGTAAGAGATCATCAATCTCCAAGTGGAAGCAAGAACTATCATAGGGAAGACACTAATCAAATCACAAGCTGACTCATCTCCCTTACAGATATCTATATATGGATCCCTCATCCCAGAGATCCAGAGGCTGGAATTTTGCATATTGTAAGGAATTGCTGTTGGTTTCTTGAGACAAACATCAGATTGTTGGATGATCTAAGCTTTTTATGAGGTGAAGAGGGGCTTCCTTGCTGAGAGGTTGATGCTAGGTCAGAACAACTGGTTGTAACTCCCCTTGGCTCTTTCTTGTTTATCAATAAAAGCTATTCAAGTTTTCCTCCATACTCTTGTGTCATTTATGTTTGCTGCATTTGTATGGTCAATTTACATCTGATCCTAGATTGTTTATGATTATAGATCCATGTTCTTGTATAGTGCTATGCTACTGTGATCTTACAGGTACTCTGTGAAGCTGGGCGTGCAAGGGAACAAGTAGCGAAAGACTATCAAGGAAGAGAGGAATTGAACCAGGAGATTAGCGCAAGACAGAGGTTGGTCTTCTTTGTTCCTCTCTATCTATACTTCATAAAGGAAAAATGAAAGTAGCTTTACTTTGTTTTTTTCTAAGGCAGCTATCACACCTTAGTGGGATAAGCAGTTCTGAGTAGACACTTTTCCCTGTAACAGGTCAGAATATGAATTGATGTAATCTGATTTTAGCTTTACTTTACTTGCAATTTTTGGATTTCTTTGAATACAATAGCTTAATTCATTTCTCTTGTATTTAGACAGCATCAGGGATAATGGTTTCATGATCAATAGTTCACTGTTTGTTTGATTAGAATAGTGGCACATTTTTATTTTCTTTTAGGAATTAATTTCATCATTACATGTTCTAACACCTTATAAAGTTTGAAGTTTTGAAAATCATTATAAAGGACATAAATTGCCATGAAAATTTATATTCATACTTGTCCTTTAGAATTTCCATTTCACATTAGGAGATAAACAAAGATAAAAACCCCCAAAACAAATAAAAAAATAAAAAACGACAAAAGTAAGAAATAGGTTATCTTGCACATATAGTGCACCACACTTCAACAGTTTACGACTCCCGGATTGACAATTAATATAGCAATTTAGGACACTCTAAATTGACCAAACATTTTGGTGCCGTTGCCGGGGAAGTGTAACTAGGTAGCCAATTTCTTAAAAAAAATTCAAGGAAGGTAAAAATTGATAACTTCTCAAAGTATGCTCTCCTCTTGCACCTAGTGTGATCTGGAGGATCAGAAAGAGAATTATTAGTTCAATAATTTCTTGATTATGCTCTCTTCTTGCACCTAGTGTGATCTGGAAGATCAGAAAGAGGATTATTAGCCTGACTTGAAGATAAAAAATAAAAAATGACATGCATAGAGCAAGAGATTCTAGGGGAAGGTTTACAGCTAGGGCCAAGAGTTCGATCTTTACAACTCCATCTACTTCAAGGCATAGACAAGATACACCTCCATCATCTCCAACTCACACTCCCAGCCTTAGGATTCCTAGAATTCAAGGGGCAGCAGCTGAATTAGGAGACTCTCCCACACTATCCATCAAATTTGACCTAGGGAAAGAACCTTTCTTCACCTCTACAGGGGAACATATTGTAATCAAAGAAGTAGAATCACCTGAAGAAGAAGAGGGAGAAATTCCTCCTCGTTCGCCATTAATAGAAGAACCAGAGGACTCTGAAAACTCTGAGGAAACTATCATGATAGAGGAAGTAGTAAACGGATTTGGAGGAGGAGGTAGAGGTAGAGGTAGAGGAGGAGGAAACAATGGAGGAGGTAGAGGTAATAATGGGGGAAATAGGGATGGAGATAACTCGTTTGGATTTCCTATAGTTGATGAGGAAACTCAAACAACAATGAAAAACATCTCACCATCTATCCTCCCAAACTTTTTTGGGTTGTGAAGTGAGGATCCTGAAACATTTCTATTTGAGTTTGAAGTCGTGTGCCGAACTTATGATTATATGGAAGACTCTCAAAAACTCAAATTGTTTCCTTCAACATTGAAGGGAGCTGCTTTGAAATGGTTCATGGGATTAGTCACTCAATCTATTAGGACTTGGAATGATATGAAACAAACATTTTTGGATAGATACCTGGACTATTGCATGCCCACCAACCATAAGGATGAGGTATTCAAAATGGTGCAAAAAGAAGATGAAAACTTGGAGGATTTACTTGAAAGATTTCAATACAACTTAAAAAGAGCAAAAATGAGTAACTTAGATGAGGAGACCTTGAAAGCCCTTCTATTAAAAGCCATTAGAGATGAATGGATAGATATTTTAAACATGATGGGAAAGGGAGATATTTCTCAACTTCCACTTCATGACATAGCAGAACTATGTGTCCATCTCTCGAGGGGAAATCTAAAACTAGAAAAGGGCCTAGAGATCCTTCTCTTATTAGAGCAAACAAATTTGCAACTGGATCAGTAAGTAGGGCAGAGATTGGCAATATGCTTGATGAGTTTAAAACTGATATTCTAGGGAGCCTTAGTGATCAACTAGACACCCTTCAAATACAAAACAAGCAAAAGCAGAAGCTGAAGCTCTGGCCATCTTTTGTCCAAAATGTAGGAAGAAACATTCTTTGAGGGAATGCCCCTTGGATGCAAAAGTTATAGAAACATGTATGATTTGCTCGGAAAGCCATAAGACCAAGGATTGTCCTTCAATTCCTGGGCTCAAAGCTATCTTTCAAGAAGATCCAAATTTAGTAGAGTCTCTCTATTTTGTTTCAAGGAGACCGTGGCAGGGGCAAAAAAATCAAGGGTTTAACAACCCTATGAACTTTCAACCCCCGCCAAATTGGAATCCTTGGCAACAACCTTCGTCCCAACCTCAAAATCCATATCAATCATGGGTACAAGGTATGCAAAATCCTTATGGGAGATTTTCTCAATTTTATCAATATCCTCCATCTTTTCAAAATCAACAAGCTCCACAACTTCCAAATCAAAATTCACAACTTTCATTGCCATTTCCACAACAACAACAACCTTCTCAACAAAATCCAAATTCTCAACTCTTGCTTCCATTTCAGCAAAAGACAAATCAACTACCAGCCCAGCCATTGCCAAATCCCAATAATAAAAATCCTCAGAATGCTTACATGGTAGAAGGACAATAATTTCCTACCTATATGATTGTTCCTCTTAATGATGTACAACTCAGATCTGGTAGAGTTTTAGAAAAACCCTCTATAGATGCTCAAAAGCAAAGTACTTCTGAGGAAGATTCTCTTAAAGCCAATAAAGGTTTTGAAGCATCTCTTCAAAACCCAAACACTCAAAAAGAAAAAGAAAATGAGTCAACCCCCACAACTCCTATAGTTGAGCAACCTGCATCTTCATCCACACCTCCTTTCCCTGAAAGATTACAAATTGACAAAGGGGTGGAAAAATAAATCTTGTTGCGTGACTATGATTTCCTAGATGAATTAAAGAATGTCTGTATCAAGATTCCCTTGCTACAAGCCATTAGACATATTCCTATTTTAGCAAAAAAAATAAAGGAGTTGAGTCTCAAAAGACCAGGAAGGAAACCAAGAGATACAAGAAGAATTCACCTGGTAGGAAAAATTGCAGATATCATGATGGGAAAAATTACCATGCAGAAATTTGTAGATCTAGGTAGTCCAATTGTCAAGACACATATAAATGGGGTAGAAATTCCAAATACTTTGATTGACTTAGGGGCTACTATCAACATTATGAGTAGACAGACTATGGAACAACTTAAACTTCCTAATCTTGTTTTTACACCTACCTTACTACAACTTGTAGATAGATCAATAATCAAACCAGATGGTGTATTAGAAGATATTTCAGTCTCCCTAGATTCTTGGGAATATCCAGTAGATTTCATGATTTTGACTCCCAAGAGTAATTTAGGAGGGCACCCACTCATCTTAGGAAGACCTTGTCTAGCCACAGCTGATGCTTTCATTAGTTGTAGATCTGGAGATATGTACATTTTTTATGGTAATTCGACAAAGAAGTTCAATTTGTATCCTCCAACAAAAGCAATTACAGAAGTAGGAGATAATGAATGGGTCGATGATGAGGACACTATATAACCTATCTTTACCATTTCTGAAATCAGTGAAGATAGTCAAATTATGAATACATTAGCAAACTTTGAAACATCTTCAGAATATGACCACGCACAATTTCAGTTAGATTTTGACATTGAGTATCTATCATCAAGACAAATGTCTCTTTATTCTATGGAAGAGTTTGGTAGTTCTACCATTGAGATTTTTCTAGGTAAAACATTGAATATCAACAAAAACTTGGAAAAATCACAACAGGGAGAGCTAACCAAAATCTTGCAAAGACATTCTATTATGTTTGCATGGGAGTATACTGATATGAAAGGTATTGACCCTAAGACTTGCATTCATCACATCTACATTGAGGAGAATAGTAGACCAATCAGACAACCTCAGAGAAGGATGAATCCAAACCTTAGGGAGATAGTGAAAGAAGAGCTCCAAAAGCTGCTCAATGTAAACTTCATTTATCCAATTTTAGATAGCCGATGGGTTTCTCCTTTGGTTATAGTGCCTAAAAAGAATGGTAAATGGAGAGTATGCATTGATTATAGGGAATTGAATAAAGCAACTTTGAAGGATCACTTTCCTTTTTACTTTATCGATCAAGTATTAGATACACTAGCAGACAAAAACTACCTTTCATTTTTGGATGGTTTTAGTGGCTATAATCAAATTCAGGTAGCACCTGAAGATCAAGATAAGACCACATTTACCTGTCCATGGGGAACTTTTGCTTATCGAGTGCTTCCTTTTGGATTATGTAATACACCTGCAACATTCCAAAGAGAAGTACTAGGAATCTTTTATGATCTAATCCATGATTGTGTAGAGGTTTATATGGATGATTTTATAGTTTATGGTAATTCGTTTGAAGATGCATTAGAGAATTTGGAAAAAGTCCTTATAAGATGTAAAGAAACAAACCTTTCATTAAGTCATGAAAAATTCTTTTTGATGTTTACTGAAGGTATTGTTTTGGGACATCACATTTCAGGGGATGGGATTAAAGTCGATAGATCAAAAGTTGAAGTCATCTCCAAGTTGCCTATTCCAAATTGTCAAAAAGATGTTAGAAGTTTTCTGGGATTTACTCGGTGTTGGAAATAATACTGAGAGGGGGGTGAATCAGTATTATCTAATCAATTGAACTTTTTCATTTTCATACTTCAGAATCATATACGCTACTTCAATTAAGTATACCCGCGTATATACATGACTATGTCTATTGCAACTAGCGTATAACCATTAAACTCATGATTCAGTTATGTGATCTTCAATGGATGCATCAAAACATTATTAGCCATATTAACAGTCTATAGCAGCAGTAAAACAGATAGATCAACACATGCAAGCAACACACATGAACACCATGATATAAGGTGGAAACCCAATGTGGGTGAAAACCACCTGCTGCAATTCGTTTCTATCTTCCTTTATTAAGAAACTTCTTTTACAATGTATTGGTGCAGTCCTTTACCAGCACGCAAGCTACAACCTGCAGAAGGCTACAACCTTCTCTCATTCTCCAGATTCTCCTAGAAGGGAGCTCCAACCCCCTTTGCTCTTGTACTAGCTAAGATACTAGTACGTAGGCGCCGACCTACACTCTTTTCTCCTCCAGGTACCATGTTTCATACATTTTCAGACTGGATACTCTTGAAGCACAACACATAATATGAAAGGCCACGTTTCATCCAATTTTCATACTGGACCCATAACTATCATTGAAGCTCAAAACAATCACTACTAGCATCATCAATTTCTGAATCACTGAAACACTAAAACCCTATCAACAACATAGTCACCAGAACATAGAGCAGACACAGAACTCTATAAAATCACCTAGACCCAACTGCAACTTCAAACATCAAACTTCAAAATGTATACGCTATTACAATGAATCAAACCCACGTACATACGTTCTTTTTCAAAGGCCAACCCGCGTATAGATCTAAAAATATTTTCTTATAACTTTGCAGCTGTACCAGACATCAGTCATACTCATAACATTTATAGAACATTAATTGTGTCAGTATGTAGATCTAGAATAAGAATAATCAACCATATAAAGATAGTTCATTTCAAACCATTTGATCCTGATCTCTCCTTAGATCTTGTTCTCCATCAACCGGTGAGATCCCTCCTTTGCTAAGATCTAGCAATGCATCATCAACCCATAACTTGCATACTGGATCTCATCCTTCCTTATATGTTCAAGACTTTTCGGATACCTTTGCCTAATGATCTTCTTCTCCTTTTATAGTCTTAGGCCTTGCTCAACGGTCCAAAACCATAATAAATCAATACCATGGGCCCAATACTTGGGATCAACACTTCTGACGAGACACCATGGTCCAAAACCATAGGTTCAAATACCGAGGACTAACTACCATGGACCAAAACCATAAGTCTAAATACCACGGACCCAAAAATAAGCTTTCCGACATGTACGTGCTTTTCCATGCATGAAATTGCGTGTATACCATACTTTGTATATAGCGAACCTACGTATACACGACTTGGTATATAGTGAACCTGCGTGTATACCCTACTTGGTATATAGCGAACCTGCATATACGCAACTTGTTATATAGTGATCCTGCGTGTATACCCTACTTGGTATATAGTGAACCTGCGTATATACTCTTCTTTCTTCATTCTTTGTAGTCTGATCATTAATTCTTTGCTACTGACCTGCTGCACTATAATTTGTCATGTGTGTGATTTGCCATCAAGGACAACACTTGTCTCATAATGCCAACAATCTCCCCCTTTGGACTTGATGGAAAAGCTAACTTGTCACACTTAGAACTATCATCTGATTCCTTTGAGTAGTCCTGCATCCCATGCATTCAATCACATCTGATATCTCTTCTGATGATTCATTAAGTGAGATGTTCTTCTATGAGAGGGTTGCCATCAAGTACAACACATGCATCATAATGCCAACAATTTCCCCCTTTGGACTTGATGGCAACAACACCAGATCACTCTCCCCCTTTGAAATCAAGGGCAAAGGGAGAACCAAGATATTCTCTTTCCAAGATAAGCATTCCGCTGTTCATACTCCCCTGAGTGCCTGCTAAAATTTCTGAATGAGCTCCCCCTTTGTATATGCCAAGGTGTACCAATCTTTCCATGCTCCCCCTAAGTACATGCTGAGTCTCTAGACTACTGAAGTGTGCTATTCATGCTCCCCCTGACTGTAGGCAAGATCTGCAAAAATATGTTCTACAAGAAGAACATGACTCTATCATAAATGACCTTCCTATCACCAAAGACTCATACATACATCCATCTCTCAACCAAATGAGGATATACAAAAATTGACTCATCCACCCAACCAAGTGGGGATACATCAAAAGTTTACACATGATAAAACATTATATCTTCATCCCAGGCATAGTGGGGAAACCAATATAGGCCGTTACATGACCTTGACACCATGAAAGAGATACCACAAAAGAGATATATGACATAGAGACGAAATATCTAGAGCAAGACTTATGAAAGTCACCAATAACTGATATCGGCAGCATCTGTCAATCACCATTCAGATCAACAACCAAGAGATCCTTCTATTCTCCTTTTGCCTTTGTTCCACCTGAAACCAACAACAATTGTGAACTAGAACCAAAAGCTTCTAAGATAATGCCAACAATGCATCATTGGAAGTTTATCTGCTCCCCCTGTGCCAGATGGTCTCTATCAAACCCATGTCAGAATCTTCTCATTCTGAGTTTGACCCACTGATTTCCTTCAAATTATCATATACGTGACTGTATCCACATAAACAAGCATATATATGTGGATAGTCCTTATGAAACTCGCGTACAACCATTTCCATATCAGCGACCTGTAAATGTCCTGTAACAAGGTATGTCTGAACATAGATGTCAACTCCTCCTTTTTCACATTATATGTGAAACCACCATAGCCATTACATCAACGTCAAGATCTACATGATCCAATCTGCATCAATCAACATATGTAAGTATCAACCTATCATCATATAGATAAGAACTCATCATCATGTCTCCAACAAAGCAACTTTGAGTAGTCATCCATGTATCAGCACTATGTATCTTGAGCTCAAGCTCATTTGACAAAACTTCTTGACATCATCAACAACAACAATCCTTATCCACAAGAGTGCCTGCATTATAACTGTATGATCTTTATGCATATAACGATAGCAGCGTATGAGTGACTCATCATCAAGTGAGGAAGATGTGTATTCAAGCTTTGTACTTCTCCTTATCCTTATGAAGATCACCATGTAAGCATCATATATGCACCATCTAAGAATCAATCCACAAATATGATCTGAGAATCATATGAGATTTTATCATGGACAACTCATAACCACATCATAGCAAGATATATCATTTAGCCATATAAGCATCATTACCAAGGACTATTAACCATAATGCCAACAACGAATTATTAAAGGCATATGCTCCCCCTCAACCTGTGCCATCTGTTAGATCTGATCATGCATATATCAGCAATAAGCATCAAGACATCATCATCATAAAGTTAGGATCAAAACACTTCTAGACATCTTACAAGTATCAAAACATTTCCACACATCCTCAGCAGACTGTAACTATTAACCAATAGAGCAAATAATGGACTGAATCATATCAGATCCTTTTTCTGAGCCTGTCCCCACTGCTTTTCCTCAGACTGACATATACGCGACTTTGTAGTGTCTAACTCGCATATATACGCGACTTCCCTTTATGGAACTTGCGTATGACATTCAAGATACTGAAGTTTTATACTTTCAACTCCCTCTGAGTCTATTATGTCTGTGTTGTGCTGTATCTGAGTACATTGTGCTGTGCCACATCTTTCTGACTGTACTTCCTTCTTCTTCCATATCTTCAAGTGTGATGATGTTTTCTCCTTTTGGTGTGATTTCTGTCCTTTGTTCCTGCATTCCTTTGCTATATGTCCAAGCTTGTTACATGCATAACATCTTACATGTTTCATATTCCTCCTGTAGCAATCAGCAGCTTTGTGACCAAACATATTGCAAGAAAAACAATATCCATTAAAGTACCTGGTATGTGATGATCCTTTTATGTGATGATCTTGAACCATTCTTCTTCTACATCTAGCTGCAACATGTCCAAGATTATGACATTCATAACATTCAATATTATTCATCTGAGTAAATGGCCGACTATTTCTTCCATAGATAGGAGTAAAAGATTTTCTTTGAAGAATCTCTTTCCTTGATTGTTGACCTCTCATCTCTCTTATCTCCTTGTTGATCATTTCAGATTTCTCTTTAGAGTTCCTTGCCTCAACTTGTGAACTAGATTCACCTTCAACAGATTCATGATAACCAAGACCAGTCTTGATAGCAGGAGACCTTTGACTACTAAGAATATCATCCAAGGCTTTAGTACTATCTTGAAATCGTAATAGTCTATCCTTTTCTTCTAATTTACCTCTCAAGATATTTACCTCAACTTGAAGTTGTTCTTCCTTTTCCAGACATTGTTTCTTCATGTTTTCTTCAACATTTCTTTCCTCTTCCATTTGTTGCCTTAGTTTGAGAATCTCCTTTTCTTGTTCTTCATTCACATTGCACTGCATTTGACGAATTCTGAAGGCACATTCCAGCTAAGATTTTAAGCTGATAACTTCATTTTCCTATTTTTCAATAGCTTGGAGTAGATCTTTATTCTGCTTCTTTGTTTCTTCAAGTTCTTCCTTTAGCGAGAGGGTCGTAGCTTCAAGACTTTCATAATAACTGGATCGATCTCTGAGCTCCTTGATTGTTGTGTTATTTTCAATGACTTCATTTCTTAGGGATGTTACTTCATCCTGCAACTTTTGATATTTGTCCTTGAATAACTCTAGTTGAGTCTTTAGTCTAGTAACAATTTCTTTGAAGGCACCATCCTTTATGTTCAAAAGTTCTTCTTGAGTTCTAATTTTGTTTGTCAGACTTTTAACTTCTGCCTCTATTTGATATCTTTCTTGTTCACCCATAAGAGCAAATTCAGTTGTTTCTCTATCACTTTCATCTTTTCCAAATGGATAGATAGCTGGAACATCAGAGGATAGCAAATTCATACCTGATAGTTCATCTTCATTTTGAAATGATTCTAAATCTGAAGAGCTTCTTACGCCTAATCCCCAATCGATTCTCCCACTGTCATAGTTCTTATGAGATGTCTTCTTCCGCTTATGTGCTTTCTTCTTAAGCTTCTTCCCCATTGTTCCACGGATCTCCTTTAAGCGATCAAGCCTCTACCAAAGGACCAGGCTCCGATACCAATTGTTGGAAATAATACTGAGAGGGGGGGTGAATCAGTATTATCTAATCAATTGAACTTTTTCATTTTCATACTTCAGAATCATATACGCTACTTCAGTTAAGTATACCCGTGTATACACGCGACTATGTCTATTGCAACTAGCGTATAACCATTAAACTCATGATTCAGTTATGTGATCTTCAATGGATGCATCAGAACATTATTAGCCATATTAACAGTCTATAACAGCAGTAAAACAGATAGATCAACACACATAAGCAACACACATGAACACCATGATATAAGGTGGAAACCCAATGTGGGTGAAAACCACCTGTTGCAATTTGTTTCTATCTTCCTTTATTAAGAAACTTCTTTTACAATGTATTGGTGTAGTCCTTTACTAGCACGCAGGCTACAACCTGCAGAAGGCTACAACCTTCTCTCGTTCTCCAGATTCTCCTGGAAGGGAGCTCCAACCCCCTTTGCCCTTGTACTAGCTAAGATACTAGTATGTAGGCGCCGACCTACACTCTTTTCTCCTCCAGGTACCATGTTTCATACATTTTCAAACTGGATACTCCTGAAGCACAACACATAATCTGAAAGGCCACGTTTCATCCAATTTTCATACTGGACCCATAACTATCATTGAAGCTCAAAACAATCACTACTAGCATCATCAATTTCTGAATCACTGAAACCCTGTCAACAACATAGTCACCAGAACACAGAGCATACACAGAACTCTACAAAATCACTCAGACCCAATTTCAACTTCAAACATCAAACTTCAAAATGTATACGTTATTACAATGAATCAAACCCACGTACATACGTGCTTTTTCAAAGGCCAACCTACGTACAGATCTAAAAATATTTTCTTATAACTTTGCAGCTGTACCAGACATCAGTCATACTCATAACGTTTATAGAACATTACTTGCGTCAGTATGCAGATCTAGAATAAGCATAATCAACCATATAAAGATAGTTCATTTCAAACCATTTGATCCTGATCTCTCCTTAGATCTTGTTCTCCATCAACCAGTGAGATCCCTCCTTTGCTCAGATCAAGCAATGCATCATCAACCCATAACCTGCATACTGGATTTCATCCTTCCTTAGATATTCAAGACTTTTCAGATACCTTTGCCTAATGATCTTCTTCTCCTTTTATAGTCTTAGGCCTTGCTCAATACCATGGGCCCAATACTTGGGATCAACACTTCTGACGAGACACCATGGTCCAAAACCATAGGTTCAAATACCGAGGACTAACTACCATGGACCAAAACCATAGGTATAAATACCACAGACCCAAAAATAAGCTTTCCGACATGTACGTGCTTTTCCGTGCATGAAACTACGTGTATACCCTACTTGGTATATAGCGAACCTGTGTATACGCAACTTGGTATATAATGAACCTGCATGTATACCCTACTTGGTATATAGCGAACCTGCGTATACGCGACTTGGTATATAGTGATCCTGCGTGTATACCCTACTTGGTATATAGTGAACCTGCGTATATACTCTTCTTTCTTCATTCTTTGTAGTATGATCATCAATTCTTTGCTACTGACCTGCTGCACTATAATTTGTCATCTGTGTGATTTGCCATCAAGGAAAACACTTGTCTCATAATGCCAACACTGGGTACTATAGAATATTTATAGAGAACTTCACTAAAATAGCATCTCCACTCTTCAAATTGCTTACAAAAGACTGTGAATTCAAATGGGATCCTGATTGTCAATCAACACTTGAAACTTTGAAAACAAGAATATCTAAAGCACCCATCTTGAGAGGACCAAATTGGAAACTTCCTTTCCATATTTCTACAGATGCTTCAGATACAGCTCTAGGGGCTGTGTTGGGTCAAAAGGATTCAGTTCCTTATGCCATTTACTATACCAGTAAAAATTTGACTCCAACTAAGTTGAACTATATTGTAACTGAAAAAGAGTTCTTAGCTGTTGTTCATGCAATCAATAAGTTCAGACATTATATAACATGCTATGAAACTTTTATTCATACTGATCATTCTGTGATTAGATATCTAATGAATAAACCTGTTACTAATGGCAGAGTTATAAGGTGGCTCTTACTTTTACAAGAATTCAATATTATTGTGTTGGATAGACCAGGGAAACAAAATACAGTAGCTAATTACTTGTCTAGGATCCAGAATACTAAAAAAGATTCTCCTGTAGAGGATAAGTTTCTGGATGAATATTTATTTGCAGTAACTACTAAGACCCCTTGGTATGTAGATATTGCTAACTATTTGGTTACAGGGAAACTACCTCCACACCTATTTCCTAATGAAAGAAGAAAGATTATTCAGGAGAGTTCAAAATATTCATGGATTTCTAACGAATTGTTTAAAACAGGGCCGGATCTTGTGATCAGAAGATGTGTTAGGGAAGATGAAATGCCTGACATCCTCAAGGCATGTCATGATGAACCATGCAGCAGACACTTTGCTGACAAAAGGACAACCTATAAAATCCTCTCTTTAGGATATCATTGGCCTTCCCTCTTCAAAGATGCAAAAGAATATGTCAAAAGGCACGTGACAGTTGCCAAAGAGTAGGAAAACCGACCCTTTCAAATGAAATGCCATTGCAACCACAGGTACTCATCGAACCCTTTGAAAAATGGGCTTTAGATTTCATTGAACCCATTAATCCACCATCTAAACAAAAGAAGTATGTACTGATTATGTCACTAAATGGGTAGAAGCCAAAGCATTATTTTCTGCTACTGAAAATTTAGTTGTTAATTTTCTTTATGAGGATATTTTTACTCGCTTTGGTGTTCCAAGAGAAATTGTGATAGATCCGAGAAGTCAATTCACATCCAACCTGGTGGATAAGCTGATGGAAGAATACAAAATCAAGCACATAAAATCTACTCCTTACCATCCACAAGCAAATGGTCAAGTGGAGTCTACAAACGAAGTTCTTGAAGGCATCATTACCAAGACTGTTCATCTACATAGAAGATATTGGGTAGAAAGGTTTCCTGAAGCCTTATGGGCCTATAGAACCACATGGAGAAATACAATAGGACATTCTCCCTATGAACTAGTTTATGGGAAAGAAGTCCTGCTCCCCATCGAGTTCCAAGTCAAAACTTTTAAGATGGCAGTTCAGTTGGGAATGGATCTATCAGAAGCCCAAAAGCATAGAATGAAGCAGTTGAATGAGCTAGATGATATCAGACAAGAATCAATCCTAAGGACTGATCTAGTTCAGTATCAAAGAGCTAAGTGGCATGTTAAATACATCAAAGAGAAAAAGTTTCAACAATGAGACTCGGCATTGCTATTTGATTCCAAGTTTAAAGACTTCAAAGGTAAATTTCAGACTCATTGGCTTGGGACATATGAGATTGACAAAGTCTTTAGCAATGGAGTGGTAAGAATCAAAACCATTGATGAATTTCAAACTCATCTTATTGTGAATGGCCACAGATTAAAGGTCTATCATAAGCCACTATCAAAAGAGGAATTTGTCAAAATGTTCCAAGATAGTTCTGCAATAAGGCTGGTGAAGAAGAATCCTTCTTCTCCACCAGCCTAGCCTTTGTTCATTTCTGTTCTAAAAAACAAAAAATAATAAATAAAAATAATAAAGTATAAGCCTAAAAACCAATCACAGATTGGTAGTCTTATACAAAAAATATAGGGCGAAAATCAGAATCTTCTGACACCCTATATTTTCCAAAAAAAAAATTCTCTTTCACATTTTCATTCCACTCCACTTCATTTTCATTCCACTCTATTTCATTCATTTCATTTCATTCCGCCAACAAAAGTTTTTACGACCATTTTCATTCATTCAGTCATCATTTATCCATCTTCATTCAATCAAATGATTGCTGTGTCAATTTCCGCAGCTAGAAGCAATTTCCACAGCTATCACTCTATTTTTCAAAAATAACAGTCAGATGTTAGTTAAATAATCATGAAATCAAATGCAAGTATGACCGAGGACATATTATGAAGACATGGGGCACCTAGAGGCATCAATAAGGAGCAGCTGATCAAGGGTTAATGGACAATAAATGGCAAAAATTCCAAGGTATGAGTAGAAATTTATTTCAAATAGCAATCAAAGCACATTTTTGCATAGTTATTAAACCATAAGCTCCACTATATGCAATGATTGGCATGATAGCCTCCATAATCATTCCACAAACCATGAATTTATTTTCCAAACAGTCTTATGATTAGCCTTCGGATTTAATTTATGTTGGCTGCATTTTAGCACTCCACCTATAATCATGAGGACGTAGTCAATTTGACTACAGCTCTTCTCAGCCGCACAAAATCTGCAGCTGTTTCATAAACGTGTCCGCGTCTACTCTGCAGCCACTTTTTAAAATTCTGCCAGATGCACTTTACTCCCCCTATTATTCTATTGACATCACGGCTACATTTCCACCTTGCTCACATAAGCCTTCGCCCCATTTCACGAATTCACTTCCGTTGCCTGTCCTCTGTTTTCTGCTCACAGTCACTGATTTTCTCCATAAACTCTGTTCACTCCCATAACCTAGCCATCTCACTTCCGCCAAACCCTCCCCACGCAGATAAATTTTAAGAACAGAAGGAAGGATGGGTCTGTTGTTGAGGGCAGAACTGGAAGGGCCCAAGTTTTTGGAAGGATACCCGCAAGTGAAAAACATACTGAAGAAGGCAAGATGGCTACGGTTTATTCAAAAATTCAAGGGCTACAACAAGGAGATTACAAAGACTTTTGCGAGGTCTTTTAACGGTCAAGAGGTGGAAATTGGGGACCTTAAGTTTAAAATCACCGAGGCATCCATAGCAGTCGCTACAGAACTCCTGCAGGAGGGTGAAAGCTGGTTCAAGAACAAGAGCTTTGATGAGAAGGCTTGGAGAGTCATACTACGCAATCCAGGTATGGATGTAACTATATTCAAACGAGGAATTCCTATCCATGCTTTAAAAGAGGAGTGGGCCAGTTTATTGTTAATTATTCAAAAGTTCATTACTTGTGAAGGCCATTTCGGGTCAATGTATATGTATCATACCCAGTTGTTGATGAACTTTTTAGAAAACCAAACCCTCAATCTGCCCTACTTTTTATTGTTGAGCTTGAAAAAGATGTGCACAACAGTCCAAAAGAATATAGAATACATAGAACCCCATTTGTATATCATGGGCTTGTGAAAATTCTAATTGAAGATGAGTTGAAGAAGAAGAGGGACACCTGGGAATGGTTTTTGGTGAGAAACTACTTTCAAGAGCCACCCGAGGTACCTAAGAGCAGTACAACAAGAAGGAGTAGGAGGAAGGAGACAAGTGTAAGAATCCAAGACCCTCCTATTAGCAAAACCAAAAAAGTTAATCAAGAAGAGAGGCTAGAAATAACCAAGGATAGAAACTAAGGAAAATCAAAAGGGAAATGAAACATAGAAGTTGTATATCAAACTTCAGAGCCTTCTCAAAAAGAAGACCACCAAACACTATCTGAAATATTAGGTTATCTTCAAGAACAAGTAGTTGCAACCAAGAAGAAACAAAAGGAAAAGTAGAGTATGGAGGCAGATACTAGTCCACAGCATGTAAGAAGAAGCTCTAGGCTTAAAGGGAAATTAAAGACAGTAAAAACCAAAAGGCCCCACTTTATTGATTTGGGGGGGGGGGGGGGGGGACCCCAGAAAAGCCTCCAGCAACCTCTCCTGACCATAGCCCACACCATACTTCCATTTCATAGCCATATGTTGACATGAGTCCCTCTCGGAAAAATTTTGAGATCAGTCCCTCTCAACAGGATTTTGGGGTCAGCCCAAGGAAGACTACACCCGAGGTAGACCTGAATCAGCAGGAGATGTATGATTATATAGAATCCTTAGAGAAGACAGTTGCAGGTCCAAGCACGTCATCCATTCAGCCTCACACAGCACACGAAGCTCTAGTCCAATCATTGAAACAATAATTTTTTGAATTGGAGGTCTTAAACAGACACATTAAACAAGAAAATGAAGCACTAAAGGAACAAAGTAGATTGGACAAGATCATTCATGACAACACAATGTTACACCTTGGGCTATGGCAAAAGAAGAACAGGAAATTAAAGAGAAAGTGCAGGAAGTTGAGTAGGGCATTGATCAACCTCAAATTCAGATGCTTGATGAGGAAGCCAAGGATGTTAGCAGCACCAAAGAAGAAAAGAAGAGGGCTGGATGTACTAGCAAAAGTTTCAGAGCACATGGACTAAAGGGAGGATGATCAAAATTTTGGTTGCATGGGGACATGCAACACCTTCGCAGTGGGGGTATGTTGAGCCCTAAAACCACACTTTTCCTACACATTTTCCTAAACTTTCTCCATCCACCTGGACCTAATAAGCTATCAACATCATTTCATATTGAATTTAAAAGAGCACATAAATTGGTTTTCTAACTATGTTCTGTGTTTGCTGTTTGAACTAGATTTTTGCTCATAAGCTGCGGAATCTTGTCACTTTCCGCAGCCAGTTCAACTTTCTGCAACCTTTTTGTTAAAGTCTATATTGCAGGTGTCTTCAGGCAAATCGAGCCACATGGGCAAGTTGAAAATGACGTGGACATGGACCGAGTCCTATTGGCTCAGTCGAATTCATCAAAGAAGGTCGTGGTCAAAGGTGGTCAAGCGGTGGTCAAATATAGGAGTCCTACAGCAACAGGACTCCATTTTCAAACATGTGAAGACTTTCGTGGCCGTTCCTAGATCTCTGGGGACATATCAACACCTGTGGACTACTCCATAAGGCGAATCCAACAGCCACCCTCAATGGATTTAATCATCACGGTAGCATGATGCTAGATCCATGGACATTGTCGTTCACGTGTCCTCTGCTAGCACAATTTTTAGGAAATAATTTATGTAGCCTTCTGTTATAAATAATGTGTTTCCATACACATAATAGTTAGTCTTTTGAATGTATTGTTGACTGTTAACGAGCCCACTGTACCGTGACATTGTTTCGTTGTTATGACTGTGTTCTGAATATATGAGAAGACTCTGTTTCTGAGCATAATTTGTGGTTGATAGTTATTGCCCGAGGTTGTGCAGAGGGCCCCTGCACACGCCGAGGTTTTGTTTCATATTGCTGTACAGTTTCATGCTATGTTTCTTTACGTTCATTATGCCATAGTTATTCACTTGTATATATTGCATTTCTTATGGTACTAACGTTTTATTTTTGTCCATAATTTTACATGCTTTACATTGTTGTTAACGCTGATCAGTGTATTTGTTCCAGATTACAGTAGGCAGCCCGGGCATTTGCATATAGTTTTCACAATGACCAATGACATGGAATCAGTCTTGTCTTTCTGTTGACTTATTTTTCTTAGCTTTTAATTCCAACTCTGTTTTGTTTATTTTAGTTCTGTTCATTGGCTTTATTAGTTAGCTTAGATATTAAATTACTCATATCATTGTCAGTTACCTCCGAAAGCCATAGCGAGACTAATGGTGAGGGATTGAAGTATGAGTGTGTAATTTGATATTAGTTTTATTTTTCTACAAATTAGATATCAAATTGCTCAAATTGTTTATGATTACCTCGAAAGCCATAGCGAGACTAACTGGCGAGGGGTCAGAATATGAATTGATGTAATTTGATTTTAGCTTTACTTTACTTGCAATTTTTGGATTTCATTGAGTACAATAGCTTAATTCATTTCTCTTGTATTTAGACAGCAGCGGGGATAATGGTTTCATGATCAATCGTTCACTATTTGTTTGATTAGAATAGTGGCACATTTTTATTTTCTTTTAGGAATTAATTTCATCATTGCATGTTCTAATACCTTCTGAAGTTTGAAGTTTTGAAAATCATTATAAAGGACATAAATTGCCTTGAAAATTTATATTCATATTTGTCCTTTAGAATTTCCATTTCACATTAGGGGATAAGCAAAGATAAAAACCCCCAAAACAAATTAAAAAATCAAAAAGACAAAAGTAAGATATAGGTTATCTTGCACATATAGTGCGCCATACTTCAACAGTTTACGACTCCCGGATTGAAAATTAATATAGCAATTTAGGACACTCTAAATTGACCAAACATTAGCAAGAACTTAGAGGTTTATCAACTTAGTCAATAGGAACTAAGTGATTCAAATCTCCACCAAGCCTTCATTGGCCAACCAACATAGGCACACAACACTTCCCTCAACGAAATCACAGGAAATGATTTCCAAATCATAGAGCACTAGAATGAGGTTTTTCCTTCTCCTATTGCTACTACTTGAGTGCTTCCTTTCTTGTGAATCCTCTCTCATGTTCCATTTCCCTTTGTCACTTATTTTTTCTTCTCTCTTTCTCATCCACACATTGCACATTAACTTCTTTCCATCATGTACCACAACGAAAGGGACATAGTATGGGCACCATCCTTCACTGAGATGGCACATACTAAATTTCACATCCTATTGTCCATCACCATTTAATTCATCAGGGGATAAGTAAAGGAAATTTATGAGCTAGGTATGGTTTTAACACTTCACAAGCAAACTTTCCTCCTTAGATCTCTAAATCCATGTACTCTCCTTTATCTCAGTCGTTAATTTCATTTTTACATAATTTACATAAGAAATTCACATTGTGAGCTTTATATACAACTATGAATTGAATACCATAGTGAGATTTATATATATAACTAAACATTGATTTATATAGTAAATCAAAATGATAAATTATTCCCATATGATCAGCCATTTATTAGGTGGCTTCATCTGGTCTAAAGTTCCTCAACTGCACCTTGACATGTTGTATCACTTTCTTTTAGAGTGTGATCTACGTCCAGTTAAGGATGCCTAGTGGTTTTGGTTGGAATCCTCCTTCAGATTCCACTTGTATCATAGAAAAATCCATAATATGATTAGTTTCATGGACATATTTCTTAATCAAAGAAACAAGGAAAACATCATGTGCTTTCATTGTGGGTGGTAAGGCAATCTAATAATGTCATCGTTAGAACTAGGTTTCACATAAGTTTCAAGTGGGATACAAGGTTTTGTTGCATTTTTAGAAGGAATTCCTTGCAGGGGCCCACCAAAATCTTCAACGACTTCATTTTGGACTTTACACCATCACCACCACTATGAGTGACAACAATTTTGAGCTAAGTATCCCATTCTTCTTGGCCTACACTCAATGTTCAATGTGGATTTCCTTAGGCCATACTTTCCACTATTGTTGGACACATAAGAAATCATAGAGCAACTGACAATGAAAAATCTCAACCACAAATGAATTGAACAGGCCATAATTGATCATATTATGGACACACGGATTAAGAGAACTTGCCAATAGAGGATTTAGTTGTATTGGGGTGTCAAAGCAGCCATCTCCTACACAAGGGAAAGTGTTTCATCAGGGACCAAGTTTAGAAAAAAATTCATATAATGGAATGGAGAGTAATACTTCCTAATAGGGGAGGAATAATTTTGGTGGATATTGGTGGCCACCTGCCTATTCCATCGGCTCACATCATAGTTTTCTATTTTTGCATTCTTTATATAGTTTTTAAGGTATTGAACTTCTGTAGCTATTTGAGTCCCTAAATAGTGTTGTTTAGTCAAAAAATATAATTCTTGGTTAGACCTTTCCAACGGGATACCGAGTGTGCTAGATGGAGAGAGCATGCCAAAGTTACGACCCTAAGAAGTTTTCATTCCAACTTACCCCATCGGAGCCCACAAGCCTTTTGGCGTTTCATCTACTAGGATTAGGATTTTGGATGTTTAGGGTTTCACATTACTTCTTTATGATAAAAATACCTATGATCTTCATTATAAGATAGTTCAATGAAGGTGTGTAGTTCTCACATCTATTTTCAGAGATAAATTACAACCATTTAGGTTAGTTTGTTTTCATTTTATATTTATACAGATTTAGTATTTTCCATTTATTAATAGAAGCCAAATTTCACTATATATTTATGTTTTTGGTTATAACTCTATATCATTTTTTTCCCTTCATAAATTCGAATGAGAATATATATATATATATATATATATATATATATATATATATATATATATATATATATATATATGTTCTCTACAATTTTTAGGGAAATTCTATCATTTAGATACTCAATGTTAGCACTAAATGAAACATATGCATTATGTTTTCATAAAAAAACGTTTTGCATAAGAACAATATGTTCTCTACAATTTTACAAATCTTTAGAGAAATTCTATCATTTAGGTACTCAAGGTTAACGTTAAATGAAACATATGCATTATATTTTGCATGAAAAATAACATACCACTTTTAGGAAAAGTCAAATTTCACATAACCTTATGTAATTTCTATAACTACAAATTTTATATATTCAAAAAGCTAATTTATTTTCCCACTATTACTCTTTTTATATTACATTCAATTTCAATATAAAAAAATAGGTCATAAAAACCATCATTAACGTGTACCCATTCAAATTTATTTTTTCATCTTAACTTATGGAATGATTTCCCCACGATGAAAATAAAATAAGAAAGGTGTACAAAATTCAATTTATAGCTCTTTTAAAATCAGGTTGAAAAACACTGCATAATTATTTTTTGCATGAACTTTTTTATTCTATAAATATGTAAAAGTAATGCTAACTGAGAATTATTGTGAAGTAAATATAATTTTTATTTTTTTTAAAGTTGGAAGACATTTTTCAAGAGACCCATTGTAGAAAGATTTTTTTTTCAAAATTTTATTGTATTATCAATTGCAATACTTGTTTTCACCATTTCAATAATGTTTTAAGATCTCTTTTATAATTATATATTTTATAATTTTTGTTTTTTTTTAATTTATTTTATTAATTTAATTTTATAGAATTATTTTTATAGTTATTGCTAGTTAAATTTAAATAAGGCATAAATTTGTTAATTTGGTAGTTGTAAAGACTTTATTTCTTTAATTTAAAAATATAATTAATATTATTTTAATCAAAGATGTAATTTGAAAATAAGATCTAAATCATTATGAAATGAAAACATGATTAGTAACTAAATTATTGTAATACAAAATTCAAAATTTAGATAGTAAATTCAAAGAAAAATTCTAATCACAAGAAAATTACTTATTTTCTTGTTTTAGATTACAAAAGTTTACACTAGTTAAAAAAGAGGGCATGAGAATTTAAGACTTCAAGATTTCCCACACAAAGGTGTTCTTTCCGTTTATATAAGTTATTGGCCAACAAAGAAATTCTTTATTGGACAACAAAGAAATTCTAGCACATTTGGTTAAAATCAAATCTATTTTAAGGCAAGTAAAAAAAACGTATTTAGGCAAGTAAAAAAAACGTATTTGGAGTTTGAATTGGTTGATTAAGCATGCATTAGGGTTCTTATTGGTAGAAAATATGATTTAAAATCTTTTGCCTTACTCTCATAGATGGTTCAAGGAATTGCAACAATATTTAGAGTACTCAACCTTTTACTTAACTATGCAATATTAAACTTGTCTCTCAAAAACAATAACTATTCTATCGAAATAAAACATAATTTATTCATGAATGCTACAACATTTAAATTATAATAAAAAAAAAGTATCAAAACTTTAACTTAAATGAAGAATTTATGAATAAATGAAAATACAACCACTAATAAATAAACAAAATAATTTATAAAAAAAATTGAGGTTTATTTGTACATTAAAATATGAACATAAAAGGCAAAACTCAAATATATGTATCAACATTTTTGCCGCAGTAAGTTATGCGCAATGAAGAACATAGTGAATAGGTTTAGGCGATGTTGGACCTTGAATGTCTTAACTTGCACACTTGAGAAGACTGCCAACTTAATTAACTTAAATACAGTGCATATATTATTAAAAATAAAGGTTAACAAAGTTTCAATTTAGAAGTTTGTTGTGTATATAGTTATAATAGAAATTAAAAACTAAAAATTTAATTATGTCTTTCAAGTTTTACTTACTTGCCATTTATATAAAAAAACACACAAACAAATTACGGATAATTTTGCTAATTCTCTTCTCAACGAAGACATTGCTATTATAGATATTCATTTGGATGATAAGACGTCCCCAATAGCTAAACTTAGGGAAAAATAGTGAACTCTCAAATCTTGATGAATTTCATTGCCAAAAAACTATTTATTTATAAAACACAAAGAACAAAGCCCATGTACCTATTTCCTCCCAACTTGCCCACAAATACCTATAATAGTTGAACAAGTACTTTCTTATAAAATATGATAAAAGTGAATTACAGTTCATACTTTGTTAAAATTCACAAGTTAAAAACAAAACATACAAATACCTTTCTAGTGGTTTTAATAGTGATAAAAGCAAAAAAAAAACCTTAAGAGTGATGGATAAAGTTGAATTAAATTTTATTATCATCCCAAATTTTCACCAAAATTAAAGATGGATAACTAGCTAGCTATGAATAAGATAGAATTAACTGTGTGACTTTGCTATAATTTTAAAAAAATTATTTTTTATGAAAATAAAACCACAAAACTATCATCATATATTCTTTTTAAGCTAACATTACCTCTTACAAAATATATTTTTTTCTATCTATTTAAATTAATGATTATTTTAGAATTAGAAGGGAGCTACTAGGGATGATTCCACTTATCTTCCTTTTATTTCTGATCAACCAATATTAAACTCACATGACGATTAAAACGACTTCAAATCCACAACCCTCTACCTTCGACCTTAATCCGATGGATTCGACGAGAACAGTATAACGAAAGGCGTTGAGACAACCTGTAAATAGTTAACTGTGGGCTGGGATGGAGGCTTCCATCTCAACTTGGAGATGCTGAGATACACCGTCAACTTGGATGTTCCTTAAAGTAGGATGCGTGTGGGTTGAAAACGCTTGGAAAGCACCAAAAGCTCTCTCTCAACTCGCAGAACCCGAAAGAAAAGATGCGTTATAATGGAATATAAGGGAATTTCAAAATAAGGAGAGTGCCATCAAGGTGGTGCCACCTGTACATTCACTCGGAGTTAGGTATTCAATCGATTCAGATTTGTTTGGTGCGGTGCCATGGCTTTGGAGTCTAGATTGGTGGTATCGATACTTTGGCGACATGGTTTTGGTGGTATTGGTATTTTGGCCACAACTAATATATTTTATTAATTATAAAAATACATATATCTTTATTAATTATAATAATACATAGTATCCAAAAACACATTGTAATTGAATGCATTCCTAACCTTTATAAATTAGCTGTATCCAATTGAATATATGATACTAATAGTACGACTGGTTGACATAAACCCAAACACAAAGGAACGGATATAAAGCAGTTCAACAATGCCTATCCAGTGCGCCGCTGGGTAAACAAAGCACCCGAGCGTTTAGACTTGTTCCCATAACGATATTGCACTCCAGTTGTTACCATGAGAGATCAACAATTCGACCACAGCACAGTAAGCCTGTATAGCGGTCAGGACCAGCCCCAGGAACACGGCGAATGAACCTAAAAACTTCCACGTCGACACAATGTTAATAAATTCCCCAAACGTCCTTTTCACTTTGCCCTTCCAATACTTTGTTTGGAGGACGTCCTCGAGATCCCCAGAGAAGACAACAGAAATAACCTCAGGCGATGGTGGAAGGAAGGGTTGGCTCACGCCCTTCCACATATTGAGTATGCCCTCGTCTGTTAACAGACGGTCACCTCGAATAATGACACCTCCATCAACGAGTAGGCCAACGTCATCAGGCGACTGGAGAAGGTACCCCATCAGGGCAACGTAACGTGTCACGGGCTTCAGATTAGTGTTGGTGTTGTTGAACTCCAGGGCGAGCATGTTCCTCAACACCACTTCGGTGTGCATATCTGATACAGTGATCTCAGGAAGGTAGAGCGTGGCGGAGCATTTGTCAAATCGGATCTGATTGGGCAGCGTGGAGAACGATTTGAATCTAATCCCACCCCTCGACAAATGGCCAGCACTGATTCCTTCGAAAAACGTACGCTCACTTTTTGCGAGCCGAGGGAGACAACAACAGACCATAGCGAGACAACAAGAGGCGCATGTAACAAAAACAATGTCCTTCAACGTTTGCCATGGTGTGCTCCTCTGGTGGTGACCCTCACCAGTTTGTATATCCAGAAATTTCGAAACGAATGCGTGCATGCAACCCAGCAAATGCCTCTCCTTTGCCACTTCATCAATATCCATCATGTGTGGCGGGAAAGGAGAGAGCTCTGCCAATGTTGTCTGCAATAGTTGATAAAAGTTGCAGTCTGCAACAGTGTTCACCTCCTCAAAAACTCCCTGCAACACGGCCAGCGGCATCTGATTCTCTAGCTTCAGAATATCGTGATTGATATACGGGTATACACTCATCATGTCATCAACTGACGTGGACTGATCATTGTCTGAAAGACTGATCAAGAAACATAAGAGAAAGGATGAATCTACGGCTATCATGAGAGCGAAGTTCTTAGAGTACTCGTCTTCTGTATTACTATTAATTGGCCAGTGATAGAAATGCTCAATCTGCTGCAGGTTCTTTTCTATAAATTCAACTATGGAGTTGAAGCTCTTCCCACAATTTCGCAGTTTCTGTGAGAGTTTGGCGGCTGACTTGCCTTTATACGCCTCCGCCGTCGAAATTTTACCTCCCCCACAAGAAGAGTCAATGTCTTTTTCCAATTTCCCATGGTGGTAAGGTCCGAGCGAGAACATTTGAGGAATGTAGGCCTCTTGTTTCGCATTTAGCAGAGGCGTAGCCACGCGCAGAATCGGATCTGCGTCTTCTTCAGAGTGCTCATCTGCGTCTGCTTCAGGATTCTCATGAAGCATATGTGTAATTTGTACAACCCACTCTTCCCGAAACAGCAGCACTTCCGCCATCAATGTAGTGAATGCAATCTAATCAGCACCGCTCAACACCCCTACTTCTTTGAGGTGGCAGATCAATAAGAAATGAGCGTTTGCTTCTTTATCACAACAAATATTTAGTTGCTGAGATTTGATTGTAATATCATTTAGGGTTGGTGAAAAATCGATAACGATATATATATACACGTTAAATTATTATATCAAAAGTTACTGTTTCATCCAGAAAAAACGTTTAGTTGGACACATTTTGCTGTATAGTGGGTGAGAAATTGATGTTCAGAGTGGGTGAGAAATTGATGATTATATATGCAGTTGCATGAATCTGGCATTAGTTTTATTCGCCTTACAGCATGGCTTCAGAGCATGTAAGGTGAGGTTGGTGGACAGCTTTGCATTGGTTGTAAGCATAACACGTCCGATCTTGATTTGCTTGTGAGTGGTTGAGTAGGCCAATCCGGTGCACATGCCATTTTTTTCATAAAACACGGTTAGCCAATCAAACTCATTAGGTTAGGTTGAAAAATGGTGGATTTGGGTTCGTTTAACAACTTCTCTTTTGGGTAGGTATTTTTATTATTCTTTAATTCAAACTGTATAAGATTACCATAATTAAATAACAATTTTACTTATTTCGTAGAGTTTACGGTGCGACCAATATATTTTTATTTAAATTAAAATTTATTTGTATACTTGTTAAAGATAGACCTTGTATTTATGTTTATGTTTGACAGAATAACTATTTATTAGGGATAAGCAGTTGCGATTAAAATTATAAGATAATTAATTTAGAATAATTAATTGATGAATATCATTTTTTAGTTTAAAAAAAATTGTATTTAAAAAGATTTGATCCTTATCATGTTTTGATGAATAGCATTTTTTTAGTTTAAAAAAAATTGTATTTAAAAATATTTGATCCTTTAAACATTTAGTAAATCCAAAATTAAAATAAATTTAAAAATAAAAAATTACTTGAATGAGAATGACACTTTTCTGAATTCTAATGCTCGATGATGTTGCGGCTGTTAATCTGAATTGAGCAAAGGTTCAACTGAAGATGAAGGCGATGGAGTGGATCGATGGCATGTTCTCTATCAGTAGCAAGTGCGAGCTAGATCTAGGTGCGATGAAGTCGATCTAAGGGTCTGACACCACCTCGTTTTTCAACAGGGATATGCGGTTTGGTTCTCTTGTGCATGCCGATGTTGATCATGGGGATTTTTTCTAACACTCAGATCCCCTCAGATTTTAGATTTTCATTAAAAACCTAATTAGGAAATCTTTGGATTCTGTGGAAAACCTGGAACACACTATCCAGATCGATATGGGTATTCCAACAACACTTTAGGTTCTCGAATATGAAGGCAAAGTGCTACAAGACGCAGATTAGTTAGAAGATTATGGAGTGGGAAAGGAAGCAACCGTTATTTTGAGTCTGAGAATGAGGAGAGGGTCTTCAACCCACATAAACATTAATGCAAACACTAAAAATTTTAACGGATCTATATCATTCAAAGATGCACTCAAAGGAAAGAATGTTGCTCCAATCCAACAACGTCATATTATCCAGGACTTTACATAATCGAGCAAATGGACAAGATAATAGCTATGGAGGTAATATCCCTGGAGATAAAATCTGATTTTGTCGATTTTCAAATTACAAAATTAATTTATCAGTTTAACAGTTTTTGGCTGAAGCTATAATATTTTTATGAATGGATGTATTCTTCTTTGACAACAAAGTGTGATATTTATTTATGCTCAAAAGGTTTTTTCATAGTCCATTTTGAAACACAACAAGAACGAGACAAAGTTCTTAATGAAGGACAGTTGTTCTCGGGTAGGGTCTAGCTCTTTGTAACCCCATGATTTCCAGGTTTTGATGCAATGAACATGGTGGTAACAACAATGCCAGTATGGGGAAGGTTACCAAACCTTCCCCTCCCTTTGTGGCATCATAATTCTTGGAAGACATCAGAATTATCTTTGGAAAATTCACAAAAATAGACTTGAACAAAACATCAAAAGGAATTTTTACTTTTTCCACAATATGTGTTGAGATTGGACTTAGCAAGGGTCTCCCCTATCGCCTTTTTTTTAAAACATGAAAATTTTCAGTGGACATAGGTACTCTACTACGAGAACATGCCTTTTAGGTGTTGATATTGTTTCCAAACATGGCATATACAAAATTCTTGTCTTCAAACAAAAAAAGAAATAAAAAAAAATAGGTAAGTCCCAAAGCAGAAGGGATGACAATTCCCAAACAACTCAGAAGACAAAAGAAAAAGAACTCAAAGAAAAACACGTGAACTAAAAAATACAAACTCAAACCAATGGTGGTGAAGAGGACAAAACTAGACCAAAGGAAGACTCTCAAGGGGGCAAATCAAAAGATATCATAGTTCCAGATTAGCACAAAAAAAGAATTACCCATAGGAAAAAAATTAAAGAAGCCTACAATAATCACATAGGAAAAAAATTAAAAAAGCCTAAAATAATCACATGTATCTAAAGTTTCCAAAAAAAATAAATGAAAGTCAGATGACAATGGTAACAACCACACCAATTAAAAGGTTTGGTGAAAGGTGGAAAGAAAAAAGAAATTATATAGTTTTTATCATACTTAACCCTAAAAATTATTACTTTTCAATTATTAATCTATTTATGGAATAGAAAGAAGCAACAATGGCATTTGAAAGGTCTTCTAGGGTTTTGAACATCTGGAGGGCCGAGGGATGATCCAACAATAAGTTATATGTCCCCTTGGTTGGTTTCAATGATTGTTGGAGTGACGTGACTTGCCCATGGAAGCAATGGTCCTAGCGTGGATTTTAAAATATATAAACATTACTTTTATAAAAATATATTTTAAAATAAAAAATTATATTAAATTTTTAAAATATACATATTTATATAAAAATTAAATATTATATAAAAATTAAATATTATATAAAAATGTAAATTATTTAAGGAAAAATTATATTTTTAACTCACATAAATATTGTGTAATAATATATAAAAAAAATAATTTAATAATATTTATATATGTTTTAAAGATGAAATTCAACTCATTAATTATACATAATTGCAAGCAATAGAAGCCCAAATATGTTCTTAAAATGGCAATAATAATCAAAGTTAAAATGTACTTAATCCCCTACATAGACCGCTCGAGAATTTTTTATCAACGTATAGTGAATTAAATCAAAAGCACTCCTCGAAAATGCCTTACACTTATTGCTTCTCCCAATACCAATGAGGAAAGTTTCTTATCTCACTCCTATATATCTTCATTCATGCCCCCACAACAATATTATGGATGAATTGATTTTCATTGATTTTCATTTTTTTTGAGAGATATTATGGATGAACTGATTTTCATTTTTAGAGAGTGTATAAAAATTACATTAATATTATTAGCATAATCACATTAAAAGTATTAATATAGGTAGTATAAATTGAAGGCTTCATATGTATCTATTATTAATAAATATACCTTTTGTATCTACCAAAATATCTACTATTGATAAATATACCATTTGTATCTACCAAAAAAGTACTATTGCAATAAAAATATTAGTATTATCCTTATAACTAATAATTATTATTTGTTTATAATAATTATTATTTAATATTAAATGTTATTTATTATTATTTAATTTGAAATTATGTAATATAAATATGAACCCTTAGATTAATAAACTCTAGGGATTGATATTATAAACCCAAGAGAATAATAAACCCAAGGGGTTAATACTAAAACCCCAAGGGGCTATAAACCAAAGGGAATAATATTAACCTGAGGGATAATAAACCCAATGGATTGTTACTAAAAATCATAGGGTTTATATTCCCTTGGGTTTATAGTATTAATCCCTTGGGTTTACAATATCAATCCTTTGGGTATATTAATCTAAGTGTTCATATTTCTAGGGTATAATATTATTCATAGGTTTACAATATTAGTCCCTTAGGTTCAATATAAATCATGGTCAACGAAGGGTTTATATACCTTGGATTTATAATATTAGTCCATTGGGTTTAATAATATTGGTCCCTGGGGTTTATAATACCTTGAAGTTATAGTATTAACCCTTGAGTTTATAATATCAATCCCTTCAGTTTACTAATGTAAAGGTTCATGTTCCTAGTGTTTAAAACTAAAACCCCAAGGGATTATGAACCAAAAGTAATAATATTAACCCAACTAATGATAAACCCAAAGGATTAATAATAAAAACCCAAAGAATTATCAACCCAAGGGAATAATATTAAACCTTAGGGATTAATATTATAAACCCAACGTATATAAACCCTAAGAAAAATATTATAAACTCAAAAATAAACATGGTTGAAAATGGTTGATTTTCAATTTGAGACAATCCTTGTCACAATGAGAAGTTGGACCATGGTTGAGCATGGTCAACCATCTTTATTCTAGGGTTTATAATATTTATCTTATGGTTTATATACCTTGGGTTTATAATATTAATTCACCTAGGTTTATAATCTCTTAAGTTTAATTCTAAAAATCCAAGGAATTATAAACCCTAGGGAATAATATTAGACCTCAGGGATTAATATTAATTACAAACCCTATAAATAATATTATACCCTTGGAAGGTTATATCATTGGGTTTTTAGTATTAAACTGAAGGGATTATAAACCTAAAAGAATAAAATTAAACTCACAGAATTAATATTATAAAACCAATGTATATAAACCTTAAGATTTTAAATACCTTCCAATAAAAATGGTTAGACATGGTCAACTATGGTCCAACTTCACATTATGACAATCATTATCTCAAAATGAAAATCAACCATTTTCAACTATATTTATTTTAAAATTTATAATATTTATCTAAAAATTTATATACAATAATTACATATAATTACAAAACAATAGAAACCCCAAATATATAATAATCAAGGTTAAAATGTACTTAATCTCTTACATAGACCGCTCGAGGATTTTTTATCAACGTAAAGTGAATTAAATCAAAAGTGCTGGTCGAAAATGCATTACACCGATTGCTTCTCCCCATACCAATGAGGAAAGTTTCTTAGTTCACTCCTGCATATCTTTATTCATGCACCCTATGGTATAATCAACCTCCATTTTTGTAGAGAGTGTGTATAGAAATAACATTAATATTATTAGTAACTGCCCAGCATCATGGTGGTGCCTTGTTTGTTGGTTCCAATGCTATCTTGAACGTTGACGCATCTACAATCTTGAGATTATCAACTCCTTTCACCTAATACCTCTTGTCAACTACAGACGCAACTCCTTTCAGTTGATATCTCTTGTCAACCATAGAGCGAGCTTAACATCGTGCATGGTGATGCCATATTATGCTCAAGGTATCATGCTAGAACTGTGCCATGGCTGCGTCGTCCGACATGTTCTTTGTCAACGCCTACCCAGTGAAGTTGAAGTCATGAAAGGAATCAGCATTAAATTTCCACAGAGATGGTGTTGAGGAGATCAGCGATCACCCACATGACATCCACGCATCTCTGGAGGTTCAGAGGGTGAGAATAATAGTTGTATCGAGGATCGCTACTGCGTAACCACATGTCTCCTCTCGATAATGGAAATACCAGCTCCTCGCCAATTACCTCGGTATAAAGTTTAAACATTGTTATTAATCGGGCCTTGTGGGGATGCGTTGATGGCTCTGTTCACAAAATCCAAACAAAACAGTGCAACGTTGTTATTAATGGCACCTTGTGGGGATGCGTTGATGACTCTGTTCATAAAATCCAAATAAAGCAGTGAATTTGTTATTTTATATTTTTTTGTTAGGCCAAGCAGTAACTCCTCAAGGCAAAAATGATTCGTATGTTTTATTCCATCAAGTAGGTCTTCATTATATACATGAGGGAGAGACTGTTCACTTCATCTCCCGATGACTGTTCATATTTCTTATTTATCTATTTACATTATATTCACCCAATCCTGAGGATTAGGTGTCAACATTCCCCCCCTTAATCTGAAGGGATGTTGGTGAGTCCAAGCATCATTTTGAATCGTTCAAGCTTTTCTCTTCCAAGCGCTTTGGTGAAGATGTCTGCAATTTGCTCATTAGTGGAACAATGATGGAGATGGATTGTTTTGGCCTCAACATGATGTCAAATCAGATGATATTTAGTATTTATGTGCTTCGTTCGATCATGGAACTTTGGGTTCTTGGCCAACTTTATTGCAGAGGTATTGCCAATCATGAGTGGAGTTGATTGTACTTGTTTTACCTACAAATCTTCAAGAATTTTCCTGAGCCACACAATTTCTTTTGTTGCTTCAGCTGCTGCCATTTATTCTACTTCTGTTGTGGAATCTGTTGGAACTGATTGTTTGTGTGATCTCTAGGAGACAACTCCTGATCCAAGACTCATAGCATATCCTGAAGTAGATACCCTAGTTTATTTGTCTCCATCAAAGTCTGAATCAGAGTATTCAATCAAGCTGAAGTCGTCCACCTGTGTATACTTGATTCCAAAGTCTTGAGTTCCCTTCCAGTACCTTAGAACTCTTTTTGCAGTAGACCAATGTCCCTCACAAGGCTTTTGCATAAACTTGGAGAGGATTCCAACAACAAACGAAATGTCTGGTCTGGTAGTAGTTAGGTAGTTGAGACTTCCTACAAGCTATCTATACTTTGTTGCATCCTCAAATTCTTTTCCTTCAATAGATGTGAGATTTAAGTTTTGTTCCATTGGAGTAGTAAGAGGATTGCATTCTGTCATGCCTAACCTGTTCAACAGATCTCCAATGTATTTCCTTTGAGCAAGAAATATGGACTTCAGATGTTGGGTTACTTCAATGCCATGATAGTAATGAACATAGCCCAAATCAGTCATTTCAAAACTTTTCCCCAATTCCTTCTTTATGGATGCAATGTAGCTTTCATTGTTCCTTGTCATCAAAAGATCATCTACATATACCACAAGATATACAACTCTTTTTCCAACTTTCTTGACAAATAAAGTTGCATCATCAAGATCATAATGTTTGAAATTGAGTTTCAGAAGATGCTCAGTTAGTTTTTCATACCAGGCTCGCGGCGCTTGTTTGAGGCCATACAAGGACTTCACAAGTTTGCATACTTTATGTTCATGTCCTTTCATATAAAATCCTTCAGGCTGAGGGATAAAAACATTCTCTTTTAGATCTCCATTTAAGAAAGCAGTTTTTACATCCATTTGATGGACTTTCCAACTGTTCTGAGCTGCTAGGGAAAAGAGTGTCCAGATGGTAGCCCATTTTGCTGTGGGGGCAAAAGTCTCCTCATAATCAACCCCTTCCTTCTGTGCAAAACCTTTTGCCACAAGCCTAGCTTTGTGCTTGTCAAGTGAGCCATCAGCTTTATACTTGTTCTAGTAGACCCACTTGCAGCCAATTGGTTTGGTTCCTAATGGAGGATCAACCAGCTTCCAAGTGCCATTCTTTATGAGGGCATCATACTCCTTTTGCATTTCTTCTTTCCATTCATCATGAGAAGCAGCTTCTTTGAAGGAAGTTGGTTCAAAATCTGTACACAAGTTCAATTCATAATCATAAGAAACATCCATATCAACAGGTGAATTAGAGTCATCTACATCACCTCCATTTTGCCGGTTTGAATTTCTAGTTCCTGTCTTTCCAATCTCATCCGGATGAACACTTTCAAGTGTCTTTGTCAGCCACTTTGGGGGACCTCTCTCAGATGGTCCAGGCTACTCCGTTGATTGAGTTGGGACTGAATCAAGGTTGAGTGTCCCAATTCTATCAATGACATCACTTAAAGCATCATCCGTTGTTGGAGTTTCATGCGGGGGAGAGTGTTCTTCTGAAGAAGATTCCACATGTTGATCTAGTATAGGAATCCCCCCTTCAAGATGTGGAATCTGATTATCAAATTCTTGAAATGATTTTGCATTTGTGAATATATCCAAATGGTCAAGTTGGTACTCAACAACATTGTCAGTTTTGGATGATTCAAGAAAAATTACATCTCTAGATACAACAAACTTTTTATTTACTTCATCATAGAGATGGTATACTTTGGAGGTGTTTGAATACCCCGAGAAGATACACTTACGACTTCTGGCACCAAGTTTGTTTCTATGTACCTTTGGTATCAAAGCATAATAGGTGGAACCAAAGACCCTAAGATGCTTTACCGAAGGAACATGTCCATACCACATTTCATATGGAGTCTTGTTTCTAATAGCATTAGATGGACATCTATTCTTTATATATGCAGCACAAAGAACAGCATCATCCCAAAACATTATCTTTACATTTTTGAAGAAGAGCATGGATCGTACCATATTTAAGATTGTCCTATTCATTCTTTCAGCTACACCATTCTATTGGGGATTATAAGGTACAGTTGTTTGACGTTTGATCCCATGTTGGCGAAGATAGTTTTCAAATTCATTTGATGTGTATTATTTTCCATTATCAGTGAGAATAGACCCAATATGATATTGTGCATCATTTTCAATCCATTTATGAAAATTCTTGAATGTTTGAAAAGCATCAGATTTGTTCTTCAATAAATAAACCCAACACATTCTGGTGTAGTCATCAATAAATGTCATCATATAGTTATTTCCATTTGCAGAAGGAACAGGCATTGGACCACATAAATCTGAATGAATGAGTTCAAGTTTTCTATCTGCTCTTGAATGTGAATCATGAAAAGATTGTTTGCTATGCTTTCCTAGAATGCAAGCATCACATTACTTAAGTTTCCTAGGAATTGTAGGCAAACCAGCAACACCATTTTTCTTCAACAAGCGGAGGCTGTCATAGTTCAAATGTCCAAATCTAGCATTCCATAATAAACTTGATGGAAGAGTACCTTCTTCATGATGAGAATTGTATGAGAAATGTTGTGCAACAGCAAAGGTTCCTTGCAGCTTAAGAAGCCTTTCCTCTTCTATTCCCCTCATGACAAGTGAGTGGTCAGATGCTTTTCTCACCTCAAGCTTGCCATCAAACATATGAATGGAGTGACCTTGCTGGCAGATGTGAACCAAGGAAAGCAAGTTTCTCTTCAGCTGTGGGAGATATAGAACATGGTGCAGAAGAAAGTCTGGAAGGCTAAGCAATTTAAGCCTGATTGTGCCAAGCCCTGATGGCTTGATTTTTGATTGGTCTGCAAAGTATACTGCTCCATCAACATTGTTAGTAAATTCTTCAAAAAAATATTTTCTATGAGTCGTGTGGCAGGTTGCTCCTAAGTCAAGCAACCAATCATTTTTCCAAGAAGCAAGTGAAGCATTAAATAAATCTTCGTTTACTCCAATGTTACATTGTCCCACAACATAGTGAGCGGATTTAGGTGCTTTACCTTTGTCTGTATCATCAGTTTTACCTTTCTGTTGGTTTCTTTGGTGCTCAATTTTGTCCCATGGTAGCTTGCATGTAGAGGCATCATGTGATCCATTTCTTTTGCAGCAAATGTAGTGCAAATCTGCCTTTTCTCCTTGAGAGTGTCTACCCCCCTGCGTCTGAAATATCTTCCTCTTCCTCTTCAACCACCTCTTCCTCTTGAAGAAACTTGAGCAAGATGCTTTTCTTTATGAGAAAGGCACACAGCCTCTTCAAAAGATTCAAGGGCTATTTTCTTTCCAAAAGCTTTCTCTCTTTTAGCAAACTTTTTCAAAAGAGAGTCAAAGGTGATATCTTTGAGATTACCATTTTCTTGCAATGACTCAAGATAATTGGAGTAAGTAGGATAAAGTGCCTTGAGAAAAGCGATAAGAGGAATATCCAATTCAACCTTAGTGGATTTGATATCATGCATTATAGACTTTACTTCAGATGCAAGAGCAAGAAGATCATTATTTTGCAGTTCAAGAGTGAAGAGTTTAATCATGAGTTGAACAACTTCAAGCGCAAAATGTGAGTCATAAAGTTCTTTCAGCTTTTGTAAGGCTTCAAAGGTAGTTGAAAATGGCAAAATATGGCGACTCACCTCTTCATTTACAGATGCTGCAATTAATGCATAAGCCTTGCTATTCTTGTTTTCCCAAATGACGAGCTCTTTGTCTGATGTAGGTTATTCTGGCTCTTTGTCTCCGTCTCCAATACGCAATCCTTTCCATAGGCATCTCTTAGTGGAATTTGACATTTTAATGATTTTCTTAATTAATTTTTTTTATAAGATGGTTTAAATTGAAAGATGTCAATATATTCTCTTTTTAGACACTCCATCAATTAATAGAAAGTGATAACTTCATTGCAAATCTAAATCACATGTTTAAACCATAGTTAAATTAAATTTTTACAAAACACAATTAAAATTTTACTATGTCTAATATTCATAACCACTTATAAGAATTGGTGGAAAAAAAATAAAAATAACAAATTGAAATGGTTCATATTCTCAAACGTAGGGCCATTGAACCATTTTCCAGGTGTTTTAGCGAGTCCATTACCTCTATGGCTTCCTAAGTGTTACAAATTCCTTTGGCCACTCCATTAATGGGTGGCTGCCTGTGCATTACTTCCCTCGCCATTTCATGGTTAGGTGATTGCATTTCTAATTGGTCAATGTTTGACATCTATTAGTGGTTGCATATGGATCACTAAATTATGGCACATGTTCAAATGTTTTGAACAATGCCTTTTTGGATGACTGAAAACTATGCAAGATAAATCAATGAGCTATAATTGTCTAAGTGTCTAAACTTTATTACAAGATCATGTGTTTTATCATTCAGTTTAAAACATTGTAATGCTAATTGTGTTATTTCACATTAGGACATATTCGGATGGAGATAATCCCAACTATAGATGGTGGAGCGCCAATGATAAGATCAATTTAAAACAATAAATTTATTCTAGTAAGTTTTTGGATCTAGTTAAGCAATGGAGTAATTTTGAATTGTTTTAACATCTAATAAAAATATTGTTTTAAGTCTAATAAGTCAGCAACACAGAGGAAGGGCACACCACAAGCTGAAGCAATTTAAAATGCTTTGATATTCTTATCTTAACCGCTACAGAATTTGGTCCGATAAAAATTGGCCTATTCCACTAAGTTGTTTATGCGCACAGTGTCTGCCGAAGTGCCCTCATCTCGATGAAATGACCTTTTTCTTTTACCTACATTGAGGTTAATACAATTTTTTAGGCAATGGACATGATCGTCCTAGTCCAACAACATTGAATGGATATCAGCATTACCTTCCTTGTAAGGACACCAAGTTTTACATAAAACTTAAGTTTTTATTGAAACCCTCAAACTCACTATATTATAACTATGTTAACTATACTAGAGTTTCAATATATACATTTTATTATTTTATAAATATAATAGCATATACATTATTATATTATCCACGCCTTCCATAGTTTATATTATAAGGTTTCCTTATATTTCTTGAAATCATAAAATGAGATTTCTTATCTTTATGTGATTCTGGATTGACACTTCTTTCAAATGAGCTACATCACTAAAATTATTATCATAGTAGTGTTTTAGTTTTTATTTTTTAATTTTATACCAACTCATTGTTCGTGACGATATAACTTTAAAATTCACTTAATTCTTAAATATAGTTGAATTGTAATAGTGAAAAGAATCTCAAGATTTCAATAAACCCAATTAGAATAGTGGTGATCCATTATTCACATACATTGTTGGTTGCTATTCAATTATTAACTTTTTCAAATAACGTGATAATTTTGATACATTTTAATAATTCTTATGCAAATAGGGTGATAGATTATTTAAATAACATGAACTTTATTAAAATATTATTTTGGAAAATTTATGAGAATTATATGGGTGATATCAAAATTCATATTAACTCTTACAACCATATTATTAAATGTAGTTGATATATGTCAATAGATGTATATCAATCACATACACAACCATATTAATAAATGTGATTGAAAAATGCTGACAATTATTAATAATATAATCTAATATTAATATTGATAAATATATAATAATACTAACAATAATATTATTACAAAAATAACTTTTTAAATAAATATTATTATTATTAAAATATTTATTTTATTATTATTATTATCATTATTTTTATTATTATTTATTATTTCTTTAATTATTTATTTATTGATAATAATATAATTATTATTAATTAATTTATAAAATAAAAATAATTAATTAATTAAACCCAAAGGGAATAATAAACCCAAGTGATTGATACTAAATCCTTATGGGATTATGATTCGAAGGGAATAATATTAAACCTAAGAGGTTAGTACTATAAAACCAACATATATAAACCCCAAGATAAATATTATAAACCCTAATTTAAATAAATATGGGTTACCATGGTTGATCTTCATATTGAGACAATGCAATGTTGGACCATGGTTGACCATGACTAATTTTCATATCGAGACAATATTTGTCACAATGCGACGTTGAACCATGGTTGACCATGATTGATATTATAAACCCAAGGAAATAATAAACCCAATGGATTATAAACCCAAGATAATTATATTAAACCTAAGGGAATAATTTTAAACCCAAGGAAATAATATAAACTGAGGTATATAAGCCCTAAGATAAATATAATAAACCCTAAAATAAACATGGTTGACCATAGTTGACCATGGTTCATTTTCATATTGAGACAATCTTCATCATAATGCGACACCAGACCATTGTTGACCATGATCGACCATGGTTGACCATAATTGAAATAATAAAACATGGTTGACCATTGTTGATTTTTATATTGAGACAATCTTTTTCACAATGTGATGTTGGACCATTGTTGACAATAGTTGTCACAATGTGAAATTGGAGCATAGTTATTGAGCATGTTTGACCATAATTGATTGATCCAGATTTAAACAGGGACGCAACAAATTACAGATATAACCATAAATATAAAGATGCAATATACATAACACTTCATTTCATTAATATCAAATACTAAGATATGCTTACAAACAGAATGGAAATAAGACTAGCTCGAACAATGGTAGCTTATCTCTGAGAAGAGATGTGGTGGCTACCTGCCTCTGAATTGTGTTACAATGAGGCTCAAAGGGCTATTTATTATTGAGAAACAGTGGAAAACCCTAAACATCCAAAAACCTAACCCTAGGAGATGAAGCACCAAACTATGGGCCTCGTTTGGGTAAATTGGTACATCAACTTCCTGGGGTCATGGCTTTGGCATACGATCTATGTTTGACGCCCAAAATACCTCGTTAGAAAAATCTATCTGAGGTCCCAGTTTTCCCAAAAAATGTCGTTTACGGCCTCAAAATGACTCTGGAAGTTCAGGACCTCAAAAACTACCAAAAATAGTAAATTGTGCTACAAATAAGGAAACTGGAAAACTGAAAGAAACAATGGTGGGGGTCCAACTAGAGTAGGTGGGTGGCAACCAATATCCACCTGGACTATTCATGCCCCCTTAGGAAGCAATGGTACCCATTGCATTGAGTTCCTCCATGAGATGAGTAAAGTTCTGTTGAACTTTGTCCCTGGGGAGCCACTTTCCCTAGTGAAGAAGTTGGCTTGCTTTGACAACTCGATATAGTTGGATCCTTTGTTTTCGAGTGTTCCTGATCTGGGTGTCCATGATTCGATCAGTTGTGGGTTGTTCCATGCAATCTGGATTTAACTCTATAGGTGTGAGCTGTTCTGCAATGTCTGATGTGTCTAGCAATGGTGGGAAGTATGGTCGAAGGCAGTCCACATTGAACACTGGGTGCATGCCAAGGAATGGGGGAATGTTGAGCTCAAAGGCATTATCTCCCACATTTTTCGTAATGGTGTAAGGACCATATCAGAGCGGTCTAAGTTTTCGATAGGCTCCGATAAGGTGTTCCTTCTGCAAATGCAACTAGACTTTGTCGTCAACCTGAAACTTATGTGGCACCCGATGTTGATCATGTCATTGCTTGTACTTAGCATTTGATTTCTCCATAATGTCATGGACCTACTAGCAGATATGTTGGATGTGCTCAATGAAGTTGTTTGCCTTATCGACTTCAGAAATGAGCCGAATCTGCCTGAGTAGCTACAAATGGTATGGCCACATCAATGGGACATAGTGGCTGGAATCCTAAGCCCACCTGAAAAGGGTTGTGGCCAGTCGAGCTGTGGAGAGCCCGATTATAGTTGTGTTGGACATAGGGGAGGCTCTCATCCCATGTTCGTTAACACTTTGAGTTGTACATGCATAGAATACGTACGATCATCCTGTTGACGACCTCTATCTAGCCATCAGTTTGGGGATGGAAAGCTATGGATTTACTAAGCTTGGTGTCTAGCATCGACCAGAGACTGGACCAAAATGTACTGAGGAACCTGCTGTCGCGATCTGAGATGATAGAATGTGGGATCCCAAAGTGTACCCACACTCGTTCAAAGAAGAGTTTAGCAATGGCTTCTTTTTTAATATTCTTCTTGCAGGGCTCCATAATGGCCATATTCGAGAATCTGTCGACAATCACAAAAACACAGTCATTTCCATGCTTAATAGAAGGAAGGCCCAACATGTAATCCATGGAGATGGATTCCCAAGGTCGACTAGGGGTAGGCAGCAAAGTATAGAGGCCTTGCTTCTTGATGGTTGGTTTGGAAATGGTGCAGGTAGTGCAGGGTCTGATGTACTTCCTGACATCTTGTCGAATATTTTGCGAATAGAAATACTTCTGCAGTACTGCCACTATTTTCTAAACCTTGAAATGCCCAGCTGCCCAACTGTAGTGCACTTCCCAAATCAAATTGGCACGCTCGCTTGAAGGAACACAAAGGTGTCCCAGGTAGCATAACAACACATCCTAGAGGTGAAAATCTGGAACTTGTTGATCCTCCAAGAGCGTCTGGTATGTGTGGCCCAATTATGGGTTTCTTTTGTATAGAATTGGCCAATCAGAAGTCTCGTGCCCAGAAGAGTTGAGCACGGTGGTTAATACCACGATCGATGGTTGGCTGAGGTAGTATGCAACATTATTAGTGTTTCCCTTCTTATACTTGATATTCAAATGGAACTGTTGCAGGTATGTGGACCACTTATGATGGTGTTCATTCTACAACTTCCCTTACATCTGTATGAACTGCAGGGGTCGGTGGTCTGTGTGGATGACCATTTCCTTCCCCAAAATGTAATGCTTCAATTGTCAACAGGTCTGCACAATGGAATACATCTCTTTGTCATAAGTGGGATACTTACAGACTGCGTCTGAAAGTGTCGCACTGTGATATGCCACTAGATGCCCCTGTTGAGTAAGGACTACCCTAATAGCATGGTCAGAGACATCTGTCTCGATCTCAAATGGTTGTCACAAGATAGGTAATGTGAGCACTGGTGCAGAGCAGAGGCGATGTTTCAACTCTGCAAATTCCTTCTGTTGAGATTCATAACAAAAGAATTTTGCTTTCACTCCTCCCTTAGTGATTTGACTCAAGGGCCAAGTGATATGAGAGAATCCCAACATGAACCTGCAGTAGAAATTGGCAAGACCCAGAAAGCTGTGGATATCTATCAGAGTGGTTGGGGCTGGCCAATCCCAAATGATTGGCTGGATCCACATGCACCCCCCCATTCATCAATAATATATCACAGATACTAAACATGAGTCATGCCAAAAGTGCATTTCTCCAAATTGGCACACAGCTTATGTTGTCGTAGTGTTTGGAGAACCTGTCGAATGTGGTGGAGGTTATCTTCCCAACGTTGGCTGAACATCAAGATGTCATCAAATTATACCACTACAAATGAGTTGGTGAATGGCTACAATATGTCATCCATCAGCCTCATGAAAGATGAAAGAGCATTCGTCAACCTGAAAGGCATAACCAACCATTCGAAGAGGCCCTCCTTAGCTTTGAAGGCAGTCTTCCACACATCAGAGGGTTTGATTGGTACCTGGTGATATCCAAACTTCAAGTTGATCTTGCTAAAATATTCCCCCCCTTGAGTTGGTCCAAAAGGTCATCAATCCATGGGATCGGGTACCTATTCTAGACAGTGATCTTGTTCAACGCTCGATAGTCAATACAAAGTCTCCAAGTCCCATCCTTCTTCTATACCAACACGATTAGGCTCCCACAGGGGGAGGAACTCGGCCGGATGTAACCTTTCTGCAGTAGCTCCTGAATCTGCCTCTTGATTTCGTTGTTTTCTAGAACGGAGTGTCGATAGTTTGGTCCATTGTGCAATGGCACATGTGGGTTCAGATCGATGGAGTGCTTGACCTGACATTGCAGAGGCACCCCTACGGGGAAGGTGAAGATGTCCTCATACTCCTCCATGGCCTTGTCCATCTGTTGTTGTCGTGTGGAGGGGCCCTATTTGGAGGTCATGTACAATGTCTTCTTCTTTCCCTGAGGGTGTATCATTAGGAAAACAAATTTCCCAGTTTTGGAAATGAGCCTATTACATTGTTTTGCAGTAACCAAAGAGATGGCGGTAGGCGGTGCTACCTCCAGTATCCTATACAACTTATTTCCCAAAGTAACAATAACAGCGTGAGGCCTTGACTCATACATAATGTGTTTCTTCCACAAGTATGGTTGGCCTAATATTACATCACAAACATCAAGGGGAGAAACGTCACATAACACCTCATCCATGAAGGGATTGATGCTGTATGAAAGGCGACACTATTGGCTCATGTGAAGATCCCATCCTAGGTGAAGCCACCTGCTGGTGTAAGGTTGTGGGTGTGTTGTGGTCGGTAAGCCCAACCTCTTCATGACCTCTGCCGAAATGAGGTTCTTTTGGCTCTTGTTGTCAATAGTTAACTGTAGCGGGGAACCTTTTACCCACATCTGGGAGTGGAAGAGGCACTCCTCCTCCTCTGGATCTTTGGGTTCCTCCTTCTGGATCTTTGTGGTGGAAACGGTGGAGTTGGGCTCTGCATCAATATTCTTCTTCCCTTCGTCATTCCCCTTGTCAGGTTCTGACTCAGAATCAAAACATGCGTCTAATTCCAAAGCCTTCATCTCGGCCACCAGTGACTGCCTGACCTGACACTCACTTGTGTTGTGAGTGGAGCTCTTATGGAAGTCACACCACTTTCCCATGTCCTTATTTCATTTCGTGGTGTTGTTATTTGCTTACGGCTTTGGTGGGTTGTCCTAAGCCTTCCCACCTTGGCTTTGTCCTTTTTTCTATGGTTTGGGGAACCTTTCCCTTGCTTCGGCTTTGCAGATCCAAAGTATTTCTTCTTCTGTTTAAACTTCTGCTCAATCTTGATGGCATATCAGTATGTCGTGTCGAGCGAGGAGATGTCCAGGAACTCCATATCATCTTGGCTATACCTGTGTAGGCAGTTGCAGTACTTGAGTACCAAATGTTTCTTAGAATCCTTGATACCCAACTTTGTGCGAAGGGTATGAAAAATATTGGTAAAATTCGGCACATGTTGGTCCCTTCCCTGCCACAACGTTATCCACTTTATGTATTTATCCTTATAGCTCTCGACAGGGTAGTACTACTCCTTGATGGCATCCCGGAATGAATTACAAGTGGGTGCGGCTGAGAAAGTGAGGCCGTACTTTCATCCTTCTGCTCACAGTAGGTTTCCCACCAATCCTTGACATGTGGGGAGGCTTTGAGAAGAGAAAAAGTAATATTTTCTTGGCTAGAAAAATCATGAACATAAAAATATCCTTCTAGTAGATTTAACCATTTATCTATGACGTCTGCATCTATTTGGACATCAAATATGGGAATGTCAAAGTTTACTTGTACCTCAAAAGGAGTGGAGCCTCCAGAGTGGCTACTGGATGTGGATGCACTGCCGGTGGGCAACCGTTGAAGGATCTGGGGAAAGTTATCCATCATCGCAATCCTTTGTTTCTTGAGGGCCTCCTCTAGCAATATTTTTATAGGATCTCCTATCCCCTAGTCTTTATTTTCTCCCCCCATGGGTGACCATCGGTGTTTGGGAGGTTGATTTTGCAAAGCTTCAAACAGATTGAGCCCTAACTCCTTATATCCCGACCTTATTGGGGACATGAAAAGAAAAACAAAGAAAGCGCAGACGGCTCTGATACCACTAAATCGGATTTAAATAAGAACACGAAAAATTACCGATATAACGATAAATACAAAGATGCAGTAGAAATAACACATCATTTCATTAATATCAAATACTGACATATGCTTACAAACTAAATGGAAATAAGACTAGCTCGGGCGATGGTAGCTTATCTCCGAGAAGAGATGTGGCTTCTACCTACCTCTGAACTGTGTTACAATGAGGCTCAAAGGCCTATTTATTATTTAGAAACAATGGAAAACCCTAAACATCCAAAAACCTAACCCTAAGAGATGAAGCGCCAAACTATGGGCCCCGTTTGGGTAAATTGGTACATCAACTTCCTGGGGTCGTAACTTTGGCATACGATCTTCATTTGACGCGCACAATACCTTTTTATAAATATGTATCCAAGGAATAAAAATTTTGAACAACCAACGACAGTAGAAAACACATGTTCATCCCGATTTTCCCAAAAAACGTCATTTAGGGCCTCAAAACGGCTGAGGACCCGAAAAACTACAAAAAATAGTAAATTGTGCTACAAATAAGGAAACTGAAAAACTAAAAGAAACAATGGTGGGGGTCCAAGTGGAATAGGCCAGTGGCCACCGATATCCACCTGGATCATTGATTGTGATAGAAAATGATAAATATTCATATTGAGGCAATCATTCTCACAATGCATTGTTGGACCATGGTTGACCATTTTTTATTTTCAAATTGAGACAAACTTTGTCTCAATGTGGCATTAGACCATGATTGACCATAATTTACCATGGTCAACCATGTTTGACCAATTTTGACCATGATTGACCATGGTTGATGGTGGTTGACAATGGTTGAGCATGGTTGATTTTCATATTGAGACAAACTTTGTCACAATGTGACATTGGAGCATGGTTGATTGTGATTGACCATGATTATAAACCGAAGGGATTTACATTAAACCCTATGATTAATATTATAAACCTTATGAATAATATTATACCCTAGGAATATTAATTCTTAGCTTAATAAACCCAAGGGATTGATATTATAAACCAAAGGGATTAATACTAAAATTCCAAGGAATGGTTAACCATGATTAATATTATAAACCCAAGGGATAAACCCAAGAAATTTATATTAAACCTAAGGGAATAATATTACATGCAAGGAAATAATATAAACCCAATGTACATAAATCCTAATATCAATATAATAAACCCTAAAATAAAAATGGTTGGTCATAGTTGACCATAGTTCATTTTCATATTGAGACAATCTTTGTCACAATGTGGCATTTGACCATTGTTAACAATGATTGACCATGAATGACTATGATTGATTATATAAAACATGGTTGAACGTGGTTGACTCTGATTGATATTATAAACCCAATGGAATAACAAACCCAAGAGATTAATACTAAAAACCCAAGGGAATAATATAAATCCAAGGTATATAATCCCTAAGATAAATATTATAAAATCTAAAATAACCAAGGTTGACCATGATTGATTTTCATATCAAGACAACAATTGTCACAATGCGACGTTGGACCATCGTTGATTTTCATATTGAGACAATCTTTGTCACAACACGACGTTGGACCAGTGTTGACCATGGTTGTCACAATGTGACATTGGAGCATGGGTATTGATTATGGTTTACCATGATTGACTATGGTATACCATGATAAATATTCATATTAAGGCAATATTTCTCACGATGTGTTGTTGGAAAATGGTTGACCATGTTTGATTTTCAAATTGAGACAATCTTTGTCACAATATGGTGTTGGACCATAGTTGGCCGTAATTGACTGTGGTCGACCATGTTTGGCTAATGTTAATCATGATTGACCATGGTTGACAATGGTTGACAATGGTTGAGCATGGTTGATTTTCATATTGAGACAATCTTTCTCACAATGTGACCTTGGACCATGGTTGACCATGATTATAAACCCAAGGGATTTATATTAAACCATAGGATCAATATTATAACCTTATGAATAATATTATGCACTATGAATATGAATTCTTAGGTTAATAAACCCAAGGGAATAATAAACCCAAGAGATTGATATTATAAACCCAAGGGAATAATAAACTCAAGGGATTAATACTAAAATGCCAAGGGATTATAAACCCAAGGGAAAAAGATTAAACCCAAAGGATTAATATTATAAACCCAACGTATATAAACCCTAAAACAAACATGGTTGACCATGGTTGATTTTCATATTGGGAGAATCCTTGTCATAATGTGACGTTGCACCATGATTGACCATGCCTCGCAATGATTTATTTTCATATAGAGACAATTTTTGTCATAATACAATGTTGGACCATGGTTGACCATGGTTGGTTTTCATATTTAGACAATATTTGTCACAATGTGATGTTTGACCATGGTTGAGCGTGATTGATTTTATAAAACATGGTTGACTATAGTTAACCATCATTGATATTATAAAACCAAGGAAATAATAAACCTAAGGGATTACTAATAAAAATCCAAGGGATTATAGACCCAAGGGAATAATATAAACCCAAGGTATATAAACCCTAATATAAATATTACAAACCCTAAAATAAACATGGTTGACCATAGTTGACCATGCTTTATTTTCATATTGAGACAATATTTGTCATAATGTGTCTTTTGACCATGCTTGACCATGATTGATTTTCACATCGAGACAATCATTGTCATAATCAGATGTTGGACCATGGTTCACCATGGACGATTTTCATATTGAGACAACCTTTGTGACAATGAGACATTGGACCATGGTTGACCATGGTTTTCATAATGTTATGTTCGACAATGGTTGATTATGATTGACCATGATTGATTTTCATATTGAGATAATATTTATCACAGTACAATGTTGGACCATTGTTGACCATGGTTGATCATGGTTTATTTTCATGTTGAGACAATCCTTGACACAATATGGAATTAGACCATGGTTGACCATAATTGACCATGGCCGACAATGTTTGATTAGTATTGACCATGATTGACCATGGTTGATGGTGGTTGACAATGGTTGAGCATGGTTGATTTTCATATTGAGAAAATCTTTGTTAAAATATGACACTAGACTATGGTTAACCATGGTTGACCATGATTGACCATGATTATAAACCCAAGGGATTTATATTAAATCTTAGGATTAGTATTATAAGCCTTATGAATAATATTATACCTTAGGAATATGAACCCTTAGAATAATTAACCCATGGGATTGATATTATAAACCCAAGGGATTGATATTATAAACCCAAGGGATTAATACTAAAATGCCAAGCAATTATAAACTGAAGGGAATAATATTAAACCTAAGGGATTAATATTATAAAGCCAAGATATATAAACCCTAAGATACATATTATAAACCCTAAAATAAACATGGTTGACAATGGTTGGCTATGATTGATTTTCATATTGAGACAATCCTTATCACAATGCGACGTTGTACCATGCTTGACCATGTTTGATTCTCATATCAAGACAATATTTGTCACAATATGGCATTGGACCATGATTGACCATTGTTTATTTTCATATTGAGACAATATTTGTCACAATGCGATGTTGGACCATAGTTGGTCATGATTGATTTTATAAAACCAAGGGATTAATATTATAAACCCAAGTAATATAAACCCTAAGATAAATGTTATAAACCCTAAAATAAACAAGGTTGATCATGATTAGTTTTAATATTGACACAATCTTTGTCACAATGTGATATTGGACCGTGGTTGACCATTTCATATTGAGTCAGTCTTTGTCATAATGCGATGTTGGACCATGGTTGACCATGGTTCATTTTGATATTGGGACAATATTTGTCACAATGCGGCATTGGACCATGGTTTACAATGATTTATTTTGATATTGAGACAATGTTTGTAATAATGTGATGTTGGACCATGGTTAACCATGGTTGATCATGATTGATTTTCATATTAAGAAAATGTTTGTTACAATGTGATAGTGGACCATTGTTGACCATGATTAACCATGGTTGATTCTCATATTGAGACAATCTATATCACAAAGTTACATTGGTCTGTGGCTGACCATTATTGACCATGGTTGACAATGGTTGAGCATGGTTAATTTTCATATTAAGCCAATCACTGTCACATTGCGATATTGGACCATGGTTGACCATGATTATAAACCCAAGTGATTTATATTAAACATTGGGATTAATGTTATAAACCCTATGAATAATATTATACCCTAGGAATATGAAACCTTAGATTAATAAAACTAAGGGATTGATATTACAAACCCAAGGGAATAATAAACCCAAGGAATTACTACTAAACCCATAAGGAATTATGGTCAACAATTTCAACAATAAATATAAAGGAGAAATTTGTTTGATTAATGTAGTTGACTATGTGTGACTATACTACTAATCAATACTAATAATAGGTGATTATGTTTGAATGACGTTGAAGAGTGTTCATTATTGAACATAGATAAACATATTTGAACATAGTTAACGACATTAGTAAACCAATGTGTTCTAAACCATATTAATATAAATATTATTAAACATTGTCTATAAGTTTCCATGGTTTGACTATGTCATCATGTTGACTCTAGTTATGTCAAGCATGATGTTTATGGTTAACTATAGGAATGTTGACCATGGTTAACTATAGCCACTAAGGTTAACTATAGACACCAAGGCTAACTATATGGTTGGCTATCTATATGGTTGACCAAGGTTGACTAAGGATGACTATGAGTGAACAATGTTAACTATCATTGGGTATGGTAAACATATAGTTGATTAACATTGACCATGGTTGACTATTTATACATTGACTGCAAAGGCTGACTACAAAGGTTAAATATGTTTGTCGATGCCATTATGATGACTCTAGATATGTGTCTATGTTTAATTGTAAGCATGTTAAATATAATGCCTATCAATTATCATGGTTTAACATGACCTTCATGTTCACTATCTTTGACCAAATTGATCATGATTACGATGTGTTAGTATTTAAATTAATATGTTATTAATGTGTAAATTTATAGATCAATATAGTAATTATAATTATTATTATATATTATAAATTTATTAAAGTTTAAATAATATTATTAAGTTTAAAATAATATTAATATTATAATAATAATAATCATCATAATAATAATAATAATAAGAATAAGAATATATTAATATTTATAATTATAATTATATTAGGATATCGTGGTTCTAAAATCTGACAAAGGAGGGGCTGCTGTCATCCTCAACAAAGAGGATTATCGCCAAAAGATGTTAGATCATTTATGTAACAATGGAAGCTATAAAAAGCTCTCCAAGAATCCCCTGAAAAGTATCTCTAGGGTTATGGCTCTTGCTATCAAGTCCAGTAGCTCGATGGGTTGCTTGTGCCATAAACTCATTGAGAGTAGCCCCATCACTCCTAGGATCTATGGGCTTCCAAAGATTCACAAGGAGGGGGCTCCCCTTAGGCCCATTGTCAATACTATCGGAGGTCCTACCTACCTTCTTGCTAAATACCTGGCCTTGAAGCTTAGACCCTTGGTTGGCCTTACGGAGTCCTTCGTCAAAGACTCTGCATCCTTTATTAAAGAGCTTAAGGGTATTAAGCTTGACCCTAGGGACATTCTTGTGAGTTTCGATGTGGTATCCCTTTACACTTGTATTCCCATAAAGGAGGCTATGGAGGTTATCAACTGGCTCACAGACCCTGATACTGTCAGGTGGTGTTTCCATGGGCTCCCCCTTGTCCCCCATTATCGCTAATCATTTTATGGAAGATTTCAAATCCAAGGCTTTGGCCTTAGCCCGACTCTTGCCTAAGTTGTGGAAGATATTTGTGGATGACACGAATTTCATATGGTCCCATGGCCAAGATGAGTTGGATATTTTATTCAAACATCTTAACAGTCAATCCTCCGCCATTAAGTTCACTATGGAACAAGAAGTCGATGGATGCCTTCCTTTCCTCGATGTTCTTATTTCGAATAATAATGATGATTCCCTCTCCCGCCAAGTGTTTCAGAAGAAAACTCATACTGAACAATATCTTCATGTCAACTCCCATCATTTCCCTGCTCAAAAGTTGGGCATTCTCAACACGCTTACTACTCGGGCACTGAGAATCTCTGATGAAAAGAGCCTCGATAAAGAGAAAGCCCATCTCCTTAATTTCTTTGTTAATAATGGTTATAGTAGGCACCTTGGTCAGAGGGATTTCCTTAAAGCCAACAAGAATTTGTTGGTCAAGAAAGACCCTAAAGAACGAGCCTCAAGGGTCCATCTACCTTTTATCCAAGGGACCACTAATAAAATTTCAAGGATTCTTAAGAAGCATAATGTTCCCTTGACCTTTAGACCTCTTAACACCCTTCGTAATTCCCTCAGATCGGCGAAGGATCTGATCGACCCTAAGGACATGAAAGGTCTCTATATTATTACCTATTCTTGTGGGACCCCCTACGTTGGAGAGATTGGTCTCTCTATTAATCAGAGAATTAATGAGCACTCAGCGAACCTAAAACATGGGAGGACCCGGTCTTCTGCTCTTGCAGAGCATGCCGAGAAGACCAAGCATCATGTTTCTATTGAGGAGGCCCGAGTTATTGCTAAGGTTCCACAGTTTCACCACCGGAAGTTTAGAGAAGAGATTGAGATTGAAAAAAGGCCAAGAAATCTGAATAGAGATGATGGCTAGAAGATCCGCAGTTGCTGGATCCCTGCCCTCTCTTCCTAGTCAGTTTTTCCCCCTTGTCTTGTGACCTGTCTTCCAGATTTATTAGAATGATTATATATGCATTAGATAGCTTTAAATAATCTCTATTAATAGATTAGATGATCCATTAATATTAATATCAATAAGAATAATAATATTATTGATGATTAAATAAAAATATTATAACAATTAAATTTATAATATCAATATTAGAGTTATAGGAATATTAAGAGTAATAAGTCCATGCTTTTTGGTTTTTGTCTTTTTAGTCTTTTTAGGAATTTTCCATCATATTCTTTCCCTTAAATTTATTAGATGATCCCTTATATAATTATCATAATGGGTTATAAATGACCATTAATCTAAAATTTATTAGATAGATTAACTATACATGTTTAATTATTCGGCTCTAGTAATAGGTTATACAATCCAATAGTAACATTAGGATAACACTATCCCCCGATCGGGATGGAGAACAGGGTGGCTGAGGACGGCAGCAGTGATTATGACAAGGTAAGGAGTATTGGCGGCGGCTGTAGGCATAATACGGAAACCCCAAACAAAATAATGATGATCGAGCTGGCGCACGAAACAAGGAACCAGAGTGGGAAAGGTGGTGTAAGAATGATTAGAAAGAATGGAGGTGGCAAAGGTAGAATGAGCAGAGTTAAGAAAAGACAGTATATGAAGGTGATGGCAGGCATAAGAAAGGGCAATTCTGCTGGGACGAAGAGGGAGCTGATCGTGGTGCAGACTGCAGGAATCTCCAGGAAAGCGAACGCTCTCGGGTATGTGCCTTCTGAATTCCCTGCTCTTCTATTATCCTTTCCTGTAGATAGTATGGATATGCAAGATTACTGCGAAATCCCTGATAGTTTGAAGGGTTGGAGGAAACCAAGCCAACCTTCGGCACCGAGAGGTGAGAGCATGAAGGGTTGGCTTCAGGAAGAGAGCCCCGGGGAAAAGAAAAAAGATAGCAGGGAATGTAGTATTAGTGAAGCTGTGTCAGGGAATGCAGTGTTAAGGAATGAACTGGCAAGAAATCAAAATGATAACCCCATGGAAGGTGCAGAAGAGGAGAGGGGTAGCGGAAGCCCAAAGCTTAAGGCCATGACCCATTATCTGACCCAGATGACAGAGGGCCTTATCCATCTACTTTATAGTGAGAATGGAGACCATAACCAGACTCAAAATAAAGAAATAATTCGCAGAAGAGACGAAGGCGATACCAAACAGGAACCGGTAACTGAAGAAGGGAATAAGAAGTTTAAAAAGCTGACTCCTGAAATTGGTGACTGTGTATAGGAGAGGAAAGGAAAACGAATGGCACGCATGGGTCGCGGTCGTGGGCGCGGTGGCAGAGGTCGCCCCAGGAAAAACTACCAGGAAGAGAGGCAAAATGAAAACCAGGGAAATCGAGGCAGAGGAAGAAGGACCACTCAATCTGTAGCCCAGGAAGCAACACAAGCATATCAAGAGGGAACGAATGAGAACATTAGAAGGATTATACAAAATTTAGAATCTGATGTTCTGGAAGATCAGTCCTCGTTTGAGACTGAGGAATGGGTAGAATTGATCAGGGACCCAGGAAACACGAGGGGCAGGATGACCCTGTACAGGCAGTCCCTGCACATTTACTGGGTGCTCAAATGTCTTCTGGCGAAAGCCATGGAACAGGTAGCTACAGAAATGACTGAAATTGCCAATGGAGTACCCAATTTACAAAAGGAGATGAAAAACTTTCAGACTATTATGATCAGGCAGAATGACAAGCTTGAGGAGATGGCTCAGGTTCTGTCCCGGTTTACAGGCATCGACACAGCTCAGGAGGGACGAATGGACATCCCAAAGGATACTGACCAGAACAAGGAAACCAGGAAGAAATGAGGCCTTGTGGTTCTGCTTTAGTGTTTTAATTTTTCCTTTTCTAAGTTTTAATGCATATCAATAGCTTAATAGGTAGTTTTTGGTGTTCTGTACACATAGCTGGTATGGTGAGACTTGCAAAATTTTGTTTTTGGAACGCATATAATAGACTAAGGTGGCCAACAGACCTGGTTTCCATTCGGGGCAGGTTGAGGCCACTGAAACAGTGTATCTGGTCTTTCGTTTTAATATAAATAGAGAAAAAAGGCACCATCTTTACCTACAAAAAAAAAAAAAAAACCATTAGGATAACACTATTATTAGTAATAATAATATTATAATAATATAATTTTAAAGTAATAATTAAATCTATAATATTAGTATTATATTTATGGGGATATTAAGGGTAATAAATACATACTATCATTAATACTAATCACTATTAAACATTTTAACATAAATATAGTAACTTTTTAATTAATTATTAATATTACCGATAACTATTCTTATTATAAGTTTAGTTGAACATTATAATATTAAAAAGAAATATTCATAAAATTATTATTTTAACATCAAAACCCAGAATATATTATAATAATAGGTATTAATTCATTGAATAAATTTATTATAATTAAATAATATTATTAAATAGAATTTTGGTCCATGTCCTTATCCCTTAATCCAGTCCAGTCCAGTTGGCTAGTCAAAGTTAGCCATTACATGGTCAAATATAGCTATTAGTCAAGTCCCATATAGTCGTTTCCTAGTCAAACTTAGCTGTTGGAAGATCTACTCTCCCTATTTTATATGCAGCCATGATTGGATTTTTCAATTTGTCGTGACGATGAATCACACTCATTGGTTCGAAACGCATCGATAAATATATCATAATGTGATTTATGCCAAAAAATCTTCTCATAACATTATATTATTGTATTAATAACATATTATTATTATTATTATATATAAGTTTTGAAATACTAATTTTTTTTGGGTGGTGTAGTTATCTTTAATTTTTAAATTATTAAACATTTTTATTATTTAAGATAAATTTTTAATTAATTTAAGTAGTTATAATTTAGGTGATTATTTTAAAAAAAATTATTAATTTATATAGGCTATTTTTTATTATTATTAGCCCTTAGGTTTAATTTATTAATTTATATTGGTGCGTGCTATCTTGGACACTTGTGGTTGAGATAATTTCTCACCAAACACACACCAATATAGGAGTTACCTAAACTGACTCCTATCTTAGAGGAACAACCCAAGAGTTAGGCACAAATTCCTAACTTGGAATTTTTAATTAATTAATTTATTTTTGGATTTATTATTGTTTTATGAGAGAGGCTAACATTCCCCCCTTCAATGATAAATCCAAAATAAGAACGAGGAACCATCTTCCAAGTTCTCATGTTGATCCTCAAAAACATTACCTGAAAAAACCGCCAAATCTGGATGCTGAACAAACCCAAATCTGAAGAGAACATGAATCAGCTCCATGCTTGATTCATCTCTGAAGGACGCTTGACAACTCCATCATGTGCCAAGCCGCAAAAGGATCCAACTGTCCTTTGCTTGAAAACAGCATCCGGTGTCCACTGACACAATTTGATGAACGCCCACTGGCTGATGAAGATGCCCACTGGCTACTTCACTGATGTTGTCGAGACTTTCAGTCTGACAACCACTTGTCAATTTCATTGACAATTTTTAAAGTTCCATTAAATTTGGCAATTATTTTATTAATGTGGTTGTGTTAGTTTATATTTGTGCAGGCACGACAACTATTTACTTAAAAAAGAATGAACAAATCTCAATCTCTTTTAGTTGATCCTCATTCGACAACTATTTACTTAAAAAAGAATGAACAAATCTCAATCTCTTTTAGTTGATCCTCATTCTACATTGATTAACTCTTCTGTTTAAATAATTGAATTCTAAAACTTTCTATGGTATAGTTATATTTTACAAGCATATATGATATGATTAATTTTCGATATAAATTAGAAAAATAAATATTTTTTTTTCATAAATTTGAATTTAAAAAATATTATTAATTTTCATTTACTTATCTAATAAAATATAATAATATAATAATATCATACAAAATAAACAATTATGAAAATATCTTATTGATAAATAAAATATATTGTTACAATAACATCAAACATTAAACCCTATTACACAACCCTATAATTTTAATTTTAATTTTATATATAATTAATGTAGTTAATTTTAATTGATGGCATGAAACCCTAATTCTAATTACATTAAATTAAAAATCAATTAAACCAATTATATTAAACTAGCACAATCACATTAATATTGGTTGATATAGCCGAAGACTTCATTTATATCTATCCATTTATATCTATCATTGATAAATATATAACAGTAGAAATAATAATACAAAAAAATTTATTGCAATAAAAATAGTACTATTATCATTATAACTAATAATAATTATTTCTATATAATAATTATTTCTTTATAATAATTATTATATAATATAAGATGTTATTTATTTATTATACTATAATAATTATATAATTAATTTTAAATTATGTAATATAAATATGAATCTTAGGAATATGAACCCTTAGATTAATAAAACCTATGGATTGATATTATAAATCAAAGGGAATAATAAACTCAAGGGGTTAATACTAAAACCCCATGGGATTATAACCCCAAGGTTATAATATCAACATGAGGGATAATAAACACTAGGGTTTATATTCTCTATGGTTTTTAGCATTAATCCCCTAGGTTTATAATATCAATCCCTTGGGTTTATACTATCAATCTCTTCGGTATATTAATCTAAGGATTCATATTCCTAGGGTATAATATTATTCATGGGTTTATAATATTAATCCTTTAGGTTCAATAGAAGGGTTTAAATACCTTGGATTTATAATATCATTCGCTTGGGTTTAATAATATTAGTATTGACCCTTGGGTTGATATTCCTAGGGTTTAATAGTAAAACCCCAAGGGATTATAAACCCAAGGCAATAATATTAAACCAAGGGATAATAAGCCCAAGGGATTAATACTAAAAACCTGAGGAATTATAAACTCAAGGGAATAATATTAAACCCTAGGAATTAATATTATTAACCCAAGGTATATAAACCCTAGGGATTAATATTATAAACCTAAGGTATATGGTTAAATATTAAATATAAATATTTAATATGTTGAACCACATTACTAAATCCAAGAGAATATAAACCCTGGATTGATACTAAACCCTAGGGAATATGCTTGACCATGCTTGACCATGATTGATTTTCATATTGAGACAATATTTGTCATAATGCAATGTTGGACCATGGTTGACCATGGTTGATTTTCATATAGAGACAATCATTGTCACAATGCAACATTCGACTATGGTTGACCATCGCTCACTATGATTTACCATGATTGATATTATAAACCCAAGGGATTGATATTATAAACTCAAGGTAATAATAAATCCAAGGGATTAATACTAAAACCCCAAGGGATTATGAACCAAAGGGAATAATATTAAACCTAAGGGGCTAATATTATGAAACCAAGTTATATAAACCCTAAGATAAATATTATAAAGACTAAAATAAACATGGTCGACCATGCTTAACCATGGTTGATTTTCATATCAAGACAATCTTCGTCACAATGCGGCATTTGATCATGGTTGACCATGGATGACCATGTTTGATTTTTTAAAACATTGTCTAACATGGTTGACCATAATTATCATATTGAGACAATGCTTGTCATAATGCAACGTTGGACCATGGTTGAGACAATGTTTGTTTTTTCATATTGAGACAAACATTGTCACAATGTGGTGTTGGACCTTGATTAACCATGATTGATTTTATAAAATATGGTTGCCCATGATTGAATTTATAAAACATGGTTGACCATGATAGATATTATAAACCCAAGGGAATAATAAATCCTAGGGATTAATACTAAAAACCCAAGGGACTATAAACCTAAGTGAATAATATAAAACCCTAAGAATATGAATCCTTAGATCAATAAACCCAAGGGAATAATAAACCTAGGGGATAAAAATTATAAACCCAAGGTATATAAACCCTACTAATATTATGAACCCAAGGTATATAAACCCTAAGATAAATATTATAAACACTAAAATAAACATGGTTGACCATGGTTGATTTTCATATTGAGACAATCCTTGTCAAAATGCAATGTTGGACCATGGTTGAGGATGCTTAACCATGGTTTATTTTCATATAAAGACAATCTTTGTCACAATGTGATGTTTGACCATAGTTGACCATGATTGACCATGGTTGACCATAGATGACCATGATTATCATATTGAGACAATGTTTGTGATAATGCGATGTTGGACCATGTTTCAGACAATGATTGATTTTCATATTGACACAACCATTATCACAATGAGACGTTGGCCCATGGTTGACCATGATAAAATATAGTTGACCATGATTGAATTTATAAAACATGGTTGACCATAGTTGACTATGATATATATTATAAACCCAAGGAAGAAGGAAAACCTATGGATTAATACTAAAAACCCAAGGGACTATAAACCTAAGTAAATAATATTAAACCCTAGAAATATGAACCCTTACATTAATAAACCGAAGGGATTGATATTATAAACCCAAGTTAATAATAAACCCAAGGGGTAAAAATTATAAACCCAATGTATATAAACCATAAAATAAGCATGGTTGGCCATGGTTGATTTTCATATTAAGATAATCCTTGTCATAATGCGATGTTGGACCATTGTTGACCATGCTTGGCTATGATTGATTTTCATACCGAGACAATTTTTGTCACAATACAACATTGGACCATGGCTCACCATGTTTGACCATGATTTATTTTCATATCTAGACAATATTTGTAGCAATGCAATGTTGGACCATGGTTGACCATGCTTGATATTATAAACTGAAGGGAATAATAAAACCAAGGGATTGATATTATAGCCACAAGGTACTAATAAACCTAAGGGATTAATACTAAAACCCCAAGGGATTATCAACCCAAGGGAACAATATTAAACACTAAAATAAACATGGTTGACAAAGCTTTATTTTCATATTGAGACAATCCTTGTCACAATGCGATGTTGTACTATGGTTGACCATGCTTAACCATGGTTGATTTTCATATCAAGACAATATTTTTCACAATGTGACGTTCTACCTTGGTTGACCACGATTGACCATGGATGACCATGTTTGATTTTTTAAGACATCGTTGAACGTGGTTGACCATCATTATCATATTGAGACAATGTTTGTCATAATGCGACGTTAGACCATGGTTGAGACAATGATTAGTTTTTCATATTGAGACAAACATTGTCACAATGTGACGTTGGACTATGGTTGACCACGATTGATTTTATAAAATATGGTTGACCATGATTGAATTTATAAATCATGGTTGACCATGGTTAGCCATGATCTATATTATAAACCCAAGGGAATAATAAACCCTAGAAATTAATACCTAAAACCCAAGTAACTATAAACATAAGTGAATAATATAAAACCCTTAGATTAATAAAGCTAAGGGATTGATATTATAAACCCAACGAAACAATAAATCTAAGGGATAAAAATTATAAACCTAAGGTATATAAACCCTACTAATATTCTAAAGCCAAGGTATACAAACCATAAGATAAACACTAAAATAAACAAGGTTGACCATGGTTGATTTTCATTTTGAGACAATCCTTGTCACAATGCAACGTTGGACCATGGTTGGCCATGCTTAACCATGGTTGATTTTCATATAAAGACAATCTTTGTCACAATGCAATGTTCGACCATGGTTGACCATGATTGACCGTGGATGACCGTGTTTTGTTTTATAAAACATGGTTGGACATGGTTGACCAAGGTTGACCATGATTGACCATGGTTGACCATAGTTGACCATGATTATCATATTGAGACAATGTTTATCATAATGCGACGTTGGACCATGGTTGAGACAATGATTGATTTTTATATTGACACAATGATTGTCACAATGCGACGTTGGACCATGGTTGACCATAGTTGACCATGATCGATATTATAAACCCAAGGAAACAAAAAAACAAGAGGGGATTAATACTAAAAAATCAAGGGACTATAATCCTAAGTGAATAATATTAAACCATAGGAATATGAACCCTTAGATTAATAAACCCAAGGGATTGATATTATAAACCCAAGTGAATAATAAACCCAAGGGACAAAAATTATAAACCCAAGGTATGTAAACGCTAAAGTAAACATGGTTGACCATGGTTGATTTCCATATGAAGACAATCCTTGTCACAATGCGATGTTGGACCATGGTTAACCATACTTAACTATGATTGATTTTCATATCGAGACAATCTTTGTCACAATGTGACGTTGGACCATGGCTGACCATGATTGATTTTCATATCGAGACAATTTTTGTCACAATGCGACGTTGGACCATGGTTGATTTTCATATTGAGACAATCATTGTCACAATGCAACATTTGACCATGCTTGACCATGGCTGGCTATGATTGACCATAACTAACCATGATTATTATTATAAACCCAAGGGAATAATAAACCCAAGGGATTCATATTACAAACCTAAGGGAATAATTCTAAAACCCCAAGGGAATAATATTAAACATTAAAATAAACATGGTTGACCATGGTTCATATTGAGACATTCTTGTCACAATGCGATGTTGGACCATGGTTGACCATGATTAACCATGGTTGATTTTCATATCAATACAATATTTGTCATAATGCAACATTCGACCATGGTTGACCATGGATGACCATGTTTGATTTTTTAAAACATGGTTGACCATCATTATCATATTGAAATAATGTTTGTCATAATGCGACGTTGGACCATGGTTGAGACAATGATTGCTTTTTCATATTAAGGCAAACATTGTCACAATGCAATGTTGGACCATGGTTGACCACGATTGATTTTATAAAATATGGTTGACCATGATTGAATTTATAAAACATGGTTGATTATGGTTGTCCATAATATATATTATAAACCTAACGAAATAATAAACCTTAGGAATTAATACTAAAAACGCAAGGGACTATAAACCTAAGTGAATAATATTAAACCCTAGGAATATGAACCCTTAGATTAATAAACCCAAGGGATTGATATTATAAACCCAAGGGAATAATAAACCTAAGGGATAAAAATTATAAACCCAAGGTATATAAACCCTGAGATAATATTATAAACACTAAAATATAGATGGTTGACCATGGTTGATTTTCATATTGAGACAATCCTTGTCACAATGTGACGTTGGACCATGGTTGACCATGCTTAACCATGGTTGACCATGGTTGGTTTTCATATTGAGACGACCCTTGTCACAATGTGACGTTGGACCATGGTTGACCATGCTTAACCATGGTTGATTTTCATATAAAGACAATATTTGTCACAATGGGATGTTTGACCATGGATGACCATGGATGACCGTGTTTTATTTTATAAAACATGGTTGAACATGGTTGACCATAGTTGACCATGATTATCATATTGTGACAATGTTTGACATAATGTGATGTTGGAGCATGGTTGTGACAATGATTTATTTTCATATTGACACAATCATTGTCACAATGCGACATTGGAGCATGCTTGATGATGTTTGACTATGATTGATTTTGATATCGAGACAATCTATGTCACAATGCAACATCGAAACATGGTTGATTTTCATATCAAGACAACCTTTGTCACAATGTGATGTCCAAACATGGTTGACCATGGTTGACCATGTTTGATTTTATAAAACGTGTTTGACCATGATTGACCATGGTTGACCATGGTTTTCAATGGTTGACCATCATAGTTGATCATTATGAAAGAGATTTTCATCAAGATTGATCATAGTTGATGAAATTCAACCATGGTTAATCATGCCTAGCCATCGTTGATCATGGTTGACCATGGTTTATTTTTATATTGAAACAATCTTTGTCACAATATGATGTTTGACCATGGTTGACCATGGTTGACCATGGTTGCCATGGTTGACCATGACTGACCATGGTTGACCATGAATGTCCATGGTTGACCATGAATGTCCATGGTTGACCATCAAGGTTGATCATGGTTGATTAAATTCAACCATGGCTAATCATGGTTGACCATGGTTGATCATGGTTGACCATGATTTACTATGGTTGACCATAAAGACATTGAACATGGTTGACCATATTCATGCATGATCTACCATCATTGATCATGGTTCACCGTAGAGGCATCAATTAACCATTATCACCATGGTTGATGGTGGAGCATGTTTGACCATGGAAGATCATCATTAAACATGGTTGATCATGATAGACGATGGTTGACATTGATTGACCATGGTTGAGCATGTTTGATTAGATTCATGCTAGAGTCATTTATTTAAAATAATTAATATTAATACTAAGAGCAATTTTAATATAGTAATCTAAACATGATTAAATTATTGTTCGATTTTATCCAATATTTTCAATTATAAATTATTTACAAATAAATTGTTGTTATTAATGTTCTTTAAAATTATTAATATTATAATTAATAAAATATTATTTTTTATGATATTATTGATTATTATTTAATAATATTTATTAATTGAGATACACAAAGACAGGGATCACAAAAATGTAATTTAATTGTTGTTTGTTTTGGTATATATATATAAATTATATATTTAAGTTACAAAATTTATATAATTTGGAAATTTAGAATATTATTTTTACAAAAGTTTGAATTTATTGTTTTAAATTATATATATATATATATATATATATATATATATATATATATATATATATATATATATATATATATATATATATATATATATATATATATATATATATATTTATATTATATTTAATATTTATTTAACAATAACATATATGTTTTTGGGAGTCCAAAGGATTTTTTCTTTAAGTATAGATATATTTTTTCTTATCCTAAAGATGAATCACACTAGCTGGTTCGAAACGCATCGATGAGAATATCTCTTATGTGATTTTTTTCGAAAGATGCTATTGAATATATTAACATACTTACATACCCTATTAAATGAGAAACAATTCCAATATACAAACACCTATTAACATAAAAATATTTGGAGTCTAAAAGACTCTTTCTCTAGATATAGATATATTAACATACCTATATACCCTTTTAAATAAGAAACAGTTCCAATATACAAACACCTATTAACATAAAAATATTTAAGAAAAGTTTTTGTTTGGTAGAAATCACATAAGAATGTTTTTTGAGAGACACACTTCAAACCAACAAGTATGATTCATCATCATAAAAAATATTCAACCTTTAAATTTAAAATAGTATAAGACAAAAATATTATTTTTTGCATTTAAAAAATATAAAAATAATTTTAATATTTAAAAAAATCAAAAAATGATTTTAATATTTACCATGGATAACCTCCCGGTCTTCATCTTCATTAATACATAGATTATACAATATAAATTGCTCTCACGTCATAGGGAACTTCCCATTCTTATTACCGTATAATTTATATGAATATTCCTATAAAAATGTACATCTCTATTGCTCTCACCTCATAGGGAACTTGATGTTTTTATTACCCTAATATTCTCATAAAAATAAAAATCTAGATTCCAGCAAAGATGGAGAAATTACATGTTACATGTTAGCTTGGCCATTTCTGATTTGAATATTTCCCTTGCTTCCGAGACTTCATGAAACTTCAAACCGAGATTTGTATTAGGTCATGAAACTTCAAACCAAGACTGTAGAAACATCAAACCGAGAATTGTACTAGGCCATGAAATAGACATGTTGAAGGAAACACCTGAGCACTTTTGGTCTAGAGTGAGGGCAATGTTACTATAACATTCCACATCCAGTAAAGCTTCGGGGACATAGAATCAGATCCATTGACCTGGAGTCATAGCCGTTGGGCCTAACTTGCAGGCTATATATGCTCTATGACATATTATAAGGGGATGATTGACTAACAAGCGATTGCCCTACACGGTGGTATTGGCCAAGCATAAGCGTATCGATGGGATTATCGCTCCTTTGCCAGAGAGTCGTGTTTGCCTTGCTAAGAATTTGAAGCATGCCGCCACCGAAGAGCCTCATCCCCACAAACTACCATCAACAGCTCAGAACCCACCGCCGCAGTGATCTGATAATGAGATCTTAGACAATTATTAAGGTATTATAGACTCATGTGCATGGATTTGCCTATGTTACTTTGTGCAATGAATCGAGAAGATTGTGAAATACATATACAATGAAGCAATTAAAGAACATAATAGACAAATACACATAAACATAACAAGTTTAATAAGGAGTTCACCCAACACTCTTGGGCTACGTCTCCTGGTCCATCCTTCAGTGGTGAACTCTCTATTATGTCTTCAAAAGCAAATTTTTTACAAAAGTGAGCTCAATTTGAGTCTCACACAATAGATACAAAACAACACGGCTTTACTTGGATTCCCCAAGTCTTTCTGAGTACACAGACTCTCCTCACTGACTCTCTATCTTTGTTTGTTCTCTGTCTTAGCACTGCTTGCCTCTGTCTTCTGTCTTTTGTGTCTTTAAAGCCAATCGACGTTGTCTGTTCGTTTCCCCTTCTCAGGCTTTCTGGCTCCCGGCCGCTGTCCACTCGAATCCCCTTCTGAGCATTAGCAATCATTGCTAAATGCTTTCAGGGATGGTGGCCACCTGTTCTATAACGGAATGGACCATCGGGCCTTTGAAATCCCCAAAATTAGCGTTCTCTGTTTACACAGAGAAATACACTAAAAACTGTGAAAATTCGCCAATCTGTCGTTTATCGGATTTGAAACACTATAGATTCTGCCTTATAACTCCTTTCGGGTCTACCTTTATATCGCTTATCGCATCTCCACTATTGATCTAAGAGATCTAGATCCAACAGCTGACGTTCATTTCGGGCGGCTCATTCGTACAGGGGTTAACCGCCTGAAATGGGTGGTTTTATCTCTCCAGGGACTGGACACGTGGCAGCCAGTGTATGGGTTCGGGCGGAGCCCAGCCAAAACCACTTACAACCTATGGCCCACCCGAAATCCCGCTTGTTTCATGATTTCCCTTTGTATTTTAAAAATACATGAAAACATTGAAAAACCCTGTAAAATGGATTTAGACGGAATTGAAATATTATATATTTTCATTCATAAATCCTTTCAGGTCTGGTTTCATCGCATTGGCACATTTCCTTTGTATTTCATTTATTTAATGAAAAACGCAAATACAAAGGCAAATTTCGTTTTCCGGATCTCAAAATATATGAAATATCTCCTATATCTCCATCGGGTCTGACTATCACGAGTTATGTTTATATCAGCCCCGCTCCATTGTAATGCTCTGATGCGATGTTACGATGTGATTGATCGCAATTGCATATCGCACATACCCCCAGGGCGTTTGTAAGCACTCCTCTGTGGTTTGCCGACGCGATATTGCAATTCAACTTGGGCCGTCAATCTGTGCGCTTGATTGACGATCCTCGTTGACCGTGTTGGCCACCGTCGCACATTCCATGTGGTCTCCACCGATAGCCTCCACTTGCCACCACTGATTGCGATTTTCCGATCGGATCTAGACCGTTGATCGGCCAGATTCGACGGCTCCTGTGCATTGCTCCGTTGACCTCCAATAGGCTTCATTTCACTGTTTTCTTTATGTTTTTGCCTCCTTATAGTGTTATCTGACTTTTCTAAAATTTATTCTCATGCGATAGTTTTGATCTTTAGAAGACTTAGTAGGTTTTCTAGGATCCTTTTGGATCACGCCTTCCCATTGAAAAATCTTTTGGACCACTAAAAGTTGGTTTTTAAGCACCAATTAAGTGAGGATACAGCTTCCTCACTTGTCCAATCTCTATCCATCTTGCACTGCTTGGTTTTGAACCTTTGAGTCTGATTCTAAAGTACTCAACATCCCCTCTGTGCGTAGTTCTCACCTTCCTGTCCAGAACTGTATCTTCCCGCAACTCATTGAGGTATTCAGGCAACAGATCATTAATAGAAGGCAACAAACTTTGCTCTTTGGGATTTTCAATCAATGAAGGTTCATATAGTCTCAAGTTCTCTGCATTATTGACTGAATAGATATGCATATAAGCTAGAAAATCAAGGTGAAAATCATTCTCACCAATTTTCTCAAGTATCTTGAAAGGCCCATACCTTATTGGCTTCAGCTTCTTACCTTCACCTTGCATTCTATCTTTGCTGATGTACAGCCAGACTTGATCACCAACTTGGAAGCTATGCTCAATTTGATGCTTATCATGTCTTGCCTTGTACTTGGCCTAGCTCTACCTAGTGAATTTCTTGGATTTGTTCAATGAACTTGGTTGCTTTTTCCACATCATTGTGTCCATCAATTGCTATGTCTTTACTAAAGACAAAATCCAAGGGAGACCTTGGTATAAAACCAAAACAAGTCTCAAAAGGAGATCTTTGTGTAGAAGAGTGTTTAGCACGGTTGTAAGCATGTTGCACATAACATAAATGTTTATCCCAAAGCTTGGGATGCTTGCTGTAATAGCCTCTGAGCAACTAGATCACTGTCCTATTGACCACCTCTGTTTGGCCATCTGTTTGTGGATGAAATGTTATTCTCTTCTTCAATCTAGTGTCCATTAACTCCCATAGACTTGACCAAAACGTCCCAACAAATCGGGAATCTCGATCAGAGACAATAGAAGTGGGTAACCCAAAATGAACCCATACATGCTGAAAGAACAACTTTGTTGTTTATTCAGCTATAATCTGCTTGTTACAAAGTATTAAAATACACATTTTTTTGAACCTGTCCACAATAACATATAAATAGTCATGACCTTTTCTAAATTTTGGAAATCCCCCAACAAAGTCCATGGAAACACTTTCCCAAGGATGAGAAGGAATTGGAAGTGGAGTGTACAAGCCTAGTTTTCTATTACTAGGCTTTCTTTTAGCACACATGGTACATCCTCTAATATATCTAGAAACTGTTTCATGCATTCTTGGCCAATAACAGAACCTTTTCAGCTGTGCAACTGTTTTACTTACACCAAAATGACCTGATATTAGAGAAGTATGTGCTTCTCGGATTATGTTAACTCTTTCAGTTTGAGGAATGCATAACTTTCCCAAATGATACAAGATTTGTTCCTTAACATGATAATCCAATTCTTCTACTTGTTTTCCATGACTTAAAGTTGCATATACATATTTAAAATCTACATCTTGAGCATATTGTTCAATGTAGCTTTCATGCAATACTGAGTTATGCTTAAGTATAGTAGATGCATTTATGATTGGTCTTGATAACATATCTGCAACTTTATTATGTATTCCCTTCTTATATCTGATGACAAGATGAAACTGTTGTAGAAACCCCATCCACCTATAGTGTCTTGATTGCTGCAATTTAGTTTGTGAGTGCAAATATTGAAGTGGTTGGTGATCTGTATGTATAATTGTTTCCTTGCCTAATAGGTAATGTTTCCACTTTTCACACTCTACACTAATGCATACAATTCTTTATCATATGTGGGATAATTAATTACTGCAGAATTAAATGTCTCAGAACGATAACATATGGGTTTACCATGTTGCATCAACACTAATCACATGGCATAGTCACTGGCATCTGTTTCAATCTCAAATGGTCTTTGAAGATCTGGCAATGTTAGTACTAGTGTTGTAATAATTTTTTCTTTCAAGGTGTCGAAGGCTTTCTACTATTTTCCTCCCCACTAAATCACGTTGTTCAATCCTGTCAAAGCATGTAAGGGAGCTGCAATCAAGGAAAAGTTAGCAATAAACTTTCTCCAATATTGTGCTGCTCCTAGGAAGCTCCTAACTTCTATAGCAGATTTGGGTTTAGGCCAGTTCACAATGACTTCAACCTTAGAGGGATCTATCTTCAATTCACCACCCCCTACTATATGACCCAAATAATTTAAAGATGTTTTGCCAAATTCACATTTTGATAACTTAACATAGAGATTTTCTCTTTTCAAAACATCTAAAGTCTGATTTACATGCTTCAAATGTTCTTCCCATGTTTTACTAAAAACAAGAATGTCATCTAAATATACAATTACAAAATCATCAATAAAAGGTCGGAGTACATCATTCATAACTCTCATGAAAGTGGCAGGAGCATTAGTTAAGCCAAAAGGCATAACTAGCCATTCATACAGCCCTTGCTTTGTTTTGAAAGCAGTCTTCCATGCATCTTGTTCTGCAACTCTGACCTGATGGTAGCCACTACGCAAGTCCAACTTGGAAAAGTAAACAACTTCTTTCAGTTGATCTAATAGATCATCAATGTGAGGAAGAGGATAACGATTCTTGATCATTATTTTATTCAGTGCTCTGTAATCAATGCACATCCTCCACGAACCATCTTTCTTTCTCACCAACACGATTGGAGATCCGCATGGTGATGTGCTTGGTCTTATGAACCCTTTATCGAGTAGCTCCTGTACCTGCTTCTTGATCTCTGCATTCTCTAAAGCGGATAACCTGTACATTCCAATGTTAGGCAATGGAGCATCTTGCTACAAATGAATATCATGTACAATTTCCCTTTTGGGTGGCAGACCTTTAGGTTCTTGAAATAGGATATCATATTCCGAAACAAATTTTTCTAAATTAGCCTTCTGTTTAGCATCACAACCTTCAAATGCATTGGTTTTATTAGGGTTCTTTTCCTTTACAACCATTAGTAAAAATTGCTTGCATGAATTTACAATTCTTTTCATCTGCCCTGAGTTTGTGATAGTGTAGTTATTTTTGAGCTGATGAGCTCTTACAATATATTTTATTCCATCTTTTGTGAGTTGATACTTATTTTCAGTTCTATAGAAAATAGCTTTTCTATCATACAAGTAAGGACTTCCTAAAACAATATCACATATATCCAAGGGAACTATATCTAACTCAACCTCATCTACAAAAGTTGACCCAAAAGCAAACCTGAGTTTACATTGTCTAGTCACTTGTAGCTTTTCTTTATCACATACCCAACCTAATGGATATGGCTTCTTGTGAGGTGTGGTTAGTAGTCCCAACTTCTTTACAATTGCTTTAGAAATCAAGTTTACTTGTGATCCACTATCAAATAAAGTATCAATCTTTTGATGCTTGGAAATAACTCTAATATGAAAAAGCTCATGTATTTTCCTCTCATTTTCTTCATTATCAATAGATTGTGCAAAATTACTAGTAGATGCTTCAGAATTTTTACCTTTTATACCTGTGGCTGTGACTGTTGTTTCATCACCTAAGTCTGGCCCCAAATCTTTCTGAATAGCAGCAACAGTCTTCTTCTTCTTGCCATCGAAATTTTTGGGTTTCAGCTCCAGATGCAAAGACCAGCAATGTGCATCATCATGTCCATCTTTCTTGCAATGAGTGCATGAACGTTTGTCTTTCTATACAATGTTTTCCTTCCTCTCTTTCCATTTTTGCTTCTTATTTTCCTTGTTCTTGCTTGCAATGGGTTTTGATGATCCCCTAATCTCTGGGTTCACATTCTTGCCTCTAGCCTCTAGATGTGTAGCCTGAACTGATACCTCATCTATGCTAGTAGAGTTAAACATGAGAATGGTGTGCCTCAAATAGCTATATAGACCACCTATATACTTCAGCAAAGTTTCAGGTGAGTCTAGAGAAATGCCTAGAATTAAAGCACTTTTTCTAAATTCCTAGGTATAGCTTTGTACACTTTTCCCCTTTAATTGGCAAAGAGTTTTCCAACTCATCATTGCTTGCTGCACATAAGCTAGTGGATAGAATTGTTTTTTAATGGCATAAAGAAATTCACTCCAGGTAGAAAGAATTTTACCATGCTTCTTCAAATCAGCTTGTGTCCTGCCTTCCCACCACACTAGGGCAGTTCCTCCAAGGTGAAGGTTGGCCAGCTGAATCTTTCTCCTTTCTGAATCGATATTCTACATCCTGTAATTACATCAATCTATCTAATCCAGTTATCTAGCTTTTCTGCATTTAATTCTCCATCATATATTGGCAAATCAAATTTTACATCTAATTTAATCAAAGATGTTTTCTTCTTTTTATTTTCAGGGCTAGAAGGAGGTGTTGATAGAGGAGGCTCTTCCCTTTTCCCTTTGCCTTCTGAATGGCCATCTAGAAGAGGTTCCTCTGTTCCTTTGTCTTTTTTGGAGGTTGAAGTACTTTCACCTCGACCTTTCTTAAATTCTCGATACATCTCTTCTACCATGGCTCTCATGGTCATGAAACTGTCCATGAACTGAGAGTCTGATTCCAAGGGAATTTCTTCTACCATTTTCCTCCTAGGATAGACTCTTCCAATTTCTGGGTTAGCCTCAACCAGTTCTCCTTCTCCTAATTTGAGCTTTGACCTAGTTAGCATTCAACAATCCAGCACAAGCTTGTCTAACCTTAGCAAACCTAAAGCTCTGATACCACTTGATCTGATAATGAGATTTTAGACAATTATTAAGGTATTACAGACTCATATGCATGGATTTTCCTATGTTAATTTGTGCAATGGATCGAGAAGATTGCGAAATACATAGACAATGAAGCAGTTAAAGAACATAATAGACAAATACACATAAACATAGCAAGTTTAATAAGGAGTTCACCCAACAATCCTGGGCTATGTCTCCTGGTCCAGCCTTCAGTTGTGACCTCTCTATTATGTCTTCAGAAGTAGAGTTTTTACAAAAGTGAGCTCAATTTGAGTCTCACACAACAGATACAAAACAACAGGGCTTTACTTGGATTCCCCAAGTCTTTCTGAGTACACAGACTCTCCTCACTAACTCTCTATCTCTGTTTTCTCTCTATCTCAGCACTGCTTGCCTCTGTCTTCTATCTTTTATGGCTTTAAAGCCAATCGGTGCTGTCTGTTCATTTCCCCTTCTCGGGCTTTCTGGCTCCTGGCCTCTATCCACTCGAATCCCCTTCTGAGCGTTAGCAATCATTGCTAAACGCCTTCATGGATGGTGGCCACCTGTTCTATAATGGAATGGACCATTAGGCCTTTGAAATCCCCAAAATTAGTGTTCTCTGTTTACACAAAGAAATACACTAAAAAATGTGAAAATTCGCCAATCTGTCATTTATCAGATTTGAAACACTATATATTCTACCTTATAACTCCTTTTGGGTCTGCCTTTATATCACTTATCACATCTCCATCATTGATCTAAGAGATCTAGTTCCAACGGCTGAGGTTCATTTCGGGTGGCTCATTCGTACGTGGGTTAACCACCCGAAAAGGGTAGTTTTCTCTCTCCAGGGCCTGGACACATGGCAGCCAGTGTATGGGCTTGGGTGGAGCCCAGCCAAAACCACTTACCGCCTACGGCCCACCCAAAATCCTGCTTGTTTTGTGATTTCCCTTTGTATTTTAAAAATACATGAAAACATTGAAAAACCCCATAAAATGGCTTTAGATGGACTTGAAATATTATATATTTGCATTCATAAACCCTTTCGGGTCCGGTTTCATCGCATCAACACATTTCCTTCGTATTTCATTTATTTAACGAAAAACACAAATACAAAGGAAAATGTCGTTTTCCGGATCTCAAAATATATGAAATATCACCTATATCTCCATCGGGTCCGGCTATCGCGAGTTATGTTTATATCAGCCCCGCTCCATTGTAATGCTCCGATGCGATGTTGCGATGCGATTGATCGCAATCGCATATCGCACATACCCTCGGGCTGTTTGTAAGCGCTCCTCTGTGGTTTGCCGACGTGATATTACGATTCAACTTGGGTCGTCGATCTGCGCGCTTGATCGATGGTCCTCGTTGACCCCACTGATCGTTGTCGCATATTCCATGTGGTCTCCACCGATAGCCTCTGCTTGCCACCGCCAATTGCGATTTGCCGATCAGATCTGGACTGTTGATCGGCCAGATCCGATGGCTCCTGTGCATTGCTCCGTTGACCTCCGATAGGCTTCATTTCACTATTTTTTTTATGTTTTTCCTCTCGATAATGTTATGTGAATTTTCTAAAAGTTCTTCTCATGCGATAATTTTGATCTTTAGAATACTTAGAGGGTTTTCTAGGATCCATTTGGATCATACAGTTAACCTTGAATCGTCATTTTCGAATAAAAATGGCCAGAAAATGGTGAACCAATTCGCACTCCGCTTAATCGTAGTCACTCATTGTCTATCCATATAAAGAATATTCATCGAACAATGGGTCTTAGTTATTGATTAAAAAGTTAAACATTTTTATTTATTAAAGAGATCAATGTAATAAATTCTAAAATAAATATTGTTGAATATAGTTGACCATGGTTCATTTTCATATTGAGATAATCTTTGTAATAATGTGACATTGGACCATTTTTGACAATAATGATTGATAATGGTTGATTTTATAAAACATAGTTGACCACGGTTAACCCTGATTGATATTATAAACCCAAAGGAATAATAAGGGATTAATACTAAAAACCCAAGGTATATAATCTCGAAGATAAATACTATAAACCCTCAAATAAACATGGTTGACTATGTTTGTTATTCATGTTGACACAATCTTTGTCACAATGTGACGTTGGACAAAGCTCGACCATGGTTGACTATGATTGATTTTCATATCAAGATCATTGTCGTCACAATGCAAAGTTGGACCATGGTTGATTTTCATATTGTGACAATCTTTGTCACAATGTGATGTTTGACCATGCTTGACCATGATTGATTTTCATATTGAGACAATTGTTGTCACAATCAGATGTTGGACCATGGATGATTCTGATATTGAGACAATATTTGTCACAATGAGGCTTTGGACCATGGTTGACCATGATTGTCACAATCTGATGTTGGACCATGGTTTACCACGATTGACCATGGTTGACCATGATTGATTTTCATATTAAGACAATATTTCTCACAATGCGATGTTGGACCATTATTGACAACGGTTGACCATGGTTGATTTTCATTCAGACAATCTTTGTCACAATGTGGCGTTAGACCATGGTTGACAACAATTGACCATGGTCGACCACATTTGGCCAATTTTGACAATGATTGACCATGGTTGATGGTGGTCGACAATGGTTGAGCATGGTTGATTTTCTTATTGAGACAATCTTTGTCACAATATGACATTGGACTATGGTTGACCATGATTATAAACCCAGGGATTTATATTAAATCCTAAATTTAGTATTATAAACCCTATGAATAATATTAGATCTTAAGAATATGAACCCTTAGAATAATAAACCCAAGGGATTAATACTAAAATGACAAGGGATTATAAACCCAAGGGAATAATATTAAACCCGAGGGATTAATATTATAAAGCCAAGGTATACAAACCCTAAGATAAATATTATAAACCCTAAAATAAACATGGTTGACAATGGTTTACCATGTTTGATTTTCATATTGAGACATTCCTTATCACATTGACATTGCACCATGGTTGACCATGCTTAACCATGTTTGATTTTCATATCAAGACAATATTTGCCACAATGTGACGTTGGACAATGATGACCATTGTTGATTTTCATATTGAGATGATCTTTGTCACAATGTGTCGTTGGACCATGGTCAGCCATAATTGATGTTATAAACCCAAGTAATATAAACTCTACGATAATATTAAACCCTAAAATAAAAAAGGTTGACCATGGTTGACCATGATTGATTTTCATATTGACACAATCTTTGTCACAATGTGATGTTGGAGCATGGTTTACAATGATTGATTTTCATATTGAGACAATCTTTGTCATAATGTGACTTTAGACCATGACTGACCATGGTTCATTTTGATATTGGGACAATATTTGTCACAATGTTACGTTGTACGATGGTTGACCATGATTGATTTTGATATTGAGACAATGTTTATCACAATGCGATGTTGGACAATTGTTAACCATGGATGATCATGATTGATTTTCATATTGAGAAAATCTTTGTTACAATGTGATGGTGGACCATTGTTGGCCATGCTTGACCATGGTTGATTTTCATATTGAGAAAAACTCTATCACAAAGTGACAATGGTCCATGGTTGACCATGGTTGGTTTTCACATTAAGACAATATTTGTCACAATATGGTGTTGGACCATAGTTGACAATGATTATAAACCCAAGGGATTTATATTAAAACCTAGGATTAATATTATAAACTCTACGAATAATAGTATACCCTAAGAATATGAAACGTTAGATTAATAAACCTAAGAGATTGATATTATAAACCCAAAGAATTACAACTAAAACCCGAAGGAATTATGGTTAACAATTTCAACAATGAATATAAAGGAGGAATTTATTTGACTGATGTAGTTGACTATGTGTGACTATTACTATTAATCAATAATTATAATAGGTTGTTATGTTTGATTGATGTTGAAGAGTGTTAATTATCGAACATAGTGAAACATAGTTGAACATAGTTAAACACATTAGTAAACCAATGTGTTCTAAACCATATTAATATAAATATTATTAAACATTTTGAAACATTTTCTAAGAGTTTCCATGTTTTGACTATGTCATCATGTTGACTCTAGTTATGTTAAGCATGATGTTTATGATTAACTATAGGCACCAAGGTTAACTACATGGTTGACTATATGGTTGGTTATCTACATGGTTGACCAAGGTTGACTAAGGATGACTATGAGTGAACAATGTTTACTATCATTAAGTATGGTAAACGTATAGTGGATTAACATTGACCATAGTTGACTATTTATACATTGACTGTCAAACATGTTAAACATAATGCCTATCAATTATCATGGTTTAACATGATCTTCATGTTGACTATCTTTGATCAAATTGATCATGATTATGATGTGTTATTATTTAAATTAATATATTACTAATGTATAAATTTATTGATCAATATAATAATCTATAATTATTATTATATATAATAAATTTATTAAAATTTAAATAATATTGTTAAGTTTAAAACAATATTAATAAAAAACAATAATATAATATTAATATTAACATCATTATCATTATTATTATTATTATTATTATTATTAAATTTTAAAGTTAATATTAAAAACTCTAAGAAATAAAACTTTGAAAATCCATATATATATATATATTCAAATTATGAAATATTAATTTGCTTTGGGGTGGTGTAGTTATCTTTAATTTTTTAAATTATTAAACATTTTTATTATTTTAGATAAATTATAATTTAGGTAATTATTTTATTTTTTTATTAATTTATATAGCTATTTTGATTATGAGGTTATGATAGATACATGTCTTATTTAAATTTTTGTTTTTAAATTATGTTTAATCTTTAAAGTTTTATTAAATTTGATAATTATTTTATTAATGTGGTTGTATTAGTTTATATTTGTGGAGACAAAAAAACTATTTATGTAAAAAAAAAAATGAACAAATCTCAATCTCATTTTAGTTAATGTTCATTCTATATTAATTAAATCTTTTATTTTCTTATTTATCCTTATATTTAAATAATTGAATTCTAAACCTTTCAATAGTATGATTAAATAATTATATTTTACAGACATATATGATATGATTAATTATCTACCTAAATTATATATATATATATATATATATATATATATATTTATTTTATAAATATCAATTTAAAAAATATTGTTAATTTTCATTTGCTCAAAATGTTCTATAAAAATATAATAATGTCATATAAAATAAGATAAAATACAAAAATATCTTATTAATAAATAAAATATTCTATTACAATAACATCAAACATTAAACCCTATTACAAAACCCTATAATTTTATTTTTAATCTTATATATAATTAATGTAGTTAATTTTAATTGATTGCATTAAACCCTAATTATAACTACATTAAATTAAAATCAACTATACCAATTATATTAAAAATCTTAAAGTTAAATATATTATATTATATTATATCTATATTATTTTATATTATTTTAAAATTATTTATTTATTTATATTATAAAATATTATATTTAAATTTCAACCATTTTAAAATGAATTAAAAATGGTAAGACTAAAATGAAATGATAACGTATAACATTTATTTTATTTTTTTTCCGAAGGTGGCAAAACCTATCAAACTCAGGTGTCAAACCAACAGTGAGGACAACCATCTCTCGCTGCTATCCGTGAATGTCGATTTGACTCATCACCGTTATCAAGGAAAACCACGCCACCTGTAATAACCCGCTGGTGGTCCATAAGGGAGCAGGCTTTCACTCCTGCCAGATGCCTCTGGGTCTTGGGCCGTTAACCTGTTTCCTTACGTCCGAAGAAGACGAGCTCTTAGCCAAGCAGAAGCAGTTTTACGGCATACTCCAGGCCGAGTATAACATTTATTAAATTTTGATCAAATAGGTTATTGAGCTATAAATTCATAGCATAAATAATATCCATTTCATTCAAATATTCATTTTTAAATGAATGAAAACTTATGATATTAATATATTATTTGTTTTTCAAATTTAATATTTTCACGAAAAAACTTTAATAACACCATTCAGCTCTATGAATTATAAACAACCATCGTTTTCCAAAACGTAACGTACGTCAACTTTGTTATTATGGCATTGTTGTACTTTATGAAAATCTTGTTATGGCGAGGTTTTTTGGAAAGGTAACACTGCAAGAACCTATTCATTAATGTTTTGTATTTTTGTTGGTTGCAAGTTACTTTGACATCTATATGATTTGAAAAGCATTAATCAAATATTTTCAATGTGTTTTTTTCTCAAAATATTCCTATATCAGCAATTTATATAATTCCTTTAATTTTTTGTTTATTCTGTTTTTAAAATATTCGGTTTGCTATTCAATTGATTCCAAATCTGTCCAAATCTGTCGATGAAAAAGAATCAGTGTTTACACCACATTTGATTTCATCGTTGTTGTAAGTAGTTATTTTTAATTTCCCAATATATTGTCTACAAGATGTCACGATGTCACTACTACACAAACGGAAATTTTAAGACATTTTTTCAACACAATTTGTTTTTTTGTCTTAAAAAGTCACTTTTTATTTTAGTTATTTTACATTTAAATTTAATATTAATTGAATTGCCGTAAATATAAAATTTAAGACAAAAATAGTTTGAGGCAAAAATATTTTAAGACAACTTTGTATTTAAGACAAACACAGTTTAAGACAAAAATATTTTAAGGAACAACTTTATATTTATGACAAAAACAGTTTGAGACAAAAATATTTTAAGACAAAACTTTATATTTAAGGCAATAGCAATTAAGGTTAAGCTCATTTAAGAAAATTAACAATTAAAAAAAAAACATGTCAATTAAGACAATATTATCTAACACCTGCAAAATTGACTCTGACAGTGCACCCTCAGTCGACTAGCTTGCAGGCTATTACTATCTTCTGCCTATATCGAGGTTGTTATTTCACTTACCATTCGCGTTATCTTAAATAAAGACAACGATTTGTTTGGCTCTTCATTTTGTCGGGATAACCAACTCTGAAGAACATGACAACTTTTCCTGGCAAGATTTCTCAGACATCAATTCCTTTTCCGTCCCTTCGATCTCTGCTAATATAATTAGAGACAACTTTTCTGTTATTGCATTCAGGAAGTTTGCACAGACATTCTATTAGCACTAAGTTTATACTTTCAAAAAGGGTCAAAATGTTTTGAAAATTAGTTAAGAGTTTTATTACAAGCAAAGTGGGCTTAAGTGTAAGACTAGGTAAAATTTTGGTGTGAAAAGGTGGCATAAGAGTTAAAAAATCATGTTAAGAAAGTTGTTTATGTCATGCCAATTTTTTTTACCCAAGTCTTGCACCAATCAGATGCCAAAAATAGGTGGCGCTATGAAATATTTTCGTAGCACCTACAACTCGTGCTACAAAATATTTTCATTGCGCTTACAAAATTTTGAAAAAAATAAAGTTTTATAACTATCACTTGGTTTATTTTAAACACTTTAAAATAATTTGATGACATTTAACCTATGATATGACTTTATGTGATGGCTTGAGGTGGTTTCAAAACATAAAAAAGGGTTTGGAGAGGACAGTTAAAACTATAATTGTGCGCAAATAAGACATTTCCATGAAACCTGGGTGACTAGCTAGTAGCAAACAGTGAAATTTCTAGCAATTTTTGATAGCAAATGGTGGAGTGCTCAATTTTTCTTAGTTAAGCAATGGTAATTTTAGGTCATGTGAGACGATTTGAACTAGATGGAGTATGGTTCGAGGTATGTGATGAATTTTCACATTTATTTAGAAATACAGGATGGGAGTCGATTTTCCAGCGATTTGATGGTTATAATCTGAGTTAGTGCTATGATATTATTCACTATTTTGATGGCAATAGAGCTCATATAAGAGGAATGGAGTTTGCAGTCACTGAAGATTCAATAACAGAAGCCACGGGGTTGCCTACTGAGGGTGAGAAGTGGTTCAAGAAACGAATGATGCAAAATGTGGATCTCAACTTCTTCCTAAAAGGAGAACATCAGAACCCTAATTGGAGCATGGGAATCCCTCAAAAGATGTTGAAGCCCGAATGGTCTAACATTTTAAATATTGTGCAACTCCTTTTTACATGTGAAGGCTGGTATTCCAAAATCTACCTTTACCACATGAGGTTTTTATGTCATTTAGCTAGTTTTGGAAAGATGAGCTTACCTTATTTCTTACATCAAAGTCTGCTTAAAATGTCCACTAAGGCCAGAACCAAACCAGAACTGTTACCTCATGATATATGTCACCATGGCCTGATTAAGATATTGTATATACATGAGTTAGATAAGAAAATACAAACCCTGAGGCAGAGGACATGGAGAAACTCTGCACCTAGAAGACCAAGAAAGGGTAAGGCTAAAACTCATGTTGAAACCCTAGCCCTCGAAACAGAGGTTGAATCCAGTCATGTGCCTATTGAGAAAAACCTTGTAAAGGAACCAAAGATTAAGGTCTATGAAAAGAGAACAAGAAGACAACATACACAAATTTTAGAAAAAGAGGAAGTAAAGCATCAAGCAGAAAAAAGTGAGAAAGAAAAGCAAAGTATGGAAATAGGGGATGAAGACACAGAAACAGAGCCTAGGGTTTACCATAGGAAACCCCATACTCATCCTACAAATAAATTAAGATTGAGTTTTAAGTCAAATCTTAATCCTAAGCTAAAGGAACTAGTGATAATTGATGAAGAAGAGAATGTGAAGTCTTCAAAGGGCAAGAAAAAGGCTATAGAACAGGAGAAAATAGAGTATGCAGGTAGGAAGGGGAAAGGAGCTCTAAAATCTAGCAGAACTATACAGAAGGATAATAAAAGGATGACAAGAATCCAATACAAGTTAAAACTCCTTGCTCATGTTGCATAATTTATAGAAGAATGATCAAGTTACCTCATTTACAAGGCAATATATGAAACTCTAATTTTGTTGAAAAAGCCCTAATTTTAGCTTAGCATTTTGGCATGCACCATTTTATCTTTTTGATAGTTAGTTTGTTTTCGATATGTTAATGTAATATGTCATAATGGTTTTGTAGCTAAAGGAGAGCATAAAATATGAGTCAACACAAGAAAGAAGGGCCTTAAAGAGTGTAAACAGTTGCACAGTTTCAACAGATTTCACAGGTTCATGTATTAGTTTTTCTATAAAGGAGGAATACATGTTACAGTTCTAGATACAAAGCCTACAAGGGTGTGAAAAATTTCAATCCTACACTTCAGCTATGACTCGTCCTTTTCCCAGAAGAATAACAGAGGATGCGTAAACTAATTTTAAAATGCTTTGACTAATGTTTAATTGACAAATAGAGATCTAAATAGCTAAAAGGATAGGTTTTTAATTATGTTTTGTATATTAAACTCTTAAATATTTTAAATATTTCACAGTTATGCTACCAAAATTTGTGGATCTTAACTTTCCAATTTTATTTTTTGGTTTTCAACAGTGCATTCTCAGTTTGTAGTTTCAATATGGACTTCAGTGTGGTATAGTTTACAGGTTGCGGGGTTATTGGTTGGGATACGCCCAATGGATTAGGCACATGGTCAGTGTGTTCTTTACTGCCTCTTGGGGAGACAGTAACCCCATTGGAGCTAGTTGTTAGCACTAAGTTTATACTTTCAAAAAATGGTCAATTTTTTTTTTAAATCAGTTAAGAGTTTTATTACAAGCAAAGTGGGCTTAAGTGTAGAACTAGGTAAAAATTTGGTGTGAAAAGGTAGTGTTGGTGAGGTAAATCCCCTCTGCGGACAGAGGTGATCCCCACTAGCCCAAAATGGGTCTAGCAACAATCAAACAATGCTATCACGCAAGTTCCTAATTGCAAATTAAAGGTGGATTATGAGAACCTACTTGGATTCCAACGCTAGTGTTGTAGAAGAGTTGACACTCCCATTACTTTGCTCCGGCCGGTCACGATCCTCACGATCTCCGTGAATGGACACCTGCACATGTAAAGAACGACACGAATACAAGCATAAAATCCAATAGATGCAATTATATATCGGTCAGAAAAGATATAATTCAAACATCATCACAATGAACAACAAGAATGGAACCATAATGATAGTCATCTATTATTGATAATCAACAAAAGAGTATACAACCATAGTTCTGACGTCAAATCCTCCTTTGGCTGGGTGATCAGCTACATATGTCTTGCAAAGCTTGTCGGGATTGGGAACAAGCCTCTCTCTCTTTGATTATGAATGCAAAGAAGACTCTTACAGCAATCTCTTAGACTTATGATAGTATCATTCTCCCTATGCTCCAAAACTAGCTTGTCAAATGCACCAGAACAAGATTTTATAGATGGAAGAGGAGGAAAAGATACAATGAATCCAGACATCCATGGGATTAGCATTATCCTCAAAAAGCTATTATGGATAGAGATACGATGAATCTTGACATCCATGAGATTGGCATTATCCTTGAAAAGCCTCATGAGTCGAAAGGAAAAACTTTCGGGCGTGCATTTGTTAAAAAGCTTTCCCAAACTTGGTTGGCGCGGGTAAGACTCTGAGACAGAGTGCCAACGGGCTTTCCCTCTTTGGAGAATTTCCCCCATTGGCGCGGGTGATACACTGTGGATCCGCGCTAATGGAAAAAAGGGACTTTTTAAGGATATTCTGCAGGAGATGTCTTCAAGGCATATGAAGTCCATACTTAGGGGAACATAATGCAAGTGTTTTCAAGTTATGTCACTTTTCACAGGTCCCGGAATGAGTCCTCCAAAGTGCGGGAAAGGGGTAACAGGGATGGTGACAAATGGTGACAAATTACTTTGTAACAGATGCCCCCTAAAGCATGAGGCCCGAGAGAGAGAGAGGGGTGAAATGCTTTACAAGAACACATGCAGCTGCCGCCGGAGAATCTGCATAGAGAGGTACAACTGATAGCTCAAGTACATGATATATGTGGTATGGGAACAACCATCCATAACATAGTACATAATAATATAGATCCAAGGTATGGGCGCAGCCATCCGGTGAGGATCGATGGATAGACTCAGGCATGGTCGCAACCATCCAGTGAATGAGTCATGTAACAATAATCCACAAAATCGCAGCTTGGATTCCAATAGACAAAATCCAGGGTCTTGCGCTCCATCTCAACCCGAACAAAAGTACAAGTTCAAGCATGTGAATACATGAGTTGAAGTCGAACATGCATGAACATCGTCTGATTACCAGTCAATAATGAAAACTGTTAACAGATGCGAGAGGTACCACCAATAATGACAATGGCCCTCAAGATACTATAGGTACAATCTACGGCGTGTGAATCAGTGAGCTGGCGTCGAACACCCGTAGAATCATTCGATCAGAGGCCAATGACGAAAACCTCACGTCGAACACGAGGAACCTGCCATTGAGGCATGCAGGCTCCAAGGCACCAGAAGGGAGTCTCTAGATCAGCTTCTTGGATAATGAGCTAAAGTCGACAGGAAGTGATCTTGATCGAAGGTGGGCCATAGTGTTTCCCACATCATCGACACGAGACAGAGAAAGAATGTTGTGGTGGATCAGAATTATGTGAGCTATCAGAAGGAGGTTGTTATTCTGCAGAAGGTCAACTTCTCTTGAACATATCGGCAGCACGACAGTGGACTTGGCAGTATTTGACATCAATGGATCAAAGGTCATGGTGACGAGGCAATGAGTAGATGAGAGGTCAAACAGGATCACCCAAATCCATGGAGGTAAGTGAAAAACGAGATGAGATGTCCCCACCCAGACACGAAAGCAGACAAGTGCCATGTTCAAGAGCGACATACTGCCGACACGACAATAATTATGGTTCCATTTTCCCCACCATTTCTGGCGAGTACCCCAGTTATTTTTATTAACAAGCTTGACGGGGATAGCATATGCTTGTATCGTCATTTCGATGGACTCCAATGTCATCAAGTTTTAACGAGTCTGACAGAGGAAGAACTCGTCGTCTTTTCATGTTTAGAGAGTTTGAAAAGACAGCAGAAAAGAAAACTCCAAGGGTGTCCTTTTTCGTAAAGTTGTGTCTTTCAAGCCCGAAAAAGTATAAAACAATGCTCGAAAGAACCTCCCGACCATTACGATCGAGGAGTACTTTTCATGAGTAGTGATTTCGACCTGAAAAAGTAAAAAAGCAATCGAAACCACGTCGCTTCGTAACCGTTAACGAACCTGAAATGACAAGGGTCCGACGATCTTTTCATTTTTACACGGTCGGAAAAGAGTTTAAAGATGACCACCTCTTATTTACGTTTAACGAGTCAAGAGGGATAACTCGGCGATCTTTTCATGTTTAGCGAGTCAGAAAAGAGCTGAAAGATGACTCCACAGTGACTTTTTCGTGTATTTACCGAGTCCGAAAAAGTATAAAATACAACTCGTTTCACCATCGAAGTTGCGTAAAAGACCTGTCGCTGCACAAAAAGCAAGCGTAAAATCCATTTTTGACCAAAAATATATTAAAATATTCAAAAGGTAACTTTTTAAACCTAAGTATAAGTCAAAAAGTTATAAATATGGTGAAAATGGTAAAAATAGAATCACTTTTACTTTTTACCTCTCTGAATAGTAGCAGTGGTCTGTTTGGGGAGTGAACTTCAGACGGTGATTACAGCCAATCCGTGCAACCATTCAGGATTTCGTCGGTTCCAGGTAAGAGGCGCTTCCCTTAGCTCCATTTCCATACATTTTTTATGCATTTTGCTTCCTGATTGACCTCTGCAAGGGGGAATTAAAAAATTTAGGGCTTCGCCCATTAGCGCGGGTATCCGGCACGGACCCGCGCTAATGGGGCGATTTTTCTAAAAGGGTCGCGCTCATTGGCGCGACTGTTTTAGAAACAGTCGTGCCAACTGTGCAACTCAATTTTCTGCTTAAAATTTCCCATTGCATTTTGAATTTAACTGGATTACAAGTTTACCAGTGATCTAATTGTGGTTTATGCATTCTTGTGGGTGCAGGAAAGCAGGCAAAATGGTAGTAGAATGGAAGGAACGAGAACATGATGCCGAGGATGCTTTGGCCCTTGGGGATGAAGGGTGTATGAATGCCCTAAGGGATTGCGGGCTTAAGAAATTCTTTCTTACGCCTTACTTGCATGCTCAGCCTGAGCTACTACAATTCATAATTGATCTGTGGGATGCTGATGACCAAGTGTTCCGTTTACGGGACCAAGTGCTGGGGCTCGATGTGTCTGATGTCTACTTCATCACGGGGTTATCACGGAGAGGGGTGAGGCCTATTTTGACCGGGAGTAGACCTTCCGGGGAGAAGATGACTGAAGTTCAAGATCGAGTGTGCCCAGGGGCGCAATTTGGAAAGAACAGTGCAAAGGTGGATATTCCCACCATTCCGGACTTGATTCTCAGGGTGATACTATTCACCATTACTCGAGCTGCAGGAGTGCAGGCGCCCCATGAGGCAAGCAAGAACCATCTTCTGTTGGCCACATAATGCCTAAATCCTATCATCTTTGACTGGGCCACCGCAGTGACTACGACCATCAATAGGTAGCTTACAAAGTGCAAGTGAGGAAAGGTAAAGCAGTTTGGGTATGGCTCGATCGTGGTATCATTCTTCTTGGAACGATTACCAATTTTTCAGGGACAGGGAGCTATAGTGGTTGATCCTTTGCCACAAGAGCCTAGGATGGCTCGCTGAGCAGCACTGATGCCCAGGGGAGGAGGGGGCCAGCAGATGTCCTGGAGGCCCGAGTTCTTCATATGGCTCCGCCGTCAGCTGATTGTGGTGGAGGATTGGCCCTATGTAGGGACTGACTTTACCGGAGACCCAGATCTCCCATTGCCCGAGGGAGAGGAGTGGGACGAAGATCTGGGTAAGATCTCTGTTAATACATGTTTGTCCTAACAACAATTGTATATACATGTAGATGCTGGCCTAGAGTGACCAGTTGGCATGTTTCCCATCGCTCAGAGGAACCAGCCCACAGCCGACCCTCAGGAAGAGGGTGCCGAGGGGGATGAACTGATTCAGAATCTCGAGGGACTCGCCCGAGGGATTCCTGATTATTCTAGACTGGGAGATATGCCATTAGCATACCAGAGGCACATAGTGGGAGTGCCTAATCGTGTCCATCGTCTGTTGAGATGATTGGTGCGCGCGGTTTTGTGCTATCATGAGCACCACCAGGACTAGACTCTTAGGTTTCCTTTTCCTGCATATTTTTTGAGAGACATGTCGTCTCCGGATGTATTTGAGAGGAACATGTATTATTTTTTGAACTATATGATGCACGTGGTGCAAACATTGCGACACATATATATATATATACATATGCCTATTTCTATGGTTTTATTATTGCGCTTTATATGCTTTCTTGTATGATGTTTTACATATTACGCAAATGTCTATCTAATACATGGTTAGCCAATGCATCAGTTAATGTGTTCAATTGTCTTGGAATATGCTGATATGTGATGAAATCAAAGTTCCTTTCTAACAATCTCACACGTAAATACAACCTTAGAATACGATGGTCTCTGACAGAATATCGCCCGTTGAGCTGGTGGACGACAAGTTGAGAGTCTAGGTTCACTACCAATGTACGAATGCTGAGATTAATTGCTTCAGCAAGTAGTTCAATTATAGCACAATATTCGACGACATTGTTAGTGGTACGACCCAAACACACACCTTGAAGATCTACCAACTCACCATGAGGACCATAGATCACCCACGCCGCAGAGGACAAGTTGCGAGTACTGCGGCAGGCACCGTCAGCGAAACCAACATAAGGTGCATCAGACATCTGTACAAGAAGCGAAAGACACAATAAGCGGCAGTCACGCCTTTAAAACAAAAATACACACACACACACACAACACACCTGCTAAAGTACATGTATGTACAAAACAAAGTGTACAAGCATCACGCATAGTACTTTTTCAAGTACAGCCCGTTTCGGGGCTTCTTGAGAGGGTTCCCTTCATAGTCAATTAGCTCGTAGGCCCCTTTTTGTAACACTTTCTTGACAATGTAAGGGCCTAGCCACATAGGCTTGAGTTTTCCTGCTCCCAGCTTATCGTTTGCCTGATCGTATAGTAGGACTAAATCTTCCTCAACAAAAGAACGTGGATGGACAGTTTGATCGAAGTGAGTCTTGACTCGCTTCTTTTGTGCTTCAATGGCCAAAGAGGCTAGGCGACGGGTCTCATCTAGCTGTTCCAGGTAAAGAAGGCGTTCTTCTAGTGGAGTAGTGTTGGGAAGTAGTTCGACGGCCAATTTTAATGAAGGGATTTCGCACTCGATTGGAAGGGTAGCCTCCAGTCCATAAACTAGTTGAAATGGAGTGAAACCGGTGGCATCCTTCACGGAGGTTTGGTAGGCCCACAAGGCAGGGAACAACATCAAATGCCAGTTAGACTTATGCATGCCAACGGTACGCTGAAGCATTGTAACCAAAATCTTGTTGATAGCTTCAACTTGGCCATTAGCCTGAGGGTAGTATGGAGTCGAACTATCGTGCCGTAAGCCCAGCTAGGTTGTTAGTTCCGTCATCATATGATTACGGAAATGCTTCCCGTGATCAGTGACGATGGCTTGAGGGACGCCGAATCGCGAGATAACATGGTTGAATAAGAATTGTGTCGCTGTGTGACCGTCTTTAGTTAATGTGGGCATCGCCTCGGCCCATTTAGTGAAGTAATCAACGACAACGATAATAAACCCATGCCCCCCGGCCGAGTGAGGGTTACAGGTCGTATAATCAATGCCCCATTTTGCAAAAGGGCCGAAGGTGACAACAGGGTGCAATGGAGCGGGAGGCACTCACATCTTCCGCTGGTATATCTGGAACTCATGACAAGAGCGGATGGCAAGAATGCAATCCTTAAAGATAGAGGGCCAAAAGTAGCCAGCACGGAGGATTTTTTGGGCAGTGGCATATCCGGACATGTGACCACTACAGGCGCCAGAGTGGCAGTCATTCAAAACACGCTCAACTTCTTCGAGAGTTAGACATCGGCGGAGAACAGAGTCGGCGCCGAGGCGGTATAGTGTATCCCCAATGATACGGTATGGTTGAGACTGATGACGGATCCTTCGCCGAGCGTCTTTGGACAGAGCGGGGCGAAAGGAGGCCGTTTGCAGATAAACGATGATATCCCCGTACCAGGGATCGAGGGTGCTAATGAGAAACAAAGCCTCATCCGGAATATGATCCTCTAAGTGAGAGGGCGGGGAAGAAGATGGCAAAGAGCAAAATAACTCAGCGAATACAAGGGATTTCTTGGACTTGGCAGTGGTAAATTCCAAGTCGAACTCTTGGAGGATGACAATCCACTTTGAGTACTTTCCCCCCAGCAACTGGCGTGACAAAATGTACGTCATGGGGTTGCAATCAGAAACCACGGTGGTAGTGCGCAGCAAAATATAGTGACGGAATCATTGGACAGCACAAACGACGGCCAAAGCCAACTTCTCGACATAAGCATATCAAGTTTCCATGTCTAAAAGGTTGCGACTGAGATAATATACAACATGCTCAGTGTCATCATCGTCAATTTGAACGAGAACCATGCCGATAGTGGTGTCGATGGTGGCCAAATACATAGTGTAGTCACGATGATAGTTTGGAGGACGCAGCAATGGAGCGGAAACAAGGAGACCCTTGAGACGCTCAAAATATTCCTGAGCGACGGTATCCCAGTGGAAAGGGACATCTCACTTTAGCAATCGTGTAAACCTTTAGCCACCTCGGCATAGTTTGGAACGAATCGTCTTAGAAAGTTTGCTTTACCCTACAAGCTTTGCAATTGTTGTAAAGAAGCAGGGGGAGGAAGATTCACAATAGCCTCGACTTTAAGGGGATCCAAACGGATGCCCTCTCGGGAGACGATGAACCCGAGAAGTCGGCCGGATTCAACGCAGAAGACACATTTGTGAGGATTGAGTCTGATACGGTAGTGTCGGCAGTGAAGAAAGATATCGCGAAGGTGAGTAGGGTGGTCCTGACATTTGGCTGAATGAGTTGGTAGATCATCTAGGTATGGTTGTACAATGTGGCGAATGTCATGAAAAGCGTAAGACATTGCACGTTGGAAGGTAGCACCGACATTTTTGAGACCGAAAGGGAGCTTCTTATAGGCAAAAGTGCCCCATGGACAGATAAAAGCGGTCTTGTGTTGATCAGCGGGAGCAATATTGATCTGGTTATACCCAGAAAAACTGTCCATAAAAGAGTACATTTCGCTTCCGGCACACTCGTCAATAATTTGATCAATGAATGGTGTGGGGAAATTATCTTTAGGACAGGCTCGATTAATATCATGATAATTGACACAAACACGGATGGTACCCTATTTTTTATTCACAGGCACGATGTTGGAGACCCAATCTGTGAGTGGGATAGGGTAAATAAAACCAGCTTTAAGAAGCTTTTCCACTTCCGCCTTAATAGCTGCACCCTTGCGGGGGTGTACAGGGCGTAAACATTGACGAACAGGCTTAGCACCCGGGTATGTGAGTATCTCATGCACCACTATGCTAGGATCAATGCCGGGCATTTCTTCATAGGACCATGCAAAGACGTCACGAAATTCGTGAAAAAGATTGGTATAGAGTCGAATCTCCTCCGGAGTACAAGTGACTCCAATGTGAAGATGTTCAACAATCCCTGGTTTTGCAGAGATGTCAATAGGCTGGGTTTGCGTGATGCTCGCCATATTTCCTTCAGAGGACACTTGATAAACTTGGATAGGTGTTTGAAGGGTTTGAAATGGGAGACAAGGAGCAAACCGCTCGAGACAAGTAAGCATATCCTGATGGGCAGGGAGAAACGAGGAACGATGGTGAGAATCATGCCAAGGAGGTTCCTCGGGAGACATAGTCTCGATAATGGCTTCGTCAGAAGGGAATATTTCTTTTAAAGGGTCCGAAGAAGTCTCATCTCCAAGCCATGAGGATGGAGCAAACGAGTCGGGAACCTTGCTCGAAGGAGCAGGTTCAGGGGAGGGAGCTGATGCAGCAATGATTTCGACGTAGTTGAGCTCGGCAGGACTCAACGGCATCTCATCGCCCCAAGATTCTACTTGATCAGTGGGAGGGAGGATCCACGGATCAAAACGAACAGTAATCATATTGACGGAAGCGACATTAGGATGTGGGAGCGGAAAAACACCCATGAGGGCGGGATCTTTAAAAAGCCCGGCTCCCAGACTCTCATATGATTTGGAGGTATGCTCTACAAAAGGGATGTTGCCTTCAGAAGAGGAAGCAAAGAATGACAGTTGGTCTACGGTAACAATCTTCCCTTGATGAGGGAAACAGATGATACGAAACAAAGATGAAGCTACAGCTTGCATTGCGTATGTCCAGCTACGTCCGAGAAGGAGGTTGTAGGTAAGATTAGCATCAACAACTTCAACTTCCATCTCGACCGTCTTCCCTTCCAAAGAGATGGGCAAACGTTGGAGTATACCATAGGGACGAGATGCTCTTCCATCAAAAGCTTCCAAGGTTGTGGGAGACTGGCTCAGCGTTGGAGAACCAATAGCTTTCCAACAGGCAACAGACATGATGCAAGTTGAATCACCTTCATCAATGACTGTACGATGAATCATTTTGGAATTAATAATAACCTGTATGAGGAATGCGATTTGGTGAGGCAGTCTCGGCGTATGGCTTTCCAAGTCAAAAGTAATCAGATCCGAGTCGGCCGGGTCTATGCCACCGATAGCCGATAGCAAGGACTTCCTCTGAGAAGGGCAGCTCTGGAGAACTTCTAAAGCGGACATAGCCGACGGAGTCTGAGCTAAGTCCTCAACAATATTGTAGTGCTGTGCATCACGAGCATTTGGGTTCTAAGAATATTCCCGGAGTACTCCTTTTGGAGGGGGTCGAATAGGCGTCTCAGTGCTAGGTCTCTCGATGTGGAGCGGGCCTAAACTGGACGGAGGAGCACTAGAGGGGACCTCAGGCTCTTTCCCGGCAGATGACAGATATTCTTTTGTTCAAGTACTGATGTGGACAGGTATCGTTCCACCCATAAATACTTGAGAACCGAAGGAAGATGGAGGTTGAGAGGGGTCAGCCACCATTTGAGTTTGTTGCGAGGGAAAGGGTTCTTTGAGCACTACAGGAGTCCCAGGGGTGCCTTTCAACAAACGGTTGACTTCAGACCGCCTAGGGTAGTCTTTGGTATAGTGATCTTCATCACAGATAAGACAAGGATACTTGGGTTTGCGCTTGGCACCTTCCTCGGGCGGAGGTTTAGGGGAGTCCTGTTTAGGTTGATCTGGCTTATTCTTCCCTTTTCCTTTCTTTTTTCCTTTCGAGGCTTTGTCTGCCGTGGTGGACTGGACAGCATTGACCTCGGAAGTAATATTCAAATTGGGTGTAGCCTGAGAAGTGTGTTCATTCGAAGCATTTGATTTTTTCTTCCCAGGGTTCGCGGAATTTTTCTTCGAGGATGAGTTAACAGAACCAATAATACCGTCAACAGTTGGTGTTGGCAGGGCTTTGGATGTTTTTGGTCTCGAGGCATCAGGCAAATAATCATATAATGTACCAGACTGAGAATAAACCAAGTCAAGGTACTGAGCGCGCGTGATAGCTTGCTCTTCAGTGACACATGCCCCCATGGCAATGTCTCGTGCTATCGGAGGAACAAACGAAGTTGTAAACCAGCCAGTAAGAAGCTGGTCGGGAATCCAAAACTTGATCATACGTCTACACTGTCTCCATTCATGGATATGATCAAAGATATGCGTAGCTGTTGTCTATCTTAAGGATGTCAGGAGGTGTGTACCCGTTTCATATCGAATGGGCAACTGAAAATGAGTGAGAAATGCCATAGCCAACGAGTTAAAATCCTGAAAGGATCCGTGAGTGAGCTCAATATACCACTTAGCTGCAGAGCCAGTGAGAGTCCTTTGAAAAAGGCGAAGTCGAATCGAATCATCAAGCCATGAATTGGATGAACACCACAAGTGATAGGTCATGACGTGAGCTTGAGGATCTTCATTAGCTTTACCATCGAATTTTGGACAATCACCGGGAATTTTCGTCGGAACCGGAGGCCAATACAGATTATGGAGAATGGGATCATTGGGCAGTTTGGACACATCCGGTAATTCTAAGGTTGCTAAGAAAGGTAACTGAGGATTGAAGGACATCTGGGGCTGCGGGTAGGATGGAGCACCAAGGTTCCACCCAACTGGCGTTTGCCCCCATGGGCTTTGTCCGGAGGGATTTTGGTTCTGCCGCCCAGCGTTCCATGGATTACCAAACTGTCCTGCAGGAGCACCGTAGGGTTGCGGATAATTATGATAAGGATTTGCCTGCAGTTGTTGATAATTTTGATATGGGGCAAACGAAGGTTGCCCTTGGGGTTGCTGGTAACCATAAGGTGGTTGGACTCCAAACTGAGTTTGAGAAATAGGCTGAGTTTGATAGACTGGTTGGGATTGAACACCAACTTGCATTTGAAAACCGGATGGGGCTTGGGGTCCAGCCTGGGGCATAAAACTGGGTTGAGCAGCGCTAGAAGGATGTCCTGTAGGTTGGGCTATCTGGCCGGAAGGATGACCTAGTTGATATTGAGGTTGGCCCACCTGCCCAGAAGGTTGTACTTGCTGGGGGTCGAGTTGTTGTTGCACAACTAAGGGTTGTCCTAACGGACCAGATGGCCGAGTGGGCTGGGCAGTTGGTTGGCCTGATTGGATTTGAGGCTGGCTGACTTGCCCAGGTGCTTGGCTATACTGGACGGTGCGTTGACCATACGGTTGACCAACTTGTCCAGATGTTGGACCATACTGGACATTAGGTTGGTTTGGGTGAACATACGATTGACCAATTTTTCCAGTAGGATAACCTTGCTGGATACCAGGTTGGCCTTGTTGAACAGAAGATTGACCTGAGTTACCAGAAGGTTGAGCATAAGAGGTGAAAGACGGACCACCAGAGGCCAAAGGTTGTCCCTGGAAGGGTTGTCCTTGTTGGTTCCCAGGTTGCCCTGTGTAAGACTGTTGGTCTTGATGAGGTGGTCCTTGGGATTGCGCAAACGATACTTGGCCACCATGATAATAGGTGGGGCCCCAATCAATTGACAACGGGACCGAAATCTCAACAGTCGGTTGAGACGACAAAGGCCTACCAAGATGTTGTAAATACTGGTTGTATGGCCCCTCTGCTGGGACGTTTGACGTAGGATCAAAGACTCCGAATATAGAGGCCGAAGGACCACTGAAAACGGGAGTCGAAGAAGCTACACATACCGTTGGAATGGTTGGGATTGAGGTAACAGACGTACTGCGACTTTGTGGAGTAAAAGGCTCCGTGGTGGGAAAAGCGAGTTGTGACCAAATAGAACTCGTGGAGGGAGTCCTAGAAGACATAACATCCTTTAATGCTTTATAGCCTGGAGGTAGTCTCCCAGTAGTAGGGGTGCTACTAACAAGTATAGGTTCCGTTGCGGTGGGAATTTCACCGCTCGTTGCAACGGATTCTTCAGTTGAAGTAGGGGATACTTCCTCCATATCGGAAGAAAATAGTGGGGCCGAAACACGAGGGGAAGTGTATTCCCAAAAAGGGATACCATCCTCAGAAGGTTCCCAAATGGGTTCCAACGAAATTCGTAAGTCTCGTCGCCTGGAGCATGAGAATTAATCGGTTGTATACTTGAAATAACAGGAAGAGTATCACTCACAACCGGTATCTAAACAAAGGATGAAGACGAAATTGGTAATTCTGCCAGGATGAAAACTTCACAAAATCCTAGGGAAGCTAACGAGAAAGGACCCTACTCAAACTAACGCAAACAAGATCTAACCGAGTAAATGTGAAACGCGGCCGAATAAATTTTAAGACAAAGGAACTGAACTTGACCTTTTCATGTTTTAAGAGTCGAGAAAAGGACAAAAAGATGACTCTAGTCTCCTTCAAATGTTTAGTGAGCCCGAAGTGACAAATGCTCAGGTGAGCCTTTTCTTTTAGGGAGTCCGAAAAGGATCAAAAGTGACTACTCTGGAGAACTAGGCAAAGGGTTTACCAAACAATCCGTAAAAATGCATATACACCTTGGCAATCATATGAAAACTAAGGACTTCCCGTACGGCAGTCAATCTTCCCGAATGCTGTGTTCAATGCATTACAGCTTGTAAGGCAGCAGACACGGCTTCCTGTGGATAAAGGATGATAACCTAGTGGGGTCTCCACATATACTCGACGGTACGTGGGAGCACAAATCCGTGCTAGACCACTATCGAGTCAAAAAATGAGGAATCACCCAACCATAATGTGAAACAACAGTGACTAGGTTTAACGACGCCGGAACACGTCTCTAACCTAGACCTCTAGATGTATGCGTTAAGTTCCAATGCGTTTTTAGATTCATTCAGTTCATTTTACAGTTGATCTTTGATTAGGTTTCAGTTTCCAGGTCCTACCGTATGTAATCTCTCACAATTTCCTAAATGCAAGCTATATGCCAAAATATATCATTCCATTCGATGAATGCTAACTATGGAAGAGTTGAGATCTTTCAATCAAACAAAATGATCATCAAACAATCAACAATGACTCTAATGCAGCTAATGGCAATAAACGAAACTTTTTTCTTTTTCTTTTTTTAAAGTGACTAATTGCTAATAACATATGAAGAACTCTAATTTCCATTAACTAATGCAATGCAAAAGAGATTGTTTGTTTTCTTTTCGATGGCAAAATGCACTTAAACAAATTTTGAGAGATAATAACAAAGAGTAAAAAGAAAATTTCACTCAATGAAAATAGAATCAAGTCTGAAACATCAAGACAATCTTTCAAACCAAGAAAAATCACAAAAACCTCAATGAGCTATGTGATCTAAGCCCAAGCGAAATCCAAACGAAAAAGAGATAAATTGCTCAAAGAACACAATAAAAAGGTTTTGACAACCACTAGACAAGTGCAAAAAGTAGCTAAGAAGTCGACTGGACAATCAAAGAACCACAAACTCCCACGGAAGGCTCGATGTACAAAGCCACTAGATGCTCTAGGGCTGGAATATGAAATCGATGGAAAGAGGCAAACACCCGAAGGATGAAGGTCAAAAACCAGTCAAACAAAGCTCTGACACACTCCAGTAGTTGAAAAAGATGTGACAAGACAGAAATCCAAGCTTAGAAGGCTTCCAAACAAGCAAACTGGAAAAGTTCACAGGCCTGGCGCGACTGTCAGGCTGTAACTCGCGCTTTTAAAGGATTAGCATGAGTTGCTTTTGTGCAACATGCGCCCACTGGTGCGACTGTCAGGGAAAAAGTCACGCTAATCAAGTTTGCTAACTTAAAAATAAAAACAAGCAGTCCACGGCTTGATCAACAGTATCCAGACAGACCAGGCAGCAAGAGACAACTTAAAAATTCAACCCAGAAAGCTTATCTAAGCAAGCCAAACAAGAGAAAACCAAAGTGCAAGACAAACTCCAAGCTGTTCGATTTGTAAACCAAACCGAAGATTGACCGAAGTGGCATTGATCTACTTCGCTAATGCAGAGCAATAGCGTTTCGAAGGCTACCTGGCCGTACTTCAGGATCCGTCCAAAGTTTACGAATCAAACAACAAATAGCTTCCCCAGCGGAGTCGCCAATTTGTTGGTGAGGTAAATCCCCTCTGCGGACAGAGGTGATCCCCACTATCCCAAAATGGGTCTAGCAAAAATCAAACAATGCTATCACGCAAGTTCCTAATTGCAAATTAAAGGTGGATTATGAGAACCTACTTGGATTCCAACGCTAGTGTTGTAGAAGAGTTGATACTCCCGTTCCTTTGCTTTGGCCGGTCACGATCCTCACGATCTCCGTGAATGGACACCTGCACATGCAAAGAACGACACGAATACAAGCATAAAATCCAATAGATGCAATTATATATCGGTCAGAAAAGATATAATTCAAACATCATCACAATGAACAACAAGAATGGAACCATAATGATAGTCATCTATTATTGATAATCAACAAAGGAGTATACAACCATAGTTCTGATGTCAAATCCTCCTTTGGCTGGGTGATCAGCTACATATGTCTTGCAAAGCTTGTCGGGATTGGGAACAAGCCTCTCTCTCTTTGATTATGAATGCAAAGAAGACTCTTACAACAATCTCTCCGACTTATGACAGTATCATTCTCCCTATGCTCCAAAACTAGCTTGTCAAATGCACCAGAACAAGCTTTTATAGATGGAAGAGGAGGAAAAGATACAATGAATCCAGACATCCATGGGATTAGCATTATCCTCGAAAAGCTATTATGAATAGAGATACGATGAATCTCGACATCCATGAGATTGGCATTATCCTTGAAAAGCCTCATGAGTCGAAAGGAAAAACTTTCGGGCGTGCGTTTGTTAAAAAGCTTTCCCAAACTTGGTTGGCGTGGGTAAGAATCTGAGACAAAGTGCCAACGGGCGCGCCCTCTTTGGAGAATTTCCCCCATTGGCGCAGGTGATACACTGTGGGTCCGCGCTAATGGAAAAAATGGACTTTTTAAGGATATTCTGCAAGAGATGTCTTCAAGGCATATGAAGTCCATACTTAGGGGAACATAATGCAAGTGTTTTCAAGTTATGTCACTTCTCACAGGTCTCGGAATGAGTCCTCCAAAGTGCGGGAAAGGGGTAACAGGGACGGTGACAAATGGTGACAAATTACTGTGTAATAGGTGGCATAAGAGTTCAAAAAACATGTTAAGCAATCTTTTTATATCATGTCAATAGTTGTTTATCTAATTATTGCACCAATCAGATTCCAAAAATAGGTGGCACTATAAATCTATCAAACTTTTCGCTTCCAAGCACTTTGGAGAGGATGTCTGCAATATGCTCATTTGTGGAACAATGCAAAAGGTGGATTGTTTTGGCCTCAACATAATGTCGAATCAGATGGTATTTTGTATTAATGTGCTTCGTTCAATCATAGAAATTTGGGTTCTTGGCCAACTTTATTGCAAAAGTGTTGTCAATCAAAAGAGGATTTGAAGTGTTTTCATTCAAGAAAGCAATTTTTACATCCATTTGATTGAATTTCCAACCAATCTGAGCTACCAAAGCAAAAAGTGTCTAGATGGTAGCCCATTTTTCTATGGGGGATAAAGTCTCCTCATAATCGTCCCCTTATTTCTATGCAAAACCTTTTGCCACAAGCCTGACTTATGCTTGTCAAGTGAACCATCTGCTTTATACTTGTTCTTGAAGACCCACTTGCAGACTATTGGTTTGGAACCAACTTCGAGGTGTCATTCTTGATCAAAGCATCATATTATTTATGCATCACTTCATTCCATTCATCATGAGAAGTGACTTCTTTGGGTAATAACTACCCCTTGTAACTGTTTTCTAACCATTCAAATGTGGCTTCTCTCATCATAGCATTTGTCACAGAATCATATAGTTAATTCATTCCAAAACATTAAAAATTACTAATTCTTTATTTAACTTCTTATTTAAAACGAAAAGTTCATACAGTAACAAATATTTACATGTCTTACCTGGGGGCATTACATCTTCCCCCACTTCAATCAAACATCATCCCGGTGTTTTCCAACCTTTCAAATAAACTAGGATAAATATTTTTCATAGTTTTTTCACCTTCCCAGGTGACCTCTTTAGGGCTGAAATGTTTCAACTGGACCTTAACCTGAGTTATAGCTCTCTTCCGCAACATTACTTCTCTTTGATCTAAGATACAAAGAGGTTTGATTAGAAACTCTTCGTCCTGTTTAACATAAAAGTCACATCACATCATTATTATTAGATTGACATCATGTAATTAAAAGAAAATCTAAATACAACTTATTCACCATGTACATGTATGTTTCTCAAGTCAATAATGTGTCTAGGGTTATATATATATATATTCCTTAAGTAATGAGACATGAAATACATTATGAACCCGAATATGGCCAAGTAATGCCAACTAATAAGCTACCGACCCTACTCGTGGGAGGATCTGGAAGGGTCCACAAAAGCGATGGGATAATTTGGCACAACTTCGCCATTGTAAGGTACTTTTCTTAGGCTTAACTAGGACATAAACACGATCCCCAACCTAGAATTATCGATAATTGCGTTTTTTGTATGCATAAATATTTTGTCTGTCTTGAACCGCTTTTAAATTCGATCTTATCTTTTTAACAATAGTTTCCATTTATTTCAACATCTCAGGTCCCAACAATAGTTTATCCTTAGGACCACACTAGTTAACAGGTGTCTTCCAACTACGTCGACATAATACCTCGAAGGGGATCATTTTGAACGATGCTTGATAGCTATTATTGTAGGCGAACTATACAATATGAAGATAATCCTCCCATTTGTTGGGTTGTTCCATAACATACATTCGCAACATTCCTCCAACACTTGATTCACCCTCTACGTCTGTCCATCCATTTAAGGGTGATAGGCAGTGCTAAAATGTATTTGTGTTTCCAACCCTGTGAACAAAGCCTTCCAAAATGTGGAGGTAAACTTCACATCTTTTTTTGATATCAACACCTTACGTATGCCATGCAACTAGAAGATTTCACGCATGAAGATATCAACGATTTCAATTGTTTTGTAAGTAGATTGTACTGGTATAAAGTGTTCAGTTTTGCTCAACTTATCAACTACTACCACAATATAATCATTCTGTCTTTTTTATTTGGGTAGACCAATAATAAAATCCAATGTAATAACTCTTCACTTCCATTTAGGAATGGGCTCCTTTCACCTGGTCAAACATATCATCTATTTGGGGTAATGGATACTTATTTTTAACAGTCAGTTTGTTTAATTGTCGGTAGTCAATGTCGAGCCGCAAGGTTCCATCTTTCTTCTTCATGAAAAGTACAGGAGCCCCCCCAAGACGAAACACTTCGGCATATGTATTTTTTGTCCAACAGTTCTTGGAGATGCATGTTCAGTTCAATCAATTCTGGAATGCTCATACGATAAGGGGCTTTGGATACTAGAGAAGCTCGAGGAATTAACTCTATAATAAAGTCAATGTCGTGCTTGATAAGTAATCCAGGAATCTCCTCCGGAAATACATTTGGAAATGCTTGTACTATGGGTATATTTTCTAGAATTATGATTTTCTCTTCTGAATTAGTATATCCCACCTGTACTGCATATATTTGACATCCGTCCCTAAGACATTTACCCTTTTGTGAGGCAGTAATGGATCTCAGCTTCATAGATCTTTGGACTCCCTCAATTTCATGTCAAACTCCCTCATCATTTAGGTAGCTAATGGTTTTAGATTTGCAATTAACAAGAGACCAATGAATCTCAAACCAGTCCATGCCAATAAAAATATCATATGATCCTAGGGGAAAAATATTTAAATTTGTTGTGATGGGATGATCTGTGATTACAATAAGGCAATTATCGATTTTAGTAGGCACCCTCCTTTTAGCTCTTGTAGCTAGTTGTACCAACCATGGACTTTTAAATGTAACTGTTTGCAGATGACATGATTTAAATATTTTGGGGCTTATATAACTCAAACTAGCTCCAGGATAAATTCAAATTAACACAACATAAGAGGAAGAAGAGGCTTACACAAGATTATAAGAGAACGTAAAACTCAGAATAAGAGGAAGAAGAGGCTTACACAAGATTATAAGAGCACGTTGCCGACCGCCGCAGCGATAGAGGGCGGCGGGAAGGGATCAGTAGGGGAGGTAGGGTTGGACGTTGTAAAGGTCGATTTCATTGGAGTAGTGTAGCGTTGCACCATGGCTCAGAAATTCGAAGTGTCGATGTTCAATAGCATTATCGACGCTCCTGTGGAGGCTCTGGATCACTTCGTGTCCACCTTTCTGGGCAGAGACTGGCGGTGGGAGGAGACTGTAGCTCCGTGGTTGTCACAGACATTGCTTCTGCAAGCTTGAAATCGCTCAAGATGGATGCAAAAACAACTCGACGTTGAAGTTCCTTTAACACTTTCAAAAGACACACTATTCTTCGAAATTTTTAAATTAAAGGAAAAAATAAAAATTTCAAATCATGACATGTTTAAACTATACAATTTCCAAAAAAAAAGTAAAGAACAAATCGAAAAATTGTAAAATTTGATGATTACACATCTTACGAAATTTAAGAGGAGAGGTCCAAAATCATAATGCCTACTGCTTCAACTTTGCCCATTCCGTCGAGCAAAGAGTTGAGATTTCATTTTCACGGGAACGACGCAGCCAACTTGTTATTAAACTGGACAGCGACTGCAAATCAATTCACTAAATTCATGATAAAAAAATTTTACATAGTTTAATTGTTAAACCTTTTTTTAAGTAAAAATTTCTTTAAATTTTAGTAATGTAACTTGATTTTTTGTAATGCAGTTAACAGAACTCAAATATCTCGGTTTTTTTCAAAATGCTTAATCCATTTATACAATAAAATTTATTTTAAAAAACTTAAACTTATGATCAATTACCACCAATTAAATTCCGACCATAAACTGTTACATTGCTTTTAGTTACTTAGAAATGATTATCTTAAAAAACGTTTACCATATAACAATATCCTCGCTCAAGTTATCTAAAAACATGAACCCCATATGAATGGGTTTGGAGAACAGGGACTGAAATTGACATGACAAGGAAACAATAGGAAGCACAGACACAGATTTAGTTGAGCAATAGTTCAGTGGGGGACTATCATGAGGATCCGTTTCAAGGTTTCCATTTGGTGGCGAGGAAGGCGAGTGTAGATATCCATACTCCTCCCTCCCTCGTCTCTTCCTGGGAACAACATTATCCATCCAATACCACTCAGCGTTGGGATCTGCGAATTCAGTGGCTTCCCCCACCCAAAATCTATTTCATAAACAGGGAATTTGGGAGAATTCCCTGCCACAACAAAATAACGGCCTCCTAAGATTTCTAGTCCTAAACTTGGAAGAGAGCTTCCGCTTCCAAGGCGACAGTCCACCCAATGTATGAAATTATTGACCTGTTCCTGCGAGGCGCAGGAGTTGATGAGCTCCTGGATGAGAGCGGCAGCGAAGTGGATATCTTGACCCAGAAGTTGTTTCGCTTTAGTTAAGGCAAAGCCCATGCATAAGCAGTTTCCAAAATACGTTGCAGGTAAGGGAGGTTTTACTCGGCCTCTGCTGTTAGCACTCATTCCAAAACCAACTGCTTCATTCTCTGGGACTTCTCGAGCTCTCGTTACGCATCTCCAAAAATGCGCGCTAACCGCCACAAACGAAGACGAAGCGCCGGATCGTTCCTTCAGCTTCCCAATCATTTCTTCATTTAAATGAAAACAGCCAACCTCGACGTCCCCTGCTTGGTCTTTCAAGATGAATTCGTGGGAACTTTGCTCATCTTTAATGTCGGCGATGCGTGTGCTGACGTTGTCATCTCGTACAAATTTGAAGATCTGCGCCTCCTTGATATCATCACTCACTAGATTTTCAGCCCTGAAAGATATGTTGGGAATTGCACAATTAATCTTCTCTTCGCTCCGGAAGATTGTTCTCATGTGCACAGGTTTGTTAGAAATAGGAGATCCCCTGCAACATTCCGCCCAGCAATTCATCAAATGCCAGAAGGAACTCCCATCTGCAACAACGTGATGAATAGAGGTGCCGATGCAGATTCCGCCACCATGAAAACCAGTTACCTGCAATACACAAAACGAAACAGATCAACTAATTTCCATACTTGCAACTATAAAACGGACAAGCAAGAGGAGTATGGGTCGGAGATTTTCTAATGGTAGCAGCTAGTAGGAAATTCAAAGAGAAAACAGTATATACGTTACATTTGTTTCTATAAAGGTTTAATGAGTGTACATGAGTAAAGTTTTCTCGAGAATAAATGAAATCTGCATCGCTTGACATTTGTTTCTATAAAGGTTTAATGAGTGTACATGAGTAAAGTTTTCTCGAGAATAAATGAAATCTGCATCGCTTGGCCAGCTTCTATCAAATCAAGAAAAAAAAAAAGGGAAAGGCTCCTAGCTGTTTGCTGTTTGTGCAGAGAGATATTTTTTTTATTAATATAATTAGTTTTATATAGTTTCCATGACTTTAATGGTTAAGAGCATGTATTTTTTCTAAGAATTTTTATTCGTTCAAAACTACAGGGAATCTAGTATGTATATTTTTTTAGATTTAGTAATCAAATAGCTAGCCAAAATAAATCTCCTGTCTCATAAACAAAAAAATCTCATACACCAATTTAATATCTAACTTAGCTATAACTTTAAAATTGAATAATAATAATATTAATTTAAAAATATATATTCTAACTTTTCAAGCTTTTAGAGTTTTTTATTGCACAAATATATCCACTTTAATTTAAAAAAAAAAAAAAAAAAAAAAAAAAAATTTATTAATAAAAAATATTTTATAATATTATTTTACAAGAGATGTATTCCTTTTTCTAGATTTTTTAATGCATCGGACTTTAATGAAAAGGACTGTGCTGTAACCAATGTCAGTTAATTAAAAAGGACTGTGCTGTAACCAATGTCAATTAATTAAAGGTGCTCATATTTTATTATTTTAAATTTGAATTTATATTTTTTTTAAATAAATACATAGTTAATTAATTTTAAAATTTATTTTTCATATTACTTGAATCACTAATTAAACTATCCTCTAAACATTAACCGATTTTACAATTAATATTTAGAAAATTCGATTTCAAATTCTATATCATCGTCCATAATGCATCATGGAATATATGAATATATATATATATATACACATACACGCCTGCCAATATTAGTTAGATTAAATTATTCAAAATAGAAAAGTTTAAATTTTCAGAAATTTGATTATTTTCTTTAAATATAATAAATTAAAAGTTGAAAGTATCTCAACACATATACATATATATATAACACATCTTACTTCACACCTTTAAAGATTACATATCTTCCTCGTACTACTGAATTATGAAATATGCTATATATATCTATCTAAAATAAAACCTTAATTTCATCATTTAAAAGTAATTCTAACAAGAATTTTACATGCCTGCACCGAGAAAAGCGGCCCATCGTAGTTTTCATGCTTCGAACCATCACGGAGCGGAACAAATTCCTTGAAAAAGCTTCTGTGCCGAAACTCATCTTTTTCGAGATCCTCAAAAGCCATATCAATCGATGCTTCCACGAATTCCACCCCGGCATCGTTACAGTCAATCTCAGGCCGACCTGATCCCTTGGTGCTCAACCGACCTGCAACTGGATAGAACTCCACCAGAACCAGCGCAAGGCTCCTCTTCAACATATCTGTGACCGCAGTAAAATCCATATCTGGATTTGTTTTATAGAACATCACGGAATGAGAGTTAGCGATGGCAATCCAAATCAAGTCGAGGTTGGAGAGGAACATGGTATGCTTCTCAGTAGGGATGGCCGGTACCACTGCTGAAACAACCACCATTTTTATTTTTACTTGCTCTTCGGCCATGGTCGCGGCCTGGTTACAGATGTGCCTACAGCTGAGGAGAAATATTCAGAGAATCTGAAGAGAGAAGAAACAATGATGAAAGGTGTAGCATTAATCTCTACTTATAACTGCCAAATGCAATAATCCGCATGAATATTGTTGAAATCGTAATTTCAACGCTGCCAGAAAACGGTAAACAGACCCGCCGGAGAGCTCTCGGGTCACATTCCGGCAAAAGGGATTTTCCGATGATCGAACCCGAGAAATTTTAGAGCTGACACGTGGTTCAGCCCTGACGTAATGCAACGTAGTTTTCTCGGGTGATAAAGTTAGGTGATAAAGTGTCTTCCGATATTGTTGTCCACCGTCGGATTCGCTCCAGTGTTCTCTGTCGTCGATCGCCTGAAGGTGCACGGGCCTACATCAAATTAAAACTCATGTTTCTGGTTGACCGCCGTAGGTGAAAGAGTTAATGTTGGTACGAAGATTTTGGTGGCCCTTTTAATATAAGTATGGGCACGTTTTAATATATGTTTTTTTTATATATTTTTTATACGGCATGTATTAAAACTAAAAGTCGTATGTAATAAGTTTATGTTTTGAGAGTTGACCTTTTTATTATTATGCATGGCACATGGGAGAAAAACACATCTGGTGTTCGCAGTAGCAGCGTGGAGAACCAGAGGATGTATGCACAGCAGTGCACAAAAATGTAATTGGTAATGTCTTGTGAGGCATTGTAAAACAGAGGAATAGCAAAAACCATGTGTGGTTTTGCACAGCAGTGCATAAAGAAAATGGTGGAGCGATTTTTGTAAGCCTGTGTAATTTTTATTTACAGCAGTAAACTTATGTAAACTTTTTATTACAGCAGTAAGTTGTTTTTCACAGCAGTGAATATAAAAATGATTTTACAGTGGTAAATCCCTCTCAGTAAAAGAGGATGAAGTTTGTATCAGTTTTTAATGAATAGAATGTTTTTAATGGTGGTGAAATACTCTGTCTCTCAGTGAATTTTTTTTAATCTTACTTGAGCACAAAAGATCCTGGAAAGATAGGAACAGAGCATTGTCTCCGTGTTTTGTTTGAATCTTGGTTTTTGGTATTTTCTTCCCCATCGAAAAATACCCAACAGTGGTATCAGAGCAGGTCCAGGCTCTTTAAAAAAGTTAAAGAAGCTGAAGGGAGAAGGTTTGTAGCTGCAGCAAAACTTCTCAAGCAGACAGAAGACTCAGACATCAAAGGATTCAGGTATTTCAAAAGTTTTTTTGTGTTGCTGAAGAAACAGTCAGTTGTTTTTAAACATACACAGTCAAGGAATGGCTAGCACAAGCACTGGTATGGGTATGTTTAATACTCAGCTCCCACAGTTTAATGGGAAGAACTATGACTACTGGTCAATAACTATGAGAGCCCTGTTTGCCTCTCAAGATTTATGGGAAATAGTTGAAGATGGTTTTGAAGAACCAGCAGATGAAACTGAGTTCAATGCATTAACTCAGGGAGATAGAGATCTCCTGAAGAGCAATAGGAAGAAGGATGCAAAGGCCATTTTATTGTTGCATCTAGCAATAGACCAGAGCATATTTCCAAGGATAGCAGCAGCTAAAACATCAAATGAAGCATGGAAAACCCTCAAGACAGCCTATCAAGGCATGGAGAGAGTGAAGACAGCAAAATTGCAATTGCTGAGAAAGGATTTTGAAAACTTGAACATGAAGGAGTCAGACAACATTGAATCATTCTTCACTAATGTGATTGGTGTAATCACACAAATGAGAACTCATGGAGAAACCATTGAAGATAGAAGGATTGTGGAGAAAATATTGAGGGTCTTACCCTCAAGGTTTGATGCCATAGTCACCACCATTGAAGAGACAAAGGATCTCTCAAACTATTCAGTTGATGAGATACATGCATCACTGATAACACATGAGCAGAGGTTGAGTAGGAATGAAAACTCATCTCTTGAGCAAGCCTTCAAGACCCAGATGTCCTTTGAAAGAGGAAGAGGTCAAGGAAGAGGAAACAAAAGAGGAAGAGGCAGAAGCCAGAACAGAGGTGGAAGGAACAGCCCATCAAATGCACAAGGAAGAGGCAGCAATCCAAATCAGAACCAAGGTCAAGGCAACAACCAACAAAGAGATCAGTATCAGGCTCAAGGACAAAGGTATGATAAATCTAATGTTCAATGCTATTATTGCAAAAAGTATGGACATTATGCTAGTGATTGTAGAAAGAAACAACATGATAAGAACAACAGACAAAATGCAAATGTTACAAGAGAAAACAGCAGTCAAGAAAATGTCCTGATAGCTTGTAACATGGCTGAAACACATAGTGAGGACATATGGTTTTTAGACTCAGGTTGCAGCAACCATATGACAGGGAATATAGCCCTCTTTTCAGCCTTAAATCAGAATTTGAAATCAGAGGTCACACTAGGAACTGATAGTAAAGTGTCTGTTATGGGAAAAGGAGAAGTAAAAATATTTACAAAACAAGGAGAAAGGAAAACCATAGCAGATGTCTACTATGTCCCCGGAATGAGATGTAACCTCTTGAGTGTTGGACAGCTTGTCCAAAAGGGTTACAATGTTTACTTTGTAAATGATGTGTGCACCATCATGGATATACCACCCAGCAAAAGATGCATTGCTGAAGTGAAGATGACAAGGAACAGGATGTTCCCTCTCCGGATCAGGGCAGACATGAAGAACAAGAAGGAAATGGCAGCAGTCACCCAAGAGGCCTTCCAAAGCATGCCAAAGGATGAGAACTGGTTATGGCACTTGAGATTCGGGCATCTAAATTTTGGAGGTCTAAACTTATTGAGCAGAAAAGGAATGGTAAAGGGATTACCATTGATAGAGAAACCGGACAGCCTATGTGAAGGCTGCATTTTGGGAAAACAACATAGAGAGAGTTTTCCATCAGGGAAGAGCATAAGGGCAAAGACACCCTTAGAGATTATCCACTCAGATTTGTGTGGACCAATGCAAGCTCCATCATTAGCTGGCAGCCTATATTTCTTGACATTCATTGATGATTTTACAAGAAATACTTGGATATATTTCCTCAAGAACAAAAGTGAAGTCTTTGAGAAATTCCAAAATTTCAAAGCACTTGTGGAGAACCAAAGCAGGCTGCACATAAAAGTATTGAGAACTGATAGAGGAGGTGAGTATATCTCAAATGAATTTCTAAAGTTTTGTAGAGAAAATGGAATACATAAACAGTTTACAACTCGGTACACCCCACAGCAAAATGGAGTTGCTGAAAGGAAGAACAGGACCATCATGGATATGGCAAGGAGCATGTTGAAGGCAAAGCATTTGCCAAATGAGTATTGGGCTGAAGCTGTACATTGTGCAGTTCATATATTGAACAGGTGTCCTACAAAAGCAGTCTTGAACAAAGTGCCAGAAGAGGCATGGAGTGCGAGAAAGCAAGGAGTCACCCACATGAGAGTTTTTTGGTGTGTGGCCTATGCACACATACCAAATCAGCTAAGGAGGAAGTTGGACAGCAAAGGGGAGAAATGCATCTTCATTGGATACAGTGATGAATCCAAAGCCTACAAGTTGTATATCCCATCCACCAAGAAGTTTTTTGTCAGCAGAGATGTTCAATTCATTGAAGAGGAAGCTTGGGATGGAAGCATAGAGAAAACAGTGAATGTCAAGAACTGTTTGTCTCATGATGAAGATGAAGAGGAGGTGGCTGAAATGCATCCCCAAACAGCAGCGCCAACACAAGGACAGCAAGGGACACCATTGAGGATAAATGAAAGTGCTTCTCCAAGCACACCACAAAGAGGAAACTCAAGTGCATCATCAAGCACTTGCACACCAAGTGAAAGAGGTAAGAAGTTTAGAAATCTAAGTGATATTTATGATGAAGGAATGAATTCCTTATTTGCCTTGTTTTGTCATGTTGATGATCCTATTCATTTCGAAGATGCAATCAAAGATAGGAAATGGATAGAAGCTATGGATGAGGAGATGAATGCCATAGAGAGAAACAAAACATGGGATTTGGTTGAGCTACCAAAAGGCAAAGAAGTTATTGGTGTGAAATGGGTTTATAAGACCAAGAGCAATGCTGAAGGCAAGATTGAAAGGCATAAAGCAAGGCTGGTTGTCAAAGGGTACAAGCAGCAGTATGGGAGAGATTATGAGGAGACTTTCGCACCGGTTGCAAGGATGGAAACAGTGAGAGCAGTGTTGTCCATAGCAGCACAAAACAAATGGAAAGTCTACCAAATGGATGTGAAATCAGCATTCCTAAATGGAGTGTTAAAGGAAGAGGTTTATGTTGAACAGCCTCTCGGATATGAGAAGAAAGGTGAAGAGCACAAAGTGTGCAGATTGAAGAAAGCTCTTTATGGGCTGAAGCAAGCGCCAAGAGCATGGTACAGCAGGATAGATTCATATCTATTGGATAATGAATTTGACAAATGTGAAGGAGAACCCACAGTCTACATCAAGGAAAAGGATGGTAAAATTTTAATTGTTGTCTTGTATGTAGATGATGTTATTTTCACTAGAAATGATATTTATCTTATTGAGAATTTTAAATCAGTCATGAAGGATGAATTTGAAATGACTGACATGGGTTTGTTGAGATACTTCTTAGGCATAGAAGTAGATCAAAATGAAAAAGGAATTTTTATATCTCAAGCAAGATATGTAAATCAAGTTTTGGGCAGATTTAAGATGGAAGAATGCAAGGCAGCAATCACTCCCACAGTGATGGGATTAAAACTCAGCAGAGAGGACAGCAGCAAGGATTTTGATCCTAGTTTGTACAAGAGTATTGTAGGCAGCCTTATGTATTTAACAGCTACTAGGCCTGACATTATGTATGTTGTTAGTTTAATTTCCAGGTTCATGGAGAGGCCGAAGGAGGCACATTGGCAGGCAGCAAAGAGAATTTTGAGGTATGTCAAAGGTACCAAAATGTTTGGAATTCTATATCATGCCTCAGAACATTCAGATTTGGTTGGGTACACAGATAGCGATTGGGCTGGAAGTGTAGATGATCGGAAGAGCACCTCCGGTTATGTTTTTCATATGGGTTCAGGAGCCATTTCATGGGCTTCTAAGAAGCAGTCCATTGTAGCATTGTCTACAGCAGAGGCTGAATATGTGGCAGCTACAGCAGCAGCATGTCAAGCAGTGTGGATGAGAAGAATGTTGAGAAGCTTAGGCCAAGAGTAGGCAAAAGCGACAGTGATTTTTTGTGACAATAGCTCAGCTATTGCATTATCAAAGAATTCAGTGTTTCATAAGAGAACGAAACACATTGATACAAGGTTTCACTACATCAGAGAATTGGTGAACAATGGAGAAATTGTCCTAGAACATTGCAGGACTCAAGAACAGGTAGCAGACATCTTGACAAAGCCACTGGATCAGAAGAGCTTTGAATTTTTGAGGAAGTGTCTCGGTATGACCGAATGCCCAGCTGTTGAAATTAAAGGGGAGTGCTGAAATCGTAATTTCAACGCAGCTGCCAGAAAACGGTAAACAGACCCGCCGGAGAGCTCTCGGGTCACATTCCGGCAAAAGGGATTTTCCGATGATCGAACCCGAGAAATTTTAGAGCTGACACGTGGTTCAGCCCTGACGTAATGCAACGTAGTTTTCTCGGGCGATAAAGTTAGGTGATAAAGTGTCTTCCGATATTGTTGTCCACCATCGGATTCGCGCCAGTGTTCTCTGCCGTCGATCGCCTGAAGGTGCACGGGCCTACATCAAATTAAAACTCATGCGTGGAGTGTTTGATTTCTGGTTGACCACCGTAGGTGAAAGAGTTAATGTTGGTACGAAAATTTTGGTGGCCCTTTTAATATAAGTATGGGCACGTTTTAATATATGCTTTTTTTATATATTTTTTATACGGCATGTATTAAAACTAAAAGTCGTATGTAATAAGTTTATGTTTTGAGAGTCGACCTTTTTATTATTATGCATGGCACATGGGAGAAAAACACATCTGGTGTTCGCAGCAGCGCCGTGGAGAACCAGAGGATGTATGCACAGCAGTGCACAAAAATGTAATTGGTAATGTCTTGTGAGGCATTGTAAAACAGAGGAATAGCAAAAACCATGTGTGGTTTTGCACAGCGGTGCATAAAGGAAATGGTGGAGCGATTTTTGTAAGCCTGTGTAACTTTTTATTTACAGCAGTAAACTTATGTAAACTTTTTATTATAGCGCAGTAAACTTATGTAAACTTTTTATTATAGCAGTAAGTTGTTTTTCACAGCAGTGAATATAAAAATGATTTTACAGTGGTAAATCCCTCTCAGTAAAAGAGGATGAAGTTTGTATCAGTGTTTAATGAATAGAATGTTTTTAATGGTGGTGAAATACTCTGTCTCTCAGTGAATTTTTTTTAATTTTACCTGAGCACAAAAGATCCTGGAAAGGTAGGAACAGAGCATTGTCTCTGTGTTTTGTTTGAATCTTGTTTTTGGTATTTTATTCCCCATCGAAAAATACCCAACAAATATGTGGGCTCACAGAGACATTTGAATCTTGGTTTTTGGTATTTTCTTCCCCATCGAAAAATACCCAACAAATATGTGGGCTCACAGAGACACCCACACTTGCAATAATTCACATGCACGTTTGTGGGGGGCATTTTAAAGCCACGCGCGAAGGTTTTAGGTATCAGATTTTTTAATTTAAAAAAAAAAAAAAAAACAGATTTAATTGCTCATTTCATACGTGTAAGTGTACATTTTTATGTATGCAAATTACTAACGTTCTTTCATTTGATTGATTTGAAGATCCTAATCACAACTAAACCTTTCATTTTTATGTTTGCTTAGATTTGATTGTAATATCATTTAGGGTTGGTGAAAAATCGATAACGATATATATATACGTACGTTAAACTATTATATCAAAAGTTACTGTTTCATCCAGAAAAAAGCGTTTCGTTGGACACATTTTGCTGCATAGTGGGTGAGAAATTGATGTTCAGAGTGGGTGAGAAATTGATGATTATATATGAAGTTGCATGAATCTGGCATTAGTTTTATTCGCCTTACAGCATGGCTACAGAGCATGTAAGGTGAGGTTGGTGGACAGCTTTGCATTGGTTGTAAGCATAACACGTCCGTTCTTGATTTGCTTGTGAGTGGTTGACTAAGCCAATCTGGTGCACATGCCATTTTTTTCGCAAAACACAGTCAGCCAATCAAACTCATCAGGTTATGTTGAAAAATGGTGGATTTAGATGCGTTTAACAACTTCTACTTTGGGTAGGTTTTTTTATTATTCTTCAATATGTTTTTATCGAATTACAATTTATTTGTAGACTTGTTAATACTTGTTAAAGATAGAGGTCGTCTTCATGTTGGACAGAATAGTTATTTATTTAGGGATAAGAAATTCAGATTAAAATTATAGGATAATTAGTTTGGATTTATCTTAATTTCATATTTATTAGGTTTTTAATTTCATATTTATCATGTTTTTGTTTTTGATGGAGATCAATTTCTATAGTTTAAAAAAAAATTGTGTTTCAAAAAATTTGATTTTTAAAATTTTTGTTAAATTTAAAATTAAGATAAATTTAAAAATAAAAAGTTGCTTGAATGCCAATAACACTCTTCTAAATTTCTAATGCTCGATGATGTTGTGGATGTTAATCTTGTTAAGTGTGAAGCCAAATTCATGCATGATTTTAGATCATTCTAGATCAAATCTTTCTAGATCTCCACACCGCCATTAGTTTCTAGATCTTTCTAGATCTCCATCTGAATCACATATAGGATTCTAGATCCTTCTTTAGCCTCTATAAATTTGTAATTTCTCTGGCCAAGGAAAGCAATGAAGCTAAGGCCCAAGCCTGTTATGTAATGCAAAGTGATTTCTGTTCTCCAGTGATTGTTTTATCTATTCCGCTATTTCTGACTGAGTAATCTTGTTGTTTCTCCATTTGTCTGTCTCTGTGAATTATTCTATGCTATTGCCGTCTAAGTCTCTGAGTATAAATCCGCTGTGTGTGATGTATGTTCTGATCTAACAACAGGTATTAGAGCCATGGTCGAATATCCACTGTGCAAGCCGCTTAGTGCCATCACCTTACTCTGGTAGCGTTCGTTAAAACGTTGGTTGTTACCCCTTGAGCTGTTGAAGGATTTGTCCAGGAAATAGCTGAGGAACGCTAGAACTAAAAGACAGTTGCTGCAAGAAAAACAAGGTCGTGGACCTCTGTTGAAACGTGTTGCTGGAGTTTGAAAAGTGGAGATCTGTGGAGATTGGAGTTGAAACGTGGTGTTTGTAAGTTTTTTTTTACATCAAACTTGCACGTATACGTCAAGGCTTTTTCTCAAACCAACATATGTATGTGTGAAATGTGAAAAGGTTAAAACATTATATATGTTTTTTATATTGGAATTTTAAAAAGTATATTTTAAAAGGAGCAAGAATTTTGAAAAGGGTATTTTAAAAGGAGGAAGGTCATTTTTAAGTGGAGTTTTTGTGTTTTGGGGCATGAATTTGATTGAAAATGGAGACAACAGTTACAGATATGGAGAAGTTGAGCGGGGCTAATTTTGCCCTATGGAAATCACGGATGGAGGATATACTGATTTTAAAGGATCATTATTTGCCGATTGAGGGCACAACAAAGAAACCCTCATCGATGACAAATGAAGAGTGGAATAAGCTAGATAGAAAGGCGATTGCAACAATCCGCCAATATTTAGCAAAGAATGTTTATTTCAATGTGTTTGGAGAAAAGACGGCAGAAGGATTATGGAAGAAGCTCCATGATCTATATGAGAAGAACACAGCATCAAACAAAGTGTTCTTGATGAATAAGCTTTATAATCTCAAAATGAAGGAGGGTGCTTCAGTTGCTGAGCACTTGAATGCATTTAATATTATTACTAATCAGCTTGCCTCTGTTAATTCATTTTAGATGATGAAATTAGAGCTATTTTGCTAATGTGTTCTATGCCAGACAGCTGGGATAATTTAATTGTAGCTATGAGCACTTCAGCAACTACATGGACCCTGAAGTTTGATGATGTCAGTAGTAGTTTAATGAATGAGGAGCTGCGACGCAAGTCAATTGCAGAAAACCAGGGAGGAGAGGCTCTAGCTCTAGCTGATCGTGGTAGGAGAATGGATCGAGGCTGGCAAGGGTAATCTAGATCGAGAGGCCGATCAAAATCAAGGAGAGGAAGGATCATCTGCTTTCATTGTGGCAAACCTGGGCACATGAAGAAAGAATGTCGATTCTAGAAGAAAGGACAAAAGGATCAGAGATCGTCTAGTAGTAATCACAAGTCATCCAACACAAATGAAGGTGAGACTACTGCTGTAGCCACAGATGGTGATGTGTTGTTTACTGTTTCAGTAGACGATGCATGTGTATATACATCTAGCAGTAGCTTTGATTGGATCCTTGACTCTGGGGCATCTCACCATGTAACCCCATGCAAAGATAGTTTTGTTTCATATAATTCTGGTGATTATGGTAGAGTACATTTGGGGAATAATCATTTTTGCAGTATTGTTGGAGTGGGAGATGTCCAGATCAAGATGAAAGATGGACAAGATATATTGTTGAAACAGGTCAGGCATGTACCAGAAATGTGCATAAGTTTAATCTCTATGGGACGACTGGATGATGAAGGCTATTCGACAAGCTTTGGAAAAGGAGGATGGAAAATTAGCAAAGGTACATTGATCGTGGCCAAAGGACCCAAGACATGAACATTATACATATTGAAGACACTGATAAAAAAATCAGATTTGGTTGTTGTCACAAAAGAAGGAAATTCAGCAGATCTGTGGCATAAGCGTTTGGGTCACATGAGCGAAAAGGGCTTAAAAATCCTTGTTGGTAAAAGTTTACTGCCAGGTTTGAAATCCTACAATCTTGATCTTTGTGAGCATTGTATATATGGTAGACAAATAAGGGTTTCATTCCTTAGAGGTGGCCATGACAGAAAGAAAAATGTGTTAGAATTGGTACACTCAAATGTGTTTGGGCCTGTTAACATCAAATCATTAGGAGGAGCATCATATTTTGTAACATTTATAAATGATGCATCCAGGAAGGTTTGGGCATATCCTATGAAAAATAAAAGTGAAGTGTTTGGAATATTTCAAAAATTCCATGTTGCTGTTGAAAGAGAGACTAACAAATTGTCGAAGTGTTTAAGAACAAATAATGGTGGAGAATATTGCTCAAATGAATTTAAGGAATATTGTAATAGGTTTGGCATAAATCATGAGAAGACTGTGCCTGGTATTCCTCAATAGAATGGTGTCACAAAAAGGATGAATCACACCATTATGGAAAAGGTGCGAAGTATGTTGTCCAATTCTGGTTTGGAGAAAAAATTTGGGATGAAGCAGTCAGGACTACTTGCTACCTCATAAATAGATCTCCAACTACAGCCTTGGATGGCAGTATCCCTGAAGAAGTTTGGACTGGTAATAATTTGAATTATTCTCACTTGAAAATCTTTGGATGTGAAGCATTTGTACATATTCCCAAAGAAAATAAAACTAAGCTAGATGATAAATCTATGAAATACATTTTTTTGGGATATGCGGATGAAGATTTTGGTTATCGTCTATGGGATCCAGTCAAACATAAAATTATTAGAAGTAGGGATGTTATATTTAATGAGTCAAAAATGTTCAAGAGGACTGTAGGTGAGTTGGAGGTCAAGAAGGTTATTGACAGGTTTGAAGAGCAGCAAGAAAACATCCCACCAATGCAAGAAAATGAACAACAAATTCAGGAGCATGAAGAACAACAAGTGGAAAATGATGAACAACAAGAAGAAGGAATCTTGTAGGAACCCTTACAGGAGATTCAACCTGATAATCCACCACCACAGTTGGTTCGCAGATCTTCTAGGCCTCATAAGCCTTCACAAAGGTATCCTCCTTCAAACTATATTTTGTTGACTGATGAAGGTGAACCTAATTGTTTTCAAGAAGCTTGTAAAGTCTAGCACAGTAAAGAATGGAAGAAAGTAATGGAAGAAGAAATGAACTCTTTGCAGGGAAATAAAACTTGGGAGTTGGTAAACCTCCCAAAAGGTAGAAAGGCTCTACAAAACCAATGGGTTTACAGGATTAAGCATGAAGGTGATGAAAAGAAGGAGAGGTATAAAACAAGACTGGTGGTGAAAGGTTTTGCCCAAAAAGAAGGTATTGACTTCACTGAAATTTTCTCAACTGTTGTTAAAATGTCATCCATTAGAGTCATTCTTGGTCTAGTTGCTGCTTTAGACCTAGAATGTGAACAGTTAGATGTAAAAACTGCATTCCTTCATGGTGAATTGGAGGAAGAAGTCTATATGGAGCAGCCAGAAGGCTTCATAGAAAAAGGCAAAGAAGGCCTTGTTTGTAGGTTGAAGAAGAGTCTCTATGGGTTGAAACAGGCACCTCGATAATGATACAAGAAATTTGATTCATTCATGTTGGAACATGGTTTTCAGAGGTTGGAAGCTGACCATTGTGTCTATATCAAGAGGTATGATCAAGGAAAGTATATCATATTATTGTTATATGTGGATGACATGTTGATTGTTGGGCATGATAAGAATAAGATCAATAGATTGAAGAAAGATTTGGATAGCAAATTTGCAATGAAGGATTTGGGACCAGCACAACAGATATTGGGCATGCAGATTATGCGTGACAGGAAAAACAAAAGGTTGTGGCTGTCACAAGAAAAATATATCAAGAAGGTGCTTGATAGGTTTAATATGAAGGATGCCAAGCCAATTGGTACACCCCTTGTAGCCCACTTCAAGCTGAGTACTGAATTATGTACTAGTGATGACAAGGAGAAGGAAGAGATGAGTCAGATTCCTTATGCTTCAGTAGTTGGCAGTTTGATGTATGCCATGGTATGTACATGACCAGACATTGCATATTCAGTGGGAGTAGTGAGTAGGTTCCTTTCCAATCTAGGCAAACAACATTGGCAAGCAGTAAAATGGATTTTGAGGTATCTCAAGGGTACTAGTCATTATTGTTTATGTTTTGGTCATGATGAGACTGTGCTTGAAGGATTTACAGATGCAGATATGGCTGGAGATATGGATACCAGAAAGTCCACTACAGGTTATTTGTATACATTTGCAGGTGCAACAGTATCTTGGGTGTCAAGGCTACAAAGAATAGTAGCCCTCTCTACAACAGAAGCAAAGTACATAGCTGCAACAGAATCTTGTAAAAAGATGTTGTGGATGCATTGATTCCTAGGAGAGATAGGAATAAATCAGGACAAGTATGTGTTATATTGTGATAGTCAGAGTGCCATTCACTTGGCGAAAAACCCAGCATTTCATTCAAAAACCAAGCACATTGACTTAAGGTACCATTGGATTCGGCATGTGTTGGAAGAAGAGCAATTATCCTTGGAAAAGATCCATACAGATAGGAACCCTGCTGATATGCTCACTAAGATTCTACCACGAAATAAACATGATTTATGTAGAGGCATGGTAGGACTCGGTGTGACTTGATGAATCTTATTTGGCTTCAAGTGGGAGAATGTTAAGTGTGAAGCCAAATTCATGCAGGATTCTAGATCCTTCTAGATCAGATCTTTCTAGATCTCCACACTGCCATTAGTTTCTAGATCTTTCTAGATCTCCATCTGAATCACATACAGGATTCTAGATCCTTCTTCAGCCTCTATAAATTTGTAATTTCTCTGGCCAAGGAAAGCAAGCAAGCCAAGGCCCAAGCCTGTTATGTAATGCAAAGTGATTTATGTTCTCCAGCACAACAATCTCCCCCCCCCAACGCGAGCTAGGTGCGTTTCGAACTCGAGACCTTTGGCTCTGATACCACTTGTTGGAGTCACGATTGCCGTTACACCAAAACCCGCAGGTATTAGTAAATAGACACATCACTAGATTTAAACACATGCCACGAAACACACAGGGAGCGTTGACCTTCTACATTGCCATTAACGGGGAGCCAACAATCTCCCCCCCAACGCGAGCCCAGTGTGTTTCGAGCTCGAGACCTCTAGCTTCGGCATGTGTTGGAAGAAGAACAATTATCCTTGGAAATGATCCATACAGATAGGAACCCTGCTGATATGCTCACTAAGATTCTACCACGAAATAAACATGATTTATGTAGAGGCATGGTAGGACTCGGTGTGACTTGATGACTCTTATTTGGCTTCAAGTGGGAGAATGTTAAGTGTGAAGCCAAATTGACGCAGGATTCTAGATCCTTCTAAATCAGATCTTTGTAGATCTCCACACCGCCATTAGTTTCTACATCTTTCTAGATCTCCATCTGAATCACATATAGGATTCTAGATCCTTCTTCAACCTCTATAAATTTGTAATTTCTCTGGCCAAGAAAAGCAAGCAAGCCAAGGCCCAAGCCTGTTATGTAATGCAAAGTGATTTCTATTCTCTAGTGATTGTTTTATCTATTCCGCTATTTCTGACAGAGTAATCTTGTTGTTTCTCCATTTGTCTATCTCTGTGAATTATTCTCTGCTATTTCCATCTAAGTCTCTGAGTATAAATCCACAGTGTGTTATGTTTGCTCTGATCTAACAAATCTGAATCGACCAAAGGTTCAACTAAGGATGAAGTCGATGGAGTGGATCGATGGCATCTTCTCTATCGGTAGCAAGTGCAAGCAAGATCTAGGTGCGATGGAGTCGATCTAAGGGTCTAACACCCTCTCGTTTTTCAACAAGGATATGTGGTTTGGTTCTCTTGTGCATGCTGATGTTGATCATGGGGATTTTTTCAACACTCAGATTCATTAAAAACCTAATTAGAAAATTTTTGGATTTTGTGGAAAACCTCATGAAACACACTATCCAAATCCATATGGGTATTCCAACAACACTTTAGGTTCTCGAATATGAAGGAAAAGTGCTACAAGATGCAGATTAGTTAGAAGATTATGGAGTGGGAAAGGAAGCAACCATTATTTTGAGTTTGAGAATTAGGAGAGGGTCTTCAACCCACATAAACATTAATGCAAACACCAGAAATCTTAATGGATCCATATTATTCAAGGATGCACTCAAAGGGAAGAATGTTGCTCTAATGGAACAACGTCATATTATCCCATGACCTTACATAATCGAGAAAATGGACAAGATAATAGCTATGGAGGTAATATCCCCGGAGATAAAATCTGATTTTCGATTTTCAAACTACAAAACTAATTTATTAGTTTAATAGTTTTCTGTTGAAGTTAGAATATTTTTATGAATGGATGAACTCTTCTTTGACAACAAGTGTGATATCTATTTGTGCTCAAAAGGCTTTTTCATAGTCCATTTTGAAACACAACAAGAAAGAGACAAAGTTCTTAATGAAGGAGAGTGGTTCTTGGGTAGGGTCGAGCTCTTTGTTAACCCATGGTTTTTAGGGTTTGATGCAATGAACATGGTGGTAACAACAATGCCAGTATGGGTAAGGTTACCAAACCTTCCCCTCCATGTGTGGCATCATAAGTTCTTGGAGGACATCAGAATTATCTTTGGAAAATTCACAAAAATAGACTCGAACAAAACATCAAAAGGAATTTTTACGTTTTCCACGATATGTGTTGAGATTGGACTTAGCACAGGTCTCCCCTATCGCCTTTTTTTAAAACATGAAAATTTTCAATGGACATAAGTACTCTACTACGAGAACATGCCTTTCAGATGTTGATATTGTTTCCAAACATGGCATATACAAAATTCTTGTCCTCAAGCAAAAAAAGAAATAAAAAATAAAAATAGGTAAGTCCCAAAGCAAAAGGGATGACAATTCCCAAACATCCCAGAAGATGAAGAAGACCTCAAAGAAGAGCAAGTAAACTAAAAAATACAAACTCAAGCCAATGATGATGAAGAAGACAAAACTAGACCAAAGAAAGACTCCCAAAAAGGAGCATAATCAAAAGATATCATAGTTCTAGATTAACAAAAAGAAGAATTACCCATTGAAAAAGATTAAAGAAACATAAAATAATCACATGTATCTAAAGTTTCCACAAAAATAGATGAAAGTGAGATGACAATAGTAACAACCATCCCAATTAAAAGGTTTGGTGAAAAGTGGAAAGGAAAAAAAGAAATTATATAATTTTTATCATACTTAACCCTAAAAATGATTACTTTTCAATTATTTATCTATAATACGAAGAAGGAAAAATGGCATTTGAAAGGTCTTCTAGGGTTTTGAACATTTAGAAGGCCGAGGGATGAGCCAACAATAAGTTACATGTCCCCTTGGTTGGTTTCAATGATTGTAACTTACTTATAGATTAAAATTAAAAAAAAAAAAACATTTTTAATTAACATAAATATTTTCTAATAATATATAAAAAATTGTTTAATAATATTTATATATGTATTTTAAAGATGAAATTCAATTCATTAATTACACATAATTACAAGCAATAGAAACCCAAATATGTTCTTAAAATGAGAATAATAATCAAGGTTAAAATGTACTTAATCCCCTACATAGACCGTTCGAGAATTTTTTATCAACGTAAAGTGAATTAAAGTCAAAAGCACTGCTCGAAAATGCATTACACTTATTGCTTCTCCCAATACCAATGAGGAAAGTTTCCTATCTCACTCCTATATATCTTCATTCATGCCCTCACAACAATATTATGGATGAATATGGGGTTTAGCGGTGAGTTTCACTGGGTGAATTTCATGAGATGAGGGTTCAAATCTCATCGAGTATATATTTGATCTGTTGTGTCTCGGCTAGAAGAGTAGGCGACCCCATAGAGGACGTTTCGGCCCCATAGAGGACGTTTCGGCTCTTGTTGAGGCATAAGTTTCCTGCTATTGTGCGGCTTGTAGGTTGTTGCATAGTGGCAGCCAGTTAGATTTGATCCTGGCTCTGTTCAGGATAACTCTCACCAGTTACCGATTATCCTAGATTAAAAAAAAACAATATTATGGATGAATTGATTTTCATATTTTCTAGAGAGATTTTATGGATGAATTGATTTTTATTTTTTTAGAGGGTGTGTATAGAAATCACATTAATATTATTAACATAACTATATTAAAAGTATTAATATAATTGATATAAATGGAAGACTTTATTTGTATCTATTATTAATAAATATATCATTTATATTTATCAAAATATTTGCTATTAATAAATATACCATTTGTATCTACAAAAAAATATTATTACAATAAAAATATTATTATTATTATTATAATTAATAATAATTATTTGTTTATAATAATAATTATTTAATACTAAATTTTATTTATTATTATTTAATTTGAAATTATGTAATATAAATATGAACCCTTAGATTAATAAATTCTAGGCATTGATATTATTAACTCAAGAGAATAATAAACCCAAGGGGCTAATTTTAAAACCTAAGAGATTATAAACCAAAGGGAATAATATTAACCCAAGGGATAATAAACCCAAGAGATTATTACTAAAAACCCTAGTGTTTATATTTCCTTGGGTTTATAGTATTAATCCCTTGGGTTTATTATTCCCTTGGGTTTACAATATCAATCCTTTGGGTATATTAATCTAAGTGTTCATATTTTTAGGGTATAATATTATTCATAGGTTTATAATATTAGTCCTTAGGTTCAATATAAATCATGGTCAACCAAGGGTTTATATACCTTGGATTTATAATATTAGTCCATTGGGTTTAATAATATTGGTCCCTGGGGTTTATAATACCTTGGAGTTTTAGTATTAACCCTTGAGTTTATAATATCAATCCCTTAGGTTTACTAATGTAAAGGTTCATGTTCCTAGTGTTTAAAACTAAAACCCCAAGGGATTATGAACCAAAAGTAATAATATTAACCCAACTAAAGATAAACCCAAAAGATTAATAATAACAACCCAAAGAATTATTAACCCAAGGGAATAATATTAAACCTTAGGGATTAATATTATAAACCCAACGTATATAAACCCTAAAAAAAATATTATAAACCCTAAAATAAACATGGTTGAAAATGGTTGATTTTCAATTTGAAACAATCCTTGTCACAATGAGAAGTTGGAAATGGTTGACCATGGTCAACCATTTTTATTCTAGGGTTTATAATATTTATCTTATGGTTTATATACCTTGGGTTTATAATATTAATTCATCTAGGTTTATAATCTCTTAAGTTTAATTCTAAAAATCCAAGGAATTATAAACCCTAGGGAATAATATTAGACCTCAGGGATTAATATTAATTACAAACCCTATAAATAATATTATATCCTTGGAAGGTTATACCATTGGGTTTTTAGTATTAAACTGAAGGGATTATAAACCTAAAAGAATAAAATTAAACTCACGGAATTAATATTATAAAACCAATGTATATAAACCCTAAGATTTTAAATACCCTCCAATAAAAATGGTTGGACATGGTCAATTATGGTCCAACCTCACATTATGACAACCATTACTTCAAATGAAAATCAACCATTTTCAACCATATTTATTTTAAAATTTATAATATTTATCTAAAAATATATATACAATAATTACATATAATTACAAAAACAATAGAAACCCTATATATAATAATCAAGGTTAAAATGTACGTAATCTCTTACATAGACCGCTCGAGAATTTTTTATCAACGTAAAGTGAATTAAATCAAAAGTAGTGCTCGAAAATGCATTACACCAATTGCTTCTCCCAATGCCAATGGGGAAAGTTTCTTAGTTCACTCCTGCATATCTTTATTCATGCACCATATGGTATAATCGACCTCTATTTTTCTAGAGAGCCTGTATTGAAATCACATTAATATTATTAGTAACTGCCCAGCATCATACTGGTGGCTTGTTAGTTGGTTCCAATACTATCTTGAACGTTGACGCATCTACAACCTTGAGATTATCAACTCCTTTCACCTGATATCTCTTGTCAGCTACAGACGCAGCTCCTTTCGTGCATGGTGATGCCATATTGTGCTCAAGGTATCACGCTAGAACTGTGCCATGGCTGCGTCGTCCGACATGTTCTTTGGCAACGCCTACCCAGTGAAGTTGAAGTCATTAAAGGAATCAGCATTAAATTTCCGCAGACATGGTGTGTTGAGGAGATTAGCGATTACCCACACGACATCCACGCATCTCCGGAGGTTCAGAGGGTGACAATAATAGTTGTATCGAGGATCGCTGCTGCGTAACCGCAGGTCTCCTCTCGATAATGGAAATACCAGCTTCTCGCCAATTACCTCGGTAGTTATTATTAATGGGGCCTTGTGGGGATGCGTTGATGGCTCTGTTCACAAAATCCAAACAAAGCGGTGCAACGTTGTTATTAATGGGGCCTCGTGGGGATGCGTTGATGGCTCTGTTCATAAAATCCAAACAAAGCAGTGCAACGTTGTTATTACTGGGGCCTTGTGGGGATGCGTTGATGGCTCTGTTCATAAAATCCAAACAAAGCAGTGAATTTCTTATTTTATATTTTTTAAAATTAAATGATATATTTTTTTTTTTTTTTTAGTGAATTTACTATACTTTTGAAAAAATTCAAAATACTTATTTATTATGCTCATAGGCATCTTTTATTGGAATTTGGTATTTTAATGATTTTCTTAATTAATTTTTTTGAAAGATGTTTAAATTGAAAGAGATCAATATATTCTCTCTTAAACACTCCATCAACTAATAGAAATTTTTTTGCAAATCTAAATCACATGTTTAAACTATAATTAAATTATTTTTTTTTCAACAGAAAAAAGCATGATATAATTATATTAAGGTGATATAATTTGTCGAAATACATAAGTTGTCTCCGTGGAGACATAAAACAGAAGGCCGTTCCCCCATGACAGAAAGATTGTTTGCTGTTATAGCATCATACCAATGAGAGCATATGACCTACGATGCTACGAGGAAGTGTGCAGAATACCTGAAATGGTGACCAAAAATAGATTGGAGACAGAAGGCCGTTAAATTATATTTTTACAAAACAACTAAATTTTACTATGTTTAATGTTCATAACCTTTGAGTTTATCTCGATTGCCGATTCCCAGAATATTCAACAATAGAACGGACACTGGTTTGGTAAAAAATTTGACAGAGCCAGTGTCCATCCAATTGCCAAATATTTAGAGAATCGGCAATCGAGATAAAGATACCCATTCATAACTACTTATAATAATGGGTGAAAAAAAATAAAAAATAAAAATTTGAAATGGTTCATATTCTCAAACGTATGGCCGTTGAACCATTTTCCAAGTGTTTTAGCGAGTCCATTACCTATGTGGCTTCGTAAGTGTTACAAATTCCTTTGGCCACTGCATTAGTTGGGTGGCTGCCTGTGCATTACTAATTCCCTAGCCATTTCATGGTTAGGTGATCGCATTTCTAATTGGTCAATGTTTGACAGCTGCTAGTGGTTGCATATGGATCACTAAATTATGGCGCATGTTTAAATGATTTGAACCATGCTTCTTTGGATGACTGAAAACTATGCAAGATAAATCAATGAGTTATAATTGTCTAAACGCTATTAGAAGATCATGTGTTTTATCATTCAGTTTGAAACCTTGTAATGCTAATTGTGTTATTTCACATTATGACATATGCGGATGCAGATAATCCCAACTATAGGTGGTGGAGTGCCAATGATAAGATCAATTTAGAACAATAAATGTATTCTAGTAAGTTTTTGGATCTCGTTAATCAATGGAGTAATTTTGAATTGTTTTAACATCTAATAAAAATATTGTTTGAAGTCTAATAAGTCAGCAGCACATGGAGGAAGGGCACACCACACACCACAAACTGAATCAATTTAAATTGCTTTGATATTCTTATCTTAACCGCTACAGAATCTGGTCCGATAAAAATTGGCCTTTTTCCACTAAGTTGTTTGTGCGCACAGTGCCTGCCAAATTACCCTCATTTCGATGGAATGACCTTTTTCTTTTACCTACATTGAGGTTAATACAATTTTTTAGGCAATGGACATGATCTTCCAGTCCAACGACATTGAATGGATATCAATATTACCTTCCTTGTAAGGACACCAAGTTTTACATAAAACTTAAGTTTTTATTGAAACCCTGGAACTCACTATATTAAAAAATACTAGAGTTTCAATATATACATTTTATTATTTTATAAATATAAGAGCATATACATTATTATATTATCCACGCCTCCCATAAAATGAGATTTCTTATCTTTATGTGATTCTTGATTGACACTTCTTTCAATTGAGTTACATCGCTAAAATTATTATCATAGTAGTGTTTTAGTTTGTATTTTTTTTAGTTTTACACCAACTTATTTTTCGTGACATAACCTTAAAATCCACTTAATTAAATGTAGCTAAATTGTAATGGTGAAAAGAATCTCAAGATTTCGATAAACCCAATTAGAATAGTGGTGATCCATTATTCACATACAATGTGGGTTGCTATTCAATTATTAACTCTTTCAAATAACGTGATAATTTTGATACATTGTAATAATTCTTAGGCAAATAGTGTGATAGGCTATTTAAATAACATGAATTCTATTAAAATATTATTTTGGAAAATTTATGAGAATTATATGGGTGATATCAAAATTTATATTAACTAGTACAACTATATTATTAAATGTAGTTGATATACGTCAATAGATGTATATCAATCACATACACAACCACATTAATAAATGTGATTGAAAAACGTTGACAATCATTAATAATATAATCTAATATTAATATTGATAAATATATAATAATACTAACAATAATATTATTACAAAATAACTATTTTAATAAATATTATTATTATCATTAAAATATTTATTTTATTATTATTGTTTATTATTGCTTTAATTATTTATTTATTGATAATAATATAATTTTTATTAATTAATTTATAAAATAAAGATAATTAATTAATTAAACCCGAAGGGAATAATAAACCCAAGTGATTGATACTAAATCCCGATGGGATTATGAATCGAAGGGAATAATACAAAACCTAAGAGATTAGTATTATAAACCCAACGTATATAAACCCCAAGATAAATATTATAAACCCTAAAATAAATATGGGTTACCATGGTTGATCTTCATATTGAGACAATGTAACGTTGGACCATGATTGATATTATAAACCCAAGGAAATAATAAACCAAAGGGATTATAAACCCAAGAGAATTATATTAAACCTAAGGGAATAATATTAAACCCAAGGAAATAATATAAGCCAAGGTATATAAACCCTAAGATAAATATAATAAACCCTAAAATAAACATGGTTGACCATAGTTGACCATGGTTCATTTTCATATTGAGACAATCTTCATCACAATGTGACGTCGCACCATTGTTGACCATGATCGACCATGGTTGACCATAATTGATTTTATAAAACATGGTTGACCATGGTTAACCCTGATTGATATTATAAACCCAAGAGAATAATAAACCCAAGGGATTAATACTAAAAACCCAATGGAATATATAAACCCAAGGTATATAAATCCTATTATAAATAGTATAAACCGTAAAATAAACATGGTTGACCATGGTTGATTTTCATATTTAAACAATCTTTGTCACAATGTGACGTTGGACCATGCTTGACCATGCTCGACCATGATTGATTTTCATGTCAAGACAATTGTTGTCAAAATGAGATGTTGGACCATGGTTCATTTTTATATTGAGACAATCTTTTTCACAATGCAATGTTGGACCATTGTTGACCATAGTTGTCACAATGCAAAATTGGAGCATAGTTATTGAGCATGTTTGACCATAATTGATTGATCCATATTTAAATAGGGACACAATAAATTACAGATATAACCATAAATACAAAGATACAATATAAATAACACTTCATTTCATTAATATCAAATACTAAAATATGCTTACAAATAGAATGAAAAAAATACTAGCTTGAGCGATGATAGCTTATCTATCAGAACAGATGTGGTGGCTACCTGCCTCTGAACTGTGCTACAATGAGGCTCAAAGGCCTATTTGTTATTGAGAAATAGTGGAAACCCCTAAAACCTAACCCTAGGAGATGAAGCACTAAACTATGGGCCCCGTTTGGGTAAATTGGTACATCAACTTCCCAGGGTCGTAACTTTGGTATACGATCTTTGTTTGATGTGCACAATACCTCGTTAGAAGAATCTATCTGATGGCTACAAATTTTGAATGACCAACATTCATGTAAGATCCATGTTGGTCCCAGTTTTCCCAAAAATAAATTGTTTACGGCCTCAAAACGCCTCCAGAAGTTCAGGACTTGAAAAACTACCAAAAATAGTAAATTGTGCTACAAATAAGGAGACTAAAAAACTGAAAGAAACAATGGTGGGGGTCCAATTAGAATAGGTGGGTGGACACCAATATCCACCTGGATCATTCCTCCCCCCTTAAGAAGCAATGGTACCCATTGCGTTGAGTTCCTCCATGAGATGAGTAAACTTCTGCTGAACTTGGTCCCTAGTGAGCCACTTTCCCTGGTGAAGAAGCTGGCTTGCTTTGACAACTCGATTAGTTGGATCCTTTGTTTTCGAGTGTTCTTGATCTGCGTGTCCATGATCTGATCAATTGTGGGTTGTTCCATGCAATCTTGATTTAACTCTCTAGGTGTGAGCTGTTCTGCAATATCTGATGTGTCTAGCAATGGTGGGAAGTATGGTTGAAGGCGGTCCACATTGAACACTGGGTGCAGGCCAAGGAATGGGGGAATGCTGAGCTCACATGAATTGTCTCACACATTTTTCGTAATGGTGTAAGGACCATATCGGAGTGGTCTAAGTTTCCGATAGGCTCCGGTAAGGCGTTCCTTCTGCAAATACAACTAGACTTTGTCACCGACCTAAAACTTATGTGGAACCCAATGTTGATCATGTTGTTGCTTGTACTTGACATTTGATTTCTCCATAATTTCGTGGACCTGCTGGTAGATATGTTGGATGTGCTCAATGAAGTTGTTTGCCTTATCAACTTCGGATTGGACATGAGCCGAATTTGCCTGAGTAGCTGCAAATGGTATGGCCACATCAATGGGACATAGTGGCTGGAATCCCAAGCCCACCTAAAAAGGGTTGTGGCTAGTCAAGCTATGGAGAGTCTGGTTATAGTTGTGTTGGACATAGGGGAGGCTCTCATCCCATTTTCGTGGATGCTTTGAGTTGTACATGCACAGAATGTGTACAATCATCCTGTTGACGACCTCTGTCTGGTCATCAGTTTGGGGATGGAAACTTGTGGATTTACTGAGCTTGGTGTCTAGCATCTACCAAAGACTGGACCAAAATGTACTGAGGAACCTGTTGTCCCAATATAAGATGATAGAATATGGGATCCCAAAGTGTACCCACACTCATTCAAAGAAGAGCTTAGTAGTGGCTTCTGTTTTAATATTCTTCTTTCAAGGCACCATAATGGCCATATTCGAGAATCTGTCGACGACCACAAAAAAACAGTCATTTCCATGCTTAGTAGAAGGAAGGCTCGACATGTAATCCATGGAGATGGATTCCTAAGGTCGACTAGGGGTAGGAAGCAGAGTATAGAGGCCTTACTTCTTGATGTTCAGTTTGGAAATGGTGCAGGTAGTGTAGGATTTGATGTACTTCCCCACATCCTGTCGAAGATTCGGCCAATAGAAATACTTCTGCAGTATTGCCACTATTTTCTCGACCCCGAAATTCCCAATGGCCCGACTGTAGTGTGCTTCCCAAATCAACTTGGCACACTCGCTTGAAGGAACAAAAAGGTGTCCCAAGTAACATAACAATGTATCATAGAGGTGAAAATATGGAACTTGTTGATCCTCCAAGAGATTCTGGTATGTGTGGCTGAATTTTGGGTTGCTTTTGTATAGAAGTGGCTAATCAGAAGTCTCGTTCCCACAAGAGTTGAGCACGGTGGTTAATGCCATGATCGGTGGTCAACTGAGGCAGCCTGCAACATTATTGGTGTTGCCCTTCTTATACTTGATATTCAAATAGAATTGTTGTAGGTATGTGGACCACTTCTGATGGTTATCATTCTACAACCTCCCTTGCATCTGTATGAAGTAGAGGGGTCAGTGGTCTGTGTGGATGACCATTTCCTTCCCCAAAATGTAATGCTTCCATTGTCAGCAGGCTTGCGCAATGGAATACATCTCTTTGTCATAAGTGGGATAATTACGGACTGTCTCTAAAAGTGTCTCACTGTGATATGCCGCTGGATGCCCCTATTGAGTAAGGACTACCCCAATAGCATAGTCAGAGGCATCTATCTCAATCTCAAATGGTTGTTACAAGTCTGGTAATGTGAGCACTAGTGTAGAGCAGAGGCGATGTTTCAACTCTGCAAATGCCTTCTCTTGAGATTTAGAATAAAAGAATTTTACTTTCACTCCTCCCTTAGTGATTTGACTGAAGGGCCAAGTGATATGAGAGAATCCCAACACAAACCTACACTAGAAATTCGCAAGACCCAGAAAGCTACAGAGCTCTGTTAGAGTGGTTGGGGTTGACCAATCCCAAATGACTTGGATATTGGTTGGATCCACATGCACCCCTTGTTCATCAATAATGTATCCCAGATACTGAATATGAGTCATGCCAAAAGTGCATTTCTCCAAATTAGCACACAGCTTGTGTTGCCGTAGTGTTTGGAGAACCTGTCAGATGTGGTGGAGGTGCTCTTCCCAACTCTGGCTGAATATCAGGATGTCATCCAAGTATACCACTACAAATAAGTCGCTGAATGGCTTTAAGATGTCATACATTAGCCTCATGAAAGTTGCAAGAGCATTCGTCAAACCAAAAGGCATAACCAACCATTCGAAAAGGCCATGCGTGGCTTTGAAGGTAGTCTTCCACACATCGGAGGGTTCGATTCGTACTTGGTGATATCCAAACTTCAAGTTGATCTTGCTAAAATATTTCCCCCCCTTGAGTTGGTCTAGAAGGTCATCAATCCATGGGATCAGGTATTTATTCGAGACAGTGATCTTGTTCAACGCTTGATAGTCAAAAGTCTCCAAGTCCCATCCTTTTTCTATACCAACACGATCAGGCTCCCACAGGGTGAGGAACTCGGCTGGATGTGACCTTTCTACAGAAGCTCCTAAATCTACCTCTTGATTTTGTTGTTCTCTAGAATGGAGCATCGATAGTTTGGTCCATTGGGCAATGGCACACGTGAGCTCAAATCGATGGAGTGCTTGACCTGACATTGCAGAGGCAACCTTGTAGGGGAGGTGAAGATGTCCTCGTACTCCTCCACGGCCTTGTCCATCTATTGTTGTCATGCAGAGGGGCCCTATTTGGAGGTCATGTACAACATCTTCTTCTTTCCCTGAGGGCATATCATCAGGAAAATAAATTTCCCAATTTTGGAAATGAGCTTACTGCATTGTTTTGCAGTAACCAAAGAGATGGTGGTAGGCGGTGCTACCTCTAGTATCTTGTACAACTTATTTCCCAAAGTAACAATAACAACATGAGGCCTTGACTCATACATATTGTGCCACTTCCACAAGTATGGTTGGCCTAATATTACATCACAAACATCAAGGGCAACAACGTCACATAACACCTCATCCGTGAAGGGATTGATCCTGTATGAAAGGTGGCACTATTGGCTCATGAGAAGATCCCATCCTAGGTGAAGCCACCTGATGGTGTAAGGTTGTGGGTGTGTTGTGGTCGGTAAGCCCAACCTCTTCATGACCTCTGCTAAAATGAGGTTCTTTTGGCTCCTGTTTTCGACATTTAACTATAGTGGGGAACCCTTTACCCACATCTGGGAGTGGAAGAGACGCTCCTCCTCCTCTGGATCTTTGGGTTCCTCCTTCTGGATCTTAGTGGTGGAAATGGTGGCATTGGGCTCCGCATCGATAATCTTCTTCCCTTTGTAATTCCCCTTGTCGGGTTCTGACTTAGAATCAAAACATGCATCTAATTCGAAAGCCTTCAGCTCGACCACCAATCACTGCTTGTCCCGACACTCACTTGTGTTGTGAGTGGAGCTCTTATGGAAGTCACACCACTTTCCCATGTCCTTATTCCGTTTTGTGGTGTTGTTATTTGCTTGTAGCTTTGGCAGGTTGTCCTGGGCCGCCCCACCTTGGATTTGTCCTTCGTTCTACGGTTTGGGGGAACCTTTCCCTTGCTTTGGATTTTCAGATCGAAAGTCTCACTTCTTCTATTTAAACTTCTGCTCGATCTTAATGGCCTATCAGTACATCGTGTCGAGCGAGGAGATGTCCAGGAACTCCATCTCATCCTGGATGTACCTATGTAGGCATTTGTGGTACTTGAGTACGAAATGTTTCTCAGAATCCTTGATACCCAACTTCATGTGAAGGGTATGAAAAACATTGGTAAACTTCGGCACATCTTGGTCCCTTCCCTGCTGCAACATTTTCCACTTTATGTATTTATCCTCATAGCTCACGACAGGGTAGTACTTCTCCTTGATGGCATCCCGGAATGAATCCCAAGTTGGTGCGGCTAAGAAAAGTGAGGTCGTACTTTCATCCTTCTTCTCAAAGTAGGTTTCCCACCAGTCCCTGACATGGGGGGTGGCTTTGAGAAGAGAAAAATTAATATTTTCTCGGCTAGAAAAATCATGAACAGAAAAATATCCTTCTAGCAGATTTAACCATTTATCTACGACATCTGCATCTATTTGGCCATCAAATATGGGAATGTCAAAGTTTACTTGTACCTTAAAAGGAGTGGAGCCTCCAGAGTGACTACTAGATGCGGATGTGCTACCGGTGGGAAACCATTGAAGGATCTGGGCAAAGTTATCCATCATCACATTCCTTTGTTTCTTGAGGGCCTCCTCGAGCAATATTTTGATAGGATCTCTTGCCCCCATAGTCTTTATTTTCTTCCCCCATGGGAAACCATTAGGGTTTGCGAGGTTGATTTGAAAAGGTTCAACTAGATCAAGCCCTAACTCCTTATATCCCAACCTTGTCGGGGACATGCAAAGAAAAATAGAGAAAGAGCAGACCACTCTAATACCACTAACCTAGATTTAAATAAGAACGTAACAATTACCGATATAACGATAAATCCAAATATGTAGTAGAAATAACACTTCATTTCATTAATATCAAATACTGGCATATGCTTACAAACAAAATGGAAATAAGACTAGCTCGAGGGATGGTAGCTTATCTCCGAGAAGAGATGTGGCTGCTACCTGCCTCTGAACTGTGTTACAATGAATCTCAAATGCCTATTTATTATTGAGAAACAATTGAAAACCCTAAACATCTAAAAACCTAACCCTAGGAGATGAAGCACCAAACTATGGGCCTCGTTTGGGTAAATTGGTATGTCAACTTCTTGGGGTCGTAACTTTGGCATATGATCTCTGTTTGACACACACAATACCTTGTTAAAAATATGTATCCGAGGAATAAAAATTTTAAACTACCAATGACAATCGAAGTTTCAATTTGGTCCCGATTTTCCCAAAAAATGTCATTTAGGGCCCAAAACGACTCTGGAAGTTCAGGACCCGAAAAACTACAAAAAATAGTAAATTGTGCTACAAATAAGGAAACTAAAAAACTAAAAGAAACAATGGTGGGGGTCCAAGTGGAATAGGCGAGTGGCCATAGATATCCACCTGAATCATTGATTGTTGTAGAAAATTATAGATATTCATATTGAGGCAATCTTTCTCACAATGCGTTGTTAGACCATGGTTGACCATTTTTTATTTTCAAATTGAGACAATCTTTGTCTCAATGTGGCATTGGACGATGATTGACCATAACTGACCATGGTCGACCATGTTTGACCAATGTTGACCATGATTGACCATGGTTGATGATGGTTGACAATGGTTGAGCATGGTTGATTTTCATATTGAGACAAACTTTGTCACAATGTGACATTTGAGCATGCTTGATTGTGATTGACCATGATTATAAACCCAAGGGATTTACATTAAACCCTATGATTAATATTATAAACTTTATGAATAATATTATACCCTAGGAATATGAATTCTTAGGTTAATAAACCCAAGGGATTGGTATTATAAACCAAAGGGATTAATACTAAAATTCCAAGGAAGGGTTGACCATGGTTAATACTATAAGCCCAAGGGATAAACCCAAGAAAATTATATTAAACCTAATGGAATAATATTACATGCAAGGAAATAATATAAACCCAATGTATATAAATTCTAATATCAATATAATAAACCCTAAAATAAAAATGGTTCATCATAGTTGACCATAGTTCATTTTCATATTGAGACAATCATTGTCACAATGTGGCATTTGACCCTTGTTGACAATGATCGACCATGGTTTACTATGGTTGATTATATAAAACATGGTTGAATGTGGTTGACTTTGATTGATATTATAAACCCAAGGGATTAATACTAGAAACCCAAGGGAATAATATAAATCCAAGGTATATAATCCCTAAGATAAATATTATAAACTCTAAAATAACCAAAATTGACCATGATTGATTTTCATATCAAGACAACCATTGTCACAATGCGACGTTGGACCATGGTTGATTTTCATATTGAGACAATCTTTGTCACAATGCGACGTTAGACCAGTGTTGATCATGGTTGTCACAATGTGACATTAGAGCATGGGTATTGACTATGGTTTACCATGATTGACTATGGTAGACCATGATAAATATTCATATTGAGGCAATATTTCTCACGATATGTTGTTGGACCATGGTTGACAATGTTTGATTTTCAAATTGAGACAATATTTGTCACAATATGGCGTTGTACCATGGTTGGCCATAATTGTCTGTGGTCGATCATGTTTGACTAATGTTAATCATGATTGACCATGGTTGACGATGGTTGACAATGGTTGAGCATGGTTGACTTTCATATTGAGACAATCTTTCTCACAATGTGACCTTGGACCATGGTTGACCATGATTACAAACCCAAGGGATTTATATTAAACCCTAGGATCAATATTATAACCTTATGAATAATATTATGTGCTACGAATATGAATCCTTAGGTTAATAAACCTAAGGGATTGATATTATAAACCCAAGGGAATAATAAACCCAAGAGATTGGTATTATAAACCCAAGGGAATAATAAACTCAAGGGATTAATACTAAAATGCCAAGGGATTATAAACCCAAGGGAAAAAGATTAAACCCAAGGGATTAATATTATAAACCCAAGGTATATAAACCCTAAAATAAAACATAAAATAAACATGGTTGACCATGGTTGATTTTCATATTGGGAGAATCCTTGTCACAATGTGACGTTGCACGATGATTGACCATGCCTCACAATGATTTATTTTCATATAGATATAATTGTTTTCATAATACAATGTTGTACCATGGTTTACCATGGTTGGTTTTCATATTTAGACAATATTTGTCACAATGTGACGTTCGACCATGGTTGAGCGTGATTTATTTTTTAAAACATGGTTGACGATAGTTAACCATCATTGATATTGTAAAACTAAGGAAATAATAAACCCAAGGGATTACTAATAAAAATCCAAGGGATTATAGACCCAAGGGAATAATATAAACCCAAGGTATATAAACCCTAAGATAAATATTACAAACCCTAAAATAAACATGGTTGACCATAGTTGACCATGGTTTATTTTCATATTGAGACAATATTTTTTATAATGTGTCTTTCGACCATGCTTGACCATGATTGATTTCACATTGAGAAAATCAATGTCATAATCAGATGTTGGACCATGGTTGACCATGGACGATTTTCATATTGAGGCAATCTTTGTGACAATGAGACGTTGGACCATGGTTGACCATGGTTGTCACAATGTGATGTTCGACCATGGTTGACTATGATTGATCATGGTTGACCATGATTGATTTTCATATTGAGACAATATTTCTCATAATACGACATTGGACCATTGTTGACCATGGTTGACCATGGTTTATTTTCATATTGAGACAATCCTTGACACAATATGGCATTAGACCATGGTTGACCATAATTGACCATGGTCGGCCATGCTTGACAAATATTAATCATGATTGACCATGGTTGATGGTGGTTGACAATGGTTGAGCATGGTTGATTTTCATATTGAGAAAATCTTTGTCAAAATATGACAATGGACTATGATTGACCATGGTTGACCATGATTATAAACCCAAGGGATTTATATTAAATCTTAGGATTAGTATTATAAGCCTTATGAATAATATTATACCTTAGGAATATGAACCCATAAAATAATTAACCCAAGGGATTGATATTATAAACCCAAGGGATTAATACTAGAATGCCAAGCAATTATAAACCGAAGGGAATAATATTAAACCTAAGGGATTAATATTATAAAGCCAAGGTATATAAACCCTAAGATACATATTATAAACCCTAAAATAAACATGGTTGACAATGGTTGGCCATGATTGATTTTCATATTGAGACAATCCTTATCACAATGCTACATTGCACCATGGTTGACCATGATTAACCATGTTTGATTTTCATATCAAGACAATATTTGTCACAATATGGCATTGGACCATGATTGACCATTGTTTATTTTCATATTGAGACAATATTTGTCACAATGCGATGTTGGACCATAGTTGGTCATGTTTGCTTTTATAAAACCAAGGGATTAATATCATAAACCCAAGTAATATAAACCCTAAGATAAATGTTATAAACCCTAAAATAAACAAGGTTGACCATGATTAGTTTTAATATTGACACAATATTTGTCACAATGTGATGTTGGACCATGGTTGACCATTTCATATTGAGTCAATCTTTGTCATAATGTGATGTTGGACCATGGTTGACCATGGTTCATTTTGATATTGGGACAATATTTGTCACAATGCAACATTGGACCATGGTTTGCCATGATTATTTTGATATTGAGACAATGTTTATAACAATGTGATGTTGGACCATGGTTAACCATGGTTGATCATGATTGATTTTCATATTAACAAAATGTTTGTTACAATGTGATAGTGGACCATTGTTGACCATGCTTGAACATGGTTGATTCTCATATTGAGGCAATCTCTATCACAAAGTGACATTGGTCTGTGGTTGACCATTATTGACCATGGTTGATAATCGTTGAGCATGGTTAACTTTCATATTAAGCCAATCATTGTCACATTATGATATTGGACCATGGTTGACCATGATTATAAACCTAAGTGATTTATATTAAATGCTAGGATTAATGTTATAAACCCTATGAATAATATTATACCCTAGGAATATGAAACCTTAGATTAATAAAACTAAGGGATTCATATTACAAACCCAAGGGAATAATAAACCCAAGGAATTACTACTAAAACCCTAAGGAATTATGGTCAACCATTTCAACAATAAATATAAAGGAGAAATTTGTTTGATTGATGTAGTTGACTATGTGTGACTATACTACTAATCAATAATAATAATAGGTGATTATGTTTGATTGACGTTGAAGAGTGTTCATTATCGAACATAGTTAACCACATTAGTAAACCAATGTGTTTTAAACCATATTAATATAAATATTATTAAACATTTTTAAACATTGTCTATGAGTTTCCATGGTTTGACTATGTCATCATGTTGACTCTAGTTATGTGAAACATGATGTTTATGGTTAACTATAGGAATTTTGACCATGGTTAACTATAGGCACCAAGGCTAACTATATGGTTGGCTATCTATATGGTTGACCAAGGTTGACTAAGGATGACTATGAGTGAACAATATTAACTATCATTGAGTATGGTAAATGTATAGTTGATTAACATTCATGATGGTTGACTATTTATACATTGACTGCAAAGGCTGGCTACAAAGGTTAAATATGTGTGTCTATGCCATTATGATGACTCTAGATATGTGTCTATGTTTAATTGTAAGCATGTTAAATATAATGCCTATCGATTATCATGGTTTAACGTGAGCTTCATGTTCACTATCTTTGACCAAATTAATCATGATTATGATGTGTTAGTATTTAAATTAATATATTATTAATGTGTAAATTTATGGATCAATATAGTAATTATAATTATTATTATATATTATAAATTTATTAAAGTTTAAAGAATATATTAAGTTTAAAATAATATTAATATTATAATGATAATAACAATAAAAATAAAAATAAAAATAACAGATTAATATTTATAATTATTTTAATGTATTAATAACTACTTCTTCTTCTTCTTCTTCTTATTATTATTATTATATATATTTTGAAGTTATGAAATACTAATTTTTTTGGGTGGTGCAGTTATCTTTAATTTTTAAATTATTCAATATTTTTACTATTTAAGATATTAAATTTTTAATTAATTTAAGTAGTTACAATTTAGGTGATTATTTTTTTTTCTAAGTAAGCTTAAATCTATTAATGTAACATATGGTACAGAGAGTTCTAGGCATCAGAGTGCCGCCATACAGTCAGCAAAATATAAAAAATTGAGCCACCCGCAAGGGGAAACTGGCCCGAGAAGCGTTTGAAAGCTGCCTCGCAAGAGGAAACCAACCTTGAGTTAACAACAGTAAGCCAAAAAACTGAGCCGCCCACCAGGGGAAACCGACTCATACATAGATTAAGAACTAATTTAACTACAGAGATCAGCTTAGACACGCTTAGATACACAGGCGACAAAACCAGCAAAATGCTCAAAAGACTAGACATGATGGCGAGAAAAAGCAGAGGCGCTAGAGTCCATAGTCACCCGAGGGCGATTCCTCTTCAATTCTGCACCACCATCCTTCCTTGTCATCAGGATCTGGATCGGGAACCCTTTGAGGAGCGTCATCCACCACTTCACGCTTGCCTGCAGTCGTCCCGGTGTTCTGGAGCTGGCCAGAGCTGCTTTCATCAGGATCTGGATCGGGAACCCTTTGAGGAGCGTCATCCACCGCTTCACGCTCGCCTGCAGTCGTCCCAGTGTTCTGGAGCAGGCCAGAGCTGCTTTCATCAGCCAGGCGAGAGGGACTATAATCTACGGGCAGAGGAACAGGCGGAACAGAAGGGGAGGCCTGCGGGCTGATAGGGGGCGCAGAAGACGGGGGAGAGGCGACGAAAGCAGGCCGAGGTTCAATGTAATGGTGAGAGGCGAAGGTGACATTCCGCGGGGAGGGAGGGAGGCGACGAGCTTGGCCCCTTCCATGAATACGACGGGAAGCACTTTCACTGGGACTGCGAGAGGGGGACGAGCCAGAGGAAGGGGAAGGGGAGGGATTAGGCCTGGAGCCTCCCCTGCGGCATCTCATACGGTGCCTCAGCTTTGGCATTGCAACACTGAAGTCGTGAGAGCCGGCGGAAATGAGAGGGGGTCCCAACAGAGGGAGGTGGGAGCGAAAGCCGAATAGAGCAGGGAGGAGCTGAGCACAGAACGAGCTATGCGAGTGATGATATCCAGGGATGAAACTAATTCAGGAGGCCAGCGGGCAGCGCCTTCCAACCGTGGTGCGAAGGTTGTGCACTTCAGCTTCCGGCGAACAGCGAGAACCTATAGGCAAGAGCTATCTCGACATGGAGATCGACAGAGCACCCAAGCATCTGAATTCTCAACTGAGGACGGGGTCACAGGGGCCGACGGTTTCATGTTGAAACTCTTGGTGTCTTGGCCTCCCCACCGATATAAATGTCACGTAGGGTGACGGCCCATCAACTTAATTGTTCCAGAGGTGAGTACCTGCCTTCCGCTGGTGAACCAGTGGGCTTGCCACGCGCCCGTCTGCCGGATCGTAACCTCCATCACGTCAATGCCCACCCGCATCCGGGGTGAAGTTGTCCTGATGCACCAGTTGAGTGCATTCCTGAAGGAGTTTGCTATCATTGAGACTGGAGAGGGGCACTGCAGAGAGGGTCTGGGTGTTCGTTACCCCTTTGTTGGCCAGCAGATCTGCCACTTTGTTGCCAGATCTTCTAGTGTGCTTGAGGTAGATAGCTCTGTGCTCTTGCAACCATTCAGCTATGAGTTCCAATCTTGCCATGAGCCTCCAACTGTCCGCTACTCTTGAGGGAGGGGAGCCTGAGAGGATCTTACTGATCATGTTGATGATGATTTGGGAGTCGCCCTCAATCTCTATGGGGAAAAATTATGGAGCTGGGCTAGCTGCATACCTTGTCATAGACCTTCTAGTTCCACAGAGTTGTTGGTATCCTATACCATGGAGCCATAGTAAACGAGCATGGGGTCCCCTTTATGGTTGCAAAAAATTCCTCCAAAACCCGCCTCCCTAGGATTACCTTTGGAGGCTCCGTCAAAGTTGAGCTTTATGACACCCTTTGGGGGGGAGACCCATTTTTCATTAGAAATTTCCTTTAGGACTCTTCGACCAATTGACTCAGGACTCGGATTGAGCTTGAGCTGCCAATTGTTCCAAACTTGTTTCTCCTGGGGCAGAATAGGGAAATCTTCCTTCTGCCATTTTTGCAGCGCTAAGGTTTCCTAGAGATTACTGCAGTAATTGAACCAGAGGATTTCCAGAGGGGTAGCCTGGTTCTTGAAGATCCGTTTATTCCTCTCCTTCCAGATATGCCATAAGATGAGACCTGGAATGTGCCTCCAGAGAGAGTTGAGCATATTGCATCGGTAGGGTGCAGCTGGCCAATTACGAATGATAGTATTTAAGTCCTCGGACCATCGACCATCTCTTCTGCACTTGGAGCTGACACTTTCCCAAAAGAAGGCAGCCAGAGGGCAAGTCAGCATAAGATGTTGAATAGTCTCCTCTTGATTATTACAGTTGGGGCATCTGGAAGGCCCAGTGAAGCCTCTCTTCATTAAATTGTCCCATGTGAGGATTTTCTTGTGACAGAGCAACCACAGGAACGAGGAAACCTTGGGCCAAAGCTGCGGTGCCCACAGCTCTTTCCAGATGGGGTCAGGGGGTTCGAGAGTCTGGGTCATCAGGGCATAGGCTTCCTGAGTGGTGAACTTGCCTTTGGGAGAGTGTCCCCAGCGAAGGATATCCTACTTGTCCAAGTATCTGATTTTCCTGCTGATTAGTTCTGCTTCCAGCGCTGGATGAGCTTGAACTTGCTGGTTGTTCAAGCAGCTTGCAGCCGTTTTCCAGCACCTATACCCCTGAGCATGGGTTTCCTCCCAGAATTGGTGAACCATGGCTTCTAGAGGAGTGATCAAATCCATATGGAGGGGTGGTTTGATGGTTGAGAGGAGCTTGGGTTGCTGATGCCATGAGTCTGTCCAGAACCTAGCTGTGCGACCGTTGCAGACCTCCCAGAAACTATGATCTTGAATGAGAAGATGGTGTTGTTTGGCAGCGTTCCAGATCAGTGAGCCTGCTTCCACCATGGACAGTCGAATGAGCTCTAAGTGGGGTCTATGGTTGGCATATTTGGCATTCCAGAGCTTCGCCCATGGGGAAGAGGGGGAGGATAGCCATTGCCACCAGATCTTGGCCCCCATGATAGCGTTGTTGTGCTGAGGGTCGCGGAGGCCTAGCCCCCCCAATAGCTTTGGCTTGCAGATCGTATTCCACTTGACCAAGGCCCATTTTCTGTTTTGTCCGGATGCTCCCCACAGGAAGTTGTGCTGAAGAGATCTGATCTGCTTAAGGACCCATTTCAAGGCTACAAGGACCGAGAAGAGATAGAGTGGCATGGATTGAAGGACAGACTTGACCAAGATAAGTCTACTAGGAAGGTTGAGAGGGCAAAAGGTCCAAGAGGATAATTTAGCTTCGCGTTTATCCAAGAGAGATCTCCAAGAAGATTGCTTGAGTGCTGAGACAATCAATGGGGCTCCAAGGTACTTGGCGGGTAGCTTGGAAATGGAGAATCCGAGGATTCTAGCAATGCGATGCTAAATGAGAGTAGCAGTGTTAAAGAAGAAGATTTGCGACTTGGAGGCATTGGCAGTCATTCCTGAAGCTTCGGCAAACAAATCAAGCAAGCTCTTGAAGGCGGAGGCTTCATGGGCGGAAGGATGACCAAACAGCATAGTGTCGTCCACAAATTGCTGGTGGGTGTGAGCAGGGGTCTCATGAACGGAGATGCCATGAAGCTAATGTGAATGAAGGGCATGAGAGATGGTCCACCCTAGCCCCTTCGCCATGAGCACAAAGAGAAAGGGGGACAGGGGATCGCCTTGGCGAATGCCACGAGAGGGGGAGAAGGGATGAGAGGGGATACCATTAACCAGGATGGAGAAAAAAGAAGAGGAGATCAGGCTCATGACCCATCTTATCCAAGGAGGGCTGAAACCAAAAGCTGCTAGCATCTGTTGAATGAAATTCCAATTAAGTTTGTCAAAAGCTTTTGATAAATCAATCTTAAGGAGCATACCTGGCTTTTTAGTCTGCTTCAGCGAATGCATAATCTCATGAGTGAGAATGATGCCATCCAGGATTTGTCGCCCCTCTACATAACCAGTTTGCTCAGGCGAGATGAGCAAAGGAAGCAGCGGCTTTAACCTGTTGGCAATAACTTTGGAGATGATCTTGTAGATGACATTGCAGAGGGCAATGGGGCGAAATTTGTCAAGCGTGGCTGCTTGGTCCTCCTTGGGGATTAGGGTTATGAAAGTGGCATTAAGAGATGGGAGAAGCCAATGCATGGATCTGGACTCCTCCACTAATTTCCAGATCTCATCTTTGATCAAATCCCAGAAATGATGAAAGAAGTTGGAAGTGAAGCCATCGGGTCCTGGAGCTTTACCTTCCTTGTTTTGGAGGACAGCCTGTTCAACTTCCAAAAGAGTGACAGGGCGAAGAAGAAGATGATTGTGCTCCTCCGTGATTAGCTTTGGTATGTGTTGCAGGATTTTGTTAATTGTTGGTCGCCTGTCAGACTGGTCTTCCTGCACCACCGATTTGAGATGAGAGACCAATTCAGCTTCTATGGCCTGATGCTGCTCTATTCTTTCTCCTGTTGGGCTAAGGAGAAAGTTAATATTGTTACACATCCTACGTTGAATGGTGGAGCGGTGGAAAAATTTAGTGTTCCGTTCCCCTTCCTTTAACCATCTGATCCGGGATTTTTGTTTCCAGAGAATCTCTTCTTGCTACCTTCTTTCCTCCAACTGATTGGATAGACTCTGCTCTTTCAGGTCAGATGCTTCATTGCGGCCTTCTTGTGTCTTTTGGTCTTGTCGGAAGGGTCTTTTGGTCTTGTCGGAAGGGTCTTTTGGTGCGGTCCCCTAGTCTAGTCCATTGCAGAGAAATGGGCCAGTGGTCCGACCCTAAAAAAGGCAAAATTGTGGCTTGGAAATCGCCTCCAATATGTATGGCATTGTCCGAAAGGAGAAATCTATCCAGTTTGGATGCTATCTGTTGAGTGCCCACTCTCTTGTTGTTCCAGGTGTGATTTCCATTGGCAAAGGGAAGATCGATCAACCAGTTCCGCTGGATGAAGTCTTTGAAATGGGTGCTGTCCGCCTCTAGTTTTGCTCTGCCACCTCTTTTTTCGTTCAGGCTGGTGATCATGTTAAAATCACCCCCCAGGATCCAGAGGGGGTGAGCTCTGGTAGAATTGAGTTGTTCTACCATATTTAACAGAGCGATTTTCCTTGCAGCCTCCTGAGGGAAATATGCATTAGAAAGATGCCCATGCAGATTGGTCCCGTGGATGTGGAAAGAGGCCTGAATTAGATTGTGAGCAGCGTGGGCATCATTTATTGAAACAACTTTCAGATCCCAAGCGATGGCTAGACCGCCTGATGCTCCGGAGGCATCAACTGCGATGGAGTGACACCCTGGCCAGGCTTTTGAAAGAATGGGGCCAAGGGTTTGACTTGTGCATTTAGTTTCCTGCAGGAAAAAGACTTGAGGTTTTTCCATCTGTATCAAATTTTTGATCATATGGACTTTTTAGGGGCCGTTTAGACCCCTTATATTCCACGAGATGAGTTTCATTGAGAACTTCCTTCACGGGGCGGGAAAAACTTGGTAAGTTTGGGATACCTACCAGATTCTACAAGCATCTCCCCCAGGAGAATAGTCCTCTGTAGATCAGATTTCCTCCCTCTCTTCTTTGAGTCTTTAAAGAGTTTCTTCCCATCCCATGGGCTTCCCTGCTGGATGCCTAGGGATTTTTTATTCTGCTGCACTTGGGCAAGAGCCACAGTTAGGTTCTCGATCTGCTTCTCCGAGATCTGGTCAAAGTCCTTTTTTTTGCATGCTTGCTCAAGAGTGAAGATGTCTAGGTCTCCTATATCTACCATTTCATTTTCATCTTCCATGGGGGTGATCTGGTTCTCATTAGCCCCAGTATTGTCAACCTCCATGTTGCGAGGAAGGCCAGAGCTAGATTCAGGCGTCGAGCTAATCGGGGGCTTGGGGATGGCTTCCGAGAGGGGGGTATCAGAAATAGGGGTGGCTAGGATTTCAAAGCTATTGCTGGTAGAGGGTGGAGGCGGGGCTTGAGAGGGAGGTTTGGGGTTCAAAGGAGGGGATTTCTTGTTATGGCGACACCGGTTCTGGACTTTAGTGAAGCCTTCAGCATCAAGGGTAGAGGAAGAATCTGAGGGCTTACAAGGAGGCGTATTCAGAGGAAAATCACGGAATAAATGTCCATGGGTATGGCATTTCCTGCATCTAAAAGGCACATGCTCATAATCTATGGTTTGCACCCATTCAAAATCATCGTGAGAGAGACTTACTGAGTCGGGGAGAGCTTGCACGAGGTGAATGAAGACGCAGATTTGAGCATAGGAGGTGTACCGCCTGAGCTTTGTTTCCTCTGCAATTTTAATGAATTCACCAAGACCGTTGCCAATATCCTTTAAGGATTCTTCATCCCAATATTCCAGCGGCAGGGAGTAGAGTCGAATCCAGACAGGTGCCCAACTAAAGTCCTCTTTATCCAGGTTGAATATTTCGATCTAGTCCCTGAGATAGAGACCTGAGGAGTTGAAAAAGTAGGGGCCTTCATCCATGACTCGATTCTTATCTTCGAGGTAGTTAAAAATGGCAGTGAAGAATCCTTTGGGTCCGAGTTGCAGTGTTACCTGCCCTTTTGGCTTCCATTTGGCCCTAATCCATCCATGTAGGGCTTTTTTAGTTGGCCAAAACCCAACGAATTTGCCAATCAGCGCATGGTCTCTCATGAACTGGATCTGGCCATTGATCCTGTGGCTCGGTAGCTCGATCTTGGGACGTTCCGTTGCTATTGGTCTGCAGGTAGTAGAGGTGGCTTTGGGTACCTCTGTAGTGCCTTGCGCTTTTGTCGTTTTGTCCTCTGGACTGTCCGCTTATCACCCGGTGGAAACTTCTGCGTATTTTTGTCATGCGGTTTTTGTCTTGTTGCAGAGCCCTCTGCATTACCTTGAATAGGTTGGTTTGTGTCATCTGACATCTTTTTGGACATCTCAGCATTGACGTTGGGGGAGGCATTGAGAGCCTCCCCCTGAGACGCTGCCATTGAAAGGGATCAGCAGATGTAATGACCCGGATGCGGGCTGGGTCAGCGATTGTTGGCAGAACAGTTTGCAGTGTGCGGCGCCATAACAGGGAGGCTAGAAACCCTAGCCCAAAAGTTGCAGAGCCAATCCACGTCCAACCCCCTAGGTGATTATTTTAATTATGAGGTTATTACAGATATATGTCTTATTTAAATTTTTATTTTTTTAATTATATTTAATTTTTAAAGTTCCATTAAATTTGGTAATTATTTTATTAATGTGGTTGTGTTAGTTTATATTTGTGCACGCACGAAAACTATTTACTTAAAAAAGAATGAACAAATCTCAATCTCTTTTAGTTGATCCTCATTCTACATTGATTAACTCTTCTATTTAAATAATTGAATTCTAAAACTTTCTATGATATAGTTATATTTTACAAGCATATATAATGTGATTAATTTTCGATATAAATTAGAAAAATAACTTTTTTAGTTTTTATTTTTTATTTTTCATAAATTTGAATTTAAAAAATATTATTAATTTTCATTTACTTGTCTAATAAAATGAAAAGAAAAAAGTTCTATAAAAATATGATAATATCATATAAAATAAAAATTATGAAAATATCTTATTGATAAATAAAATATATTGTTACAATAACTTTAAATATTAAACTCTATCACACAACCGTGTAATTTTAATTTTAATTTTATATATAAATAATATAGTTAATTTTAATTGATGGAACAAAACCCTAATTATAATTACATTAAATTAAAAATCAACTAAACCAATTATATTAAACTAGTGCAATCACATTAAAAATATTAATGTGTATTCAAGCTTCTGTGATCCAAAATGAATTAAACAAAGACTTTTGGTAGAAATCACATGAGAGAATTTTTTGGCCAAATATTAATGTGGTTGATATAGCCAAAGACTTCATTTATATCTATCATTGATAAATATATAACAATAGAAATAATAATACAAAAAAAACTATTGCAATAAAAATATTATTATTATCATTATAATTAATAATAATTATTTCTATATAATAATTATTATATAATATAAAATGTTATTTATTTATTATTATATAATAATTATATAATTAATTTTAAATTATGTAATATAAATATGAATCTTAGGAATATGAACCTTTAGATTAATAAAATCTATGGATTGATATTATAAATCAATGGAAATAATAAACTCATGGGTTAATATTAAAACCCCATGGGATTATAACCCCAAGGTTATAAAATGAACTTGAGGGATAATAAACACTAGGTTTTATATTCTCTAGGGTTTTTAGCATTAATCCCCCGGGTTTATAATATCAATTCCCTGCATTTATACTATCAATATCTTGGGTATATTAATCTAAGGATTCATATTCCTAGGGTATAATATTATTCATGGGTTTATAATATTAATCCTTTAGGTTCAATATAAATCATGGTCATCCAAAGGTTTAAATACCTTGGATTTATAATATCATTCGCTTGGGTTTAATAATATTACTATTAACCCTTGGGTTCATATTCCTAGGGTTTAATAGTAAAACCCCAAGGGATTATAAACCCAAGGCAATGATATTAACCCAAGGGATTAATACTGAAAACCCAAGGAATTATAGACTCAAGGGAATAATATTAAACCCTAGGAATTAATATTATTAACCCAAGGTATATAAACCCTAGGGATTAATATTATAAACCTAAGGTATATGGTTAAATATTAAATATAAATATTTAATATGTTGGACCACATTATTGAATCCAAGAGAACATAAACCCTAGGGATTAATACTAAACCCTAGGGAATATGCTTGACCATGCTTGACCATGATTGATTTTCATATTGAGACAATCTTTGTTACAATGCAACGTTGGACCATGGTTGACCATGGTTGATTTTCATATCGAGACAATCATTGTCACAATGCAACATTCGACTATGGTTGACCATCACTCGCTATGATTTACCATGATTGATATTATAAACCCAAGGGATTGATATTATAAACTCAAGGTAATAATAAACCCAAGAGATTAATACTAAAACCCCAAGGGATTATGAACCAAAGGGAATAATATTAAACCCAAGGGACTAATATTATAAACCCAAGCTATATAAACCCTAAGATAAATATTATAAAGACAAAAATAAACATGGTCAACCATGCTTAACCATGGTTGATTTTCATATCAAGACAATCTTCATCACAATGCAGCATTTGACCATGGTTGACCATGGATGACCATGTTTGATTTTTTAAAACACTGTTGAACATTGTTGAACATGGTTGACCATGGATGACCACAATTATCATATAGATACAATGCTTTTCATAATACGACGTTGGACCATGGTTGAGACAATGATTGGTTTTTCATATTAAGACAAACATTGTAACAGTGCAGCGTTAGACCGTGAATAACCATGATTGATTTTATAAAATATGGTTGCCCGTGATTGAATTTATAAAACGTGGTATGATAGATATTATAAACCCAAGGGAATAATAAATCCTAGGGAATAATACTAAAACCCCAAGGGACTATAAACCTAAGTGAATAATATAAAACCCTAAGAATATGAATCCTTATATTAATAAACCCAAGGGATTGATATTATAAACCCAAGGGAATAATAAACCTAAGGATAAAAATTATAAACCCAAGGTATATAAACCCTAAAATAAATATTATAAACACTAAAAAAACATGGTTAACCATGGTTGATTTTCATATTGAGACAATCCTTGTTAAAATGAAATGTTGGACCGTGGTTGACCATGCTTAACCATGGTTTATTTTCATATAAAGACAATCTTTGTCACAATGTGATGTTCAACCATAGTTGACCATGATTGACCATGGTTGACCATAGATGACCATGATTATCATATTAAAACAATGTTTGTCATAATGTGATATTGGACCATGTTTGAGACAATGATTGATTTTCATATTGACACAATCATTGTCATAATGCAACGTTGGACCATGGTTGACCATGATAAAATATAGTTGACATGATGGAATTTATAAAACATGGTTGACCATAGTTGACTATGATAGATATTATAAACCCAAGGAAAAAGAAAAACCTAGGGATTAATACTAAAAACCCAAGGGACTATAAAACTAAGTAAATAATATTAAACCCTAGGAATATGAACCCTTACATTAATGAACCCAAGGGATTGATATTATAAACCCAAGTTAATAATAAACCCAAGGGGTAAAAATTATAAACCCAAGGTATATAAACCCTAAAATAAGCATGGTTGGCCATGGTTGATTTTCATATTAAGACAATCCTTCTCATAATGCGATGTTGGACCATTGTTGACCATGCTTGGCTACGATTGCTTTTCATATCGAGACAATCTTTGTCACAATACAACATTGGACCATGGCTCACCATGTTTGACCATGATTGATTTTCATATCTAGACAATCTTTGCCACAATGTGATGTTGGACCATGGTTGACCATCTTGATATTATAAACTGAAGGGAATAATAAACCCAAGGGATTGATATTATAACCACAAGGTACTAATAAACCTAAGGGATTAATACTAAAACCCCAAGGGAATAATATTAAACTCTAAAATAAACATGGTTGACAAAGCTTTATTTTCATATTGAGACAATGATTGTCACAATGCGATGTTGTACTATGGTTAACCATGCTTAACCATAATTGATTTTCATATCAAGACAATATTTGTCACAATGTGACGTTCGACCTTGGTTGACCATGGATGACCATGTTTGATTTTTTAAAACATCGTTGAACATGGTTGACCATCATTATCATATTGAGACAATGTTTGTCATAATGCGACATTAGACCATGGTTGAGACAATGATTGGTTTTTCGTATTGAGACAAACATTGTCACAATGTGACGTTAGACTATGGTTGACCACAATTGATTTTATAAAATATGGTTGACCATGATTGAATTTATAAATCATGGTTGACCATGGTTAGCCATGATCTATATTATAAACTCAAGGGAATAATAAACCCTAGAAATTATTACTGAAAACCCAAGTAACTATAAACCTAAGTGAATAATATAAAACCCTTAGATTAATAAAGCTAAGGGATTGATATTATAAACCCAAGGGAACAATAAATCTAAGGGATAAAAATTATAAACGCAAGGTATATAGACCCTACTAATATTATAAAGCCAAGGTATATAAACCATAAGATAAACACTAAAATAAACATGGTTAACCATGGTTGATTTTCATTTTGAGACAATCCTTGTCACAATACAATGTTGGACCATGGTTGACCATGCTTAACCATGGTTGATTTTCATATAAAGGAAATCTTTATCACAATGCAATGTTTGACCATGATTGACCGTGGATGACCATGTTTTGTTTTATACAATGTGGTTGGACATGGTTGACCAAGGTTGACCATAGTTGACCATGATTATCATATTGAGACAATGTTTATCATAATACGATGTTGGACCATGGTTGAGACAATGATTGATTTTTATATTGACACAATCATTGTCACAATACGATGTTGGACCATGGTTGACCATGATAAAGTATGGTTGACCATAATTGACCATGATCGATATTATAAACCCGAGGAAACAAAAAAACCCGAGGGGATTAATACTAAAAAATCAAGGGACTATAAACCTAAAGGAATAATATTAAACCATAGGAATATGAACCCTTAGATTAATAAACCCAAGGGATTGATATTATAAACCCAAGTGAATAATAAACCCAGGGGATAAAAATTATAAACCCAAGGCATGTAAACGCTAAAATAAACATGGTTAACCATGGTTGATTTCCATATGAAGACAATCCTTGTCACAATACGATGTTGGACCATGGTTAACCATACTTAACTATGATTTATTTTCATATCGAGACAATATTTATCACAATGTGACATTGGACCATGGTTGACCATGTTTGACCATGATTGATTTTCATATCAAGACAATCTTTGTCATAATGCGACGTTGGACCATGGTTGATTTTCATATTGAGACAATCATTGTCACAATGCAACATTTGACCATGCTTGGCCATGTTTGGCTATGATTGACCATGACTGGCCACGATTGCTATTATAAACCCAAGGGATTGATATTATAAACTTAAGGGATTAATTCTAAAACCCCAAGGGAATAATATTAAACATTAAAATAAACATGGTTGACCATGGTTTATTTTAAGACCATGGTTCATATTGAGCAATCTTGTCACAATGCGATTTTCGACCATGGTTGACCATGCTTAACCAAGGTTGATTTTCATATCAAGACAATATTTGTCATAATGCAACGTTCGACCATGGTTGACCATGGATGACCATGTTTGATTTTTTAAAACATGGTTGACCATAATTATCATACTAAAATAATGTTTGTCATAATGCGACGTTGGACCATGGTTGAGACAATGATTGTCTTTTATATTGAGGCAAATGTTGTCACAATGCAACGTTGGACCATGGTTGACCACAATTGATTTTATAAAATATGGTTGAACATGATTGAATTTATAAAACATGGTTGATTATGGTTGGCCATGATAGATATTATAAACCCAACTGAATAATAAACCTTAGGGATTAATACTAAAAACCCAAGGGACTATAATCCTAAGTTAATAATGTTAAACCCTAGGAATATGAACCCTTAGATTAATAAACCCAAGGGATTGATATTATAAACCAAAGGGAATAATAAACCTAAGGGATAAAGAGTATAAACCCAAGGTACATAAACCCTAAGATAATATTATAAACACTAAAATATAGATGGTTGACCATGGTTGATTTTCATAAAGACAATCCTTGTCAGAATGTGAGGTTGGACGATGGTTGGTTTTCATATTGAGACAATTGTTGTCATAATGTGATGTTGGACCATGGTTGACCATGATTAACCATGGTTTATTTTCATATAAAGACAATATTTGTCACAATGCGATGTTCGACCATGGATGACCAAGTTTTATTTTATAAAACATGGTTGAACATGGTTGACCAAGGTTGACCATGAATCACCATGGTTGACCATAGTTGACCATGATTATCATATTGAGACAATGTTTGTCATAATGTGATGTTGGAGCATGGTTGAGACAATGATTGATTTTCATATTGACACAATCATTGTCACAATGTGACATTCGGTCATGATTGACGATGTTTGACGATGATTGATTTTCATATCGAGACAATCTGTGTCATAATGCAACATCAAAACATGGTTGATTTTCATATCAAGACAACCTTTGTCACAATGCGATGTTCAAACATGGTTGACCATATTTGACCATATTTGATTTTATAAAACATGCTTGACCATGATTGACCATGGTTGTCGATGGTTGATCATCATAGTTGATTATTATGAAAGATATTTTCATCAAGATTGATCATAGTTGATGAAATTCAATCATGGTTAATCATGCCTCGCCATCGTTGACCATGGTCGATCATGGTTGACCATGGTTTACTTTTATATTGAAACAATATTTGTCACAATGTGATGTTCGACCATCGTTGACCATGGCTGACCATGGTTAACCATGAATGTCCATGGTTAACCATGGCTGACCATGAATGTCCATGGTTGACCATTAAGGTTGATCATGGTTGACCATGGTTGATCATGGTTGACCATTGTTTAGTATGGTTGACCATAAAGAAATTGACGATGGTTGACCATATTCATGCATGATCTACCATCATTGATCATGGTTCACCGTAGAGACATCGATTAACCATTATCACCATGGTTGATGGTGGAGCATGTTTGACCATGGAAGATCATCATTGAACGTGGTTGATCATGGTAGACAATGGTTGACATTGATTGACCATGGTTGAGCATGTTTGACCAGATTCAACGAAAGTCATTTATTTAAAATAATTAATATTAATACTAATAGCAATGTTAATATAGTAATCTAAACATGGTTAAATTATTGTTCAATGTTATCCAATATTTTCAATTATAAATTATTTACAAATAAATTATTGTTATTAATGTTCTTTAAGATTATTAATATTATAATTAATAAAATATTATTTTTGATAATATTATTGATCATTATTTAATAATATTTATTAGTTTAAATACAAAAAGGCAGGGATCACAAAAATGTAATTTAATTGTTGTTTGTTTTGGTATATATGTGTGTGTGTGTGTGTGTTACAAAATTTATATAATCTGGAAATTTAAAATATTATTTTACAAAAGTTTGAATTTATTGCTTTAAAGTAAAATTTTATATATATTTAACAATAACATATATGTTTTTGGGAGTCCAAAAGATTTTTTCTTTAGGTATAGATATATTTTTTCTTATTATGAAGATGAACCACACTAGTTGGTTTGAAACATGTCGATGAGAATATCTTTTATGTGATTTTATCCGAAAGATGCTATTAAATATTAGCATACTTATATACCCTATTAAATAAGAAACAATTCTAATATACAAACACCTATTAACATAAAAATATTTGGAGTCCAAAGGACTTTTTCTCTAAATATAGATATATTAACATACCTATGTACCCTTTTAAATAAGAAACAATTCCAATATACAAACACCTATTAACATAAAAATATTTAAGAAAAGTTTTTTTATTTTGGGTAAAAATCACATAAAATATTTTAAAAAAATGTTTTTTTTTTTTTTTTTTTGGGTAAAATTCACATAATTTTTTTCTAGAGACACTTTAAATCAACAACTATGATTCATCAATCATAAAAAAATATTCAACCTTTAAATTTAAAATAATATAAGACAAAAACATTATTTTTTGCATTATGTTTAAAAAATATAAAAATAATTTTAATATTTACCATGGATAACCTCCCGGTCTTCATCTTCATTAATACATAGATTACACAATATAAATTGCTCCCACGTCATAGGGAACTTCGCATTCTTATTACCGTATAATTTATATGAATATTCTTATAAAAATGTACATCCCTATTGCTCTCACCTTATAGGGAACTTGACGTTTTTATTAGCCTAATATTCTCATAAAAATAAACATCTAGATTCCAGCAAAGATGGAGAAATTACGTGTTACATGTTAGCTTGGCCATTTCTGATTTGAATATTTCCATTGCTTCCGAAGACAAGCATGTGACCATTCTCATGCTATTCTTTATCCCGCCATCTTTTTTTGTATTCGGAGGTCAGAGGAAAATGCAGAAAAAAACGAACCAATAGCATGCCAAATGCCCTCTTTTCGGTCACTACGATAAGACCTTCTATGCCTTCGTTATACATTACAAGATTATCTTGAATTTGGATACTGTTTGTAACGATAAATACCTGAGGATTATCAATCAAGCTGTTTATGAGTTGAGGAACTGTTTCTATTTTCATTAATGTAGGTTAGTCGGCATTGTTAATCGAAACAATGGAAATCAGGATCTTTATAAGTTTAACTAAAACTGATCCAAGGCGCAGCTGTTTATCACTAGAGGCGTAAAATAGGAAACGAAATTGATAACCGCCTAATAAATTGTTCGATTCTCTCGAATTTTTATGAACGTCATGGAGAATGATTTTATTTTTTTCCCAAGATGCAGATGTGCTAGTTTATCTGTCTACTTGTAGCACATATACACTGTAATAGTATAATGATAGACATCCTTTCAGACAACAATACTGGAAATTCAATATTGGTCTCATCCTTTTGGAGATGAAAACTCACCATGGCCTAGGGTTTCTGTCCCGTGGTTTCTTGTTCAACTCTGCCTTGAAAAGCCTTTTATCAGAGGTTACTGCAAATTGGACCTGGTCATGCGAGGAACCATTTTGACGACCCTCTTCCACCCTGAGGTTGAAATAGGGGAGCCTTCGGCTAACAATTTTTTTTTTTTATAGATGTCGAGGACAAACAATAAATGACATTCATAGGTCTTTTTTATTGCATTTATTTAGATTCTCACATTTAACATTAAATAAACATCAAAATTTTCGATGACAAATACGTTTAATAAATTTACTTCAAGCCGAGACTTCATGAAACTTCAAACCGAGATTTGTACTAGGTCATGAAACTTCAAACCGAGAATTTTACTAGGCCATGAAACAGACACGTTGAAGGAAATACCTGAGCATTTTTGGTCCAGAGTGAGGGCAATGTTACTATAACATTCCACAGCCAGTAAAGCTTCGGGGACACACAATCAGATCCGTTGACATAGAGTCCCAGACCCCTGGGCCTCACTTGCAGGCTATATGTGCCATGTGACAGATTATAACGGGACTTTCGGCTAACGAGCGCTTGCCCTACACGGAGGTATTGGCCAAGCAAAAGCGTATCGGTGGGATTATCGCTGCTTTGCCAGAGAGTTGCGTTTGCCTTGCCAAGAATTCGAAGCACACCGCCACCGGACAGTCTCATTCCCGCGAACTGCCATCAACACCGCAGAACCCGCTGCCGCAGTTAACCTTGAATCGTCATTTTCGAATAAAAATGGCCAGAAAATGGCGAACCGATAAGAATATTTCATTACATTGTCTATTCATATAAAGAATATTCGTCGAACAATGGATCTTAGTTATTGATTAAAAAGTTAAACATCTTTAATATATGTAATAAATTCTAAAATAAATATATTGAGATAATTTTTGTAATAATGTGACGTTGGATCATTGTTGACAATAATAATCGACAATGATTGATTTTATAAAACATAGTTGACCACGGCTGACCCTGATTGATATTATAAACCCAAAAGAATAATAAGGGATTAATACTAAAAACCCAAGGTATATAATCTCGAAGATAAATACTATAAACCCTCAAATAAACATGGTTGACCATGTTTATTATTCATGTTGACACAATCTTTGTCACAATGTGACGTTGGACGATGCTCGACCATGGTTGACCATGATTGATTTTCATATTGTGACAATCTTTGTCACAATGTGATGTTGGATCATGCTTGACCATGATTGATTTTCATATTGAGACAATTGTTGTCACAATCAGATCTTGGACCATGGATAATTCTCATATTGAGACAATCTTTGTCACAATGAAGCTTTGGACCATGGTTGACCATGATTGTCACAATCTGATGTTGGACCATGGTCTACCACGATTGACCATGGTTGACCATTATTGATTTTCATATTGAGATAATTTTTCTCACAATACGATGTTGGACCATTGTTGACAATGATTGACCATGGTTGATTTTCATATTCAGACAATCTTTGTCACAATGTGGCGTTAGACCATGGTTGACAACATTGACCATGGTTGACCACATTTGACCAATGTTGACAATGATTGACCATGGTTGAGCATGGTTGATCTTCTTATTGGGACAATCTTTGTCACAATATGACATTGGACTATGGTTGACCATGATTATAAACGCAAGGGATTTATATTAAATCCTAATATTAGTATTATAAACCCTATGAATAATATTATACCTTAAGAATATGAACCCTTAGAATAATAAACCCAATGGATTATAAACCTAAGGGAATAATATTAAACCCAAGGGATTAATATTATAGAGCCAAAGTATACAAACCCTAAGATAAATATTATAAACCCTAAAATAAACATGGTTGACAATGGTTTATCATGATTGATTTTCATATTGAGACAGTCCTTATCACATTGTGACATTGCACCATGGTTGACCATGCTTAACCATGTTTGATTTTCATATCAAGACAATATTTGCCACAATGTGACGTTGGACAATGATTGACCATTGTTGATTTTCATATTAAGACAATCTTTGTCACAATGCGTCGTTGGACCATGGTTGGCCATGCTTGATTTTATAAACCCAAGTAATATAAACTCTAAGATAATATTATAAACCCCAAGGATAATTTTAGGGGCAAATGTTCGCCCTTTGGCGAAATTAAGGGGTTTTAAATTTTTAGTGGGCGAATATTTTGTATCATAGTACATTTTTACAAATCACCTCAAATAGCCCACTTTATTTTAAGGGAGAGGGTAAAAAAGGTAAATTTAGCCCTTGAAATTAGGACTTACAAGCTTCCATTCGCCCATTTTCAAGAATAGGTTTTATTTAAGTGAATCCATTCGCCCATGTTCAAGAATAGGTTTTATTTAAGTGAATCCTATGGGCCAAATACCATATTTATAAAAGAGGTATGGTAAATTAATAAAAATATAAATAAATGAGAGGTATGGTAAATAAATAAAACATTTTTTTATACTTACTCCATAAGTCACCTTATATACATGTAAGGGTGTAAACAAATAAAAATATAAGTAAAGTGGAGGTATGGTAAATAAATAAAATGTCTTTTTATACTTACTCAAAAGGTATGGTAAATAAATAAAAATATAAATAAACTAGAGGTATCGTAAATAAATAAAACCTCTTTTTATATTTAGTCCATAACCCTCGTTCTATTTATGAAGGCTCAAGAAAGAGGTTTTATTTAAGTGAATCCTATGGGCCAAATACCATATTTGTAAAAGAGGTATGGTAAATTAATAAAAATATAAATAAACGAGAGGTATGGTAAACTAATAAAAATATAAATAAATGAGAGGTATGGTAAACAAATAAAACATTTTTTTATATTTACTCCATAAGTCACCTTATATTTACGAACACTCAAAAAATGAATTATATTTAGGTGAAACCTATGGCCAAAATGCTATGGGACAAATACCATGGACTAGATTGTTATTAATACCATGCAAAAAAACATTATTAACCCTAATATTGGAATTAATAAAAATAAAAATGGCACATGGTATTGACCCATGGTATTCACCAAAATGGCACATGGTATTGACCCATGGTATTCACCTTGAATGTAGCCTATTTAAATGGGGGAATTAAACCAGCATGTAGCCTATGCTAAGATTCACTAGGACTTTACAAAGTTTTATTATTTAGTGAAAGACTCGCCAAGATCTTACAAGATTTTATAATTGAGTAAAATATTCGCCATGCCTGGTGAGAGATTCGCCAAAAAATTATATATACATATCATATTATTGATAAAATCGCCTTCCATTTTTCCTATATACCATGGAGATTCGCCCATTTATTATATTTATAAATTTAGGGGGGGTTCTTAAAATTTTCCCTGATAAACCCTAAAATAAAAAAGATTGACCATGGTTGACCATGATTGATTTTCATATTGACACAATCTTTGTCACAATGTGATGTTGGACCATGGTTTACAATGATTGATTTTCATATTGAGACAACCTTTGTCATAATGTGACATTAGACCATGGCTGATCATGGTTCATTTTGATATTGGGACAATATTTGTCACAATGTTATGTTGTACGATGGTTGACCATGATTGATTTTGATATTGAGACAATGTTTATCACAATGCAATGTTGGACCATTGTTAACCATGGATGATCATGATTGATTTTCATATTGAAAAAATCTTTGTTACAATGTGACGGTGGACCATTGTTGACCATGCTTGAGCATGGTTGATTTTCATATTGAGACAAACTCTATCACAAATTGACAATGGTCCATGGTTGACCATGGTTCGTTTTCACATTAAGACAATCTTTGTCACAATACAATGTTGGACCATGGTTGACAATGATTATAAACCCAAGGGATTTATATTAAAACCTAGGATTAATATTATAAACGCTATGAATAATAGTATACCCTAAGAATATGAAACATTAGATTAATAAACCTAAGAGATTGATATTATAAACCCAAGGGATAATAAACCCAAGGAATTACAACTAAAACCCGAAGGAATTATGGTTAACAATTTCAATAATGAATATAAAGGAGGAATTTATTCGACTGATGTAGTTGACTATGTGTGACTATTACTGTTAATCAATAATTATAATAGGTTATTATGTTTAATTGATGTTGAAGAGTGTTAATTATCGAACATAGCGAAACATAGTTGAACATAGTTAAACACATTAGTAAACCAATGTGTTCTAAAGCATATTAATATAAATATTATTAAACATTTTGAAACATTGTCTAAGAGTTTCCATGTTTTGACTATGTCATCATGTTGACTCTAGTTATGTCAAACATGAAGTTTATGGTTAACCATAGGCACAAAGGTTGACTACATGGTTGACTATATGGTTGGTTATCTATATAGTTGACCAAGGTTGACTAAGGATGACTATGAGTGAAAAATGTTAACTATCATTGAGTATGGTAAACATATAGTTGATTAACATTGACCATAGTTGACTATTTATACATTGACTGCCAAACATGTTAAAAATAATGCCTATTAATTGTCATGGTTTAACATGATCTTCATGTTGACTTTCTTTAACCAAATTGATCATGATTATGATGTTAGTATTTAAATTAATATATTACTAATGTATAAATTTATTGATCAATATAATAATCTATAATTATTATTATATATAATAAATTTATTAAAATTTAAATAATATGGTTAATTTTAAAATGTAAAAAACAATAATATAATATTAATATTAACGATTATATTAATGTATTAATAACATATTATATTATCTATTATTATTATTATTAAATCTTATATTTTAAACTTAATATTAAAAACTCTAAGAACTAAAACCTTGAAAATCCATATATATATATTCAAGTATGAAATATTAATTTTGTTTGGGGTGGTGTAGTTATCTTTAATTTTTAAATTATTAAACATTTTTATTATTTTAAATAAATCATAATTTAGGTAATTATTTTAATTATTTTATTAATTTATATAGTTATTTTAATTATGAGGTTATGATAGGTACATGTCTTATTTAAATTTTTATTTTTTAATTACGTTTAATTTTTGAAATTTTATTAAATTTGATAATTACTTTATTAATGTGGTTGTACTAGTTTATATTTGTAGAGACAAAGAAACTATTTATGTAAAAAAAATGAATCTCATTTTAGTTAATATTCATTCTATATTGATTAACTCTTTTATTTTTTTATTTATCCTTATATTTAAATAATTGAATTCTAAACCTTTCTATAGTATAATTAAATAATTATATTTTACAAACATATATAATATGGTTAATTATCTACTTATATATATATATATATATATATAAATTATTTTATAAATTTAAATTTAAAAAATATTATTAATTTTCATTTACTTATATATAATTTATTTTATAAATTTAAATTTAAAAAATATTATTAATTTTCATTTACTTATCTAATAAAATAAAAGACAAAAAATTCTATAAAAATATAATAATGTCCTATAAAATAAAATAAAATATAAAAATATCTTATTGATAAATAACTTATTCTATTACAATAACATCACACATTTAAACCTATTACAAACCCCTATAATTTTAATTTTAATCTTATATATAATTAGTGTAGTTAATTTTAATTGATTGCATTAAACCCTAATTATAACTACATTAAATTAAAATCAACTATACCAATTATATTTAAAATATATATATATTATCTTATATGATACCTATATTATTTTAAAATAATATATTTATTTATTTATTTATATTATAAAATATTATATTTAAATTTCAACAATTTTAAAATGAATTAAAAACTTTAATACTAAAATAAAATGATAACGCGTAACTTTTATTAAATTTTGAAAAAAAAAAATATTGAGCTAGCATAAATAATTTCCATTTCATTTAAATATTCGTTTTTTAATGAATGAAAACTTATGGTATTAATATATTATTTGTTTTTCAAATTTAATATTTTCATGAAAAAACTTTAATAACACCATTCAACTCTATGAGTTATAAACGCCAACTTTGTTATTATGGCATTGTTCCACTTTATGAAAATCTGGTTCTGGCGAGTTTTTTGGAAAGGTAACCTTGCAATAACCTCCGCATTAATGTTTTGCATTTTGTTGGTTGTAAGCTACCCTCACATCCATATGATTCCTTTAATTTTTTTTGTTCATTATGTTTTTGAAACATTCGGCTCGCTATTCAATTGATTCCAAATCTGTCGATGAAAAGAAAATTGTGTCTACACCACATTCCATTGATTTCATCGTTGTTGTAAGTAGTTATTTTTAATTTCCTCATATATTGTGTCTCAGGATGTCACTACTGAGCAAAGGGTAATTTTAAGACATTTTTTCAATACAAAAGAATTCTTTTGTCTTAAAAAATCACTTTAAGCCACAACAAAAATAGTTTGAGACAAAAATATTTTAAGACAAAATTTTATATTCAAGGTAATAGGAATTAAGATTAATTTCATTTAAGAAAATTAATAACTAAAGCAAAATCATATCAATTTAAGACAATATTATCTAACACCTGCAAAATTGACTCTCATAGCGCACCCTGAGTGGACTAGCTTGCAAGCTACTACTGTCTTCTACCTATATAAAGGTTGTTATTTTACTTACCATTCGTGTTATCTTAAATAAAGACAACGATTTGTTTGGCTCTTCATTTTGTGGGGTAACCAACTCTGAAGAACATGACAACTTTTCCTCGCAAGATCTCTCGGACATCAATTCCTCTCATGTCCCTTTAATCTCTATTGATACGAGTAGAGACAACTTGTTTGTTATTGCATTCAAAAATTTTGCACAGAGATTCTATTAGCACTAAGTTTATACTTTCAAAAAGGGTCAAAATGTTTTGAAAATCAGTTAAGAGTTTTATTACAAGAAAAGTGGGCTTAAGTGTAAGACTAGGTAAAATTTTGGTGTGAAAAGGTGGCATAAGAGTTAAAAAATCATGTTAAAAAAGTTGTTTATGTCATGCCAATTTTTTTCACCCAAGTCATGCACCAATTGGATGCCAAAAATAAGTGGCACTATGAAATATTTTCGTAGCACCTACATGTCACGCTACAAAATATTTTCATAGCACTTACAAAATTTTGAAAAAAATAAAGTTTTATAACTATCACTTGGGTCATTTTAAACGCTTTAAAATTTTTTGATGAAATTTAACCTATGATATGACTTTATGTGATGGTTTGAGGCGGTTTCAAAACATTAAAAAGGGTTTGGAGAGGACAGTTAAAACCAGAATTGTGCGCAAATCAGCCATTTCCATCAAACCTAGGTGACTAGCTAGTAGCAGACAATGAAATTTCTAGCAATTTTTTACAACAAATGGTAGAGTGCTCAATTTTTCTCAGTTAAGCAATGGGAAATTTAGGTCATGTGAGATGATTTGAACTAGATGGAGTATGGTTTGAGGTATGTGATGAATTTTCACATTTATTTAGAAATACAGGATGGGAGTTGATTTTCCAGCGGTTTGATGGTTATAATCTCAGTTAGTGTTATGATATTATTCACTCTTTTGATGGTAATAGAGTTCAGATAAGAGGAATGGAGTTTGCAGTCACTGAAGATTCAATAACAGAAGCCACGGGGATGCCTATTGAGGATGAGAAGTGGTTTAAGAAACGAATGATGCAAAACATGGATCTCAACTTATTCCTAAAAGGAGAACATGAGAAACCTAATTGGAGCATGGGAATCCCTCAGAAGATGTTGAAGCTCGAATGGTCTAAAATTTTAAATATTGTGCAACTCTTTTTTACATGTGAAGGCTGGTATTCCGAAATCTACCTTTACCACATGAGGTTTTAATGGCATTTAGTTAGTTTTGGAAAGATGAACTTACCTTATTTCTTACATCAAAGCTTGCTTAAAATGTCCACTAAGGCCAGAACCAAACCAAAATGGTTACCTCATGATATATGCTACCATCGCCTAATTAAGATATTGTATATACATGAGTTAGATAAGAAAATACAAACCCTGAGGCAAAGGACATGGAGAATCTCTACACCTAGAATACTAAGAAAGGGTAAGACTAAAACTCATGTTGAAACCCTAGCCCTTGAAACAGAGGCTGAATCCAATCATGTGCCTATTGAGAAAAACCTTGTAAAGGAACCAAAGATTAAATTCTATGAAAAGAGAACAAGAAGACAACATTCACAAATTTTAGAAAAAGAGGAAGTAAAGCATCAAGCAGAAAAAAGTGAGAACGGAAAGAAGAGTATGGAAATAGGGGACGAAGACACATAAACAAAGCCTAGGGTTTACCAAAGGAAACCCCATACTCATCCTACAAATAAATTAAGGCTGAGTTTTAAGTCAAAGCTTAATCCTAAGCTAAAGGAACCGGTGATAATTGATGAACAAGATAATGTGATGTCTTCTAAGGGCAAGAAAAAGACTACAAAACAAGGGAAAATAGAGTATGCAGGTAGGAAGGGGAAAGGAGCTCTAAAAGATAACAAAACTATACAAAAGGATAATAAAAGGATGACAAGAATCCAAGACAAGTTAAAACTCCTTGCTCATGCTGCATAAGTTATGGAAGAATGATCAAGTTACCTCATTTAAAGGGCAATATATGAAACCCTAATTTTGTTGAAAAATCCCTAATTTTACCTAAGCGTTTTGGCATGATCCATTTTATCTTTTTGATAGTTAGTTTGTTTTCGATATGTTAATGTAATATGTCATAATGGTTTTGCAGCTAAAGGAGAGCATAAAATATGAGTCAACACAAGAAAGGACCTTAAAGAGTGTAAAAAGTTGCACAGTTTCAACAGATTTCACAGGTTCATGTATTAGTTTTTCTACAAAGGAGTAATACATTTTACATTTCTAGATACAAAGCCTAGAAGGATGTGAACAATTTCAATCCTACACTTAAGCTATGACTCGTCCTTTTCCCAGAGAATAACAGAGGATGTGTACAATGATTTTAAAATGCTTTGACTAATGTTTAATTAACAAATAAATATTTGAATAGCTAAAAGGATAGGCTTTTTATTATGCTTTGTATATTAAACTCTTAGATATTTTAAATATTTCATAGTTATGCTACCAAAATTTGTGGATCTTAACTTTCCAGTTTTAGTTTTTGGTTTTCAGCAGTGCATTCTCAGTTTGCAATTTCAATATGGACTTCAGTGTGGTACAGTTTACAGGTTGCGGGTTATTGTTTGGGATACACCCAATGGATTAGGCACATGGTCACTATGTTCTTTACTACCTCTTGGGGAGACAGTAACCCCATTGGAGCCAGTTTTTTTCACCGAGTTTCTACTTTCAAAAAAGGGTCAAGTTTTTTTAAAAATTAGTTAAGAATTTTATTACAAGAAAAGTGGGCTTAAGTGTGGAACTAGGTAAAAATTTGGTGTGAAAGGTGGCATAAGAGTTAAACAAGCATGTTAAGAAAGTTTTTTATGTCATTCCAATATTTGTTTATCTAATTATTGCACCAATAAGATGCCAAAAATAGGTGGCGTTATGGATCTTTCAAACCTTTCACTTCCAAGCACTTTGGAGAAGATGTCTGCAATATGCTCATTTGTGGAACAATGCCAAAGGTGGATTGTTTTGGCCTCAACATAATGTCGAATCAAATGGTATTTTGTATTACTGTGCTTCATTCAGTCATATAAATTTGGGTTCTTGGCCAACGTTATTGCAAAAGTGTTGTCAATAAAAAGAGGATTTGAAGTGTTGTCATTCAAGAAAGCAATTTTTACATCCATTTGATTGAATTTCCAACCAACCTGAGCTACCAAGGCAAAAAGTGTCTAGATGGTAGCCCATTTTTCTATGGGGGGTAAAGTCTCCTCATAATCGGCCCCTTATTTCTATGCAAAACCTTTTTCCACAAGCCTGACTTTATGCTTTTCAAGTGAACCATCTGATTTATACTTGTTCTTGAAGACCCACTTGCATACTATTGGTTTGGTTCTCAATGGAGGATCAACCAACTCCGAGGTGTCGTTCTTGATCAAAGCATCATATTCTTTCTGCGTCGCTTCTTTCCATTTATCATGAGAAGAGACTTCTTTGGGTAATAACTACCCCTTGTAACTATTTTCTAACCATTCAAATGTGGCCTCTCTTATCATAATATTTTCTATAGAACCATGTAGTTAATTCATTCCAAAATATTAACAATTAATAATTCTTTATTTAACTTCCTATTTAAAAAGAAAATTTCGTACAGTAACAAATATTTACATGTCTTACCTAGGGGCATTACATCTTCCCCCACTTCAATCAAACATCATCCCGGTGTTTTCCAACCTTTCAAATAAACTGGGATAAATATTTTTCATAGTTTTTTCACCTTTCGAGGTGGCCTCTTCAGGGCCAAAATGTTTCCACTAGAACTTAACCTGAGTTATAGCTCTCTTCCACAGCATTACTTCTCTCCAGTCTAAGATACAAAGAGGTTTGATTAGAAACTCTCTATCCAGTTCAACCTGAAAGTCACATCACATCATTATTATTAGATTGACATCATGTAATTAAAAAAAATATAAATACAACTTATTCACCATGTACCTATATGTTTCTCTAATCAATAATGTGTCTAGGGTCATATATATATATATATATATATATATATATATATATATATATATATATATATATATATATATATATATATATATATATATATATATATATATATTTCTTAAGTAATGAGACATGAAATACATTATGAACCCGAATATGGCCAGGTAATGCCAACTGATAAGCTATCGACCCTACTCACGGGAGGATCTGGAATGGTCCACAAAAGCAACGGGATAATTTAGCACAAATTCCCCATTGTAAGGTACTTTTCTTAGGCTTAACTCAGACATAAACATGATCCCCAACCTGGAATTATTGATAATTATGTTTTTTGTATGCATAAATGTTTTGTCTGTCTTGAACCGCTTTTAAATTCGATCTTATCTTTTTAACAATAGTTTCCATTTATTTCAACATCTCAGGTCCCAACAATAGTTTATCCTCATGACCAAACTAGTTAATGGGTGTCTTCCACCTACGTCCATATAACACCTCGAAGGGGATCATTTTGAACGATGTTTAATAGCTATTATTGTAGGTGAACTATACAATATGAAGATAATCCTCCCATTTGTTGGGTTGTTTCATAACATACATTCGCAAGATTCCTCCAACACTTAATTTACCTTCTCTGTCTGTCCATCTATTTAAGGGTGATAGGCAGTGCTAAAATGTATTTGTGTTTCCAATCCTGTGAACAAAGCCTTCCAAAATGTAGAGGTAAACTTCACATCTTTGTCTGATATCAACACCTTAGGTATGCCATGCAACCAGAACATTTCACGCATGAAAATATCAAGGATTTGAATTGTTTTAAAAGTAGATTGTACTAGTATAAAATGTGCGGTTTTGCTCAACTTATCAATTACTACCACAATATAATCATTATGTATTTTTTATCTGGGTAGACCAATAATAAAATCCAATGTAATAACTTCTTACTTACATTTAGGAATGGACAAGGGATGTAGTAGTCTGGCAAAGTGTTGATGTTCCACTTTTACTTGCTAGAATTCAAGGAATTTTGTCAAATATACCGCCACCTCCTTCTTCATACTAGGCCAAAATAAATCTTTTCTTAAAGCAGTAATTAAATTTTGGTAACTAGGATGCATTGCATAAGGATGTTTATGATATTCATCTAAGATTATTTTTTAATACTTTGTTGATTAGGCACATAAACTCTATTTTTAAAAATCAATAAATTATCCTTATTAACGCCATATCCTAGCTATTCTTCCTCGCTATTTCGTTGTTGTAACTATTGACATAAAAAATTAGATTCATGATCAATCAAGGCAGCTTATTTAATTAGTTACTTAAAATCATTTTTAGCTTCACTAAATGAAATCTCATATAAACAATGCAATTTCCTACTTAAGGTATCCATTACTCGATTCTCCTTTCCCTTGAGATGCTTAATATCAAAGTAAAACTCACTTAGGAAGGTTATCCATCGCACCTATCATGTGTTCAATGTTGGTTGTTTAAAATAATTGGTGAGGCTACTATGATGAGTCATTAAGAAAAATCTCTTTCCAAGTAAGTAGTGTCGCCACACTTTCAAGGCATGTACTGCTGCGGCAATTCTAAATAATACGTTAAGTAGTTTTGTTCATGTTCCTTTAGATTTCAAGATTCATAAGCCATCACTCTCCCATCTTTCATCATTACTCCTACCACTACTCCTTTACATGCATCCATACATACCACAAAATCATGTTCTACATCTACTACCTATAAAAAAGGAGCAGTAGTGAGCAAGTGTTTTAGTTGATCAAAATTTTTTGACACTCAATTGTCCACTGGAACACTCTCCCCTTTTTTTGTAATGAGGTAATGGGGTAAGTCACTCTAGAAAATCCTTCAATAAAGCAACGATAATTTTTTTTTTCCCCTGGGAAAAAGTCGTAATTTTCATTAAGATTAAGAAAATTACATTTTGCAGATGCCGAAGCATATTCAAAAGCAGGCTTGTGCCTGTCGAGTTCATTTTTTAACTGCTATATACAAAAAGTCTCCACGCAGGGAGCATGTAAATAAGTCAGAGCTATGTTCAAAATTTATGCTGGCTCTTCGCAGAGAGCAATATATACTGCTGTAATATAACAAAAAGATGTATTGTTCAGCTGTATCTACATACTGAAATAAAAACAAAATACTGCATATGTATATGGGCTTATAGCCCATCATTCCAATTGTTCATCAAATGGCCGATGATAGTACTGATAAAAGGTGCCATCGACTTCCTCCTGGATCCACCATTCCTCCCCTATTCTGTGCGCTGCCTCTTTAGAGAGCTGATCTGTAGTGGTGTTCTGTTCCTTGTAGATATGATGACAGACAAAAGATTCAAAAGACGTAATCAATCTCTTTGCTTCATCAAGTATATGTCTCAAAGCAAATGCATGACAATGTGATGCATTATTGAGCCAATTGCAAACAACTTTGGAATCACCAAAAATCTGTCAGTGTCTGCATTGTTTAAGGATAGCAAAATGAATGATATGCTTGGCTGTGATAAGTTCTGCGAAGTTGTTTGTGCCTCTGCCTAGGTTAATTTGAATCTTGTAGCAGTGTCTGTCATTTAGGTGAAGTATGGCTCCCCCCCCCGCACCCATCATCTTGGGCTGAGCCATCAAAGAAAGCCCAGGGCTTTGTATAATCAATGGGGATAGGAGTGAGAGTTCTCGGTGGATTGGAGAGGTCCTCTTCCGGTAATAAATTATAATCTGCCACAGTATGTAGAATAATCGAAGGCCAGTGTGGCATCTTCAGTTGGAAGATGGACTGATTGCGGGCTATCCATATAGCCCAACAAATTAGCAGAGGTAGGTTCTTGGCCTTGCCTGTATGCTCTAGGCACCAGTTGGACCAAGCCTCCTATAGGGTGTTCCCATGCCATTGCTTCAGATGCGGGATATGTGATGAAATTGACTGCCAGAAGTTAATGGTCGAGCTGCAAGATAGAAACAGGTGCTCTGTGCTCTCATCAGCATTAAGACAAAGGTGACAGCGGAAGGGTCCATAGAAGGATCGCTTCATGAGATTAGAACCTGTGGGGATTTTATCAAAGATGATATTCCACATCAGAAGTCTCGTCCTGGGCGCAGCCTTGAATTTCCATATCGACTTCCAAGTGGGAAGGATGTCAGGTGGTTTATGTGGCTCCATAAGTTTGAGGTATCCCAATTTGGGTGAGTACACTCCATGTTTAGCATGTGCCCAGATAATCTCATCTGGTCCTTCCATAAGTCTGATTTGTGCTTGTGTGAGAGCAAAAGTATATTCCTTCCAATCATCAAACCATTGGTTGGGCAAGTTTAGAGCTCTGGCTGTTAACCAAGCCTGCTGGAGGAAAGAGGAATTAGCTTGGTCACCAATGTGTTTGATATGTGTGATTCCTCTGTCATGGAGATAGCGAATAAGATCAGCTGGCAGTCTGTGAGCATTCCCGCATCCAACCCAAGGGTCCACTCCAATACGAACTGCATTCCCTTCTTTGATCCGCCAAGTGATGCCATCTCGAAGCAAGGGTATTGAGTCAATGACAACTTTCCAGATGTTGGAGAAGAGGTTGTTGTGTCCATTTCTAGTACAAATCCAGTCTAAAATGGGCAGTGGCTTAATGTACTTGGAATAAGCCACCCGGGTCCAGAGACTGTCTGCTGTGAGTAAACTCCAGCCAAGTTTTGCTGCCAGAGCTTTAGAGAAGATAGCCAGCCTCTTAATGCCCCATCCTCCCCAGCTCTTAGGCTTAGTAATGGTCTCCCATTTCACCCATGCAAATATACGCCCCGGCTGGTGTCCTTTCCAAAGGAATCTGCAGCATATGCTCTGGAGCCTGTTCAGTATGCCTCTTGGAATCCAAGCCAGGGCCATCCAGTACACAGGTGTGGCTTCAATGACCGCTTTGATGAGTACAAGTCTTCCCACTCTCGAAAGATATTTGTGGTACCAGACTTGTAGCCTCTTCTCTACTTTGGAGATAAGCCATAGCCAATCTGCAATTTTATAGCCAGATGGTTTCAATCTAAAACCAAGATACTTAATTCCATCCGATAATTCCAAGGTGACAAAAGGGAAGCGCTGTGAGGCATAGTTGATTTCGTGTGCCGAGCAACCAACTGATGTAATAATGGACTTGTTATTGTTTATCTGCATCCCCGTGGCCTGCTGGAAAAGAAGGAAGGAGTTATGTAAAGTGGAGGAGTCACCGATACTGCCATTTAGGAAGATGAGAATATCATCAACGAATAATAGGTGAGTAAGGAAAAAATTATCCACTATTTTGATTCCAGTGATAAGGTGTCGATCTCTGGTGGATAAGATTATCCTACTCAGACCTTCCATAATAAGGAGAAAGAGCAGCGGAGAGAGAGGGCATCCCTGCCTGAGCCCTCTCTCAGCAGTGAAAAAGGGAGTAGCTTCTCCATTGAGGAGGACACTATAAGATACATCAGTGATGCAGCTCATCATCCATTTGATAAAATCATATGGGAAACCAAGATGAGTAAGCAGCAGCCTAAGGTACAACCAGTTTGTTCTATCAAATGCCTTGGAGAGGTCTACTTTAAGAATCATTCCTTTATGCTTCTTGATCTGAAGAGTATGCATAAGCTCCTGTGCTGTAGCTATGGATTCATGAATTTGTCTGTGATGTAAGAAGGCAAACTGTTCAGATGATATGTGCTGCGAGAGGATGGGCTTGAGGCGGTTTGCAATAATCTTAGCAATGATCTTGTAAAGACAGTTACAGAGTGATATGGGCCGGAAATCATCGAAGGAGATCGGATCATCAGTCTTAGGTATGAGGGCGATGAAAGTGGATTAGATAGCTGATGATATCCGACCTCTTCTCCTGCTGTCCTCCACTATACTCAATAAATCATGACCCAAAATGTCAAAGAAAGAGATGTAAAATTCAATGGTCCATCCGTCCGGGCCAGGGCTTTTATCCTTTTTAAACCATTTCAGAGTGGCTTCCAGCTCATCCATGGTCACCTCCTTCAGTATCTCTTCCGATAAGTCCTGGTCCACATATCTGGGGAAGAGCTCGGCTACTCTCATGATCTCCAGTATGTTGACATTCCCTGGCGCCTTGTAGATACCTCTAAAGTGTTCAGTGGCCAGCCTGGCCAAATTCTGCTGATTAGAGATGGTGATGCCATGTTCATCCTTTAATTCCCATATAGTGTTGATGGATTTCCGGCCATTGGCAAATTTATGATAGAATTTTGTGTTGTTGTCTCCCTCAGTGAGCCAAATAGCTCTGCTTCTCAATCTCATGCTTTGTTCTCTTGCCTTCAATATTTGAGATCGTTTAGCTAGCAGCAGGTTATATTGTTCCTTACTCTCCGGAGTGTTGAAAGTTCCTGTTGTAGAGTTTTCATACTCCGTGATGATCCTTTCAGCCTCCATGAGGGTGTGGTTATCCTGGATCCTCTTCTGATGTGCCCATTTTTTTGTAATCAGCTTGAGTTCAGTTAGCTTCCTGACAAAACCTGTAGAAAATTCTTCTTCTTCCCGGATTGGGTTGTTTTGCCAGTATTCATGGACCAGATGAATGTATGAAGGATCTTGTAGCCAGGAAGCATTGAATTTGAAGGGGCTCTTAATTTTACGAGTGAGGCCATCTACCTCCAGGAAGATAGGTATGTGATCTGATAAGCCACCCGATCCTACCCATTGTCAAACTCTGGGTAGATCAATGTATAACCGTTCTTTAATGAGGAAGCGATCGAGTCTTCTGGCCAAACTCTGATCTCCACTCCTATTATTTGTCCAGGTATACTGTAGTCTAGCAGAAGGAATGTCCACCCAGTGGTGGTCCTCCAATATGGAGGAGATGGTATCAGAGAGAGTATCCACTTGTGCCATATGCCCCCAGGATTTGCAATAGCCCAGGGAGAAATTAAGGTCCCCCCCCAATATAATGTTATCTGCTTGAAAGAGTCCTCTTTCAAGAAGGGATCTCCAGAATGTAACACGATCAGTACAGGGTCCATAGACATTTATAATGCGGAGATCCCTTTCAAGTGTATGATCAAAAATGTCGAGGCCTATGAATCCTTTGCCTCCCCAAAAATTGCAGATGTCCACAGTCTTGTTACAAACCCCTAATGCCAGGCCCCCAGATCTGCCTGAAGCATCAAGTGCATGGAATGTCCAATTCGGGAGCCAAGAGGAAAGAGTGCGAATGAGATGGTCTGCTTGACAGAGAGTCTCCTGAAGAAATATTATATCCAGTCGATCCGAGGTTAGCAACCTCCTGAGTGCTAGTTTTTTGGCTGAACTAGCAAACCCTCTACAGTTGAATGAGAGGAACTTCATGAGGGGGGAGGGGGAGGGCCATCCTTCGCTCTAAGGGCCCCAAAAATGGTGTGTTGTCGCCCGAGGGCGACCTCCTCATCCGCAGTCTGCCTAGCTTTAGTAATACGAGATGGAAGACCTCGTGAGGTCTTGTGGGAGGTGGGGGGACTAACAGGGTCAAGACCAACAACATCCGGGCCTCGGTCTTTGATCTGAGGATGGAGGGAATAACGGGGCGATGGCTTGGATAGTGCCGAGGTCGAAGTGATCAGAGAGGGGGGAGCCAAAGGAGGAGGGGGCAGGATCGTGCAAGTGAGTGATGAATGAGAGTGAGAGAGTGATAAATGTGTAACAGGGGGAACAGAGTGAGAAGAGACCGATGAAGTGCAGGATGCATAAGATGTCAAAGAAGATGTCAAAGAATTAAGAGGAGATGACATACCCGTAACCGCTGAGTCCGCCGGAGGGGTCAGTGTGTGTTCCTGAGCCTCTGAGGACGATGGCGGTGCCGGGGGAGGTGCAACAGTCTCTATACTTGTAGGTCTCGATCCATCCTGTGGTGCACCTTCCTCTGGTGAACGCTGTTGAGTCTCAGGAGGCTGTACCAAATGGTGATCCAGAGGGGTCGACCGGTTGATATCAGCGACCTCTTCCTTATCATTCCTTTGTGATTTCCGAAGAAGCGGGCAATCCCTGTAGAGATGTCCGACTTTGTGGCATCTGCGACAGCGATATGGGATGCCCTCATAGTCGATAATCTGCCTTCTCGCCATATCTTTCCACTGAATAATGATGTACTCGTAAAGTCCTCCCCTGGTATCCATGAATATGAGAATCCTGGCATAAGACATCATGCCCGTCTGTAGATAGGACTTGTCGTAGCCCATGTAAGTACCGAGTGCATTGCCAATGCGCTTGAAAATTTCTTCAGACCAGTATTGTAGAGGGAGACCGGGTAGTCGAATCCAAATAGGTCCAACCCCAATCTGTTCTGTCTCAGGATCAAATAAGGGTGTCCATCGCTTGAGGAGCACAGGCGCATGGTCAAAGTGCCAGTGTGAGGACAGAACCCAGTTTGTGTGATCGGCACGCGCGAACCTCAGTGAAAACCATCCCCTCACGAAAGTCTGCACAAAAGGGATATCAACCAAGTGATGCCCCCAAATCTCAGTAGCCCAGGCCTTCAAACGTGCCGCCGTATAGCTGCGACCCCTGATGCGCCTGACCAAAACCCGATTTGCAAAATCCATCGCTTCGCCCCACTGTATGTCCTCTTCCAGTCTAAGGAAATAATCAACTTCTCTTGATTTGAAACACTTTGATTTCCTTCTAGGGCCACCCGGTGGAGCAGGGTTCCGCGGATGACCAGATGCCAAAGGAGAGAAATGAGCCGGTACCGAGGGTTGGAAGGTTGCAGGGATACCGACAGGAGAATCGTGAGTGAAACCAGTAATGGGGCCCGAGAGCGGGGGTACGGAAGTAAAACAGCCTGATGAGGGACCAAGGTAACCCAGGGGGCCGGAAGAGGCAAGAACCAGGTTAGGGTTGTGAGGAAGGCAGTGAGATGAACCGACAGTTTGAGGGGTTAACCCTAGGGTAGGGTTTAGGCTGCCAGCAACAAAACCCAGGGTCGCCGAGGAGTGGGGAGGCGTCGAAAGAGCCGGCCAGGTGGGGGGTTCATCCGGGAGGACTACCGGCAGAGATCTGGAGGATTCACCATGCGAATACTGAGAGTAAAACCCAGAGAAATCATCGTAATACATACCTTCTGAGCTGGCATTAGGGGTTCGCCAGATGGAGACCCCCTCCAAGGGGTCAGTAGAGTAATCGACGGTCTCCAGGTCCTCCATAGTCATCTGCGCCTCGGAACAGTGAGCACTTTGCGGAGCAGTGAATCCCAGTGAAAACGACATGTAGCGGTTGAAGGTTGATGAGAAACCGCCACAGGTGAGAGCGTTAAATAGCTTCAGGTAACGTAACCCCCGAGAGTCGTGAACCCGGACGGCGACAGGAATGGTAGGGCAGCTGACGGAGGATGTGCGCAATGGTGAGTGAAACAGAGCGGCGAGTTACCAGCGTCTGCAGGGTTACAGAAACCCTAACCTAGCCCAGTACGCACGGTAAACCTACGCGGCGTCCGCATTTCTCCTCCGGTTTTTCATCATATAAAGCAACGATAATATCCAAATAACCCCAAAAAATATCTAATTTCAGCCACATTTTTAGAAATAGGTCATTCCATGATAGTTTTATTTTTTTTCAGGTTGAACTACTATTCCTTCTTGGGTAATAATATGTCTTAAATATTGAATTTTACTTTTTAAAAGGTCACACTTTCTATACTCAACATATAACTAGTGTTCCCTCAACATTTGCAACACAATTCACAAATGTTTATGGTGTTCCTCCATATTCTTAGAGTAGACAAGAGTATCGTCAATAAAAATTAAAACAAATTTGTCTAAATATGGGTGGAAAATATTGTTCATCAAACACATAAATATTGCAGGGGCATAATGGTAATACAACAAACTCATAGTACCCATAACGGGTTCTGAAGGAAGTTTAGCATATGTCTTTTTCCTTGTTTCAGATTTGATGGTATCTGAAACTTAAATAAATCTTCAAGAATACAATGGCTCCTTTCAGCTGGTCAAACATATCATCTATTTGGGATAATGGATACTTATTTTTAACAATCAGTTTGTTTAATTGTCGGTAGTCAATGTAGAGCTGCAAGGTTCCATCTTTCTTCTTCATGAAAAGTATAGGAGCCCCCGAAGGCGACAGGCAGATGTATTTTTGGTCCAACAGTTCTTGGAGATGCATGTTCAATTCAGTCAATTCCGGAATTCTCATATGATAAGGGGCTTTGGATACTAGAGAAGCTCGAGTAATTAACTCTATAGTAAATTCAATGTCTCACTTGAGAGGTAATCCAGGAATCTCCTCTAGAAATACATCTGGAAATTCTTGTACTATGGGTATATTTTCTAGAGTTATGATTTTCTCTTTTGAATTAGTATATCCCACCTGTACTGCATATATTTGACATCCCTCCCTAAGACATTTACCCAGTTGTGAGGCAGTAATGGATCTCAACTTCACATATCTTTGGACTCCCTGAATTTCATGACGAACTCCCTCATCATTGAGGTAGCTAATGGTTTTAGCTTTACAATTAACAAGAGACCAATGAATCTCAAACCAGTCCATGCCAATAAAAATATCATATGATCCTAGGGGAAAAATATTTAAATTTTCTATGATGGGATGATCTGTGATTACAATAGGGCAACTATAGATTTTAGTAGGCACCCTCCTTTTAGCTCTTGTAGCTAGTTGTACCAACCAAGGACTTTTAAATGTAACTGTTTGCAAATGACATGATTTAACTATTTTGGGGCTTATATAACTCGAACTAGCTCCACGATCAATTAAAATTGACACAAAACGATTAAATATCTTACCTTCGAATTCCACCATCGTTAGTGGATATTTTTCCTGGTGATCCTCCTAGGCTACATTGATCTTAGGCAGACTCCTAACCACTTGTCCCACCATAGATGCTTCTTGAATCTATGCAATCTGCTCGCGTATTTTTTGATAAAGATAGTTCTTAATGTAGTGAGGATCCCCACATCCCCAACATTGCAGTGTGGGTATGGAAGACGACCCCACCTCAGATTTAGTCAAAGTCTCTATGGTTTTTTATTCACCCAACACCCTAAGTTTTTGCAGAATTTTACCCAAAGTGTTTTTTTTTTGGTTTATCAATGAATTTTTGTGGGCGCTAAATTTCCCACCTTTACTATTATGTACATACTTCTATCCCTTTTTATCATACCACCTTTTCATATTATCTCCTTTTGACATCATTTTTTGATAACAAATTTGCACTTTACGCACAAATTCATCCATCATTTTCGAATTTTCAAACTCCAAATGCTTCTTCATCAAAGTAGGCAAGCTACTTATAATATTTGTACTTTTTCCTTTTCTTCCATATGTATGGAACAATCTCATAAGAAAAGTAAATTTAGCCATGTATTCATCCATTGTTAATTGTCCCAGTCTGAGGTCATGGAACTCTCTCGCCTTATCATCATAAAAAAGCTCAATGAAATATTTATTCTTAAAGCACTCTTGAAACTTTTCCCATGTAATTCCTTGTTTGTCCACCACTTGAACTAATTTGACCTCCTCCCACCAAAAAGTGGCTTTTCCTTGCAGCTGGTAAATTTCCAGGCGAGCCTTCAAGTTATCATTGTATTCATAAATTTGAAAGTATTTATTAATATTAACAAACCATGCCTCCGCTGCCTCTTCAGACTCACCATCAAATATTGGGGGATTGATTTTCTTGAATTCCCCTTGCAATTCTAATTTATGTCATTTTCCTCCCCCCAACTTCTTACTCTTAGAGGTATTACCAAACTCTGTCTTCCTAGTTTTTGTATCCTTGCCTCTTTCTAACTCTTGTGTCTCACTTTTCTCTAGAAGGCTAGTCTCTCTTCGCCGTTGAGACTCTACCCGATCACCATATTCGGATATGGGATCTGAATTCCTCTTCTTTTTTTATTTTTCAAAAATTTTATGATCTTTTCCTAGTCTCTTAACATTTTTTCATTATTAGCTTTTAGTTTAGCTACCTCCTCCTTCAACTATTGTATAGTCTCCATCAGTATGGTTGTAGTATTTGGGGTGTCATTTCCAAATTGGACACACAACTCTGGGTTTTGGTCCTTGTAAAGTTGTCGAGTGAGGACCTATGGGAAGTCCTGGGGAAGCTAGCACCATTATGTTGCCTCCTCTCCTCATGACCGTCCTTCTCTTTCTCTGTGAAACAAAGAACATGTTTTTTATTATCATGGCTGCCCATTCTAGGCCAGAGTGTTGTAACCATGCTCTAATACCACTTGACACATTTCTCTACACCTAACCTAGTCACAGTAAAAAAAAATTAAACTTTGAAGTGCCACTTTAATTCTTCCTGCTAAGTTTTTACCACAATCTTAAGGGACCTTGGTAAAATAAGTCCGTTGGTGATTAGTCGTGACATTCTGGTGTAATAATACTTGTACATACCATAGAGTACATAAATCCATGAGTTTGGTTTTCATATTAGTCGGTATCAAATATTATTAATATTTATATAATCTTTAGATTGTGATTGTTCATATGTGGCAACTGGATATATATAATTAAATATGTTATGGTTCCGGGGACTACCCTTGTCCACCTAGCAGAGGATCCCAACTCTCTGAGATTTGTGCTACATCGGATGGTGGAGAGGAACATGAGGGTTTGATGGTCGCCTCTTACTGCCCTACTCCATTCGAGCTCTTCGACATTTGTTACAACGCCTTATGATTTCTCTGGAGCTCGACTCCCTCACCATGCATGGCTAGGGTTTTACCTGCCTCAGGTTAGTTTTAGTGCTCTTATTCTGGCACTTTCAGCTGGTGCAACTTACCCTTAGCTGGAACACTTTGGTAGTTCTGGGATTTGACTGATTCAAGCTCTTTCTTTTTTCTAGTAGAAAAACTATGGCTTCCGGAGACATCTAGGTGAATGGACTAATTCAACCTTTGTGCTTTGGCACCATTTTTCTCATGCATACTCTTAAACTTGCTTTGATTGCTGAAGATGCACTTAATTCAACTAAAGGAGGACTCGAAGGTTCTCAACTCTTGGTTGCAGAAGCTCATAGGTAATTACCCATGGTATTGATGTACTTAATTGAAGATTGTTAGTTCCAAGTTTCCTTGCTTTATTTCTTGTTTCTCAAATCCCCTATTTATTTTCCTACCCTTCATATGGTCTCGGTTTTGTGCAGGAATTACATTTATGATCGACAGGGTTTTTTTGGTTCACTTCTTCTTTGTTCAAGGTTTCAAATTGGGTTTTATTCCCTTCGCCACCCATTGGTTTGGCATCTCTAGGTTTTGATTCTACTCATGATGTGTTTGTTTCCTCCATAGAGTTAGCTCTGGGTTATTCAAATGTTTATCTCCATCAGAGACTGAGTCATAAAGTTCTTTGTTGTTGAGGGCTTCGACCCTATGTCGATTTTTGGGTTCTTGTTACATACATGGTTAGATACTTTGTTTGTTTGTTTGTTACCACCGAGTCAGTTTATGGTAAACTTAACTTATTTAACCCAGTGAGGGTTACTAAGCCATTCAACATGTTTGGCTAAGGTATACCTGCTCCTCGGTAATATGCTCTTCTACAATTTGACATAAGGATCTGAAGTAGACTTGCTCTCTGTATACATGTGTTTAATATGCAGAATTTTCACTAGTTCACGTTCTATTGTTTACATGTCTCAAATGGACTATTCATGATACAACACTTGTCTCTCTTTGTTAATTCATCACTGTGTAAGCAAAGGGCTATGACGTAAAGTGATTCTAGCTCCATTGTTTTTCTCCATAGTTAAAAGGGCTTCTTTTGATTCAGTTCGCATTTGTTTCATGGCTTTATATCTCTTTTATTATGTACAATAACATTAGTTCACAACAGTTGACATTTTTCCATATTTAGGTCATGGTTTTTTTTCCTATTTATTGTTCTTGTTCTTATTATTCTGATTCTATGGAGACAATATGAATCCTACAAGTCAAGTTTACTTTTTCACAAAGTATTATATATATAGGGACTAGTCCTCTATTGCTACTTGGCTTAGGACTAAACCCTCTAACGAGAATTTAGAAATCGTTTCACAAATATGAGTAATTTAAATGAAATGTAAATTTTTAGGAGTGGTCCCCTGCTACCTGTAACACTGGCTTGGCTCAAAATTGCTAAATATTTTTCCATTAACAAATAGTATATATATATATATATATATATATATATATATATATATATATATATATATATATATATATATATATTCTCATCATTGTTTGGAATTTCTATTACATCCTGCAATTTACATAACATTGTATGCTAAGAACCATAAACTCAATGTATTTTCCTCATAACTTACTACTGTGCAAATTAGAGAAATCTTTTACCACTTATCTGAATGTTAATGAGTCCACCACAGGATTGCAGGAAAATAGAATGCACCACCCGTCCAAGAGATCAGTCATTCACTACATCTCAACCCCCGAGCGAGTCACACGCACTAGGTTAGAATCAAACTATTTGGTCACTACTAGACATAGCCTTTCACATGAAGGAATCCCACAGGCCATCCAGCTAGCCTTTCACATGAAGGAATCCCGGTGGCCATCCAACACCTTTAACATGAAGGAATCCCACTAGCCATCTAGCTACAGGATTTCACATCCTTCGGTCTTTGTAACAATTTATTTCTTTCCCTTGCCTCATGTCTAGCTGCTCCCTTTCTGGATCCTCACAAAAGAATTCTTGTTGCCTTTTTATTTTGCAAAAGACAGTGTTGGCTAATAACTACCCCTTGTAACTGTTTTCTAACCATTCAAATGTGGCTTCTCTCAGCACAATATTTTCGGTAGAATCATGTAGTTAACTAATTCTAAATTATTAACAATTACTAGTTCTTTATTTAACTTCCTATTTAAAAGGAGTAACAAATATTTATGTTGCATTACAAAGATGTACTCCCACCAAACTTTAAAAAAAAATAAAAATGCTATAAATATTTTCATGATTTTTGTATAGTAAGTTTTTTTCTCAAATTAATTTATTTAATTTTGCAAGAAAAAATAACTAAAAAGACAAAAATGATAGGAAACCTACATTAACCAAGTTAGTTAGATTGTTCCATGGTTCAATAGCTCGATCCAACTTCACTACCATTGTCTAATTGTAATGTCTGGGTTGAGCCGTAATATCTCGATCTAGCTCCTATTTATGGCACCCTCTATGCAAAATAGCTCCTATTTATGGCGCCCTCTATGAAAAAATGACTTACTAAGGATTTTTTTAATAGAACATAACAACTCAATCGAGCTTTAAACTCAATTTTGTAACACTGGATGCTTACTTAAGATGCTTGATAAACTCTTTTTTTCACCTAAACCTGCCCTCTTTGCAAAAAAAAAATGTAAAGGAGCTCTATGCCTTTACCCTATATCTTAGGATAAGAGGAAGAAGAGGCTTACACGAGATTATAAGAGAACGTTGCCGAGGGCCGCAGCGATAGACGGCGGCTCAAAGGGATCAGTAGGGGAGGTAGGGTTGGACCTTGTAAAGGTCGATTTCATTGGAGTAGTGTAGCATTGCACCATGGCTCAGAAATTCGAAGTGTCGTTGTTCAATAACATTATCGACGCTCCTGTGGAGGCTTTGGATCACTTCATGTCCACCTTTCTGGGCAGAGACTTGTCGGGCTACCGAGACTGGCGGCGGGAGGAGAGTGTATGTAAGGTCTTCGCAACTCGGGCAGACGAGCGTCGGGTGTGACGGGCGCACGGGCACAGCGGGCGCACATCGGTGCGACGAGCGGGCGGACATGCGACGGGCGGGCGCTCCTTATGCGACAAAGTGCGACGATCCTCCGGACATATGCGACGATAAAGTGCGACAATACATAAGGGCGCGCGACACTTAGTGAGAAAATGCGTGGAGGCAAAGGTTTATACCTTGGCTTGGAGAAGCCTTGCATGATGGCAAGGCCGACATACATTATGGGCGTATTGACATGTTTTGGGGGTCGGCCTTAAGGCTGTACACACCCCATACATTGTGCAGGCTTCTGTATATATTGGAGGACGCAAGTCTCATTTGGAACAACGAACTCAGCTCGCACTTTCTCCTACGCATTGGACAAGGGGTAAAGGAGTGCGCAGAAAAGAGGAGTGCGCATATCTCATGCGCTCCACTTGTGAAGTGTGCAGTTTACCGGAAGTGAGTCGTAGGTTGAACAAGGGTGTTCAAGGTGCGGTATAGTTGCAGATTTGTGCAGAGCTTAAGGTGGAGTTCTAGGTGTCTCGAGTGAGCACCCTCCTACCGTGTGAAGTTGGCACAAGTGTTGTAAAGGTTGTTCTATGCCTTGATTGTAAAATTATTCTAAGTATAGACTTGGAGTTTTGCCAAGTATACTTGATGATGTATTATTGAAGAAACTGTTATAATATATTATTGGGCAGACTGTTCGAGAGTTGCCCCTCCCTTTATACTTGTTTGTAATTGTTGATGTTCTTGGTTAATTGCATATGGATAATGAATGAGTATGGGTTTCATTAAGTATAAAGGATAAATGCATTTTACTTGGTTGCGAAAAACAAACTAAGTAAGGACAAGTGAATTAGGCGTAGTCCACAAAGGTGAGTATTGGTGAAAAGAAAGCGTTCGGTGGTGCCGCACCTCGCTATAAGCGGTTGGAAGACTACCGCAGGTGTAGGGGCGTGACAAGTGGTATCAGAGCAGGTTCAAGGTTGAAAAGGCTCGGTGAAAAGCTGATACACACCTTGACAAGTGGTATCAGAGCAAGGTTTGCTCGTGAAGATTGAAGCTTGTGAACAGGTTCAGGTGTTGAAGCATTGAAGCAGGTGTACACTGGACAAGTGAGAACAAGACTTCGGTTTGAAGCTGGTGAGGAGGGTTGCTCGTGACAGGTATTGCAGGTGAAGGAAACCGTTTCACACGAAGTGGAACAAGGGTTGGTTTTAATTGCAGGTGACTTGGTGAAAATGTCTATCTTGCAGAAATTGGGTTATGCTACCTTTGAAGAATTTGAAGGAGACCTACTTGAAGAGTCAAGGGAAGTAAAACAGGGATTTGCAGAATGTAGCAAAAGGTTGTTTGAAACAAGGATTGCTCTTCATGCCTTGGCTAAAGAAGGGGTTTCTGACCAGAGTGAGGAGGAAGCCTCTCAACTTGCAAAGGAGATGGTCTTGCTTGAAGCAGAATTCAAGGAACTAGAGATAAGACATGAATTGAATCAGAAAAAGTGGGATTGCCTAGCTCTTGAGGTAAGGCATCTCAAAGCCTTGAAGAAAAAGGTTGAATCTGATGGAAAGAATGAAGGTGCTTCTGTGGGGATGATGCAGATACTTGGTGCTTCTGCTACTACGGAGGTGGTCTCTAGGAGAGATCCTGAAAGGAACAGATTGGAGTATGTTCAGATGAAGGTTGGAGGTGCTGATGTACTCACTATGGTGGATAGTGGGGCTTCTCACAACTTCATTGGTGAAGATATTGCGAGAAGAATTGGGCTGAAATTTGTACCGGCAAAGGCACAAATGAAGATAGTGAATTCTCCTCCTATGGAGATTCTTGGTATAGCTGAGAAGGTGGACACTACACTTGGTGAATGGACCGGGAAGGTGGACTTCACTATAGTGCGGATTGATGACTATGAGGCTGTATTGGGGATGGAATTCATGAAACAATTTGAGGCTATGGTTGTACCACATTTGAGGAAGCTCTACATTTATGATGGAAGGGAAGATGTACCCATTGGTGTTCCAACCATTGGTGTGACAAGACCTGATTGTAAATTAGGAGTGATGCAAATGGAGGATAAGGAGAAGGTGAACAAGCGGTTGTCCACTATTGAGGCAAAGCTTGTGGAGCAGTCATTGGTCATTAGATCACTTTCAGATAGCATCTTGGATTTGACAAGGAGGCTAGAGTTGGTGGATGATGATGATGTTGAGGTGTATGTAAGGCCGGATGTCCAGAAGGAAGACCGGGTTGCTTATCTACAAAGGATGGAGATTGAGGATCTTGATAGATGGATTGAGTTGATTAGTGAGGGAGAGCCTTCAGGCTCTACTCCCTCTACATCTTCTTAGATGGAAGGAGAAGACGGGGCTCATTGTTAGTTGCTCATGGCAGTGAGTCCTTAAAACATGGTTGAGCAGGTATGATTGATGGTGCAGGGATGGTTTGGCATCAAGCATCATGACATGTTGCAGATGGATGAGGACTACTTCATGGACCTGAGCATGGGTTACTTATATGGATGGATTCTTGATGAGTCAAGAATGTGGCAGATATTTGAGGAACAACAGATGATGGCATGAGGATTTTCACTCTCATGGATTGAGCGTGATGGTTGGATTAGCTACCCAACTAGTTCAGACATGGGGTCGCGAAGTGTACAGAGATGTGTTGACATTTTGTTGGAGGATCATGATAGAGGTTCACATGGTGACACATGATGAGGTTGACACAAGTTGTTGCAGTGGAGATTGTGGCACAGGGGTCAATGATCATGGATCGAGATGATATCTGATGGAGTACATACCGTAGAGGTGTATACCTTGGTATGGTTGTCTTGGTGACAGTTAGTCACTAAGATGGAGCATGATGGAGATGGGATTCTACATATGTTGCAGGGATGTTTGCCTTATGTGGAGGAGTTGACATCGTGGTTGATGATGATCTTGGTGGAGAGCTACCGAGATGCTATGTTGTCGAAGACGACAACGATTTCAGGTGGAGGAGGATGTAAGGTCTTCGCAACTCGGGCAGACGAGCGTCGGGTGCGACGGGCGCACGGGCACGACGGGTGCACATCGGTGCGACGAGCGGGCGAACATGCGACGGGCGGGCGCTCCTTATGCAACGAAGTGCGACGATCCTCCGGACATATGCGACGATAAAGTGCGACAATAAATAAGGGCGCGCGACACTTAGTGAGAAAATGCGTGGACGCAAAGGTTTATACCTTGGCTTGGAGAAGCCTTGCATGATGGCAAGGCCGACATACATTATGGGCATATTGACATGTTTTGGGGGTCGGCCTTAAGGCTGTACACACCCCATACGTTGTGCAGGCTTGTGTATATATTGGAGGACGCAAGTCTCATTTGGAACAATGAACTCAGCTCGCACTTTCTCCTACGCATTGGACAAGGGGTAAAGGAGTGCGCAGAAAAGAGGAGTGCGCATATCTCATGCGCTCCACTTGTGAAGTGTGCAATTTACCGGAAGTGAGTCGTAGGTTGGACAAGGGTGTTCAAGGTGTGGTTTGGTTGCAGATTTGTGCAGAGCTTAAGGTGGAGTTCTAGGTGTCTCGGGTTTGCACCCTCCTACCGTATGAAGTTGGCACAAGTGTTGTAAACGCTGTTCTATGCCTTGATTGTAAAATTATTCTAAGTATAGACTTGGAGTTTTGCCAAGTATGCTTGATGATGTATTATTGAAGAAACTGTTATAATATATTGTTGGGCAGACTGTTTGGGAGTTGCCCCTCCCTTTATACTTGTTTGCAATTGTTGATGTTCTTGGTTAATTGCATATGGATAATGAATGAGTATGGGCTTCATTAAGTATAAAGGATAAATGCATTTCACTTGGTTGCGAAAAACAAACTAAGTAAGGACAAGTGAATTAGGCGTAGTCCACGAAGGTGAGTATTGGTGAAAAGAAAGCGTTCGGTGGTGCCGCACCTCACTATAAGCGGTTGGAAGACTACCGCAGGTGTAGGGGCGTGACAGTATAGCCCCGTGGTTGTCACAGACATTGCCTCTGCAAGCTTGAAATCGCTCAAGATGGATGCAAAAACAGCTCGACGTTGAAGTTCCTTAACACTTTCAAACGAAACACTATTCTTCGAAATTTTTAAATTAAAGGAAAAAATAAAAATTTCAAATCATGACATGTTTAAACTATACAATTTCCAAAAAAAAATTAAAGAACAAATCGAAAAATTGTAAAATTTGATGATTACACATCTTACGAAATTTAAAAGGAGAGGTCCAAAATCATAATGCCTACTGCTTCAACTTTGCCCATTCCATCGAGCAAAGAGTTGAGATTTCATTTTCACGTGAACGACGCAGCCACCGATCGCACTTGTTATTAAACTGGACAACGACTGCAAATCAATTCACTAAATTCATGATTAAAAAGATTACATAGTTTAATTGTTAAACATTTTTTAAAGTAAAAATTTCAATGTAACTTGATTTTTTTTTAATAGAAATCAAATATCTCGATTTTTTTCAAAATGCTTAATCCAATTATACAATAAAATTTATTTTAGAAAAATTAAACTTATGATCAATTACCACCAATTAAATTCCGACCATAAACTGTTACATTGTTTTTAGTTACTTAGAAATGATATCGTAAAAAACGTTTACAATATAACAATATCCTCGCTCAAGTTATCTAAAAACATGAACCCCATATGAATGGGTCTGGAGAACAGTGATTGAAATTGACATGACAAGGAAACATAGCATTATCATATTGACACACAACAGGAAGCTCAGACAGATATTTAGCCGAGCAATAGTTCAGTGGGGGACTATCATGAGGATCCGTTTCAAGGTTTCCATTTGGTGGCGAGGAAGGCGAGTGTAGATATCCATACTCCTCCCTCCCTCGTCTCTTCCTGGGAACAACATTATCCATCCAATACCACTCAGCATTGGGACCTGCGAATTCAGTGGCTTCCCCCACCCAAAATCTATTTCATAAATAGGAAATTTGGGAGAATTCCCTGCCACAACAAAATAACGGCCTCCTAAGATCTCTAGTCCTAAACTTGGAAGAGAGCTTCCGCTTCCAAGGCGACAGTCCACCCAATCTATGAAATTATTGACCTGTTCCTGCGAGGCGCAGGAGTTGATGATCTCCTGGATGAGAGCGGCAGCGAAGTGGATATCTTGACCCAGAAGTTGTTTCGCTTTAGTTAAGGCAAAGCCCATGCATAAGCAGTTTCCAAAATACGTTGCAGGTAAGGGAGGTTTTACTCGGCCTCTGCTGTTAGCACTCATTCCAAAACCAACTGCTTCATCGTCTGGGACTTCTCGAGCTCTCGTTACGCATCTCCAAAAATGCGCGCTAACCGCCACAAACGAAGACGAAGCGCCGGATCGTTCCTTCAGCTTCCCAATCATTTCTTCATTTAAATGAAAACAGCCAACCTCAACTTCCCCTGCTTGGTCATTCAAGATGAATTCGTGGGAACTTTGCTCATCTTTAATGTCGGCGATGCGTGTGCTGACGTTGTCATCTCGTACAAATTTGAAGATCTGCGCCTCCTTGATATCATTACTCACTAGTTTTTCAGCCCCGAAAGATACGTTGGGCATTGCACAATTAATCTTCTCTTCGCTCCGGAAGATTGTTCTCATGTGCACAGGTTTGTTAGAAATAGGAGATCCCCTGCAACATTCCGCCCAGCAATTCATCAAATGCCAAAAGGAACTCCCATCTGCAACAACGTGATGAATAGAGGTGCCGATGCAGATTCCGCCACCATGAAAACCAGTTACCTGCAATACACAAAACGAAACAGATCAACTAATTTCCATACTTGCAACTATAAAACGACAAGCAAGAGGAGTATGGGTCGGAGATTTTCTAATGGTAGCAGCTAGTAGGAAATTCAAAGAGAAAACAGTATGTATGTTAATTTTTTTTTAAGGGTTTAATGAGAGTAGATGAGTAAGTTTTCTTGAGATTAATGAAGTCTGCATCGGTGTGTCTTGGCCAGATTGTATCAAATCAAGAAAAAAAAAAGAGGGAGGAGGGAAAGGCTACCATTGTTTTGCGGCGGTTTGTGTTCTGAGAGAGTTGTTTTTTATTAATATAATTTATTTTATATAGTTTATGTGGATTAATGGTTAAAGGCATGTGTTTTTCTTAAAATATTATAGTTTTAAAATTAAAGAGGATAAAGTAGGTATGTTTTGGTAGATTTAGTAAGGAAATAACTAGAAAAAAATGACCCCTTGTTAAACAAACAAGAAAGTCTCATACACCTCATACACCAATATCTAACTTCATATGACCTTAAAATTAGATCATAAAAAAATATTACAAATATATTAAAAGTTAATTAAAAAATAAAATTTTATTAATAAAATTATTTTATAACATTATTTCAAAAAAATATATTTTAACTCTTCATTTTTCTTGAGTTTTTTTAACTCTTCATCCGACTTTAATAAAAAGAAGTAAATTAGATCATAAAAAAATATTACAAATATATTAAACGTTAATTAAAAAATAAAATTTTATTAATAAAATTATTTTATAACATTATTTCAAAAAAATATATTTTAACTCTTCATTTTTCTTGAGTTTTTTTAACTCTTCATCCGACTTTAATAAAAAGAAGTATGCTGCAAAAACATAAAACAGTTTATTTTTAAAATTTATTTGGAAAAATATTTAGATATTTGGAAAAATATTTAGATATTTCTATTGAGTTGATAATGCAATTTAAACTTAAAATTTATATATATATATATATATATATATATATATATATAATTTAAATTTAAAATTCAATAATATATATATATATATATATATAGATAAATACATATATATAGATAAAGATAAATAGATATATGGTATGAATTCTATAATTCATATATATAAAAATAAATAATAAGGTAGAGTATATATACACAAAAGTTAGATGGAGAAATTGAATGTTTTAAAATGTAAACTTTCTCTTAAATTAAAGACTCAAATTGTATACATGAGACAACTGAAATTTTGAATTGTAACAAATGTCAAGGTGTTTATATTTTATAATTTCATAAAATTAAATAAATAAATTAATTTTATAATTTTTTTCTTCACATTATGCAATCGCTAATCAAGTTTTTGTCTAAAAACATTAATAAATTTTATAATTAATATATAAAAAAATCGATTTTAAATTCTAAATTTGTCATACATAACATTATTTATATATAATACATCATACACACACATGCCTATATTAGTCCGATCAAATTATTCAAAATACAAAAGTTTAGATTTTCACAAATTTGATTATTTTCTTTTGTCATACATAACAGTATTTATATATAATACATCATATTATATATACACACACATGCCTATATTAGTCAGATCAAATTATTCAAAATACAAAAGTTTAGATTTTCAAAAATTTGATATTTTTTTTTAATATAATACATTAAAAGTTGAAAGCATCTCAACAAATATACATAGGTGCATCTCAACAAATATATATAGGTGAGTTTAAGTCGATTGCAGCTTCCCCGAATATTCGGGAATTTGACAGATATGAGCTCCGCACCTATGTCCATAGGATTCCCGAATATTCGGGGTGGGCGCCGCACCCATGTTCATAAAATTTCAGAATATTCAGAGAATCTACAATAGACTTAAAAGTAGTCCATATATATATATATATATAAATAACACATCTTACTTCAAAATAGCCCATATACATATATATATATATATCACATCTTATATATAAGACATCTTACTTCAGAACTTTAAAAAAATTACATATCTTCCTAGTACTACTTAATTATGAAATATGTTATATATCTATCTAAAATAAAACCTTAATTTCATCATTTAAAAACAATTCCAACCAGAATTTTACATGCCTGCACCGAGAAAAGCGGCCCGTCGTAGTTTTCATGCTTCGAACCATCACGGAGCGGAACAAATTCCTTGAAAAAGCTTCTGTGCCGAAACCCATCTTTTTCGAGATCCTCAAAAGCCATATCAATCAATGCTTCCACGAATTCCACCCCGGCATCGTTACAGTCAATCTCAGGCCGACCTGATCCCTTGGTGCTCAACCGACCTGCAACTGGATAGAACTCCACCAGAACCAGCGCAAGGCTCCTCTTCAACATATCCGTGACCGCAGTAAAATCCAACTCGGGATTTGTTTTATAGAACATCACGGAATGAGAGTTAGCGATGGGAATCCAAATCAAATCGAGGTTGGAGAGGAACATGGTATGCTTCTCAGTGGGGATGGCCGGTACCACTGCTGAAACACCCACCATTTTTATTTTTACTTGCTCTTCGGCCATGGTCGCGGCCTGGTTACAGATGTGCCTACAGCTGAGGAGAAATATTCAGAGAATCTGAAGAGAGAAGAAACAATGATGAAAGGTGTAGCATTAATCTCTACTTATAACTGCCAAATGCAATAATCCGCATGAATATGTGGGCGTCACAGAGCCACGCACACTTACAATATTTCACATGCACGTTTGTGGGGGCATTTTAAAGCCACGCGCGAAGGTTTTAGGTATCAGATTTTTTAATTAAAAAAAAACAGATTTAATTGCTCATTTCATGCGTGTAAGTGTGCATTTTTATGCAAATTACTAACGTTCTTTCATTTGATTGATTTGAAGATCCTAATCACTCAAAAGGCAACTAAACCTTTATCAATTATCTTAAATCCCACATTTTCGAACCCTTTCCGAGTGATCTTAAATTCATATTTTAAATGAATTAGATAGGCCATGAAGTTTAACCCACTGTTTTATATTTTTGTTTCTATTTTTAATTAAAATTAAATGATATACTTTTTTTAAATCGTTATATAAATTTAAAACTTGAACAAATTTTCAACGTGTCGTTTTTCGTAGTTTTATATCGTACTCATATTTATAAATTTGCTGCCCTTTTTCATATTCATTTTGTGTCTTTTTCATAGTTTTATATCGTACCTATGGTTATAAATTTGCTCCTTTTTTATATTCATTTTATCTGATATTATTTAATTTATAATTTTTAAAACATATTTTAAAGCGACTTAAGTGACTTATTTTTATTGGAGTTATTTTGGGAAGTTGAGAAAGGAATGAATCCTCTTTATATCTATAGTCTATTTTTGCAAGTGACATGATAAAAATGGTAAAGTTATTTTTGTATAAATTATATTTATGAATTTTTTACTACGAGTTTTTAAGAAAATAGTTTAGATTATTTTCAATAAAATTTAGTGGGGTTTTTTATTTTTGTTTATTAAGTTATATGTTATTTTTATTAAAAGGTAGTTAGTGAAGGTTATATGTTATTTTCAATGAAAGTTAGTTGCTCTTTTAGATGACTAGGAAGTCTAACATGTGCCTTGAGTAGTTTACTAGAATTTGTTTTTATTTTGATAATGTTCATTTTTCCTTAACATTATTTAATGTAGAGAAATACTTTTTATTTTTGAGATTAGGGTTGATCACATATTTATAATATCTTAATTTCCATTTTCCTTATAATTCTTTATCACTCCAAAATTTCTCCTTAAATTTTGAAGTAATAATATTTTAATATTACCCTTATTCTGCAAAATTATTTGCTCCTTTATCATACGAGATAGTCTAGCCAAGACTAGGTATCGCTTGAACTTAAGCTCGGGGTTTGGCTAGAGTAAGAAATTTTAGGAAACCTCTTAACTTCCATGTTATTTAACTTCTTAAACATAAGACACATATGTCATGCTTTCATTGGTGAAGGACTCAATTTAGAGGATAAGGTAGGGAGCAATTATTTTAATATTGAGATTGTGGGTTATCAATAGCTTTTGGATATGTTGTATCCTTCTCCAAAAAATTTTGGAGATAATTTATCCAAAAAGATCACATCCATATAAATAACATGACTAACACAAGTCTCAAAAAGGATTTTTTTTCTCAATCCCATATCAAATTTTTTTGTTAATTCATGGAATTGTTTTCAATCCCATACTAAGTAATTTGAACTCCATTTATCCTTTTCTCCATGCTATAATTCTAGTTGAGCTAGTGAAGGATACCAATTCCGAGATATTTGTATTACGGAACTTCATCCAAGTAGGATTTTTCATATATGAAGGTATCCTATGTGATATTTTTTAATTTAATTATCGTGAATTTAGGTTTGGTAGTATTAACAATCATACACATCTTGGATCAAAAATCTTGTACGATTCTTAGTTATATACCAAAATTGTAATGGCTCATTGCCAAAAAAATAATATCGTTAACATAAAGGAGAAGAGTTATGAGTCTAATAGTGAGCATGCAGTCAGTACAATTTTCATCTTCCAAACACTCTTCAAGAATATTAATGTATATGAAAAAAAGGGTAATAGATAAGAGACACCTCTGTTGTACTCTAATATTCTATCAAATTTCTTCCAACCAACCTTCAATTGTCCTAAACTTGGAAATAATATTCTTGTATATCCTTATCCCAACAACCCTTAACTTGAGAGAAACCATTACCTCTTCCACCCTTTTCCATAGTCTTGTCCTAAGAGATGCCAAAAACTTTTCTGAAGTCAATGAAAGAACGTAAGTGATTAGCTTTATCATTTTGAAATTCTTCTGCAATGCGCTTGAGAGTAATAAGGTGGTTCATATTTGAATGATACTCCTAAGATAAACTTGGTCTCTAGTTTTATTATTGTGGCTTTCCAACAATAGGCTAATCTTCTTTCTAAAATAATTCCATCTAGCTTGAGTAAAGTGTAGCTAATCATAATAATCTTATATTTAGAGGGAATACTTTTATCCCCACTTTTAAATATGACCAGAATTAAGTAACACATCAAAGTAGAGCATCATAATTATGCTCTTAGCCAATATATTCCTCACATAATCTCTAAACAATCCATATATAGAAAAGATTAATTTCTAATCACTAATTTTACTTTTAATGTTTTATAAAAAATAATATATTATAAAACTTCGATTGATTGTTTCATTTTATTAATATATGAAATAAAAACAAGGTTACACAATAGTTAATCCTTGTTTTTTTAAATGATCAAATATTTTTTTACAAAATTTACTTATTACTATATTAAATAATGATATAGCTGTAAAATAGTCTAATTTTATCTTTTGATACCATCACATACTTAAACAAGTGCTACATAGTAGCTTGTCCTTTTCGCTTAGTAAAAGGATAGTGAAACTATATTTTAAAAGAATTAGTTACTATGCATTATAAATATAATTGCAAAATGCACATTGCACAACCCTACACATCTTATTGAAATTTTATTGTACTTTATATTAACATATATCTATGAATAATTTCATAATATTGATTGCACAATTCCTAAAGCTATGCACATTTTTCCTTAAATTTAATAGAGTTAAATTACACTAGAATAATGAAGAAATAAACATTTTATCATTTAGTCGGGATGGGTATATTACAGACTTCATGAAAGTTAAATAATAAAAGCACTTCAACTGGCCATCAACTTAGGCTTTTTTTGCTGAGAATCAATTCTATTCCATGTGAATAATTTAGTAATTTTATTTGTTCTTTTAAAAAAACTCTGGTAAATTTCACAATTATAGTTATGTTTGATAAGAAATAGATCAACTTAGCTAAAAACCTAGGGCATGACATTGAGAATTGTGGTACATCAACCCCAAATATTATGCTAGTTTCCCATGATGGCATTCTCAGATGCTAAGTTTCTTCCTCAAACTCTACCAACTTAACTAGTTTCTTTTTCTAAGATGTATACAATGTTTCCAAAGTCCATGTTGCTTTCCTATTATTATTATTATTTTTCATGGCTTGCGGAACAATTTACAAACAACTTGCTTTTTTTCCATCTTGATGTTCATTGTCCTATAAATTTTCTTTTGCCCTAGGTTTGAAGTTGGAAGTAGAGTTTTATCTTGCCAATTCCTTTGGACCCAATTTGATAATATGATGAACTTGAAGATGGGACAAACTGATAAAAAAATGTCTTGTAAATTGTGTGGATAGCGAATGACAAGAGGGTTAGCCAATTGAGGTACCACTTAACTAAAATCCTAGGGTTAGGTGTTGGGATTTGTGGTGCATCAACTTCAATGACTATGTTGGTCACTTGATACAAAATGACAAGAGGGTTAGCCAATTGAGGTACCAATTAGCTAAAATCCTAGGCTATGATGTTGGGATTTGTGGTGCATCAACTTCAATGATTATGCTAGTCACTCATTATGATATTTATGAAAAGGATAAAAAGATGAAAGAGGTCGATGCTACCAAATATGAACTTGGTATCGATAGTGTGACTTGATCCTCATGAATCACATGCATATCTGGGACTTACAGAAATGAGAAGGACTCCATGATTTCACCTTCCATGAGGACCTCAACTTTCTTTGTTACAAGAACAAAAGATGGGGCATGTCCTTCCATCTAGTCGATGGTTTAGAAAAAAGAGAAGAAAGAAGAAAATAGGGTTGTGGGAAAGACGTCTATTTTGGAAGGACATGCATTTTAGTGTCACAAAGACCAATCCTTTATTCCAGCCAACATGTGATGTTATTTCTATTGTTGGGCCAATGTGTAAGTGACTAGAGGAGTTGCCAATTCTTCAAGTGTAAAATTGAAGAGATGTAATGCAAGTTGAACATAATGCACTTAGAAGAAATTGCACATCGGAGCCACTTCCACATTAAGGAAACAAAACAATAGGATTTGAGTTAGTGTATCAAGCAAAATACATGTCAATCAAATCTAGGTGACTCCATCCACAAATATAAGTGGACCATTGTGGCTAAAGAATCTGCCTAAGTTAAAAAAACAAACTACGAAAAAATGTTTGTACTTACTAAAATGACTACAATACGAAAAGTTTGTCATTGAGACTCATTTTAGTGGAAAAATGCATCAATTAAATGTCAAAAGATCTACTTAGTGTTAACTAATCCTTCGAAATATTGTAAAATATTAATTTAAACTTAGTTTATAGCAGTTAACAAAACTATCAATCCGTCAATTGTAATCTAGAAACTGTCTCAGATTATATAAATACTTGAAAATTTCACTTAATAAAAAACCGATTCAATTGTGAAATTCATTTTTGACTTGTAACAGTGATATCAGCACTACAAGGTAGAGCGTCGGAATAATGATCCATTATTGGTTTGAACTCCATTGAATGTGTAACTGTAATGAGCCGAGTTTCTGCTGTGAACGTGTGTGGTGGACGCAGAGTTGGTGCGGCTGGCCTGCAACCTGTATTACGTGGATGGTGGACCGAGCATAAGTACACTATTTAATATTATGTTTTTACACGGAAAACACCTCATAACTTTAATAATGTCCTCATGATTTCTATGACACTAAATAATATCTTTATGACTGAGATCGGAGAGGATGAGGCAGACACGGAACTATATTCCATCGCACTATCCCGACTCAATTAAATGTGATGGTGTACTTCCATGGAAATACAAAACTCTTGAACAATGTTTCAACGTGTCGTTTTTCTTAGTTTTAAATCGTACTCATCATTACAAATTTGCTCTCCCTTTTTTATATTCATTTTGTGTCTTTTTCCTTCACACTCCAAAAGTCTCGGGTTATAAATGTGATATTATTTAATTTTTAATTCTTAAAACATATTTTAAAGTGAATTAGGTTAATTGGAGTTATTTTGGGTGAGTGTGAGAAAGCAACGGAATCCTCTTCACACCTAAAATCAATTCTTCCAAGTAATATGACAAAAGTCCATTAAATTTATGTATTCTTCTGTATAAAATATATAGATAAAGCATAGCATGATTTTGACCTTTCTAAATTTCAAAAAGTTAATGTTATTTTCATTTAATAATAATTAGCAAAGATTTTTTTGTATAGCCGATTTTTTTTCTATGAGCTTTTATGAAAATAGTTTATGTTATTTTCAATGAAAGTTAGTGGGGTTTTTTCTTTTCATTTGTTAATTTATATGTTATTTTCATTGAAAGGTAGTTAGTGAAGGTTATATGTTATTTTCATTGAAAGTTAGTTAGTGAAGTTTTTTTTATTGAATATATCTATTAATTTTTTATTAGGAGTTTTTTTGAAAATAGTTTATGTTATTTTCAATAAAAGTTAGTGGATTTTTGTTTTGTTTTTGTTTGCTAGGTTATATGAGTCCTAATATGACTAACAAGCCTAACCTATGCGAATGTTCATTTTTCCTTAACATTAGTTAATCCAGAGAAATACTTTTGATTTTGAGATTGGGGTTGATCACATATTTATAATATCTTAATTTCCATTTTCCTTATAATTCTTTATCACTCCAAAAATTCTCCTTAAATTTTGAAGTAATAATATTTTAATATTATCCTTATTCTGCAAAATTATCTATTCATTTATCATCCCCAACTTGAGCTTAAGCTAGGATGGTTTGGCTAGAGTTAGAAGTAGTTTTAGGAAACCTCTTAGCTTCCATGTTATTTAAATTCATAAACATAAGATACATATATAAGATACATATGTCATGCTTTGAATGGGTGAAGGACTTGCTTCAATTTAGAGGATAAGGTAGGGAGTAATTATTTTAATATTGCGATTGTAGGTTATAAATAGATTTTTGATATGTTGTATCCTTCTCCATGAATTTTTGGAGATAATTTATCCAAAAATATCACATCCATGTAAATAACATGTCTGACAAGAGTCACAAAGAAGAGTTTGTTTCTTTCTTAATCCCATATCAAATGTTCTACTAAACATGCAATTGTTTTCAATCCCATAGTAAATAATTTGAACTCCATTTATCCTTTTCTCCAAGCTATAATTCTAGTTGAGCTAGTGATGGATGCCAATTCTAAGATATTTGTATTAGAGAGCTTCATCCAAGTAGGATTTGTCATATATGAAGGCATCATATGTGATCTTTTTGAATTTAAATATTGTGGATATAGTTTTGTCAGTATTAACAATCATAAACATCTTGGATTAAAAAATTTGGAGGATTCTTAGTTACAAACCAAAACAATAATGACTCCTTTCCAAAAGAATAATATCATTAACATAAAGGAGAAGAGTTATGAGTCTAATAGTGATTGTGAAATCAATACATTTTACATCAGTTCCAAACACTCTTCAAGAATATCAATGTATATGACAAAAATGGTAGGAGATAATAGGCACCTTTGTTGGACTCTAATATTCTATCAAATTTCTTCCAACCAACACTCAGTGGTCCTAAACTTGGAAATAACATTCTTGTGTAGCCTTATCCCAACAACCCTCAACTTGAGAGGGACCATTACATCTTCCACCGTTTTCCATAGTTTTTTCCTAAGAGTGATGCCAAAAGCTTTTCTAAAGTCAATGAAAGAACATAAGTGATTAGCTTTATCATTTTGAAGTTCTTCTTTAGTGCTCTTGAGAGTAATAAGGTGGCTCGTAGTTGAATGATATTCCTAAGATAAACTTGGTATTTAGCTTTATTATTATGGTTTTCTAATAATAGGTTAATCTTCTTTTCTAAAATAATTCCATCTAGCTTGAGTAAAGTGTCGCTAATCATAATAGTCTTATATTTAGAGCGAATGCTTTTATCCCCATTTTCAAATATGACTAGAATTAAGTAGCACATAAAATTAGAGCATCATGATTATCCTCTTAGCCAATATATTCCCCACATAATCTCTAAACTTAATCAATATATAGAGAAGATTAATTTCTAATCACTAATTTTATTTTTAATGTTTTATAAAAAATAATATATTATAAAACTTTGATTGATTTTTTCATTTTATTAACATTTTTTTCTTCTATTATAATCTAATTCTTCCATTTTATTAATATATGAAATAAAAATACAGTTACACAATAGTTAATCCTTGTTTTTTTAAATGATCAAATAATCAAATAAATTTATTACAAGATTTACTTTTTACTATATTAAATAACGATATAGTTGTAAAATAGTCTATCTTTATCTTTTGATATCATTACATACTTAAATAAGTGCTACACCATAGCTTTCCCATGTGGCTTAGTATAAAATTAGTGAAACTATATATTAAAAGAATTAGTTACTATGCATTATAAATATAGTTGCAAAATGAACAACCCTAGACACCTTATTGAAAATTTCTTACACTTTATATTAACATATATCTATGAATAATGTCATAATATTGATTGCACAATTCCTAAAGCTATGCACATTTTTCCTTAGATCTAATAGAGTTAAATTAGACTAGAATAATTAAAAAATAAAAATTTCATCATTTAGTTAGAATGGGTATATTATAGACTTCATGAAAGCTAAATAATAAAAGCACTTCAAATGGCCATCAACTTAGATTTTTTTGTTGAGAATCAATTCTATTCCATGCTATTAATGTACTAATATTCTTTGTGATTTTCAAAAATAATTATGGTAAATTTCACAATTAGAGTTATGTTTGATAAGACATAAACCAACTTAGCTAAAAAATGGAGGTATGATGTTGGGAATTATGGTGCATCAACCCTAAAGATTATGTTATTTGCCCATGATGATATTCTCATATGCTAAGTTTCTTCCTCAAACTCTACCATCTTAACTACTTTATTTTTCTAAGATGTATACAAAGTTTTCAAAGTCCATGTTGCTTTCCTATTATTATTATTTTTCATGGCCCGTAAAACAATTTACGAACAAGTTTCCTTTTTTCCATGATGATGTTCATTTTCTTCTAAATTTTCTTTTGCCCTAGGTTTGAAGTTGGAAGTAGAGTTTTGTTTTGCCAATATGCCAATTCCTTTCGACCCAATTTAACAATATGATGAACTTGAAGATGGGAAAAACTGACAAAGATTGTCTTGTAAATTGTGTGGATAGCAAATGACAAGAGGGGTTAGCCAATTGAGGTACCACTTAGCTAAAATCCTAGGGTATGATGTTGGGATTTGTGGTGCATCAACTTCAATGATTCTGCTAGTCACTCGTAATGATATTTATGGAAAGGATAGAAATATGAAAGAGGTCGCTTCTACCAAATATGAACTTTCTATCGATAGTGTAGCTTGATCTTCACAAATCACATGCATATCTGCGACTTACGGAAATGAGAAGGACTCCATGATTTCACCTTCCATGAGGACTTCAACTTTCTTAGTTCCAAGATCAAAAGATGGGGCATGGCCTGCCATCTTGTCGGCGGTTTAGAAAAAGGCGAAGAAAGAAGCAAATAGGGTTGTGGGCAAGACGTCTATTTTGGAGGGACATGCATTTGAGTATCACAAAGACCAATCCTTTATTACAACCAACATGTAATGTTATTTCTATTGTTGGGCAAACGTGTAAATGACTAGAGGAGTTGCCAATTCTTCAAGTGGAAAATTGAAGAGATGTAATGCAAGTTTAACATAATGCACTTAGAAGAAATTGCAAATGGGAGCCACTTCCACCTTAAGGAAACAAAATAATAGGATTTAAGTGAGTGTATCAAGCAAAATACAGGTCAATAAAATATAGGCGACTTTATCCACAAATGTAAGTGGAGCCTTGTAGCTAAAGGATCTGCCTAAGTGAAAAAAAACATACTACGAAAAAATGTTTGTACTTACTAAAATGACTACAATAGGAAAAGTTTGTCATTGAAACTCAATTTACTCGGAAAATGCATCAGTTAGATATCAAAATATCTACTTAAATAGTGCCTCAAGAGAAATATTAAAATATTATACATGGAACACTAAAAAAACCTAAAATATTTACAAAGAATAAACTAGGAAACAACGTCTACACTTATTACTAAAATAATTGATGAAAGAAACTTCTACACTTATTACTAAAATAATTAACCTCAGAACAATTTTGTCTTTATACATTAGTATGATGCTCAAGTACATAGTTTACACATTACCTTATATAATTTATATCCTACCAATGAATCACGTAAAAACATCCTGAAAAATAAGAATAAAACCCAACAAACCAATTACAATTCAAATAATAAAAATAAAAATATTGAAAAAATCAATTAATTTACACATTTTCATTTGATTTTAACATATAAATATAAACTATTCACAAAGCACCTTCAAATATTCTTACATTGAAATGAGAAACTTAAAATAACGGTTACCCATTAAGCTTTTTTACGTTGAATAACATTTTTTATGACTAGGCTTCAAGTGAGATCAAACCTATGGGCGTGCTCTATCTTTAAATCCATATGAGTATTTGTCACACGGTCACGTTGATACCAAATGGACTAACCTAATCTTGATAGTAGCACCATGATGAGAGGATTTTTGTACACAACAATCAAGTTTTGTAAAATCAAATAAAATAAAAAGCAGTAAAGGTGCAATGAAATAAACTCACACCAATTAAGTGTATGGTCCTACAAACCATCGTGACAAAATAAGAATACAACTCAACAAACCAATCACAGTTGAAATAATTATAATAAAAAATATTAAAAAAAATAAATATAATTTTATAAAGTTAACTTTACCAATTTTCGTTTGATTTTTACTCAAAAAGAAATTAATTGATACTCCAGGCTTAAACCAATGCGTTATCACTTGCTTTACTGTAGGGATAATAAAAAAAGAAAAAAAAAAATTATAAAGTTAACTTTACAGATTGTATTTGATTTTTAGTTAAAAGGAAATTAATTGACAATCAAAGCTTCAACTCATGCGTTATCACTTGTCTTGCGGTTTTTCAACTGGGCGATGGAAATACAACATTATCGATATTTTATTATAGGAATTATCGTTCAGTAGCACTGATATTCCAGGCATAGTACAAACAATTTAATATCAAGGCACAAAGTTACATTCTAATATTACATCACTATGGTAGGGAAATATTTCAAATTTTACAAAGTGGTATGTGAAATGTGTCGTCGTTTCAAATCCCAAAGAGGATCCAGGACAGTGAGGAACTATCATCAAGATAATGACTATTATAAAGTTGGAAGAGAGCTATTAAATTTTCTTAGTGATATTATATTTTATAGTAGTAAAATAATTAGTGTTTTTATAATAATGATGATAAAGATTTACTAAAATGATTATTTTAGTTTTACTTTTATAAACATAAAAGATTATTAAACTGACAATTTCATAAATATTTTGGATGTGATTGTAAATTGTACAATTTAAAAGATAATCATATTCATTTTCAACTTTTTTAATATTGTAAAAATAGTAGATGCTTTTATCCCAACATGCGCTTAAGAGTTGAGCAATACCTAATTTCACTATAAAGTTTATAAAAAATTACTTTTATTTTAACATTTTTTTAACATGAATGAAGATATAATATACTTTTGTTTTTAAAAGTTGAAGTGAATCACCTCCTTATTTTATATTTATATTTATATATATATATATATATATATATATATATATATATAACTAATTACTTTTATTTTAACATTTTTTTAACATGAATGAAGACATAATATACTTTTGTTTTTAAAAGTTGAAGTGAATCACCTCTTTATTTTATTTTATATATATATATATATATATATATATATATATATATATATATATATATATAACTAGTTACCATATAATATAAATTATTTGGAAATTTTGCTCAAAATAACAGCGTTTGAACACTTCATAAAAATAAAATTTCTTTACACATCACTCATGGAGTTTAACTTTGTTTCATATGAAACTTAATTTTAGTCATAAATTAAAAAAAAGGCATTTCATATTAAAACACATAATTATAAAAAGAGCGAGTATACTAATTTGAGATAAAAAATAATAATGCACAGACTACAATAATTTTACTATATCAAATCGTTCAACTATCAACATTGCATTAAAACTGACTTCACAAAAAATCTTTATTTATTTTTTTAACAGGAATGTGTAGGTTTTTTGTACTAAGTCTCTGGTTGGTCACGACAAATACCCAAGAGATTTGTTACAGTTGGTCATCTAACATATTTTCCCCTTGTGTGGTGATTTTTGATACATCCGAGGGATTACATAATATTTCATATTTCAATACATGCGTGTAGGAGTTCATCCTACAAAATCTTCCTAACAAAAAGAAAAATTTGTAACAAGCATACATCAATGAAAATTATTACATTCCTCTTTTGACAGTCCATTGAGGTCTGGAGAAACCCCCCTTCTTGCTTGCTTTCCACACTGGGATCCTTGAGATTGAGATTCAGAGCATAGATTTGGTCTTGTGAAACAACAATCTCTTGATGAAGTGCATTGCTTCCATCTATTTGTTTGGTCATCCTTCCCTTGAAATCTTGGACTTCCTCCATAAGGTTTACAAAAATTGCTAGTTGCTCCTGTTGCTTCATATTATTGATGAGCATATCCAATTGCATTGTGTATGTGTCCTAGGATATGTGTTCCTCTCTCCTGACACTTTCATCTAGTGCACCTCGCTTTGCTATTGATACCAAGTTCTCCATCTTTCCGAGTCCACACATTTATTTGCATAAGTAAGATAAGACAAGGAAGGGCTCCTATTGCTCTCGACATCCTCCCTTTTTCCTAGTGCAATAGCATTACTTTCCTCAACTGCCATTTTATTTCCCAATCCCATTGAACAACTTATCTTGATCTCCAACTTATTTGTTCAACATGGTGAGCCTTCAATATTGTATGCCTCCCAATTTTTTTGAGTAGCTCAATGCACAACTACAAAAGTTCCAACCTAGAAAGTTTTCAAGCATGCCATCAACTCTTCCATGTGTTAAGTAACTTCTACATCCACCCTTCGAGAGCCATATCAGATCACAGGAGACATAAGAACATATTTTTTCTACACAAGAATAACCGTCTTTGCTTTGTTTATCATACCAGGGGCCACACATATATAAGAAGAACTTAAAATAGGGTAAAAAACTAATTTGTAATTCTATTATGCCACTAAAGATTATAAACATATTATTCTGGGTGTAATTTCTCCACAAGACTTGCCAAATTCGCTAGCAAAGTCCTTTGCCTTTCTGCCCAAATTGAAATCCCAAATTCGAAAGGTATAATAGGTTGTGAGGTAACTATTTTGTTAGTTCTAATAACATTCTCCTAATACCACATGTGGTCAACAAATAACGAATATAATTCTCTATAATTGCCTTCAACACGGATGTGATCATCATCATGTGCAAGAGGTATGGAGTTCGAGTACTCTATGTCCTTTTAATTGTGTGGTTTTGGTCGAGATGGCAAATATTACCACTTGTGTGCATCAAATTAATAGGATTCCATGAGATCCATCGTGCCCCTACCTCCATTTTGATGTTGCATCCCATGACATCTCGCCATTCGCTCACTTGATTTATATTTCTTGACCTGACCATAATGTTTTTTGTTTATATCAAATGGTACCATGGTTTCCATTATTCCAATGTTTTATTCATTAGGATTATGGAAGATTCCACCATCCCAACTACCCATAAAGTTCTAAGTGCCCAACCTAAAGCCGACGGGATTTATTAGTACATTTGTCAATTTAATCATTTGACTTCTAAGGATGTGGAGGTATTGTTCTTGTGGAATTTCCTCGAAAAAACTTCTTATTCATTTCAATAGACTTTGTAGATGTTTATTCTTCGGCAACATTCCTTTGAAAATATGTTGGATGATTATGAGGGAGTACCTTAAGATTCTTATCTTATTTATTTGTATTTTTTTTCTAATGTGTCTCCTTTTAATAATCCTTACATTTTTTCTTTGTTATTTGTCTTTTGGTTGAATCCCCATGCATACTTATTTAATGTGTTTCCTTCAGGGTTATACGACCCCCTACCCCCCCCCCCCCTTCTTGCCACCCCTTGGAATTTTTTTTTGAGCTCCATTGAAACAAAGGATTCAACTTTCCTACTCCTTCCATTCTTGATGTGCTTGATCAGTTAATCTCAATTTCCATATTTCATCTCCTTGTGTTTCCATTATTTCTGCTATTATGATTCCTTTCCCTAGAGCTATAAGTTTTCTAAGCCATTCTTATCCTAGTGTGTCTAGGGTTTGGTCTGATTTGCCCAACTTTTGGCATCTAAAATTTTCACACATTATTAAAGTTTTCATGGCTCTTTACCTTGGTAATTTATGGTGATTCTTAAAAGTAGAATAGTTCCTAGCTACCTAAATTTTTCAACAAAGGAATTTTGGGAGGCATTCCCAAAACACTTTAAGCCTAGGATTGTTAGAGAATGAGTCAATATAAAATTTGGACCAAAATGAGTAAAATATTGAAAGGTCAATGGTCTAAGACGCTCTATTTTATACTCAAGAAAGAGATTCCACCCATACTTGGTGTATGGGCATTTGAAAAAATAAGTGTGCAATCATTTCTTCTTGTTGGTTACACATCGGGCATATCGAGGGTCCTTGGGCTCGTCGCTTCTAGAATTTTTTAGAAGTCAAAATTTTCCTGTGTGCTAATAACTAGAAAAAGGTATTAACTTTTGGAATTACATTTTCTTACCTTAGTTTCCACCATATATGTGATTTTTGTTGTAATTGAGTAGAGAATAACAACTCCTCATAACCATGTTTGATGGAATAAGTATACACTTTCCATCCCACTCAATCATCTTCATGTTGATGCCATGGACTATGTCCTTCTAGCTTTATGTTTCAAGACTATAACTAGGTGTGAAAGATGGGATGGCATACTACTAAGGTTCCACCCCACCCAATGGAAGTTGTCATCCCAAATAGATATGCCTACCTATGGAGATTTCCACCTAGTATCAAGGATTTCTTTTAATGGTTATAGTTATGTTAATATTTGAAGAGGTGGTTTGCCCATAATGTGACCACTCCAAACATTAATTTTCCTTCAATTTCCTGGTATCTAATAGAGATATTTATTTATGATAGGAGAAATGTTGGAGAGGAACTTCCATATCATCAATCCCCTTCAAGTGGGTTGGATTTTCCCGAGGCTTCTTTCGCGTTCGAGCAAGTGATATTTTTCTCTAAGAACCAATTTCCACCAATTTTATTTCTATGACATAAACCTCCAAATTGGATTTCCCCCCAGAATTTTTTTCATGAGGATGAGATCTCAAATTCCTAATCCATCGTGAACTCTGGGGGGCTTAATAGTGGCCCACTTATTCAAATGAAATATCTTTGTGCTTGATTTTCCTCCTTCCTAGAGAAACTTCCTTATTTCTTTGGTCAAATGATTTAGGACACTTTTCGGAGCCAAAAGAGCAGAGCACTTATAAAGAGGAAGGGTTGTGAGAATAGATTTTATTAGGACAATATGACCTACTAGATTGAGCCACCTTGCTCCCCATGCTCTAAATTTTCCTTCTAATTTGGAGAGAACCCTTGCCCAATCTTGATTCATATGAGTTTCTAGGCATATTGGGATCACCAAGTATTTGAATGATTTCAATGTTTCCATTGTCTGGAATCTTTAGATCACACAAATTTGCCACGGTTTGTCCACAAAAGTGTTCCAAAAATAGATTTGGGAATTTTTTGAGTTCATTTTCCCACTCAATGTCAGTAGGAAGTTATCCATTACTACCTTGAATCTCTTGGAAATTATTGTTGATGCACCACCATGTAGGAGTGTGTCATTTGTGAATTGTGAGCGATTAATGTTGATAACCCCTCTTACATATCTTATTCCTATAAGGATCGTTATCCTTGTCTCATGTTCTAGTCTGCGGCCAAGAGTGTCGACCATTATTATGTATACAAAGGGGGGAAATGGGAATCCTTGTCTGAGTCCTTTGCATTTTTTATGAAAACTAGCTACCCTTCCATTAACGATAGGAGAAATCCATGGCAAGCTTATACACAAGCTCACCCATTTTATAAAACTCACATTGAATTCAAGTTTCATCATTATTGTAAGGTGAAAGCTATGTCAGACACAATCAAATTCATTTTCCATACCCAACTTGAATATCATTCCTTTATCACGACACCTTTGGCTGGAATCAGTTGCTTCTTCCACTAGAGCTATATTTTCTAGTATGTCTCTTTGAGGGATGAATCCACCCCATTTTCAATGATAATACCAGTGAGTATCTCCTTAATTCTTTGAGCTAAAATTTTTGATATCATCTTGTAAGAGACATTGCATAGAGAAATTGATTGGTAGTAAGAAAATGAACACATATTAGATTCTTTAGGAACTAGGGCCAAGAATGAGGAATTCAATCCTCCACCTATGCAATTTCGTTTTAACGAGTATCCCACCATCCTGCAAAAACCATATTTAATTACTTCCCAAAAGAGTTGGTAGAAGTGAGTTGAGAAACCATCTGGTCCCGTGGCTTTATATACGCCAGAAAACTGCTCTCTTAATTTCTTCTTCTAGGGGGTATTCCATGAGCCATTGGTTAGTTTCTGTCATTATGAGTTTAGGCATGTGATCCAACATATAGGTTTTAGTGTCTACATAAGTGGAATCTCATTGATTATACAAGACATAAAAATGAGACACAATTCCTTTGATATATTTGAAGTCATTAATCAAGATTCGCATTACCTTGATTTCTTGAATATTATTTCTCCGTGCTCTACTTTTGGCCTTTTGGAAGAAATTTGTGTTCTTGTCCCCTCCTTGAAGCCAACTACTTCTCAATTTTAGCCACCACATTTATTCTTCCTCTTTCGTAAGTGTGTGATATTTTGCAAAAATTTCCATTTATTTTTGGAAGAGTTCATTTGTTTATGATCCTTGTTCAATTGAAGACTATAATTTTTCCATATTTCCCACATATTCTTGAATTGTCTCGAGTTTCTCTATCATTGATGCTTTAACCCAAATCATAATCCTCTCTTTTAATATTTTTATTTTTCCCCCAAATCTTAATGGGACTACCTATGACCCATTTGTTCCATGTTCATGCCACTAGATCTATGAATCATTGCTTTTGAATCCCAAGTGGGCTAAACATGGAGTGAAGAGGACCATACTTGATACTCCTAGATAATTACAATTCAATTGGTTGGTCAACTGAGCTTCTCCAGGGGAGGATGCAAGACCTAACTATGATTATATGGGATAAGAAGGAGTATGATAATATAAACCTATACAAGTTGGTAGCAAGGTGTCTTGACCCAGACCATCTATTGTTCCACATATACTTGTGTGTGACAGGTTTTATATCTAGTAGACAAAGTTTCTATATGAGATCTTCCATGTTTTATTGGAATTGATCTTTGACTTGGAATAACCGTTTCTTATCCTACTTATGTAAGTTGATATTAAAATCCCCTCCCATAATACAATTGTAGTTGTAAATGGTCTCCTCCAAGAGCATTAGAGAGGTCCAACAATTCTGCTTCTCTTGAAATTGAACTAACATATAAATATTTATGATCGAGCATACATGATTTGAGGGGAGATGTAAGAATTATGTCGCTATCCAATGGAGAGTTGAAGGATTATTTAGCAATTGGAGTTTCTAGGGATTCCACATTGTGCACATACCTCCATACACTCCTTGTGATCTAACAAATGCTATCATGTTTCCTTTCCATAACTTGTGTTGTTGATGAAGGAGCTCTCAATCCTCCATTTTGTCTCCTAGAGCAGGGCCACTGTAGACCTTTCTTTTTTTATTAGGGACTTTACTGTTGCCATTATTTTCCTCAAACCTATTCCCCTACAGTTATAGTAGATTATTTTCATCATTTACTTCTTGTGTGGGTTTCCCCTTGAGATGGGGTGGTACTATTTACCTTCCTTATGCATATGGACCCTTGCATTTTATGGTTCAGTACCACTTCAAGATGAAATTAATTTTCCTTTTCTGTCTTATCCAACTAAATATACCTATTTGTTTTCCTTCCCACTCTTCTATGCTTCTACTCTTGTTCTTGGCCTTTTCAGCTTCTAATTTTTTGGTGATAGAACCATCAATGACTTATCCAGCTTTAGCACCTTTTGGAGAGGGAATTTCGTTTTCCCTTGTTGAAGGCTCTTTGTGGTCCACGTGTTCCTGATCATATTCCAACAATTGCATCTTTTCATCTACATTTTCCATTACTCCTTATTTATTTGATATCATATCTAAAGGAGCAAGGTCTGTTTGAGGTATTTGACCCTCAACTTCAATTTTTAATGCTTCAAAACTATTTCCCCTTTTTCCTTCACTTCCTAGCATACTAGTGCATTCTCTCAAGCTTTTTCAAGATCTCCTTGGGGAGATTGATTCTTTCCCTTTGCTCCTCGAATGGTCAATTTTCTTTGGATGACTGTTCTATTAGTGTGGTGGGCCTCTTCTCCCTTTAGGTTATTTCCATTGTTCCCTTATCTTGCCTTGTTTGGGTTTCTCCTCATGTTTTTTTTTTGGTTACTACGAGAAAAATGAGCATATTCATGGGAGACCTTACATTTGAATGGGAGTTGGTCATAATCAACCTCTTGTATATGAGACAAACACTCCATATTCAAGTTTATTTTCATTGAGAGGCCTTTATCCAAATCCACCTCTACACAGATACATGCACATGAGAGTAAGCCCTCAAGTGGTTCAACATGATCAATGCACTTAGCAAAGGTGTTTCCAATGTTCTTGAATGTGGCTTCATTCCAGTAATGTATTGGGAGAAAGGGGAGCTTTACTCAAATAGGGATTGCGAAAGGGACATCAATGTCGGGATTGAAATCTGGGTTCCATCAATCCATATATAGTCGTTGAGCCTCCATGAATTAAAGCCCACTATGGAATATTAGGTCTTGATCTACTTTGTTTACAAGGGAAAAGGTGAATAATTCTTTCCCAGATAACAAAAAGGAGATCTCCACTTCTATCAAGGATTTCTAATTTTTCTCCACCCACATTCACATAGTTCATGGATAGGGCCAAAGATCCATGAACTGAACAAGAACTCATCGCTCTACAAGTTGTAGAGCCCTTCATCTAGCCTGAGGGGAAAATACTTCAAATTTTAAGATCTCCTCCAACTTTTTTTATCAAAGTGGGAGGTCTTAGACTTCCAGTATTTTGATACATTTGTGACCAACAAGTTGAAAGCTTCAATATCCATCACAAGTGGCAAGGGAGCCTGGCCATTTGAGGCAATTGACATCCCGACCAACCTACGAGGAGGAATGCCACCGACCCATTTTCCCAATCAGGTGAGTTGTAAATCTCTAAATCAAAATGCCTCTCAAATTCGTGTGTAGGTAACAACCTAAGATCCTGGGGGAATCTGCTAGTGTTAGGTTAAGTCCAACCTACAAATGTGAAGGCAGTAGGGTCATAGGGGAATTTGTAGGGTTTCAGGGGTGAATCATTGATCTAAAATGATCATAAGTTAAAAGTGATGTAGAATTGATTAGCCATTAATGGTTTGAATGTTAGCTGAAAGTGCGAAAATCCAAGAAAACTACTTGAGAAGAAATACTTTACGACAACTGATTAAACATAAGTAAGATGCATAACAGAAGTGAAAACAGTAAAAACACAATGATACTAGATATCAAAGTTGATTACGGAGTTCGTCCCTAATGGACTACGTCTCTGGGTCCGCTTTCAAGATGGGTGACCCCTTTATTAGAATTGAAACAGTAGAGTTCAATTACACAGAGATTTGATCAAACTAAATGTGCATGTAGGAAATTTTGATCAGTGTTAGAAGGAAGCTCTCTGAACCAGCTTTCCAACGCCTATCATGGTTCCCAATTCTGACTTTGGATGCTCCTGTTACACTGAAAACAAAACTGCCTATGACCTCCAGAATCCGCATACAAAAACCAAAACCACCAATCCCCCTTCAATGAACAAAAGCCACCTTTTATAGGCCCGCAGGTACATCAAAACCTCCTTTGGCCTAAACTTGGCATGAAAAAGCTGCAATCTGGGGTGGTTTGTCTCGGTCTAGTCATAAAGTGACACTTAGGATTAGGTTACATGGTGGTTTCATTTAATTTAGAACAAAAACCATAATAAACCAAAAAACAGACTTTGGTTATAACAAAACCTGCTGGTGGTCAGATTAACTGTGCAGAGGACAGAACTGTTACATGTGACTGGAGGTCTAACCATAACCCGCCACCTTGCAGGTTAGTTGCCAGTGGTTTTGGCAACCGGTCTGCGATGTGTCCATGTGACAGTGCTTATTAGCGACAATTTTAGCAACTGCGTGGTATCCGCGATGTTAGCTAATGGTGTGGTGAAAGGAATTCACATGCGACTGTCATCCGCTGAACCCCGCCGATGGTTAACCACTTAATTGTCAATGCTGCCTCTGACGGTTTATACATATCTGGTCACATGAACTAGTAACCCCTTGCGGTTCCGACACGGCTATCTATTGCAGTTAGGGACTGTGCTTACATTAACGTTGTGGTGAGCTCCGTTCATATGACAAGTCTTCTCCGACGTGTTTAGAGTTGGCGGTTTAGGACTTGATTTATGTATTTGTAATGTTTAACATGTAATGTGAATAGGCTGAGACTTAGGTTTAGGGTTTTATGTGTTAGATTTAACACATAGCAACATTGCAATAAGTCCAATGGTGTTTAGGACTTAGGTAATTGGTTTTAGATGCAATTAGTTAGGTTTAGGATTAGGTGTATTAGGTTTTAGGTTTACATATTTTGTTGTTAAAAACCCATGTACAACACATTGGCACAATGTGACATAAAACCCAAATACATATCGTCAACACAACTTCTTTTGCGATGAAATCACCTAACGACGAACCATATCAAACCACTGCAACGAACGACACACCCATGTCGATGATCAACCTGTGAGTGGACGAAAAAACCCAAATCCTGCTGAGTGAATGACAAACACATGTTGATGACCAATCCTAGTGGAACTGTCGATGAACACAAGTCGACATCCAGGTATAAAACCATCTCAACTGAACGCCATGAAAAACCATAAACAATACTTGAACAACCTGATCCATAACCAACACTGTTGAAACTGAATTGAATGCTAACGACGACATGAAACACTGATGAAAACACTGAACACTGATGATGAACCTATACAACTAATCTAACGAGATCCTTCTGGATCAATCCTCTCCACTTGAAATCTTTTAGACCACAAAAGTTTGGCTAAACAAATAATCGATGAGGGTAGAGCTCCCTCACTTTTCACCTTGTCCTTGTGATGTACCAATACATTCGATCAATCACCTACAAGTGATGACCATGATGATGGTGACCATGGCACATTTTGGATTGATGACCTATTCCATCCATTTTCAATATGTACAACTTGCGACAATGGTCAAACAACCTGTTATGAACATGGAAGTTGATTTCTTTCCATGAAGAACCATGAGTTAGTGATTCATAATCATCTTTGAAAACAATCTCTACAAGATATTGTTCAATACCATCAACATGTATTAACAATCTATTTTGCAGAATGACAGAGAAAATCAAAGATACTTTTGACATCAAACTAGCTACTTGATTTAACATACTTTCCTGCTTCTTGATTACTAAGTGAACTTGCTGCAATGAACCCATCAAACTGTAAGGTGAAAATTGCTGCAACTTAGTTTGTCTTTGAAAGTATTGAATTAGTTGTTGATTTGTTTGAATCACTTTTTCTTCATTTATTAAATGATGTTTCCATTGATTAGCACTTTTCCCTAATGCATAAGTTTCCCTTAAACACTTTGACATTGCTTTAGAAAAGGCTTTGATATGAAAACAAATAGGTTTCCTCTCCACTTGAAAAGAGGTTTCCAAACTGTTCGAAACATGAAATGGTGACACAATATAAGAGAAATTGAACACTGACTTTCCCCAATACTGACCTGTATCCTTGTAACTGTTAATTTCCAAACTTGGACTGAATTGATTCATTTTGACATTAGGAAGAGGAGCTTTAGGCACAAACTGTAATTCATGTTGTATTCCCTGCTTATGAGTAAGATGTTTGGTTTTACATAGAACTGGAATAATTTCTCTCTCTCTCTCTAATCAAACTATCTTTAAGCTGAGTCTCATAATTTGAAAAAACATAATTGTTATGTTGTTCCTTTACACACATGATTACAAATCTTTTATTTGAACTTATTAATCACTTCATCTGATTGGCAACAACTAAATTAAAGTGATTTTTGTTTTGATGTGCCCTAACAATAAATTCAACCCCATCTTTCTTAAGGTGATATTTCTGTTCTCTCCTGTAAAATACTTCATCACGATCATCAAGATAAGGACTTCCTAAGACAACTTCACATATGTCTACTAGAACCACATCTAATTCCACTTCATCAATGTAATTAGCTGTAATGGAAAATCTTAATCGACATTGTTTGGTGACTTTTATCTGAGTTGATTTATTTAGCCATCCTAATGGGTAAGGTCTTAGATGATTCCATGTTTCCAAACCCAAAATTTTAACTAAATATTCAGATATTAGATTGGCCTATGATCCACTGTCAAACATTGTATCTATCTTTGTATGCTTAGAATTTATCCTTATGTTAAACAATTCAACTCTTTTATCCTCATTTGAAGGATTTATGTTTGATGAAGATGCAATAGTTTTCGAACTTGAACCAGTGTCAGAATTTTTACCTATTGTAACCATAGTAGTTATCCTCCTTTCATCACCTGAATCTGAACTTAGATCTTGCTAGACTACTGCAATGGCCTTCTTTTCATCCTTCTCCTTAAGGAACTTTTTGGGCTCAAGTTTTGGATCAAGTTTGCAACACTTAGATTCACCATGACCAATTCTATAGCAATGAGAATAAGTAGGTCTTTCCTTCTGAGCTATCGTTGATTTCTTTCTCTTCAAATTATTCTTCCCCTTACTGTCATTGGAATCTTTGATTTCCAACTCTTTGGATGACTGCAATGAAAACTTGAATGGTCTGCCATCTGATTCAATATGTATGGCCTGAACACACACTTCATCAAAATCATCAGGATTAAACAAAAGTAAAGTATGCTGCAAATATGAATGTAAACTACTGATGTATTTTAATAAAGTTTCACGTGTATCCAATGAAATACCAAGCGCCTATGCTTTCTTTTTGAACTCCTGAGTAAACTCCTAAACACTCTACCCTTTACCTTGCCTCAGATGCTGCCAATCAATAACAACTTGCTGCATGTATCCTAAAGGATAGAATTGTTTCCTAAGAGCTTTTAAAAACTTAGACCATGAAGAGATGACTTTTCCTTTACACTTTACATCTATATGAGTTTTACTTTCCCACCAGATTAAAGTTGTTCCCCCCATTCTAAGTGTAGCTAACTGAATTTTCATTTTATCATCAGAAATGTTCTGAATACGACAATACACTTCTAATTGCTTAATCCAGTTATCTAACTTTTCATGATTCATTTCGCCATCATAAATAGGTAACTCAAATTTCATGTCAAGTTTCAAAAGAGATGTTTTCTTAGGTTTCTTTTCTGTTTCAAATTCTTCACTGGAAGAAGAAGAAGAAGATGGTGATGGAGATGATGGAGGTGAAGGTGGTTTATCAGCCTTTCCTTTACCTTTGTCCTTCTTCGATGTCTTTGAAGAAGAAGCTGCATATCTTTCCTTCTTATCTTTGTACAGTTCTCCCAACATCTACCGCACAGTCAAGAATGCTTTCTAAAACTGTCCATCACTCATCTTAGTTTCAGTGTTTTCACCTGCATCAAATCCTGTCATGGTCGACTTATGAACGACTAGTCATTTTCCAATCTTTGGATCGATCTACTCAAGGATTCCTTCTCCTCGTTGCGACCTTGACCTGGTTAATATTCAATGGAAAATTCTACAAACGCAACCTGCTCTGATACCAAATTATATGATCTGAAATGATCATAAGTTAAAACTAATGTAGAATTGATTAGCCATTAATGGTTTGAATGTTAGCTGAAAGTGTGGAAATCGAAGAAAACTTCTTGAGAAGAAAGACTTTACAACAGCTGATTAAACATAAGTAATATGCATAACAGAAGTAAAAACAATAAAAACACAGTGATACCAGACAACAAAGTTGATTATGGAGTTCGTCCCTGATGGACTATGTCTCTGGGTCCACTTTCAAGATGGGCGACCACTTTATTAGGATTGAAACAGTAGAGGTCAATTACAAAGATATTTGATCAAACTAAATATGCATGCAGGCACTTCTAATCATTGTCAAAAGGAAGCTCTATGAACCAACTTTCCAACATCTGTCACGGTTCCCAATTCTGACTTTGGATGCTCCTGTTACACTGAAAACAAAACTTCCTATGACCTCCAGAATCTGCATACAAAAACCAAAACCACCAATCCCCCTTCAATGAACAAAAACCACCTTTTATAGGCCTACAAGTACATCAAAACCTCCTCTGGCCTAAACTTGGCATGAACAAGTTGCAATCGGGGGTGGTTTGTCTTGGTCTAGTCATAAAGTGACACTTAGGATTAGGTTACATGGTGGTTTCATTTAATTTATAAAAAAAACCATAATAAGACCCGAAAATAGACTTTGGTTATAACAAAACCCATTGGCGGTCAGGTTAACTATGTGGAGGATGGAACCGTTACATGTGACTGGCGGTTTAACCATAACCTGCCACCTTGCAAGTTAGTTTCCGACAGTTCCGGCTACTGGTCTGTGACGTGTCCATGTGACAGTGCTTATTCGCAACAATTTTGGCAACTCCGTAGTAACCATGATGTTAGATAATGGTGTAGTGAAATGCATTCACCTACGACTGTCATCGTTGAACCTCGCCGATGGTTAACCACTTAATTGTCAATGCTACCTTCGATGGTTTATACATATCTGGTCACATGAAATCGTAACCCCTTGCGGTTCTAACGCGGCTATCTGCTACGGTTAGGGACTGTGGTTACATTAACGTTGCGGTGAGCTCCGTTCACATGACCAGTCTTCTCCGATGCAGTTAGAGTTGGTAGTTTAGGATTTGATTTATGTATTTGTAATGTTTAACATGTAATGTGAATATGCCAAGACTTAGGTTTATGGTTTTGTGTGTTAGGTTTAACACATAGGAATGTTGCAATAAGTCCAATGGTGTTTAAAACTTAGGTAATAGGTTTTAGATGCAATGAGTTAGGCTTAGGATTATGTGTATTAGGTTTTAGGTTTACATATTTTGTTGTTGAAAAACCCATGTACAACACATTGTCACAATGTGACATAGAATCCAAATACATATCGTCGAGAAAGCTTCTTTTGCGACAACATCACTTGACGATGAACCATATCGAACCCTTGCAATGAATAACACACCCATGTCGATGATCAACCTGCGAGTGGACAACAAAACCCAAATCCTACGAGGTGAACAACAAACACATGTCGACGACCAATCCTGGCATAACTATCGATGAACACAAGTCAACAGCTAGGTACAAAACCATCTCAACTGAATGCCATGAAAAACCATAAATAATACCTCAACAACCTGATCCATAACCAACACTGTCGAAACTGAACTGAATGTTGATGATGACACGAAACACAGACGACGACACTGAACACTAATGATGAACCTGTGCAACTGATTTGACGAGATCCTCCTGGATCAATCATAGCAATACAGATTTACAATAAAACCTTTATTAAAAATAATATATATTTTAATTTTTATAAATTTCATATATTTTTGCTTTTTTTTTAACATTCAGTACTAAAAGATAATATGTATTGTAAATTGGAAGAGGACATCCCAACGATTCACATAATTACGGCTGAAAAGTTTCCAAATTATCATTCAATGTAACAATTGTTGTTCATTTACAAGAGATACACAATAGTTGCATGGTGTAATAAAATTGGCAATAATGTGTTTAGACCATATGGCGGTTGTACGAAAGGCAACTATGTCGTTATTATTCGACTAGTTGATGTATGAATGTGGCCCTAAAAACAGAGTGTAAAAAGAACTTCACCGTACATATTTTATCTTTTATAGAAATAAAATGAACGAGTTGATCGATCGTCAAGATTTTATCTACTAGTAATTACCTTTCGGCCTTGAAGCTACTGGGGAAGAACTATGAGCATTCAAGTCATGGTGTACTTCACTTAGTTTCTAAAATAATCACGAGTGTTTTTTTAGGGGTATCTTTACCTTGGTTGTAGATATATGGAATATTTTTGAATTTCACATATAGAAGTGAAGTCAAATAATTGACTTTTTATTCTCAGATTCCAAATTTTTCATATAATCTATAATCTAATTAAATTTTGAGCAAAACCATGAAATGAAAAAAAGAAAAAAGACTCACTTATTTGTAAGAATCGAAAGATGACAATAAACCTAATCAAGATTATTGCATCCATAATTTCTCTCCAGTAGATATGTAAGAAGGTATGGAAGCGTTGTCGTCCTATCCTGTTATGTAAAATTACATTAAAAAAAATATAATTAAAAAAATGATGTTAATAATTACAAAAAAAATGAGTTAAAATAGCCAATTTACTTTTTTGGACTTCCCGTTTTTACAATCCATGGTTTTCCCATGATATTCTTAATCCATGATTTTTCTTAGACTAGTATTTAGTTTACAAAATTTTGGGGCTTTTTGGTTTATGTTTCCTTTTAAATTCAATGGTACGCAATTTCAAGTTTTTGCTAATTTCATGGTTTCATAGTGACGACTGAGATTTTTGTTATATTGGAAGTAATGCTTTTGTGTCTTCCATGTGTTGTTGTGAGTTGTCATTGTGAGCTCCCAAGCATCATAGAAGTTGTTGATTCCTATGTTATGAGTTGGAATCATAATCTAGATGTGTTGAAGTCAGTGTGTTATGTCCTTTATATCTGTATCCCTTGTGATCAATGAAAAATATTAGAGTATGTTTTGGTGTTGTGTGTAATCGCTTTCTTTGCTCTCTTCTATCTTTTCTCTCTTCTATTTTTTCTAATATGTTATTATCATTTTGCAAGGTTTAAGTTTTTTACTAATTTTGTGTGCTTCTAGCAGAAAATATTTGGACAGAAATGGCTTATGTAGCTTCAAAAATGGGTATTGTCATGAAGTCTGTAATTCTAGTCGTAAAAAAAATGTGTGTTGCCTTCAAGTCATCCAGGGGATGTTGCTGCACCTACTATGTGTCGTAGCTTGTTAACAACTACAAAAAAATACAAGCCTAAGGATGATTCGTTGATTCAGGATGACAAACAAAACAACCAGACTTCTAAAACACATCGTGGGTGTTTGTCTAATACGTTTGTGGGTGAGCATCTTGAAACTCATTTGAATTCTATCCTCGTTAGGTTTATTATGTTGTTATTAAGTAATAAACCCTTCTTTTATTTTTCCATGTAATATATCCATTTTATCCTCCGAGGAGCTTAAGGTTTGGCCTTAATCAACTGTTCGATAATCCTTTCCTATTGGGTCTCACTAGACAAGACATGCTATGAGGGATGTGTCTAGACAAGGAATGTCATGAGGGGTGGGTCTAGAAAGGCATAGGATGCAGTGGAAGAGAAGGAAGCTCAGTATGTGTGGGTGGACCTGTTAGGATTGGGGAAGGAAGATACCAATATATATGCCTTAGACTATGCTATTGGTGTAGTTCTCACCCAGCACGGGCATCTAGTGGCCCATCATAGTGAGACACTTTCTGATACAATTCATAAGTACCCGATCTATGATAAAGAGATGTATTCCATCGTCAAGGCTTGTCGACAATGGAAGCATTAAATTATGGTGAAGGAGATAGTCATCCACACCGATCACTGGCCTCTTCAATTTATACAGATACAAGGGAAGTTGTAGAAATATCACCATCAGAGGCGGTCTACATATCTGCAACAATTCCACTTGAATATTATATACAAAAAGGGCAGCATGAATCATGTTGCAAATTGCCTCAGTTGACCCCTAGTTGCAGAACTGACTACTATTCTCAACTCTTGTGGCCATGAGACCTCTTGATGGCTGCACCTATACAAAAATGATCCATAGTTCGCCTCCACATACTAAATGCTTGTAGATGCTTGTAGATGCCATGAGACTTCTTGATGGCTACACCTATACAAAAATGATCCATAGTTTGCCTCCACATACCAAATGCTTGTAGATGGAAAGCAAGTTCATGATTTCCACCTCCAGGACGCATTACTATGCTACCTGGGCCACCTTTGTGTTCCTCCAAGCGAGCATACCAAGCTGATTTAGGAGGCACACTATAGTCAGGTCATAGGACACTTTGGTGTGGAGAAAATTGTTGTTGTACTACAAAATTACTTTTATTGGCCAAAACTTCGACTTGATGTTGGGAAATATATTAGATCTTGCACTGCCTGTGCCATCACCAAGCCAACCATCAAGAAGCAAAGCTTGTACACTCATATCCCTACTCCCAACCAACCATGGGAATCCATCTCCATGGACTATATGTCTGGCCTCCCTTCTACCAAGCATGGTAATGACTGTGTATTTGTGGTTGTGGATAGATTTTCTTAGACGGCTATATTGGCGGCCTGCAAGAAGAGTATCACAACAGAGGACACTACCAAACTCTTCCTTGAATGAGTATGGGTACATTTTAGGATCCCGTAGAACATTATATTAGATCATGATAGTAGGTTCTTGAGCACATTTTGGTCAAGCTTATGGACACTATTGGACACCAAACTCACCAAGTCGACTGCCTTCCATCCCCAGACTGATGGTCAGACATAGGTTATCAATAGGATGATTATGCACATACTCTATGTGTACAACTCCAAGCATCCACACACCTGAGATGAGAGTATTCCCTATGTGTAGCACAATTACAACAAAGCTCTCCATAGATTGATTGGTCGCAGTCCCTTTCAGTGGGTCTAGGATTTCAACCATTATGTCTGATTGATGTTGCAATGCCTCATGCGACTACATAGATAGAATCCACACATGTATTGTCCAAGGCTAATAAAGTGACTAGATTTATTGAACGCATCCAACACATCCGCTAGCAGGTTCATGACATATTAGAGAAGTCAAATGCCAAGTACAAACAACGACATGATCAACATTGGGTGCCACACAACTTTCAGGTGGGCAACAAAGTTTGGTTGCATTTGTAGAAAGAACGCCTTACCGAAGCCCATTGGAAACTTATACCACTCTGATATGGTCCTTACACCATTACCAAGGCTATGGGAGACAATTCTTTTGAGCTCAACATTCCCCCATTCCTTGGCCTACACCCAATGTTCAATGTGGACCACCTTCGACCATACTTCCCAATATTATTGGACACATCAGATATTGCAGAACAACTCACACCAATAGACTTAAACCCAGACTGCATGGAACAAGCCACAACTGATCGAATTATGGACACACATATCAAGAACACATACCAGCAGAAGATCCAACTATATCGGGTTGTCAAATATGGCCAACTCCTGCACCAAGGCAAGTGGCTCACCAAGGACCAAGTTTAGTAGATGTTTCCCCATCTCATGGAGGTACTCAATGCAATGGGGACCATTTCTTCCTAAGGGGGGGTTTATCCAGGTGGATGTTGGTGGCTATCCGCTTACTCCACTTGGACCCCCACCACTGTCTCTTTCAGTTTTTCAGTTTCCTTAATTGTAGCATAGTTGAATATTTTTGTCAGTTTATCGGGTCCTGAACTTTCAGAGCCATTTTGAAGCCCTAAACAACATTTTTTGGGAAAATTGAGGCACACATGGTACTTTGATTGATTTTTTTCACTCAAAAGTTGTAGTCCTCTGATAGATATTTCAAAGGAGGTATTGTGCACATCAAATGGAGATCAAATGCCAATGTTATGACCCGAGGAAGTTGATGTACCAATTTACCAAAACTTGGCCCATAGATTTGGCGCTTTATCTCCTAGGGTTAGGTTTTCTGATGTTTAGGGTTTTCCATTATTTCTCAATAATAAATAGGCCTTTGTGCCTCATTGTAAAATAGTTCAAAGGCATGTAGCTGCCACATCTCTTCTCAGAGATAAGCTACCATCACCCGAGCTAGTCTTATTTCCATTCCGTTTGTAAGCATATTTCAGTATTTGATATTAATGAAATGAAGTGTTATTTCTACTACATCTCTTTATTTATTGTTATATCTATAATTTGTTGCATTCTTTTATAATTTCAGATCAATAGTGTGACATCCCTTGGTTAATATTCTTTCGTTGAAAATAAATTGGAATTAATTAAAAGGATGAGAGAAAGGGACACATATTCTAGTTGCTTTAGGAGGGAGATTACTTAAGGAATGGGTTGTTTTAAATAACAACCCTAGTTGGATGACTAGTTTTAAATGGGATGAACGTGTAATAAATCTAAATGAAGCAAAGAGGATAGGCCAAAGTATCCTTTAAGCCCCAACAATAAGGAAGAAGAGGACAAAATATTAAAGAAAGCATGAGCTACATTGTCCAAGGAAGTTTTGACTACGTGGAGCATTAGAAAGAGGGAGACGACTCGTCTATGATAGGCCCAAAAATAGGCTTGCGAGAGGGAGAACTCATTGACGACTGTTCATTAGGGAGTTGGAGAACACACATGGGCTCTCTCACACATGCATAATAGAAATAAATAGTGGTGAGCACTAGAGAAATTCTTCCAAGGGTAAAAGGTGTAAAGGGAGAAATCACTTGCATGCATATGTAGAGTAGGAGAGTTAGGATAATAGTGATCAACACACAAAGTGGTTGAGCTCTAGAGAAAATGAACCAGTCGGTGAAACTTCTAAGAGGCTTGTTGGGTGAAAAAAAGATGGAGAAAAATGGTTTTCTTGAAGTTTGACGAACAACTAGAAGCTTGTGGATGGATGAACCATTAGCTAGGAGAGAAGCACCCAGGTACTTTGGGAGTTAATGAAAGACTAGGTGTTGATAACATTGGTGCATGCTCTCACTAATGAATTATCTAGTAAAAATAACTTCTATGCTCCTACAATAACTTATCCACTGAAGAATATTCCTTGATGTGGACTCTCTTCTCTTGAATGAGAGCTAAAAACTCTCTGCATTGTGATATCTTGGCATGGATGTGATTATGCCTGAAAAACCTGAATGATAACGTGAGTGGTTGGTGATGATGGAAGTTTGGCCATGTGGTATCCTATTGTAGTTGTTTTGGTTGAAATTCCTCAGAAGCACTCCACCTTAAGTACTAGATTCTGGCTCAAAGTTGAAAACTATAAGTAGCTATGGTTGTAGCTTGTCTATAGTTGGGTGGAGAGTTAGAGTCCCACTCTCAGTTGCCAAGTCTCTTATAAGATAATTTCACTCTTTTGTTTGTGCTTGAGTTTGTTATTATGTCTCTATTATTTACATGGAAATACTTTTATGATAATTCTACTAAGTTTTGTTCTTGAATGAATCAAGAATGTAAATGATTGAGTAAAATCATATGATATGGTTCGTTATTTGTGAAGGTACTAATCTTGAAATAACTTAAGAATTCCTACACATGAATGGATTGAAATCTCTGTAAATGGGTAAATTATTTATGTAGACTTGTTGGAATATTTAGTCTCTTTGTTATTGAATGACATCTATTAACAGCAAGGAATGTGATTCTTTTGAATAATTGTCCCTAGAATATTTTTTAGAAATGCCTTAATTCCTGTAATTATCTGAGTCTACAAATTGGTCTAAATGGCTTATGTATTTAGAGATGGGTATATCTTTGTAATACTTATTGTTTTGTAGAAGGAATGTTTCAATTCCCATGTTTACTCTGAGCTTGAAATCCATCTAATTAGTTGAGCATGAAGGATGAGAAAAAACTTATTGTTAAAATGCTCTCTCTATGTTTTAATGACCTATGCAATTGGCCCGTACAACTTGGCATATTTTTTCCCATAAGCTTACTAAGAAAGGACAAAGTTATATATATATATATATATATATATATATATATATATATATATATATATATATATATATATATATATATATTGGTCTAAATGGCTTGTGTATTGAGAGATGGGTAGATCTCTATAATATTTATCGTTTTGTTGAAGGAATGTTTCAATTCCTATGTTTACTCTGAGCTTGAAATCGATCTAATTAGTTGAGCATGAAGGATGAGAAAATACTTGTTATTAAAATGCTCTCTCTATGTTTTAATGACCTGTGTAATTGGCCTGTACATCTTGGCATACTTTTTCCCATAAGCTTACTAAGAAAGGAAAAAGTTATATATATATATATATATATATATATATATATATATATATATATATATATATATATATATATATATATATATATATATATATGTTGCAAGCTAAGGAGGGCCTTATAAAACTATACATATGCCAGGTCAAGTTGGGAATAGAGTCATCATAGCCAAGACTAGGTTAAGTTCCTTTGGAATACCACAGGTTCAAGACTATGCATATAAACTGAGCAGGAATCGAGCCTTAGTACTCATAGGGCTCGAGCATTAAAATGCAGTGGATTATGTATAGTAGAACCATCGGGATAGAGTTTTGAGGGTGGAAAGGCCCAGGATCTTCACCTTTAACTTAAGCCCTGGGGCTAGCAGTTTAGGAATTAGAAGGGTTGGGGAACCCAATCTTGGCAAGTCAAGTGACAGGGATACATAACTAAGTGCATAAGAATGGGAGATTTGGGTTGTAGATGGATAAGAATCCATAGCCATTTCGTTACCCCATAGGTTTTAAGTGGAGCACAAATGGAAATTCTTAAGGTCAAACTTTTGAGATGATGTGGTAGTGGGTTCTATTGAATTCCCAAAACAATAAAGGAAACCTTAGTCAAATAATATGTGAAACCCCTTGGTGGGATACACAGTCATATGGAATAAAACATGGAGGAAGTGAATATGGATGATGTTTCCTAGCAATTGGGGCTGGGGAGGTCACCCTAGAACCCAAATATTTCGAATGTAGGGCATCATAGAACGTACGAGATTTAAATCCCTGGGTGATCTGTCCTGAGGGACCCATTAGTGAAGAAGAATGTCATGTGTCGTGGATAAGTTCGCTTTCTGATCAAAGGGGAGTTGTGTTGTGACGCGGAATTGAAATGCCACGTGAGTTGAGGAGATTCTCTGTTATGCAACCAACTCACAAAATAGAAGAACATATAGATCAACTACTTCAAAAATAGCCTATTTGAGGGGAACCTCCTTTACACTACAAAAATGAATAATTCTTTGATGATTCAAATGAAAAAACCTCATTACTATATATAGGAGTCTATGGGGTCACAATATAATTAGATCTAACATAGTAATAATAATGTGAGGGCACAACAATAACAATAGTGGGCTTCTATGGGGCACAATAATAACAAATTGGGGATAACATGGGCACAACAGTAACAATAAGGGCTACAATAAAAATAATAATGGGGGAATACACTAGTATTATAGGGACCTAACATGCCCCTCTCTTTCAAAAAAGTGTTGTCCTCAATGCTTGAGTAGTTCTGGATGCTTCTGTATAAAATTCTTATCCTCCCATGTGGAATCTTCAGTGGGTAAGTTCTTCCACTTGATGAAATACTTTGAAATTGATCGATTTCGTAGCTGTCGAGTTCTTGTTTCTGTGAGTGCTTCAGGTTCCAATATGATTTTTTCTTCCTTGTCAAGTTTTGGAAATATTATTTGAACTGGGAGCTTGTCACCTATAACAATCCTCAAGCATGAAACATGGAAACTGGGTGCACTCAGGAAGATGCTTGAAGCTCCAATTTGTATGCCATAGTACCAATATTTTGCAACACCTTGTACGGACCATAATAATTTGGTGATAATTTATTATCCTTCTTAGCTTGCTTGAGGGATATTTGTTTGTACATTTGTATTTGTAGAAATACCCAGTCACCTACTTCAAAACTTCTTTCACTGTGATGTTGATCTTCCTATTGTTTCATTTTATTCTGTGCCAAATTGAGGTTATCCTTTAAGAGTTGAAGAAATTGTTGTTGATGCTCAATGTGATCTTCCTCTGCTTGGACCTTAGAATTTTCTCTTAAATATGATGTGATAGATGGTGGATGATATCCATAAAGTGCCATAAATGGGGTCATTTTTGCTGCAGTAAGGAAGGAAGTGTTATACCACCATTCAAACAAAGGCAACCACATGAACCATTATGTCTATTTATCAGATACAAAGCAATGAATATATCCTTCCAAACATTTGTTCACTATCTCAATTTGCCCATCTGATTGAGGATGATAAGATGCACTATGAGCTAACTGAGTACCCAGACAAGGAAATAATTTCGTCCAAAATTTTCCTATGAAAATGGGATCTTTGTCACTTGCAATAATCTTTGGGTTTCCATGTAGCTTTTGTATTGTTTCCATAAATGTAGTAGCAAATGTATTGGATTTAAATGGATGAGATAATGCACAAAAGTGTGCATACTTGGTAAGTCTATCTACTACCACCATGATGACACTCTTTCCTTTGGACTTGGGTAAACCTGTGATAAAATCCATTGAAACCTCCTCCTAACATTGATTTGGAATGGATAAAGGTTGTAACAGACTCGGGCTCATATAATCTCAACTTTATTTTGTTGGAAAACGAAACATTCCACCACAAATTTTTGAATATCATATTTAAGGCTATCCCAAAAAAAATCATTCTTAACCTTGTGGTATGTTTTTAAAAATCATGAGTTCCCTCCTAACGGAGAGATGTGCAATTCCAGAAGAATCTTTTGTTTTATTTGGGAATTCTTACAGAGATATAAGTAATCTTTGTACCATAACGAATCATTTTTCCAACTAAATGTGTTAGATGTATTGGGATCTTGTTGTAACTTTGAATGAGTCCCCACACTTCTCCATCATTCTTCCATTCATCCCTTGCTTCATTTATCCAATCTAATTGGAAAACAGAAATGGCACGAAACAATGCTTCCACACCCTCATCCTTTCTTGAGAGTGCATCTGCAACAAACATTTTGCTTCTCTTTTTTGTAGATGATTTCAAAATCGTAACCCAACATCTTAATGACCCATTTTTGCTACTCTTCTAAAGATAATGTTTGCTCTAAAAAGTATTTAAGTCTATCATGATCCATTGTTACCTTGAAGTGTTTTCCCATTAGGTAAGGTCACCATTTCTTAAGTGCATGTAGTATTTCCAACATTTCCTTCTCATAAATAGCTTTGTGTAAATACTTTCCTTTGATTGGATGCCTTTCAAAAGCAATGGGTCTTCCTTATTGCATTAAAACAACACCAATTTCATTTCTTGAGGAATCACATTCCATAATAAAGGTTTTTGTGAAGTTTCGTGTAGCTAATACCAGTGCTTAGCACATTGCCTCTTTAAGATGTTCAAATGCCTTCGTTTCTTCTGGAGTCCAAGAAAATGCATATTTCTTTAGTAATGTTGTTAGAGGTGCTGCTATTCCCCCATAATTCTTAACAAACTTGTGATAATACCCTATCAACCCAAGAAATCCTCGCAAATTCTTTATGGATGTGGCAATGTTCCATTCCTTAATGGCTTTATTTTTTCTAGGGTCTATCTTAACACCTTCACGAGATAGAATATGGCCCAGATATTCCACCTCCTGTACTCCAAAGAAACATTTGGAAGTTTTTGCATATAATTGTTTCTCCTCCAATAGTTTAAGCACCCTGTCAACATGTTGAACATGATCCTTCCAAGACTTTTTGTAGATTAGTATATCATAAAAAAAATACTAACACAAATTTTATAAGGAAGGGTTTGAAAATGGAATTCAACAAACCTTGAAATGTAGAAGGTGCATTGGTAAGGCCAAAAGGCATGACCAAGAATTCATAATGATCCTCCTGAGTTCTAAATGTTGCTTTCAAAATGTCTTTAGTCTTCATTCTGATTTGATGATATCCTGAATGAAGATCCAACTTGGTGAAGTAAATTGCTCCATGTAATTCATCAATGACAAGAATGGGAAATTTATCTTTAATAGTGAGCTTGTTGAGCTCCCTTTAATCCGGACACATGCACCATGATCCATCCTTCTTGTGCACCAACACTACTGGAGCATGAGGCTTGAAGACAAAAGACTTCGATTTTATTCCAAAAATACAAAAAAAGTTTACAAGCAAAGGAGTGGGATCCTTTAGCTGTCAATTTACAAAGCTTTCTAGATAGGATTTGAGCTAGAATTTAGGGATTTGGATTATCTTGTAATTAATTCAAGTAGTTAGGCTTAGTTGAGATTCTCGAGGAGAATATCATGCAAATTAGATAGGATTAGGCAGTTTCGATCCATTGATTTAGGATCTGGTTGTTGTATGTAATGGTATTTATGTAAGTTTTGAATTAGTGTAATGGGATTTGGCTGTGGAGGATTGTATTGCAGAAATTGGAATCTCTTTGTGTCTCTGTGTATTCTGTGCATGAATGGTCAATCCCGGAGGTTTGAAGTTCCTTCGAAATATTTCTGAGTGTTGTGGATTTCCAGTTTGGCCTTTAGAATTAGAGTTTTGTATAATCTTGTGTTATCACGTTTAAATCTTCATACACTGTGCATTTAAATAATTTGAATGTATTTCAAAACCACAAGGTTTAGTTAGCGATATCCTGAATATAACTTAGAGACAGATTAAACTTGGCGGAAGCACTAAAACCTTGGCGGAATGAGGAAAACCTAACAAATTTGTGAGAAACCCAGGGAAAGATCTGAATCGTCCGATCAACAGACCCAACAGATCTAATGGTCATCGCGTGCCAACAAGTGCATGTGTTAGACATAATAGAAAGGCAGTCTTCGTAGGAGAAAGTTTTTTCTCACACGATCTCAAGGTGGTAAGTTGTATTTGGAATTTTCACATGATTACACTTAGCAATCAACACGTAGCACAAGAAAACTGCTTTTCTCACGTGCTCTCAGCTCGTTAAACATCGCGTAAGAATCCATACGAGATTACGCATCAATCGTTGGATCAAGCGGGATTGATCAACGATGGAGATCATCCGGCTAGTTTCCGAGAAGGGAAAGCGATAACTATTGGATTGAAAAATGAGATCAATGATGAAGGTTTAACGCACTAAAGATTTGTGGAATGATGGACGTAATAAGGTTTTAAACTGAAGTTTTAATTCTTTTTGATTCCATAGAAAAAGTGAAGGTTTGCCATATTTCAGGTAAATTTAACAGTTTTGTTGTTTTAGCAGAATATCTAAAATTAGAGGTTGATGACTGATACTCCAAAGGAAACCTGAGAAGAAGTCTCACCTGAACTTGAAGAGATCATTTTTGGTTTTGAACAATTATCCTTAACACCTGCAACCAACCCACCATTAGTGGTATCAACGTAGCTTATTAACACTGATCAGGATCTCAAAGATCAGAAAAAGAAATCCAACATGGCTTTTAGAGTTGGAGGAAGACATGGTGGTGGTCGAAGAAGAGGAAGACCAGTTGCAAATGCTGAAGTGTTGGAGGCTATGGAATAGATGCAAGCTATACTAGAAGTAGTGGAAATGGAAAATCAAAGAGATGGAGATGTCAGTGAGCCTGAAGTTGAAGTTGTAGAAGAAGAGGAACCTATAGAAGTTACTCCTGAAATGAGATTCTTTAAATCAGTGTTGGGATCCACATCTAAACCCAGACTTGAGGGTTCAGTTTATATAGGAGGTTTAAACCCTGAGGAGTTGATAGACTGGATTAATGACATGGATAAATTCTTTGATTATGAAGAAATGGAAGAAGGAAAGAGAGTGAAATTTGTTGTCACAAAATTGAAAGGACATGCAACACTTTGGTGGGATGGAGTGCAGGCAGAAAGAAAAAGACTTGGTAAGAAGCCAATTAAAAATTGGAACAGGATGGTGGCAAAGTTGAGAGGTAAGTTTTTGCCAAGTGATTATCAACTTTCCTTATATAGACAGATGCAAAACCTTAGATAGAGGTCTTTGACAGTGAAAGAATACACAGAGGAATTTTACAAAGTAAGCATAAGAGCTGGACAAATTCAAGATACAGATGAGAAGGTTGCAAGATATATAAATGGTCTCAGAATGGAGATCCAAGATGAGATAAGTTTGTTGTCTCCTAAAATAGTGGAAGAGGCTTATCAGATGGTATTGAAGGCTGAAGAAAAACTCATGAGGAAGCAATCTGCCAGAAGTAGAGGTACTTTCCGAGGAAGAGGAAGTCAAGGTGGTAGAGAAAACAACACCTAGAGATGGAGATAGTAGCAGCTCGAGCCAGCATACACCCACAGAAGGTGATGCAATTGGTAGAAGGAGTTTTTTCAGAGGAAGAGAAGGCAGAGGAAGAGAAATCAGATGTTATAGATGTAGGAAGCCAGGACACAGAGCCTATGAGTGTCCAGAAAATGCAGGAACAAATCAGAGAAATGTAATTATTGCTCAGACTAAAGAGGAAGCCGTAAAGGTGCTAGAAGAAGAAAATGTACCAGAGAAAGGGGAATCTTTGGTAACTAACAAAGTTTTGTTAAAGCTAGCAAAGGAAGTTGTTGAGCCAGCACAAAAAAAAGACTTTGTTTAGGACTGTGTGCAAGTTTCAAGGAAAATGTTGTCAAATGATAATTGATAGTGGCAGTACTAATAATTTGGTCTCTACAGAAGTGGTGGAGAAGTTGAAATTAAAGACAAAGAAACATCCAACACCTTACAAGGTGTCATGGCTTCAAAAGGGACATCAGTTGTTAGTGAATGAACAGTGTGAAGTGGAGTTGTAGTTGGGCAAATACAAAGACAAAATTCTGTGTGATGTGATGCATATGGATGTGTGTCACATATTGCTGGGAAGACCTTGGTAGTATGATAGAGGAGCTATGCATGATGGGAAAAAGAACACATACAAATTTGGTAAAGATGGTATTAATCATACATTGCTGCCTATGGAAGAAGAGGATGCATTAAGAAAATCTGATCCAAAGACCTTATTGCTGAGTGGAAAAGAATACCTGCAACAGATTGAAGAGGATGAGGTAAATTTTGCATTGATTTGCAAACCCAAGGTAATAATTACTTCCACTAAAATTTCTGATTTTCCAATTGAAATTCAAGAGATGTTGGAGAATTATTGTGATATCATTGTAGATGATTTTCCTAATGAGTTACCACCCATTAGAAAAATCGGTCATCATATAGATTTGATTCTAGGGGAAAATCTACCAAATAAAGCAACTTACGGGCTGACTCCCACATAAAATGAAGAAATCAAAAAACAGGTTCAGAAATTGTTAGATAAAGGACTGATTAGAGAGAGCTTGAGTCCTTGTGCAGTGCCAACAATGTTGAGTCCAAACAAAGATGGAGGCTGGAGAATGTTCACTGATTCAAGAGCAATCAACTAAACAAAAATCAGGTATAGATTTCCTTTACCTAGAATTGAAGATTTGAAGGATTGTTTAAGTGGAGCAATATATTTTACAACGATGGATTTAAAAAGTGGCTATCATCAAATAAGGATTAGAGAAGGAGATGAATGGAAAACTACTTTTAAAACAAATGAAGGACTGTATGAATGGATGGTAGTGCCTTCTGGGTTATCAAATTCTCCTAGTAAATTTATGAGGCTTATGAATGAAGTGTTGAAAGAATTTATTGGTAAATTTGTAATAGTATATTTGGGTGATATATTAGTTTACAACAAATCTAAAGAGGAACATATGAGACATCTGAGTTATGTCTTACAGAAGCTGCAACAAGAAAAGTTACTGTTAAATTTAAAGAAATGTTCATTCATGAAGGAAGAGTTGGTATATTTGGGCTTTGTTGTTTCTGTTGATGGATTAAAGATGGATCCAGAGAAGATAAAGACAATCATAGAGTGGTCTTCACCAAAAAGTGTTTTTGAGGTAAGAAATTTTCATGGTCTTGCTAGTTTTTATAGAAAATTCAAAAGGAATTTTAGTAAGATCAATGTTTCTATTATTGATACTATAAAGAAGGATAAACAACCATTTAAATGGACTGTTGAAGTAGAGAAGAACTTCCAGTTATTGAAAAGAAAGATCACTGAAAAACATATTTTAATTTTGCCTGATTTTAATAAACCTTTTCAAGTGAAATGTGATGCTAGTGGAGAAGCTATTGGCAGTGTTTTAAGTCAAGAGGACAGACTTGTAGCCTATTTCAGTGAAAAAATGAATGAGTCAAAGAAGAAATATTATTCTTGTGATAAAGAATTTTATGCAGTTGTATAGTCACTGAAAAAGTGGAGACATTACTTGATGTCTAAGAAGCTTATACTTAGACAATCATGCATTGTAGTACAATATGCAACAACCAAAGCTTAATAAAAAACATGCAAAATGGGTAGAATATCTTCAAAGTTTTAATTTTTTATTAAAACATATAAATGGCTAGTCAAACAAGGTAGCAGATGCCTTAAGCAAAAAAAGTATTTTAGTTCAGGAAAGTCAAATTCAAGGGTTGGGTTTTGATTTTCTTAAGGAATTATATGAGAAAGATTTAGATTTAAATAGGCATTTGAAGCTTATAAAAACCTTGTTTTGTTAGACAGAAGTAAGTGGCTAGATTTTTTCTTGCAAGAAGGATTGTTGTTTAAAAGAAATCAGTTGCGCATACCAAATTGTTTTATGAGAGAAAATTTAATCAAGGAGAAACATAGTGGTGGACTTGAAGAACATTTTGGTGTAGACAAGACTTATGAGCAGTTGAATCTATTTTATTTCTGGCTGAAGATGAGATTTGAAGTGGAGAAGTATGTGAGAAATTGTAAATTCTATCAGTATGCAAAGGGAAGGAGCCAAAACATGGATTCATATGTTCCATTACCTATTCTAGATAGACCTTGGGACATGGTAAGTATGGATTTTGTTTTGGGTTTACCAAAAAATCAAAGAGGAAATGATTAAATTTATGTTGTGGTTGATAGATTTTCTAAAATGGCACATTTTATTCCATGTTATAAAACCAGTGATGCTACTCACATTGCTAATCTATTTTTTAAGGAGATTGTAAGATTGCATGGGATACCTAAGAGCACTGTTTTAGACAAAGACGCCATATTTGTTGGTCATTTCTGGGGGACCTTATGGAAGAAACTTGGTACTAAATTTAGTTTCAGTTCATCTTATCATCCTCAGACTGATGGACAGACTGAAGTTGTAAACAGAAGCTTGGGCAATCTTCTGAGAATTCTTGCAGTTGAACATCCAAAACAATGGGATCACATTTTGGCACAGGCTGAATATGATTATAATGATTCTCTTAACATGAGTACAGGGTAGAGTCCATTCCATATAGATTATGGAGTGCACCTAAGAGGAGTGTTTGAATTAAGAGACTTGAGCAAAGCTGAAATGAGAAGTGCTAAAGGAGAAGATTTTGCTTCAGAGATTTAAGAAATACATGAACAAGTAAAACAACAGTTACAGGATAGCAACATAAAGTATAAGAGTAGAGCAGACTTGAAGAAGAGAGAAGTTAATTTTGAGGTTGGAGATTTGGTTTTAGCACACCTGAGGAAGGAAAGGTTTCCAAAAAGGGAGTATAACAAGTTAAAATTTAAGAAAATTGGACCATGCAGAGTCTTGAGGAAATTTTCTGCAAATGCATATGAAATTGAATTACCCCCTGATATTGGAATATCTCCAATTTTCAATGTTGCTGATTTGTACAGGTATGAAAGTGGAAATGCAGAGGATACAACAGAAGATAAGAAGAACAAGAGGTTGATTGGGTAAAATAGTTACCAACAACAAAGGCATTGCAGCCATAACAAATTTTAGACAAGAGAGTGTTTAAAAGGACAAGAGGATAGGAGTATTTTCAGTATTTGGTCAAGTGGAAAGATCAACCAATTGTTGATGCTATCTGGATGACAGATGCCATGCTACAGAAGTTGGGCAGTTTTGTAGAAGAGATCATGGACAAGAGCCCATGAATAATTTTGTCCTCAGGATTCTGATGCAGGAGCATGAGGCTTGAAGACAAGAGACTTTGATTTTATTCCAAAAATACAAAACAAATTACAAGCAAAGGAGTGGGATCCATTAGTTGTCAATTTACAAAGCTTTCTAGATAGGATTTGAGCTAGAATTCAAGGATTTGGATTATCTTGTAATTAATTCAAGTAGTTATGCTTAGTTGATATTCTCGAGGAGAATATCATGCAAATTAGATAGGATTAGGAATGTTTGATCCATTGATTTAGTATCTGGTTGTTGTATGTAATTGTATTTATGTAAGTTTTGAATTAGTGTAATGGGATTTGGCTGTGGAGGATTGTATTGCATAAATTGGAATATCTTCGTGTCTCTGTGTATTCTGTGCATGAATGGTCAATGCCGGAGGTTTGAAGTTCCTTCGAAATATTTCTGAGTGTCATGGATTTCCAGTTTTGCCTTTAGAATTAGAGTTTTGTATAATATTATGTTATCGCTTTTAAATCTTCATACACTGCGCATTTAAATAATTTGAATGTTTTTCAAAAACATAGGGTTTAGTTAGCAATATCTTGAATATAACTTAGAGACAGATTAAACTTGGCGGAAGCGCTAAAACCTTGGCGGAATGAGGAAAACCTGACAAATTTGTGAGAAACCCAGGGAAAGATATGAACCATCTGATCAACAAATCCAATAGATCTAATGGTCATCGTGTGCCAACAAGCACATGCGTTAGACAGAATAGAAAGGTGGTCTTCATAGGAGAAAGTTGTTTCTCGCGCGGTCTCAAGGTGGTAAGTTGTATTTGGAATTTTCATGTGATTACACTTAGCAGCCGACACGTAGCACAGGAAAACTGCTTTTCTCATGTGCTCTCAGCTTGTTAAACATCGCGCAAGAATCCACGTGAGATTACACGTCAACCATTGGATCAAGTGGGATTGATCAACAGTGGAGATCATCCGGCTAGTTTGCGAGCAGGGAAAGCGATAACCGTCGGATTGAAGAATGAGATCGATGGCGGAGGTTTAACATGCTAAAGATTTGTGGAATGATGTACACGATAAGGTTTTAAACTAAATTTTTAATTCTTTTTGATTCCGTAGAAAAAGTGAAGGTTTGCCATATTTCGGGTAAATTTAAAAGTTCTGCTGTTTTAGCAGAATATCCAAAATTAGAGGTTGATGACTGATACTCCAAAGGAAACCCAAGAAGAAGTCCCGCCTGAACTTTGAAAGATCATTTCTGGTTTTGAACGATTATCCTTAACACCTGCAACCAACCCACCATGTTTGGAGGAACACTTCCTAGAATCGAATGAATAACATGGTCATCATCACGAATAGGTGGGAAGCCTTTGGGAGTCTCAAATACCTTGTAATGATTATCCAAGACCTTTTGGAGATCTGGAGAAATATATGATTTCGATGTGGGAACCTCTAGTTAAATAATTGTGCAATTACACCTCGTTGTTCTTTCTTTAGAAGATTTGTCATGTTGTTAGAGCTAATTATCTTTCTCTATTTCCCTGTGATACCCCTTAATTCCACCTCCTTTCCTTCCCAAATTTGTTTCAAGAAACGTTCTTGAAAATTAAAATCTATTGCACACAAAGATTGTAGCCATTGGACTCCTAGTACAACATCAGCACCACCCATTAGAATGGAAAGCATTGGACTATTCAATACATATTCTCCTAGGGATAGCTTGATATTATCGCACCTTCTATAGAAATTTATGGTTCCTCCATTTGCAACCATCACTTGACTCTTTGGTGCTAGATATAAGAAGAAATTGAATTCCTTGGCTATCTTACAATGAATAAAATTATGGGTACTGCCTGAATCAATCAACACTATTACTTTTTTCTTCTTGATATGTCCTTCTATCTTGAGAGTTTGAGGAGTGGTAATTCTTTCCAATGCATTACAAGATATGGTCGGATTCATTTCTTCTTTCTCTAGGGTTGGTTCCTGGTATATATCCTCTTATTTTGATGTTAATTATTCCTTTTATTCCTCCTCTTCAGAATCCATGTAAAATAATTTCTTCTCAGCACACTTATGACCTTTAGTGTATTTGCTATCACAACTATAACAAATCCCTTTTTCTATTTTTTCTTCCAATTGTTGTGGTGTTAAAATTGTAGGTTGTGGATGGTTAGGGGAAGCAACACTTCCATATTTATAGTTGTGTGTAGTAGGCTTCCTTGTGGCCATAATTTTTCTTTCAATTTTTCTTGCCAACCTGAATAACTTCTCCAATGAATCAGGTTCCAAAAGGTGAACCTCATGTTGGATGTTGTCCTTTAAAGTACCTATGAACTCATCAATCCTATGCTCCTCTGGAATAACATTTATCCTTATATTCATTTTTTGGAAGTCCTCAATGTGCTCCACCATTGAACCCTTTTGTTTGAGATTCATCAATTGACTAAAGAAGGTGTTGCTCTTCGTATCCTCATAATGTGCTATTATTTCCTCTATAAAAATTGACAAAGTGACAATTTTTTATGAGAGAAAATCCATCGATACCATACAACTGATTGGGTTCCAAATATAAAGTTGCAATGTGTACCTTTTGTGTGTTTTTCACATTATGGAGATCGAAAAATTGCTCCACTTGTAGTATTCATGTTACGGGATCCTTGCCATGAAACTTCCTCATAACGATTTTCAGAACATGGTGGGTCTCCAATCCAATGTTAGAGTCTATGAAATCATGATTAACATTTATTTTGTTCTCATCATGAGTTTCCTTTACTACCCTTTTGCCATTAAGAAGCATTTCTTGTAGCAACTTTGTCAAATCTATCTTCAAATCTTCCATGTTGCCTTTAAGCTTTGCTTCCATGCCATCCATCTTAGCTTCCATGCCATCTATCATAGTGTCCATTCCATCCATATTAGCTTCCATTCCATTCTTTAAACCATCCATCTTAGCTTTAGTTACTTTTTGTGAGAGTGAAACTTGTTGCACTTGGTCTCGTAATTTTGATATATCATGTTACATTTCTTCCTCTTCTTCATGTGTCATAGTAGTGATTTCGGGTTGCTTACTAGGTGTTTCCATTTTATTTCTTTGGGTCATAAATTAATGATAATTATGCTTCACAATTCCCTTTGAATCACTTCAAACTACTTTCTTAAACAAAACTTATGCAAATTTTAAAAAAATACACACATTTTTTTTTCGCTTTGTAGGATCTCGATATTGAATCTAATGTATCTTTGTAATTGTGGATCTCCACAGTTTAAAATTTCATCATGTGGTTTCCCTCTGAGTCTTATTTCCAACTACGCAAGTGTGATCATGATTTGATTCTCCAAGGAAGATTTATACCCAAAACCCCACGATGGCCTGATTATAGAGTAGTTTCATAGAGTTAATTTGTACGAAGTTCCACGTGTCACTGTTTCAACCTTTGGCCCTGAAAAAAATACCAAAAAAACTAAATTTCGTCCTCTTTCTGTCACTTTTTACGAAATCAAATCTGATGCAGGAGAGAAAGTTATAATGATTTTCCCAAGGTCACCTGTTTGAGATGGAATTCTGAAGTCTGCAAAAACCCTAACTTCCTCGGCTCGTATCTCCGAAAATATAGTGCAAAAATCTCTGTAATTTAGTCACGATGTTCATATCAATTCCTCCTCAAATGGGTTTTGTTTTTAGCTTTTGAAGCTTCGCAGAAAAAAGTTATAGCGAAACTGTCACAATGACATGTTTGAAGCAGCAAAGCCCTAGAATCCAAAGCTTTGATTCCAAATTTTATGCAACCAACTCACAAAATAGAAGAAAATATAGAAAAATGACTTCAAAATTAGCCTCTTCAAGGGGGCAAACTCCTTTACATTACATGAATGAATAATTATTTGATGATTCAAAAGACAACACTGATGAGGCTCATCAATGTGTAAATTATATGGACCTTAATGCACCTCCGGCTTGCTAAAATCAACTTTTCTCATCATTCTTTACACGTTTTAATTATGTTTTTCTTAATGAGGAGAGTAAAGATGAGATGTCATGTATAGTGGTCTAATGTGCATTGATTGTAGGTTTTGGAGCAAATTTTGGCTAATTAAAGTGCAAGAACTCGAATGGAGACAAGCAAGAGGGATTCTAGGAGACATGATCTCCCTCCTTTACTCCTCACTCACTTGAATATTCCTCACTAAAATCTCATCAACTCAGAGTTGCAAGCAGCCGAGTCATGAAGTTCATTAGCAGCCAAGCCAGTGACAGTTGAAGACCAGTTGATCTCGAGATTAGAGCCAAGCCTCCCTAAATTTAAGGAAGTTGTTGGTAACTTCAGTGGTATAAATTAAGAGGCCTAGGGCCTCATTAGGATTTGTATTTTTTGTTCAAGATAGCTAAGCAGTTTTCGAGTTGAAGAATTGTAACCAAGCACTCTTAAGTATTTCTGATTTCTTTAATGAAAATGAGTAGCATTCCCTTGATCCAGAATTGAGTTGACTCAGAGTGTTGAAGCTCTTGGCTTAGGGCCCAGCCCTAGTAGTAGAGGTTCCTCTTACTGTATATGTATGCTTAGGTTATCTCATAGTTAATTGTTAAACTAATTTTGGAATTGTTGATTTTCAAGTATTGGTAGATTTGATTAGTTTGCTTCCATTTGTGAATATTTCTGATAGTATCATTGTAATGATAAGAATATATTCCAAAAAGGCTGACATAAAGTGGTTTTCTGCTCATTTTTCTCTTTCAGGGATCATGGTTTGAGGAATACTTCTCATGCAGCCCAAAAAGACAAAATTCTATCTTTTTGTGAACTTTAGGGTTTTTTCTACTAATTAGGTCATCACCTTTCAGTTTTAGAAGATAAGTTGCAATTGAAATTTCTAATATCTTAGGTCTTGCATTGATTTCACGTTGCTTTCATAATGGTTTCAAGAATCCCCCTGCATGAACTTGGCAAATAAATTGTTAGAAAATTATATATTACGAAGCAATGGAACACATAAAATATTGTAGAAATATAAACACAGAAAAACGCATAAAACAAGAGAGACACAGATATACGTGGCTCACCCAGTTTGGGCTACGTCCACCCCAAACAGCCAGTCCTTCCTTTCTATTATCCAGCAAAATGAAGAGACACAACCTACAACAGATCCGTGTAATATCCTCTGTTTTCTCTCACAGTCTCACTTCTCTGCTTCTCGCTCGGAGAATACACATATATTACATAGACTCAATACAATGCCCTCATACAAAGAGAGGGGTTGCCTTCTAGGGCAAAAAACCCTAAACTAAACATAAGTTCTACCGTCAGATCATCCGCCTAATGAATGGCCCAGATTGACTGGAAATTACTATACTTTTACAAGGCAATTTTACATCTGTTTTTAGCTTCGGGGGCGCTGCCCCCGAAACCACCCCGCCAGGGGGGGCTCCCCAAAGGTCGCAACCGCCCCCCCTAGACCCCCCCCCCCCCTGTAGCAAATATTTTACGGGTGGCGTTGCCGCCCCAGTCCAAACTAGGGTCCAATCTGGCGATACCTTTGAGTACAAAAGATAATTAGGCTCCACACCCAACATAAATGATGAAAATTCTATTTTCTTCTATTTAAGTAAACCCTTCTTGTTTTGAGATGAATTTATGGGTAAATGCCAATAATGATGTATATGTTGCAGGAGTTTCTACATTTTAGGAAGACCTCATATCATCAAGCTCAGCCAAACCATATACACCCATGATTGCCACAAGCCACTAAGGTCTTAGTTCGAATTATCATTTTACAAGGAAAACTTGCCATGCTTATTGAGCAAATCCAACCATCGTAAAGCTTTGATTTGAGTTTTGAGTGAGTGCCTACCACTCCCTTGCCTTATTCCCTCCTTACTCACCTTTTCCAAGCTCCATCCCACCTTTTAAACTAGACCCAATGCTTTTGGCCTATTCTCGTAGGAAAACAGGGAATCCTGTAGGTGAACTAGGACATCCTGTAGACATCCTATAGGAAAACTTGTAGTGGCATGTTTTGAGCCTGAATTGTGAAAGAAACATCACTAGAGCGAGGAGTAGACCCCTGCTTGCCTTCCACGTTATCTAAACGATTTCACTCATCTCCCTCCACACATATCTCAATTTCCATGCAACCAAGAAGGATTAACATTTGCATTTTTCAAGCAAAAAGATAAAAAGAAAAAGATTTATTTTACATTTGCTCTTGCACACAGCAGTTAGCACTCTTTAGATCATATTTCATGCTTAGACTAGTTAAAACATCACATGTGTTAAAATAGGGTTCTTCTACAAGCAAAGTAGATTAGCAAGTAGATTAAGGATTTCATGTTCATTTGGAAGCATTTCTTTCAGTGTTTCCTTCATGGAATAGACAACATTTTATTTTCTTCCAATTATGATAAATTTCCCTTCTCCATATTGGTAATCAGACTTCTTCTAGTCAATAAAAGGATGGTTTGAGAAACCCTAGAGGTCTATCGCCCCAGCTCAGAAGTGATAAAGAGTAGACCAATTACATCTATTTGTGTATACAACATTGTCACCTCCAAGTTTGTATGAATCCCAGAGTGATGAAGTAGAGTCGTTAGCCCCAAGAGTTGCAGCATCCTTATTGCAATATTGGTGCTCATCACTTTTTGGTGCCCTTGCTGGGGAGGTGTTTGAGTAGATGTGATTTCTGCTTTCTTTCTTCCTTTTCTTATCTCTTTCATTTTGCAATTAGTTCTATTCAGTAATTATCCGCAATTCAGTTTTGTTTCCTTTCAATTCTACAATTATTTTAAAACTCAAAAAGAAAAAAAATCACTCCTTTCATGCCTCATAGGAATAGGGATAACTTAGGAAAATTTCTACCAAATACCCCCACCACTTCAAATAGCCAACCTTCCCTCTTCTTCAGTAGTTGTGAATTAGAGGACCCCTTAGGTGAACAACCAAAGATTTTTGAAGAGCCTATAGGGGAAGAAGAAGAAAAAATTCCAACTGGCATGATGGCTAAAAATAGAAATGAAAGGGAAGACAGGGAAAGAATTGAGGGTGATTTTCCCATTAGAGAAACTAATGGGGATTCCAAGATGAAAAACATAAGCCCCTATGCTCTTCCTCACTTCCATGGCCTGACCTCAGAAGATCTAGATACTTTTTTATTTGAATTTGTTGTCATATGCAGAACTTATGATTACACCTCTGATGATTAGAAGTTGAAATTATTCCCATCCACTGTCAAGGATGTAGCCCTGTGTTGGTTCATGGGTTTACTTAGGGATAGTATCATCACTTGGGCTCAGATGCAACAAGATTTCAACAACAAATATAAGGACAACTACAAGTCCAAATATACCAAAGAGGAAATTTTTAGAATGATCTTGAGACATGATGAGTCCTTAGAGGATTATGAGGAAAGATTCCAGCTTAGTTATAAAAGGGTCAGGTGCACACTTGATCCCGAGTCACTTAAGTTAGTCCTTCTAAGGGGGATCAGGGAAGACCTTCTAGAAACCCTAAACCTATTGTCAGGAGGGGACATCTACCAGTTACCCTATGATGATATCAAGACAATTTTCAAGAATCATTATAGGGCAGCTAGAAAGAAGGGTAGGGCTAGTCAAACAATGGCCAGTGCATCCTCTTCCAACACATCCATAAAAAGTGAAATTGGGAATATGTTGGAAGACTTTAAGAGTGAAATGTTGAAAACCCTTGCTCTGCAAATAGACACTATGCAAATAAAATGGAAGCAGGAGGAAGCAAAGAGAGCATTAGCCATGTTTTGCCCTAGATGCACAAGGAGGCACCCTATGAATGAATGTCCATTGAACCTTATATAAATCTGCTTAGTCTGTGAGGAAAATCACTCCATAGACTAGTGCCCTTCTCTTCCTACATTAAAATTTGTGTATCAGGGAACCGAAGGGGTGACTGAACAGCTCTGCTACATTAATCAATGGAGGCCTCATGGACCTCGACCATACCAACACTTATCCAAGGGTCATCCTATTCATATTAAAACCCTAATCAAAACACATCCATTCCCCCTTGGTGCCCCCCAACTCATCCTTCCTGGTCTACACCTTCTCCCTGGTCTTTTGCACCTCAATACCATTCCCAATCGGCCAACCAACCATTTCAGCCATATACTCCTCCACAACCTCAGTGGAATGCACTACCCCAGGGGTGGAGGCCCCCATACAACCAAGCTATAGCTTTATTGCCTTCGCCTCCATCTCAACCACAACTCCTACAACCTGATCCACCTAAACAACCTCATATGTCTACCCTACCAAACCTGAACTTGAACAATAGACAGGCACAACAGGTTTACAGTCGAGAAGCGTCCTACCCTGCCTATGTGGTGGAAATTCATGAAATTAAGCTTAGATCTGGGAGAGTTCTCCCATATAACCAACCTCCATCTCCACCTAGGGAGAGTGAGGAGGAAAGAGAGGAAAATGTGCCCAGAATGAATCCACCTCTCATTCCTGAAAGGTTAACCCATCCAGTCTAGCACACCCCAGAAGAAACTGAACTTCTAGGTGAGTTGAAAAATCTGTGTTAAAATTCCGCTTCTCCAAGTTATCAAAGATGTCCCCATATACAATAAGTTGATCAAAGATAAGTGTTTCAAACATCCAGGGATGCGAAAAAGAGACACCCCTACCATTAATGTCATTGGATAGTTGTCTGACTTAATGCTGGGGTGGGTAATTTTCCTGAAGTATTTAGATCCTGGGAGCCTTGTAGTAGATGTACACATCAGTGGCACCATTGTCCCCCATACCTGATTGATCATGGGGTTGCCATTAATGTAATGACTAAGGAAACTATGCTCAACCTGAATCTCCAGGGATCATAAAGGAAGACCATGACAGTCTTGCAGCTTGCAGACCGATCCATAGTAGCCCTTGAGGGGATTTTTGAGGATGTGATGGTCTCCATTGATTCCTGGGAATACCCTGCGGACTTCTTAGTTCTCTAGCCTAAGACCAAATTTAATGGTTATCCTCATATCCTTGGGAGGCCTTGGTTAGCCACTATCAATGCCTACATAAGTTATAGGGCTGGAAATATGATTATAAAAAATGGGAATCTATTCAGGAAATTTGTCATGTACCCTCCTGCTTAGCCATCTCTAGAACATGACTTACCTTTATCACTCGAAGAGGAGGAAGAAGTTGAAGTCTACTCCTCCTAAATCTATACCATAGAAACTGCCATCGGAGGAGGAAAACCTGATGAAGATGATTTGATTGAACACATCCTCCAAAAACAAACTCCCAACACCATGTCTCTAGAGGAAGTAGTGAAGGAAACCAAGGACAACCATCAAATTGATCTATGCTTAGCTAACTCAAACTCTACTCTTGTCAAGGAAATAGAATTCGGACTTGAAAGAGCATTGAAAATCAACCCCTCTCTCTGTACACCAAGAATAAGAGTTATGTTATATGGTAAGAGAGCATCTGGATGCCTTTGCTTGGAATTACAAAGAAATGAAGGGAGTGCACCCCTCACTGTGTACTCACCACATTTACATCAAGGAAGGTTGCAAACCAGTCCGACAACCCCAAAGGAGAATGAATCCAACTCTCAAAGATATAGTCAAAGAAGAGCTGCAGAAGTCGTTGGATGCAAGATTCATTTACTCTATCTCGAACACTAAGTGGGTGTCTCCTCTGGTGTTGGTTCCAAAGAAAAATAAAATGTGGAGGATTTGTGTCAATTACTGAGAGCTAAACAAAGCCACAAAGAAGGACAATTTTCCTCTACCTTTCATTGACCAAGTGTTAGATGGTCTGGTAGGAAAGAAGTTCTTCTCTTTCTTGGATGGATTCAGTGGGTACAATCAAATCCAAATCAGCCCAGAGGACCAGGATAAAACCACCTTCACCTGTCCTTGGGGTACTTTTGCTTATAGGGTCCTTCCTTTTGGTCTATGAAATGCCCCTTCCACTTTCCAGAGAGTAGTCCTGAGTATATTTGTAGAGCTAGTCCATGATGCAGTAGAAATTTATATGGATGACTTCACACCTTATGGGTGTGATTTCTAGGAGGCTCTCTCTAACCTATGAAAGGTGTTTAACAAATCCATTGAGATGAACTTATCCCTTCATCCCAAAAAATGTAAGTTCTTGATGACTGCAGGGATTGTTCTAGGTCACTCAATATCCCAGGAAGGATTGCAAGTAGACCCAAATAAGATAGCCATCATCAAAAGGGTCCCGAATCCACAGAAGCAAAGGGATGTCAAAAGATTTCTAGGTTTAGTCAGATACTATTGGATATTTATAAAAGATTTTAGCGAGTTAGCTTCTCCCTTATTTGGGTTATTGGCCAAAGACTTCAAATTTTTATGGTTAGAAAGCTGCCAAGAAGCCCTGGACACCTTAAAGGACAAGTTGACTACTGCACCTATTCTCTGAGACCAAAATTGGGCTCTTCCTTTTCATATTCATGCCGATGCCTCTCAAAAAGCTATAGGAGCAGCTCTAAGCCAGATAGATCACAAGCTACCTTATGTCATTTACTTCATCAGTAAGAATCTGTCAAAAGCTGAGTTAAACTACATAGTAACTAAAAAAGAGCTCCTAGCTATTTTCCATTCATTGAATAAATTTAGACATTACATCACTGGTTACTAGACATTTGTACATACCGACCATGTTGCAATTAAATTCTTGATGAACAAACCTGTTGTAAATGCCCGGATTATTATATGGTTACTTTTATTGCGACAATTTGATTTGATTATTTTTGATAAGCCTATCAAGGAGAATGTAGTTGCATATTTTTTATCCAAATTGAGTTTTCTTACAGGGGAGGAATGAATGGTTGATGATAGACTACTGGATGAAAATTTATTCACCATTTCATTTCTCTCTCCATGGTTTGATGACATAGAAAACTACTTGGTATCTGCATAGTTCCCTCCAAATTTGTCCTCCAAGGAAAAGACCATAATCATAAGAAAAAGTGCCCCATTCACTTGGATTGGGGGAAATCTCTTCAAGCTAGGTCCGGATCAAATTCTGAGAAGATGTGTCAGGGAGGAGTAATTCTTTGACATCCTTCTGGCCTGTCATGATGGGCCTTGTGGAGGTCACTTTGCAGCGAAAAGAACAACATTGAAGATACTACAAGCTGGATATTACCGGCCCACTCTTCACCAAGATGTAAAAAGGTCATTGTGATCGGTGCCAAAGGATGGGAAAGCCTACCCCCAGGGATGAAATGCCCCTACAATCTCAAGTGACTTTCAAGCCATTTGACAAGTGGGGCATGGATTTCATCGGGCCCATTGACCCTCCATCAAGACAAAATAAGTACATCATTGTGTGCACCAACTACTTAACAAAATGGGTTGAAGCCAAAGATATCAAAGTAGCAACAAAAGAAAAGGTGGCTGAACTCTTGAGGGAAAATGTATTTTATAAGTTTGAATACCCTTGAGAGTTGGTCACTGATCAAGGTAGTCAATTTACATCTCACATGAATGAAAATCTGTTAATCCAGCACAAGATCAAGCACAACAAATCCACCCCTTACCATCCATAGGCTAATGGGCAAATGGAAGCAACCAACCGAGCATTGGAAGGCATTCTGACCAAGGTGGTTAGTAGCAGCAGAAAGGATTGGGCAAATAGATTATTTGAGGCTACCTGGGCCTATAATACCACGTGGAAGACCACCACTGACTTCACTCCTTATGAGCTGGCCTATGGGAAGAAAGCCCTATTGTCCATTGAATTTGAATACAACACCTTAAGGATGGTAGCACAACTAGATCTAGATATCACAAGGGCACAACGGAAAATATTTCTCCAGCTGAATGGGTTAGATGAATATAGGATGTAGGCTCTCCTGCACACAGAAGTGACTTAAGTACAAAGGAAAATCTAGCATGACAGAAATATGAAGGACAAACTATTTCAAGAAGGCGACTAGGCCTTGTTGTATGACTCCCGGTACAAATATTTCAAAGGAAATTTAATGACCAGATAGTTGGGACCATATGTGATAGAAAAGTTCCATGACAATGGTGCTACTCAGATAATAACCATCAATGCAGAAGGTATCCCTTTACTTGTCAATGGGTCCAGGTTAAAGGTTTACAAGAAGCCCTTATCAAAGAAGGAATTCATCAGTAGCATCAGCAAGGTAGGGATGGTGATTGGAGAAGTCTCAGCTTCCACCTCACCAAGTTCTTAAAGAAAGAAAAAAAAGAAAAATAAAGGGACCTAGGTGAAAACCTCCATGAGGCACCTGAGTCCAACTTTTGGGTTGAAAACCTCTTGAGGCAACCCAAGTATAAAAAAGGAAGAAGAAAAAAATAAAAGATCTCTAGGTGAAAACCTCTTTTCAAGTGCCTAGGGAAGGAAACAAAGTTGAAAACCTCCCTTGAGGTAGCCTAGTTGTATTTTCAAAAAAAAATGGAAGAAGAAAAAAATGAAAAAAGAGAAAAAAATATAAAATAATAGCAATTATGTTTTTGTACGTTGGTAACAGGATGGCATGCACAACCTACAGAGGACAGAAGGCCCTACCGCAAGCCATGTTTTCCTTTATCCATCTCATCTCCTCCATACTACCCATATTATTCCATCCATACTCCACTCCATATGACAATTCCAAGCAACTCTATGCTTTCCACAAGATTCCCTGTAATACTACAAGAGTTTCCTGTAGGTTTTATAGGAGGCCTTGAAAAAGTTTAGGGAAGGCAGTCCAATGGAAAAATGGGGACACAAGCCTGTTTTGGGTTATAAAAAAATCCATTGACCTCACCATACCTCAGCCTACACCCTCCATTACCATGTCACCACTGCATCCATCAAATAAATCAAGTAAAAAAAAACATCAATAAGATACATGCCACAATAGCATACCTCATCCTCCACTCATTACCACATCCTCCACTCATTCCAATGCCCATTCAACCTCAGAAGTAGAGAAGAGATGAAAATTTTTGAGAAAAGGCAGCTACAAGACATCCTGTAGGAATTCCTGTAGCAACCTATTCCATAAAAAAAACCACAGCTACACCAATCCACCTTCAGCACAAGGATCACAGTGATGAGGAAGCTCCTCCAGAGCTGAGAAACAACAAAACATAGCACCTATACATCATCAAGGGAGAAAGTCATCAACAAAATAAGAAGAAAAAAACATAGTGAAGAATATGCAGCAAGGTCAAAGAGCAATGAATCAGCACCATTCTCCAACATGCATCAGCGAACCAAATGATCAACATGTATGTCATCTCACAAATACTCCCTCATAGGTACAAATATGATTAAACTATAGGAATGAGGTAGGAATTTGATTTTATAAGCGAAGGTGGCCAGTTAACTTGGCCACCCTCAGTCAGATAATGAGAAGAAAAGGGTCAGTCAACTCCACACGTGGCAAGGTCACATCAAAACAAGGGGACTGAATCAAAAAGTGGTTAAGTTACGGAGAATGAAGTGGGAGATGATTACGAGGCAACGTGATGTGATGAACTGGTAGTGCAACCAATCGTCTGAAAGTAGGTATTTTTACTTGACCAGCCAACACACCACCCAACGAAATCATCCACAAATGGTAATAATCACTAACTCCCATGTGAAGTATTAGTATTTGGAAAAGCTGAAGGTAGATGCAACTTCGAGGAGTCATTAATTTTTTTTTCTCTTGGCATCCCTACAGTGGCAACCTACAGGGAACAGTCAGCATCTGCACCAAACAAGAGCACCTACAGGAAACTACAAGAAGGCTACAATATATAGAGGAATTACCAGACAAAGTTGCAAGAGGACACCGAGGAGCATTGATTCAAGATGTCTCATCACCAGAGTGTAGGAAAAGGAGGTAGGTACCCTACCTTATGTGTTTTCATCTAAAACGAAGAAATCCTCCTTTCTTCTAATTATTTGCTATATGCATAGAGAAATTTGTGAAGGTTAGTAAAGGATAAAGGTTGGAACCTCATCGCCTACCAAAACTCCTAAACTAGAGCCACCCAAACCTCACTCAAACAATAATTTCCAGAAATTACGACAGGAGGTTTCAACAAAAGTGAGCCCACCAACACAGCCAGAATACACCAGCATTCTTCTATGGTAGAAATCTTTACAAGGCATCAATGGATGGGTTTCTTTGAGCTACTAAGGGATATGATGATAATGTGTCTAGAGAGTATGCAACATCACTCATACCTCTCACTAGAGCCAGTGCCACTGATGTAGTGAAGGGTTTGTCAGTAGCAATTACCCCTGAGATTATCAGCAGAATAACTACACTCCCCCTAGGGTTGCAATGGAGAAAAGAGGACAAGACTAACATCACTCTTGCAAAGAAAAGTTTACTTTTGGAAGGAGAAGAACCAATTGAAGACAAAAATGGGGTTAGAAGGGAAATCATTCCATATCCCTGGAACGAGGTGAGTTACCACATCATCAAGTGTAATTCCTGTGAAGGTAGATATAGTGTAGTGTATGCATACCAATTTAGACTCCTCCATGAGCTCATATTTGGAGAAGAGACACCTCCTCATAACAGGCTTAGCATACCTATTTTCTATTACAATCGATGATAAACATGATCATCAAGGTACAAGAAGGAAAACATCAGTAGCTAGCCCATCATGGGTTGAGCAAACTCATCCTTGAAGATACTCTACGCAATTTAAGAATCCCTATTGCATGGTCAACATTTGCAAACATGCAGGAAGAAGGAGAAATTCAAGCCATTGAGTATGACAAAAGCCCTACTGCTAGTGAGGGAGAAGAAGAAACAGAGGATGAAAAGGAATAAGAAACAAAAGATAACAAAGAGGAAGAATCATAGAACGGAAAAGATGAAGACAAAGAGGATGGAGAAGAAGATGAAAAAGGGGATGAAGAACAAAAGGATGAACACAATTCTAAAACATAGAGTAGGGAAGAAGAAGAATCACCAAGAGTGTCTCCAGAGCCTACAGAGAAAGAGGTAGCAGCTACTCTAACTACCTTAACTACGCCTATCAAATCAAAGGGAAAGATACAAAGACAAACTCCACTTTACTTCAAGACAAGAAAGAGCACCAGGATTAGACAAGGGAGACCTCAAACCCCTACCAAAACTCCAATTGTCATAGAGGACTCACCAAAACAACAAGAGAAAGCAGTCCCTCTAGGGAAGAAGGAAGGAGAAGGAACATCAAAACAATATTCTCCCAAGTCTCCAATCACCTATGCTAGGAGACCTATCACCAGGTCATCCTCAACAAAAGGAGAACATCTCCTACATGAGACACAGTCAGACCTACAGGAAGAAGAAATAATCCTACAGGAAACCCTGTCAAGCCTACAGGAAACACAAAAAAAGAGATCAGGAAATGCTGTAAGGACCAAGGGAAGGAAAAGAGGAAGGAATTACTCAGGAAAAAATAGAGGAAGAGGCCGAGGAGCTGGAGGAGCCTATCCCACAACCAAACCTCAGCTCCTACTACAGATTCATTGAAGGAGGTAGGGTGATACCACAAAAATTTTCCATTCCTCTATTCTTTGAACTTGGAAAAGAGAGGGAAAGGACACATAGGTGGATGAAAATTGATAAATCAAAAGGGGTAGATGATGTAGGCCACATGGAAGAGAAATTGTGAGAAATTGGCAGATAACTAAGTAGCATAAGAGACATGGAAACAATAATAAAATCTTAGTTAGAGGCTAAGAACACCTGGCTAAGGAAGCAACTACAGAAAAAGGAAGTCCAATTGGCAACTATGGTAAGTTTATCCATGGAGGCACTTCAATGCAAGATTCCAGCAAAGTCATATGCCTTATACCTCAAAGAACAATGGCTTCATTTTCAGATAAAAACCCTAGCACAAAGAGGGACTATGCCTTTCCAAGACTACAAGAAATTCATTGACCTCTGTGATCAAAGCACCCTAGAGGATAGAGCAAAGATATCTGAGTTCTACCCACACAATTTAACTTTGACATATTTAAACGTATGGGACCTAAATCCAAAGCTAGGGAACTTACAACTAATGGCCTTGGCATATTGGATGAGTCACGAGGAGGCCAGAGCTACAGAAATTAAAATTGTACTGGTAAAAGAAGAAGTAGAACCCCTTATTATCAGAGAAGAATAGTCTAACACAATGGATGCCATCAACACTCACAACCTCATTACAAATGATCCCAAGGTTGCACCAAGATACCTTGTTGTACAAGAACAGGCATTCACTTATTTTGAAGACATGCTAAGATTGTAAGGAGATGACAGCCAACAAGCCTGCCAAAGGAGGTGGAACACCTTACCCTGTAGCCTAAAGATCAAAGAATATCATTCTCCTGATAGGATGAGGGGTGCACTAGAGATAGTCCCAATGTATAAGCAAACATTATAGAGACTCAAGGTAAATTGGATTGGATTAAAACTTAGCCCACCATTGCTTTTAGGTATTTTAGAGGGGAGAAAGGAAGAGGAAGAAAGCAAGTAGTGGGAAGAAATAGAGAGGAATTCAGGGTTTTATCCACAAGAGGAGGAGACTACAATAGAAGCCTAGAATGTTAGGGAGGCCACCAAAGCAATGAAATACATGGACATTGATTGAGTTTCTTAGAGGATGAGAAAAAAATTCAGTAGGGGGGTGATGATGAGGCTCATCAATGGGTAAATTATATGGACCTGAATGCACCTCCATCTTGCTAAAATCAACTTTTCTCATCATTCTTTACATGTTTTAATTATGTTTTTATTATTGAGGAGAGTAAAGATGAGATGTCATGTCTAGTGGTCTAATGTGAATTGATTGCAGGTTTTGGGGCAAATTTTGGCTAATTAAAGTGCAGGAACTCAAATGGAGACAAGCAAGAGGGATTCTAGGAGACATGATCTCCCTCCTTAACTCCTCACTCACTCGAAGATTCCTCAATCAAATCTCATCAACTCAAAGTTACAAGCAACCGAGTCATGAAGTTCACTGGCAGCCAAGCCAGTGACAACTGAAGACAAGTTGATATCGAGATTGGAGCCAAGCCTCCCTAAATTTAAGGAAGTTGTTGGTAAATTCAGTTGTATAAATTAAGACACCTAGGGCCTCAATAGGATTCAAATTTTTTGTTCAAGGTAGCTAAGTAGTTTTCGAGTTGAAGCATTGTAACCAAGCACTCTTATGTATTTCTGAATTCTTTAATGAAAATGTGCAGCATTCCCTTGATCCAGCACTGAATTGACTCCGAGGGTTGAAACTCTTGGATTAGGGCCCAACCCTTGCAACATAGGTTCCTCTTACTATATATGTATGCTTAGGTTATTTCATAGTTAGTTGTTAAACTGATTTTGGTATTGTTGATTTACAAGTATTGGTAGATTTGATTAGTTTGCTTCCATTTGTTAATAGTTCTGATAGTACCATTGTAATGATAAGAATATATTCCAAAAATGCTGACAGCAAGTGGTTTCCTACTCATTTATCCCTTTCAGGGATCATGGTTTGAGGAATACTTCTCATGCAGCCCAAAAAGACAGAATTCTAGCTTTTTGTGAAATTTAGGGGTTTTCTACTAATTAGGTCATCATGTTTTAGTTTTAGAAGATAGGTTGCAATTGATAGTTATGATATATTAGGTCTTGCATTGATTTCATGTTGCTTTCATAATGGTTTCAAGCATTTCCCTACATGAACTTGGCAAATCAATGATGAAAATTCTGTTTCCTTCTATTTAAGTAAACCCTTCTTGTTTTGATATGAATTTATGTATAAATGCCAACAATGATGTATATGTTGCAGGATTTTCTACATGTTAGGAAGACCTCATATCATCAGCCTTAGCCAAACCATATTCACCCATGACTGCCACAAGCCACTAAGGTCTCAATTCAAATTATCGTTTTAAAAGGAAAACTTTCCATGCTTATTGAGAAAATCCAACCATCGTAAAGCTTTGGTTTGAGTTCTGAGTGAGTTCCTACCACTCACTTGCCTTATTCCCTCCTTGCTCACCTTTTCCAAGCTCCATCCCACCTATTAAACCACTCCCTATGCTTTCATCATGTTCCTATAGGAAATTAGGGGATATTGTAGGTGAACTAGGACAACCTATAGGAAAACCAATAATGGCCTGTTTTGAGCCTGAATTGTGAAAAAAACATCACTAGAGCTAGGAGTAGACCCCTGCTTGCCTTCCAAGCCATTTGAACCATTTCAATCATCTCCCTCCACACCTATCTCACCTGCCATGAAACCAAGAAGGATTATAATTTGCATTTTTCAAGCAAAAAGATAGAAAGAAAAAGAGTTCTTTTACGTTTGTTCTTGGACACAATAGTTAGCACTCTTTAGATCAAATTTCATGCTTAGACTAGTTAAAACCTCACATGTGTTAAAATAGGGTTCTTCTGCAAGAAAAGTAGATTAGCAAGCAGATTAAGGATTTCATGTTGGTTTGTAAGCATTTCTTTCAGTCTTTCCTTCATGCAATAGACAACATTTATTTTCTTCCAATTAGGGTAAATTTCCCTTCTCCACATTGGTAATCAGACTTCTTCTAGTCAATAAAAGGTTGGTTTGAGAAACCCTAGCGATCTATCACCCCAGCTTAGCAGTGACAAAGAGTAGACCAATTACATATATTTGTGTATACAACACTATCACCTCCAAGTTTTTACAAACCTCGGATTGATGAAGTAAATTTAGTAGCTCCAGGAGTTACAACATCCTTGCCGCAATACTGGTGCTCATCAAAAACCTCCTTTCTATATATAGGAGTCTAAGGGGTCACAATATAATTAAAGCTGACATAATAATAATAATGTGAGGGCACAACAATAACAATAGTGGGCTTCTATGGGTCACAATAATAACAATATGGGGATAACATGGGCACAAAAATAACAATAAGGGCTACAATAACAATAATAATGATGGAATACACTAGTATTATAGGGACCTAACATTCTCCCTAGAATTTTTGTGGGGGGTAGTGTGGAGATCCGCCAAGGTTTGTTGTAGTAGGGTGATGTGGATGTAGAGGGCCCGCATTTATGTATGCCCAATATAATTGCCATATTATATAGATAGCCATGGTTGGTTCATGTCGACCATAAGAATTGTGATTAGTTCATGATTGGGTATGCAAGGGTCAATAACTTCCACTTGGCATGACATGGTATGTGACTTGGCAGCCACATGGGTTCCAAGTGGTAGGTTGATTTGACATGGCTCAATATGATTGGCTAAAACTTAATCGACCATATCTCTCAATGAAGAAGTCATATTTGAATAAGCCTTATATTTTTGCAAAGGTCTTGACATGACAAACACAATGATGTCATTAATTACAAGTTTTGAGAAATCTAAAAAAGGTCAAAAAGTTAGACCCCATCTCCATAAGTGATCCTTAGGGGTCAGGCCATCACAGTAACTACCTCCTCCTAACCTTTGTTTATGGGATAATATTAGTAGGGAGTATGTTACACATAATCACCATGGTCATATATACTTTACCATGTCAACCATGGTTAACCATGCTTGACCATGACTAAACCATCTTGATTGTACTATAGAGGAAAATAAAAATGGGGACATGACAATCAATTCTAGCTACAGGTTAATTTTTATTATTATAATCAATTCTAGATTGCTAAATGAACCTCTAAACTACTTGTCTTTCTCTATCTTTCTCAATTTCACCTTCAACATTCAACTTGGTTTTGTAAATCCATTTATGTCCTGTATTATTTTTACCTTTAGGAATATCTACAAGCTCTCAAGTATTATTTCTTTATATAGCATCAATCTATTCATCCATATATTTTACCCAAACTTCTTCTTTAACCACTTCATCAAATTTATAGGATAATATGCAATTAATGCAAAATTTGAAAATTGATCTATTTCATCATTTTGTTGACACAATTGTTTTAAACTTCTAGTCCTCTAATCTTTAATTATGTTCATTAATGTAGCTAATGTATGGTTAGATTCATTACTTACCTTTGATATTATTGTTTTTTGTCCACTATAACTTGATGGTTTGCCATTCTCTCAAGTTCTCCGTGTTCTGAACTAGAATGGGCTAACTCTTAGTGATTGTCTTGCTAAAGTGATTGCAACAAGTGTATATGGAATCAACTATCCACCTTGTACTTCTTGTTCATCTCCATCACCATCTCCATGAGATAATATGGCTCCCTTTGCAATAGATTTATTTATGATTCCACCACAACCCTCTTCTTTCTTAACGTCAACATATCTATGGCCTGTTTTGAGCCCGAATTATGAAAAAAACATCACTAGAGCTAGGAGTAGACCCCTGCTTGCCTTCCAAGCCATCTGAACCATTGCACTCATCTCCCTTCACACATATCTCACTTTCCATGCAACCAAGAAGAATTAACATTTTCATTTTTCAAGCAAAAAGATAAAAGGAAAAAGAGTTATTTTACATTTGTTCTTGCACACAACAGTTAGCACTCTTTAGATCAGATTTTATGCTTAGACTAGTTAAAACATCATGTGTTAAAATAGGGTTCTTTTTCAAGAAAAGTAGGTTAGAAAGTAGATTAAGGATTTCATGTTGGTTTGCAAGCATTTCTTTTAGTCTTTCCTTCATGCAATATACAACAATTTATTTTCTTCCAATTAGGGTAAATTTCCGTTCTCCACATTGGTAATCAGACTTCTTCTAGTCAATAGAAGGTTGGTTTGAGAAACCATAGCGTTCTATCGCCCCAGCTTAGTAGTGACAAAGAGTAGACAAATTACATCTATTTTTGTATACAACATTTTCACCTCCAAGTTTGTACGAACCTCGGGTTGATGAAGTAAAGTCGATAGCCCTAGGAGTTGCAGCATCCTTGCTACAATATTGGCGCTCATCGCTTTTTGGCGCTGTTGCTTGGGAGGTGTCTGAGTAGATGTTATTTCTACTTTCTTTCTTCCTTTTCTTATCTCTTTCATTTTTCAATTAGTTCCATTTAGTAATTAGCTGCAATTTAGTTTTGTTTCCTTTCAATTATGCAAGTAGTTTAAAACTCAAAAAGAAAAAAAACCACTACTTTCATGCCTCGTAGGAATAGGGATAACTGAGGAAAATTTCTACCAAATACCCCCACCACTTCAAACAACAAACCTTCCTTCTTCTTCGGTGGCTGTGAATTAGAGGACCCCTTAGGCGAACAACTAGGGATTTTTTAAGAGCCTATAGGGGTAGAAGAAGAAACCATTCCAATTGACATGACGGCTGAAAATAGAATTGAAAGGGGAGACAACGAAAGAATTGAGGGTGATTTTCCCATTATAGAAACTAATGGGGATGCTAAGATGAAAAACATAAGCCTCTCTACTCTTCCTCACTTCCATGGATTGACCTCAGAAGATCCAAATACTTTTTTGTTTGAATTTATTGTCATATGCAGAACTTATGATTACACCTCTGATGATCAGAAGTTGAAATTATTCCCATCCTCTCTCAAGGATGTAGCCCTGCGTTGGTTCATGGGTTTAATTATGGATAGTATCACCACTTGGGCTTAGATGCAAAAAGATTTCAACAACAAGTATAGGGACTACTGCAAGTCCAAAGATACCAAATAGGAAATTTTTAGAATGACCGTGGGACATGATGAGTACTTAGAGGATTATGAGGAAATATTCCAGCTCAGATATAAAAGGGTCATGTGCATACTTGATCCTGAGTCACTTAAGTTAGTCCTTCTTAAGGGGATCAAGGAAGACCTTATAGAAACCCTAAACCTGCTGTCAAGAGGGCACATCTATCGGTTACTCTATGATGATATCAAGACAGTTTTCAAGAATCATTATAGGGCAACTAGAAAGAAGGGTAGGGCTAGTCAAACAATGGCCAATGCATCCTCTTCCAACACGTCCATAAAAAGTGAAATTGGGAATATGTTGGAAGACTTTAAGAGTGAAATGCTTCAAACCCTTGCACTGCAAATAGACACTATGCAAATCAAACGGAATGAGGAAGCAGAGAGAGCATTAGCCATATTCTTCCCTAGATGCATATGGAGTCACCCTAGGAATGAATGTCCATTGAACCTTATAGAAAAATGCTCAGTGTGTGAGGAAAATCACTCTATAGACAAGTGCCCTTCATTGCCTAGATTAAAATTTGTGTATCAGGGAACCAAAGGGATGACTGAACAGCTCTGCTACATTAATCAAAGGAAGCCTCATGGACCTCGACCATACTAGTAGGCATCCAAGGGTCATCCTATTCATATTACGACCCTAATCAAAACACATCCATTCCCCCTTGGTTCCCCCCATCTGATCCTTTTTGGTCTACACCTTCTCCCTGGTCTTTTGCACCTCAATACCATTCCCAATTGGCCAACCAACCATTTCAGCCATATACTCCTCCACAACCTTAGTGGAATGCACCACCCCAGGGGTGGAGGCCCCCATACAACCAAGCTCCAGCATTATTGCCTTCACCTCCATCTCAACCACAACTCCTACAACCTACTCCACCTAAACAACCTCAGATGCCTACCCTATCAAACCCGAACCCGAACAACAGACAAGCACAACAGGTTTATAGTGGAGAAGCATCCTATCCTGCCTATGCGGTGGAAATTCATGAAATTAAGCTTAGATCTAGGAGAGTGCTCTCAGATAACCAACCTCCATCTAAAACTAGGGAGAGTGAGGATGAAAGAGAGGAAAGTGTGCCTAGAATGAATCCACCTCCCTCTCTTGAAAGGTTAACCCATTCAGTCCAGCACACCCAGAGGAAACTAAACTTCTAGGTGAGTTGAAAAATCTGTGTTAAAATTCCGCTTCTCCAAGCTATCAAAGATGTCCCCATATACAACAAGTTGATCAAAGAGAAGTGTTTCAAACATCCATGGAGGCAAAAAAGAGACACCCCTACCATTAATGTCATTGGACAGTTATCCAACTTAATGCTAGGGTGGGTAATTTTCCTGAAGTATTTAGATCCTGGGAGCCCTGTAGTAGATGTACACATCGATGGCACCATTGTCCCCCATACCTTGATTGATCTTGGGGCTACCATCAATGTAATGACTAAGGACACTATGCTCAAGTTGAATCTCCAGGGATCATTAAGGAAGACCATGACAGTCTTGCAGCTTGCAGACCGATCCATAGTAGCCCCTGAGGGGATTGTTGAGGATGTGATGGTCTCCATTGATTCCTAGGAATACCCTGCAGACTTCTTAGTTCTCCATCCTAAGACCAAATTTAATGGTTATCCTCTCATCCTTGGGAGGCCTTGGTTAGCCACTGTCAATGCCTACATAAGTTGCAGGGCTAGAAATATGACTATAAAAAATGGGCATCTATCCAAGTAGTTGGTCCTATACCCTCCTACTCAACCATTTCTAGAACATGAATTACCTTTATGGCTAGAAGAAGAGGAAGAAGATGAAGTCTACTCCTCCCAAATCTATACCCTAGAAACCGCCATCGAAGGAGGATAGCCTAATGAAGATGATTTGATTGAACACATCCTCCAAAAACAAACTCCCAACACCATGTCTCTAGAGGAAGCAGTGAAGGAAACCAAGGAAAACCATCAGATTGATCTATTCTTAGCTGACTCAAACCCTACTCTTGTCAAGGAAATAGAATTCAGCCCTGAAAGAGCATTGAAAATCAACCCCTCTCTTTCTCTGTACACCAAGAAGAAGAGTTATGTTATATGGTAAGAGAGCATCTGGATGCCTTTGCTTGGAATTACAAAGAAATGAATGGGGTGCACCCCTCACTGTGTACTCACCACATTTACATCAAGGAAGGTTGCAAACTAGTCCAACAATCCCAAAGAAGAATGAATCCAACTCTCAAAGATATAGTCAAAGAAGAGTTGCAGAAGTTGTTGGATGCAAGATTCATTTACCCTATCTCAGACAGTGAGTGGGTGTCTCCTCTAGTGCTAGTTCCAAAGAAAAATGGAAAGTGGAGCATTTGTGTCGATTACCGAGAGCTAAGCAAAGCCACAAACAAGGACCATTTTCCTCTACCTTTCATTTACAAAGTGTTAGATGGTCTAGCAGGAAAGAAGTTCTTCTCTTTCTTGGATGGATTCAGCAGGTACAATCAAATCTAGATCAACCCAGAGGACCAGGATAAAACCACCTTCACCGATCCTTAGGGTACTTTTGATCATAGGGTCCTTGTTTTTGGTCTATCCAATGCCCTTGCCACTTTCTAGAGAGCAATCCTGAGTATCTTTGCAGAGTTAACCCATGATGCAGTAGAAATTTATATGGATGACTTCACACCCTATGGGTGTGATTTCCAGGAGGCTCTCTCTTACCTGGGAAAGGTGTTAAACAAATGCATTGAGATGAATTTATTCCTTATTCCCGAAAAATGTGAGTTCTTGATGACTGCAGGGACTGTTCTAGTTCACTCAATATCCCAGGAAGGATTGAAGGTAGACCCAAATAAGATAGCTATCATCAAAAGGGTCCTGACTCCACAGAAGCAGAGGGATGTCAGAAGATTTCTAGGTTTAGCCGGATACTAGGGGATTTATAAAAGATTTCAGCAAGTTAGCTTCTCCCTTATTTGGTTTATTGGCCAAAGACTCTGAATTGTTATGGTTAGAAAGATTCCAAGAATCCCTGGACACCCTAAAGGACAAGCTGACTAATGCACCTATTCTCTAAGGCCCAAATTGGGCTCTTCCTTTTCATATTCATGTTGATGCCTCTCACAAAGCTATAGGAGCAGCTCTAGGCCAGATAGATGACAAGATACCTTATGCCATTTACTTCATCAATAAGAATCTGTCGAAAGCCGAGTTAAACCACATAATAACTGAAAAAGAGCTCCTAGTTGTTGTGCATTCATTGAATAAATTTAGACACTACATTACTGGTTAATAGACATTTGTACATATAGACCATGCTGCAATTAAATACTTGATGGAAAAACCAGATGTAAATGCCCAAATTATTAGATGGTTACTTTTATTGCAACAATTTCATTTAATTATTATTGATAAGCCTCGCAAGGAGAATGTAGTTGCAGATTTTTTATCCAGATTGACTTTGCCTACAGGGGAGGAAGGAATGGTTGATTATCAACTACCAAATGAACATTTATTCGTAATTTTAGTTCTCTCTCCATGGTTTTTTGACATAGAAAACTACTTGGTATCTGCACAATTCCCTTCAAATTTTTCCTCCAAGGAAAATACCAGAATCATAAGAAAAAGTGCCCCATTCACTTGGATTGGGTCAATCTCTTCAAGCTAGGTCCAGATCAAATTATGAGAAGATGTGTTAGGGAGGAGTAAGTCTTCAACATCCTTCTGGGCTATCATTATGGGCCTTGTGGAGGTCACTTTTTAGCCTAAAGAACAACATTTAAGGTACTACAAGCTGGATATTACTGGCCCACTCTTCACCAAGGTGTAAAAAGGTAAGTGTGATCGGTGCTAAAGCATGGGAAAGCCTACCCCCAGGGATGAAATGCCCCTACAAGCTCAAGTGACTTTCAAGCCATTTGACAAGTGGGGCATGGATTTCATTGGGCCCATTGACCCTCCATTAGGACAAAAGAAGTACATCATTGTGTGCACTGACTACTTACCAAAATGGGTTGAAGTCAAAGATATCAAAGTAGCGACAAAAGAAAAGGTGGCTGAATTCTTGAGGGAAAATGTATTTTATAAGTTTGGATACCCTCAAGAGTTGGTCACTGATCAAGGAAGTCAATTTACATCTCACATGATTGAAAATCTGTTAAGCAAGCACATAAAATCTACCCCTTACCACCCACATGCTAATGGGAAAATGGAAGTAACCAACTGAGCATTGGAAGGCATTCTGACCAAGGTTATTAGTAGCACCAGAAAGGATTAGGCGGGAAAATTATTTGAGGTCAATTGGGTCTACAATACCACCTGGAAGACCACCACTAGTTTCACTCCTTATGAGATTGCCTATGGGAAGAAAGCCCTGTTGTCCATTGAATTTGAATACAACACCTTAAGGATGGTAGCACAACTGGATCTAGATATCACAGGAGCACAATAGGAAATATTTCTCTAGGTGAATGGGTTATATGAATTTAGGATGCAAGCCCTCCTACACACGGAAGTGACTCAAGTACAAAGGAAAATTTGAAATGACAGAAATATCAAGGACAAATTGTTTCAAGAAGGCGACTAGGCCTTGCTGTATGGCTCCTGGTACAAAGATTTCAAAGGAAATTTAATGACTAGATGGTTGGGACCATATGTGATAGAAAAGTGCCATGACAATGGCGTTGTTTAGATAAGAACCATCAATGCAGAAGGTATCCCTTTACTTGTCAATGGGTACAGGTTAAATCATGGCATTGTTCAGATAAGAACCATCAATGTAGAAGGTATCCCTTTACTTGCCAATGGGTACAAGTTAAAGGTATACAAGAAGCCCATATCAAAGAAGGAATTTATTAGTAGCATCAGCAAGGCAGTGATGGTGATTTGAGAAGTCTCATCTTCCACCTCACCAAGTTCTTAAAGAAAGAAAGAAAAATAAAAATAAAGGGACCTAGGTGAAAACCTCCATGAGGCACCTAAGTCCAACTTTTCAGTTGAAAACCTCTTGAGGTAGCCCAAGAGTATGAAGAAAAAAGAGAGAAAAAAAAAAGATCTCTGGGTGAAAACCTATTTTGAGGCGCCCCAGGAAGGAAACAAGGTTTAAACTCCCTTGAGGCAACCTAGTTGTATTTTCAAAAAAAAAAGGAAAAAGAAAAAACAAGAAGAAACAAAATGAAAAAAAAGAAAAGCATACAAAAGAATAACAATTCTGTTTTTGTAGGTTGGTAAGAGGATGGCTTGCACAATCTGTAGAGGACAGAAGGTCATACCACAAGCCATGTTTTCCTTCATCCATATCATATCCTCCATACTCCCCATGTTATTCCATCCATACTCCACTCCATATGCCAATTCCAAGCAACTTTGTGTTTTCTACAGGATTCCCTGTAATACTATGGGAGTTCCTATAGGTTTTACAGGAGTTTCCTGTAGGTTTTACAGGAGGCCTTGAAAAAGTTTAGGGAAGGCATTCCAATCGCAAAATGGGGACACAAGCATGTTTTGGGTTATAAAAAAATCCATGGACCTCACCATACCTCAACCTACACCCTCCATTACCATATCACCACTGCATCCATCAAATAAATCAAGTAAAAAAAAACAACATCAATAATATACATGCCATAGCAGCATACCTCATCCTCCACTCATTTCAATGCCCATTCAATCTCAGAAGCAGAGAAGAGATGCAAAGTTTTGAGAAAAAGGCCACTACTGGACATCCTATAGGAATTCCTGTAGCAACCTATTTCACAAAAAAGACCACAGCTACACCAATCCACCTCCAGCACAAGGATCATAGTAATGAGGAAGCTCCTCCAGAGCTCAACAACAACATAAGCTAGCACCTATACATCATCAAGGGAGAAACTCATCAACAAAATAAGAAGAAAAAAACATAGTGAAGAATATGTAGTAAGGTCAAAGAGCAATGAATCAGCAACATTCTCTAGCATACATCAGCGAAGCAAATGACCAACATGTATGTCATCTCACCAATACTCCCTCATATGTACGAATATGATTAAACTGTAGGAATGAGGCAGGAAGTTTATTTTATAAGCAACGGTGGCCAGTTAACTTGGCCACCCTTGGTCAAATAATGAGAAGAAAAGGGTTAGTCAACTCCACATGTGGCAAGGTCACATCAAAACAAGGGGAATGAATCAAAAAGTGGTTAAGTTACAGAGAATGAAGTGGGAGATGATTACAAGGCAAGGTGATGTGATGAACTGATAGTGGGACCAACGGTCCGAAAGTAGGTATTTGTACTCGGCTAGCCAACACACCACCCAACGAAATCATCCACAAATGGAAATAATCACTGACTCCCATGTAAAGTATTAGTATTTTGAAAAGCTGAAGGCAGCGACAACTTCGAGGAGTCATTAATTCTTTTTTTTCTCTTGACATCCCTACAGTGGCAACCTACAGGAAACAGACAACATCAGCATCAAACAAGAGCACCTATAGGAAACTACAGGAAGGCTACAAGATATAGAGGGAATTACCACACAGGGTTGCAAGAGGACACCGAGGAGCATCGATTCAAGATTTCTCATCACCAAAGCGTAGGAAAAGGAGGTAGGTGCCATACCTTATGTGTTTTCATCTAAAACGAAGAAATCCTCCTTTATTCTGAGTATTTGTTATATGCATAGAGATAATTTATTGAAGGTTAGTAAAGGAAAAGGTTGGAACCTCATCACCTACCAAAACTCCTAAACTAGAGCCACCCAAACCTCACTCAAACAAGAATTTCCAGAAATTATGACAGGAGGTTTCAACAAAAGAGAGCCCACCAACACAGCCAGAATACACCAACATCCTGCTGTGGTAGAAATCTTTACAAGGCATCAATGGATGGGGTTATTTGAGATACTAAGGGGATATGATGATGATGTGGCTAGAGAGTTTGCAATGTCACTCATACCTCTCACTAGAGCCAGTGCCACTAATGTAGTGAAGGGTTTGTCAGTAGAAATTACCCCTGAGATTATCAACAAAATAACTACACTCCCCCTAGGGTTGCAATAGAGAAAAGAGGACAAGACTAACATCACTCTTGCAAAGAAAAGTTTCTTTTTGGAAGGAGAAGAACCAATTGAAGACAAAAATGGGGTTAGAAGGGAAAGCATTCCATATCCCTGGAATGAGGTGAGTTACCACATCATCAAGTATATTTCTTGTGAAGGTAGATACATTGTAGTGTATGGATACCACTTTAGGCTCCTCCATGAGATCGGATTTGGAGAAGAGACGCCTCCTCATAATAGACTTAGTATACCCTATTTTCTGTTACAATCCATGATAAACATGAGCATCAAGGTACAAGAAAGAAAACATTAGCAGCTAGCCCATCATGGGTTGATCAAACTAATCCATGAAGATTCTCTAGACATATTAAGAATCCCTATTGCATGGTCAACATTTGAAAACATGCATGAAGAAGGAGAAATTCAATCCATTGAGTATGACAGAAGCCCTATTGCTAGTGAGGGAGAAGAAGAAATAGAGGATGACAAGGAATAAGAAACAAAATATAACAAAGAGGGAGAATCAAAGAATGGAAAAGAATAAGACAAAGAGGATGGAGAAGAAGATGAAAAAGGGGATGAAGTACAAAAGGATGAATACAATTCCGAAACAAAGAGCAGGGAAGAAGAAGAATCACCAAGAGTGTCTCCAAAGCCTACAGAGAAAGAGGCAGCAACTGCTCTAACTGCCCTAAGTACACCTGTCAAATCAAAGGGAAAGAGACAAAGACAAACTCCACTTTACTTCAGGACAAGAAAGAGCACCAAGATTAGACAAGGGAGACCTCAAACCCCTACCAAAACTCCAATTGTCATAGAGGACTCACCAAAACAATAAGAGAAAGCAGTGCCTCTAGGGAAGAAGGAAGGAGAAGGAACATCAAAACAAGCTTCTCCCAAGTCTCCAATCACATATGTTAGGAGGCCTGTCACCAAGTCATCCTCAAAAAAAGGAGATGGTTTCCTACAGGAGACACAGTCAGACCTACAGGAAGAAGAAACAATCATTCAGGAAACCCTGTCAAACCTACAGGAAACACAGAAAAGAGATCAGAAAATGCTGTAAGGACCAAGGGAAGGAAACGAGGAAGGAATTACTAAGGAAAAAATAGAGGAAGCAGCCCAGGATTTGAGGGAGCCTAGCCCACAACCAAACCTCAGCTCATACTACAAATTCATTGAAGGAGGTAGGGCGATACCACAAAAAATTGCCATTCCTCTATTCTTTGAACTTGAAAAAGAGAGGGGAAGGACACATAGGTGGATGCAAATTGATAAATCAAAAAGGGTAGAGGATGTAGGCCACATGGAAGAGAAATTGAAAGAAATGGGCATAGAACTAAGTAGCATAAGAGACAAGGAAACAATAATGAAATCTCAATTAGAGGTTGAGAACACCTGGCTAAGGAAGCAGCTATAGGAAAAGGAAGGCCAATTGGAAATTATGGTAAGTTTATCCATGGAGGCACTTCAATGCAGGATGCCAGCAAAGTCATATGCCTTATACCTCAAAGAACAATGGCTGTAGTTTCAAATAAAAACCCTAGCATAAAGAGGGACTATGCATCTCCAATACTACAAGCAATTCATTGACCTCTGTGATCAAAGCACCCTAGAGGATAGAGCAAAGATATCTGAGTTCTACCTAGGCAATTTAGCTTTGACATATTTGAATCTGTGGGACCCAAATCCAAAGCAAGGGGACTTAAAACTAATGGCCTTAGCATATTGGAGGAGTCATGAGGAGGCCAAAGCTACATAAATAAAAAATGTATTGCCAAAAGAAGAAGCAGAACCCCTTATGATCAGAGAAGAATAGTCTAACACAATGGGTGTCATCAACACTCACATCCTCATTGCAAATGATCCAAAGCTTGTGCAAAGATACCTTCCTATACAAGAACAGGTAGTAACTCATTTTGAAGACATGCTAATATTGCTAGGAGATGGCAACCAACAAGCCTGCCAAAGGAGATGGAAGACCTTACCCTACAGCCTAAAGATCAAAGAATATCATTCTCCTGATAGGATCAGGGATGCACTAGAGACAGTCCCAATGTATAAGAAAACATTACAGAGACTCAAGGTAAATTGGATTGGATTAAAACTCAGCCGTCTATTGCTTTTAGGTATGTTAGAGGGGAGAAAGGAAGAGGAAGAAAGAAAGAAGTGGGAAGAAATAGAGAGGAATGTAGGGTTTTATCCATAAGAGGAGACTACAGCAGAAGCCTAGATGTTAGGGAGGCCACCAAAGAAATGAAATACATGGACATAGATTGAGTTTCTCAGAGGATGAGAGACATTTTCAGTAGGGGGTGATGATGAGGCTCATCAATGCACCTCTAGCTTGCTAAAATCAAATTTTCTCATCATTCTTTACATTTTTTAACTATGTTTTACTTAATGAGGAGAGTAAAGATGAGATGCCATGTATAGTGGTCTAATGTGCATTGATTGTAGGTTTTGGAGCAAATTTTGGCTAATTAAAGTGCAGGAACTCGAACGGAGACAAGCAAGAGGTATTCTAGGAGATAGGATCTCCCTCCTTAACTCCTCACTCACTCAAATGTTCCTCAATCAAATCTCATCACCTCGGAGTTGCAAGTAGCCGAGTCATGAAGTTCATTGCCAGCTAAGCCAGTGATAGTTGAAGACCAGTTGATCTCGAGATTAGAACCAAGCCTCCCTAAGTTTAAGGAAGTTTTTGATAACTTCAGTTGTATAAATTAAGACACTTAGGGCATCATTAGGATTCAAATATTTTGTTCTAGATAGCTAAGTAGTTTTCGAGTTGAAGCATTGTAACCAAGCACTCTTATGTATTTCTGATTTATTTAATGAAAATGAGTAGCATTCCCTTGATCCAACATTAAGTTGACTCAGAGAACTGAAGCTCTTGGGTTAGGGCCCAACCCTTGCAACATAGGTTCCTCTTACTGTATATGTATGCTTAGGTTATCTCATAGTTAGTTGTTAAATTGATTTTGGTATTGTTAATTTACAAGTATTGGTAGATTTGATTAGTTTGCTTCCATTTGTGAATAGTTCTGATAGTAGCATTGTAATGATAAGAATATATTCCAAAAATGTTGACAGCAAGTGGTTTTCTCCTCATTTCTCCCTTTCAGGGATCATGGTTTGAGGAATGCTTCTCATGCAGCCCAAAAAGACAGAATTCTAGCTTTTTTTGAAATTTAGGGTTTTTCTGCTAATTAGGTCATCATCTTTCAGTTTTAGAAGATAGGTTGCAATTGACATTTCTAATATATTAGGTATTGAATTGATTTCATGTTGATTTCATAATGGTTTCAAGCATTTCCCTGCATGAACTTGGCAAATAAATGATGAAAATTCAGTTTTCTTCTCTTTAAGTAAACCCTTCTTGTTTTGAGATGAATTTATGGATAAATGCCAACAATGATGTATATGTTGCAGGAGTTTCTACATTTTAGGAAGACCTCATATCATCAACCTCAGCCAAACCATATCCACCCATGATTTCCACAAGCCACTAAGGTCTCAATTCAAATTATCGTTTTACAAGGAAAACTTGCCATGCTTATTGAGCAAATCCAACCATCGTAAAGATTTGGTTTGAGTTCTGAGTGAGTTCATACCACTCCCATGCCTTATTCCCTGCTTACTCACCTTTTCCAAGCACCATCACACCTTTTAAAATACTCCCTATGCTTTTGGCATGTTCCTGTAGGAAAACGGGGGATCCTGTAGGTGCACTAGGACATCCTGTAGGAAAACTTGTAGTGGCTTGTTTTGAGCCCGAATTGTGATTAAAATATGACTAGAGCTAGGAGTAGACCCCTACTTGCCTTCCAAGCCATCTGAACCATTGCACTCATCTCTCTCCACACCTGTCTCACCTGCCATGCAGCCAAGAAGGATTAGCATTTGCATTTTTCAAGCAAAAAGATAAAAAGAAAAAGAGTTCTTTTACGTTTGTTCTTGCATGCAACAGTTAACATTCTTTCGATCGAATTTCATGCTTAGACTAGTTAAAACCTCACATATGTTAGAATAAGGTTCTTCTGCAAGAAAAGTAGATTAGCAAGTAGATTAAGGATTTCATGTTGGTTTGCAAGCATTTCTTTTAGTATTTCCTTCATGCAATAGACAACATTTTATTTTCTTCCAATTAGGGTAAATTTCCCTTCTCCACATTGGTAATCAAACTTCTTCTAGTCAATAGAAGGCTAGTTTGAGAAAACCTAGCGGTCTATCGCCTCAGCTAAGTAGTGACAATGAGTAGACCAATTACATCTATTTGTGTATAAACATTGTCACCTCCAAGTTTGTACAAACCCCAAGTTGATGAAGTAAAGTCGGTGACCCCAGGAGTTGCAACATCCTTGCAGAAACACTGGTGCTCATAAAAAAACCCCTTTCTATATATAGGAGTCTAAGAGGTCAAGATATAATTAAAGCCAACATAATAATAATAATGTGAGGGCACAACAATAACAATAGTGGGCTTTTATTGTGCACAAAAATACAATATGGGGGTAACATGGGCACAAAAATAACAATAAGGGCTACAATGATAATAATAATGGGGGAATACACTAGTATTATAGGGACCTAACATTCTCCCTAGAATTTTTATGGGGGTTAGTGTGGAGAATCTCCGAGGTTCGTTGTAGTAGGGTGATGTGGATGTAGAGGCCTTGCACTTATGTACGGCCAATATAATTGTGATATTTTATATATATATATCCATGGTTGGTTCATGTCGACCATAAGAATTGTGATTAGTTCATGATTGGGTATGCAAGGGTCAATAACTTCCACTTGGCATGACATGGTATGTGACTTGGCAGCCACATGGGTTCCAAGCGGTAGGTTGATTTGACATGGCTCAATATGATTGGCTAAAACTTAATCGACTATATCTCTCAATCAAGAAGTCATATTTGAATAAGCCTTATATTTTTGGAAATGTCTTGACATGACAAACACAACGATGTCATCGATTACAAGTTTTGAGAAAGTTGAAAAAGGTCAAAAAGTTAGACCCCATCTCCACAAGTGATCCTTAGGGGTCAGGTCATGATAGTAACTACCTCCTCCTAACCTTTGTTGATGGGATAAGATTAGTAGGGGGTATTTTACACATAATCACCATGGTCATATATACTTTACCATGTCAACCATGGTTAACCATGTTTGACCATGACTAAATAAGATCAACATTTTCATCCAACATCAACCATAATTAACCATAGACAACATGGTCAACTGTAATGAACTTGAAAAACAATTCTTGTCCATGGTTATGATGGCCAATATAATCAACCATGACCAAACATGTCTAAGTGATCTACATGGTCAAAAATGTTGAACTATAGCACACATTTTCAACCACATGCATATATGGTTAAATTTTGATAGCCATGGTCAAACATGTTCCCCATAGTCACCCATAGTTCACCATGGTCAACCTTTGTCTAACAAGTTCAAACATGGTCAAACAAGATCGACCATGGTAAAACAAGCTCAACCATGGCCAAACAAGATCAACCATGGTTAAAAAAGCTCAACCATGGTCAAACATGGTCACAAAGTTCAACCTTAGTTGACAACATTCAAGCATGATTAAACCAGCTAAAAATTGGTTGACCATGGTGACCATGCTCATCCATGCTTAACCAAAGTCAATTGTGGACAACATGCCCAAACCATACCAATCCGTGCCCAACCATGGTTGGTATGGTCATTGATGGTCATCCTTACTCCACCATAATCTATCCCCTTTGTCCCCATTCAATCGAGGTATTTATGTTTTTTAAATTTTGTGGAAAAACCTGTGAACAGTTTCGAAACCAACGTTTCGAACTAACTTAGTGAGTCCATCATCAGGGCAATGGAACTTGTATTTTGAGAAGAGAGAGCGTGAAATTATGGAGCTTATAAATAGTTAATTGAAAATTTTTTGATGACTTCGTTTTATTGTCGGCTTATTTATTTATTTTATTATTATTATTATTATTTTAATTTAATTAATTAATTAATTAATTTTATTATTATTATTATTTATAATTAATTAATTAATTTATTTTTATTTTATTTTAATTTTATTTTTATTTTTTAAATTTATTTTTATTGTTTTTATTTATTTTTTTATAGATTAATTTATATATATATATATATATATATATATATATATATAAGTTCTTTGTTATCTACTAAATGTTTTGCTAGAATGTATATAGTTTTAAAGTAAAGGACTTTCTATGTTAACTTATTAAATTTTGCTTAAAGGAGAGTTGGATAGGGTTAGGTTATATTTATTTATTTATACTTTATTTATTATTATTATTATTATTTATTTATTTATTTATTTATTTCTTTTAATGAATGTTTGTAAATCTGTGTTTATTGTTTTTTTATTTTATTTAATAAGGGTTTCCATGTGTTACTTAATTTAAGGCCGTCGTCTCTATTCATGTTGTTGGAGGATTTTTCAATTTCAATTGCCTCTTTCACCCTTCTTTTCAAATAATGGTCTTCCTTGTGAATTAATTTTTCTTGTTCCATGCAAATATAGTGTGAGGAAGAACATGCATGTTCTGCTAGACCTAATTTTTCCGACCTGTTTCTTGAAATATCATTAATGTGTTCTTTTAACCTTATGCCAAAGGATCTCCCTGTTTCACCTATGTATACTTTGCCACATGAGCAGGGAACCGAGTATACTCCTTTGTGATTTTTTGGGTCTCTTCTAGCATGTTTTTGATGGTGTTAGGGGGTGTTAAGGTAACCATGATGTTATGCTTGGTGAGAATTCTAGTAATTTTGTCTGTGGTTCCTTTTATATAGGGTAGGGAGATTCTAGGGTTTTCAAGAGTTTTCCTCTTTTGGGTATTGGATGTGGATTCTTTGATTATTTTTTGGATAATGTTTTTCCAATAGCCATTATTTATAAAGACCTTGTAGAGATGGTTAAGTTCTTCTTCTAAATGTTCAGGGTCAGAGATTCTAGAGGCTCTAGTAGCTAGGGTTTTGATGACACCGAATTTTTGTTTCGGATGGTGGTGGGAATTTGAGTGAAGATATTTGTCAGCGTGAGTTTGTTTCCTGAAGACCTGGTGGCTTAGTTTGCCATTTTTCTTGGTAAGAAGGACATCTAGGAAGGGGAGTTGGCTGTCTTTTTTGATCTCAATAGTGAATTTAATGTGTTCAGAGAGGTTGTTTATGTGTGATAAAAATTCATTAAGCTTATCTAGACCATGGCTCCATTTAGCGAAAATGTCATCTACATATCTTTTCCATTCATCGGGGGTAAAGGGGAAAGATTTAAGGGCCATTTGTTCAAAATGTTCCATGTATAAGTTGGCAATCAATGGTGATAAAGGAGAACCCATGGCAACTCCATGAGTTTGCTCATAGATTTTACCTTTGAAACTGAAGTATGAAGATTTAAGGAAGGAAGGTCAGCCATAACCAACCATAATTAATTAAAGCCAATCATAATCTACTTTCCTTATCCTTTTTCAACCATGGTAATCATGGTTAATCATAGTTAACCAAGGTCAACAAAAGTCAACCATAGTCTACCTTGATCAACAATGGTCAACCCTCTTCAACCATTAATGTAACCATTTTTTAACATTAGTGTAACATTAACATTAGTATTAATGTAACATCAACCATGATCAATATTAATATACTTCTAATGTAACAATATACAATTGTTAACATTAATGTAGGTCATTGTTGGATTAATGTAACATAAATACATTGTTACATTAATGGTTAACCATGGTCAACCTCAAACAACCATGGTCATCCACAACCAACCCTCTTCAACCTCGCTCAACATTGTGAACCATTGTTAACCATTATAAACCAAGGTCAACCACAATCCATCCTCCTAATCCTTGGTTAACCATGGTAGTCAATGTCAATCATGGTCAACCATGGTTTTCTCTAACCAACAATGGTCAAGGCTCTTTAACCATGGTCATCCTTTTCAACCCTATTGAACCATTAATGTAAGCATTTTTGTAAAATTAATGTAACATCAACCTTGGTCAACCATGGCCAAAATTAATGTAATAATGGTCAACATTACTATTACATTGTTAGATTAATGGACCCTCTTCAACCATTAATGTTACCATTTTTGTAACACTAATGTAACAAAAAATATGGTCCACTATGGCCAACATTAATATAACAATGGTAAATATTAATGTAACATTGTTAGATTAATAAACCCTCTTCAACCATTAATGTAACCAGTTTTGTAACATTAATGTAACAATGGTCAACATTAATGTAACATAGTTAGATTAATGTAATAAAAATACATTGCCACATTAATGTTTGACAATGATTAATATAATCAATGCTTTTCAACCATGCTCAACCATCAACAACCTTCATCAACCACTTTTAACCAACCTGAACCATAATCAACCATGGTCAACAAATCCACCCCTCACGGTGGTGGTCAACTAGCACAACCACATTAGTAAATGTGATTGACAATCAAAAAGATTTTCCATTTTTTATATGCTACACATCATATGAAAGTAGTGTTGATCTATGTATATCAACCCCATTTAATAATGTAATTATGCTAGATTATATAATATTTTCTTTAAACCTTTTTAAATTTATATTTCTCAATTAATAAAAACATTAAAATTTATTTTTACATATAATTATTTATAAATAATCTATTTTAATTATTATTTTTTTAGGCTGTGGTTCACAGACACCCTGGTCAACGGGTGGCACTACGTCCACGGAGACACCCTAGTCAACGGGTGGCACTACGTCCACGGAGAAAGTTGTGTTGATCAACCCCAAAGGGAATCTAGCCCCACAGCCCACTAGCTAAGCCTAACCCCAAGAGCTTCGAGGAGAATGGACCTTGTGACCTCCCGATGGCGAGGCACTAATTTGACCAACTAAGCTAACTCTTGACTCTATTTCAATTAATTTATTAATATATTTTTATTAATTTCAATTAATTTATTTCAATTAATTTATTATTCTATTTCAATTACGATATTGTAATTTATTCGTAATTAATGTCAAATATTTTTGAATCTATGATATTACGTCTATTAAGTTTTATTAATAATTTAGTTTATATGATTTTACTCATTTTAATATCAAAATAAAATGTTTAAGTGTGAAATATAACTATTTTAAGAACATTTACAAATAAACTATTTTCATTTTTAAATTTTGAGATATTTTAGTGGTTTACTTTCAGATTTAAACTTATTTTCTCTCCATCAAAATAAGAAAAAAATTAGGGTAAAGGAATTTCGTTTAGAGACTACCTTGATCGAAATGAAGAACAAAGTAGATGAAGATTAAGAAATGTAGATTGTAGAAGAAACTCCTTTGGAACAAATGACTCTATTATTCAAGTGAGGTTAATATTAATATCGATTGTTATCGGATGTGTTTTATAATTTAATTTAATATGTGAAGATGTAGTGGTGTAAATGTTTGTAAATATTTACATATAGATTTAATTAAAAAATAACAAAAAAATAAAAGTAATGAAGTTCAATATAAAAAATATAATGTAATGTATAATTTAATATGTGAAGATGTTGTAGTGGTGTAAAAGTTTGTAAATATTTACATATATAAATATTTAAATGTTCACTCAATTAATATTAAAAAGTTAAAAGTAATAAAAATAATAAAATTCAATTTGTTATATTGTAATTTTGTTTTTTGCCTTGAGAGAGAGTTGTTGTCACGTAATGTTACATTAAAAAAATTAATATATATATGTGTGTGTATGTCGCGGCTAATATATGTATATGCAAGAGATGTTGTGCATAACTTTACATTATATATCTATATATATGTGTGTATGTATGTGTTAGCTAATATATGTATATGCAAGAGATGTTGTGCTTAACGTTACTTAAAAAAAGAAGTAATTACGTTACTTTAAAAATCAATGTCAGCGATTTTTAAATACTTGGATTTTCACTTTTATTTTACATCAAACTTTATATAATGAGATACATAATTTTAAAAAAAATTACCTTTTAGTATGAGGAATAAATGTAATTTCTTCATTGAGTCCAAATCTAATGTCTATAGTATGCTAGAAATGTGTAACATAAAGTAATATAATGCTAACATTTTGACTAGGTCAAAATAAAATTAAAATATGGTAGATATGTGTAACTTGATGTAATGTAAACATTGTAACTTGGTGAAAAAAAAAAATAACCCCATAAAAATTAAATAATCATGGTATTGTCCCATGGTTTTAAGAATCTATGGTATTGACTCATGGAATTCCTCAGGAATATAATCTATTTAAGGGGGATTAAACTGTCCTAGATTCATGTTAGTTTGACGTTATATTTAGATACATAATTAGCTGTAGAAAATGATGGCTTTGAATCCATGTAGCCTATAAAGGTAAGAATTTCCTGTGAAGGATATGGATATGTTAGCATGTGGCATTTGTCTACAGAGCTAGGGAAATATTAGGAAAAATGTAATTATTACATTTTATCTAATATTATATTGGATAAAATATAATACTATAATATTACATTTTACCCAATATTTCACCTCAACGAGTCAACTTTTTATTGTAATTTTTATTTATATTTGTAATTTAGAAGTAAACAAACTCAACTATAAAATTAGTAGGAGTAAGGAGAAATATTGAGTGGAATGTAATATTTAGGGTGGAGACATTTTAATTAGTATTTGCCCCCACCCCTCGCCACTATTTATTAGGTGTGGGTGGTTATAAATATTGGGTAACATATAATATTGTAATGTTATACTTTATGTTATATTTCTCACTTTTTGTGTCGAGAGTTCCTCTACAGCCAGTATAGGGCACATGTGTAGATGTAATGTAAGAAATGTAATATAAGTAAACATTTGTAATGTGGGCTCAATTGTAATCAATATATTTGTAATAATTAATATAGATGTGTTCCATCTATACATTTAATTAATAAGGTGATAAAAACTAGAGAGGGAGAGAAGAGAAGAAAATGGGCTACTACCATGGTTTATCAATACCATGGGCCATCTAGACTTTTGATTATTATGTTATGGATCTAGGCTTTTAATTATTCTGTTAAAATACCATGGGCCAATACCATGGCTTATCAATACCACATGTCAAAAAACGATAACTTATTTCAAAATCAAAATATTTTACAAATACTTTATTTTAATTAAATTTTATAACATTTTTAATTAAATCTAAGAGAAAAAAAAGGTTATAATTACTTTTGAGGTATATATAAACCCAAAGTGAGAAAGAAAAGTGACTAACAATGATAGAAGAAAGATAGTACATGATTCTTTTAAGTTTTTTATTATTGTATTTTCTTTAACATGATTGATCCAAAATATAGGTTTAATATTTTACACCCAATTATGTTTATTTAGTTAGATACTTTATTAAATACAATAAATGGATCATATTTAAGAAAGAGAGTGAGATGGAAGGGGGAATAGAGTGGGGGAGAGAGAAATAGAGGTGGGCGAGACAGTGAGAGAGAGAGGAGGGGGAGAGAGATGTATTTGGAGGGGCAAAGAGAGGGAGTGAAGAACAAATACATTGAGAGATAGAGGTGGAGAGAGAGAGGGAGTGACAAGGGAGAGATGAAGATGGAATGAGGGAGATAGGAGAGGAGGGAAGAGAGAGAAAATGAGAGGATAAATATAGGGAAAGAAGTGGAAGAGAGAGATAGGGAGACATAGATATGGAGGGGGGAGAGAGAGGGGGAGAGAGAAGGAGAGAGGGAGAGAAATAGTGAAAGAGTTGGAGGGTGGAGAGAGGGAGGGAGATAGTGACAGAGTTTAAGGGTGGAGAGAGAGAGTGTGTGTGATGGGGGGAGAGATGGAGGGAGGTGGGAGAGAAGGGGAGAGAGAGGAAGGAAAAAGAGATAGGACTTGAGAGACATGAGAGAGAGGGGGAGAGAGAGAGATGGTGTTGGAAGGAGAAGAAAGGCACAGACAGAGAAAGGTGGAGAGGGAGTGGCAAGGGAGAGATTGAGAGTCAGCGTGTGTGTGTGTGTGTGTGTGAGAGAGAGAGAGAGAGAGAGAGGAAGAGGGAGGGAGAGAGAGATAGATAGATATGGAGAGAGAGTGTGTATGTTTTGGAGGTGAGAAGGAGAGACAAGGGGAGATAGAGATATATGGGGTGAGGAAGAGGGTGGAAGAGAGAGGAAAAGAGAGGGATGGAGGAAGAGAGATAGATGGGAGATAGAGATATAGATGGAGGGGGCGCAGAGAGAGAGAGAGAGAGAGAGAGAGAGAGAGAGAGAGAGAGAGAGAGAAGGGGAAGAGATAGATAGGGAAAGGAAGGGGGAGAGATAGATAGATAGATAAATAGATATGGGGAGAGAGAGAGAGAGAGAGAGAGCGTGACATGTGTTTAGGGGGTTGAGATAGAGAGACAAATAAGGAGAGATGGAGGGAGGTATAGATATAGATGGAAGAGGAAGAGAGGGAAGAAGAGAAAGATAAAGAAAGGGAGGGAGAGGCAGATAGAGATAGACATGGGAGAGAGGGAGGAGAAGAGAGAGAAGGAGAGGAGGAGGGAGATATACACAAAATGGAAGGTGGAGAGAGAGGGAAGAAGAAAGAGACACATAGAGACAGATACAGACATAGAAGTTAGATCTAGAAAGTCATGAATATTTTGTATTTTCACAAAAATAGATGTACTGATTTCAATGTAGTTGTTGATTTCTAATCCTATTTGATCACATGCACTATATGCATTGATTTTAGTGTAGATTCCGATTTATAATCCTATTTAATACCTTACACTAGATGCATTGATTTCAGTGTCGATGTTGATTTCTACTCCTATCTGATTTCTTGCAGATGATGCATTGGTTTTAGTGTAGATATTGATTTCTAACCCTATTTTATCATTGCACTAGATGCAATGATTTCAATGTAGATGTCGATTTCTAATCGTATTTAATACCTTACACTAGATGCATTGATTTTAGCATAGATGTTGATTTCTACTCATATTTGATTGCTTGCATTAGATGCATTGGTTTTAGTGTAGATATTGATTTCTAATCCTATTTGATTGTTTGCACTAGATGCATTGGTTTGAGTATAGATGTTGATTTATAATCATATTTGATTGTTTGCACTAGATGCATTGATTTTAGCGTAGATGTTGATTTTTGATTTGATGCAACTAGATTTATGATGTACATTAATTTCAAAGTAATTATATTAATAGTGTGCATTCATTTCAGTGTAAGCACATCTCTATCCCCTCCATTTATATCTCTATCTCTGATTGTCTTTGCTTCTCTATCTCTCTATCTCACCCACTAAACATACACACCCTCTCTCCATATATATATATCTCTCTCTATCCCTCCCTCTCTTTCCCTTCACTCTCTCTCTCTTCCCCTTCTCTCTCTCTCTCTAACATTTCTATCTCCATATTTATATCTCTTCCTCCCTCCATGTTTTTGCCTCTCTTTTCTTTTGTCTTGCCCCACTTCCCCGCACCCCCCCCCATATATATCTCTATCTCCCCTTGTCTTTCCTTCTCACCCCCAAAACATACACGCTCCCTCTCAGTGTAAACACATAAAAATTATTCATGACGTGCATTGAATTATGTGTTACAGTAATTCAACCATAAATACAATACTTGAATTTTCATCTACAGTAATTCAACCATAAATACAATACTCGAATTTTCATCCTAAATGAAATGTTTTCTTAGTTGAAATTTTTCTTCTTGAAACAATAAACTATTTATAATTGGCTACATTCTTATTATTCCCATTTTCCATCATTCAACGTTGTTAATTATTTTGCATTCAAACATGGTAATAGAAAATAAATACCATTGAAAATTATTTGGGGTTTAACACTCCATAAGTTACATTCTTATTATTCCCAATTTCCATCATTCAACATTGTTAATTACTTTTATTCAAACACAGTAATAGAAAATAAATATCATTGAAAATTATTTAGGGTTTAACACCCCATAAGTCACAATGATTGACTTTGGAGAAAACTACTATTAATATTCGAGAGCAACAGAGACAAGGCATGTTGTTTACTACTCTTTTCATATTCATGGTCTATGATTCCAACTACTCTTTTCATATGATCAATATGAGAAAATGGAAAAACTAATAGATGTGCAATAGTATGTTGTTTACTATAGTAGCTTGAGTTAAATATTTCAATGGTCTATAATTCCAACTACTCTTTTCATATGATCAATATGATAAAATGGAAAAACTAATAGGTGTGCAATAGGAACAGTAGAAGAAAATAGTTTCAGATTGATCACAATGAAGATTGTTTGTAATTTACTATATTCATATTATTCACATTTTATATCAATCAAAATTGTTACATAAACACTTTGCACTCAAAAATTTTATTTCATCATTTTTCATCATTCAAGTTAGTAACAGTCTCTCTCATCTCAACAAACTGAGGTAATTAAACAAATTTTAAGTTAAATTGACCAAATTAATCTTACACATATTTAGCATATTTAAAATTATCAAAATAATTAGATGTTCAACAAATTTTGTATTACTGCAACATAGATACATCTTAACACCGTATCTATCAAGCACTGAGAGGGATCAAATCTCTTGATGTGAAAACCTTTTCTCAAGTTTTTCACTCAAAAACATCTTAACACCAGATCTATCAAGCACTGAGAGGGATCAAATCTCTTGATGTGAAAACCTTTCCTCAAGTTTTGCACTCAAAAAATAGGTTTGCACCTCGAGAGATTTGATCCCTCTCGGCGCTTATATATCCGGTGTTAAGATGGATCTAGGCTAGTATTAAGAAAATTACGAACAATTTTTTTAGATAAAATAAAATCATAATCTCCATATCACATTAAAATATATAACATATAAATAGTAGCTAAATTATAAGATCTATTTTCCCATATAAATTAAAATAATGATTTCTTAAACATATTTAAATCGAGGGTTGATCATTTCCCTCTCCAAAAATTAAGAGAAGTAGCCAAGATTGAAAAGAGAAGTAAGACTCTTAATAGGGACGATGGATGGAAGTTAAGCAACCCATGGGTACCTTCTCTTTGTTCTTAAATCCCCTCGGGTTTCTCTCTCCTCCTTTGGTCTTTCTCCTTTTGGATTGGTATGTGTCTGGTTGTAATTGTTTTGGATTTTATTTTGAATTTTGGTTTATTATTGATTTTATGAATAATACTATTATTATATTATTAGATAAATATAATTTTATTGGTTTTTATTATTGTTATTATAAACATTTCCCTTCTTATTATATAGATATTTCTTTTAGTAAATCATTATTCATAATTAATATAATTGGAATTAATATGATATTTGAATCTTAAGAATTAAAAAAGCTAAAAATTTGTTAGAGTATATAACAATTAAGTTTTAAAATTAAACAAATTAATATAAAATTCAAAAATAACTAACAATTAAATTGTTTACATTGGAAAATTTATCGTTGCATCTTTGGTATAAATTAATGGTGTGTTGATCTTGCTCCTCATCCTTGTCCTATGATGGTTTGTTGATCTTGCTCTTCATCCTTGTCCTGATGATGAACCTAGATAAGGTTAGAAAATTAATGATCTGTTGATCTTGCTCCTCATCCTTGTCCTATGATGGTATGTTGATCTTGCTCCTAGTCTATTGATCTTGCTCCTCATCCTTGTCCTGATGATGAACCTAGATAAGGTTTGAAACAAGTCGACCCTAAACTGGTTATGTGATTTCTCCTAAAGATCTTAGCTTATATCATAAATCACAGAAGCATCCAATCCGAGATATTTAAATTTAATTAATAAGCACATAAAAATATTATACTTGCAATAAATTTACAATATAACAAGTTTCATAACTATGGATAGCCCCCCACTTTGCTATGGATATTACTAACTTGTAATATGATTTGCTACAATATCATGGACAAGTACCATGGTTTATCAATACCACATTCCCAAACACCATAACTCATATGAAAATCAAAATATTTTATAAATATTTTATTTTAATTTTATTTTATAATATTTTTATGATTAGGAGAAATGTTATAATTAAGAGCAATTTTTTTAAATAAAATAAAATCATAATATACACATCACGCTAAAATATATAACATGTAAATAATAGCTATAAATTAAGATCCATTTTACCATATAAATTAAAATAATGATTATGTAACCATATTTAAATTTACTTAATAAGCACATAAAAACCTAATACTTATAATATAATAAGATTCCTAATTATGGATATTCACCAGAAGTTACCATGGTATTATTAACTTGTAAATAGACTTTATTACAATCCCATGGGTCTATACCACATGCCCAAGAACCATAACTCATTTCAAAATCAAAATATCTCATAAATATTTTATTTTAAATTAATTTTATAACACTTTTTAATTAAATATAAAAGCAAAAAAGTTATAATTACTTTTTAGATATATCTAAATCTTCTATCTAAATTTTTCTTCAAAATTTTCACTCAAAAATAAATTTATATCTTAATTCCCAAGAATTAGCAGATCACAAGTTAAAATGAATTTATATTAATTTTATACCAATAGATACCAACAATAATTTTTCATTAATTCTATAAAAATAATAATTTTTAATTAATTATAAAAAGATAGGTTAAAGAAAAAATAACACATTATAAATATTTAACTATATAATAAATTAATAAAATAATGATTATTTTGATATTTTTTAACCAGATTTATTAAATATTACACTATTTCCTACTAATAACAAATAGAATAGGAAAAAATCAACTTAGCATAATACTTAATATTTGCTTACTAGGATTAGTCATACTATTCACTTCACATCTTTCATGAAAAGTTTGACCTCAAATGACCTCATTGGCACAAAAATTAAGGCACAAAAATTAAGAGACAATTTTGTGACAGTTGATCAATGATACCTATGACATTGCAACTTTCATAATATAAAATAAAAATAAAAGAGAGGTCTAAAAATTATCAACACTTTGGGTACTCCAAACATACAATTCCCCTGTTACCTACTTCGTCAACTGTAGCAATATTGTTTGATAGAAAAAGTGTAATACAAATAGAATACAATATGCAGCTACTGTAATACAATTATTTTCAGTACGAAAAAAGCATAAAATATATTATAAACATATGATAATATACATCTAGCTTGTTTCATTTGAAACAAGTGTCGTACATAAAAAAACATAACAGATACATATGCTGGATGAGAGGGGTTATATTCAGAAATCCCCTGAAGAAAACAGAGCATAAATGGGGTCCATCTAGTGAGAAAAAGACATATATAAGCAGACTGCCCTTGTGATGTGTTGAAGAAAAAACCTGTTGAGAAAAAGACACCATCTGCAAAAGTGGGAGACCCACCTCGCAGAGGACACTGTATTTGCCCAGTTGCCAAGCCAAAACAAAGCATCAACAAGAAAAAAAAAAAACCAGTGCACAGTAAAACAGATATGAACACTAAGTACCAAGGGGAATGAAGTCCCCACAATTGTAAATGCAGTTCCCCTAGTAGATGTTCATATGCCATTTTCCAGGAACCAGAAGTAAACCCTTTTTTGACAAACTGTCTGCTTGCCTGTTTTGGGACCTGTCTATATGTTGTATAGAGAAACCATTTTGTTTTTGCCAGAAAGTCTGTAATACAATATATGTAGCTATCGCTTCCAAAATAAGAAGTTGCCACTATTGCAGCTAAACAAGAAATAATTGTGTCTATATTTTCATCTTTTGTCTCCATCATCAATTTAGACAAAATTTTAAGTTGGTAAATGGATTAAAAAATTGAATTTTCCTCTTCATATGTGGTGATGGTTGTTCCTTGGGATTTTGATAGGTTGAGGCAGTATTGTCAATTCGAATTAGGCTGAGGCTTTGGAGGCGGTGGAGCCATGAAATAATTAATCTCTACATTCTTTCGATTAATTATTTTAAAAAAATGGTTGTTTACCAAAATGTTCGTTAGAGTCCGATGTTGTTAGACCGTACATACTCTTCAAGATTTTTTCACATAACTCTCTTTTTCTTTTAAAACTTTAAACTTAACATTTATCTAATAAATTTTCCATTTATTTTGTGTTGCAATAGCTAATATTAACTTTAATGTGTTAATGTAATTTTCCAAATATAAATTTAGCAGAAAATTGCTTCAAAAATTTTAGCTGTGAATTTCATAAATAGTTTGCATAAATCAAATCAGAAATTTCACAACAAAACAAGAAATATAATTTACCAATGAAGAATAGATAAGATAAAATATGAGGAAAAACTCAACCTTGTCTTATTAATATGTAAATAAGTTAGTGCAAAGAGCAGGAATATGGCTGAGGTGATGCCCTCAAAGATCAACAATAATGTTGCAACAAGCCAACAAAACATTGACTTGTTGAAATTACATGTGAATTCTAGATGAACTCACCAAGGGGAAAAATAGGTACTCGCCCACTCTCACTGAATCACCCAAACATTGACTTGTTGAAATCACATGTGAATTTTAAATGAATTCACCAAGGGGAAAAATAGGTACTCGCCCACTCTGACTGAATCACCCAAACATTGACTTGTTGAAATCACATGTGAATTCTAGATGAATTCACCCAGGGGAAAAATAGGTACTCGCCCACTCTCACTGAATCACTCAAGGGTTTCCATCCTGGGGCTACTCCTGAAACCGAGAACTACTGGTTCTCCAAACCTCTCCACATGAAGAAGTACTAAACTCCAAGATATCCCAAATGATCTCTTCCTCCTCTTTTTAAAGACTTCATAGATAAATCTCCAAGCCTCTAGAATGATGGTATTTTATTATTTTAATATCGTTCCTTACTTTATCTTAAGTGACTTTTTAATTTAATTTAACTTAAGTCACTTTTGGCCTTTCTCCTCAAATTAATTATTTTTCCCTTTTTTAATTAAATGACTAATTAAAATCATTTTTAATCTAAGAAAATGGTAAATCACCCACCATACTTTCTTCGGCCATTGGAAGTCACTTCTCAGCATCCCATATTATAGATATTCTCATTCTGATTCCAAGCATCTATTACACTAAAGCGTTCCATCAAATGATCCTCTTGGAATGCCACCTCAAGTGTAATTAGTTAAGTCAAGGTCAGTAATAACCCCATTTTATGAAAGTTGTTGAAATTCAACGAAACAAAAGGCAAGTTGTATGGATGAAGGAATATTCCAAGCCAATGTTATTGGATCCCATAAAAACTCCTCAAAACCCCTCTGAAACCCCTGATGATAATCCTTCTGCTACATCTTGGCCATCACATACCCTAGAAACCCATCTAAGTTGTAATATAGAGGAAAATGAAAATGGGGACATGACAAATCCTCCTACCCCAAGATTGGTTTTTCTCAAGAAATCCTTATATGTCCACTGCAGAGGCATATGCAAGATGATACCCAGATCCAATATGAACAATTGTGTTATGACATGCCTCCACACTAACCAAACGTGAATGGGTCCCTTAATACTTGGATCCTAAACAAGTCGTTGAATCCATCCACCATCAATGGATCCACTTGGATCCCAAATCCATCATAGCCAATCATCCTCGTTAATACCCCATGGATCTACTTGTGCTCTATCTCTGGTCGTAGATGATGCCCTATCAATACGATACCAACTTGTCACCTTTCTGCAATCCAACCTGTGGCATAGGAGAATGTCAATCCCACTTTGTTGATGTTGAGCTAGTGCTATTGGAATACTGATGAATTGTCAATCCATATCCCATTGCCCACTGAAACATGTAGTAACCATTGTATATAAGGACTCCTTCTATATTGTTCCCCTCCCTAAGAATGATACTCCATCAATAGGATACCAACTCATGATCCCCCACGAATCGAATTCATGAGCACCTGTGTATGGAACAAGCCTACTATGTTGATGTTCATCCATTTTGAACTCATGTTATTCTACCTGGTCAATCAAAATGATTTGTCTAACAAAAATTACCCCTCTCTATAATGGGAAGAAGTGGGCAAGTCATGCTACAAGCCTTGTCTAGGCATTTTTGGAGAGAGATGCTTCCTGGAAATATTGCAGCTCTTTTGGTTTCCATTGCACCTACCTACACCTCATCAATAGGTAGGAACAAATATGGATGCACCATCATCTCCAAAAAATCCCCCTCATTTGATTAGAAGCTCCACGCTCTCCTAGTCGGCCTGTCTCTTGCAAAACTATCTCGTCTTTCTCTGACTCCTCCTAACCACAAGCATCTACAAATACTACAACCCTACTGGTTGTTTGTGCATCTATCTCCTCCTAGCCAATGGTTGTCCTAGAGGACAACTAATCATCCTCCTCCATCATGGGCTCAACATGAGCCTTCAACCCACTCTCCAAAAATGGCTCAACATGCACATTACGCCTAACGTCCTCCTTAGCTAACTCATGCTCTTCTATGTGCTCTCTATGTAGAATCATTAGTCACTCAACTTGCAAGTCTTGTCCCCAGACAATTCGCTGCTTATCATACTTGTCCATCATACAAGGATGCATATATGGATTGTTTTCAACAACTATATTATATGATTTCTCATCCTCCTCAGATGTGTCCTCGTAAGAACCCATGAACTCAACTACTGAAGAAGAATCATCATCTATAAAGTCAAAAAGAATCTCTTCTTGATCTACGCATGTCATCTCCTCAATGTCACTCAAACATGAATGGTTAGGCCGCCAAGGTTCTTGCAAAAGAAGAAAAGACCCTTCCTCCTTAGCTCATTCTCGCTACATGGTCCATCAAACCTAAGCAACTCCTCCCTAGTTAATTGTCCTCTTAACAACTTAATGTTCTTCTCAACCAACCTTTCAGCTAGTTCATAAGTAGCAATTGATCCTATCTATTCCTTCCTCCAAATAGCCAAAAACTTAGACTGCAACCTCCTGTAAATAACATCATGGCTTCCCATACATGAGGACAAAATGGATTGCATTTGTTTTTTGACTGTGTCAGGATGATGTTTCCTAATGCTAAAGAAACATTGGAACATTTGGAGAATTAGGTCATCACACTCTAGATCAAACATGATGTCACAGGTTCTAACCATGTCCATGACTTCTAGAATCTCAAAATTCTTCCCAAAGGTAGGTCCCTCACTATTATCAAAGTCCCGAAAGATATCCACTATTAGCCTAAATACTCTCCTCATAATTTCATCAGTGTAAGGGTGTGTAGGCGTGGTCAACATCATGATACTACTGAGATAAGAGGCAATTGGAATTTTGACCACTTCACAAGGGTGCTCCAAATAGCTATGTTATGCTAAGGCAAACAAGGCTGGTTTTAGAGCCCAAATCAATCTCTGTTACACTAAAAAATGTCACCATGGCTATGTACAGTTAGTATGGCTCTATCAACAGTCATGCTATCCTCCTGGGCAAGTCTTAAGCCTCTGCTCTCCATGTCAAACTCCAAAAAGAGAGAAAGTCTTTATAAATGTATTTATCTCTGGGTACGCAGGTTCTCTCAACCTTACCTGCGGGTACGCACCCAATGTTCACAAAAGCTGCGTCCTTGTACGCTCTGTATGTAAAGGGGCAGGTGCGTCCCCCTGTAAAGGTCAAAATGCGCAAGTTTCATCTTTAAAAAGTTACTTGTGGTCATTTCTAGAGCATTCTAGAAGGTTGTTCGATGTGTATTGAGCGCCTCCAGATGGTTCATGTATCCCTACCAAAGGGGAACTTATCCCATCAAGAGAGGACCTATCCCATCCAAAGAGGGGATTATCCCATTGATGGTGGACCTGATTAACTTCCTCTTGAGCACTATAAATACAGGCATTGGGCCAGAAGGAGGGGAGGTTGAAAGCTAAACATTTCTAAGGGTAGATGCTGCAGGAATTAGGACTCCCATTTAGAAGCTTGTGAGGAGAGATTGTCATCTTTACTTGTTCTATTTGGAAGTGGGTGAGCTTTGTCAAAGTAAAGGAGAACTCTTGATGGACCCTGGGAGGGACTTGCACAACACCAAGGCTCAGGTTGTAATTGTTCCTTTTGTTTCCTATTAATGCAAATGAGTCCATTCTTCTCAATAACTTGTTATTTATGAGTTGTTTCATGTACTGCTTGGTCTATGTGTTAAATATGTTTTATTCTATGAGATTATCAAGTGCTATTTAATCGTTTGATTGTTAGTGGATGCAGGTTTCAAAGTGAAGGAGGAGCTCATCCGGATCCGCAGAGGTGGACTGCTACAACAGCGTTGGACTACAGGTAGGATCTAAACACTTGATTTCTTTTATAATAAATGCATGTTTAGAGAAGGATTGCTCTTGTTTGTCTTGTTTGTCACTAGAGAGTCTTAGGCTCCTAGGGAGGTTGATTTGTGTCCGCACTATCGACTCTTTCCGCTTGACAAAATGGCGACTCCGCTGGGGAATCCATTGATGTGAAAGTCTTTTCCTTTGTATGCAACTTTGATCTAAGAAAAGTCATTTATTTTCTGGTTTTTGGCTCTGTGACTTTGTGTTTGGGTGGGTTAGCTTAGGGTTAGATTCATTTTGGTTTTTCTTGGTTTTTTCAGTAGGACGCACCCTCTGAGTATTGCACAGTGCGTACTTGTACGCACTGTTGCTGTGTGCACAGAGCGGGCCCGCACCTGGCTTAACCGGTTGCCTGCGTCCCCTGCTAAAAATTAAGAAATTTCCATTTTTTGCATTTTTTCTCTTAGATTTTGCTTTTTATTAGTTTTTACTGCCCAGATCCATTAGTCTCTTGTCAAAGATATTCACCTGAACTTGTTTCGATAGCATTGAGTGTTTTAGTGGATTTCATAGAAGTTTAAGTCCTAGGGTTTGATTTTTGAGTAGGTCTTGTAGTGACTTTGGCGGTAGAAGTTGTCAAGCCTTAGATCTCTCTGGTTTTGTCAGTCTTCTTAGAAGTCAGACCTGTCATAAAGTCTACCTGTGAGAGCAACTTACTTTTGAGTGGTCTCTTTGGCAAATTTCGAAGTGCTTGTTGATTGAGTATTGAATTCCATTTTACAAAAAGAACAAAAAGATTTGAGTTTTGTTTTGACTGGTCTTTTGATTCTGCATTAGCTTGTCCTTGACTTGATTGTGGTCAAGTAAAACAACCTAGAATCATCTTTGTAGGCTTTTGCCTCGTTAAGTTTGCTTAGAGTAAATTTCTTTTTGATTTGCTTGTGAGTCAAGTTTTCATAGATTTTATAGCTTTTGAGATTGATTTTTGTTAAAATAGATTTATATGCTTTATTAAATAAGAGAAAATACAAAAATATCTCATTTGAAAAGTTTTGTTTCAAGTAGCTTTGAGTCATTTTGAGAGAAAAAGAATTTTTTTCGTGCACGTAAGGAGTGGTCATGTTTGTATGCTTGGAAAGATAAAGAGAATTGTTTCTTTGATTGTCTTTACTAAGAAAGTTGTTTTCTATAAAATTTGCATTTCTCAACTCTCTTAGTTAGGAATTTCATTGAAAGAGAAAAGTAGCGTAAATCATCCTAGGTGCATTTTTGTAGTGGTTTGAGTCGAGTCTACACACCATTGGTTTCACTTCCGCTACCTTTTGTCTTTAAGAAAAACCATAAAATTAACGCTTAAAGTAAAATCAACGTAGTAACTTTTATTTACTAGGGCTCTGAAACACCAATTTAGATCAGGCTAGTGTCTTGGAGTAGGAGAGTAATTGACTCTCCAAGACAACAAAACCAAACAAGTAGCTTATCTTGTGATAGAATAAATCCAATTGTCTCATTTGCACTCTGGGAAAGCTCCTCTTAAAGGAGAAGCACGAGCTCATGTCCGAACCAGTGAGGGGATCAATCCTCCCTCGTTGGGAACGACGCCAGACACGCACGTATTACAAACGGTAAACCTCGGATTAACCATTGTCGAGGAGCCAGGGGTCACTTGTCGGTAAAACTTGGATTATTGTCAAGGAACCGGCAAGGGGATTGAGCTTGATACTCTGCCCTTGCGTGCTGTCGGAGTGTAGACTGTTCCCCCAGGTGCATTTGTTGCGGTTGGTAACCTTAGTGACCATTATCTTTAGGATTGTACCGAGGTGACGGTGGAGGGAAGATCCCACTGTACCTGGAGCAGACGTCGGCTAGACTCACTTGGATTTTCTGGGGGGTTCACTTCACTCGAGACGGTTAAAGTGAAGGAACTTGTGCCAGTCTATTCATTAAGCAGGTTGCCGGGGTAACTGTTCCACCTGCCACTTCTGTACTGAATCCGACGATGTTGGGTTTCATCTCCAACTAGCGTTTTCGGTCTGGAAGGCTACTGTTTGTGCTTGGTTTGACGCCCTAGATTCTTTAGGCGTGTGATTCAAATTTGTTTGGTTCTTTAGCGACTTTAGGTGGTTTGATTTGAGATTTTAATTCGTTTTCGTGTGTAGTAGTTAAAAGTTTTTAGCTGTGGCGGAATTACCGAGACAGTCCCGTAGACTTCGGGGTAAGTCACCTGAGATTGTTACCGGAACTGATTTGTTGAGGAAACTCCGTAGATCACGGGGCGGATCTCCTGAAGACGTCCCGGGTCAGTACGAAGGATTGAAGGTCCTTTTAACTCCTCCTAGTGGCAGTAAAGTAGGTTCACCTGAAGAAGGAGAATCTTCCTTGGTAGTCCATCTAGATTACCAAAGTCTAGAGACAGGTTATAATCCTAAAGCTGTTACAGTTTCTGAGCTTGCTGGTAGTTTTTCGTCTACTAGTGATATAGGCGAAGAACCTGAAATATCCGAACCTGTTACTCTGACTTCTAGTGTTCCAGATTCACCAAGGATAGAACGAGTTATCACCGAAAATCTTCCTACTGGTCAGATTGTTATTGAAGAACTTGCTCCACAGGAAGAAATAGGCGTCTCTAACCTTGAAGATCAACTTACTATTGAGCTCAAGGAGCGTGAATCTATCTTTTACAGTCCTCCTAGAAGTACTACTTGGTACCTTTCGTTAACTAATTATTTAGACAACTCAGGGATAGGTTTTTCTCCACCTCGTACTCCTTTTCCACCAGGAGGTATTTATACTCCTGTAAATATGTCTGGTCAGTCGTCCGTGTTTATTCAAACTCCTGAATCTTTCTTACACGGCGGTCCTTCTGTTCCCACTGGGTATCAGTCGCTTTCTAGTACCTTTACAGGGGCATCTCCTCAACCCGTCGATCATGGGTTATTAGCTGGAAACAATGGTAATAGACCGTTGGGTGTAGGGGACATTTACATGATGTTAGGATCAGTTCCCGTTTCTCAACCTCAAGGTGGCCAATTACCGCCTGGGGGGCAGCCTCAATTAACGCCTGGGGGGCAACCTCAAGGTACACAAATTGTGTCTGGGGGGCAACCTCAAGGCCAGTATGTACCTATGGTACAATACATGCCTCAAGGTCAACCCCAGCCTCAATATGTACCCCAAGGTCAACCTCAGTATCAATATCAACCTCAAGGGTATCAACCCCAAGGTCAAGGTCAACCCCAGTATCAGTATTTACCCCAAGGTTATCAACCTCAAGGTCAATACTCGAGTCAAGGTTATCAACCACCTCAGGGTCAGTCTTATGTTCAAGGTCCGGGAAATGTACCTTTCAATTATCAACCCTACCCTCAACCTGGTTACGGATCTCAGTATCCTCAACCTGTTACGGGTCAATACCCCGGAATGATAGTGTGGGATCCATCCCAAGGTCAACAGGTGTTGCAGCCAAGTATACAGTTGTTACCTCAAGCTGGACAACCCGTAGTTTCTGGTTCACCCCAGCAACTGCAACCTGTCCAGTCAAATGTTCAAACTTCTGTAACTTCGATAGTTACTCAGCCGCCAATTGCACCTAGTACTCCATCTCAAACGGCTGCTGCAACTACCGCTACATCTACCGCACTTACTTCTGGAGTATCGACAGCTCCGGTTTCTACTGTCTCTGCAACCACTCCTTAGGCATCTTTACCGTTATCTGGATCTACGATTCAAACCACGGTCCAAATGCCTATAGGTCAGCCTGGTATAAGTACGGTTGTCACTACTCAACCTCAATCTGTTCAACAACCGTACCAGGGACAGTACCAACAAGGGCAAGCTGTCCAACAGCCGGTTTACCAGTATCAACCGTATCCTGGGTACACTTATCAACAACCTCAACAACCCCAATACGGTCCGGTTAATCCTGGTTTTCCAGGAGGATATAATATCCCTAATGCGATTCCTGTTCCTAGTTATCCTGGATATCCTCCTCCTCGGGCTGGTGTCATGACTCAGAGTTTTAGAGATCCTAACCGGCAATTACCGTTTATCGCAACTTTGGATTTACCAGATTTGACCCGCCTAACGAATGATCCAATTCAATATCTTCAGTTCTGGCCGCCAATGCCAAATAAGTTGCCCAGTGATATACCCAAGTTCGAAGGTAAGCCTGGAGAGGATCCGTCCAATCATGTGATGACTTACCACCTCTGGTGTGCTTCAAATTCTATCTCGGATGATTCGATCCGCTTACGTCTTTTTCAGCGTACACTCATTGGTCTCGCGGCCAAGTGGTACATTGAGTTACCACGGGCCTCTTTTTACAATTTTAGCCAGTTAGCTACCTCGTTCTTAACTCACTTTCAGTTGCCGGTCAGATACGATAACGACACAGAGTTATTAACTTCACTAAAACAATCGACGTCCACGTATATTTCCGATCACATTCATGAGTGGAGACGTCGAAGAAGGTTAGTGAAAGTTTTTATTCCGGACCAAATCTTAGCTGAATGGTTTGTTAAATCATTGTTACCAAAGATTACTGAAGATGTAGCTAAGGCCGGAGTAGTTACTGAGGAGCAAGTCATTGCTCAGGCGCAGTACCTTGACTTAGTTTATACTCAGTCGGGTACGTTACACGAGAAGATTCCAGATCTTCCAAAATCGAATCAAATCGTTGCTGCTCCTTCGGGATCTCATGCCGCTGATGGTATGATTGGTATGGTGAACACAAAGAGCAAGAAGAAGTCTTCCAAGAGTTCTACTACTCCTATAATCACCTTGCCTGATTCCCCGACAGGAGAGTCTTCTCCTGAACTTTCCGCCGATATTCACGCTGTAGAGTCATCTACGGCCAAATCAAAAAACGGTGGAAAGAAGAAAGGGAAGAAGAAGGCTAAAGCAGACAAGGCTCCGAAGGAGAAAATAGAAAAGTCGGAAACCAATGACGAAAAGCGCAAACCTCGATATCCTTGTCTTATTTGTGAAGAGGATCATTTTACAAGAGATTGCCCTCATCGGGCCGAGGTTGTGAAAATAGTCAAATGTTCTCCCACTCCTGCTGTGTTGAAAGATCCATTTCCAAAGCAGGAGAGTAAGATGATAGGTTCTTCCTCGACTGCCAGTGAAGAACCCATTTTGATGATGTCTCATGTGAGGATTGCGACTCGGTCGCAAGATTATGGTAGTAAGAATCCTGTTGATGGTAAGGAAGCAGAATCTTCTCATTCTAATCCATCAACCTCAGCTCCTGGTTCTGATCCACTACAGATCGAAAAACCTAACCCGGACTTAGTAATCAAACCGCCCGCCAAGGGTGTACTTCGAAGGTCTGCTTTCAATCCACATGCGAGAGCGGCCCAGAATTACAACATTGTTGAGGACTTAGCTGTTTCACCCTCAACAATGTCAGCTTTAGAAGTGCTGCAATCATGCCCAGCACAACGGAAATTACTTTTGTCGGCTATCGGAGCTGTTGATGTTCAGGACCCGAATCTGATAATCTTCGATCTAGAAAATAGTACACCGCGTCTACCCCATCAAATGGCTTTCCAAATTCCAGTGATAGTCAAAAACAGGCCTATTCATCGGACTGTGATTGATGAGGGAGCTTCTACGTGTATTATGTCGATTCAGTGTTGGAGATCACTTGGTTCTCCTTCGCTGAACCAATCCCCGACCATCCTTAAGGCCTTTGATGGCCGTGGGTTCCGTCCGTTTGGTATTCTACAGGAATTGCCTATAGGGGTAGAAGGTAAAACCGTTAGTCTGGATGTGGAAGTGGTTGATGCCCCTCTAGACTACAACCTTCTTTTGGGTCGAAGTTGGTCATATGCTATGACAGAGGTCGTTTCATCGGTCTTCAGAGTAATAAAGTTTCCACATAACGGTAAGATCGTGACAATTGATCAGCTGACATACTTTTCATCCGACCCAGCCTCTTCAGAGAGTATCCAGCATGTCGGTAAGACGACAATCCCTTATAGGGATGTTGGCGTAGGTTTAGTTAAAGATTCCGGTTTACTGGGAACTTTTCCTTTCCCTCCAATCAATGCAGACCCTTCATTTGCATCAATTCATATGATTACATCAGACACCATTATTTACGATGATCCTTGGATTGTCCCATCTGAATCTGAGATAGACTCATTCGGTGATGCTATGCCTTTGAGTCCATATGAAATTGCTTATGAAGCCGTCATGTCTTTTACCGACTCGCGTTCAACCCAAATCGACCAAATGAATGTGGTCAGTGAAGAGTCACTTTTCACATCATCCTTAGAACGAATAACGTTTCTCGAAGTCGTGTCATCTGACGAGCAACTTCGCGAAATCCTAAGTGTGGACGATCTACCATGGGAAGATCTTCATCATAAATCTTCGTTTTTACCTGAGGATGATGCTCTTGAAAATGATTTTTCATCTATCTTTACCGCTGAATATGTCAAAGACGCTCAGAATCCAACGAAACATCCTGATTCAGAGTTGAATTTAGGGAATATTTCTCGCACTATTCCCATTGACATTTCAGTGAAGGCCAGAATTGAGGAAAACATTCATATAGGTGCCTCATGTACAGAAGATGAAATTCAAACTTACAAGGCCCTATTCCAAGAATTCCGCGATGTGTTTGCCTGGTCTTACGAGGAAATGCCAGGAATCGACCCTGCCATTGTTGTTCATGAAATAAAGACCTACCCGGACGCTAAACCCGTCCGGCAACGGTTGCGTCAGATTCACCCTCGGAAAGCGGCTGCGATTAAAGCAGAAGTCGAGAAGCTGTTGAAAGCAGGTTTCATTTATCCGATCCCGTTAACGGATTGGGTATCGAATATTGTTCCGGTTAACAAGAAACAAGGAACAATAAGAATCTGTATCGATTATAGGGATATAAATCGAGCTTGTCCAAAAGACAACTATCCAACGCCTTATATCGATCAAATAATTGATGATTGTGCCGGAAGTGAAATGTTTTCCTTTATGGATGGTTTTTCGGGCTATAATCAAATCAATATTCTACCTGCCGATCAACCAAAAACGGCATTCATTTGTCCATGGGGGACATTTGCTTACTGCAAATTACCTTTTGGGCTTAAGAATGCCGGAGCCACTTTTCAACGGGCGATGTCTTACGCATTTCATGACATCAAGCACATTGTGCAACCGTACCTCGATGATTTGCCTGCTCATTCTTTACATCGAGCTGATCACCTTGTCCACTTACGAGCAATCTTTATGAGGTGTAGGCATTATCGTATTCGGTTGAATCCACACAAGTGTGTTTTCTGTATAGAAGCAGGTCGATTGCTGGGATTTGTTGTTTCAAAAGCCGGCATTCGCGTCGATCCCTCGAAGGTCGAAGCCATCATCAAATTGCCTCCTCCTTCGAGTTTGCGCCAACTCCAAAGTTTGCAAGGGAAAGCAAACTTTTTACGCCGATTCATCCCAAACTACGCCGAGGTCACTAAGGGTTTTACACGATTGTTGAAACAGAATGCTCAATTCTTTTGGGACGAGATTGCCCAACAATCTTTTGATGCACTTAAACACGCGTTGACCCATGCACCGTTGTTGCATCCTCCCAACTACAACCAGGACTACTTCTTATACCTCGCAGCTTCGCATTCCACTATTGGAATGGTGTTAGTCCAAGAAGATGAATTCGGAACGGAACATGTGATATATTATCTTAGTAGGACGTTAAACCCCACTGAGCTAAAATATTCGCATGTGGAGAAATTGGCCCTGGCAGCCGTCAAGCTGTCCAGCGTTTTCGTCACTACATTCTTCTTCGTAAAACTACAGTTATTTCGGATTGCAACCCTATGATTTATATTTTGACAAAACAACTGCTAGGGGGCAAGTACTCTAAATGGATCGTTATCCTGCAAGAGTTCGACTTGGAGTTTGAGAAGTCCAAGTCTAAGAAATCCTTAGTTTTTGCAGAATTAATGTGTGATTTCCCGCGTACTGACACAGAAACTGTGGCAGAGGAGTCCATTGTGGACGAATCTTTGTTTCTTATCAGTACTTTAGATCCGTGGTACGGGGATATAATCATCTATCTCCAAACCCAAACTTTTCGGCCTGAAGCTTCAAAGTCAGAACGTCGAAAAATTCGGTTTCAATCCCAGCAATACAAGATTATTGGAGATACACTTTACCGCCGGGGGGCAGACTTAGTTTTTCGACGTTGTTTAACTCACGAAGAGGCTGAGAGGGTTTTTACTGATTGTCACTCTGGAGCATGTGGCGGTCATATGTCTGGGTATGCCACAGCTCAGAAGGTGTTGCGTGCTGGCTATTTCTGGCCGTCCATGTTTAAAGATTGTATCATTGCGGTCCGGAAGTGCCACAACTGTCAAGTGTTTGATCGCAAGATGCGCGCACCACCTGCTCCTCTCCACCCTATAATTGCCGTTGGTCCTTTCGCCAAATGGGGTATCGATTTTATTACTTGTAACCCTCACTCGGCCGGGGGGCATGCGTATATCATCCTCGCGGTTGATTATTTTACTAAATGGGCCGAGGCGATGCCTACATTCGACGCAAGCGGCAAAACAGCTGCAGTTTTCGTATTCAATCATATTATAACTAGGTTTGGTGTCCCACAAGCGATTATCACTGACCATGGGAGCCATTTTCGAAACATCATGATGACTGAGCTTACAAGCCAGCTTGGTTTGCGCCACGATAGCTCTACTCCTTATTATCCGCAAGCCAACGGTTTGGTTGAGTCTATCAACAAAGTTCTGGTTATCATGATCCGACGAACCATTGGTATTCATCAGTCGAATTGGCACAACATGTTATTTTCAGCGCTATGGGCATACCGAACCTCAGTGAAAACTTCAACAGGGTTCACTCCTTTCCAGCTAGTTTATGGCTTGGAAGCTGTGTTACCCATTGAATGCGAAATCCCATCACTTCAAATGGCTGTCGAATTACTCCCAGCTACTTCCGAAGAGGAGAAACGTTTATTATACTTAGCTCAGTTAGATGAGACTCGACGTGACGCTGCATTGGCAATCGAGACTCACGCGAAGCGAATGAAAGCTCAGTATGATAGAAATGTGACCCCTCGAAGTTTTTCGGAGGGAGACCTAGTGCTATTATATGATCAAGCTAACGATAAGCTAGGTGCTGGAAAATTCGTTCCTATGTGGCATGGACCCTACATTGTAAAGCGAAAGCTAGCAAAAGGGGCTTATGAGCTGGTAGATTTTGATGGGGACTCTTTGGGTAAACCCAGAAATGGACTTTACCTAAAGAGGTATTATGCTTAAATGGTGGGTATGGAGAATTTTTAGTTAGGTTAGGCTTTCTTTCTAGCTAGTGTGTTTGTTAGTTTGGTTAGTGTGCTTAGCTTAGAGAGTGTGTTTTTCGTCGTTATTCTGGCTTATCTTGGTTTTACTCTTGATATTGCAGATGTCGATGCCTCTCCAAACATACATCGAATTTGCTGATGGTGCTTGTCGTAGTACACGGAATATCTCTTCCGCAGCTTGGGTTATCTATTCGCCCTCTGACGAGTTAGTTTCTATGCATGGGGTAAGCCTCGGTCAAACAACAAACAACATTGCAGAATACAGTGCAGTGGTTGAATTATTATCCGAATCTATTTCATTTGGAATTCGACGTTTGATAGTGAGGTTAGATTCTGAACTTGTTGTATTACAGCTTAATAGAGTATATGCCATTAGAAATCCTGTGTTATTAAGGTTATTTTTGAGAGTGCGTCTCTTGGAACGTGAATTTGATTACATTGAATATCAGCATATTCCAAGGTCTTTAAATACATTAGCAGATGCAATTGCTTCTCGAATGTTGGACAGACATTTACGATAATCATGCAAGTAAATTTAAAAACATTTCATCACATATGTTAAACAAGATAAGCCGGTAATAATGATATATATATATAGATAGGAGTGTGTCAAAAATATACATCGTCTTCGATCATAGGTTGAAAAACACCTTATGATCGGCAAAAATGATAAGTACAAAAAGCCAAAAATGTCATATGTGTCTACAAAAGTGACTAGCCAATCACTGGTGGTGCTCTCTATACGACACCACTGCACGGGCTACCTTACACAAAAACCTCCTAAACGGTCCAGGGACTGCGACTACATAGCGCTGAAGTCTGATAGGAATATCATCTATGGTAGTCTCAGGTATATCCACCGTTAGACGCTCTAGATCCTGCTCCAACTCAGCTAGCGACTCTGCAGCCGCGTCTTGTGGGGCCGGTACCGGTACAACTGGATGTCTCCTCTCAAAAGGCCGGAGGTTGGCTGGGCGCTGTGGACCAACATCTGCATTTTGAAAATTTTTACTGTCAGTTTTGAGACGATATATATAAAAAATAAAAAATATATATAATTTGAAAACTTGTGAAAAATAAAGTACCTCTGTCATCCCATTGTTCTCCCGATGGAAGAACCATGTCCGGATCACCTCGAAAATCTACTCCGGCATACGGAAAGTCCTGGATTGCAAAAACCTGGTCCTCTAACCAATGAAAATAACCAGCAGGGAATCGAACAACTGCCGCGCCCTCGTCAGGATGCCGGGCCATCACCGTAACCCATCGTATCAGCTTTGGCTCCCGAGGACCCAAGATATCAACAGTGAGATGCTGAGGGATCAGCATCGGAACTCTCTCTAAGGCAAAGCTCACAACTAGAGGCCCATATCCAAAGGTCTTCAGTTGTCCGTTCTTTGCCCTAGTCAGTTGGGCCTTCATATTGGCCGACACAGCATCGCACCAGTTGAATATGGTACCTCGGAAACAGTCAATCGCCATCCGCATTTGGGACCCGGTGGCAATATGTAAAGCGGCTGCACCGCAAATTCTGGTAACCGTGAAAGCTATCACCTTGAGTTCACGCAGAGAGATGTGTTTGATTTCTACGCCTTTTGCATGGTGTGCATTGGGTATGCACCAATCTGCCCGGAGACTAGCAAGGGATTGGCCACCCGGCCTAGTCCCGGCTAGATTGAGTTGCTCGCCCCTATTTGGCAAGCCAGTGAGAAAGTATATGTCAGAGGGCTCTATCTCGAGCTGGTGTCCTCTGATGTAAAAGCATTGCTCATGAATGTTCCATCTCTCAACCAGCCACTCCAAGAATCTCACCTGAGCCCTCATGCCAGGTATGGCCCAGTATTTATATAGTCCGCATGCTTTTAGGGCATCAATGGAAGGTTGATGATTGATTGCGGCTAAATCAACGTCCTCGTGCTCTCTTTCTCTCCAATCCAACATGGTGAGTGCCCTACACACCAAGAAATAAAGATTAGAATTAATTTGGGAAAATTCAAATGGTTATTTTTGGGGTTTGGGGTTTCAAATTCCGCCTTTCGCGGGGGACGCACCCCGTGTTTAGGACACAGAGCGTCGGGACGCAGCTGGCCTGAAGGTGGGCTGTGTACCCCGACCTTTTTCCTATATAGGAAAAGGTCGGGGGACACAGGTCACCCTTGGGGCACCTGCGTACCCCGCAGAGCGGTTTTTGAAACCTAAAACCCCCCAAAAACCAAAACTAAAACCTAAAACAAAATTTTAATCAGATGAAATTGAAGAGGAGGATGTGGTGAAATACCTGGAAGAGACGGAGTTCGATTCTGACGGTCGGATTCTCTGCAATGACCATGGGAAGTTTCTTGCCAAAACCCCTTTTTTCAACCTCAACAGTAAAATGGTAAAAATGACATGGTAAAAAGTCTTTTTATAGGTTTTTTGGATGAATGAATGCTAGGTTTGTTTATTTTTCACCATGGAAGGATATTTTTCAATGTATTTTTGCCTATCTTAAACAGGTATGAGTAATGTGTCGTTTTTGTGCAGGACAAAGGGATTTAGAGGGAAAATTGTCATTTTTCACGAACCAAAATATCAGAGTCATCTTTTAAGCCCTTTTCTGACTCCTAAAATATGAAAAGATTGCCGAGCATTTCTTTTACACTCGTTAAAACGGAATTAAAAGACGGTCCCCTTATAGCCCTTTTCTGACCGTAAAAACAGGAAAAGATTGTCGGGTTTTTGTTGTTTCAAACTCGATACTGGAAATAAAACGACGTGTCCTTGATCGCTTTTTACTTTTTAGGTCAGTGGCACTAATTATGAAAGTACTCCTTGGTCGCAAGATCAAGCGGTTCCCCCAGGTATTATTTTATACTTTTTTGGGCTTGAGGGACACAAATCTACGAAAAAGTTCAACTTGGAGTCTTCTTAAGTTTTTCAGACTCTCTAAAATTGAAAAATGCCGAGTTTCTCCTATACTGGACTCGTTAAACATTTCACAATAAAGGACCTGTTCAATTACAAACAGGAACGAACCACTCCTTCCTAGGGTTCGAATCAAAACTAGGATGGACTCATCCGAAGGATGAGCTTATAATCAAGCATATGTTATCCTCCTCAAGCTTGTTAAAAATAAAGAGGTACTTGCCAGAAATGGTGGGGGAAAAGAGAGAAGAATGAGCTTATTTGTTATCCTTTGTCTCAGAAGAAACTTTATTACCACTCTTGGACACGACGCTTTTCATTCACCTGGGTTGGGAAATCCTTTGCCTCACAGTTGATCAAACCACATTGAAAGTCTTCAGCTGGGTTCCAGGGATTAACTTTGAGTCATTCGTCACCAAGCCATCTGTTGTGTCGTTATGTGTTCAAGAGGTCTGCAAGCAAAACTTTCATCTGCAAAATACTTGTCATCCATTTGACCATCCCTGAGTCAGTCCTTACAGCAACATTTCTTCAACTTGAACAAATGATTTCGTGTTGTGGGCTTGCCTGCAACGGGTCGCTTTCTATCGACATCAGCACATTATCTAGAGAGATGACTTAGAAATCGTCAGCACCTTGAAATCTGCATGCATCAATGGCAGGTTTCTCGCCTTTGACGTCAGTTTACATCATCGACTTTCGATCGAAGGATTCCGTGAAATGTTCGACATCAACTCATTCATTCACATCTCATGGATTGTACTGGGTACTTTGAGAACCATTGACATTACTGGTGGTCTCTCTCACACTTGTTAACAGTTTACATCATCGACTGGTAATCGAGTGGTTTCTACCATGTTCGACATCAACTCATTTATTCGCATGGCTAGAATCGTACCAATTCGGGAAGCGGAAATGAAGACCCTGGATCTAGTTTCCACCATCCAAGCTGCAAGGAGTTTTGTATTCATTATCTAAGTAGACTAATCATAAACAGATGGCTGCGCCCATACTGTGTCTACAAAAGTCTATGATTATGATGTACTGCAAGATCATTCCTGTATCAGAGTAGTTAGTCAGTTAGTTAAAGTTTTGATCTGAGTATGGGAATGCCTACCTCAGTGATGATATAATCTTATACATGTATTTTGTGTTGAAAATTGCAGGTTCTGACCAGGCTCTCCACGAGATAATCCTTGAAATGATAAAGCGCTTCACCCTTCCTAGATTTACAAAACCCTAATCTACTACAGGCTTCGCACTTTAGGGGGCAATCTGTTACACTAAAAAATGTCACCATGGCTATGTACAGTTAGTATGGCTCTATCAACAGTCATGCTATCCTCCTGGGCAAGTCTTAAGCCTCTGCTCTCCATGTCAAACTCCAAAAAGAGAGAAAGTCTTTATAAATGTATTTATCTCTGGGTACGCAGGTTCTCTCAACCTTACCTGCGGGTACGCACCCAATGTTCACAAAAGCTGCGTCCTTGTACGCTCTGTATGTAAAGGGGCAGGTGCATCCCCCTGTAAAGGTCAAAATGCGCAAGTTTCATCTTTAAAAAGTTACTTGTGGTCATTTCTAGAGCATTCTAGAAGGTTGTTCGATGTGTATTGAGCGCCTCCAGATGGTTCATGTATCCCTACCAAAGAGGAACTTATCCCATCAAGAGAGGACCTATCCCATCCAAAGAGGGGATTATCCCATTGATGGTGGACCTGATTAACTTCCTCTTGAGCACTATAAATACAGGCATTGGGCCAGAAGGAGGGGAGGTTGAAAGCTAAACATTTCTAAGGGTAGATGCTACAGGAATTAGGACTCCCATTTAGAAGCTTGTGAGGAGAGATTGTCATCTTTACTTGTTCTATTTGGAAGTGGGTAAACTTTGTCAAAGTAAAGGAGAACTCTTGATGGACCCTGGGAGGGACTTGCACAACACCAAGGCTCAGGTTGTAATTGTTCCTTTTGTTTCCTATTAATGCAAATGAGTCCATTCTTCTCAATAACTTGTTATTTATGAGTTGTTTCATGTACTCCTTGGTCTATGTGTTAAATATGTTTTATTCTATGAGATTATCAAGTGCTATTTAATCGTTTGATTGTTAGTGGATGCAGATTTCAAAGTGAAGGAGGAGCTCATCCGGATCCGCGGAGCTGGACTGCTACAACAACGTTGGACTACAGGTAGGATCTAAACACTTGATTTCGTATATAATAAATGCATGTTTAGAGAAGGATTGCTCTTGTTTGTCTTGTTTGTCACTAGAGAGTCTTAGGCTCCTAGGGAGGTTGATTTGTGTCCGCACTATCGACTCTTTCCGCCTGACAAGCTCTTCCCATCTAACTGATCCAACTTAGAGAGGATTGAAGCAAGTTCTTCCAACTTGATAAGGGATTTTACTATAGCCCCAATGAAACTTAAATCTGTCTCGAGCACATAAATTTTGGGTCCCATATCATGTTCTTTCTGTGGCTGATGTTGTTGTAGCATAGAATGCATCCCCTTGGAAAATGATTCGTTGACTGTTGTTCCTAGTTTATTAAGGGATTTTATGAAGGTTTTATCCATGTTTTAGTCCAATAAAGTCAAGTACATCAAGCCATCATACCTTATCCACTAAACATGACAACAATAAACTTTTGATTCCATGGCCAACTAACTCAATACATAGACCTCTCACATCAATACATACCCATCATTCACAACTCACACTCAACAATTATATATATGTTCAAATATAATATGAACATCTCATGTAGACTCACCATACTCTCTTATTGACTCAACAAATATTAAAAACTTGTTTTGATAACTTTTAACAAACAGTTAGCAAACAATACATTTTTCAAACACTTTGCAGATAAAGTGGAAGCACTTGTAACATAAATAAATATGAGAAGCAAATTATTGAGATAATTGCAATGCTCAAATGAGTTAGAGAAATTTGGCACAACTCTCTTAATATAGTAGTTTGACTAAGCCTTAAGAAATAATAACACATATCTCAAGAAGTAACTCAGCCCTCAAGGAGAACTCAACCCCAACAAATAATCTCAATCCAATAGATTAATTGAAGTTTGAACAAATGAATTTGGATTTCACAAATAAACTCATCCCAACAAATAAACTCACCCAATATATAAATTTAGCTTCGACAAATAAATTCAGCTCCAACAAATAAACTCATCCTCAATAAATAAATACGATAAATAGAAAAATAATATGCTCTCAGAACATATTTCTTTTTAGAAAATATCTAAAAGTAATTTTGCCAAAATTTTAATAAATTCCAGCAAAAATTGGATAGTTTATGAATCTAAAAAAAATTATTGAAAAATTTCACAACATGTAACCCAATCAAATTTATTAATAACGCTGAGGAAACAAATTGAATTGCTACAAAATAATTCGACCCAACAAGGGAAATTAAGCCCAACAAGAGAAATTTTGCATAGTAAGATAAATTCGGCCTAACAAAATGGCCCAAATAATTAATTTTCACTGCCCATAAATTATGCTACTGTTTCTAAATATGAACTGTTGTTTTTCCCCCAATACCTCTCCAAAAATTCTGAAAATTTAATCTGAGGTTCCTCACACCAAGCCCATAAAATACTAGAAATGGTTTGGCTTAACTGCAAGCCAAGATCAAGCCCACCAAGTGGTATGAATTACCTAGTTTACCCATAAAAATGCACCGTTGAAGGAAATCTTGATTTCCACCCTGAATACTATCCCAAAAATTCAAAAATTTTAACCACGAACTCCTCTCATAAAACCCAAAAAAATCTAGAAAAATCTTGGGCAAATTCTAGCTGCTTCTAAAAGCCCCAATTTTGTACGAGTTTCCAAGTATTCCCAACTTTTCACACTACACCAAATAAGATAACTTTGTACCACAATGTTCCAACTCTTCAGTCCTGCAAATGCACTATAAAATCACCAGCTCAAATAAGAGAAATCTCCTACGAAACCTTTGACAAATAGATTAAGAAATTTAACCCACAAACTTGGCTCCTTTATTCTTTAGAACCCATACAATAATACAATTTTTTTTTTATTTTATTTTTTTATTTTAGCCAATAGTTGGACAAAACCATGCTCTGATACCACTACAATGTTCCAAATATAAATTTAGGAGAAACTTGCTTCAAAAATTTTAGTTTTCAACTTCATAAACAATTTGCACAAATCAAACCACAAATTTCACAGCAAAACAAGAAATATAATTTGTAAATTAATAATAGATAAGATAAAGCCTGTTGAAGAAACCAAACTTATTTTATTAATATGTAAATAAGTTGGTACAAAGAGCAAGAATATGGCTCATGTGATGTTCTCAAAGATCAACAATAATGTTGCAACGAGCCTCTAAAACGATGATCTATTGAGATCACTTGTGAATTCTAGATGAATTCATCAAAGGGAGAGATGGGTAGTCGCCCACTCTCACTAAATCAGGCGAGGGTTTCCATCTTAGAGCTACTACTGAAACTGGGAACTATTGGTTCTCCAAACCTCTCCACAAGAAAAAATACTAAACTTCAAGATATCCCAAATGATTTCCTCCTCCTTTTAAAGACTCTATAGATAGATCTCTAAGCCTCTAGAATCATCTTATTTTATTAAGATCCTCCCTTAACTTTAACTTAGGTGACTTTTTAATTTAATTTTATTTCACTTAAGTCACTTTTGGATTTTTTCTTCCAATTAATTATTCCCCCCCGTTAATTAAATGACTAATTAAAGTCAATTTTAGTCTCGAAAAATGGTAAAATTTCCCACCATACTCTCTCTGACCACTAGAAGTCACTTCTCAGCATCCCATCATGTCAATGTTCTCATTACAGTTCCAACGAGCTATTACGTTTAGGTGTTCCATCAAATGATCCTCTTGGAATGCCACCTCAAATGTAACTAATTAAGTTAGGCCCAGTGATAACCTTGTTTTTTGAAATTTGTTAGAATGCAACAAAATATAAGGGAAGTTGTGCGAATGAGGAATATGTCGAGCTAATGCCATAACATCTCGTGAAAACTCCTTAAAACCCCTCCAACCCCTGATGATTATACTACAGATGAAAATAAAAATGGGGACATGACAATCAATTCTACGTACAAGTGAATTTTTTTATTATAATCAATTCTAGATTGTTGAATGAACCTCTAATCTACAAGCCTTGCTTTATCTTTCTCAATTTCACCTTTGACATTCAACTTGGTTTTGTAAATCCATTTAATTCCTATATTATTTTTACCTTTAGGAATATCTACAAGCTGTCAAGTATTATTTCTTTATATAGCATCAATCTCTTCATCCATATACTTTATCCAAACTTCTTCTTTAATTGCTCCATCAAAATTTATAGGATCACATGCAATTAATGCAAAATTTGAAAATTGATATATTTCATCATTCTACTGACACAATTATTTTAAACTTCTAGTTCTCTAACCTTTAGTTATTTTCATTAATGTAGCTAATTTATGGTTAGATTCATTACTTACCTCTGATCCTATTGTTTGTTGTCCACTATAACTTGATGGTTTGCCATTCTCTTGCGTTCTTGGAATTCTGTACTATAATGGGCTAACTCTTGGTGTTTTCCTTGTTAAAGTGCTTGCAACAAGTGTATATGGAATCAACTATCCACCTTGTAATTCTTTCTCATCTCCATCACCATCTCCATGAGATAGTATGGCTCCCTTTGCAATAGATTTATTTATGATTCCACCACAACCCTCTTCTTCCTTAAAGTCAACATATCTACTGATAATATACTTCTTGCAGATGGTATTATAGATTTTTTATGCCTTAGACTCCTCACTATACCCAATAAAGATACACTTACCACTTATGTCATATAACTTATTTATCAACTCTTTAGGTACATGTGTCTAAGCAACGGACCTAGAGATTCTTAAATGAGATATATTGCAAGTCTTACCAAGCCAAGCTTCTTCAGGAACTAAGTCCTTTATAGTCTTTGTTGGACTGGACTTATGTTAAGAATATAAACAACAAAAGTTATTACTTTCCCCCAATATTCATTTCGTATATGTTTTTCCTTCATCATGCTGCAAGCCATATCTGAAATGGTTCAATTTTTCCTTTCAACCACTACATTTATCTGTCGAGTATAATAGGTAGTAAAATATATCTTGTTTCCATGAGGCTTGCAAAACTCAATGAAATCATTTAGCATATATTCACCACCTCAATTTGATCTTAAAATTTTAATATATTTCAACCATAACTTTAAAATTCTTAAATACAATAAAAGCTTCAAATTTATGTTTTAGAAATTATCTTTTCAATTATAGTCATCAATAAAGCTAAAAAGTAAACCTTACCATTTTAGGAGGGTGTTTTCATCGTTCCAAATAAATCTGTGTACAATATCCAATGGAACTTTCACCTTATATGGAACTCCATTTACAAATTTTACCCTCTGATGCGTTGCAAGTATACATTCCTCACACAAGGTTGTTGATTGTTGAATACTAGATAACCCTTTCACCATTTGTTTTTGCTCCAACAAATCTAGACCACCAACATATAAATGACCATATCTTAAATGTCATAATCAAGTATGATCCAAATTCTTAGTTTAATAAACATTCAAGGAGGGAGATAATTCATTTCTCATTATAAGCATAAACATCATATTCTTTTTCATCTCCACTCTTCCTATCAAAGACTTACTTGGATATTTATCAATGGTTGTGCATACTTTATTCTTGAAGAAAACTATGTACATTTTCTCTATCAATTGTCCAATGCTCAAAAAATTACTTTTTAAACTAGTTGCATAATACATTTCATCAATTGTTCTTCTTTTTGCATTTCTAGTATAGTCAACAACCTCTCATTGACCTTTAATACATACTTTATTATCATTGCTCAACTTGACCTCAAACTGACTACCTGACAAACAAATATTTGTTTCCAATCGTGTGATTGTTGCAATGATCCAGGTCCGGGTGTGACGAAGGACCCTTCCAAGACCTTTTACTTTCGTGATGTGTTAAATTTCATTTTTTAAAGAACATTAATGAATACATCTACATGTTGTAAAGAAGAGGAACATGTCAATCATTAGCAACATAAAAACATATGCCATTGATAACGGAGTTCGTCTAGGAGGGTGTTAGGCCCCTATACTACTAGTGTAACCCCTTATTGTTATTAGTAAAACCCACTTATTATATTGATGTACCCATGTAGTGCCCATATTGTTACTAATGTACCCCATAGAAGCCCACTATTGTTATTATTGTGCCCTTACATTATTATTGTTATGTCAGCTTTGATTATGTTATGATCCCTTAGACTCCTATATATAGAAAGGAGGTCTTTTCATTTGTATCATCGAAGAATTGTTCATTTATGTAATGTAAAGGAGGTTTCCCCCTCGAAGAGGCTGAATTCTAAGGCGTGGATTTTTCTTTTCTATCTTTTCTTGAGCTGGTTTCATAACATTTGGTATCAGAGCTTTGGATTCTAGGGTTTCGCTACTCCAAACAGGTCATCGTGGCATTTTCGCTATAACTTTTTTCTGTGATGTTTCGGAAGTCGCAAAAAAAACCCATTTGAGAACAAATCGTGCTGAACCTTGGGTCCGAATTTCAGATATTTTCGCGCCATATTTGCGGAGATATGATCTGAGGAATTTGGTCTTTTTGCAGACTCCTGAATTACATTCCAAACAGGTGACCTGGGGAAAATTGTCATAACTTTCTTTCTAAGCATCGGATTGAAATTTCGCAAGAAGGTACAGAAAGAGGACGGACTTTAGTTTTCTTTTATATATTTTGCAGAGTCAAATCTTGAAACAGTGACACGTGGCACTTCATACAAGTTCGCTCTACTGAACTAGTCTACAATCAAGTCATTGTGGGAGATTGTGCATAACTCTTTCTTGGAGAATCCAATTTGGATCAGACTAGTGGCATTGGAAAGAGGACACAGAAGGCTACTACAGGGTGCAATTTTAGAACTTAAAGATCCAAAAGTACAAAGTTACAGTCGTTTCAAGGTCGAGCTCCTAAAATCAAGAAAAAGCAAGATGAGGAAGTTTGATGGCAAGGATCCGGTAAATTGGATACTTCAGATGGAGCAATATTTTGATCTAAATGGTGTACAACTGTTACAAAAGGTATGTATTGCATCTTCATATTTAGAACCAGATCAATTTTTATGGTACAAAGGGCTTTGTTCTCGTAAAAAACTTGTTACGTGGTCAATTTTCACGGAGGAAATGATAGCACATTATGAGGATACAAAGAGCAACACCTTCTTTAGAGAAACACCACAACAATTGGAAAGGGTGAAAGGTCTTTGTGACATAGTGGAAAGAAAAATTATGGAAACTAAGAAGTGTACCTCTCACAACTATAAAGATGGAAGTGTTGTTTCTCCTAGCCTTCCACAACCTACAAGGGTTACACCACAACAATTGGAAGAAAAAAGAGAAAAGGGGATTTGTTACAATTGTGATAGCAAATGCACTAAAGGTCATAAGTGTACTGAGAAGAAATTATTTTACATAGAGTATGAAGAGGAGGAAGAAAAGGATCAAGAAACATCAAAAGAAGAAGATATACGTCAGGACCTTACCCCAGAGAAAGAAGAAATGAATCAGAACATATCTTGTAAACTATTGGCAAGAATGACCACTCCTCAAACTCTCAAGATAGAAGGACATATCAAGAAGAAAAAGGTGCAAGAAGTGAAAGATCACATCAAGAAAGAAGAAATGAATCCAGCCATATCTTGTAATTCACTGGTTGGAATTACCACTCCTCAAACTATCAAGATAGAAGGACATATCAAGAAGAAAAATGTTCAAGAAGTGAAAGATCACATCGAGTGTCAAGAAATGAATCCGACCATATCTTGTAAAGGATTGGAAGAAATTACCACTCCTCAAACTCTAATGATAGAAGGACATATCAAGAAGAAAAAGGTTCAAGCAGTGAAAGATCACATCAAGCATCAACAACAAGTTCTCCAACTTTTAAAGGATAACGCCACTTCGGTGCAAAATCAAATGAAACAACAGGTAGATCAACATCATAGTGAAAAATGTTTTGATGTAGGTGACCGGGTATTTTTACTGCTACATCTAAAGCAAGCTATTTATGAGAAGGAAATGTTTGCAATACTACATGCACTTAAAAAATGGCGACCTTACCGAATGGGAAGACTCTTCAAGGATGAGGATGTGGAAGCATTGTTTTGTGCTATTTCTATTATCCAACCAGATTGGATAAATGAAGCAAGGGATCAATGGAAGAAGGACAAAGAAGTATGGCCACTTATTCAAAAGTTGCAAAAGATCCCAATTCAAACAATATTTCCAGATATTGAAAAGGAAGGAAAAATCATATTGGAACCTGGAGCAGTCATAGAAACAAGAACCCGACAAATACGAAATCGATCAATTTCAGAGTATCTCATCAAGTGGAAGAACTTACCCGCTGAAGATTCCACATGGGAGGACAAGAATTTTATACAGAAGCATCAAGAACTACTCAAGCGTTGAGGACAACGCTTTTTGAAGGAGAGGGGCATGTTAGGCCCCTATACTACTAGTGTAACCCCTTATTGTTATTAGTAAAACCCACTTATTATATTGATGTACCCATGTAGTGCCCATATTGTTACTAATGTACCCCATAGAAGCCCACTATTGTTATTATTGTGCCCTTACATTATTATTGTTATGTCGGCTTTGATTATGTTATGATCCCTTAGACTCCTATATATAGAAAGGAGGTCTTTTCATTTGTATCATCGAAGAATTGTTCATTTATGTAATGTAAAGGAGGTTGCCCCCTCGAAGAGGCTGAATTCTAAGGCGTGGATTTTTCTTTTCTATCTTTTCTTGAGCTGGTTTCATAACAGAGGGACTATGTCTCTCGACCCCGGTGTCAAGATGGTGTAGGCCACTACATTAAGTGCTGTCAATAGTGATGATGTACACAAGAGATGATGTTGCAATCATACAAGGAAAATTCCCTCATGCAGGAGTGGCTCTAAGAGATGTTCCTCTACAAGAACTCTCAATCAAAAGACTCCTATCAGTATGACACAAACTCATGCATGATGAGCATCCCGCCAACATGGCATAAAAGGGATCTCAATGCAAAACATGCATGATGACAACAAGAGTATCCCAAAAACATACAAAAAAGGGATCTCAAAGCATAACATGACGAATCATGACAACAAGTACATCACATATACGATTCCTCATCACATCAAGCAAGGAATTATGACGACATGTAATAAACAAGATCCTGCATCAACATCAATCAAGGATCTGTGCAACATAATGCATAAAGAAAAAGTACATGAACACATCATATACCTCACCACCAGGGGCCATCTGAAGAAGCGGATGTCAGACTGCTGAAGCTGTTCGAACCATCGATCTCACGACATCAATTGCATGACTGTTCGCACATGGACGTTGACACCTACATTCCACTTAGAAAAGTGGATGAAGAATAGAATGAGAGAATGAGAAATCTAAATGCACCATCAGATTTGTGGCGTCGAATAGTGCAAAATTGACTATCCAAAATCTGAATTCTGAGAAGTTGAGAATCTGGGGCTCAAGGAATCTTGTAGATTCCCCCTAGATTCCTCAAAGATTCTGCTCCATCGATGGACTGGAAATATGCAAATCCAAAGGCGAATCTGACTTTTCCATTGCGATCCCTGCATAAAACTGTGAAAAACAAGTATAAACTTGACTATATTTCGACCTGGAGAAAAATTACCTCCTCGGGAAGATTTCAAGGATCATGGTTCCACTCCCTGTGTTTACAGCGATCATGGTTCCCCCTGCAAACTGAAAATTGGCCAAAAAATGCAGAACTCTGATGGAGAAACAGACGGCGCCATCGCATTCATGGCGTCGAGAGGTGTTGAAACCATATAAAATTTGTTAAAATATGACAAAGTGAAAATTCGACCCTCTTGCAAAATTTTGCCTCGAACTGTGTGCACTGCCTCCTCCCCCTGAGCACACTGAAAAACTGTGTTTAAGTAAAAAATCGTCAAAAAATTGACCAATGTAGTTCAGTTGGTGTAATGGTAAAATTTAGAAGTTGTTGAGGAGGCGTCAGGGGATCAGATCTTGCCCCTCCCAAAACAATACACAATAATTTTTTTAAATCTGTAATTTACTTGGGTTGTGGTTGGAGCGGGGGGGTCAGCGGGGTCATTTCCCCGACCCTACCATTAATAACACATAATATTCTTTTATGCAGTTGGGGACAGCGGAGGTCATGGCCCGCCCTCCAACAATTTTTTTTTATTTTTTTTGTTATTTAAAACAAATAATGCCTTTTTTGAAATTTGGATTTTTAGCCATAGGAGACAATTTAACGACCCCACAATTTCACCCAGAATCTAGCCCAGGTTGGCTGAAACCTGATGGCCGAAAAAAGTCCAAATTTTGGCCTCCTTAAGCCTGCCCAGTCATCAAAATGTCAACCCAACTTTGACTGCTTCTAACTTTCTCATCTGAACTCGGATTGACGAACCGTTCACACCACCGCGATCAGGATGACGAAATATACGCTCGGGTCCTAGTTTGAGCATAATCCAAACACTTTGATTTTTGAGTTTTCCTGATTCCTCTTTGTCCTGTGTGTCTCTGGAGCCACTTGGATCAATCCTCCCCACTAAGGAGCTTTTGGTCCTCCAAAAGCATGAAAAATAATATGCAACTTCCCTGTACCTTGTCTGCATCACAAGCATCCTGAAAGGTCTCGGTTCCATCTCCTTCACCTTTGTTCTTCGGAGCCTTAAGTGACGAGCCGACACCTACAACCTCCAGTAAATTGTCTTGCAAATTACATGCTTGACTTTCATGACCAACTATTGACCCAAGCGTCCCACACTTGCCACGAGTTTATAACACATACTCGGTGGTCAAGTTTACATCAAGATGGACACAAGACCTCAGCTATGACAACAAGGCCAAATTATCATTGTTGCTTCAACAAGTAATGGAAAACACATCATCACCGCAACACATAATTTACAAACATAAAACCAAACACTATTGTTTTGACAAGTGATGGAAACATAACATCACTTTCATAGTTTAACATGCGACACCAAATAAGACCAGACATCATTGTTGCTGAACAAGTGATGGGAAACACATCATCACTTTTACATTTTAAAATGCAACAAATGATTTACAAAAGAATGACCATAAAACGACAACATGTCTAGAAGCCATTTTTCACTTATCAATGTGAATGGGTCTCCTCCTTGTGGAGGTTTTGGTTGTCAAACAACCGCTTCACCTGGTTCATGCACCGACGACTTGTCTTTAAGGCGCTGCTCTAGATGGATCCTCCAACACGTGTCTCTTTGATGGCCACTTCTATCGCAATGACTACAGTAGGTTTTCTTCCTCCATATCTGCTTAACCTATTTCTTTTCATGCTAGAGACAAGGTCTTTCACGCCTCATCCTTTTGTGTGCTGCCATTATTTTCCAACACTTAGAAAATGTATGGTTATGTAATCCACAAAAGGTGTATGTTTTTTGATGCCATGTTTTACGTTCATTTCTAAAAACATTATTATAATCAAAATAAACATTCAAAGATTGAAAGTGGTTATACCTTCCCTTGTTATCTCCGGTGTAAGTATGGTGATGAGAGCTTGCCTCAGCTCTTTCCTTGCAATGGAAACTGCCATGGGATGATGGGCATGTGTTCCCATAATTTTCCTTCCTTGACGATTTCATCGATGTCTCGAATGAATCTGACACCTTCAAGCACTCTCCTTTAGTGTATCTTGAGCCTGCAAATCGATGTTTGTGCACAACCTCCAAAGGTTGAGTTATGCCTTGGTTATTAACACCAAGTTTTTCTTCCTCCTCACACCTCATCCTTGTAAGGAGCCTCATGTTTGTCCCTGTAATTGGGATCTCCAAATTTCCAATAGAACTCATACTATGTGAAGATGAAACCAAAAGGAAATCAACATCTTTTACCTCCTCTTTCGATTTGGAAAGAACCAATGATGGTTTCTCATCATTCATTGTTGGTGATTCGCTAGCTTTCTCGGTGCATTCCCCAACTTCCTTTCTGACATAACCAAGTGCTGCCTGACAAGGTAATTCCTCTACTTTGATGGGGTTGACAATGCCTTGGCCATTAACACCCCAGCCTTTTACTACATACCCCATTCTCTTCAACAGTTTGGAGCCAATTCCTATGGTGTCATTTTCAAAAACAACGAAATCATCATCAGGACACATACACGAATTTGGAGAACTACCTTTTACCTCACATGGGTCACGCTACATCTTTTCCAAGGCCTTGTCCTTTGCTTGCAGCTGTCATAGAAAACTATGTTTCTCCTCTTTCTCTTCATGTAGGCACATCTTCAATTTAGTGTTCTCTGTTTGAAGATTATGTTTGTTTTGCTTCAGTTCTTCCAAGGCCTCTTCCATGTCTTGTAACTGAAGCTGCAATCCCTCCTTTTCGTCTGTCTCTTTCTCTAGAGTTTCATACATGATTTCCACTCTTTTAGAAATGTTGAGCATGGTATCGTACATCGCTTTTTCATCCTCTATCATTTCACATTCCATTGTTCACGCTGCAATTCACATCCACGCAAAGACCGCTTTGATACCACTTGATCCAGGTCCAGGTGTGACGAAGGACCCTTCCAAGACCTTTTACTTTCGTGATGTGTTAAATTGCATTTTTAAAAGAACATTAATGAATACATCTGCATGTTGTAAAGAAGAGAAACATGTCAATCATAAGCAACATAAAAACATGAGCTGTTGATAACGGAGTTCGTCTAGGAGGGATTACGTCTCCGAGCCCCAGTGTCAAGATGGTGTAGGCCACTGCAATAAGTGCTATCAATAGTGATCATGTACACAAGAGATGATGTCGCAATCATACAAGGAAAATTCCTTCACGCAGGAGTGGCTCTAAGAGATGTTTCGCTACAAGAACTCTCAATCAAAAGACTCCTATCAGTATGACACAAACTCATGCATGATGAGCATCCCACCAACATGGCATAAAAGGGATCTCAATGCAAAACATGCATGATGACAACAAGAGTATCCCAGAAACATACAACAAAGGGATCTCAAAACATAACATGATGAATCATGACAAATACATCACATATATGATTCTGCATCACATCAAGCAAGGAATCATGAAGACATGTAATAAACAAGATCTTGCATCAACATCAATCAAGGATCTGTGCAACATTATGCATAAAAAAGAAGTACATGAACACATCATATACCTCACCACTAGGGGCCATCTGAAGAAGCGGATTTCAAATTGCTGAAGCTGCTCAGACCATTGATCTCATGGCATCAATCGCTTGACTTCTTGCACATGGATGTTGACACCTGAATTCCACTTAGAAAAGTGGTTGAAGAATAGAATGAGAGAATGAGGAATCTGAATGCACCATCAGATTTGTGGCATCAAATAGTTCAAAATCGACTATCCAAAATCTGAATTCTGAGAAGTTGAGAATCTGGGGCTCAAGGAATATTTTAGATTCCCCCTGGATTCCTCAAAGATTCTGCTCCATCGGTGGACTGGAATATGCAACTCCAAAGGTGAATCTGACTTTTCCATTGCGATCCCTACGGAAAACCATGAAAAACAAGTATAAACTTGACTATATTCCAACTTGGAGAAAAATTACCTCCTCGGGAAGATTTCAAGGATCATGGTTTCGTTCCCTGTTTTTACAGCAATCATGGTTCCACCTGCATACTGAAAACTGGAAAAAAAAATGCAGAAATATGATGGAGAAACGGATAGTGCCATCGTGCTCATGGTGTCGAGAGGTGTTGAAAACATATAAAATTTGTCAAAATTTGATAAAGTGAAAATTCGGTCCTCCTGCAAAATTATGCCTTGAATTGTGTGCATTGCCTCCTCCCACCGAGCGCACTGAAAAACTGTGTTTAATTAAAAAATCACCAGCAGATTAACCAATGTAGTTTGGTTGGTGTAATGGTAAAATTTAGAAGTTGTTGAGGAGGGGTCGAGGGATCAAATCTTTCCCCTCCGGAAACAATACAGAATAGTTTTTTTAAATCCGTAATTTAATTGGTTTGCAGTTGTAGCGGGCAGGTTGGTGGGGTCATGTCCCTAACCCTACCATTAATAACACAAATTATTTTGTTATGTAGTCGGTGAGGGTGGAGGTCATGGCCCGCCCTCCTATTTTTTTAATTTTTTTTTGTTATTTAAAACAAATAATGCCTTTTTTTGAAATTCGGATTTTTAGCCATAGGAGACAATTTAACGACCCCCCAATTTCGCCCAGAATCTAGCCAAGGTTGGCCAAAATCCGGTGGCCAGAAAAAGTACAAATTGTGGCCTCCTTAAGCCGGCCCAGTCATTAAAAAGTCAACCCAACAACTCACTGCTTCTAACTTTCTCATCCAGACTCGGATTGATGAACCGTTCACACCAGCACGATCATGACGATGAAATCTATGCTCTGGTCCTAGCTTAAGCATAATCCAAACACTTTGATTTTTGAGTTTTCTTGAGTCCTCTTTGTCCTGTGTGTGTCTCTAGAGCCACCTGGATCAATCCTCCCCACCGAGGAGCTTTTGGTCCTCCAAAAGCATGAAAAATAATCTGCAACTTCTCTGTACCTTGTCTGCATCACGAACATTCTGAAAGGTCTCACTTCCATCTCCTTCACCTTTGTTCTTCGGAGCCTTAAGCGATGAGACGACACCTACAACCTCTAGTACATTGTCTTGCAAATTACATGCTTCACTTTCATGACCAACTAATGACCCAAGTGTCCCACACTTGCCACAAGTTTATAACACATACTCAATGGTCATGTTTACATCAAGATGGACACAAGACCTCAACTATGACAACAAGGCCAACTTATCATTGTTGCTTCAACAAGTGATGGAAAACACATCATCACCGCAACACATGATTTACAAACATAAAACCAGAAACTATTGTTTGGACAAGTGATGGAAACATAACATCACTTTCATAGTTTAACATGGGACATCCTTGTAAGGAGCCTCATGTTTGTCCCTGTAATTGGGATCTCCAAATCTCCAATAGAACTCATACTATTTGAAGATGAAACTGAAAGGAAATCAACATTTTTTACCTCCTCTTTCGATTTGGAAAGAACCGATGAGGGTTTCTCATCATTCGTTGTTGGTGATTCACTAGTTGTCTTGGTGCATTCCCCAAATTCCTTTCTAACATACCCAAGTCCTACCTGATGGGGTAATTCCTCTACTTTGATGGGGTTGACAATGCATTGGCCATTAACGCCCAAGCCTTTTCCTTCATACCCCATTCTATTCAACATTTTGGAGCCAATTCCTGAGGTGCAATTTTCAAAAATAGTGAAATCATCATCAAAACACATACATGAATTTGGAGAACTACTTTCTACCTCACATGGGTCACGCTGCAGCTTTCCCAAGGCCTTGTCCTTTGCTTGCAGTTGTCGTAGCAAACCTTGTTTCTCCTCTTTCTCTTCATGTAGGCGCATCTTCAATCCAGCATTCCCTGTTTGAAGATTATGTTTGTTTTTCTTCAGTTCTTCCAGGGCCTCTTCCGTGGCTTGCAACTGAAGCTGCAATTGCACTTTTTCCTCTGTCTCTTTATGTAGAGTTTCATACATGATTTCCACTCTTTTGGAAATGTTGAGCATGGTCTCGTACATCATTTTTCATCCTCTATCACTGCACATTCCATTTTTCACGCTACAATTCACATCCATGCAGAGATAGCTCTGATAGCACTTGATCCATGTCTGGGTGTGATGAAGGACCCTTCCAAGACCTTTTACTTTCATGATGTGTTAAATTTCATTTTTAAAAGACCATTAATGAATACATCTGCATGTTGTAAAGAAGAGGAACATGTCAATCATCAGCAACATAAAAACATAAGCTATTGATAACGGAGTTCGTACAGGAGGGACTATTTCTCCGAGCCCCGGTGTCAAGATGGTGTAGGCTGCTGCATAAAGTGCTATCAATAGTGATGATGTACACAAGAGATGATGTCGCAATCATACAAGGAAAATGCCCTCACGCAGGAGTGGCTCTAAGAGATGTTCTGCTACAAGAACTCTCAATCAAAAGACTCCTATCAGTATGACACAAACTCATGCATGATGAGCATCCCGCCAACATGGCATAAAAGGGATCTCAATGCAAAACATGCATGATGACAACAAGATTATCCCAGAAACATAAAGCAAAGGGATCTCAAAACATAACATGACGAATCATGACAACAAGTACATCACATATATGATTCCGCATCACATCAAGCAAGGAATCATGAAGACATGTAATAAACAAGATCATGCATTAACATCAATCAAGGATTTGTGCAACATAATGCATAAATAAGAAGTACATTAACACATCATATACCTCACCTCCAGGGGCCATCTGAAGAAGCCAATGTCAAACTGTTGAAGCTGGTTGGACCATCGATCTCATGACATCAATCGCATGACTGCTCGCACATGGATGTTGACACCTGCATTCCACTTAGAAAAGTGGCTAAAGAATAGAATGAGAAATAGAGAAATGTGAATGCACCATTAGAATTGTGGCGTCAAATAGTGCAAAATCGACTGTACAAAATCTGAATTCTGAGAAGTTGAGAATCTGGGGCTCAAGGAATCTTTTAGTTTCTCCCTAGATTCCTCAAAGATTCTGCTCCATGGGTGGACTAGAAATACGCAACTCGAAAGGTGAATATGACTTTTCCATTGTGATCCCTACGAAAAACTGTGAAAAACAAGTATAAACTTGACTATATTCCAACATGGAGAAAAATTAACTCCTCGGGAAGATTTCAATGATCATGGTTCCGCTACTTGCTTTTACAGCAATCATGGTTCCACCTGCATACTGAAAAATGGACGAAAAATGCAGAACTATGATGGAGAAACAGGCATCACCATCGCGTTCGTGGCATCGAGAGGTTTTGAAACCATATAAAATTTGTCAAAATCTGACAAAGTGAAAATTCAGCCCTCCCGCAAAATTATGCCTCGAATTGCGTGCATTGCTTCCTCCCCCTGAGCACACTGAAAAACTACGTTTAAGTAAAAAATCGCTGGCAGATTAACCAATGTAGTTCAGTTGGTGTAATGGTAAAATTTAGAAGTTGTTGAGGAGGGGTTGGGGGATCAAATCCCACCCCTCTCGAAACAATACACAATAATTTTTTTAAATCTGTAATTTACTTGGGTTGCGGTTGGAGCGGGCGAGTTGGTGGGGTCATGTCCACGATGCTACCATTAATAACACATAATATTTTGTTATGTAGTTGGGGAGGGCGGAGGTCATAGCCTACCCTCCAACTATTTAAATTTTTTTTTTTGTTATTTAAAACAAATAATGCCTTTTTTTGGGGCAGAGGTCATGGCCCGCCCTCCAACTAATTTTTTTTTTTTTGTTATTTAAAGCAAATAATGCCTTTTTTTGAAATTTGGATTTTTATCCATAGGAGATAATTTAACGACCCCACAATTTTGCCTAGAATCCGGCCCCGTTTAGCCAAAATCTGGTGGCCGGAAAAAGTCCAAATTATGGCCTCCTTAAGCCTGCCCAATGATCAAAAAGTAAACCCAACTTTGACTTCTTCTAACTTCTTCATCCGGACTCGGATTGACAAACTGTTCACACCACCGCGATCACGACGACAAAATTTACACTCTAGTCCTAGTTCGAGCATAACCTAAACACTTTGATTTTTGAGTTTTCCTGAGTCCTCTTTGTCCTCTGTGTGTCTCTGGAGTCACCTGGATCAATCCTCCCCACTGAGGAGATTTTGGTCCTCCAAAAGCATGAAAAATAGTCTGCAACTTCTCTGTACCTTGTCTGCATCACAAGCATCCTAAAAGCTCTCGCTTCCATCTCCTTCACCTTTGTTCTTTGGAGCCTTAAGCGACAAGTCGACACCTGCAACCTCTAGTACTGATTGTCTTGCAAATTACATGTTTGACTTTCATGACCAACTAATGACCCAAGCGTCCCACACTTGCCACGAGTTTATAACACATACTCGGTGGTCAAGTTTACATCAAGATGGACACAAGACCTCATCTATGACAACAAGACCAACTTATCATTGTTGCTTCAACAAGTGATGGAAAACACATCATCACTGCAACAAATGATTTACAAACATAAAACCAAACACTATTATTTTGACAAGTGATGGAAACATAACATCACTTTCACAGTTTAAAATGCAACACCAAATAAGACCATACATCATTGTTGTTGAACAAGTGATGGGAGACACATCATCACTTTTACATTTTAAAATGCAAAAAATGATTTACAAAAGAATGACCATGAAACAAAAACATGTCTAGAAACCATTTTTCACTTATCAATGTGAATGGGTCTCCTCCTTGTGGCAGTTTTGCTTGTCGAACAACTGCTTCACCTCGTTCACGCACCGACGACTTGTCTTTAAGGCGCTGCTCTGGATGGAGCCTCCAACAAGTGGCTCTTTGATGGCCACTTCTATTGCAATGACTATAGTATGTTTTCTTCCTCCATATCTGCTTAACCTGTTTCTTTTCATGCTGTAGTGAGGGTCTTTCACGCCTCATCCTTTTGTGTGCTGCCATTCTTTTCCAACACTTAGAAAATGTATGGTTATGTAATCCACAAAAGGTGCATGTTTTTCGATGCCATGTTTTACGTTCATTTCTAACAACATGATTATAATCGAAATGAACATTCAAAGATCGAAAGTGGTTATACCTTCCCTTGTTGTCTCTGGTGTAAGTATGGCGATGAGAGCTTGCCTTAGCTCTTTCCTTGCAATGGAAACTGCCATGGGATGATGGGGATGTGTTCCCATCATTTTCTTTCCTCGACGATTTCATCGATGTCTCAGATGACTCTGACACCTTCGAGCACTCTCCTTTAGTGTATCTCGAGCCTACAAATCGATGTTCATACACAACCTCCAAAGGTTCAATTATGCCTTGGTTATTAACACCAAGCTTTTCTTCTTCCTCGTGCCTCATCCTTGTAAGGAGCCTCATGTTTGTCCCTATAATTGGGATCTCCAAATATCCAACAGAACTCATACTATGTGAAGATGAAACTGAAAGGAAATCAACATCTTTTACCTCCTCTTTTGATTTGGAAAGAACCGATGAGGGTTTCTCATCATTCGTTGTTGGTGATTCGCTAGTTGTCTCGGTGCATTCCCCAACTTCCTTTCCGACATACCCAAGTCCTGCATGACGTGGTAATTCCTCTACTTTGATGGGGTTGACAATGCCTTGGCCATTAACGCCCAAGCCTTTTTCTTCATACCCCATTCTCTTCAACAGTTTGGAGCCAATTCCTGTGGTGTGATTTTCAAAAACAGCGAAATCATCATCAGGACACACACATGAATTTGGAGAACTACTTTTTACCTCACATGGGTCACGCTGCAACTTTTCCAAGGCCTCGTCCTTTGCTTGCAGCAGTCGTAGAAAACTATGTTTCTCCTCTTTCTCTTCATGTAGGTGCATCTTGAATTCAGTGTTCTCTGTTTGAAGATTATGTTTGTTTTGCTTCAATTCTTCCAGGGCCTCTTCTATGGCTTGCAATTGAAGCTAGAATCGCTCCTTTTCCTCTGTCTCTTTCTGTAGAGTTTCATACATGATTTCCACTCTTTTGGAAATGTTGAGCATGGTCTCATACGTCATTTTTTCATCCTCTGTCACTTCATGTTCCATTGTTCAAGCTGCAATTCACATCCACGCAAAGACCACTTTAATACCACTTCATCCAGGTCCAGGTGTGACGAAGGACCCTTCCAAGACCTTTTACTTTCGTGATGTGTTAAATTGAATTTTTAAAAGAACATTAATGAATACATCTGCATGCTGTAAAGAAGAGGAACATGTCAATCATCAGGAACATAAAAACACAAGCCGTTGATAACGGAGTTTGTACAGGAGGGACTACATCTCCGAGCCCCGGTGTCAAGATGGTGTAGGCCACTGCATTAAGTGCTGTCAATAGTGATGATGTACACAAGAGATGATGTCGCGATCATACAAGAAAAATGTCCTCACGCAGGAGTGGCTCTAAAAGATGTTCTGCTACAGGAACTCTCAATCAAAAGACTTCTATCAGTATGACACAAACTCATGCATGATGAGCATCCGCCAACATGGCATAAAAGGGATCTCAATGTAAAACATGAATGATGACAACAAGAGTATCCTAGAAACATATAACAAAGGGATCTCAAAACATAACATGACAAATCATGACAAAAAGTACATCACATATACGATTCTACATCACATGAAGCAAGGAAGCATGAAGACATGTAATAAACAAGATCCTGCATCAACATCAATTAAGGATTTGTGCAACATAATGCATAAAGAAGAATTACATGAACACATCATATACCTCACCACAAAGGGCCATTTGAAGAAGCGAATGTCAAACTATTGAAACTGTTCAAACCATTGATCTCACTGCATCAATTGCATGACTGCTCGCACATGGATGTTGACACCTGCATGCCACTTAGAAAAGTGACTGAAGAATAGAATGAGAGAATGAGAAATCTGAATGCACCATCAGATGTGTGGCATCGAATAGTGCAAAATCAACTATCCAAAATCTGAATTCTGAGAAGTTGAGAATCTAGGGCTCAAGGAATCTTTTAGATTCCCCCTAGATTCCTCAAAGATTCTCCTCCATGGGTGGACTCGAAATATGCAATTCCAAAGGTGAATCTGACTTCACCATTGCGATCCCTGCAGAAAACCGTGAAAAACAAGTATAAACTTGACTATATTCCGACATGTAGAAAAATTACCTCCTCAGGAAGATTTCAAGGATCATGGTTCTGCTCCCTGTTTTTATAGTAATCATGCTTCCACCTGAATACTGAAAAATGGCTGAAAAATATAGAACTATGATGGAGAAACGGACAATGTCATCACGTTCATGGCATCGAGAGGTGTTGAAACCATATAAAATTTGTCAAACTTTGACAAACTGAAAATTCGGCAGTCCTGCAAAATTATGCCTCGAACTGCATGCACTGCCTCCTCCGCCTGAGCGCACTAAAAAACAGCGTTTAAGTAAAAAATAGCCAACAGATTAACCAATGTAGTTTGGTTGGTGTAATGGTAAAATTTAGAAGTTGTTGAGGAGGGGTTAGGGGATCAATTCTTGCCCCTCCCTAAACGATACACAATAGATTTTTTAAATCCGTAATTTACTTGGGTTGCGGTTGGAGCTGGCGGGTTGGTGGGGTCATGTCCCCGACCCTGCCATTAGTAACATATAATATTTTGTTATGCAGATGGGGAGGGCGGAGGTCATGGCCCGCCCTCCAATTTTTTTTTTTTTTATTTAAAAGAAATAATGCTTTTTTATGAAATTCAGATTTTTAGCCGTAGGAGACAATTTAACGACCCCACAATTTCGCCCAGAATCCGACTCAGGTTGGCCGAAATCCGATGGCCGGAAAAAGTCCAAATTTTGGCCTCCTTAAAGCCTGCCAGTCATCAAAAAGTCAACCCAAATTTGACTGCTTCTAACTTTCTCATCCGGACTCGGATTGAAGAACTGTTCACACCACTTTGATCAGGACAACAAAATATATGCTCTGGTCCTAGTTTGAGCATAATTTAAACACTATGATTTTTGAGTTTTCTTGAGTCTAGCCACCTGGATCATGAAACCACTATCCAAAAGCCAAAGTTCATTTCAACATTCTTGATTCATGTCACAAATCAAAAACATTTTCTTTTGATTAACTTCAATGTCTAAGATGTGTGCTACTTACCAACATTTGCTTGATTGTTCTAGCACTTGTTAGCAAAATGACCATATTTTTTGCAATGATAGCATTGAACCTTAGAATTATTGTACCTTTGATTTCCTTGCTTTTATATTTTGTTATTACTCCCCCTTAAATTAGAAGGGTGTGGATAATATTTCTCGTTTTACTCATAATCATCTCATGTACATCTTTGATAAGCTACTCTACTCCTCTTCCTCTATTATTAGACCTTCCTATGTCTCTCCCTTTAGAAAAATGAAGTTGAGTTTTGAAGGCATTATGTAATGATCTATGATCGTATCTAGTCATCCTTATTCATGTGCAATCAAAGAATCAATGAACTGATTAATTTGTGTTTGACTCATATCTTTAAACTCTTCTATGTATATAACCATGGCTTCAAATTTCTTTGCAAACTATGGAGGACTTTATCACTCACACTCTTATTTGACAAGTCTCCTCCATACTTTCTTAATTGATTGAGAATTCTCATGACGTGAGTCATAAAACTATCCATGGTTTCACTATCTTTCATTTTTTTAGATTCTCAAAATCTCTTTTGAAATTATGTAACTTAACATTTTTAACTTTGGATACACTTTGATAATAGGAGTCAAGAGTGTCCCATTCATTCTTTGAAGACTCTACACTTGACACCTTTGAAAATATCACATCATCTCAACCTTGTTGAATAAGGCCAAAAGATTTGTTATCATTCTTTCTATTCTCCCTTAACAAAGTTCGCTCTATTTGTTCAATAGGCTCTAGATACCCAGCAATATAGTATCCCCAAAAATCATGAGAAAGCCGCAATGTTCTCATTCTAATAGACAAATAATTATACTTTTTCTTAGACAATAATAAAAACTAGTGACTAAGCAATGTTGTTATGCAATGCCATCTCTCAATGTTAGCTAAAATATTCAAATGGAGGGTAAAAGAAATTTCACACTCTAATACCATCAATTCCTATGATACAAACAATTCTTCCTTGGCTCAATCTACAATGGGAAAAGACATGCCTCGATGATCCATCTCAATATGTCCATCAACAATTCTTACAAATATGACTTTCCTACGAGCATTGCAATTCAAAACACACAACCCAATCAACCTTCCAACATGAAAGGTACCACTCAAACTATAACCAGCATAGATCCATTTTAAATACGGATCTAACATGAGCCAAGAGGGATCCAATTTCTTCAAGTGCAAATTTTTTTATGAGCTGACATTATTTAAATGTTTTGTATAGTTATTATTTATTTTTATTTTTTATTTTGGCTAACATGAACAAAATTTCAATTTTGATGACAGATCGACATCGTTACACATCTTACAACATTGTAGAATGAGCCTCTTGACTCAATTATTCAAATCCACGATAACAACATGGGAGTTCTCTTTATCACAATAGACACTTTTACTCACAAAAACATAAGGAATCACTTCATGAAACCAAACATCACACAAGATCATACAAACGACTTTATTCAAACAAGTCAATTTCTTTATTCAAAACAACCTATTATAGAAGAAACTTAAGCGAATATACCCAAAATGACCCTACAACATATAAACATCTATAAAACAAAACACAAATAGTGTATGCCAGATTAGTAAAGCTCTTTCATCTCTTCAATCCATAATAAATAAATAAATAATAATATAAATATAAATATAAATAACATGAGTGTATTGTCACAACTCCGACTCCCACACGTTGCTCGCTCCAGCGTTGCATCCAACGACTTCTCTTACTATTGATCTCTCACAACACAATGTCAACATGCACAACCAACCTGCGCTAATACCAGTTTGATAGACACAACGTAATACAAAGACAGACATAATACAATATTCAGCTATTTCCGCCAAAATAAGGAGTTTCCACCACTGCAAATAAACAAGAAAGAACTTTGTCTATATTTTCATCTTCTGTCCCGATCATCAATTTATACAAATTATAAGTGGGTAAAATGGATTAAAAATTTGAATTTCCCCTTCAGATGTGGCAGTAGTTTGTCTCTTCAAAAAAACTATTTATAAATATAAATATAAAATTATTTTATTTTTATACATCTATATTTTATATCAATTTTAATTTATTTTATATTTTAATTATTAAATATATTTAATTTATGTACATATGATTAAATTATTATGAAATTATAAATATACAAATTAATAAACTAATTCCCCTTTTTCTCTTCTTCATATTCTATACCAAATAATCCCACTGTAACCCCACGAAATGGTTCATTCTCTGCGAATAAAATAACCATAGAATGTCCCTACCATTCATACCAGATAGGTCCACAAATTACTTCATTCTCCAGAAATACAATTGCCATACTTATCACTTATTAATGTAATTGATTGAGTTTTTTTATTAACAATTTTTTTTTCATTTAAATTATATAAATAATTATAATTTAACTCTATTTAAATTTTTCTCTATAATAAACGCAACTTTTATACCTTCACTAAAATTATAATAATAAAAAACATGAGTTTTTTTTTAAATATATTTTTCGTTCATTTACACCCTCACTGTGATTATAATAAAAATATTTAGATTTGAGTATTTTTAAATATAATTTTTATCAATTACTTGGATCAAAATATTGATAAAACATTTAACCACGCTCTAATATAATAATTAAATATTTAATTTTTAAACAAATTAATTTATAAATTAATGATTTAATTTTTTTAATCAATTTTTTTGTTTTAAAATTCTAATAACATTTATATTAAAAAAAATAATTATAAATTTCTTTCAACATAAATTTATTACATTAAAATTTATAATTTTTAAAAATCAATATATTATAAGACTTATATATATATATATATATATATATATATATATATATATATATATGTTAATTAGAAAGAATAATATCTATTAAAAGTTAAAATATTGCATTAATAAAATTTAAATAATAAAAAATTATAACTAAAAATAATTACAATATTAATTATTTTTAACATATGAATTAAAAAAATTTAAATTTGTTTTTTAATATTATTTATACTGAAATGAGAAAGTGGAAAATGTTGGTACAAAATATAGGCACATAAAAAAAATTATACATTTTGATGATGATGGTGGTGGTTAAAGTCTACTGAGACCAAATTGGTCTATCGAACCTATGATTTTCTTAGTTTTTAATTATGTGGCTCCTCGTCTTTTTTGGCGAGATTGGTGTTGTAACTTTCTTTTTTTCTCTACGGTATTCCAACTTCCTTTATCTTGCATCTCCTTCATCTCTTCTGGTTCTTGGGAAATTGGTGTCTTAGCTTCACAATCCATTGTGTTCGTCCTTTTGAAGGTAGTCGGAGAAGAAGTTTGGTCTAGAAGATCTGCTTCGCTATTAAATGAAGATTTATTTTGTGCGGTATTCGAATCCTCATCACTGTTGATGCTTGAGGGGTTGTCGAGTTCACTTTTTTATTGTTGGGCGGGGCTTTCTCCCTGCTTGTCTTGAGAGTTGTTTCTTTCTTGCCCGATTTTTTGTAATTCAGAGTTTTCTCTAGAGTATTCTTCTTTGATGACAGTGTAGTGTTCTCTTTGTGATTCTTCCCACCATGTAGATCTGTAGTGGTTTTTTCTAGCAGAATTTTTCTTGGAGGCTTTTGGGCAATTTTTGGCTAGATGGCCTGTCTCAAAGCAAGATCGACATCTGAAGAGGACACTTTCATAATCGAGTTTCTGGTTCCACACATAGTCTTTACTTGTTAGGTTTATTTCAGCTGGGAATCCGGCGTTGAAGTCCATTTCCACACAGATGCGTGCATAGGTGGTTCTGGCATATTCCTCTGTTTCTGGGCACCTGCAGTAAAATTCCCCAATTGCATTTCCAATCGCTTTTAGCGAGGAGAGGTTCCAGAGATGCAACAGTAGACTTGACAATCTCACCCAAACTGGTGTTGAGGTTATCACTGTTGTTGACGGATCGAATGATGGGTTCCATGGCTTCATGAATAGGCCTGATTTTTCCCAAAACCAAGGGCCGAAATCTAGAATACATTGTCTGCTTTCTGCATTTTCAAAATCTACTATAAAGAAACCCTTAGCACACGGGTAGATATTAATTTCATCAGAAATTATAGGCTTCCATACCTGCGAGATCCAATTGTGGAGAGCTGTCAGCGGCGGCCAAAAACCGTTGAACTGATAGATTAGGGCACTTCCGGAAAACTTCAAAGTCTCATCGAGTGAGGCTTGGACCACCTGGACAGTGGGAGCTAGGGCTTCACTAACGATATGGGCAGGAGCTTGCCCTCCAGAAGTGGATGGAAATGAGCTAGCAGCTATTTTCACGAAGCTGGGAGCCATATTTTCCTTACCCGTAGAACTCAGCAACAGAAAAAAAAGCAAAAGATAAGATTAGATCTAGATTTAGCCACAGAAGATTAGATCTAGAACCTAGCCGCAAAGAAAATTAGATCTAGATCTAGATCTAGCCACACAAGATTAGATCTAAAACCCAGCGGAAAAATCTCAGTAAGCTTTTTAATCTGTAAGAAACCCTTAGCATATTTTGATTATATTTTGATTATATGGCCCATAAACAGATCTATGGATCTCAACCAGCGCTCGTTTCCAGTCCTGCCGAAGAGGTTACCATCGCAGAGAAAATAGTCAATCAAAACCCAGCCGCGGCAAATCAGAACCCGCAGATCAGCGACAGAAGACCCGCAGAACAAAACGTGGGAGCCGTAATTCTAAGTCAAAGCCATTTCCGCATATCCTCAGAAGCAAACTCTGCGGAAAAACCACCCGACACGGCCAAAGTGAATGCACAGATCTGGAAAAAAATCAATGACGTGCCGATGAAAGTGACAAGATTGGAATGAATTAACGGCAGAGCGAAGAAAACCCTCAAAACCCAGCGGCGGCAGATCAGCCGCAGAAGAACCGCAGATCAGCGGCAGAATACTATTATATATATTATTTCAAACAGCTGGGATTTAAAGACCATTTTCAATTCTCGTTTTTATATTAACAGTATCAATTTTATTTTGTATTAAAATTTACAAAATTAAGACTTGTTTAATCAATATTAATAATTGTATGAAGAAACGCCGTGCCCTAGAGACATGATAGAGGGCCTTACAATAAGTCCTATCAAGAAATCGTCCGTGTTTTAAATTTTTTGCAGTTTTTGCAGAATTTACGGTTTAATTTCTGGAAGCCGAACGAATTATTTATGGCTGCCATAGAAGTGCAGCAGGATAACGATTCGCCAAAAAGAGAGTCATCATCTTTGACATTTTACTCTGCAGGTTTCTGTAATCACGCGGACTCTTACGAGCTATCAAAAGAACATACTACATGTTCACAAATTGTTCAGAATAAAACATTTCTATCTCTAAAGGATTTTTCCTGTTCACAAATTATTCAGACTAAAACATTTCTACCTCTAAAGGATTTTTCCTGTGATGATTGTTGCATGTGGTTGTCCACCTTTTAATTTCGTTCGTTTTGTTTTATAATACTTTTACTTTTTCACATAATTTATAGTTGTGGGAAAAGTAGGATCGCCTAATTTTAGAGTCTCGCTGTATTAACTTTTTATGACCAGGTTTTTTTTAAGTTATTTATCAATAAGGTTATATTAGCACAATTATATTAATAAATAATTATATTTAAAAATAATAGGGGCGTAAAATTTTTTTAGTTTAAAAATAAAAATAATAGAAAACATCTTTATTTCAGTATTCATAATCTTGGATTCTACAATCTAAATGGTATTAGAAAATTTTGAGAGATCAAAAAGTGATTGATTGCACACAACAAATCACACTTCATATTTTTATTGATCACTACAAGTACAAATATATAGGACATAATTAACTAACTTCAACACATCTAGATCATGACTACAACTCATACATTGGAAACAACAAATTTGAAGTCACATGTAGATCATGACTACAACTCATACATTGGAAACAACAAATCACACTTCATACTTTTATTGATCACTACATGTACAAATATATAGGACATAATTCATTGACTAAGACACATCTAGATCATGACTACAACTCATACAATGGAAATAACAACTTTGAAGTCACATGTAGAGCATGACCACAACTCATACATTGGAAACAACAACTTCGACACTGACTCTTCGTAACTCGTAATGACTATTACACATGACATGGAAGCATTACTTTTAGCATCCTCCTTTAATGCTTACATGGAAAAAAACTGAAGACACATATTACAACAACAATATGATATATGTTTGACTGGTCTTCATCAGCACTCACATCCACTCTGTAAATCTGGCAAATACGCTCTTTCACCACCACATCTTCCAACTGTCACTTGACCTCCATTTAAAACGTAACCGCCTCTATGGAACAAACACAACTATTTCACCACCACATCTTCGAACTTTCACTTGACCTCCATTTAAAACATAACCGCCTCTTACCATCTTTGATGAACTTTGCAAGATCAACAATATTGGCCATTGGGCTCGTCAGGGTTTCCCTGATAAGAGCCATCAAGTAATGAACCATCATATGGACCAACCACCATCTGTCGGATATTTTGCAACCACCATCTATCGAATATTTTTCTTCCGACTATTTGTCACTTGTTAGAATGGAGGTATGTCACTTGTTAGAATGGAGGTCTAGACACTGAATGTGTTCAAGAGTTGATCAAACATCTTGATCTTACACCAGAATTGATGTTTGAGACAACCAGACTTCCAGTTTAATAACCACCAACCCTTTTTATAACCAATAAAAACACAAACACCAATACCATCTCTCACATTTTTTTTTTAATAATAACAAATTGCATGACTTATACACAAATATATATATATCGTCTGCCGTTAAATTTTGGAAATTGGTGTAAGCCAGTTGCCTGCCAAACAAATTGCAAGAAAACATGCAAGTCATTGAGATTTGAGCAGTGGGCTCCTCCTTGCAGGGTGCTCCAAAGGTGGCCCTCATATTCTCCTGTGCTTTTCCTTCGTGAAGTGGTGCGTGATCTTGTGGCCAAGGCGCTGGAGTCCACACTCTGAGCAGTGTGAGATGACTGTGCTAAAGTTGATCCCCTTTCTAACATAGTAATGCAAAATGTGACGATGAAGTCGACCTTCCAACATGTGTGCATCAGACGCCTCTCAGCTAAGGCTATGTAGGCGTACAATTAAATAGCTCGAGGTATGTGTTATAGGATCCAACGAATTTGATGATGTGCTGGCTTGATTAACACTCCAGAAACCATAATTATGCGGAGGGTTTTTGGATCCACATTTTCCGACACTCATTAATGGATCCAGAAATCTCTATCTGCGCTTCTAACGTGGTATATAAAATATTTACGCGGTAAAGTGTTCTCTCTGAAATGAACTTTTTTCTGGTTTTCACTGTCTTTAATATGAGCCATTAGATCAAGTGTTAGACGATTGAAATGTTTTTATCCATTGATCAATGGAATAAACTTTTGTTACACGGTAACCGCTCCCTAGAGGTGGGAAACCCATTCCAGTGGTTCTCGCGCTCCCAGAAGTTTTGGAATTGATTGGGAATGTCCATTTTCTGTGGGAGTTGCAATGGGAGCTTGAGAAAGTTCCGGGAGCTTTGAAGACTGTTTTTTTTGGAGTTCCCACATTCCCTGGGGTTGGGGAATACAAAGTATTTAGAAAAATATGTTGAACTGCCCACAAAACATGAGGCTTTGTTGAAATCTTCGCAGGAAGCAAGGCCAAAGACATCCTTAACACCGATATCCCTAACTGAAAAACTAGAGCAATCTCTTGATGGGTTAAGGAAGCATGTGACACCTCAATGTAAGGGCGATATTTGGGATGCCATGCTGATGTGTATTTATTTTTTTGTTTATGTATATGTATCGCAAAAAATTGTGTGCATATTATATGTGGAAGTCAATGCTTAATCATTAGAGTCGCTTTACTTTTTCTCTTAAAAATAACTAGACAAACAAAGGTAAAATTGTTCCTTTGTATTTTTAAGACAGATTGAACTTGACATTTTAATATTTTATATATATAAAAAGGAGAGATTCAAAAAGAGAGACACCCAAAAAATATATTTATATATAAGAGAGATTATATATTTAAATTGATTTTAATATTTGAATATTTTGATTTAATATTAATTTTGATTATTATATAATTATATATTTTTATTTATTTTTATTATATAATATTACCATTCCCGATTATTAGCCATTTCCTGTAAATTTTGGGAAAACCTCTAATCGTTGCCGACACCCATACCCAAGTTCTCAAAGTTCCCACATTCCAGAAACTCATGCAACATAGGAATAAACTTTCAACTAACTCCTTAATTTACTCACTCATTTATTCATTTATTTTTCTGGTTCAACGGTTGCATCCCACCTGGCACCTGCTAAAATGAACTGTCAACTGATTGGTTTCCTTAATTTACTCACCTCAACTAACTCACTCATTTATTCATTTATTTTTCCGGTTCGAGGGTTGCATCCCACCCGCTGAAATGAACTGTCAGGCATTAGTTAAGCTTCAGTGGAACTGAACTATCAACGGACTCATTAGGTTTTCGTTGCGTTGCTTTAACACTCAAGCTCATGGGGAATCTAACCACCTAGGTGATTGTGGGAAATTCCCAACCTCCGAGTTTAGCCGGCTACCTGGATTTACCTCTCAAGCTCATGGTGACTCTAACCCCTGAGGTAATTGTGGGAAATGCCCAGCCTCCTTCCTCCATTGGTGGCGCTTCCAAGCCCATAGCACAATCTGCCAACTTCATTCGATTCTGTGCCCAATTTGCATCTCTTCTCTGACAGTTGTCAATAGCGTTGGAGCTGCTGGTTGCAGAAAAAGATAGGGTGTCTTCCAACAACACCGAAATAAGAGCTAATAACATTCCATACAAAGAAACCAATTGGATATAGTTGATCTCTTTGCCTATGATCGAAGAAAATGTTTCTGTAGGTGCATCTTTCATGCCCTCCATCATTCCCTTCTTGGCCTACATGTTCTTTTGAGATCCTTAGGCTTTGTTACTTTAATAACGAAACCGCAAAGCTGAATTCGAAAAATAAATTAACGCGCAAGACTGTAGGATGTAACCTTATTTCGCACTTGTATGGGTAGGGTAACATTAGAATGTACGCCCCTATTACGAGTATTTGTGTTAAATTTTTTGGCTTAAAGCGACGTCGCTGCGAGGTTTCCGTTGAGTTGGCAATGAAATTTGTTTAATGTTGTAACCATTGATTGTCCTGATTTTCATTCTTTTCTAATAGCGCGGCATTAATGCGTCACTGATATTGCTGTGAGCCTGTGACATGCATTTCAGTTCAGTTCCTGAACTCAAGTGTGAATGGCAGAAGTTGGGCTTGCCACGGAGAAGGTTCCTCAAGCCATGGAGCAGGCTTTAAATATGATGTTGACAGACTATATTTCTCTTTTAACTGTTTCAGAGAACTGCACATGGCAGTCTTCCTAAGGTTGCAGTAGGTATGCTATTTTGATCTTATTATTTCATACCAGACTTTAGATACACGACCCAATGTTGCTAGCAACGATATAAGACCAACGTGGACTCAATCTCAATCCTGGTAGTTTATTAACTTTAGAGCAGATCAATTCAATGATCAAAAGGATAGGAAAATTTTATAAACTTTTTATCTCCAACCATGAACACGTGATAATAATCTTTGCTCATTTTAATTTAGCGAGTGCAATTAATCATTTTTTACTTATGGTTTTGAGAAGTGGGAAATTTACTTTTATCGCTAATTTTTTTAATAACATCTCTCTATCATCGTTTTTAATAAAATTATATTAAAAAAATATTTTATTGTAAACCAATTTGGTTTTGAAGAGTGGGAAATTTACTTTGATGGCTAATTTTTTAAATAACATCTCTCTATGATCGTTTTTAATAAAATTATAATAAAAAAATATTTTATTGAAAACCAAATTTTTAACTCTTTTGAATTATATATTATTTTCATAGTATTAGTCTTTTAGTTTTTAGGATGAGAGTAATTGATGTGTTTATTGGCAATTATTAGTTTAACATTGATCAATACAAATTGTAATTTTTAAATTTACAAAAAAAATATATATATTTTTCAATATTACAAAAAAAATATTCTTCAAACATTTTATTGGACCATAATTAGAAAGTCATATTGTAGCATTTCTACAATACAATGTCATGTGGATCAATAGTTTTACCATAGCTTTTAGATACATTTGCAATATTCCTACTATGTTTTCTAGATATTTGTGAGATGATTTTTTAGATACTTCCTCATTGATTTTTTTGTCATTATTTTTTTTTATACAGTTGCAATATTCATGTAGTGATTGAAAATAGTAAATAACATATAAATCAATTCTTTGCATAAAAAAAAGATAAGAGTAAGATGTGAATAAATATACTATAAATAGGAGTAAAAATGTAAATGTGTAAACTTACTAGTGGTTACTATCCACTAAAATTTATGCAAGTTCTTGGGCCAGAGTAGGAAACTAATTTTTCTCCTTTAAATATCAATTTACAATTTTTCTAGGAACATAATTTCTAGTTTGAATAACAGTAACTAAGATACCCTATAACAAAAACTTTATTGAAAACTTTCCTCTACATATAAAAATTAACAAATTTCTTTTCATAATACTAGTGTTATCTATTATTTAATTAAAGACTATATATATATTCAAAGTAAGATATCAATTTCATAATAAGTTAATAAATTGTGAGAGATAATTTTTATAAAATAATATATTTTCAAAACTCTTCTTTTTAAATATGATTAAATAACTTTTTAAGTAATATATTAATTTCATATTTCCTATGTGGTTTAGAATAAAAGGTAATAGGATTAAGTATAACTCCAACATGTTAAGGCCTATGGTGACCTAGCTAACTCACAACAAGTGAAACACCTTTTAATATAAAAAGTGTGAGTTTAAATACACACCTTTCAATAAAAATATTTTGAATGTATTTGTATAAAATTAATTTTAAGTGAGGACAAAAATTATAATCTCACTGTTTTGAAACCAAAAATGTGATTCACAAAAACTCATAATATGGGAATGTGATTCACAAAAACTTGTAATATGGGGTACATTCGACTATCATAGTGCCCATATAAGTCCAGAATAAGGCTACACTATTCACTTTATCATTTTATTTTTTAATTATGCTTTGCACTTTCGTTATTAAAAATAGCAAATTGAACGGTTATCACTCGTATTTTTTGCAACTTTCCTATAAGGGAATGTAAAGTGAATAGCACCAGTATAGAAAATTGAATGGTTACCACTTGTATTTTTTGCAACTTTCCTATAAGGGAATGTAAAGTGAATAGCACCAGTATTAGAGGTGTTGGAAAGGTAGAAGATGAAAGGCACAAAATTTAACACACATAATAACATGATAAGGGAATGCAAAGTGAATAGCACTAGTATTAGAGGTGTTGGAAAGGTAGAAGATGAAAGGCACAAAATTTAACACACACAATAACATGAGTTGCAGCTCTTAGAGGTGTTGGAAAGGTAGAAGATGAAAGGCACAAAATTTAACACACACAATAACATGAGTTGCAACTCTTAGAGGTGTTGGAAAGGTAGAAGATGAAAGGCACAAAATTTAACACACGCAATAACATGAGTTGTAGCTCTTCAAATTGATAACACAAACCTGATAATTACAATGACTGTGGTGAGGGGTATTTAAACATTTTTTACTAGCGACTCGCCTAAATTAACTTCACTTGCACACACTCTAAATTCGAATTTTCCCAAAATATGGCTTAAGTCAAACTCACTCGACTTGACTGACTCTCCAAATTTAGCCCTCTTGCATGCGGGAGTAATTACAATTTCCAACACTCCCCCTTAATTACGACTACATGACTCAACTAAGCATGCTAGGCTTACAATAGAAATTGACTCAATCACCCCCTGTTGGTCTATGTCTCAGTTAGGCTTACAATGACTCAAAACTTTTACAATTTTTGATTTTCTTTTTCTCTTCTTCCAAATTTTATATTCCCGAAATTGCTAGCATGTTTTTTGTTTTTTTTAGATTTTTAAAGTTATTGTGAAATGTTATTCTCATTTTTATTATATGATGTATCAATATTTATATAATTATATAAATTAAATGATTGGTAAATGTGGATAGACTTAATAAGAATCAAAATATTTTTAAAAATATGTATAGCTTTTAAAAAAAATAAATAAAAGAAAATCTGACGGTGAGGAGAAGGGTCAATTGTTTGATGTCTTTCTATACCATCAGATTACAAAATATTCTCAAAATATGCCATCCATATAAATTCAACGTCAACCCACACCATTTTGTTTTTCAATTTCACTTCCACCACACCATTTTGTTTTTCAATTTCACTTCCACCAAAATTGATCAGTATATGCTTCCATCCCACACCATTTTGTTTTTCAATTTCACTTCCACCAAAATTGATCAGTATATGCTTCCATCCAGTTATAGCTAATCTTTGTGGCCTTGAGTTTCTACATCTTGGAGGTTTCACTAGGCATAGCCAATCTTTGTGGCCTTGGGTTTCTGCATCTTGGAGGTTTCACAAAGCTAAATCCATTTTCTAACAGGACAACATAAAAGTATGTGTCGATGTAAAGAGATGGAGAGTAGTGGTAATTATGGGAAAGATTACAATGCTTTCAAGCTCAGTGACCATGTAAAAAATACAAAAGAATACCTTGGTAAGTGTTGGTTGATTTTAATTAGGTGACATTGCTATATAATCATATGGAGGTTCTCTAAAATTGGTGGTTTTAATTTGAAATTATCTAAAATCGGTAACTTTGGAGAGGAATAAGAAGAAATTAGCTTTGTTTGGTATTTGAAGTGGCTTCAACATTTGTTCCATAAGCCTAGCAATAAAATTTCTTAAATAGAATGGGAGCTTTCTTCTCGGGTGAGAAAGGCAAGTCTGCCTTGCCCATGCTTGGCTACAACTCCATATCCCCCAAGAAAAAATGTGGGAGGGATGAGAAAATTATGCACTGTTATGCCCAGAAAGTGCAGAGGGAAGTTCTCGAAACTATTGTGGGTTTGCTTCATTCTTTAGAGAGAGCAACAATCACATGCAGGAGCTTAGAAAAACTTCCCAAACTTCCCTCTAGGCCACCTGTCATCCATCTATGTGGTTGGAATATATGTTAGACAATTGCAGAGTGTTCAGTCATTCGATCAAGCTAAGGTAGTTGGATGAAGAAAGCATTTGGAGCCTAATTACTGAAGCTAATCAAAGAATTTAAGGTTGAACAATGATGTCCTAACCAAACATGCATAGGGCACAAACAATGGGTTTATTTTGTATCCTCTTAAAGACATTTGGAAGATAGATTTGTGAGAATGCTTGGCACATTTTCAAGGTTAAATTCTTGGCATAATTATGAGGGTAAGTCCGGAGAGTTGTTGCAAACAACTACAAAGATTTGAGCTTACAAATCTGAGTCAGCTTCTGTGAGTTGGAAATGTCTATGCTTTCAAATTTCCCTTGAAATGAGTGAATTCTGTATCCACAGCTTAAGTTTATCCAAGACAAACAATCTAGCACCAATCTGCATCCTTTCTTGAGGCTACTGTGGAAGATTTGTTCTACAAAACTACATCATACTTACATAATATGCACCTATTTTTATCATGATGTGAATTTATATTTTGTTTAATAAGAACTTCTTCAGAGAACCTGAATTATGCTTGTTATCTAACATATTAATCCAACATGTTTGCTAAGTTTTGCAGTAACAATTGTACAACATCTATTGTTGATTACCATAGAAGATGCCCAAATTGTTGTTATGATCTCTGTCTCATTTGTTGTTGTAAGCTTCGAGAAGGCCATCAACCTGGTGTTGATGAAGCAGATTTTGCTCAACATAAATCTCAGGAAAGAGCTAATTCTCTTGTTCGAGAAAATTTCCGTGCTTTAGCAAGGAGATCTGGCATTCTTGATTAGAACTATTGCTTGATTGACAACCGCATGAACCTTGTGTTGTACAACATTTGTATTGACTGTGAAGGATTTAAGGAGCAATAATGTTGTTTTTGCCGAGCCTAACAAGGATTATCAAATACACTATTTATTGGTCCCTGTGGTATACATTCTTTCGATCTTGTTTGTTCCCTTAATTGTAAGTGCATAAAAATATTAGATTCATAGTACAGGGTACCATTAATCATGTGAGCCATTAATCGTTAAGTGCAAAGTGTGGATTATTAGGCATGTATTCTAGTTGAAAAAATTAATAGAAGAAGGAAGTCTAATTGGCCAATTTGCTTTGCCAACTGTACAAATTTCAAAAATCACATGTATTAATTTGTTTAGGTTCCAAAATTTTTTTAGGGAAAATTAATAAGCATTGAGTCAGTGATTAAATTTAGGATGCACAAATGAAGCTTCTATCAAATGGCTTAAAGGAAGCAATATTAATTCAATAATTAATAAAAAAAATATACTCTTAGGTACCCTAGATCAATTTTATTTTCTGCAGCTTTAGAATTTCATTCCACCTACGTCTCTGCATCTTATTTATATTTTCCCATTCCCATGTCACGATTGTTCTTAAATTTATACCAGCGTTTCCTTTGCAACATCTAGTGCAAATGCTAGCATATTGGATATCGTTGAACTCTTATTTAAGAAGGAAAACAAATCAGAATATTACACATAAATTAGAATATTGAAATACTTTTTTAGCCATTAATATTTCTTTTTAAATATTATGTGCCAATTTCATATTGAGAAAAGAAATATAAATTTCTCATACTATGATGTATAAAGCATTTAGTGATACCTTTTTTTTATATATAGACAATGTTGAAATATCTTAATTACTTATATATAGAAAATATTGAAATATTTTAATTAATCTGAGATGTTTGTTTTGAAATAGGGCTTCTCAAATTTAAATTTAATTACAAATAATTATTAGGTGCATGGTAGGGATTTAACCTCCTCAAAATATTCTAAAATATTCATAATAATATACACAAATCAAAGGTTGAGATTTATCTTCAAAGTAGTTATGTTCCTTTTGTCCTTCTAATTAAATTAATTAATTAATCTGAAGTGGGTTATGATTTTTTGGACATGTCCTATGGATAAGCTATGGTATTGGCTTATGGTATTATAACAAATCTTATTTACAGATTATGAATCTTCATGATAAAGTGGGAGCAAATCTCTTTGTTAATAACCACATTCAATTTTCTATTAAATGCCTACGTTTTTATTTTATACATCAATTTTTTACATATATATTTAATAATAATAATTTAAAATAAAGTTATAATTTAGTTAGTTTTTATATATATTTTTTAATTTTAGCAACATGAGTAAATGTTTTTATGTTTATTATGGACTGATACATATCATGTTACTAGCCATTTAATTTATAGTATTACCTACTTAGCCTATTGAAATATTATAGATCCAACTGATATATAATTTTGATATATTTGCAAAGAATTGCACATCTTTGTAAAAAGGGTCATTCATATCTATAATGAATTTCATTATAGTATCTGAGGGAGATTTGTTTAAGAGGAATTATATTCATTATTTTTATAAATTAGCCTATTATTAAGATAGTTTACAGATGCCACAAAACTAATCTAGTTTGGAGCACCAAGATATAAACCACTTAATCCCCCTACCTTATAAGAATTTACCAAAGGAATAATTCTCATCTATATGAAAATCACTACAAGAAACAAAAGAACCATTGCATTAGTTGAAATGGATGATATTTTATCATGCTACATTTTTTGAGGTTATTTACTAGTTAGGATCATCATTTACTTGTGGGATATGGTCATCATATCCTATTTGGGCAAGACCATGATCTCATGGGGTAGGTAAAACACCATTTAAAAATGGGGGTGGATGGTCTCTTAGTAGTGACTAATGTAGGTACTAATTTAGTATAATCATTTAATAAGAAGTCGATGGGGTGATCCTCAGATCCTATGGATCTTGCAAGGACCAAAACATTGCCATGTTCCTTTTCTAACCAAAAAGAAAGAGTGAAGAGGATCTTACCATTTTTTTCCTTTTACTCTATCCTCACTTAGAGCTTCAACCATTCCTCCTCTTGACCAATGATTTCATGAGCAACAAAATACTTTGTCTGCCAATATAATTTTAAAACTTTGAAAAAATTTATATCCTCAGTGTGACTTCAACCAACACTAGGCATGAAGCTCTTGATTTGATCTTAAATATCCTCAGTTTGATAATAAAGGAGAAAGAGGCATTGAGATCAATAGAATCAACAATGGAGGCCAATCTTGGCATCATGAGCGGGGTACCATGGAATGATAGAGTGATATGAAGCAAAGGTACCTAAGATTAGAATAACAAGAGGGTAAAGTGTTGAGCATAGAAATTGGAGAATCAACACGACTTAGAGTAAGTTATCTATATCACATATAGGTGTAGAAAAAATAGCTCATAAACTTAATGAGGCATGTTCCCTGGAGTGGAATTGATGTGTAATAAGGCCATCATGTTTTCATAATAGTTATTTCCTCACCTTAACATCAGTGTCGCTAATACGAGGTGGGTGATGATAAGTGCAAGACATCTTCACAACCACGAGTACAATGCACATTCACACATACTCATATACTTGCAAGGATATATCTTCATGTCAAATGGGAAGTGGAGGATAGTATATCACTAATGAGGGACCGCCAATTGTACCTCCCACAAGAAGACATGCATTTCCAATAAACCTGATATAGGGGAGTTGTTATATATATCACATCATGGTAGATACATGGGCCGCCATTACAAAAAATTACCAATCTAGGCATGGTCATGCTCCAAGACATAAAGAAATTATTGATAATGTATAACCTAGTTATAGTTGAATGATTTGGGTCAATCTACGTGCATTATTTAGTTACTTAATCATGGATGTTTACAACAATGATCCATAAATTATTTTGGATATTCCATTGGAAATTTTATCACAATAGATTTATTAAAATAATATGGAATATATATTATGAAGGGTTAATTCCTTTATATTCTAGATCTATTATTACTAGTTTTTTGTTGTTTATGGATACAATATAGAAAAAAAATAGAGAATAAGTAAAATAAAAGCACTCTCAAACCACAATGAATTCCAAGATATGCTTCGGGAGACCCCTTACAAACAAAACCCAATTGGATTGTGAGGAATCTCTATTCTTGTTTGTCAAGAATGAAAATAGTGTAGCTACAAAGGAGTATGCAATATTTATGGAAGTATTGAGACCTATATCCCATGGGATGCTACAGAATACTAACCCCCTTTGTTATGATCTCTTTATATCCACGGTAAGTTACTCTATTATAGCATGGAACAAAATGAATTTGAAAAGAATGGAACCCTTCTTCTTCCTAGTGGCCTCATTATAACACAATTTGATAACCAACTAGGGGTTAGATTTGACACATTAAACCCTTAATATGCCTTACAATTGAACCCTTCTAGAGTATTCTTTAGAGTCCCCATGTGGCTAGCCCCTTTTCCATGAGTAATAGGGGATGGTGTAACATGCTCTCAACTTATGGTGGTCAATCATGATAGGTTAACTTTTGGGAGGCATAAATTTCTCATACAAGCTCTTATTACAATGATTGCTATGTCATTAGAAAGGTATTAATTCATGGATTATGGAAAATAGGTCCAAAATAAGTTTGGGATGAAAACATGTGATCATTTATGGCCTCAAAATGAATCATAACTCTTTTTACTCCCAATTTTCCAAATTGGGACCACTAGTAAAAATGACTCTACAAGGGGATTCCTCCAATTTTTTCCACTCTAAAATCATTGAGATGGATGAAAAATAATACAATAATCCAACTCAGAACATACTTCCCCATTTTGGGAGGATTTTTCTCCTCAAAATATTTTATTTAATGAGATGAGGAAAATATTCCTCTAACCTCTCCTATGAGTATCCTTTAACCTTTCCTTGCAACTGTTCTTTCCACCCAATTTTCCAAAATTCATGCTATTATTATGTTTTATTTCCATACATACTCTATAAAAGTATACCATCTGTTAACTATGCCTAAGCATCTAGTGAAAAATTCAATATAGAAGGTAGGACCCACTCCTCTTCCTGATCCAACATGGAAGGCTCATAGATTTTCATATTTTTCACATTCACCACTAAATAAAGGTGCATATATGGGGGTATATGGGTTTATAAGTGTTTTTCCCACATTTTCCAGTATCTCAAAAGGACCATATCATAGAGCCTTGATTTTCTTATTAGGACCTTGTGGCTTCTCCTTATTCAAATGAAACCATATTATGTCTCCCACCTTGAATAACTAAATTATATTATCTATAGATTACGCTTGGACTTATACATTTCCTATGAATATTCAATTTATCTTATACTTGTCAATGGATCTTCTATATATATATATATTCATCCCAAGTATCCAAATGATTTTTCTTATAACCCATCAAAATTTGCATCAAAATCATATTGGTTGTCTTAGTTGCACCTAAGTGGGTTTAAAATGCATCAAAAATATTCAAAGAGCCTTCCTATGGGGAGGCACTCATCTCAAGCAGAAACCTCTGGGATAGAAAGACTAGTTTAAACCAAAAGAATAGAGCAGGACACTGCTTTAATGGTTCTTGAGAAGAGATTTTGAAAAGTTTCTTGGATTGTTTCTTTGATAGAGAGGAGTATAGCTCGAAGGTATCTAGTTGTGGAAGCCAACTTACGGTTAGGAGGATCATGAGATCCCTTCACACATTCTCAGGAAAAGCTTAGGTAAGTTCTTTTTTATATTCAAGTTACTATTGAATAGATATGATGGAGAAAGTAGATTAAGATGTTTGAGCCCATATCTACATATTTAACTGTAATATCATGACTGTGTAACCTACAGTTCTATGAATGCCGTATTGGTCTATGCATTCCTAACTTGTAATAAGTCAAGAAGAAATTTCAAGTTGCAGGTAACTTGTTGTAACCACTAGAGGTCGTTCATAGTTGGAAAGGTAAATGCTTATACTAGAGGTTCTAGGAAAAATATGTGTATGTAGGTAAGGGTTTTATTAAAAATGTCATAAACAAAAAATTTCCTAGCTAACCCTACTAGCCTAGATTTGGGTCATCATTATAAATGGTACGGATGTTATAGTCTAAAAGAAGTTGTTTATAACTAAGTATGTACATATACTGTAAACTTATAAATACTTAGAGGGTAAAATAATAAGAAATGAACCCAAGTTAGTTACCACAGGAAAACTAGTAGACAAAGGTTATGTCAACCTCCCTAGGTGGCAAAATTCCTGGACTCTAGGTAGTTTAGGACACAAAAATAAATGGTAGATCCCATGACAGGTTCTGTCAAGTCCTCTAGTCTGAAAAGTCACAGAAATAATGTAGCATGTATATATGTATTGTGTGTGTGTGTACAAAATAATTAGAAATAGTGCAGAGACTAAGAATAAATATAGAAGTTGACAAAGGTGAACAATACAATTACTTCTGGAAATTACAAATATATTTCTATTTTCTTTACATACAAAAACCTTTTCAAAGATAAATCTGAGTATTTGAATGAAAAGGGAAATCCACAATGTTGCACAAAATATTGTCAACATGACATTCTGCAGTAAGTGTGAGTCTATCACCACTCATACTGTCCTCCTATGCAAGTCTTAAACCTTAGCTCTTCATGTCAAGCCTTAAAAATGAGAGAAAGTCCTTGAAAATCTTTAAAACTCTGGTTCCGCACTTTCTCTTAGCATTACCTGCGGTCCCGCACCCCTTGGTCATGTTCCCTGCGGACCTGCCTGCTCTGTCTCTAAAGGAAAGGGTGCGGACCCCTGTAAAAGTAAAAAAGGCGCAAGTTTATTATTAAAAACTCACTTTGGGTTAATTCTGGATGCTTCTAGAAGGAATTTTGAGGTGGCAAGTTCACTCCTAGGTGGTTCATGCATCCCATAACTAAAGGAGCTAACCCCTTGATGAGAGGAGCTTATCCCTTTGAAGGAGGACTCTATCCCTTTGAAGGTGGACCTGGTAACTTCCTTCCTCTGCACTATAAAATGAGGCATTGGGCTGGTTGCTAGGGAGGTTGAAAGCTGAATATTTTTTAGGGTAAATGTTGTTGGAATTTAGACTTCCTAATTGAGCTTGAGAGGAGAGATTACATACCTTTTGATCTCTTTGGGAAGGGAGTGAAGCTTGTCAAAGTAGAGGAGATTCTTGCTAGACCCTAGGAGGAGCTTGTACAGCATCAAGGCACCAAGGTTGTAAAGTTCTTCTTTTTTTAAAGTTAATACAATCAAGTTCATTTTTCTTAATAAGCTATCTTCTATGGTTTATTTCATGAATTCCTTGATCATCATGATAAATATGGTTTATTATATTGGCTATCCAGGTGTTATTTGATGTGTGCTTGTTTGTGTTTGCAGGTTCTTTAAAAGGAAGCTCATTTGGACAGTTGAAGTGTCGCTGCCACAAACTAGCGTTGGACTTGAGGTAGGGTCTGAAACATCTCTTGGCTTTTATTTATAAATCACAATATTTAGAGAAAGTTAGAATTTGTTTGTCTTTCTTGTCGCTAGATATAAGTAGATACTAGGGAGATCGGTCTTGTCCGCAAGAACGATTTATCTGGCCGACAAAATGGCGACTCCGCTAGGAACTTGAATTTTTGGTTTTTTGCCTTTACTTTTACTTTGACTTGAGAAACTTTTTCTCTGTTTCTGGTTTTTTCTTGATGTGTGTGGGATTGGGTAGTTTCTTCAGATTTTGAATTTTTTTTGTTTTTCACGCTTTTGAAAGAGGACCTCATGTTCTGTTTGTAACACAGTGCGGACATCCCCGCCCTATTGCTTTACTACACAGAGCGGTACCGCACCTGGTAATACTGGGGGCCTGCGGACCCTATCAAATTTTTGAAAAGCTTAAAATCTTCTCATTCAATTAAGCTTAGGATTTGTTTATGTTTTTTAGCCTCTGCCCGGATCTGCATGTGTCTTGTCAGAAACTTTTTCTAGGTGAATTCCATTGGCATTTAGGTTTTAGGAGAATTTCTAGAAGTTTTGTGTGCCTGGCTTGATTTTCATTTGGTCTTTGTAGTAACTTAGATTTTAGAAGCCTAAGAAACCTCAGATCACCCTGGTTTTTGCTGGTCTTCTTTGTGAGTCTGATCAATTTGTAAGATCTGCCTTTGGTGAGGAATACATCTCGTTTTTCTCTTTTCGAAGTTTCGAAAGAACTTGTTTTGAAAGTTTTGGATTTCATTTTTAAAAAGAAAACATAAGCTAGTTGGTTTTTTATTAATTTGTTATTATGAACGAATTAGTCCTTAGTTTGCTGATAACTAAGTAAAACATCCTAGAAAAGAAATTTTGTAAGCTTTTGCTTAAATTAGGTTTTTAGAAGTTATAGATATCAAGATTAGATTTTTAATAGTTTTGAGTGTTTTCTAGAAATTTTTAAAAATTCTCTTTTGAAAAAGTTTGTTTTTGTAGTTTTTGAGTGGAAAAAGAAAGGGATATTTTTTCGTGAGCATAATTAGTAGTCTCATTTTTGAGTTTATTGAAAAAGACAAAAAAAGTTTTTCTTTTCATTTGTTTGTTAAGGAAAGTTTTGTTTTTCAAGCAATTGCATTCTCAACTCTTTCTTTAGCTAGAGATTCATTGAAGAAAAAGGATTATTTATCATCTTAGGTGAATTTTTAGTGTTTTGGAGTCGAGTCTTCATGTCACCATAAAGTTTCATCTCCACACCTTTTGACTTAAGAAACAACCAATAAAAATAACGCTTAAAGTAAAATTTATCTAGCAATCTTTTTATTTCTAGGGATCTTAATCACCAACATAGCTTAGGCTAGTATCTTGGAGTAGGGAGTAATTAACTCTGCAAGATAGTAAAAACAAACAAGTAGCTTTATCTTGCGGTAGGAGATAAATTCCAATTGTTACATCTATGCTCTGGGAAGCTCCTCTTATAGGAGTCAAGCACGAGATCATATCCGAACCAGTGGGGTAATCAATCCTTCCTCATTGGGAACGATAGAAGATATACATGTATTAAAAAAGGTAAACCTTGGATTACCCATTGTCGAGGAGCCTGGGGTCACTTGTTGGTAAACCTTGGATTATGTCAAGGAGCCTTCAAGGGGATTGAGCTTTTCTACTCTACCCTTGCGTGTGTATCGGATCACAGACTGTTCCTCCAGGTATATTTGTTTCTGTTGCCAACCATAGTGACCATAATCTATAGGATTCTTTCCTAAGGTGACGATGGAGGGAAGATCCCACTGTACCTGGAGCAGACGTCGACTAGACTCACTTGGACTCTCTGGGGGGTTCTCTTCACTTGAGACGGTTTAGTGGAGAAACTTGTGCCAGTCTATTTCATTAAGCAGGTTGTCGGGGTAACTGTTCCAACCGCCATTTCTGTATTGAATTTTGCGACGTTGGATTTCATCACCAACTAGTGTTTTCGGTACGGAAAGTTACTGTTTGTGTGTGGTTTGACCTCCTAGATTCTTTAGGCGTGTGATTCAAATTGTTTGGTTCTTTAGAGACTTTAGGTGGTTTTCATTGAGATTTTTCTTTGTTTGCATGTGAAGTAATTAAAATATTTAATCGTGGCTGAATTACCGAGACAGTCTCGTAGACTTCGGGGCCAACCTCCTGAGTTTTCACCAAGCCAGCTTGAAGGGCTACGAGCTCTTGTAACTCCTAGTGACAGTAGAGTTGGGTCACCCGAAGAAGGAGAATCTTCTTTAGTTGTGCATCCTGATTATCAAGTTCAAGCACCAGAGTATATTATTGAACCAATTTCATTTTCCGAAGTTACTGGTAGTGTTTCCTCTACTAGTGAATTAGCCCAGGAACCTAAAACTAAACCTGCTGCTACTCCATCGTCAGGATTTGCTTCTCCAACTTCCAGTGGTCCTGGTTCACCTAGGGTAGGAAGAATCATTACTCAAAATCTTCCTTCTGGACTTATTGCTATTGAAGAACTTATCGCTCCAGAAGAATGTATATCTATCCCTAAAAATCAACCAACTATAGAACTTAGGGAGCGTGAATCGATCTTTTACAGTCCACCTAGGAGGGACGCTTGGTATCTTTCATTGACCAATTTTCTAGAAAACCCGGGACTAAGTTTTTCACCACCTCGAATTCCTTTTCATCCAACACCTAGAGGTTATTATCCTCCTTTGAATATGTCGAGATAGTCATCCATGTTTTCTCAATCTCTAGAAACATTTTTATATGGCGGTCCTTCTGTTCATTCTGGGTATCAGTCACTTACTGGTAATTTTTCAGGAGCATCTCCTCAACCTGTTGAACAAGGTTTATTAACTGGTAATAACGGAACTAAACCGTTGAGTGTAAAAGATATTCTTATGATGTCAGGTACCATTCCAAATCCACAGCCTCAAGGTAGTCAGTTACCGCCTGGGGGGCAACCTCAAAGTCCTCAATTATCGCCTGGGGGGCAACCTCAAGGTACCCAATTACCGCTTGGGGGGTAGCCTCAAGGACAGTACATGCCTTTGGGACAGTACATTCCTCAAGGTCAACCCCAGAGTCAGTACGTACCTCAAGTTCAACCCCAGTATCAATATATACCTCAAGGTCAACCCCAGTTTTAGTACGTGCCTCAAGGTTATCAACCTCAAGGTCAGTACCCAACCCAAGGTTTCCAACCACCTTCAGGTCAATCATTTGTCCAAGGAGCTGGAAATGTACTTTTGAATTATCAACCCTACCCTCAACCTGGTTATGGTCCTCAATATGCTCAACCTTCTATGGGTCCATACCCCGGAATGAACGTAGTGTGGGATCCATCTCAATCCCAACAGATCTTGCAACCAAATGTGTAGTTGTCATCTCAATCTAGACAGCCTTTAGTTTCTGGTTCAACCTAGCAACCTGTCCAGCCTACTATTCAAACTTCTGCACCTGGTGTAGTTTCTTATCCTGGGCCTAGTTTGCCTCGAACTCCGCCTCAAATGACTGCTGCAACATCTGTTCAATCTACCCCACCTACCTCTGGAGTATCGGCAGCTCCGATTTCTACTCTTCCTGCATCAACTCCTCAAGCATCTTTACCTCAGTCTGGACCTACAATTCAAACTTCAGTTCAGATGCCTGTAGGACAACCTGGACCAAGTACGGTTGTCACAAGTCAACCTCAATTTACTTATCAACCGTACTAGGGACAATACCAATTTGGTCCTGTTGTGCAGAACCCAGTCTATTAGTATCAACCGTACCTTGGATATACTTATCATCAACCTCAACAACCCGAGTATGGTCCAGTTAATCCTGGTTTTCCGAGAGGATATAATATCCCAAATGCAATTCCAATTCCAAGTTATCCTGGATATCCTCCTTCTGGGGCTGGTCTTATGACCCAGGGTTTTCGAGACCCTAATCGTCAATTATCGTTCATTGCAACTTTGGACTTGCTTGATTTGTCATGCCTTACGAACGATCTGATTAATTATCTTCCGTTTTGGCTGCCAATGCCGAATAAGTTGCCCAGCAATATCCCAAAGTTTGAAGGTAAATCCGGAGAGGATCCATCAAACCATGTGATGACTTATCACCTCTGGTGTGCATCTAACTCCATTTCAGATGATTCAATTCATTTACGTCTTTTTCAATGCACTCTAATTGGTCTTGCAGCCAAGTGGTACATTGAGTTACCACGAGCCTCTTTTTATAATTTTAGTCAGCTAGCTACTTCATTCTTAACTCATTTTCAGTTGCCGGTCAGATATGACAATGGCACGGAATTATTAACTTCATTAAAACAGTCAATGTCCACTTACATTTCAGATCACATTCATGAATGGAGACGTCAACGGCGTTTAGTGAAAGTTTTTATTCTGGATCAAATCTTAGCAGAATGGTTTGTTAAATCATTATTACCTAAAATCACTGAGGATGTAGCTAAGGCATGAGTTGTTACTGAAGAGCAAGTAATTGCTCAAGCTCAGTACCTTGACCTCATTTATACGCAGTCGGGTACTTTACATGAGAAAATCCCCGACCTTCCTAAACAAAATCAAATAACTGCAGCTCCTTCAGGGACTCATGCCACTGATAGTATGATTGGTTCAATTAACACCAAAAGTAAGAAGAAATCTTCAAAGAATTCTTCTCCTATCATAACTTTACTAGATTCCCCAACAGGAGACTCTTCCGCGGAAATTCCTGTCGATATTCATGTCGTAGAATCATCTACGGCCAAATCAAAAACCAGCGGTAAAAAGAAGGGGAAGAAGAAAAATAAGCAAAATTCGAAAGAGAAAGCAGAAAAATGGAATCTACTGATGAGAAACGTAAACCTCGTTATCCTTGTCTCATTTGTGACGAAGAGAATTTTACAAGAGACTGCCCTCATTGCGCTGAGGTTGCGAAAATTGTCAAAGGTTCTCAAACGCCTGCTGTCTTGAAGGATCCTTTCCCTAGTCAAGACAGTAAGATGATAGTTTCTTCCTCAAATTCCTCGGAAGAACCCATAATGATGATGTCCCATGTTAGGATTGCGACACGATCGCAAGATTATGGAAGTAAAAATCCTGTTGGTGGTAAGGAAGCAGAATCTTCTAATTTGAACCCATCAACTTCAACTCCTGGTTCCGATCCACTACAGATCGAGAAACCTAACCCAGACTTAGTAATCAAACAGCTCGCTAAGGGTATACTTCGAAAGTCAGCTTTCAATTCACATGCGAGAGCTGCTCAGAACTATAACATTGTTGAAGATTTAGCTATTTCACCTTCAACAATGTCGGCTTTGGAGGTGTTGCAATCATGTCCAGCACAGCGTAAATTGCTATTGTCGGCTATAGGAGTTGTTGACATTCAGGACTCGAACCTTATAATCTTTGATTTATAAAATAGTACACCTCGCTTACCTCATCAAATGGCTTTCTAGATTCCAGTGTTAGTAAAAAACAGAGCTTGCTTTAGGACTGTGATTGATGAGGGAGCTTCAACATGTATTATGTCGATCCAGTGGCGGAGATCGCTTGGTTCTCCTACACTTAATCAATCCCCGACGATTATAAAGGCTTTTGATAGCCGTGGGTTCCATCCTTTTGGCATTCTACAAGATTTACCTATAGGGGTTGAAGGCAAAACTGTTAATCTAGATGTGGAAGTGGTTGATGCCCCTCTAGATTACAACCTTCTCTTGGGTCGTAGTTGGTCTTGCGCTATGACTACTGTTGTTTCATCGGTCTTTCAGCTTATAAAGTTTCCTCATAATGGAAAGATAGTAACTATAGACCAGCTAACTTATTATTCATCCGACCCAGCCTCTTTTGAAAGTATCTAGCATGTCGAAAAAATAACTATCCCTTATAAGGATGTTGGAGTAGGATTAGTTAAAGATTCTGGTTTACTAGGAACTTTTTCCTTTCCTCCTCCTAATGTATCGCCTTCTACTGCAACCATTCATATGATTTCATCAGACACTATTGTTTATGATGATCCTTGGATCGTACCTTCCAAATCTGAGATGGATTCATTTGGTGATGCTATGCCTTTGAGTCCCTATGAAATTGTGTATCAGGCTGTACAGTCGTTTTCTGACCCTTCTTCAACCGAAATTGACCTAATGAATGTGGTCCATGGAGAATCACTTTCAACATAAAACTCAGATTCAACATCTTTTTCCGAACTTGTTCATATTGATGAGAAGATTCATGAAATTTTGTCTGTTGATGACTTACCATGGGAAGATCTTCATCATAGATCTTCGTTCTTACCTGAGATTGATCATTTTGAAAATGATTTTTCATCTATTTTTACAACTGATTTTGTCAAAGAACCTCTGAATCCATTGCAAAATCCCGATTCTAAATTAAATTTGGGAAATATTTCTCGAACAGTTCCTATTGACATTTCAGTTAAACCTGGAATTGTTGAAAACATTCATATAGGTGCCTCTTGTACAGAAGATGAAATTTAAACATATAAGGCCCTATTTCAAGAATTCCGCGACATGTTTGCCTGGTCATATGAAGAAATGCCAGGAATTGATCCAGCAATTGTTGTTCATGAAATCAAAGCTTACCCGGATGCTAAACCCGTCCAGTAACGTTTGCGTCAGATTCACCCACAAAAAACTGCTGCTATTAAAGCAGAAGTTGAAAAATTACTTAAAGCAGGTTTCATTTATCCAATTCCTTTAATGGATTGGGTATTGAATATTGTTCCTGTTAATAAAAAGCAAGGGACGATAAGAATATGTATCGATTATAGGGATATTAATCGAGCCTGTCCCAAAGACAATTATCCGACTCCCTATATCGATCAAATCATTGATGATTGTGCTGGCAGTGAAATATTCTCCTTTATGGATGGTTTTTCCGGTTATAATCAAATCAATATTCTACCTGCTGATCAACTAAAAACGACTTTTGTTTGTCCATGGGGGACATTTGCTTACTGCAAATTACCTTTTGGGTTGAAAAATGCTGGAGCAACTTTTCAAATAGCTATGTCTTACGCGTTTCATGACATCAAGCACATTGTGCAACCTTATCTCGATGATTTACCTACTCATTCATTACATAGAGCTGATCATCTCATCCATTTACAAGCAATCTTTATGAGATGTAGGCATTATCGAATTAGGTTGAACCCACACAAATGTGTTTTCTATATAGAAATGGGTCGTTTACTAGGATTTTTTGTTTCGAAAGCTGGAAATTGTGTCGATCCCTCGAAGGTTGAAGCTATTGTCAAATTGCCTCCTCCTTCGACTCTTCGCCAACTCGAAAGTTTGCAAGGGAAAGCAAACCTTTTACGTCGATTCATTCCTAACTACGTCGAGATAACAAAGGGTTGTACCAGGTTGTTGAAACAGAATACTCCATTCTTTTGAGATGAGATAGCTGAGAAATCTTTTGATGCACTTAAACATGCGTTGACCCATGCACCGTTATTGCATCCTCCCTACTACAACCAGTACTACTTCTTATATCTCGCCACCTCTCATTCCACCATCGGAATGGTGTTAGTTCAGGAAGATGAAATCGGTAGTGAACATGTGATTTATTACCTTAGTCGAACTTTAAATCCGACTAAGCTAAAATATTCGAATGTGGAGAAATTGGCCTTGGCAGCTGTTCAAGCTGTCCAATGTTTTCGTCATTAAATTTTACTACGCAAAACTACCGTAATTTCCAATTGCAACCCTATGATCTATATTTTGACCAAACAATTGCTAGGGGGCAAGTATTCCAAATGGATTGTTATCCTGCAGGAATTTGACTTGGAGTTTGAAAAATCTAAGTCAAATAAATCTTTAGTTTTTGCAGAGTTGATGTGTGACTTCTCGCGTGCTGATATTGAAACTATGGCAGAAGAGCCCATTGCGGACGAATCGTTGTTTCTTATCAGCACTCTTGATCCATGGTTTGGAGATATCATTGTTTATCTCCAAACCCAATCTTTTCGGCCTGAAATTTCACGATCTCAGCATCAGAAAATATGTTTCCAATCGCAACAATACAAGATTATTGGAGATACACTTTATCGTCGTGGGGTGGACTCTGTTTTCTGACGTTGTTTAACTCATGAGGAAGCTGAAAAGGTTGTAAATGACTGTCACTCTAGAGCGTGTGGCGGTCATATGTCTGGGTATGCCACAACCCAAAGGATATTGCACGCTAGCTATTTCTGGCCGTCTTTGTTTAAAGATTGTATTGACACGGTCCGAAAATGCCACAATTGTCAATTTTTGATTGAAAGATGCGTGCTCCACCTGCTCCTCTCCACCCTATAATTGCCGTCAGTCCTTTTGCAAAGTGGGGTATCAATTTTATTACATGTAACCCTCACTCGGTCGGGGGCCATGCGTATATCATCCTTGCGGTAGATTATTTTACCAAGTGGGCCAAGGCGATGCCTACATTTTTAGCAGACGGAAAAACTACTGCGATTTTCGTTTTCAATCATATAATTGCTAGGTTCGGTGTTCCACAAGCAATTATCACTGATCATGGGCGTCATTTTCGAAACATCATGATGACTGAACTAACAAATCAGCTTGGCCTGCGTCACGATAGTTCAACTCCATATTACCCACAGGCTAATGGTCTGGTTGAAGCCATCAACAAAGTTCTAGTCATTAAGATCCAACGAATCATTGGGATTATTAGGTAGAATTGGCATAACATGTTATTTTCAGCGCTTTGGGTGTATCGAACCTCAGTAAAAACATCAACTGGTTTCACTCCTTTCCAACTAGTTTACGGTTTGGAAGATGTGTTACCCATTGAATGCAAAATCCCGTCATTGCAAATAGCCATAGAGTTACTTCCAGCCACTTCCGAAGAGGATAAACGTTTGTTGTACTTGGCTCAGCTAGATGAGAATTGACATGATGCTGCACTAGCAATCGAAACTCATGCCAAACGTATTAAAGCTCAGTACGATCGAAATGTTACACCTCGTAATTTTTCAAAAGGAGACCTAATCTTACTATACAATCAAGCAAATGATAAGTTAGGCGCTGGAAAATTTGTACCCATGTGGCATGGTCCTTATGTTGTTAAGCGAAAGCTGGCAAAAGGGGCCTATGAATTGGTATATTTTGATGGTGTCTCTTTAGGTAAACCCAACAATGGTCTTTACCTGAAAAAATATTATGCTTAAATCTGGGTGTGGAGATTTTAGTTAGATTAGTTTTCTTTCTTGCTGGTGTGTTTTAGATTAGAAAAGTGTGCTTAGTTTAGAGAGTGTTTTTGTCATTATTCCTGCTTATCTTGATTTTACTCTTGATATTGCAGATGTCAACATCTCTTCAAACATACATTGGTTTTTCTGATGGTGCTTGTCGTAATACATGGAACATCTCTTCCACATCTTGGGTTATCTATTCACCCTCTGATGAGTTGGTATCTATGCATGGGGTAAGTCTCGGTCAAACAACGAACAACATTGCAGAGTATAGTGCAGTGATGGAGTTATTATCCGAATCCATTTCATTTGGGATTCGGAGTTTGATTGTGAGGTTAGATTCTGAACTCGTTGTATTGCAGCTTAATAGAGTTTATGCCATTAGAAATCCAGTGTTATTAAGATTATTTTTGAGAGTTCGTCCCTTGGAACATGAATTTGACTATATAGAATATCAGCATATTCCAAGATATTTAAATACATTAGCAGATGCAATTGCTTCTCGAATGTTAAGTAGACATTTGCAATAATCAAATAGTAAATTTAAAAACATTCCATAACATGTTTTACAAGATAGCCAGTAATAGTGATATAGCATAGCATAGAAGTGTGTCAATATATACATCATCTTCGATCATAGGTTGAAAAACACCTTATGATCGGCAAAAATGATAGTACAAAAAGCAAAAATGTCATATGAGTCTACAAAAGGCGATCATCCTATCACTGGTGATGATCACGATAAGAAACCACTACTCGGGCCACCCTACAAAGGAACCTCCTGAAAGGTCCTGGGACCCCAATCACATAGTGTTGTAGCCTAAGAGGAATGTCATCTATGCTAGTCTCTGGAATATCTACTATCAAATGCTCTAGATGGTTTTCCAATTCGGACAGGGCCTCTGTAGATTCATCATGTGGGGCTGGTACTGCTGCAGCTGGTTGTTTCCTCTCATAGGGCCAGAGAGTGGCTGGTCGCCGTGGACCTACATTTGCATTTGAAACTTTTTACTATCAATTTTGAGATGATTTAAAAAGCAAAAAATTTTAAATTAGAAAATGTTGAAAATGATTTTACTTGAGTCATCCCATTGCTCTCCTGGTGGAAGAGCCATGTCTGGGTCACCACGATAATCCATCCCAACATAAGAAAAATCCTGAATCACAAAAACTTGGTTTTCTAACCAATGAAAATACTACGGAGGAAATCGAACAACCTCGGAACCCTCCTCAGGATGACAGGCCATAACTGCAACCCAACGCATCAGTTTAGGCTCTCAGGGAAGTCCAGCTTCAACGGAAAGATGTTGTGGGACCAACATTGGGACCCTCTCTAGACCAAATCTCACAACTAAGAAACCATATCCAAAGTTCTTTAGTTTTCCGTTCTTTGCTCTAGTCAGTTGGCCTTTTACATTAGCCAACACATCTTCGCACTAGTTAAAGACGGTGCCTCGATAACAATCTACCACCATCCACATTTGGGATCCGGTGGCCATATGCAGTGTTGCGCTTCCACAGAGTCTGGTGACAGTAAATGCAATCACTTTGAGTTCAGGACGGGAGATGGTTTTGATATCAATCCCTTTGTCCTTGGTTTGGTCGTTACAAAACTCTAGTCGGAGGCTATCGACAGACTAGCCACCTGGCCTAGTCTCGAATAGAGTCAATTGTTCACCTCTCTTAGGCAAACCAGTTAAGAAGTAAATTTCCTTTGGCTCTATTTCGAGCTGGTGGCCACTAATAATGAAACACTAGTCTTGTATATTCCACCTGTCCACCAGCCACTGCAAAAAGTCTACTTGGGCCCTCATGCCAGGTATGGCCCAGAATTTAAATAACCCGCATTCCTTCAATGCATCTATCAAAGGTTGATGATTAATTGCGGCGAGGTCCACATCTTCGTGCTCCCATTCCCGCCAGCTAAGCATGGTGTAGATCCTACATTGAAAGAAAAGGCGGATTAAAACATTTTAAATCAAAGTTTTTGGGCGAAAATTGAAGAATTTGAAATTTTAAAACCTATGCCGCGGGGACCGCACTCTCACTCTGAAGTCAAACGGTAAAAATGAATTTACAAAAGCCCTTTTTATAAGCTTTTTTGAATAAATGAATTTTTAATTTGTTTATTTTTCACTTTAAAGAGGTAACTTTTTGATGCATTTTTATTTTTAAACAGGTATGAGTACTGTTTGAGTTTTTGTGCAGAATATCGGATTTTTCAAGCAAAATTAGTCATTTTCAACAAAAAACATTAGATTCATCTTTAAGCTCTTTTCTGACTCCTAAAATATGAAAAGATTGCCGAGTTTTTTCTCTTTAAGCTCGTTAAAACGGAATTAAAAAGACGGTCCACTTACAGCTCTTTTCTGACCATATAAACATGGAAAGATTGCCGAATTTTTGTCGTTTCAATTTCCATATTGGTTATAAAACGACGTGTCGTTGATCGCTTTTTTACTTTTTCAGATCATAGACACTAATTATGAAAAGTACTCCTTGATCGTAATGGTCAAGCGGTTCTCTCAAGTATTATTTTATACTTTTTTGGGCTTGGGAGACACAAATTTATGAAAAAGGACAACCATGGAGTTTTCTTAAGTTTTTCTTCTGACTCCCTAAAATTGAAAAACACCGAGTTTCTCCTATACTGGACTCGTTAAAGCTTAACAGTAAAGGACCTGTTCAATTACAAACAGGAACGGACCACTCCTTCTTACGGTTCGAATTTAAACTAAGTTGGACTCATCCGAAGGATGAGCTTATAACCAAGCAAATGTTATCCTCCTCAAGCTTGTTAAAAAATAAAGAGGTACTTGCCAGAAATGGTGGGGGAAAAGAGAGGAAAATGGACCTGTTTGTTATACTTTATGTCTCAGAAAAGCATTCAACCACTCTTGACCACGAAACATTTTGTTCACCTGGGTTGGGAAATCTTTGTCTAACAGTTAATCAAACCATATTGAAAGTCTTCAGCCGGTTTCTCGGTATTAGCTTTGGTTCAATTGTCACCAAACCATCTGGAGTGTCATTATGGGTTTAAGAGGTCAGTGTAATAAACCATTCATTTGCAAAATATCTGTCATCCATCTTGACCATCCCTGAGTCAGTCCTTGCAAACATATTTCTTCAAACTTGATCTATGATTTCATGTTGTGGGCTTGCCTACGACGGATCACTTTCTATTGACTTCAGCTCATTATCTAGAAAGATGATCTAGAAATCATCAGTACCTTGAAATCTGCATGCCTCAATGGCAGGTTTCTTGCCTTCGATGACAGGTTGCATCATTGACCTTCGTCCGAAGGATTCCGTGACATGTTCGACATCAACACATCTATTCACATTTCATGGATTGTGCTGAGTACTTTGAGAGCCATTGACATTACTGGTGGTTTCTCTCACACTTGTTAACAGTTTACATCATTGACTGGTAATCAAGTGGTTTCTACCATGTTCGCCTTCGACACATTCATTCACATGGATAGAATCGTACTATTTCGGGAAGTTGAAATCAAGACCCTGGATCTAGTTTCCACCATCCAAGCTACGAGGAATTTTGTATTCATTATACAGTGGACTATTCATAAACAGATGGTTGTGCCCATACTGTGTCTACATATGTCTATACTTGTGATGTATTACAAGATCATTCCTATATCATAGCAGTTTAGTTAGTTTTCTAGTCAGTTTTGATCTGAGTATGGGAATGCCTACTTCAGCGATGATATGATCTCATATATATATTTTGTATTGAATGTTTTTACAGGTTCCAACCAGGCTCTCCACAAGATGATCCTCGAAATGATAAAGTACTTCACTCTTCTTAGATGAAAAAATACTATTTATTACAGACTTCGTACTTTAGGGGGCAATTTGTTGCACAAAATATTGTCACCATGACATTCTACAATCAGTGTGAGTCTATCACCACTCATACTGTCCTCCTATGCAAGTCTTAAACCTCAGCTCTTCATGTCAAGCCTTAAAAATGAGAGAAATTCCTTGAAAATATTTAAAACTCTGGTTTCGCACTTTCTCTTAGCATTATCTGCGGTCCCACACCCCTTGGTCATGTTCCCTGCGGACCTGCCCGCTCTGTCTCTAAAGGAAAAGGTGCAGACCCCTGTAAAAGTAAAAAAGGTGCAAGTTTATTATTAAAAACTCACTTTGGGTTAATTATGGACGCTTCTAGAAGAAATCATGAGGTGGCAAGTTCGCTCCTAGGTGGTTCATGCATCCCATAACTAAAGGAGCTAACCCCTTGATGAGAGGAGCTTATCCCTTTGAAGGAGGACTCTATCCCTTTGAAGGTGGTCCTGGTAACTTCCTTCCTCTGCACTATAAAATGAGGCATTGGGCTAGTTGCTAGGGAGGTTGAAAGCCGAATATTTTTTAGGGTAAATGCTGTTGGAATTTAGACTTCCTAATTGAGCTTGAGAGGAGAGATTACATACCTTTTGATCTCTTTGGGAAGAGAGTGAAGCTTGTCAAAGTAGAGGAGATTCTTGCTGGACCCTGGGAGGAGCTTGTACAACATCAAGGCACCAAGGTTGTAAAGTTCTTCTTTGTTTAAAGTTAATAAAATCAAGTTCATTTTTCTCAATAAGCTATCTTCTATGGTTTATTTCATGAATTCCTTGATCATCATGATAAATATGGTTTATTATATTGGCTATGCAGGTGTTATTTTATGTGTGCTTGTTTGTGTTTGCAGGTTCTTTAAAAGGAAGCTCATTTGGATGGTCAAAGCATGGCTGCCACAAACTAGCGTTGGAATTGAGGTAGGGTCTGAAACATCTCTTGGCTTTTATTTATAAATCGCAATATTTAGAGAAAGATAGAATTTTTTTGTCTTGCTTGTCACTAGATATCAATAGATACTAGGGAGATCGGTCTTGTCCGTAAGAACGATTTATCCAGCCGACACACAAACATTCATCAAGCTAAGCATTAGCAGAAACATTGTAGACTATATCCATTTATTATATTATCAATGACAACAATTATATGCATATCAAAAATAAGGAATAATTGTAGGAAATATATCTATATATAAACATATCGATACACATCAAAGAGTTTGAACAAATTACTAATATTAGTATCTTCGAAAAGAAAGAACTGTTTATATTAGTTCTCAAGAATGTTTTTTTGTAAATAACAACTATGGCTGGTGTTTAAGGCCAAGTATCAATTTAATCAAAGTTACAAGGAAATATTGTAACCACAATAGAAGGGAAACTAAGTAAAAACTCTAGAAGCCTTATTTTAAAAATATTCACTTAGAAACTATCGATACCAAGGCCAATTGACCTTATACATTAAACAAAAAAAGATTCAAAAGTACATACATGTCTCTAAATTTTGTAAGATCTCGGGCTGAGTGGAGAACTCGTTGGAAATATCTTCATTGTTGATATAAACCCTAAGTATCAAATAAGCCCAGAAAAGGGTCTTGCCCATCACGGTCAAGTACACTGGACATGAGTGACGTCTACATAAGAACTTAGTATATTTCAAATCCAAGCAGAGATGCCATAAAAAAACCATAAAAAATATAGCCACGCCTAGTGTTCTCAATCAGGGAGGGACAAACTTGCAAAGGAGAAGGAGTATTATTAGAACCCTTAGAAAAAAATGAACGTAAAAAAAGGGGTTCAATGCAAACCCATAAAGTAGATATAATGAGTAGTAGGAGTTCAAATGAAAACATTACATTTTTGCAAAGGGTACTCGATATCACATCCTGCTCCTAAAGCCACAAAGTATTACTGATTAAAAAAAAAAAAAAAACCTTGCAAATTAAATGGAAAGAGAAAAAAATGACCTAGGGTGTATTTCAAAGGAATTTGTTACCTATTATGAGGAATGGAAACAATCTTCCACAAGCTAATCGAACATGGGAAAATCTAGTGCTAGGGGGTACCTCCTATCACTGTACCCATATGGAAAAGATAATCGAGAAATTAAATATGAAACAAGAACATAAATCATTTTATTCACATAAAGGGAAATTGAAATCGACATATAACATTAATGATATGATAAAGAATTAAACCATACAAGTTGTTGCCAAAAGCCAGAAAACTACCTAACCTGGAGAAGCACAAAACTGTGTGTTTGTTACCATGTTTTCCTAATAAATCCATGGAAGCTTGACATACTAAAAAATACAAAGAGTCAATTGTCATCAATGTAGAAAATCATATAAGAATATAATAGAGAAAATGGGGTTGCAAAGATCGGTTTGGAACACAAGAGCATTAAAACATAATTGGAGTGATAGATAGGGTGTACGTAGTTACTCCAAACTAATACCAAATCCCCTCTGTTGTTGATAAAAAACCTAAAACTCATGGACTGTTGATGTTAAGATATGTCATAAGGCATGGTGAATGATGACCAACCCTTCAATTACGTGGCTTTCACATGGGTTGAAAGCCTACATGTCACCACTAATGTACAACACCGCATGATAGCCTTCAGTATCTAGATGCTTTGGAATGATCAAATTGATATTTAATCTCAAGTTATGTGAACTAGGGTGATGTATAATGTATTATATCGAACCTTATATATGTTTTTCTATGAACCCTTAATACCTTGTGGTAGACCATGTGATAGGTCGATGAAACTATGAATGAAACCATGGTAATACAAGGACAGTGTGAGGGAGTGACAATGTTAACAATCATTTAGAAACTAAATAATTCTTTGTAACCAAAGACAATAAAAACGTATGAAGCATTGAAAGTAAGTCTCCTTGTAACATACATTTGTTAAGAGGTCTATAGGACCAATATTTTAAATACTGAAAAATAGATATTTGTTATTGACTCTACTGAGAAGGTATATATATATATATATAATCATGATCAAACTTCCATATTGGAAAGAAGATAAATATATCTAGATGACATCTGGTGGAAATTTTATGGCAAGGAAAATTACGAGTTGGTGATTTATTTTAAATCCAAAAAAAAAATTAAGAGATTTTTATTCCTTAGCTTTCTATGATTGTTAATTCTCTTAGACCTCCCATCAACATTGTATATGCAAGTTTAGGGCTCAACTACATGCGTAAAGGATTCGTCTAAGGGGAATTTTCTAGCTTTTAAGGAATCAATGCTAACTTATATAATGTATGTCTCCATTCGGGGATTCTTCACTCTCCATTCCCTTTCATAAACATAGAATGTATCCTTTTTGGGTAGGAACATCACTTGATTGGCTTGATAAATTTTAAGTGAAGGAGTTTGGAAATATTAGACTAGCTCCTTCCCTTCTCTCAATCGCTTATTTTCTTTGAGAAGTTGCAAAGAGCTAATTCATTTCAATAAAAGGCTCTTCTCTGAGCCTACTCTAAGATCAATGAATTGGAGCACCATTCTATCATGTAGTGCGATGACATTATGAGTTTATTGATTCAATAGAATCAAAGGATTGGTTTATTGGAAGTTGAGAACTTGGTTAGAAAGTTGGGATTGAATCTTCGAAAGGACAACATGTCATTAGTCTCAAATAATCAGGTCAACCATATTAGAACATGTACTCAATGGGGGAGAGGATTTCTTCTATGAGGAGGATAGGATAGGGTGTACACTTTTTTTTTTCTTTCTTAATTTAGAGGAATCGATAACTGGGCTAGTGTCACATCCACGTGACATTTTTTATAGATATTATTATCCTATGAACAATTCTTTTTTCTTTTTTACTGTGCCTGACCTCCTATGATATTCTCCTTTCCATTGGTTCCATTTATTATTTTCCTATAATAATAACCAAAGGCGTAAATATTTTATCACTTGTAATTTTTGTTGTACCAAATAGCCTTTCCTGTTTCACCTCAACACTGTTTACTACTTTTTTTCTTACATTTACGTGGTTTTTTTTCAACTGGATCAAAGTAAGACACTGAAGAACAAAGATCAAGATCATAAGAAAATTCAAAGTCAAAATAAGAATAAGAAACTGCGGTGAGAACCCGTGGCGAAAACCTGTGGAGAACCCACCTGTTAGGCTAGACCATGAAGGCAGACAACACCACCCAATGATGGCTTATGCTTTGCTCAACAAGAGCAACAAACCTTCAACCTTATCTATTTTCTCTTGATTATATAGGTTAATGATTTATTATTTAAACGATCTTATATTGCCTGTAGTACACTTATAATATCGACTGGTCAAACCAATGTCACTTCTTAGAGTATATGCCCCTTCTTTGTTAACGTCCTAAAGTTGTTAATATATATATATGTGTGTGTGTGTGTGTGTGTGTGTTCGAAGGCATGGAAGTATGAACTTAGGAATTGTCATTGAATTTAATTACCGAAAGGGGAACTTTTTGGAGACAGTTGTAACTCATCCCTTCGAAACTTGTGAGACTAGCTGTGAGGTGATCCATTGTTGATTTGTTTTAGGGTTTAATCAAACAATGATGGGTTCCATTCAATTATTTTAGTAACTACCGCACCACTACCCTTGGTGTGACTCCCATTTGTGTGTCTTCTCCCACTAGCCAGCTCTGCATCTTTCACTTTCCAGACTGGTTGCTTACAGAGTCCTTCATGGCATTAGAATCCATCAAGGCTTATAATTCCCATGCTTTTAGTAGTTTTCATTTCTCTAGAATTTGTAACCCATCACTTTTTTCTTCTTACTTATACAATCTCACCCCTTTTCTCTAGGGCCCATTGTGGTTCTTCGCATAGTTGTGTAGCTCTAGATTTAGTTTGACTCACGTATCCTCAGCTGGAGGTCCAGGAGCTCCTACCGACAAGTTTCCATTAATGAATAATGAAATAGTGTTTGAACCTCATGGTAGGCCTTCACACCTATTCCACACCAAATGCTCCCATTTATATATATACATTTATATGGTAACCCTAAGGATTTTTTTATTTAATTGTAAAGATTTGTTGGGGTGGGGTGAACTTACCAACTCTCTGCTACAGGAATAGTCACTCTTTAAAATAGTTTTTAAATTCACCGTCTATTAATCCTGCTGTTTTATACTAGGGTTTAATTGAAACCCCCTCTAGTGGTTGCCAAATTTTTAGGTAGTCTCCACGACCATTGGTTGATGTCATTTCAATTACTCAAGGAGCTGCCATCATGCTTACATGGTTCTCAATGAAATTTCAAGTTTTTGACCTTAAACACGGTCTAGATAGAAGGAGTCTTACTGTTAGGTTTTTTAATATTTTTGTTCATGGGTTTCCTAAGGTCTACCAATTGTAGTTATTTCTAGCCTCTCATGACTCAACTAATGTATTTAGCAAATTTGTGATGAAAATCTTAAACTCTATCTCCAATTTGCCTTGAAAGTTACAAAGCTTGTCCTGTAAATTTATAGGGTTATGAACAAGGATTGTTTATTATTATCCTTTCTCTTTGTGTACATGTGACACCTTAGCCTTTCTCTAAATTGTTCAATTTTATTCGTATATGAGACTTGAGTTAGTTATTATATTTTGTTCAGTTAGTTGGAATTTTTGAGTGTGTCTAGATATGTTCAATTGTAAATATTGGACACCGATAGTTTTAAAAATTGTTGGCTATACAGGTTGCACATTAAGGCCATAATAATTATGTATATATATAATTTACATTCTATTATCTATGCGTGAATAGATTCCATTTATTAAGAAAAACAATACCCCCCTTCTGGTTAATATTGGCTTTATTGAAATTTACAAACCCTTAGTAATAATGGGTTGTTTTAATGATTTCTACCATGAATTCTATCTTTTATATGCCTAATTATTATACTTTAGTTACGTGAGTCATTATGCATACCTTCTTTAGTTACTTCCTTGCAATATTTAGTTTTAGATTACCACTTTTACAGAAAATTTTTGCTATATGTCTCCTTTCTGATGAAGGTATATTCAGTAGATTCCCATGCCCATATGTTTACATTTTTTGTTGGTATTATTACTGCATTTTCTCATGTATGTAAAGGATAGTCTCACATGGTAGATTAATCCTCTAATTTCTCTTGATTTGAAACTTTCCGAAGCTGGTCCTAGGTTTAGGACTTACTTTCACACTTTCCTTTTTGTACTTAGGACTGTCTCAGGGATGCTCACCAACCCAACTTAGCCTCAGGGATAACCTAATTAACTGTCCTTGTCTTAATATTATAGTTGCATTCATTGATCAGAATTCACTATTTTGGAAGCATAATATAATATAACTCAAACAGAAAACAATTTCACATCTAGAAGGAAAACAATATATATCAGAAACAAATCCACAATACTTATCTATTTACAATGTCTGAACTAGCCAAAAAATTATCAGAATAGGGAGTGCTCCACCAACCAACGAGTATTGTGTTCACACAACAGGACTCCCCCCGAGCTAGTTTCTTCCCAGAACAATTTCTTGGTAGAGACCTAACAAGGTCTATCCAAAAGCATAAATACTCTTACTAGTCCATCCCAAGAACTCATACTAACAAGTCTATCTTAGGGATTCCACTGGCCACCTACCAGCTCAAGAATGCTCTAACTGGTAGCATTCTGCCAACCTTCAACAATGTCTTGTTTTAGGTTCCAAAGCTTAAAGCTCCATCTCCTCTCTGGGACCTCCTCCAACCAAATACCATGTCTCCAAGGTTGTCACCATTTTTCTTCCCTCTCACCCTCTTGGATCCCTTGTCCCTATTGATATTATTTATCTCTAGGGAGAGGAATAACTGCCTTAACTGTATGGTACATGAAACTCTCTTTTAGCACTTATTCCAGTAATTTTAGGGTTATCAATAGCTTGTTTCATTTATAAAATAAAATAAAATTAAATAAAAATAACATTTATGTTTTACCATACATGTGGCACACAATTTTTACCAAGTATTTTTTTATAAAACAAAACATGTATTGTTAAACAATATTTTGTCACATTCCAAACTCTATACCTGAAGTGTCATACTTTGTGCCACTATTGTCACAAAATTCGTAAAGTGACAAAAGATTTGTAAACTCATTCACCATGAATTATATTCTCAATACATCCCTGAAGAGATGGAGAACTAATGTCTTGAAGAAATTCTGGTAAAACTTGTGAAATCCCCTAATTTGCAAGACTAGCGCTACTTTTAGTAGGAAAATCCATGATGTTAACATTTTCTATAACTAGTGACTACCGTTGGTAGTGCGACTTTTGATAGGGAAGTCTGCGTTGTTCCTCTTGAGGTAGTTTCTCCAAAAATGGAGCAGAAGCTTCTCTTACTAGAAGTCCTGAGAACGACGAGCTGATAGTTGTTGGATGAAGATATGGTCGAGTACTCCCATTTAGAGCCTTTGATCCTACCTTTAGGGATCCATCACTATAAATACGTTCTTCACTTTCTTCAATGGGTTGGTCATCGATTGCCTGCATTCCTATGTTGAGATTACGAATAAATGTTTCCCATCCAACTTGGAGAAGGAGTGATTAAAGAGTCTTGGCTTGGACTTGGACATCCACCAAAAGGAGGTCTCCAACATCAAGGCAATCATTGTATGCTTCCATTTTTGATTCATTAATATATACATCTGATGTTCACTTTCCATAAATGTATAAATATTTATGCATTTAGCTTGATACCCCTTGATCTTTCAAGTATTTTATGTTTGATATATACTATGTATGCTCTTGTATCTTGTATTATATTTTGATCTCTTTCACAGGTATTAGGATGTAAAGAACAAGCAAGGAGCGATCCTAAATTAGGGGAATTTTGAGGTCTAAAATGGACCTCCTAAGGAAATTATAAAATAATAGTGGAAATAATAAAATAAAATTAGATTACATCATCAAATTTTAGAAGGAAAAAAGAAAAACTATTTTTTTTCCAACTCATATTTTCAACTTATCTCTCTATGGGTTTACACAAATTTGAAGCGGAAACACTCGTTTGATACATAATTTGATTCCTCATCCAAGGAATACCCATGTTGCATACTTTCGATGGACTCTTCTACACAAAAAAATGAGAAATAGATTAAAAACATGATTTCAATCCCTTTTTTTCATGTATTTCTCATTTTTCATGTAGCATGGTCCATCAAAAGTATCCAACATGTGTACTCCTTGGATGAGGAATTAAATTTTACATCCAACAAGTACTCTCTCTTGAAATTTGAATAAAACCTTAGGGAGATAAGTTGAAAATATGAGTTGAAAAAGTAGTTTATTATTTTATTATTTTTTAATATTTTTACTTTTTTACTCCAAAAATGGTGAATCATCCCCCATGGTTGACATCATAATCTTGAATCCTATTGGTTCTTATAAAGTTTATTTTTGTTGTAAATTTTTCTTAGGAGGCCCATTTTAAACCTCAAAATTCCCCTAATGGAAACTAAGAGATCAATGTCATCACCAAAGGATTAAACAATCAGTATCAGAGCGAGGTAGGTTTCTCTATCTCTGCATTTTTAAACATAAGCTAGGAAAGTCTGCATTAGTTTGTTCAATTTGTTGCTAGACCCACTCATTGGGCTGGAGAGATCGCCTTTGTCCATAGAGGGGATTTATCTTCATAACATGTACTAGTTTTACCGAGGGGTGCCACAACTAGCCTTGTACTTGCATGACATGGGGTTGATTCCAACTGCTACCACTATAATATCGAGTTGAACAACATTGCACTCAACATGCAACACAAGATTAAACTTGGGTGATTTGAACCTGGAACCTCTTGGAACGTAATACTTCACTTTCACGACCATTTCCAATTGAGTTGTCCCCCCCGGGAGGGGCTGATAGGTTGTACACTTTTAAAAATTAAGGTTATAAGTTAAAAATTCTTTTGTATTTGATCTATCCTTCTTCAATATTCTCCTAAGATACTTCATCACTAAACTTCATGTCCATATAGGATAAAATGAGTGATGATAGTATCAAATATGAGTTTTTCTTTTATTATCCAATAATCGAAGGTTTACTAATTACACTTATTTGTAATCCCATGGTTGGATTGCATTTAACAGAAGATCCATTGCATCAACTTGAGTATATATAGTAAGAAAATTTGTTCTTGGATTGGCATGGATAAGGAGCATGTGAGGAAGTGAAATTGGAGGAAACTGTGAAGAGGTAAATACTTGGTAGGACACTAAGGCCACAAGAGAAATAATGTTGACAGCTACAACAATATGAGACGGTGTTGGGGATGACTAATTAGGGAACCAAATGGCTTATGAGTAGTTTTCATTGGTGTTCTAAGTTCAATCCATGATCATTTTAGTGGTGACCAACTTGTCTAGAAGTTGTAACTTTGTTGAACTACTATCATTGTTTTGAGTGGGTTTTATCATCCTTAGGTTCCCACTATAAAATGGTTTTGTTCTATTATGATTTGGTTAGTTTTTTCACTTGTTATATGTATTGTACCATAACCCATATATTTGAAATGTAAATTATGTTTACAAATATTATAAATAAAATAAATTAAAGAGAAAAGTAAGATGAGGTATGTGAAATATAATCTTGTATTATGATAACCATCGAGGTGTTGGAAACATAGTTTTTATCCATTTTGAATAACCTATTTGGATTTCGCTTTGGTTATTCACCGAATATTGCATGAGGACATGCAAAGTCTTAGGGGTGAGGGAGACATTGGGCCTCCATTTTGAGGCATCTACTACTCTCATAAATGTGCCTTTTTCCCTTTGTACTCCCTCTTATAGCATATTATCATTCCCCTTTTGTCACAATCACTTGAATTATGGTCATCACATGCATTATAACTGACATATTTTTTTCATTTAGACAAGATTTTATTTTATTTTAAAAAGGGACACATGCCAAATAGATACACATCTAGCTCATATTGGATTGTAGAATGTGCCTCTCCATGCAATAATATATTTTTTTACTTTTAGTTATTTTATCTTTTTTAAAGTTGATATAAAGTTATGTTATTTGACAAGATCATTGAAATATTTTATTTATTGCTCAGAGTGAGTGAAATATTTTAACCACGTGTTTTGAGTTATGATGTGAACAACAAATCGACCAAGGATAATTAGAGTGGGATTATTGATATTTATAATGATTTTAATTAAAACTAACCAAATAGGTATATCCATTTTTGTTTTTAATCACAACTGACATTATTTTGCATTTAGAAAGTATTTTTTATTTTAAAAGGGACTTGTGTCAACTCAAATCTGAGCACAAAAATGTTAAACACATACATGGAATATGAACACAATATTAAATATGATCATTTGTTGCCTTTATTATTCACAATAATGTACCTTTATAAATTTCCTTGTTACCCTTGGTCTTCACATACCAAGTGGTCTCTTCAACTCCAGTGGTTGTTCACATTCCACACTAGCCCTTAGCAGATTAGGTGTCCAACATTTCCCCCCTTAATCCAAAGGGGTATATACAAGTCCAAGAAGAGATGTCTAATACAAAAATACAACAATGCATGACAAAAATAAGCTGAATGTGCTCTCTGAGATGATGGAATAAGGTGGGAGAACTCGAGCTCTCAACTGACAGTGGTTTATGGATGACCACCAACCCTGGAATGCTTAGTGTAGTTTCTGAAACTCATCCAAATATGGCAAGAAGATGGAGTCTTTTACTAGAGGAAGTGGTCCTTAATGCTTTCTAGAGAGAGAACTTCAACCTAGAAAAAGGGAGGTCTACAACTTGCGGTGGTTTAGGGAAGGTCAACAACCAAAGGAATGCTTAGTGTGATTCCTGTAACTCTTTCAAATATGGAAAGAAGTTGAAGACTTGTGCTAGAGGAAGTGCTCCTTAATGCTTTGGAGAGGGAGACCTTCAACCTGGAAAAAGGGAGGTCAACAACCTGTTGTGGTTTAAGGAAGACCACCAACTAAAGGCATGCTTAGGGGATTTTGTGTCTTTGGCTACCAATCTGAATCTAAGTATGGTTGTCTTTGGTTGTAGGCTCAGGAAACAGGTTTAGGTTGTGGCTTAGGCTTGCTTGATGTGTATTTGAATCTTGTATATGACCATCAATTCCCCCCTGTCAGATACAAGGTAAGAAGATGGAGAAAAATGAACAACAATACTTTTTAATACTCTAAAATAAATTATGACCTATGACTAAAATATCTTCTTGGTTGTTGAAGCCCATTTCCAAGTAGCAATCCACCCAAGGTGAATCTTTGGTCTTGCAGGAGGCTTGTTTCTAAAGCATCTGTTTTAATGATGATTATTCTGACCATAATGGTCACATGGAAGAAAATCAAGACATTGATCTTTCATACGGCCAACTCTATCATAATGCTGGCATTTGACATTCTATTGAGGCTATTGTGGAAGAGGAGCAAGATCTGAAAGAGGTGAAGATAAACCATCATGAAGAAACCCAACACTTTAAAATTTTATTGGCTTGGTATAGTCTAGAATATGAGAGAACACATCCTTATCATATCCAAGATCGGTTTTGTTCCTATTATTGACAAGCTCTTCCCGAGGTCTCTTGATTGGCTTAGGAAGTGCAGATTGAATTTCCACACCTGCATGCATATCTGTTCCTAAAATGGGCACATGATGGGAGTCAACCTCAATGTTATTGATTTGATCACCCGATGGTTGTTGATGGGTGTCTGTTTCAATCTCAAATAGAGGATTGTTATAAACAAAAACAAGTTCAGAATGTTGACTACATTGTTCTAGCTCATCTCACTGAAACTGTGACTCAAGCTACAAGAAATCAATCTTTTCCCATGCATTATATAGAAAGATTCTAATATCAACAAGATAGGCTTTGTTTATTTTTACAATCCCATAAATAGTGGAATGAATTAGGGTATTGATCAACTCTAATGCATCACCAATTCAAGCAATTTTTTAACGACTTGGGCTTAGTAAAAAATGGGCGTAGTTACTCAAATGTTGAAGGTATAAGAGGAAATTCAATGGTTTTATAAACAATCCTATGTTGATACAAAGAATTTCCTTTTGTGATGCCCTTTTGGATGTTTAGTACATTAAACAAGAAAAATGATCCCAAGCTACAAAATAACCTCACCTTAGCAGATTGAGAGCTTTAGCAGAGAGAGTGAATAAGACCAACACCAAGTGGGAGTGCAGATGATGTGAACACTCATGTGATTCAACATACATAAAAAAATATGCAGAGCCTCCTTAAGATGTCAATGGATCTTTGAAATTAGATCTTTGATCCACTTATATTGAAATCTTCCTTTGTTTTAACAACATGTAAGCTAGCATATCAACGTTTCTTCCTAATCTTAGTACAACTCTTATGCATTCCATTGCTATATCGATTGGGCTAAAAAATAGAGGGAGAATCCTCACATGGAAATAAGTTCGGTGCACCAAGGAGTTAGATCATCGAAAGGCTTTTTTTTGTGATCTGACTGTTGCAAGCTTGTATGTTCTAGAAAGCGATTCCTCTAAGGTAAATTAACAAATTGAGTTCAACAAGTTCTCAAGAGAATATTCACCTCAAATAACCACCTCACATCTGCATATTCACATATTACAATATGTTTGAGTCTTCATTTCTTCACTGGAATAAATTTCACAATTGGAACAGGTGACTCGAACTTGCTTCCTCTTTTTACAGGTCCATAGAATTCCAATGCAGATCAGGGCAGTGGTGTCCACGCTTCCATTATTCGAGTCAATCATAGTGGCGTACACTATGTAACCAGAACATCATTACACCATCACATTTACCAAATCCACACCGTAAGAGTGCAGCAAGATGTTGTTAAACAACACTCAACAATGCTGGGTTTGAATCCTCCTATAGAAATAGAACGATCTATTCCGGCTTTCTCCTTTGTGGCTTCCTTCAATATACAATGGAAGCTACATTTAGTTGCACGCGTGAAACCTCTTATATTCTACTGAGACGGAAAAGGTGGTTCCCATGGAAATCTCAATTATTACTACTGCTTGCACCATTCAGGTGTCACTACTTGAGGATAACGGCTTAAGAATCTGACCTTCCTACCAGTCTTATTCCTTTGAAACTAAATATAATGAATATGCTCACGAATCCGAGTTGAATATGGAACTTAATCTGCTAATAACCGAAAACCCATAAGATATTATTGTCCAGTCTTGAAATTCGCTCAATATATTGGAGCGCATGCAATAGCCCATAGGCATAGTCTAGAAAAATATTAAAAAGAGGTTTTACAAAAGGTGAATTTTATATCTAGTTAAATAAGCTCTAGAATTCCTGTGTGTAGACTGGTTAAGAGAATTTTAAAAAAAGTAACAACAAAGGACGAGGATTAGGAAATGTCTGGCTGGAGCAAGATGCGATGGGTCAAACATTAAGAAACACACAATGAAATAAATGGGCAGGAGTTTTAACGCATAGAGATTATGGATCAAACTATTCAACTCTAAATTTTAACCAATTCACATATGTAGAGAAGTAATACTTCAACGCATAACCAAAATGATTTCAATTCATGAATGCAGTAACCAATGGAGTTCAACCAACGAGAATCCAAAGGGAAAACTATTGTATGCGTAGAGAGTATAGAATGTAACTCACAGTTGCATAAATGCTTAGGCCAATGTATATGACGGGGTGAGAGAATAGGAGTTAGTACACAGTAGCGTAGAGAAACAGTTTGGTGCAGTTGTGCTGTAGACCTGACAGGCAGAAAGTCCACAATACCAATGACTTATGTAGGAAGAGCAGAATTAGACTAGTAGATATTCAGAATGACGAAGTGCCTAGGTGCAGAGCCTAGGAGGCAAAACTGAGGGCAGAATTGGTTACGAGACAAGTGGCTCAAATATGAGAAAGACCAGAATTTACTCTAATACCATGTTAAACACATACCTAGAATATGAACACAACATGAAAGATTATCACAATATGAAAAATGATCCCTTCATAAGAGAAAGTAGAATGAATATTTAAATACAACAATAATTTTTAAAACTTTCATGAAACAAATTTCAAATTTTATGAAAAAATAATATTTAAAGTAATATTACTTTTTTAAATTGATAATTTTTTAACAGTTTTAATTTATAAAAAACTTAAAAAAAAAATTATTAACAACAATTACAATATTAATAATCAATAAATTTATAAATAATACTAATATTTGTAACTTTATTTTCAAATATAGCTTTTCGATAAATTAATACTAATGGTTCTTTCAATTTTGAATAAAATTCCCATCCATAAAAATCTTTGCAATAAATTAATACTAATGGTTCTTTCAATTTTGTATAAAATTCCAATCAATAAAAAGCTTTGCATTTGTGGCTTTGCATAGGGTAGGACCCGGTGGGGTGTTGTAGTCGATAGCTTGGATTGAATTCAATCCTCAAATTTCTCATTAGACGGCGCGAGGACAATGACAAATCTCAGAAATAACACACTTATACAAGAGTCTTCTGGCTACTAAAGTTTTCCTTCAAAAAATTCTGATAATGAATGTCAATGTCCGTCTTTATAAACTGAGAGGGAGAGGTAGGCCCAAAGAGCCACGTAATTAGGCTGTGAGAACCTGCAATCGGGATAAGAGTTTCCCATACAAAGGACTTGGTGAAATCAGATTCGTCTAAAGTTTTATTTGACTAAGAAATTTAGATGACATGAAATTTAGTCGATTTATTTAAAAATAAATAAAAAAATCCATAAACCTATATCCATCGTGAATTGAAATAGGTACTCCGCTTAATGAAATATTTTAACAATATTCATTTGGTTAATCTATATTCTAAAATTCATTAAATATATTTTTATATATTAAGTTGTATAATTATATAATTTAGATGATAATAAATGTGAATAGGTGTCATGGTTCAAGTTGGCACAAAGGTCAACGGGTGCCTATGACACACCATGCTCACATGGCGGCAAAAAACTCTTGGAGGAATGATGAGTGCACCTATGCGACGAGCGTGCCCACATGGAGAGGGGGCCCAAGTCCACATAGGGGTAGTGTGCACGAGTTGGAAGGGAAAGTGCCCTGGGCGCACCCACATGAAGGTGGGGCGTCGGACAAGGCATAACAGGCATGCCACGATAGGCGCGTCTGCCGAAGAATATGATATAATGGAGGGTGCATGAGGGAGAGCACACACTTAGCATAACTGTATCCTAACTCAGCAGGACCGCGCCTACAGATGGGCCCGCACCAAGGTGGGGTTCTTGGGTGTCATGACGAGCAGGACGTAGTGGGTATGGCAAGGAATTGTGACCACGACAAGATGTAGTGAGTGAGGGGCATGATGGGCGAGAAAGGGGCAATGCGCGATGTGGAGTGAGCAACATGACAACAACAACGGGCGATAGCGTGGAGCACACAATAGGCGAAGTGCCTAGGCAAGGGCACGCCTGCCTAAAAAGGGTCACCCACATGACTCGATGACAGGTCAGCCCAAGGGAACACCCACCCATGAAGGGGCACCCATGAAAGTGAAATTTCAGTTCAACTTTGTGAAAGGGGGTTAACCCACATAAAATAAAGGGGTAGGGATGCATATAAATGAAGGTAGCTTGACACTTGGAGGAGGCAGAAAGCAAGTTCACACAAGATAAGCAATATTGTAAAACATATCGTAGAAAGGGTGAAGTCTAAAATATGACAGAAATGTAAGAAGGGTGATATTGCATATCTATAGGGCCCATATAGCAAAGTTTGAAAATAAAGCTAAGGCATGTCGCAGAAGGAGGAGAGCTCGCCCAAGTGAGATGATTTCTAGGTAGAGATGAGGGTTAGTTTTCTGGGTTATTTTGGGGTGCCATTTTTTGGATTTCTTCTAGGCAAGGTGCCAACCTTGGGTTGGGAATGCCCTGGTTATGAAACTTGGCACTTTGGCTAGTGTGTTGGGTTCAGCCAATGACTTCCACTCTTTGTACTTGGGCAACGCATGAGTTTGGGCATGGATGACCTCTTTGTAACTCTATTGTAACTATTATTTGAAGTTTAATAAGAGAAATGGGAAGAAATGTTTTTGGAGTTAAGCCATCCTATCTCATTTACTATTTTTTCATTGTTCTTTACGATATCACAAGAATTGTATAACTATTCAACATTAATGAAGTGAATTGAAGTTTTATTTATGTTGCACATTGAATAAGAAGATTGAATTGGAAATTTGACTAAGTGTTGAAGTGAAAGGAGTCAAGCATAGTCTGGGTCAGAGTAAGTTGTATATTTGCAACGAAATATCTCTATTGCCACACAACACCCACAGTAGTCATAAGGCATCACAATGTGGGGCCATGATAGATGGTATCAAATCCTACTTTGCGAAGGTGGGCACTAAGAGAAGTTTGGAAGAAGAACTATGCTTAAGGTTGTGAGATTGTTAAGAGTTGGGTAGTACAATGGCAAGTCTGCAAGAGGGTCATGGTAGGCTTATGCAGCTCATGGACAGGTTGGACCGCATGAAGTAAGAGAGGCCATGATTGCGAGAAGAGCTTGAAGTTTTAGAAGACAACTTTAGAAGGGAGCTTCTTCGACTCGGTTGGGTGATTGAGCAGGTTGAAGTTGTTGGTTGTGACAATTTAGGATAAGTTGCAATGTATGAAGAGGAAGATGGTCCAATGGTCAAGTGTGATGTAAGTGTTGTGGACATGGTGCAAAAAGAGGAACGGTTTAGTGGGACGATGCCTACCATAGTTGAACCACATTTGGGCATGTTGTAGCCGTTGAAGGAAGCAGTTGACTATGGGGACAAATATGAAGAAACAAGCGTTGCGACTTTTCCAAAAAAAGAGGAAGAAATTGGTAAGATGGAGCGTTCCGAAGTTGGACCAAATTCATGCATATCATAGACTTGGAGGGAAGATGGAGATGTTGATGGAAGTTATATGATGGTTACCCTTACATTGATTGAGAGGAATGTGCGATGGATGGCTTTCACTTGGAAGGTTGAGGTATGTTTGCATTTAATTTCAAGATTGATGATTTTGGTATTTGAAGGGCTTCTTTCAGTATTTGAACATAAGGAAGATGGTGTGAATTCCTAAGACAAGGGTGGAACATGATGAACTTATGCGATGAGTGAGTCATGCTTAGCCAAATGAGGATTTGGCTAAGTGCCCGACGTGACTCATGGAAATAAGAGAGAAGGGCACACAAAAGTGAGAAAGGTAGCATAACACATACTTGGGTGGACTTCATCATTGGAGCCTCATTTGGGCCAAGGACAAGTCTTTCGAAAACCTTTAGTGGGGGAGGCAGCAATGATGGAAGCGACCTACAACGACAATGAAGGTAGGGCGACCAAGGGTGCTAACATGACCGAAGGTAAGGACGTGATAAATGAGGTTTCATTAGGGCTGTTGAACTGGATGATTTGGGAAACTAAAGTCATGTGCATTGATTAAAAGAGAAGGGCATGGAAGACTTCATGCAGGGACATCAAATGAGAGCGCTAACAGAGGATGTCGCATATGGAAATCAAGTAGAAGTGCCAAGTTAGGATGTTGTGCAGGATGGATTTGTCGATGCCATATGAATATATTTTGTAGATGGATTGATGGGGATGTTGGGTGCATTTGAACATCAATGCCATGGTTGTTTTGAAGACATGACCGACCTATGGGAGCGCTCATGCGATGAATAGGGTGGAGGCAACTTCCGATGTGACTTGCGACCAAGACAAGTGTGCCTACATGAAGTGTTGGATGAAGATGGTTTGAAGGAGCCTATGACAACTTGAAGAGATTTGCAACCGATGAAGACTTCACGTGATGATGGTCTCAGAGTATCTAGTTCATTAAAGAGTTGAGGTCATTTTTGTGACTTGACTTTGACGCAATATGGGATGCATACCTTGGGAACAATATGGGATGTTTACGTAGGGAGTGAGTTGACAGATGCGATAGGAGATAGATTCCTTGGATTTGGATGATGATTGCAGCAATGAAGGTGCCTTAGTGGGAGAACTTAAGCATGGGTTGAGTCTGATGAGACTTAGCCATTTCTGTTGGACATGAAGGTTGTTTTTTTATGACCATGGTAAGAACATGGATGGGATGATGAGGGAGGTGAAGACCTGCCTCTTTGATAGCATATATGAGCAACATATCGCATATGAGATGGAATTTTCTTCATGGAATTGGATATGGCATGATATTTGGTTGAAGGACAAATTGGGAGAGTTCCTTTTCAAAGTTGAAGAAGTGACAAAGTGTTGGAGAAAAATTTGATGAAGGCATGAGGAGGTGCATTCTCATGGGTTGGACTTGATGGTTGGATTAGCTACCCAACTAGTTTGAGTAAATTACCACAACCCACCAAGATTTCCAAAAAGAAGTGCAACCATACATGCCCAAAAAAACCCTTTGGGCCTGCAAAATACTAGAGCGGCTGAAATTCACCAGAAGACCCGAGTGAACAAAAATGAATGGCAAAAAAACCTGAAAGTATCTAACTAGTCATTATTTGAATAAATCATAGTAGGTACTTGAACACTATTAGTTGGAGGGTCAGCAAGTTCCCCAAAGGCAAAATCACTCACCAAAATACTCTCCACCTTCATGAAACGAGAAACATAGGTTGTGCAACATATGTTTGAGGTCTTCTAACGAGGAGAAAACGTTATAGTTTTCCACTTGTTTATCCTTAAAGATGAGATGCAACAAAGTCGATAATTGTTGACTCAAAGCCAAGGAACTCATAAAATGAAGTCTCCTCTTCCTAAATATACCAAGAGAAAGAAGCCATTTTCCATCATCCCTCAGCAATTCTGAATCAGAGTAGTAAGGGTGATCCCTTGCCTCTGCATTTTCCAGCACTGGAATCTCCTTCTACACCTTTGGAAGGACTACATTAAACATAAAAGCTACAGTATCATAGGACAAAGGGTGAGCCCTTTTAAATCCAATTTTTTCACCACCACCTCTCTGACAAGTCATTATTTACCTTGGAGGCATGATGGTTGCTGCAAATAAGAAATGAGTATAATGACTGATAAGACCTCTATCTATGAAACAAGACAGAGAGTGATATGGAAGGCCTTGAAAACCAGACCAGAAAATGATCAAATCATCACCAAAAGACCACTCCAGTGGACCATAACTTAGTAAATTATCAAGTTTGACACACCTCAACTTCCTTACTCAACAATGAGAGAGCGCTAAAAGTTTAGTAAGACACCAACTAGACAAAAAGGAATTATAATAAGACCCAAAACAAGGAGCCAAACACAAGGATTTCTAGGCATGCCAGACTCACTGCAATTGGACTAGAGAAATTAAATAACAAGACCTATACACCTTTACTACCTCTCCCAAAACCTAATTTTGCTTAACCCAAATCCCTTGAATAATCCCCAACAATAGAGAATTTTTCCCCAATGGCACACTAAAAGAAAGGAACTATTTTTTCACCAAAATCCCTTACACAAATCTATACTAGACTGACAAACTCAATTTATGCCCTAATTTCAGAAAATTAAGGAATAAAGTCAAAACAAGGAAATTGAAACTTGTCAACACCGAGTGCCACGTAACACATACCATAAAAGGAATGAAACATTGGAGATACCATCAAGCATAAAAATCCAACTTTAAAGGTTCATACATCGGATTGTACAGAGCAGGTAAACCCTAGTGATACACAAATCACCAAAAAAGACACAAATTGAAACTTCTCTAGGTATTCCCAAAGAAAACTAGAAGGAATGCGAGCCAACAACAACACCTCCAATAACAAAATTCCCACAAAGAGAAGCTACTTTAGATAGTCACAATGCAAACCAGAAGAAATGCGACCCTAAAAAACACCTCCAATAACAAAATGACCATAGTGATGAACTAATACATGAGTCTGAGATATAGTTCTCACCTCCTCACACAAAACACTCGTACCTTTGCCCTTTCATTGCTATCAAACTGCTTATTAAATTCTTAAATGTGGCACACTTATTAAAGCAAAGTTGTTAACTGACAACTACCACTCCCATCTTAGGAAAAGCCAAATGTGTTTCTAGCACTCTTCTCAATGCCATCCTGTCAACAAAAAAACACACCCATCGAACACCATCCTCTCCACCAAAAACACACCTCATCGAAAAAATTATATTTACTTTGAAATATTTTAAGAATTTTAGAAAAAAAATAGCTTATCCTATGAAACAATATTAAATTCATGACCTGTGAAATGAAACAATATTAGCTTTATGAGATTTGAAATGAAAGCTTGTATCACTTAGATGATTGCAAAGTACTAATCCTACGTTAACTCTTCTTTCTAACAAATCAAGTTTAGTTTTCAAGTTTTTATGAAAATTTTAAAATATAAAATAAGCTTATTTTACCATTGTATCTTACAATGATATGCAAATATTTTCTTAGAGATAAAGGTAAGGTGTTTTACTATTATTATTATGAAATTTAAAAAAAAAAAAAAAAAATTTAGTTACTATGATATTAACAAAAAGCATATGATACTAATAAAATTTAGCAATTAATTATTTGAGAATTTGTTAACAAATTTTAATTGATAGTTATACTAGCTTAGATCCATTTAAACTTCTGATCTATCAACTTCTAAAAGGGCACACATTTCTTGAGGGACAAATCTTTCCTCAAGTTTTGCACTCAAAAAATTGGTTTGCACCTCGAGTGATTTCATCTCTCTCTGTGTTTGATAGATCTAGAGTTTAGGTGGATCTACGTTGGTTTATAAAATTTATTACAATATAATATTTGAGAAAATAGTTCTAATTCGTGAAACTTGCAATAATATCATATTGAGAAAATAAATCTTCATGTATACCATGTCTATCTACTTTAATGAAAAATAAATATTTTTTTGTGAACTTAATAAGTAAAGTAAAAACCACTAAAATGAAGAAGAAAAATGTATATAGAATGAAATAAATTTCAATTCATCATATTTAAAGATGATTTTTTTGGAATAAGTTTTATAACCATCTTAAGTTATGGTTAATATAATAAAAAAAATGATAACACTTGACACCTCCAAATAATTTTTTGAAATTAAACTTGAATGACCAAAACCTTGATGACACATAAGACTAAACTGAAGTATACATTAAGATCATAAAATAATATCGACATAGAGAATCCATGTGATTATTCAAAGCTCGATGTCTTTCATGCTCAAGTTCAAACCAAGATCATAAATTTGTTATCCTTTATGGTTACTTATATTGAAATGAAATCATTAATAAATATTTTATCCATTTATCCCTAATAAATATAGAACCTTTATTCCTAAATAGTATTTAAAAAAGCAACCAAATCTAATGGCATTCTCGTAGATTTAATTTGATTAAAATCACTAAATAATATGACAAAACAGCGAAATTTATCGTTAAAATTAAATTAAACCTTATCCAAATGCATCCTACTTACATCACTGAATGGAGTGTTACCCTTTAAATTAAAGTCATAACATTTCTCTCGAATAAGGTATAGTTTGATTGATTTTGTTTACATTTTGTTGTAAATGTATAAATCAACTAACTCACTCAGGTTTGGATGTAACTGAATATCATGCTTAGCCCTACAAAGACGCAAGAGTATCCAAGGGTCACAAAGATCTATCTGGTTTAGTTTCCCCCTTAAATAGGCAATATTCCACATGAATACCATTGGTTCTTAATACCATGAGTCTTTTTTTTTGTAGGCTTATTTTCATTCGTACTTTTATTTTAATTTATTTTATTTTGATGGAATTAAAATTTTTAACTTTCATTGCATTACCTTATAACATCTCTATCATGGATAACAATTATTTCTTTTTATTTTATTTTGACGGAGTCAAAATGTTTACATTACGTTATGTTATATAGGCTAGAGAGCACCTCTTGGAGCATTTATTAATTTTATTATTTTATTTTTGTTTTTATGTAATTTAACTCACTCAAAATGTTTTATTACTGATTATAATCATTATTTTTTTCTATTTTTTAAGTTTATTTCTATTATATTTTTATTTTATGTAATTTGACCGAGTCAAAATGTTTAGCAAGACAAGATAGGACAGGACATTACAACATTTCTTCCATATTAGGCTAGAGAGTGCCTCTCCGTCGAAAAATGCAAAAGGAATTTAACATCATGTTTATTAAACTAATAAATCAAGTATTCAGATTTATATTAATTTATACTTAATTCAATGAGAATTTTACATATATTTAACTCATTGATCATTTCTATATAATCTATATATACACAAAGGATTTCCAAAATCTAGTTACCTTTAAGTGCCACTTTTTGAGAAGTTTTCCAGTTTATTTTCCGATCTAATTTGTCTAGAATCCAGCAAGGATTCACTGAGATCACAAGTTTCATAAGTGAACTTTCTCATTGTCCTGAACCCATATATGTAGCCAAAAAACCAGTTTAAACAACATAAATCAAGATTTCACCACAAATTGTTTAGCTAAGGTCGAGTTAAAAATCCATGAGAAACTTCAAAATGTTGCACTTAAAGACAAGTCCTTTCAAAATTTTATTAAAATTATAATTTTTTTTTATAAATTTGTAATAAGTAAATAAATAAATAATTTTTCGTATGAAAACAAAAAAAATATAAAAAAATATCAAGAGGAAGAAGAGGTCATATATTAAAAAAAGACAAGAACATCTTCTTCACCTTTCTAAAGTCACACCCAGAAAGTTTTGGCTGAATGTGCTTTCTCGTAAAGCCAAATATAATCATTCTATCCCCTTAGAAAATTGGGGCAACTATCTTAAGAAGTTGTTATGACTCTCCAGACGCTATGAGCACCACCTTAAACACTCCTATTAAGGAGGATGTATTTTCTTTTAAAGACGCTGAGTCGAGGATTAATAAGCTCGCTAATGGGAAAGCTAAATATATTGAAGGATACAAAGCTGAAATCTTTAAAATGGGAAGATCTATCCTCATTCCTCATCTCCACAAGCTTCTCAATTTGGTTGTAAAGCATGGCTTCCCTCAGCTTTGGACGCAAAGCCTTATTGTGCCTATCTTTAAAAATGGGGACAAAAGCATTCCCTCTAACTACAGGACCATTATGATTAGCCACATCCTATCCAAGCTATATGGGCTGATTTTGGAAAAGAATCTTAGCCTTTGGATTGGAAGCCGGGGTAAAAGAGCTAAAGGGCAAGCCGATTTTAGGAGACATCACTCAACTATCAACCATTTTATCACTCTCAAAATAATTGCAAAGGAATGTCGCAATAGGAAAGTTGATCTCTTCTGTTGCTTTGTGGGATTTAGAAAAGATTTTGACATTGTTCCTCGAGATAAGCTTTGGGTGAGACTTGAAGAGATCATGGTTCCTCCCAAACTGAGAATTGTTGTGATCTGTCTCTACGAGACTTTCATTTCCAAGCTTAATACCAACGAAGGGTGGTCTAAAGAAATTAAATGCAATATCATAGTTAAGCAAGGGTGTCCCCTATCCCCTACCTTTTTTGGCATATACATCGATAAGCTAGAGGAGTGTCTGGAAACTGCAAGATGTGAGGGAACCAAGCTTGTTGGTGTAATCATTACTCTTCTCCTTTATGCTGATGATATCGTTCTTCTTGAAAAAATCCATGACGACCTAGAGAAGCAGCTTAAGACTCTTCATGTCTACTGCTCCAAGATGGGTATGACAATTAATACTAATACGACTAAAGTCATGATCATTAAATCCAAAAATATCACCCATGGGAGTTTCATTTATAATAACCACTACTTAGAGAAGGTTTCTTCTTATAAATATTTGGGTATAGACTTTCCTCATTAACTCAAATGGAATTATAGTACCGAGAAAAGGATTATTGGAGGTTGGAAAGTTTATTATGAGCTTGAAAACAATTGTAAGTTGGTTGATCTTTGCATTTGGAGTAAAAAGAGGTTCCTCTTTGAGACTCTCATCACCCATGTTGTCTTATACATATGTGAAGTTTGGGGTTGCAGTATATCCATAGAGTCTTGGAGAAAGTCAAAGATGATTCAAAAGAAATTCATAACCTACAACCTAAAGATCAAGGGAAATACTCCCTATCCTATCCTCTTGATCGAAGTTGGTTTGTCCCCCATTGAAAGTACAACTATGTTTAGATATCTGATGTATAAGAAGAAGCTTTACAACATGGAATCCAAGAGGCTCCTAAAGAATTCTTCTAACTTTAGTCAAAACCCCTGCCTTCACCTCAAGCGCGGGTGGCATAAGGATGCCCAGTCTTGGCTCAACCATTGGGGAAATAAGGAGGAGATCATTATGGGAAGCAAATATAGTGTCAAGGATACTATTACCTATAATTTTAAGGACCAGTTGTGGGAGGATAAGGAGCTGGAGGGTAAAAGGAAGCTAAGATACTATAAGGAGGTGATCAACCCCACCCTTGATAACCAAAAGTATCGCTTTGTGTTGACTAGCACTAAGAAAAAAATGAACATCGCTAGGACAAGAACTAATTCCCATGAGCTTTGAAGTGAAATCGGGCAGTGTTCTACTCCCTAGACTCTCTGGAATAATAGAATTTGTTAGATTTGTGATACTAAGAAGGTGGAAGATGAAAAGCACTTCCGTTTAGACCTCTCGGCTCTTACTCACATCTGTTCTCAATTTCCAAACATCTTCCACACTTCCAATCTTCTTGACTTATTAAGTTAGCCCAACTATAGTGATCTTGCAGCACGTCTTTCCCTTCTCTTTGATCATAGAAACAAGATTTTGAAGAACCGCACTTAGATTGTTTTTCTTTTCTTGAGGTTCGATAGGCCACATTTGTCTTAATGGATGTTAATCATCATCATCATTATGTAAATTTATAAAACTACATCTACCTCAACATGTATTTATATCAATTTTTTTATAGATAAAAATGATATATTATAAATTTAATTTAGTTTTTAAATTTAAATTAATTCAAAATAAATAATTTATATAAATATTTTAAATTATTTTTATAAGGTAAAAGATTCATAAAAATTATAAATTATAATTCTCAATTTAATTTTCTATATTTTCTTTTATCATTTTAATTTAATTTACTATTAATAATTATTAATGTCCACTAATACTAATATTGTCTATTTAACCTTAAGAAAGTAAGAGATTACTCAAAATTCTTAAACATTTTATTTTTATATTTAAAAGCAAAGTAGCATTTCCAAATCACTATAGCTTTCGAAATTTAAAGGAAGGTTGGTAGTGTGGCAAATATTTTGAAAATTAGATGAAATGCAATTTGACAGAAAAAAATTTAATCTTCAACTATTTTAGTGTCACAAAGGCAACAACATCTTTCATCCCATGGTGTTTTGGGAATTGACCAACTGATAGTTTCATTATGAAGCTCATGATAATTTGTTCTTATTTAAGAAATGTTCATTTTTCTTTAACACAAGTCAAAACTGAGAAAATGCTCTCCTCTTTTATCCCTTAATAGTTTAGCCAAGACTAGTATTCTTATGCCATCCTCAATTGAGTTCTATGTGGGTGTTTTGGCATGAGTTAGAAGAAATTTTATGAAGCCTATTATCTTTCATGTTTTTAAATTCTTCTTATACATAAGATACTTAGTCATATCTATGGTTGCTATGTGTGAAAGGATTGCTTTAATCAAGAGGAGAAGGTAGGGAGTATTTTCTTTCAATATTGAGATTGTAGGTTATAACTAGCTTTTGGATGTGTTCTATCTTCTTCCATGGTTCTTTGGAGATAATTCATCCCAAAATCTCACAACCATATGAAATAACATGAGTGTCAAGAGTCTCAATGAGGAATTTTATTTTTTAATCATGTATTAAACAATTTGATAAATTTACAATTGTTTTCAAGTCCATAGTAAGACTCTCAACCTATATTTATTGTTTCTCAATGTTATAATTCCAATCGAGCTTGTGATGAATACCAATTCGAAGATATTTGTATGAAGGAACTTCATACAAGTAGTTATTGTGATATATGAAAGTATCATATGTGATCTTTTTTAATTTAATTATCATGAATTTATTTTTGTGAGTATTAATAGTCATACCAATCTTGGATTAGAAATATTGGAGGATTATTAGTTTCTTGACAAGGCCATAATGACTTCTTTCCAAATGAATAATATCGATAGCATAAAGGAGAAGAGTTATGACTATCATTGAGAATGAGGCCCACATAAACTGCACCTTCCAAACACTCTTCTAACTTATCAATGTATATGCAAAAAAGGATAGGAGATAAGGAATGTCATTATTTGACTCTCATGTTGCATTTAATTTCTTCCAACTAATCGTCTTATCCTAAACTTGGCAATAAAATTATTGTATAGCCTCTTCCATCATTTTCCACTAGGAGTGATGCCAAAAAGTTTCCTAAAGTCAATGAAAAACAAAAGAGATTAGTTTTATTATTGTGGCATTCCTCTAAAAGGATATTGAGAAGAATAAGGTGGTTAACAATTGAATAGTATCTCATAAAACCAACTTAGTGTTTAGCTTTATTGTTCTCGATTTCTAGCTAGAGGCTAATCTTCTTTTCCAAAATAACTCTATATAACTTGACTAAATTGTGACTACTCATAATAATCCTATAATTAGAAAAAATGCATTTATCCCTACTTTCAAATATCACAATTAAATAAGATCTCAAAATAAAACACCATAATTACATTCTTAACCAATATATTCTCTTTATTACTCCAAAACTTAATAAATAGTAAAAAATTTCAATCTTTAATAATTATTTTTTATTTTTAATGTTATTTGAAAATCAATATATTTTAAAATTTCCATTGATTTATATATAATAATTATTTTTAATGTTATTTGAAAATCAATATATTTTGAAATTTCCATTGATTTATATATATATATATATATATATATATATAAATTTTTCCATTTTATTTATATAGTTATAATTTATTATTATTATTAAATAAACTTATTACCTAATATAATATATATTTTTTTTATATCATTCCATAATTAAATAAGTTTGTTACAAATTTTCAAATTGGTGATGACATTGATAATTTGTTACAAATTTTCAAATTGGTGATGACATTGATTTAGAGTAATCATCATTAAGTGGCACTGATATTCAAAAAGTAGTGCAAACCAGATAATATCCAATGGTGTCAAGAAAGAGGTTACGTCATAGTATTGTCGAAATTCTGGGTGGTATTATATAGTAGTAAAATGAGTTATTTAAGTAGGGGTAAAAAAGTTACGAAAAAATAGAATAGTAGGTTGATAGTATGATAAATATTTTGAATGTGTATAATTTTATATAAATTTTTAAATAAAATATGTTTAAAGATATTTATTTTTACTATTCAATCACTTTGTATCTAATTTTTAATTTACAGAGAATAAAACATATAAAAAATAAAATTAACTAATATCTAATACCAACATAATTAGAAGCAAAAACAAACTTCTTGTTATTGACGTTATAAATTATATATACCAGCATCATTAATAGGAGCAAAACAAAACTTCTTGTCATCGAAATTATAAATTATTTTAAAATTCTGCCGCTAATTTCCACATATCAGCATTTGAACACCATAAAAATAACATTTGTTGATGGACGTTATTATTGGATTTTAACTTAGTTTTACATCAAACTTAATTTTAATCATATAATTTGTTGATGCACATTACTATTGGATTTTAACTTAGTTTTAGATTAAATTTAATTTTAATCATAATCATAGAGACCAGGAACTTATTTCATATTAAAACCCATACTGATAAAAATAAAAAGAGCGAGTATGCTGGTTTGAAACAAGAGGGTTGAGGGGCAGCAAGTCCCTGCGTTGAGTGGGACAGTATATTGACACGTCTATGGGAGTGCCTCTCAAATTGCTTAGTGTATTTGTTAAAGAGGCGTGTTATCTTTGTTGTAATGGCATTATTGATAGCCCTTGTTGATTTAGAATAAGTCAAGTATATGGTCTTGTATAGAAAAATGTGCAACCACCCATCAGACAGGCACCCTCACTAGTTTTCAGTTTGAGTGAATCATTTATCAAATCATCCCCCAAAATATTTGAAGGGACTTCAATTATAATATTGTTGTGTTATGCAACACATCACTGCAGAGATATATTTTAAAATTTCTTTTTAACTATAATATTAAGACCAAAATCATCCTAGAGCAATTCTGGAATGTAAAGAACATTATGCAATAGAAATATTTCCTTCTTCCCAGAGAATAAAGGTAACTTGAGCTCGGAGACCCCAAGAACATTGACGTACACTGGTCTTGGCACACTTAATGCATGAATCTTCTCAATAATGTTGAAATTCCAAAATACTATTATGAAATTGCTTATAATATAAAAATGTCATAATTTCATTGCATAAACACACTTACCCAACGAAAGTTCCTCTCAGTGAAATTCATCAAAACTGAAAAATGGATCAATCTATAGTGGTTTGGTTTAGCAATTTGTGTTAGTGGGTAAGGTTTTTTTTGTGGGTGAGGCTTTTTCGCATTCACTGCATTGCTTTATATGAGTTGTAATTAAAATTGCAACATGGTTTTCACTGCGTTGCTTTACATGAGTTATAATTAAAATTGCAACATTCGTCAAAGCACTGCCCAACCTTGGAGAAAGAACATGCCACACACTTTAATGTGTCGGCACACATGCAAAAGCACATGATACAATGGGTCTGTTTGTTGGCCACATGCCTACACTGACAGAACATCGTCCATGCATGTTGGCCAAGTCACTTGAACTGTTGTTACACCTGAAAAACAACATCCTCCATGCATGTTCGCCAAGTCACTTAAACTGTTCTTACTCCTAAAAATTGATCTATTGTTACTCCTCAGAAATTATCAGAATACTACTATAGTTACTCCTAAGAAATTATTAGAATGGATGGTGTATTTTGAAATACTAATGGGGATTTGATGTTGCTATAGAAAAGGACCTTACTCAAAATTTGCAGGAAGATTGCCCATAATTTGCAGGAGTATGTGTCAACAGTTCACACAGTGCAAGAGCTTGTCTCTTTGATTATATGTTTGGCGCCTTCGGTCCCTCTAGTTTGGCAATGCCATTGATACTAGCGATATTGGTTGGGTGACATGACAACTCCGATGTCGTCTAGTGACCATTGTTCCCCTGGAGTCAAGCGTATTGTCCTTGATCACTATAAAAACCATAAGAGAAGAAACCAACTTTCTCGTTATATTTCTTTATATAGATATAGAATAGTTATCAATTTGAACCAGAACTTTCTCGTTATATTTCTTTATATAGATATAGAATAGTTATCAATTTGAACCAGTGAGTACCGAGACTATTTTAGATCATCAAGCCTCTTGACTTAGCATAACTTCCCGACACTCCAATCTCGATACACACCACAAATATTATTTTGTCGATTCCATCACATTTATACATGTATTAGGGTAAATACAAAAGTGTAATAGATAACTAGAGCTACTATATAGAGGTTAAGAAAGTTGTTTTATAAAGAGTAGTATGCCATATAAGCTAGTTGATGTCTATAATGGGTTACTCATAGTGATATGATTGCAGCCTTTTGAAGAAAAGATATATCACTCACCGAGTCTTGTAAATGTGGATGATTAGTCTTGTATTATGACTAGATATTAGCTTTTGTGCATCCCAATTTCTCCCAATTACCTGTAAACTTGTAAACCTAGCAAGGAGAAAGAGAATAATTAACTTCAATATTGCAAGGAAAAATAAACAGAACAAAAGAAAAAATAGAGGGGACAAACAAATAGTAGTAGTGCAAACACATTGTGCTCATCGCAATTTCTTTTGTACCACAGTGCAAGGTTATTGTTGTTGAAGAATCTAGGGCCAATGTAGTATTAATGTGATTCTTCTTGACTTGATAACTATTTGTGAGGTGTTTTAACTTTTCTTCTTAACATAGTCTTCATTTATTATTATTAAAGTGTGTCTTCGTTAATTCATCAAATAGCTACCAAAATAAAGAGACAAGAACACAAGATGTTTGGCTTTCTACCAGGGCCAAAACCTCTCCCTCTTGGAGATGAAAACCCACACAATATTCTTCTTATAGAGATTCCAATTGACAAATACCAAGACCATGACCCTTGACAAGCTATGCCACTCCAAGCCAAGACACCAATCCTCTTCTTTGTCATAATTGCTCCTTCATCTAGATCACTGTTGCACCATGACTACTCCTTAATCTAGATCACTGTTGCACCATGACTGCACCTTACCAAATATCTTCATCACTCCTGCACTGAGATCATTGCTATACCATTGGTATCTTCATTGAGACACCACCGAGACCATAATTTCATCTATGTTGGGATCATGATAATATCTAGGATGTAAGCCAAGATATAGTGTATCACTATGATCACAAAGATCCGAGATATAGTGTATCACTATGTGATCATAGAGATCCGAGATCTTTCTTATCACATGTATGCATGAGAGTATGACTGTGTTGTATGCTGAGACAATGAGTGAAGAGATCGAGTCATTATCTCTGCAATACCCTTTCGAAAACACAGAGACTCTTACCCATCCAAGAACCTGAACTATTGAGCTTGTCTGAAGTGACTGTCCCACTGTACTTGACCGAGATTCTTGTACTCCTGTACCCATCCAAAGTTTTGTGCCTCTGTCATCATCCAAAGTTACAGAGAGATCCGAGTTTCTGTGATTCTTGTGGTGACTTTAGCCGCCTATTTATAGTAGTTAGTCTCCCATATTTAGCTGACATGTCCATGTGAACCGATGTGTTTCTTTATTGAGCTGACATGATATTTATGTATACTTTTAGGCTGACATGACTATCTTCTACCTCGCTTTGCTTGCAGACTTCTTTGTGCTTGTCTTGGAGGATTGTGCTTGGTCTTGGAGGGTTGTTCTAGGCTTGTATACATTTTACATAGGCTCATGAAGAGCTCCTTATTCATGACTTTGACTCTTTGACCTTAAATATAAATCCTAAGGCTCTCAATGGGAGCCATCTATAAAATAAACCTCTTTCTCATGAAACCCATGCAACAAGGAATAATAAATTTATTTTCTTTCTTTACAAAAATCATAATTACAATGTCATGAAAACCGAACCTAGTTACATTTTCTTCAACACTCCCTCTTAACTAGGGAGGTATTCATGATGGTACTTGGTCATTCTCAATCTGAATAATTTCTCATAAGAAGAATCAGATTGGTAGCCCATATGTATAGCATCATAGTAACCAACATCGTTTTCATAGTAAGGCCTTGACTGACAGCTCTATTAGATCAGAGCACAATGTTGGCGAGACCAATGAATATATACACCTTTATCATTGTCTCTCAAGGTACATACCCACTTGGGTGTTCACTGAGTATGACCTTCTAGAACTATTCTTATCTTGGGTTCCCAACCCTCAAATAATATCGGTTCTCTTGCCTACTCTTATCTTGGATGCCCTACACATCCTCAAAGAGCATTGAATGCTAGATGATTACCCAATCCTCCATTATTTCTTCCCAGGTGAAGACAAGAATGTTGTGTCTATCATGTGTCTACATTTCTATTCATGGCCTTCACCTAGACTTACGGTTGTTAGTCCTGGTCTAGTGCATGACACATGAAATAGAAAAACATAATTGTCACTCCTTTTTAATCATGGGTGATCTAATCCAAGCTCCCTCTTAATCAGTGACTTTTCAGAGCTTCCTCTTAGCTAGGGTCTCTTCTATACATCAACATCTTCTTTGTCATCGGTCCTTCAACTACTTGATCAACTTCTCTCCTTGATGTCATGAAAATTAGTTGAGCTTCTTTCTTGTAGGGAAACAACCATCAATCACTTTCCTCCTTAGTTCATCATGTCATTCCTTTCTTCAATGAAAGTAGCCTTCTTCATATCTGGAACCTTTGTCATATGACTACTTCTTTCTCATCATGCTTCTTCTATTCATCACATGAATGATAGTTGTACTTGTAAGTATCCCTACATGGACTTATCCAGATAGCATTCAAGAAATCAAAATATATCATTAAATCATATCGTACCTTACTAGGTGGCTCTTCATCATGACATCTTTCTGTAGGTATCATCATCCTGCATTTATGTTGACACATCTCCCAAAGATATCCATTGTCAAGGGTCTACATCTTTTTCATTAGAGTCTTCACATATTTCCAGGAGATTTTCTTTTGGTAAAGTCTTCTTGATCTATTAGATGTTGATTGCCTTCATCAGGGTTGCATATCTCATGATCTCTTCCTTCATTACATATTCCATTCCCAGGTGCTTTTAATCATAGTTTCTTAGTTGTGATCAGCCACCTCATACTTCATATGAAGACACATTATGTTGATTTCATCTAGTGTGTCTTATGTCTTCTTGCATCCTTTCAGAGGAGGAGATCCTTTTTCTCTTGATCATGCTTCTCAAGATAGAAGTGATGATCTATGTTACCTACAACCATATGACATGTCATTATAATATTAAACACAAGCATACATACCTTATTTTTACCTTCAGATCATCGAGGCTTCTTCCAACAACTTCCTAGATTGAAGAGATCTTCAATCCCTTGATCTACTTTATGTCATCACATCATCATCTCATGGATTCCATAAGTTGGAGTTCCTGTTGAAACACTTGCTTCCTCTCTAGATTAGTGAACCCTACGATGAGGATTCCATTAGAGAATTTTGAGGATCTTGTATATCCCCAACTGGTAGATGTTTCCTTTTTGACTTGATGTATGATGAGCCTTGTCCTAGATGACTTCTTCCTTTCCTTCAATGTCTACTGAGGTTCCCAAGAGCTATATCCTTCATGTTTTGTTTGTCATGGATTTTGTCCTTCATGATTCACATGATGATGTCACAAGCTCTTGTTTCTGATGCTTCCATGATGTTATGATGCATCTTATCAACATTGTCATATCGTATAACAGAAGCTTATGATAGGACCCTCTTGTGTGGGATACTATCCCAATCATAAAGATGTGTTAATCCCTCTTTCCTTGGCCCTTTTCTTCATATTCCTCAATCTATCTGATGATATGAGCTTCCATAATTTTAGCTATACCTATTCTGCCTTGTTTGAGGACCAAACTTTCCTTTCCTTTCTGAACATGATTTAGTCCTTTACCGTTCAATACTTTTTCCATCAACTTGTCTTTCTTTATTTAGCATAGAGACCATAAGTTGTCGAATGATGTAACCTTCTTATAACATGGATATTTGTTACCTTGATTATTTGTTAGTGCATTATGGTTATCTTCCTTTCTAGGTCTTGTAGATGGAAGATATCCTACATCCTTTGATACCCTTCACTTTCATGTAGATTAGATTTCATGTAACCTTGTTCATTGCATCTTTAGAGAATGAGTTTATCATCTACATCACTTTGATGTCTCCAATATTTCTGTGTGAGGATATCTTTCATAATCATCCATTTCGATACATTCAGAGGAGACCTATTGATATGTTTAATAACTTCAGCTTCTTAGAGGACTATGACTATCCTCCTCCTTCATGCAAGGAATCTTGATGACCCATCCAACCTATAGATGTCCTTGCAATCATGAAATCATTTAACCAAACTTGATTATAGAATGAAAAGATACTTACTTGTCATGTGAAGATGAAATCTTCACCTAGATCATGTTGATGAAGAAGATGTATGAGGGCTTCTTCTTGGATGATCTTATTTTAAGTGAGAAATCCTTTCAATAGAAAAGGTTGATCCCTTTTGATGAGGATGATTTGTTGCTTCCTTGGATGGTCTTCTTCTAGGTAAAGGAGATGATCCTTGCTTGATTTCATAACCTTGGAGATGACAGTGCCTTCTTTTGTAGTGTAGATCAGGATTGTTTCCATAGTGTCAACCTATTCCAATGTCATATCTCCCAAAAACCCTACACGTGTCAACACGAAAGAGAATTACAATAGTAAAACGTTTTTTTATGTTTAAATATTACTATGGAAGACTATTAGGTTGGACAACCTTACAACAGTCCTCACTACTCCGATTGATGAGAAAGTTTCTGGCAACGGAATATTGGTTCAAGGTGATGTTAAGGGCTTGGTACTACCAGGACTGCCCATCATTGACTCTCCTCGCACTTTGGGAAACTCCCACCTCCTCGCAATCTGTAAATTCGGCGACTTTATGTTAAACTTGGAAATTTCATTTAATATGTACTGGATAAGTTGTACTATAGGGTTAATGCCTTGGTTTACGGTGTTGATTTTTTTCCTGCTCTGCCCTCTACGTGGCACGAGTAGGTCCTTCCCTCCATAGTCACTATCCTCGGGCTTATCGCCACATCAACGGGGGGTGGACAGGATGATGATCCGACGGTCCAACTTGTTTCAGGGTTTGGTCTTTCCAGCACTCGGTTACCCGGTTGCATTTCATTTCCACCACTTGGCGCTGGCTCTGTTTCTCCCCTTAGTTTTTTCGCAGCCCTATTCTGTTTGTCGTTCCAGGTCTTGAGCGAGTTGGTAGGTCCATAGATGCAGGGTCATGGCATCCTTAACGTATGGAAGGAAACGGGTAAGGGCTTCACTATGTAATTTTGAAATTCTTCGTCGCTAAAGTTTTGTTTGTTAATCGTTTTCTCAAATTCTCTGTTGGCAACTGTTAATGCAGTGCTTGATACTTGCAGGGATCTCCTCAAGAGTCCGGGGCTGTTCGTTGTTGCGGCGCAGTAGGCGCCTTGTCATCTTCTTGCCCAAGTTTTCCGGGTAAGGGATTTATCTCCGGATGTTTGCCTTTCGGCTGAGCTTGGCTAATTTTGGTCATTAGAACTGGGTTTTTCAGCCTTACTGCTTTGGTTACCCAGTACCTCGTAGTCTTGTTGGGTTAGCAGTGTGGTAAGTTCAATAGCTAAGAGCTGTAGTGACTAAGACCTGTACTCTTTACCTGCATAGAGGGTTTGTTTTTCCAGCACCTAGTTTTGAACAGTGAATACTCCAATGCAATCATGTAATTAATTTTTTTAACTACGCCATGGCTCCTCCCATGGCTCATCAGGTTGTTCGTTGGAAATGTGTTGGGGAGCATTCTTCAGGGGATAACCTGAGTGAAGCTGTCCGCCATAACTTGTTTACTTTTGCAATGTCTTGTTTGCTTATTCGTTCTTTCTACCATGCATTTGCATGAACACTTAAGTTATATAGCCTATTTCCAGATGGTGATCGTTCTCTTGTTATATTCTATTATATGGTGTAATGGGTATTTCCCATTTCTTACTTTCTGTTCGAATGGTTTGAATATATGAACATGAAACCCTATGTCTGAATTTTCCATTTGTCCTTTAATGGTTTATCAAAAATTAACAGGAAATTCAACGTTGTCTGTCATTAACTCATACATTTATGCTACATGTTAATGGTTAATGCTGGTTTCATACTATTTCCATTTCTTTACCTGAATAACTAATTCTTGTATGCAAATTTCGAGGTTATTTGATTACTGCGGAAATTTCTACTTATAGTGTTCTAGAAAATTTGTTGTTTTGCATTATTTTCTTTAACGTGCTCACTTGCACGATTTCAGATATTCAACTGTTAAGATTCTCTGGGGTCCATCCTCGATTGCAACCTGAGGAGGCTACTTCCCGTAAATTGTATGCCATGGTTGTTTGTCATTTACCAATGTTTCGACATGTTCTTTTGTAAATGAAATATATATAACAGGCATTATATCACCAGACCAAATCCCAGGTTAACACCCATAACACAACAAGATCTATAGACCCATAACATTCGGGTTTCACCCTCATCGTTCTTACTATTATTAACATGTATAACCTTGTTCAATTTTTTTTCTTATGGCATGAAATCTATGATTGCAGTTTAAATTGTACCTACCCAGCTAAGGTTTTGGTTAGTAGAATTGGAAATGTCTTTGCTATATTATATACCTACCACACCCTAAGGGTCCCTCTTCCCTCATGCCAGGGTTTTGCATGGTCCAGAATTCCTTACGAAACCCTACAGTTTCACTGCAGTTAACATTCACTCACGTGGCTTTCTAGAACTTAAGAGGGTTTTGATATACCTAACCTTTTTTTTTCCTGTTTCTTTGAAAGCCAAGTCTCAATAATCAATATATGTTTTTTTATTTAAATAGTCAATTCTGTACAAAGGTTTTCAGATACATTTTTTCTTCCATTTCTTACAAATGAAACAAAACTTAATCATGCACAGTAGTTAGAATTTTTAGTACCTGTTCTTTTGATCTCAATTCATTATTTCAACAGCACTGTTCACCTTGGTTCCCTGAACTGCTGTGACTTGCAAAGCACTCTAGAAGTTGAGCCTTTCCTTTATCTCCCGCTTCTAATTTGCCACCCAACCTTGAGATTCATCTTTCAGGACCAGAATCTCCCCCCTTGCTCTCTTGTAAGACCACTGTCCTCAGCAAGATACTTGCACCAAGTGCCTAGCTATCTAGACATCACTAGGCTTAGCCACTCATTTCGTTTTCTTTTCTTTTTCTCTCTGTCTGTCCTTACAACACAGATTTTGCCTCCCCTCACTTCCTTTTCTCTGGAAGCCCTTCTAGTTAGGGGAGGTAGTTAGGGTTGCAGTTACAGCGACCTTCTTTTCCCAACTTCTTCCTCTAGAAGTTGCCAACACTTCAAAGAAAACATCTATTATCTTTTTAAAAGAAAATAACAAAAATATTATTAAATATCAAACAACAATAATGTAATATTTAGTTTATCTTTTACCACAGTAAAATCGAATATTTACATTTTTCCCAGGGCATTACATCTCCCCCTCCTAAAGTTGGAAATCGTCCCGATGTCTGATGATCATGAACAGCCTTGGGTAAGCTTTTTTCATGAGCTCTTCATCTTCCCAGGTGGCCTCATCAGGCCAAAAGTGTTGCCACTGCACTTTAACTTGGGTAATAGCTCGCTTCCGCAGTAGTACTTCTCTCCGGTCGAGAATGTTCAGCAGCTCGACCAAGATTTCTCCTTTCAGTTCGACCTGTAACATGCAATATTCTAAATCAGTTTCTTTAAAAGAAAACTTTTAGACTGGTCTACCGGAAATAATTCTCACTTGTACATCTTGCCATCTGATTACATGTTTAGGATCATAAACATATTTTTTTAATATGGAGACATGGAAGACATTGTGGACTCGGATGTGACTTAGCAGGACGAGCTAGTAAGCCATCGGCCCAATTCTTGCTAAGACTTGGAATGGTCCACAATATCGAGGTGCCAACTTGGTACACCTGCTCCATTGCAATGTGCTCCTTCTTGCTTGAATTCTCACATACACATGATCACCGACTTGGTATTCTTTAAACCTCCTTTTCCGGTCAGCAAAGTTCTTTTGCCTATCCTGAGCACTTTTAAATTAGACCGTACCTTTTTGACCATTTCCTCCATTTCCTTAAGCATTTCCGGCCCTAACATTAATTTGTCTTCTGGTCCACCCCAACTTGAGGGTGTGCGGCACTTCCGCTCGTACAAAACCTCAAAGGGGCTCATTTGTAATGAAGTATGATAGCGGTTATTGTATGCAAACTCAACCAAGTGCAAATACTCCTCCCACTTAGTTGGTTGTTGCATTACATATGCCCTTAACATGTCTTCCACCACCTAGTTTACCCGTTCTGTTTGTCCGTCAGTCTGGGGGTGATACGCTGTACTGAAATTCAGTTGTGTCCCTAATTCTGCAAATAATGTTTTCCAAAAGACCGATGTGAATTTCACATCACGGTCTGAAATTATTGTCTTTGGTAGCCCATGCAATCTAAACACGTTTTGCATGAAAATATGGGCAATCTGTACAACTCTGTAGGTGGATTGCACAGGTATAAAATGTGCTGCTTTACTCAATTTGTCTACCACCACCATAATAGAATCGTTATTCTTCCTTGTCTTAGGCAGCCCTATTATAAAATCCATAGAAATGGTTTCCCACTTCCATTCCGGAATGGGTAATGGTTGCAATAACCCCGCTGGGTGTTGATGCTCTGCCTTAATTTGTTGGCACTCCAAACACCGTGCCAAATACTCGGCCACATTCTTCTTCATACCCGGCCAATAGTATTCTTTTCGAAGCGCAATGATCATTTTCTGATATCCCGGGTGTCCAACATAGTGACTGATATGAAATTCATCCAAAATCAGATTTTTAATGCTGTTTTGATTGGGTACATATAGCCTCTTCTTGTAGTACAACATTCCAGCATCATCCACCCCATAGCCTTGCTGATTTTCCTCGCTGGTAGACTATTGTACTTGTTGTTTTATTTGCTGGTATATGGTGTCTTGCTCTGCTTCTTTTTTAATCAACCCCTCGAAGGGGCTTTTCCATTCGCTATAGGAAATTTCATATAAACACTGTAATTTCCAACTTAAAAGTGTCCGCCACCTGGTTCTCTTTGCCCTTCAAATGTTTGATTTCAAAGTCAAACCAACTTAGGAAATCCACCCACTGTACTTGCTTAGCATTTAAAGTGGGCTGGCTAAATAATTGGTTAGACTGTGGTGGTCTGTTAGTAATAAAAATTTTCTTCCCATAAGACTCATAAGCAATTACCTTTCCTTCTTGCATCAACATACCTCCTACACCTTCCTTGCTTGCGTCAGTGCACACCACATAGTCCTTATTAGGATAAGCTATGCTCAAAATGGGTGCGGTGGTGAGAAGATGCTTAAGTTGCTCAAAAATTCTTTGGCATTCTGGGGTCCATCTAAAAGCTATTCCTTTTTTTTGTAAGGAAGTGATAGGATACGCTACTCTTGAGAATCCTTCTACAAATCGTCTGTAGTAATCGGCCAATCCCATGAAGGACCTAATGTTTGCCACATCTTTCAGTACAGGCCATTCCAGTATGGTCTTTATCTTTTTAGGATCTACCGCAATCCCTTCCTTCGTGATTATATGGCCTAGATACTGTATTTCTTCCTTGAAGAAGTCACACTTGTTGAACTTGGCATATAACTGGTGTTCTCTGAGGGTTTGCAACACCAATCTGAGGTGCTCCTTATGCTCTTCCATAGTACAAGAATATATTAGTATATCATCAATAAATATCAACACAAATCTATCCAGGTATTGATGAAATATGCTCTTCATTAAGCACATAAAAGTTGTGGGGGCGTTCGTTAACCCAAAGGGTAGCACCACAAACTCATAATGTCCATACCTTGTTCTAAAAGTTGTTTTAGCTATATCTTCTTCCTTAATCCTGATTTGGTGATACCCTGATCACAAATTGATCTTGGAAAATACTGTTGCACCTTTCATTTGGTTGAAAAGTTCATCAATTTGGAGTAGGGGATACTTATTTTTGATTGTCAGTTTGTTCAACTGATGATAATCTATGCACATGTGAAGGGTCCCATCCTTCTTCTTAACAAACAATACTGGAGCTCCCCAAGGAGACACACTAGGGCGAATATAGTTTTTGTCTAACAGTTCCTGTAGCTGCATTTTTAACTCTGTCAACTTAGGTGTACTCATTCTATGGGGTGCTTGGGATATCGAGGATACCCCTGGTACCAATTCGATAGTAAAGTCTATATCCCTTTTAGGTGGTAGTCCGGGAATCTCCTCTGGAAACACATCAACAAATTCTTGTATCATAGGGATGTTGTCCAATGTAGCTATTTTATCTTTCGAGTTAGCATAGCCCACTTGGATGGCATAGATCTGACACCCCTTCTTAATGCATCTTGCTAACTGAGAGGCAGTTATTGGCCGAACCTGTACTGGCCGCTTAATCCCTTGCATCTCTTGCCTTGCTCCAAGCTCATCTCTATAATAAATAGTCTTTGTTTTGCAGTTGACTAAGGACCAATGTTTTTCTAGCCAGTCCATACCGATTAGAACATCATATGAACCAAGGGGGAGCACATTTAAATCTGCCATCACTGGCTACCCTGCTATCTTTAAAGAGCAGTTATTGACTTTTGCAAGCACTCGCCTCTTGGCCCCTGTAGCCAGCTGTACTAGCCACGGATTCTTGAATTTAATAGGTTGCAATTTACAATGCTCTACAACCTTAGGACTAATATAACTTAATGTGGCTCCAGGATCAATTAAAACAGTTACAGTAAGGTCTGAAATTTTACCTTCGAATTCCACCATGGTCAGCTGGTACTCCGCTTGACGATCGTCCAGGGCTGCATTAATCCTTGGTAGACTATGTCCTATATCGCCGACTGTTGATTCTTCATGGATCTGGGATACCTGTTCAGTTCCCTTTCGTTGAGGGCATCTTTTGACGTAGTGAGGTCCACCGCAACCCCAACACTGCACTGGAGGCCTTGCTATCCCTTCGCTGTCTAACTTTACTAGCTACTCGCCGACTCTGGACTCATTGGCTGGGCTTGGACCTGAGCGAGTTTTTCTATACATTTTTGTTGTTTTGCCCCTTGCCAACACCCTTGTTACTACTACCGTGATTTCCCTTATTGTTTCCAACCAACTTATTACTTTTATCATTCCATCTTTTACCTGGAATTTCCCCCTTCTATTTACTCTGCTGGTAACAAATCCTAGCTTTACGTATTGCTTCATCCATTGTCTTTGGATTGTCAAACTCAATCCTTTCTCGCATATACAGAGGTAAAATACTAATGAACCTCTACACTTTAGCTTTTTATTCTCTAATATAAGGCATATAATGAAGCAATGAAGTAAAACGAGTGATAAATTCATCCATGGTTTGTTGTCCCAACCGTAAGTCATGGAATTCTCTTACCTTTTCATCATAAAGATGCTCGGTCAGGTATATTTCCTTAAAGTACCTTTGAAATTTCTCCTAAGTTATGTTCTGTTCACTTACTCCTTTTACGATCTTAATTTCTTCCCACCACAGGGTGGCTTTTCCCTGTAATTGGAAGATGGCCAATTGTGCCTTAAGGTTGTGATCGTATTCATATAGCTGGAAGTATTTGTTCATATTTATCAACCACGCCTCAGCTGCTTCCTCCTTTTCTCCGTCAAAGTGTGGCGGTTTGATCTTACTAGATTCCCCTTGTAGCTCTATCCATTGCCTTTTTGATGTCTGTTGTTCGGATGCATTATTAGATCGTTCTTCCTCCCTTCCTTCTGACCCTTCAGGTTCTATGTGGTGATTCTACTCTTCTGACATTCTTTGCTGCTCAGCGCTGGGATTTGCTTGCGGCTGGTTCTGTTTATCGGACAGGCTTTTTATAATCCTCTCTTGTTCCATAGTTAACCTTGCATTATCCTCCCATAACCTAGCCATTTCATTTTTCAACTCCTGTACTGTCTCCAAAATGGCCAAATTTATATTGCGAGCCTCCTCTTCGAGCTGTACCTATAGTTCGGGGTTATTCTCAGGACCAGTTACAGGTCCCTTACCCACCGCAAACCTGCGTGACGCATTGTCTGCTCTCCTCATACTATCAATCTTCTATTTTCTTGTACTCTAACAAAAAAAAGTGACAGAAAGAAAAAATAAATCAACATACTAACTGTTTTTCTTGAACTGCTCAAATAGAGACAAAAATAAATTGTATGTGTTGTTTCTGTTATCAACTTTCAATTCCCAGAGGCCTCAGTTTTGTAACTGGGCTCTGATACCAATTGTCATATCTCCCAAACACTCTACACGTGTCAACACGAAAGAGAATTACAATAGTAATTTTTTTTTTTTATGTTTAAATATTACTATGGAAAACTATTAGGTCGGACAACCTTACAACAGTCCTCACTACTCTGGTTGATGAGAAAGTTTCTGGCAATGGAATATTGGTTCATGGTGATGTTAAGGGCTTGGCACTACTAGGACTGCCCATCATTAAATCTCCTCACACTTTGGGAAACTCCCATCCCCTCACAATCTGTAAATTCGGCAACTTTATGTTACACTTGGCAATTTCATTTAATATGTACTGGATAAACTGTACTGTAGGGTTAATGCCTTGGTTTACAACATTGATTTTTTTCCTGCTCTGCCATCTACATGGCATGAACAAGTCCTTCCCTCTGTAGTCGCTATCCTCAGGCTTGTCGCCACATCAACGGGGGTGGACAGGATGATGATCCGATGGTCCAGCTCGTTTCAGGGTTTGGTATTTCCAGCTCTCGGTTACCCGGTTGCATTTCATTTCCACCACTTGGCGCTAGCTCCGTTTCTCCCCTTAGTTTTTCGTGGCCCTGTTCTGTTTGTCATTCCAGGTCTTGAGCAAGTTGGCAAGTCCACAGATGCAGGGTCATGGCGTTCTTAACGTATGGAAGGAAACGGGTAAGGGGTTCACTATGTAATTTTGAAATTCTTCGTCGCTAAATTTTTGTTTGTTAATCATTTTCTCAAATTCTCTATTGGCAACTGTTAATGCAGTGCTTGCTACTTGGAGGGATCTCCTTAAGAGTCTGGGGTTGTTCGTTGTTGCGGCGCGGTAGGCATCTTGTCATCTTCTTGCCCAAGTTTTCCAGGTAAGGGATTTATCTCCGAATGTTTTCCTTTCGGCTGAGCTTGGCTTCTTTTGGTCATTAGAATTGGGTTTGTCAGCCTTACTGCTTCGGTTACCCAGTACCTCGTAGTCTTGTTGGGTTAGCAGTGTGGTAAGTTCAACAGCTAAGAGCTGTAGTGACTAAGACCTGTACTCTTTACCCGCATAGAGGGTTTGTTTGTCCAGCACCTAGTTATGAACAATGAATACTCCAATGTAATCATGTAATTAATTTTTTTAACTGTTCCATGGCTCCTCCCATGGCTCATTGGGTTGTTTGTTGGAAATGTGCTGGGGACATTCTTCAGGGGATAACCTGAGTGAAGCTGTCCGCCATAACTTGTTTACTTCTGCAATGTCTTGTTTGCTTATTCGTTCTTTCTACCATGCATTTGCATGAACACTTAAGTTATATAGCCTATTTGTAGATGGTGATCGTTCTCTTGTTATATTCGATTATATGCTGTAATGGGCATTTCCCATTTCTTACTTTCTACTCGAATGGTTTGAATATATGAACATGATACCCTCTGTCTGAATTTTCCATTTGTCCTTTAATGGTTTATCTAAAATTAACAGGAAATTCAACGTTTTCTGTCATTAACATTTATGCTACATGTTAATGGTTAATGCTGGTTTCATACTATTTCTATTTCTTTACCTGAATAGCTAATTCTTGTATGCAAATTTCAAGGTTATTTGATTACTGCGGAATTTTCTACTTACAGTGTTCTAGAAAATTTGTTGTTTTGCATTATTTTCTTTAACGTGCTCACTTGCACGATTTCGGGTATTCAACTATTAAAATTCTCTAGGGTCCATCCTCGATTGCAACCTGAGGAGGATACTTCCCGTAAATTGTATGCCATGGTTGTCGGTCATTTACCAGTGTTTCGGCATGTTATTTTGTAAATGGAATTTATATAACAGGCATCATATCATCCGACCAAATTCCAGGTTACACCCATAACACAACTAGATCTATAGACTCATAACATTTGGGTCTCACCCTTATCATTCTCACTATTATTAACATGTAGAACCCTATTCAGTTTTTTTCCTTATGGCGGGCAATCTATGCTTGCAGTTTAATTTGTACCCACCCTGCTAAGGTTTTGGTTAGCAGAATTGGAAACATCCTTGCTATTTTATATACCTACCACACCCTAAGGGTCCCTATTCCCTCATGCTAGGGTTTTGAATGGTCCAGAATTCCTTACGAAACCCTACAGTTTCACTGCAATTAACATTCACTCACGTGGCTTTCCAGAACTTAAGAGGGTTTTGATATACCTGCCCTTTTTTTTCCTGTTTCTTTAAAAGACGAGTCTCAATAATCAATCTTTGTTTTTTTATTTAAATATTCAATTCTGTACAGAGGTTTTCAGCTACAGTTTTTCTTCCATTTCCTATGAATGAAACAAAACTTAATCATGCACAGCAGTTAGAATTTTCAGTACCTGTTATTTTGATGTCAATTCATTATTTCAATAGAACTGTTCACCTTGGTTCTCTGAACTACTGTGACTCGCGAAGCACTCCAGAAGCTGAGCCTTTCCTTTATCTCCCGCTTCTAATTTTCCACCCAACCTTGAGATTCATCTTTCAGGACTAGAATCTCCCCCCTTGCTCTCTTGCAGGACCACTGTCCTCAGCAAGATACTTGCACCAAGTGTCTGGCTATCTGGTGATCACCAGACTTAGCCACCCATTTATTTTTCTTTTCTTTTTCTCTCCGCTTGTCCTTACAGCACGGATTTTGCCTCCCCTCTCTTCCTTTTCTCTGGAAGCCCTTCCATTTAGGGGAGGTAGTTAGGGTTGCAGTTACAACAACCTTCTTTTCCCAACTTCCTCCTCCAGAAGTTGCCAACACTTCAAAGAAAACATTTATTATTTTTTTTAAAAGAAAATAATAAAAATATTATTAAATTCCAAATAGCAATAATGTCATATTCAGTTTATCTTTTACCACAGTAAAATCAAATATTTACATTTTTCCCGGGGCATTACATCCAAGGTGAGGTATTTCTTTGTAGACAACTTTTATGAGGGTCTTGGTGGCCTTTTGATGATGACTTGTGAGCATAAAATCTCTTGTTGTTGTAGATTGTCTTCTAGATTGCATAGACAAAAATCCTTTGCTATTGTAGACTGTTGTTGTAGATTGATCTTTCAATTCCTTCAACTTGCTTTGATGCCCTTCTTGAGGACTGGTCCTTGTATGTCTCTTTTGTTTCCCTTCCTTTGACTTCAACACCTTAGCTCTGAAACCATGTTGAAGAATCTAGGGCCAATGTAGTATTAATGTGATTATTCTTGACTTGATAACTATTTGTGAGGTGTTTTAACTTTTCTTCTTAACATAGTCTTCATTTATTATTATTAGAGTGTCTCTTCGTTAGTTCATAAATAGATACCAAAATAAAGAGACAAGAACACAAGATGTTTGGCTTTCTTCTAGGGCCAAAACCTCTCCCTCTTGGAGAGGAAAACCCGCACAAAATTATTCTTATAGATATTCTAATTGATGAATACTAAGACCATGACCCTTGAAATTATATGCCACTTGAAGACCAAGACATCAATCCTCTTCTTTGTCATTGCTGAGATCATCATCATGATAGTTGTACCATAACTTCTCCTTCATCTAGATCACTATTGCACCATGACTGCTCCTTAATCTAGATCAATGTTGCACCATGACTGCACCTTACCAAAGATCTTCATCACTGCTGCACTGAGATCATTGCTATACCACTGATATCTTCATTGAGACACCACTGAGACCATAATTGCATCTATGCTGGGATCATGACAATATCTAGGATGTAAGCTGAGATATAGTGTATCACTGTGATCACAAAGATCCGAGATATAGTGTATCATTGTGTGATCACAGAGATCCAAGATCTTTCTTATCACATGTATGCATGCGAGTATGATTGTGTTGTATGCCAAGATAGTGAGTGAAGAGATCGAGTCATTATCTCTGCAATACCCTTTCGAAAACATAAAGACTCTTACCCATCTGAGAACCTGAACTATTGAGATTTTCAAAAGTGACTGTCCCACTATACTTGACCAAGATTCTTATACTCCTATACCCATCCAAAGTTTTGTGCCTCTGTCATCATCCGAAGTTATAGAGAGATCTGATTTTCTGTGATTCATGTGGTGACTTTAGCCAACTATTTATAATAGTTAGTCTCCCATATTTAGCTGACATGTCCATGCGAACCGATGTGTTTCTTTATTGAGCCGACATTATATTTATGTATACTTTTAGGTCGACGTGACTGTTGTCTACCTTACTTTGCTTGCAGACTTCTTTGTGCTTGTCTTGGAGGATTGTGATTGGTCTTGGAGGTTTGTTCTTTGCTTGTATACATTTTACATAAGTTCATGAATAGATCCTTATTCATGACTTTGACTCTTTGACCTTAAATATAAATCCCAAGGCTCTCAATGGGAGTCGTCTATAAAATAAACCTCTTTCTCATGAAACCCATGCAACAAGGAATAATAAATTTGTTTTCTTTCTTTACAAAAATCATAATTACAATATCATGAAAACCGAACCTAGTTACATTTTCTTCAACAATTGTCACTCACTTTAGTGTATTTTTTATGCAGCTATGTTCAAAGTTGAATGTTGCAGTGGGTTATGGAGTTGGTGTGGGATGCAAGTGTTTTTGAAACTTTGTTCAGAGTTTCTATGTGTCTTGGAGTCGGTATGGCTACCTCCTAGCCAAGAATCCAATCTAATGCCTCCTGCAGAGAAAGGAAAAGAGAAGGTTGTCATTGTTGTTCCAGTGGGTCATGCAGTTGGTATGGCTTCCTCCTCGCCAAGAGGCCAAGACAATACCTCCTGCAACAAAAGAAAAAGAGAAGGCCATCAAACAAAGATATGGGAGCTAAATTAGGTTATCGTTGTTGTTGCAGTGGGTTGTGGAGCTAGTATGGTTTCCTCCTCTCCACAAGGCAAGCTAATGCCCCCTGCAACAAAAGGAAAGGAGAAGGCCATCAAACAAAGATAAGGGAGCTAAGTCTCTTTATAAAGCATATTTCCATGGAGGTGTAGGTGAAACTGGAACTATAGGTGGAACACAAAATTTGCATGGGTGTGCAAGTGGGAGCTATAAGGTGGTGGGAATTATGAAATTGAAGTATAGGGATTCTAGCGAAAAATATTTACTGTTAGTAAACTAACGTTAACATTAGTTTCAACCTATTTTCTATAAAAAATGTTGATGTGATCCTATCTTATAAACTATTATGGAGAATATAAGCCATATGGTCTATCCGCCTCAGGGAGAGGCCAAATAATACCATCAAATGTTCTATTAGTCCTCGAAATTATTGTGGAAATTTAATATGCTAACAACAATGGTGTTTTATGAACAAGGTGAAAACTTTATAGTAATTTCAACATGTATTAATGCAACCAAATACATTTGATTATTATAGTCCCATGTTGTTTGACAGTAAGGGCTAATAAACAATAATAATGCATAGACTATAATAACTTTAATATATCAAATCATTCAACCATCAACTTTGCATTAAAATTGTGATCTTTACGAAAAAACCTTTATGAGAAGTGATATATATTCTAAATTTTAGAACTTTCATATATTTTTGTTTATTTTGAACATTCAATACTACAAGATAATATGTATTGCAAATTGGAAGATCCAACGATTCATATACTTACGATCGAAAAAGTTTTGAGATTATTGCTTTGTGTTACAATTGTTGTTCATCTAGAAGAGATCACAATACCTAGATTATGCAAGGGAAATGGTCAACAATGTGTTTAGAGTGTATGGCGTTTGTATGACAAGTGAATATTGTTAGAAAAATTGAGAGAGACAAGAGAGAGCGATTAAACACACAAAAAATCACACTTTGATATATTTATTGATCATAACAGTTAAAAATATATAGGACATAAATCATTGACTTCGACACATCTAGATCATGGCTACAATTCATACATAGGAAATAACAACATCTAGACTAACTCCTCATGATTCATAATGACAATTACACATGACATGGAAGCATTACTTCCAACACCTTCCCTTAATGCTTACATGGAAAACATTGAAAACACATATTGCAATAATAATATTAATCTATGTCTGCCTAGTCTTCTTCAACACTTACACCCACTCTAAAATCTTGTAAACACCACACTTTCTTCACCACCACATCTTTGAGTTGTCACTTGATCCATTTAAGACATAGCCGCTTCAGACCATCTTTGACATACTTTGTAGAATTGATTCTTATCGACCTCCTAAAGCACGATAAGTCAGTCTTGATACTGAACCATCCTATGGAAATACCTCGATCTGTTGAACACATGTTATTTTTTTTTATTCCCAAGTTTTTTTTCCCAGGGAGAAAATATCATAATTTCCATTAATTTGTTGAAAAGTACATGTTGTAAATGCCATTGGCATATGCAAGTACTGTGACCGTAGTCAGTTGTGTAGAGTTTAAACTGTAAGTTCTACAAAAAGACCCTGTGTTGGGTGTGCTAGTGACTGTTGTTCATATATAAATAATTACATGTTCAAAAATTCACCATTGGTGTTGTTGTTCTGCTGCCAAAAAGTGATAATTACATAATAGAAAAACTGTAAAAGACTATTAAAGACTGTTGGTATTAGGGCTTGTCTTCCCTCCGTAGTTCCTGATCCATATATGGTCTGTGGAAGAACTGATAGGTCCGCTTAGGTGTGTGCTTTGTGATCATCCATTCTCCTCGAGGACGATGCGTTGCCTCTTTCGATAGCTTGTCTGCACCTTCATTACACTCCCTATAAATATGAGTGCATGAGATATGAACAAAATGTGTTTTGAGAAAAACAATATCATCCAAAATAGTTCTGAGAGTATATGCATGGCATGATGTTGTGTTGTTGAACCAGTTTATGACTATTTTGGAATCTCCAAAAATTTGTATGTGTCTGCACTGTTTGAGAATTGCAAAATGTAAAAGATGTTGGAGTGTAAGTAGCTCTGCAAAGTCATTTGTACCCTTTCCCAAGCCCATGCAAATGTGGAAGTAATGTGTATTAGATAGATAAAGAATAATGCCTCCACCACATCCCTGTACTTGTGCAAAACCATTGAAGTATGCCCAGGGGTGTGCTTTGTCGATCAGTTCCTGTGTGATGTTCCGGGTTCTAAAAACTTGTTCATCTGTTGGGATTTCCCCATAGCTCGTACAGATTTTTGGTGGAATCAGTGACCAGATTATATTCCGGCCCCTAAAAATAATGTTATTGCGGCACATCCATATGTGCCAGTTGACCAAAAGTGGTAGGTTCCTAGTTCTTGGCTCAGTTGCAGCTTCCCACCATCTTTCCCAGGCATTTGGGATATCGACCCCACTCCAGGAATGCATGATACTTAGTGTGTGCCGAATTTGAGACCAGAGAAGTTGGGTAGTGGGGCATGTGAGGAATAAATGGTGATTTGATTCCTCCTCTGCATGGCATAATACACACCAAGTCAGGCCTGGGAAAGCCTGTTTCCTGAGGTTTGCTCCTGTAGGTGTTTTATCCATTATAATGTTCCACATCAGTAATTTTGTGCACGGAGGGGCTTTTAACTTCCATAGATGTCTCCACCAGCTCATCAGTCTGTCCGGCTTGTGATCAACATGTATAATATCATACCCTTCCTTGGAGGAGTAGTGCCCATTCTTAGTATATCCCCAGATCAATTCATCCTCCTCTTCTCTTAGGTGCACATGGGATTCTATTAAAGTCTACAAATAATTTCTCCACTGTCTTTGCCATTGTTCCGGGATGTTCCATGCCTCTCCTGTATGCCATGCTTGCTGGAAAATGGTTGAGTTGCGAGGGTCTCCGAGATGTGTGATGAAATGGACACCATTGTGGTTTAGCAGTGTGATCAGTTCCTGTGGGAGTTGGTAGGCATTTCCGCTGCCAATCCATGGATCAATCCCGATCCAGACTGACTCACCATTCCCAATCCTCCAAATGAGGCCCCTTTTAATGATGGGAAGAGTGTTGATTACTGCCCTCTAGATAACTGATATACCCTTCCTGTTCCATGTGGGTCATCTTAGCCAGTCCAATGCTATGCTAGGCCAAATGTATTTGTGGATGACCACCTCCGACCAAAGGCTCTTGTGCTTCAGGAGAAGCCAACCTAGTTTTGCAGCCAGAGCTTGTGCAAAAGCGGGGAGGTGCTTTAGACCCCAACCACCCCATTTTTTGGGGGTCGTAATCCGGCTCCATTTGACCCATGCAAAAGGCTTTCCTTCTTTCTTACCCTTCCAAAGGAAATGGTTGCAGAATCATTGGATCCTATGCAGTATCCCCTGGGGGATCCAGGCCAAGGACATCCAAAAGACTGGGGTTGCTTCTAGCACTTCTTTTATGAGCACCAGTCTTCCAGCTCTGGAAAGTAAGCGGTGGCTCCAGATATTTAATCTTTTTTCCACCTTTGAAATCAGCGAGGTCCAATCTACAATTTTGTAACTATCTGCTTTAATCTTGAATCCCAAGTACTTTAGACCGTCCTTAAGTGCCAAGGTTTGGTAGGGGAAATTTTGTAGGGCTAGTTGAGATTCTTGTTGTGTGCAATCAAAGAAGGGTATAGTGGATTTTGCCCTATTTATTTCCATTCCTGTAGCAGCGCTGAAAAGTTTTAATACCTCTGTGAGGGTGATGATGTCCTGAATTCCCCCATTAAGGAATATGAGTATATCATCAACAAAAAGTAGATGAGTTAATAGGCAATGATCTATGATCTTGAGGCCCTAGAGTCTCCTAGCTCTCTTCTCAGTCACAATCAGTTTGCTCAGGCCTTCCATTACCAGAAGGAAAAGTAGGGGGGATAAGGGGCAGCCTTGCCTGATTCCCCGCTCCACTTGAAAGGAATGGGAGGCAGACCCATTTATAAGGATTGTAAAAGAAACTGAAGTAATACATCCCATAATCCATCTGATAAACACCAGAGGGAACCCCAGGTGTGTGAATATCATCCTTAAATATAACCAGCTAACCTTGTCAAAGGCCTTTGAGAGGTTGATTTTGAGCGCCACCCCTTTTAGGTTCTTTAGCTTAATGGAGTGGAGGGCCTCTTGGGCAAAACCAATGGCTTCATGAATTTGTCTATTTTGAAGGAAGGAAAATTGCTCCTGAGATATGTGTTCAGATAGGATCGACTTGATGCGATTTGCTATAATCTTTGCAATAATTTTGTAGAGACAGTTGCAGAGGGATATAGGATGAAAGTCATTGAAGGAGGTCAGGGAGTCTGACTTGGGAATGAGGGAAATAAAAGTAGAGTTTATGGGGGCATATATGCGGCCTAGAATCTGGCTCTCTTCCACCACCCCAAGCAGGTCTGGTCCAATGATATCATAGAAAGCAATAAAGAATTCCACAGGCCAGCCATCCGGTCCTGGACTTTTGTCCTTCTTGAACCACTTAAGAGTGCTTTCTAATTCCCCCATGGAGACAGGTTTTATAAGGTCCTCCATCCCATCAGGTTCCACAAACCCAAGGAAGTGGCCCACAATGTTAATGATTTCAGCAATAGACATGGTATGGAGGGCTTTGAAAAGCTACTTGAAGTGAGAGATACCTAGCTGGGCGAGCTGAGAGTGAGTGTTGAATATTTGATCCTGGTCCGAGGGCATCTACTAGATTATATTGATGGCTTTTCTTCCATTTGCATATTTATGAAAGAACTTTGTGTTACCATCCCCTGCTTGGAGCCAGATTGCTTTGCTTCTGAGTCTCCATGTTTCTTCCCGGTTAAGTAGGATCTTAGATCTCTGAGCCTCCAAATCAACCAGATGTAGCTTAGCTTCGATGGATAAGTAACCAAGCCCACTTTCATCCATTAAGGAGGCCAACTGAGCTTCGATGTCCGCAAGGGTTTGGTCATCCCTAGCCTTTTTCCTTTTTGTCCATTCAATGGTTAATCTCTTAAGCTGGTTCAGGTTGCTGCAAAAACCAGTAGCCTTCCTTTAGTCCCTGATAGGGGGTTGGGCTTGCCAAAAATCTGAAACCATCTTAATGTATTCAGGGTCCTTTAACCATGTGGAGTTAAATTTGAAAGGTGCCCTAGGTTTTCTGGATGAGCCAGCCACTTCCAAGTATATGGGGGAGTGATCCAAAATGCCCCCCGAGCCCACCCATTGCCTGAAGATGGAGAGGGAATGGAGAAGTTCTTCTTGAATGAGGTATCTTTCAAGCCTTCTACCAAGGGCTGCTTCTCCAGTCCATCTATTATGCCATGTTGGCATCTTCTTGTTCATGGGAACATCTATAAGTCCATAATGATCCAGGAGGGAGCTCAGCTGATCAGAGAGAGGGTCTAGCTGCGAGTGATGCCCCTAGGATTCCTCATGTCCAATGGAGAAATTCAGGTCTCCCCCAAGAATTGTGGCATTGCTGATCAAGGGATTTTCCAGAAAGGTTTGCCAAAAGGCAAGCCTGTTTTGGTTTGGTGCATAGATATTAATGATACGAAGTTGTTTGCATAATTCAGCTGAGAAGATGTCCATGCCCAGGAAACCCTGGCCTCCCCAAGAAGATATCATCCTTATAGATTGAGGGTTTATCCCAATGGCTAAGCCCCCAGATCTGCCTGCTGCATCCAGGGCTTGGAAGTGCCAGCCGGGTAAGATGGCTTGAAGGGTCCTAACAATCTATTCAGATGGCCCTAGGGTTTCCTGAAGAAGGATCATGTCAGGGGGAATGCAATGCAAGAGTCGCTTGAGGGCCAGTTTTTTAGGGGGGCTGGCCAAGCCCCTACAGTTGTATGAGAGCCATTTCATTAGGGAACGAAGTCAAGGGTGTCAAATGCTCTAAGTGCCCTTTCAATGGTGTTCTGGCGCCCCTGAGCCACATCTGCCCCCGTAGATTTGATGGCTTTGGAGATCTTTGAAGGTCTGCCCCTGGAGGGTTTGTGCTCGGAGGAGGGGGGAGGGATGCCTAGTCCTAGCAGGTTAGGGTTAGTCAATTGTCGAGAGTGGAGATTGTAGGAGTGCAAGCCCGAGGCAGTAGGGGAGTGGGAGGGGTGATGGAGGGGGCTCATTTCATGTACTGTCAGTGGGATTGTAGAAAAAATGGGGGAGAGGGGCTCGAGCTCATAGTTAATGGGGGTATTCATGCAAGAGAGGGATGCATATTGAGCCAAAGATGCATTTATATGATTATAAAATAGAGCAGAGGGAAAGGGAAGAGGAGCATTACTTGTTGTAGGAGCAGCCTTTGCAGCAGACTAGGATTGTGTCAGTGGAGGGGATATAGGTGGTATCTGTGGAGCACTAGTTTGCTGGGCAGTGACTCCATCCACAACCTTTGAGTGATCCAGACCTGTGGGTTGCTCGTCCACAATCGGGTCTTTCGGCTGGCGATGTTTCGTTCCCCTTGCAGCTGCCTGTGTAGTAGGAGTGAGCAGTGGGCAGTCCTTGTATAGGTGGCCGACCTTGTGGCATCTTCTGCACCGAAAGGGAACACCTTCATAGTCCAGATTTTGACGACGCAAGAAATGTCTCCAATGGAGGGTTATCTTTTCCTCTAGCCCTTCCCTTGTATCCAGATGTACCAGGATATGCGCCATTGTCATGATTCCTGTCTTTTCGAAGGATTGATCGTGTTCCAAGTAAGTGCCCAGGGCATCTCCAATGCGCTTGAAAACTATAGGGGTCCAGAACTACATCGGAAGGTCCACAAATGGACCTAGATCGGCCCAGCACCCATCTGTTCCCTCTCTGGATCAAATAGTGGATCCCATCTTTTTAGCAGTACCAAAGCAAACTCTATGTGCCAAAATCGGGATAATATCCAGTCTATGTATTCTTCCCTATGGAAACGCAGGGCAAACCACCCTCGAGCCAGTACCCTGATGATGGGAAATTCTTTGAGCAAGGAGCCCCAAATCTCCGTGGTCCAGAGCCGAAGACGTTCTACAGAGTAGTTCCTGCCATGCACATGACCCACTAGAACCTTCTTTGCAGTCTCTACAACTTCACCCATCGAAATGTCTTTGCCCAGTGCTAGGTTGATGTCTTTGTCCACTGATTTAAGGCACCTGCCTTTCTTGGGCTTGTCCGAGCGGCGAGCAGTTGGGTAGTCCTTGAGAAGACCACAACAGCCTTGATTAACAGTCTGGGGGGTGGACAGGGTAGATTTAAGGTTAGGTATCTTGGAGCTGAAGCAACCAAAGCGCATGGGGGTATTAGGGTTTGTGCCTCCAGGGTTTAGGGTTACAATGGAGATGGCAGGATTATTGAGGGGAGGATGCCCGGATGAAGGGATGCGGGAGGTGGAGGGGGTGCAATGGGGTGCAGAGATATGGGGGAGCTGGGGTAAGGGAGTGTTGAAGGTGGGTAAGGGATGTATGCAGGTTCCAAGCAGGTTTAGGGTAGCTGGAGATAGAGGGGGGCAATCCAATATAGGAGCGTCGTTAATGTGTACTAAGGGTGGGGCATGATGCATAGAGGGACCAGGGCGAGCCTGAACGGCTGGTGCAGCTGACAGCGGGCGCAGTGTGGCAGCAAAGGGACCAAAGCCCGACACGGTTCGGTGGTGAGACCATATAACCTGCTAGGGATGAGGGTCCTCCTCATAGTCAACTTCGTCTAGCTCCATTGTAACCAACAGTAAACGGTCAGAGGAGTTACAGATGTCAAGGTGAATAAATGGGACGGAGATTAAACCAAGTAATTGCTAGGTGAATCCGCTGTAGACTAGGTAACTGCAAGATGGAAGGATGTGAGCCGCAGAGAGTTAGGGAGAGTGAAGGTAGAGGTTAGGCGAGGAAGGAGGGAAGACCATGACATTCAAGTCCAGGGTTTTTTGCCCCGAGGGCCTCCATGGGTGTCGCCTTCAGCATCTGCAGAGCTCTTTCTCACTTGTTACAATTAATCCAATCAAAGAATCAGTTGATCAAGTGAAAGCACCAGTTGGAGGAATAAGTGCATCTGCAACACCGAGAGCCCTCCAAGGCTCCATTTCAGTTCGATTGAGGAATAAGTGCATACAACCATGAGGAATAGGTGCGTGACCTAAGTCTGAAGCTGCCCAAAAAACACAAGACATCACAATTCTAGACCAATAAAGTAAGATCCATGTTACGGAACTAGAAAGGAAATGCGATCACTGCACGAATGGAATATGTTCATGGAGTTGTTTCTTGTATTCCCAACTGATCTAGGAAGGAAGTTGGGTTATTGAATGTATTTAGAATTCAATTACACAAGGTGACTCTTAAACACATAATGAAATGAACCTATAAGTTGATGTTCCTGGCTCCACACGATGCCACCAACTTATAACAGATTATACATATTTTCTGAATTCAGGCTTTTGTGATCCATATTGATTTAAGATCAATTTTTTTCGGTAGAAATCACATAGGAGATATGTTCTTGTGTCACTGTATGCATCAAGAACCACTAATTTGAAAATATGTTAATATGTTCTATAATTTGTTCTTCATTTGATTTTTCACATTACACTTGGAAAATTACACACTATAATATAATAAAACTGCAACACACACCACACAATATGACTTCATATAGATGCATAAATCTTAGAAGAGTTTGAGAGGCTTAGGAGTGTATTCTTCCTCACTCTCAGGTTCTGCAGAATTTTCAGACATAGAATCTGATATATCTTTTGTGTTAGCTAAATTTGCTGATTCTTTCAATTTTCCTTTCAAAATATCTTTGGCACAAATTTTTCAATCCAACATTGTATGTCCTTGTCTCCGACAGTAGAAACAACTAAGCTCTTATTTTTCTTCTTCCCTTTCGAAAACAGTGCAATTTCAGTTTGTAAATTGCCTTCAATGTCTCCCGATTTGACTCTTTTCTTGTGCTAGGAGTGTTGCTATCCTCTCATTCAGGGATTGAAAAGATAATTCGCTTAAAGTAAAAATAAAACCGTCATAATTTGAAGATAATTTGTTTAACAATATAGTCCTTGCATCCTTATCATCTACTTTAGAGCCCCTTTCTACCAGCTTCCTTATGAGAGATTTTAGCTCATTTATATGAGCAGCCAAACATGTGTCATCATGGATTTTCATATTGAATAGTTTTAATTTTAAGGTAAAATTTGCATTCACAACTTTCTCTCCAAATATTTTACTCAATTCTTCCCATATTTCTGCAAAAGATTTCTCTAAGTGAGAATCTAAGAGTGAGAAACCAATAATATTTTTTTCTTTCTCTTCTCCTTTCTGCCAGAGGATTAATTGAGCAGGATCGATGGGTGCTTTTTCAGTGCCATTAACAATCCCCCATAAGTTCTTATTCATCATTTTCAACTGAATTTTAACCTTCCACGTATGGAAGCTATGCCCATTAAACTTTTCCAATGAAAAATATTCCATCTTTCACAAGAATCTTAATTTAAAAAAATATTACCTTAGATTGGAGTTGCTTCATTTGTTGCTTTGACTGCCAGTCTGCGAACTGGAGAATTTTCTTTGGGAAGCAAGTGAGGAATGATGCATATCTAATATTCTACGCAACAACTCACTGTCTACACACACAAATTTTGTTCCTGATTGGGCTCGATATGTTTCCTAACAAATTCTGTGACTGATCTAATTCGGCTCGTCCATTCCAACCTCATCCTTTTTGACTTTACTTAGTCTCCATCCACAGTGGCACGAAGTGTCAAATTTGGAATTACAGGGCCCTACCCCCGAGGCGGTCACTGTGTATATCTTACACAGTCGACTTCTAATTGCACAGTCGTCTGACACCGTTTCTCCAACAGGCATCAAACACAGGTCCAGTCCTTATACTCGAAAAAAAAATATTCAAAACAGTATTGGATGCGTATTTACGGTTGATATGCAATGGCTTTGAATTTTTTGATTTATACTCCAGATAATTCCTCAGCAGATTTCACACGTGGATCCAAGAGATGGACCGATCCTTCACATTTCCCACACAACAGCTTCACAAAGATTTCATGTTAATTACTCAAGTCTTTCCAGAAGAGGAGATTTTCTGAGATGGTCTTACAGATTGATATCCGGTCCTCAGAGCAGTTGACCTAATCAAATCTCGTGTAGGTGCAAACATTGTTGTTCACACCTCCCTCCAGAAATAGTGACGCTCCAGATGCTCCTCGGCTTTTGACAACGACCAGATCTCAGGTCCAGCAACCAAATCTAAAATCGAGATTAAGGGTCTCATGCTCCATGATCATGCCTGCATGGGACGATTTCACCTCAAGTCTGATCTATCGGCATTTCATTCAAATTAATTCATGTTTTCCTTCGTTGTCGATGCCAGAAAGAAATATCGGCAGCCACCTGTGCAATTCAGATCCACCTTCAGGAGGGAATTAACGCACTCACACTATCAACACGCTAAAAAAAATAGAGGATATAAATATGGCCACCATCCTCCAGACGACCATGACGCTAGCAATCACAGGGTCATCTTTAATGATGAAATATTCAGAGATCCTGTTTCTCACACCTGATCACAGTGAGCACACACCTGTTCACAGTGAGCGCACACAAAAAAAAATTATACATTCGTGATTTTCAATTATGCATTCGTGATTTTCAGCTTTGATACTATGTTAGAAAAATTGAGAGGGAGCAGACATTAAAAACAGAACAAATCACATTTTAATATTTTTATTGATCATAACAATTATAAGTATATAAGACATAAATTACTAACTTCGACACATCTAAATTACTAACTTCGACACATCTAAATCATAACTACAATTCATACATAAAAAATAACATGTAAAATTCATATATAAGAAATAACAACATCATTTTAAATTTGGTAATAACAACTATACATAACATGAAAATATTAATTCCAACAAATATACCACTATTATTTAACTAATTGACGTATGAAGAGGACTCTCAAAAGAAAATGTACGAGTTAATCGATCACTAAAATTTTTATGAATTAATAATTACTTTCTAACCCTGAAGCTATTGGGATAGAAATCAATGGATACAATTCAGGTTGGGTATCCTTATGTGTATTGAGGATTGATGGGAAAGGTCAATTTTTTGACTTTGCCAACACCAGTCAGGAATCCAGAATTCACATAAGTTTGATGTGATATAAGTTAGGTGTTATAGTGTACTTTACATAGTTTTTAAAGAATTATGAGAGATTTTTGTAATGTTGTTGTTCATCAAAGTTATTATTTAATCTGTAGGCATTATTATTATTTTGGTTGTAGATTTGGGGAATATTTTTAACTTTGATTGCTAGAAGTAAAGGCAACTCTCAAATTCCAAAATATTCATAAAATCTCTAATTTAATTAAATTTATAACAAGATCTTTTATTGGGTTAGACTCACTTATTTGTAAGAATTTAAATATGAAAATAAACCCAATCAAGATTAGGGTGGTTTACGTCAACTTAATTCAGTCATGTTACCAACAGTTTTCAAGCTCTAGGTTTATGACGACCCATGGTTTACATGCAGAAAGACTCCAAGTAAATTGGTTTTGATTGCATTGAGAGGCGCTCTATGGTATAGATGTGTAATTTAATGTAATATAAATTGGTTTTGATTGGTAAGAGAGGTACTCTAGGGTAAAGATGTGTAATGTAATTCTCTATAAACATTTTGACTAGGTCAAAAAAAAACTTTAAAATAAAAATAACTTCATGTTATTCACACATGGTATTTACTTATAGTATGAGAACCCATGGTATTGACACGTGGTATTCATTAGAATATGACTTATTTAAAGGGGAAAATTAAAGCAACATAAATCGATTTTAACTCTGGATTTACCTAGGGTAGCAGGGGATCAAATCTCTTGAAATGCAAACCTTTTTTAGAGTGAAAAGAGATTTGATCTCTCTTGGTGCTTGGTAGATCTGGGATTAAGATGGATCTAGGCTGGTGAATAACGAAGCCCTTAAACACTACCACTTCTATAGAAATTTAATAATTCTTCTATAGAAATTTAATAATCCTAACAAAAAAACATATTTGTGACTATAAAAATGACAAGTTAAAAAATATTTAGCAAAAATGTTATGAAATTTTTTTAGAGATATTGTTACATTTGGAAGGCAATGGCCTTGAAGATAAGGTTTATTATTGCAAATAAGTTCCTCGACTCTCGAATTTATCTCTGTTGTTATTTTATTTTATTTTTATTTTTCTCTTTGACGTTAATATGTGCACATTGTCCCCAATGAAATGACTTGTATGTTTTGGATATGCATCAAATTGTTTACAACCATTGTGCTTTCTCTCTGTTTAAATATACTTAGTTTCTCCACCTCAACCTCTGTTAAGATCCCTCGGAGAGTCGTATATTAAGAGGATCTTTCGGAGATCTGTTGGAGAAGAAGCGGGCAAGATCAGGAGGGAGAGACCACTCTGAAGGTTCAGTAGCCAACCCTGTCATTGTTGTTACCGACCACTCGTTATGTATTCATTTTATAGGGTTTATTTAATGGTTGGATCGATTCAACGTATCTATTGAAACAACCAATGCTTTTGGTACCTCTACTTCTTCCTAAACATGGAGTTCCTACATATGGGATTCTATATAAAATTTCAGAATTTTTTGTTTGTTGATTTAAACCATGTTGCATTTAGAATGTATTAATTTCTAGTGTATTGGTTCATAACTTCATACAATTGAATGATGGAGTGTACTGAAACGGTGGTAGAAGCAGTGGCAATGGTGGCAACGTCTACTACTGTAAGACATCGGGAAGGGTGTATACAGAACCTTCAGTGCAGTAAAAACTTGTAGTGTAATGTAGTTAGAACCTATGATTAAAAGAAAGGATATTCTCTTGCAACAAGCTGAGAAAACATTTTAAGATGGCCTTTTAATTTTTTTTGGTTTTTAAAATTAATTATTAAGTTTTGGATGTAAAACAATATGATATGTATCAGGAAATTGATGTTCTTTTATATATTTTACGGTGGGTTTTCTAGCATGGTTTCTACGTTAGATTTTGGGTAAATTAGTGATGTTAGATAACAATTTTTTTAGGGTAAATTAGTGATGCTAGATACCAATTTTTTAGTTTTGGTGAAGAATATGGAAGATATCACCTTCATTTTATTTGGAGAAGACAACGACTTACAACGACCAATCCACCACATGAGGTGAGCATGCACCACATGAGGTGAACATGCATTTATGTTATAGATTTTTATAATACCAATAGTGTATTCTTTAATTTCTGGAAATATATTTTTATTGGTCTTACTTTTATTTTAGATGATAAGCCTATAGAATTAAAATTTTGATATTGTGTTGATTTCATTTTCCATATTATATATCTTTTCTTCTGCAATTTATTATAAAATAAATACTAAATTTAAATAAAACAAATCTATTATATATCACTTAGTCAATCTAAAATTATATGCATACCATTTACTTAATAAAAAAAATTAGATTTTTGAAATTTGATAAATAAATAAATTAAAATTTTAAAAATAAATCTTTTAAATGTTAAGGTGGTTAGAATAAATCTGACTTGGTAATAAAGTCAATTCATTGTTGTTGTCTAGATTTTTGGGTAACCCGTAATTTTCCCTTAGTATTGTAAACCTATATAAAAGCGCGATAACACAATTATTAATCGTGACATATATGAAAGCGCGATAACACAATTATTAATTGCTTTTGGGCCACTCTAAGGAATTGATGAAAGGAAGGAAGATATTGTAAAAATGAAGAAAAGTTTGTTCATCTCACCATTTCTACATGAATGTTACCCATATGGGTGAATTACATCTTTTTTTATGTGAATATGTATTTGAGGTGAATCACATAAAAAAATTTGTCATAAGAATTTATTATGATTTATAGTTTTTAGTAGGTAAATATAGAAATTTCTATTATTAAAATAAAGTTTACATCAATGAATACAATGGAGATATAGACTAGAAGAAGGCCATACTAATATTGAACCATAATAGAAGAAAGTAGCTTCATCATGAAAATTACATACATGTACGAAGAAAAAAACCAGAGAAATTACGTGCCCAAATAAAGAGACGGTGCCCACGATAGAACTTCCATCAACCTTAGAATATTCATAAGCATATAAACACTAGAAAAGAACAAACATGATAGTATATAGGAACTGAAATATACATTGGAGCATAAAGTCCACGACCTGTTTATTGAAAACCCAACAAACAAGACCAAAACACCATCGCCAAATAGACATGTGCAAAACCATTGCCAAAATACGAAAACACAATCACCAAACAAACACGTGCATAACCATGACCAAAATTGATGGTAGCCATGATGTGTGTATAACTTGGATCATATGTGTGTCGAAATAAAGTGAAAATTCAAGTATTTTCTTCTAAATATCCATGATCAAAAGAGAACAGAACAAGAGTGTGCCCACTATGAGCAAGAGGATCCGTGAGGTCTCCTAAACCAAGTCCAAAATCAGAACCGATTCAACCTTTTCCAAGCAAGAGTCAACATTGTTGAGACAAAAGAGAATGTTATGAACAATACATTTAATATCCTCTAGATAGGAGAAGTCATTATAAGTCTCAAACTTCTTTTACCTAAACATAAGTCGTAAGAAGGTTGAAGTTTGTTGATTGAGATCAATGGAACTGAGGAAATGCAATCTTTGCTTGTGAAATTGACCCAAATTAGGAAATCATTTAACTCTAAAACCCACAATATCATAATATAAGGAATATGGACAATCACCAATTTCCAGGTCTTCTAGGAAGAGAATTTCATGAAGAAATTCCAAAGGAATGACATCAAAAGTTGAAGCCACAGAGTGATAGGAGAAGGGTCTGGAAGGGTGAGACCTATGCCGCACATTAGAGGAACCACCACCATGTCGACTAAGCATACATAGGCAAGGTGTCATGAAGACTTAAGAGGTTAGACAATAGGAAAAACTAGAGGAAGAGCAATGCCCAAAAAATTAAACAAAAGCACAAGGAGGGGGACACTGGAACCCAGATCTAAAAACTACAACATCGTCCCCAAAAAACCACTCAACAGGACCAAGACCCAAGCAATTGAGAAATCATAAACACACACTAAAGGAGGACCCTAACTTCCAGCGATCCACAAAAAGAGGTTGTAGCGAGACCACTAAACACACTAACACCCAATGTAGTTGAGAACAATGGTTCCAATTACATACCTTCTGAGATTGACAACACATATAGTGAAACCAACATCGCCATAAGGTGACCAGAACAAGAGTTGGGCAAACATAGACCTCGAGACAATTCACCAAAAATAGACTATCCTCCCTTAGACCGAGTGAATGACATAAAACATGAGGGAAAAAGGATGCTTCAGACATTACTTATTTACCAAATCAATTTCACCACCAATAACTAAAGCCAAAAGCAAAGTAGGAAAACATCTAGTAGAATTGCCACATAGATATTTTCCAAAAGAACAAATGATCCAGCCTAACCATAAAGACACCATAATAGAGTTTAAAACACCATTAAAAAAGAGAGGGAATACCAAGAATAAAACTAGCAACCACCACCAACTATAAAAGGAATACCTCTCAAAACCAAATAATCGAGAGCTCACTAGAAAATGAATTTACACCAATTCTAATGCCCCACAAGCCAGGAGCAGAATCATACTGAATATCGTCCAACATATCAGGTGAGAACAGGTAATAAAGCTTGAGGACAACGTGGAGAAACTACCCTCAACTCCCTGTGGCCTCCCTCTAACATTCCTCTAGTTGAACCAAGGAATTATACCCGATATGGTACACACCCCAAAAAGAAATGACATTAAATACTTACAACCATCGCATGAGATCCATTAACCAGGCGGTATACTCACATAGATCCCGACAATGGCTCTCCCACATGTTCACAGTCTCTTCAGAAATGAGAGCATGCAAAGATTACCTATCAGTTGGGCCAGAGGACATAGGCCAAATCTCATCCAAATTTAAGTTTTGATATCAATAGCCCATATCAGCTAGATAATCCACTACCTTATTACCTAATCAAAACTTATGTTGAACACAAACACACTCAAAGGAGCCTAACAACCATGTAATATGTTCAATAAGACCTTCTAATCTCCAACTTGAAATAACCTTTCAAGGTGGTTATCCATTGATTATTTTTTGAAGACATTGAATGACAATAAGAGAATCACCATCCAGTTGAAGGAGCTTAAACACCTCTCGTACAACAACTTGAAGCGCTTTAACCAAAGCCATGAATTCTGCCATAATATTACTCCCAAAACCACATGACATAGCATAAATTATGAGAGGTTGGGAATGATCATCTCTATAGATCCCACCAGCACCTGTAACTCCAGGATTACCTTAGGAAACCCCATCAAAACTTAATTTGATGAAATTTTGAGAAGTAGGCACATAGAAGGCATTGGAAGAAGCAAGAGGGGTGGGAGAAGGTTGTTGATCTAAAACACCCATCGTCTTATTTAAATTTAAGGCCCTCAAGATCTCTAATTCCATCACATCATCTACCCAAATCTTCAGAAGACCAAGAAACCACCAATATAGATTCAATGAAGTTAGAGAGAACCAATACCATCAGGAAGCGTTCAAGTCGTCATTTGTGACATAAAATCTGTGAATTGTGCTCTTTCCATAAGTTCCAAAGAATAAATCCCATAAGACAAAACCATGCACGAATGAATATAGGATTATGGAAGCGTTTATAATTCCATTGCTCTAGAAATTAAGAGAAGCTCTCGTTGTCCAAGAAATGACTATGAAATAAAGAAAGGAAGTGAGACCAGACCACTTTTGCATAACAACGAGTGCAAAAAAGATGTTCATTTATCTCTTCATCCTGACCACAAAGAAAACGTAAGGATGGGCCTTCAAAACCTTTTTGTTGGAGGCAATCCTAAGTTAAAGGGCATTGCCATGCTGTCAACCAGAGAAAACAAGTGATCTTAGGCCCATAAATCCTAGACCATATTGCCTTCCAAATGGAAACACGATCATCTGACTCTGAATCAGAGAGGAGTAAATAGGTTTCTTTAAGAGTGAATGAGCCTTGAGGAAGATGACCCCAGCGAAGTATATTGTCATCGGAAGAACACCTAATCTTTCTTGTCTCTAGATTTGTGCCTATTATATTTATATATATCTCTCTTTCTTTATAATGATTGGCTTCAACACTTTCAAGTTAATAGAGTGGCCTAGGGACTTCTCATAAGGATAGAGGCAACAGTTAGATACTCATACATACAAAGAAATACATCAATAAGATCAAATGAGAAGATTTACTAGTATAAATTTTATCTACTATTAATTTTCAAGATTTATGTTTATAGGTGTGCATATATATTTTAATCAATCACTTGTTAGTTAATATAAAATTTATAAGAGAGGAAAATATTTTACTCAATGACCTAAAACTATAATTTCATATAAAAAATTAAAGATTAAAAATAAGTTTTATTATAATTAATGATTGTGTTGAAAATCTCTTTAGCCCATTATTTGTGTCTTATCTGGAATATGTTATATATATATATATATATATATATATATATATATATATATAACAATTCAAAAAAATTAAAATTAAAAACAAAAAAATAAAGACAAAGTAAAAATTTACTTAAGTTAAAATAATGGTAAGATAGATGTCATGTCATTACATTAAATTCTATTTCTAAATTAGAGAAGTCATATTAATATTAACCTAATAAATTTAAAGAAAATAATATATAAAAACTAAATCTATGGTAACAAAATAATTAAGTGATAATATTATCCTATATAAAATAAGTTAGAAATAGATCATATTCACTTTAATTCTAATAATTAAGTGATAATATTATCCTATATAAAATAAGTTAGAAATAGATCATATTCACTTTAATTCTAAATATTATATATAAATTAATAATGGTTATCTATATAAATGTTATTTATATAAGTTAGAAATAGATCATATTCACTTTAATTCTAAATATTATATATAAATTAATAATGGTTATCTATATATATATAACATTTAAATATTATGATTCATGAAATTTTATCATAACCAATATATTAATTTATCAAACTTATATAACCAAAACCACTTTAATTTTAATAATTCAATATTATTTAAACTTTAATATCTTAATCATATTAACTGAACCTTAATAACTCTAAAATAATAACTTAATAACACTACATTTATCTATATATACATTAATATTTTAATTAAATTATATTAAAAAATAATATATATATATATATATAATGTTATTAATATATTATCATAAAGTAATTAAGGTTTCACTAATATAAATAATATATTAAAATTTAAATACAATAAAATTATTAAAATTAAAATTATATTAAAATGGTTGTCGTTAATAAACTTGGTTAATATATCTTTAACCATAACAAATAATCATGAATTATTTAATGATAATTAAAGTCAAACATATATATATAACTGAAATAATATAAACATAAACAAAATAATATTTAAACATAAATCCTTTGATTAACCTTGTGGGCCATGCCTGTGCGCCCGACCCAATTGCCAAGTTTCCTAGATACAAGAAAAGCAAAAATACCCTATATTAAAATAGAGTATTAAATTATATTAAAATTATAACTAATACTTTAATATATTAAACTATGTCATTAACATATTAATATATTAATACGTATTTAACATATATTAAATTATTTATTTTGTTTTAATATGTTTTTTAATTTTTCTATACTATATCAAAACAGAGCGTTAAATTAAATTAATTTTTATTATTATCTTAATATAATAATAATAATTGTAAGTTCAAGGCCAAGCTAAAGTCAAATTAGAGTTTGTAATTTTTTTGGATGTATGAATTTATTTATTTTATCGAATTTAAAAGTATTTTTTATAGAATTTAAAAATAATTTTTTTTTTAATCTTTTTTTCAATATAAATTTATACTTTCTCAAAAAAAACACATACTCTTAACTATTAATCTATTATTTAAATTATATCCTTGACATCTTAATATATTAATAATTCTTTAATAATCTATTAAACTGTATATTTTATTTTAACCTATTTTTTAATATCTTACTTAAATTATGTTAATACATCTTTTTAATATTTTTGGTTAAATAGTGTTAATACATGTTAGGGTAATATTATTTAATAATGTTATATAAATAGTTTGTATTTTAAGGCCTTTTTCAATGAAACTCATCTGTGTTTTTCAATTTCAAATAAATGATCAGCCTTCTAAAGAGGTAAGAGTAATTGTAGGTAGTTTTGTATATCGCATTGACTATTTAATAATGTTATATAAATAGTTTGTATTTTAAGGCCTTTTTCAATGAAACTCATCTGTGTTTTTCAATTTCAAATAAATGATCAGCCTTCTAAAGAGGTAAGAGTAATTGTAGGTAGTTTTGTATATCGCATTGACTTGTATGCAGAAACCAATCATTTGAAATATGTATAATTTTTCTTCAATCTGATTTCATATATGTAGTTTGCCATTTTCTGATAATTGTCAAATATGAGGCAAAGTAAGATGTACTACAAACCGTTTAAAAACGATAGAAATATTTTTTGGTGCAACCTAAAGCACTTAAATGAATAGATTTATGTAGTTGATGCATATATTTATATAATATTTGGCTTCAATTCTAGTGCAACATTTATTGTTTTAGGAAAATAATTAGAAAAGGATTTTTATTATAAAAATATAGAAAGACTTGTATGGTATTGTTTAAAGTTTTTTTTTTCATTTTTCCATGACAACAAAAATTATATATTTCTTTAGAGTTTATTTTTTCAATTTTTCCATGACAACAAAAATTATATATTTCTTTAGAGTTTATTTTTTCAATTTTTCCATGACAACAAAAATTATATATTTCTTTAGAGTTTATTTTCACTGTAACATTTAGATATTCTCTTTTAATGAATGTAACATTTAGATATTTTCTTTTAATGAATTGAACTGGATTTTTAAAATAATTTTTATTATTATTTATTCATTAAAATATTAATTAGATATTTATAAATAAATAAATAATATGAGTTAATCATTGGTTTTAATATTTAAATTCATAACTGTAAATGCTATTAAATATGGAAATAAAGTTCATATAAAGTGATAGAAGTAGAAGGCAAGAGTTAACGAGCCTGCCATAGGGCATTAAATGCCCGCTTAGCTGCAAGCTCGATAGCCCGATAACATGCGCGCCAGCCGTGAGTCGATAAATAAAAAAGGAGTTGTCTATAATGCGAATTTTTGGAGATTCCGGTGACGGAATCCGGCAGAAGAAATTGAGGTTAAATCTTGATTTGTTGCAATTAAAGTGGTTTTTTAACTGCATATTTGGATTCAGCACCCTGGAAAACCTCTGGGACACTTTGATTGTGCATAAACTAGCTATCAAACTTGCGATTCCAATAAATTTCTGCCGGATTTTGACCGGAAAAACTCACCTGAAAAGCTTCCAAAAAGTCGCATTATAGACAATTGCAATAAAAAATAAGCGCGATGTGTTATCCGGCTATCAAGCTTGCAGCTAAGCAGACATTTAATGCCCTATAGCAGACTCGTTAGCTCTTGTCGAAGTAGAATAGGGTGTTTCCATAAAACCTAGCCGCCCCCACCAGATAGACGCTAGATTTCATGTTAACCGAAATCATCATTCTCTAATATGCACAAACTTTGAGGCCTATCCATAAATTATTTTGGATAACAGGAATCATTAGACTAGAACGTCTAAAAACCATGCATTTTTTAGTAGTATGTAGTATTTCACTCATGAACGATATAGAATAGTTAGCAAATTCTAGTTCGAATTATTTGATTCGGTAAGGGAAATTAGGTTTCTTAAAATTTAATACCGAAAAAATTCGGAAGTATAATTTTTATTAATATTTAAATATATTATTTTTATACTATTTTAAAAAATTTATGAGTTTTTGATATTTGTTTATCTAAGAAAAATATATTTGAACGTTAGGGTGAATGGTTAGATATTTCATGAAAGAACTAACCACATGGAATTTGCTGCGAAGTCCTTCTCCATTCGGGCGAAAGTGCCCACGACCATGGTTGTTGAATAAACAATAATTAATGTTAACAAAAAAACCTCTTTATTTCGAGGGTTGTTAAAACTTAAGACATTATTTCTATGATTATTATGGGAAGGCATTAGTAATCAAACGCATTATTATTTTGATGGTAAGGTTTTAAATTTATATTTTCACAGGGTTAAAAGACTTTAGTTTATTCTTAATTATAATTGGTTTATTTTAATTAATTTATTATCATAATTTTTAATTATTTTATTTTTCATAGATATCTACATTTAGCATATAATTTTTTATATAATTAATTCAAAATCTCAAAATAATTTTACTCATAAAAATCTCTATTATATTTATTAGTATTTATTTAATTAACCTATTATAATTTATTTTTAATTAATAAGAAACATTGAAAAATTCTATGATATTAGAAGTTTATTAATAATTTAACTAATATGGTTTTAAAAATAAAATTCTTAAATATAAAATAAAACCATTTTAAAAATATTTACAAATTATTAAAGTAAAAAAAATAAAAAAATAAAAAATAACTAACTTAATTTATAGACTACCTTGATCAAAATGAAGAACAAAGTTGATGAAGATTGAGATGAGAATTCTTTTAAAGTAAGCAAATTTAGTATAAAAGCTACCTTGATTAAAATGAATTACGAATTCGGTGAAGACTTAAAATTGTAGATTGTAGAAAATACTCCTTTGGCACAGTATGGGGACGAATTACTTTATTAAGTTAATGTTGATTTTGATTTTACAGCGATGGATATTAATAATAGTTTTCTAATTAACTATAGAGAAATCGATCATTTTTAATTAATTATAAAAAATATGATATAAAAATTGATAATTTTTAATTAATTATAAAAAAGACGATATAGAAAAATAATTGGCACTTAAACTATAAATTTATTTTAAAAATTATTTTCATTGAAATTTGGTGAATTTTCTATTTTATTAGAAGGTAGAAATAGATTCAACACCATCAAAAATCCTATAGACACTCAAAATCTTGAAGTTTGACAATTGTAATCTAAATTTCTCAAAATTTCTACCAGATTTTAGCAAAAAGCACGCCAAAATTTCCACCATTCGTAACTTCGATAAAGTACTCTAAAATAATTTTATTATAATTAATTAATAAATGCCTAAAGTTGTCTTTAGTGACAGATTGTGCAAAAAAAAAAAAAAACTTGGATGCAATAAAATAACAAATGGTTTAGTAAATGGGGTTTGCTTGAACACGTGCCCCATAAACAAGAAAGAGATAAAAACTTTTGTTATGGATAAGTTCCACGAGCATACTTGGGATAAGGAACTAGGAAGAAAGAAAAAGTATTATATTGAAGTATCTAATCCCACTCATAGTCATCAACCAAAAGCATACATAGAGGCCAATTTCTCTTGGAGAGCCAAAATCGTATTTCTCAGTTAAGGACAAATTATCTAATTCTCATCAACTCCGTTGAGAAAAAAAGTATTGGAAAAATCCAAAAAAAGTGTGGGAGGAAAGAGTATGCACCTTTTATTCTTCCAAAAAAATAGAAATTATACAAATATACTCGCAGTTACAAAGATCATTCATGCTACCCTAATGGCATCCCCTCATTAGCACATACATACTTTACATGGACACAAACACACTTTATAGTGTAACAAAAATTATTGCGTAAATTTGGACACAGAGACACTTTATATTATAACACAAATTAATGCGTAAATTTGTAAACTGCTCGTAATTTTTAAAACCCAGCCAGTTATTCTACTTTGTCCGTATCTTATAAAAAGCGGTGCAAAAATCATCCTCACTACGGATGCTCCCAACGTACTATTTCCCTAATATCTACCATGTCAACCCTAGCAATCCTGTCATGTCAACTGTTGACATTGCGGGGGTAGGTTAGTCATTCCGTCAACTCTGTCATGTGAAGTGTTGAGATTTCGGGGGTAGGTTAGTCATTCCGTCAACTCAACCGATGAGATTTCCTTTTCATGGCAACGGCCCTCGCTCAAATCAGCCGTCGAGATTTCGTTTTCATGGCAACGGCCCCGCTCACCTCAACCGTTGAGATTTCGTTTTCATGGCACCGGCCTTGGGAGAGTCGTAATTCAATTGAGAAGAGCAGGCCAAGAAAGCAATTAAAACGAGAGATCTATGCCAGTAATATCATTTGTCAGATAAAATTAATTCATTCCTCTCAATCACCGAGATAAAAATTAATTCGGAGTTTAGTTTTATATTTATTTCCTCATTAAAACTATTAATTTTTTTTTTAATTAATATTTTATTTTATCAAAAAAGGTTTATGGCTGTAGCGATTTCTCTATGTATTTCTTGGGCTACCAAGGCTCCCAAAGATCAGTCTTTCCTAAATAAACTTTAATCCAAAAATAAGTCATATAATTAGATTTGGATTACAACCGTCCTTATTATTAGATTGTCTAAACCATACATAACAAAGAATTAAAAAGGTGACACACAAGAGAATCATTCAAACTCATCAGATGAAATGGGAGCTGGGTCTCTAGCATTTGATCTCGGAAGTAGTGTTAGAGTCACATTGTAAGTGTCCTTCCACATGGGCAAGCCTTGCATCCAACTTATCCGTGGTGAAGTGTTGATTCCTCAATATTCTTTTAATGTCTTCCGAGGAAAAAACATTATACCTCTCAACTTGTTTGTCCTTCAAAAACAACCCTAGCAGAATTTTCATCTGCAAGTGTAATGCGAGTGAATCCAAATACTTCTTCGGTCGCCTTGTGTGACCAGGGTCTAGAATCCATGTAGATACCTCATTCACAATTTCATAATTTGAATGGGATTGTCTCTCCACCCCAACTTGGGTTTCCGGCTTGTGAATTTCTCTTCTTGTCTCAGATGGCACAACATTGAAATACATAGCAGTAGAATCTTGGGTGAAAAACCTCGCTCTACACTGCCTTGCGGGCTACTTGCCCCACCCCCTGCCTACAATGCATGCATTGCTTGGGTGGTATGAAGGGAGAAGAGGTTTCACACCTGTAGCAATTGCTATAACTTCCACAACTTGCAACGAAATAGGAGAATTCACCAACCACAACTCCCCCAAGGCTTTCACACCACCCTACAAATTCATCTCTTGGAATCATCAAATAGACCATGCCACTTGAAGGGCTCACCATCTCAACCCCCACATAAGTAGATACTGCCATATCGTTACCCAAATAACCTAACACAAAGCCAAAAACAAAGTCACGATTTCTGGATGGAAAACTTTACAGTAAAATCTTAGAATAAGGATATACCAAGAGCATGGATGGAGGCTTAAACAAGCCCCAAATTTTTCATTAAGAACCCCTAGACTAACAAAGAATTCAAGCACAGTCATTCTAATACCAAACTTTCTCAACAAAATCATGAAATAAATCGAGTTGAGATAGCTAGAGAACAAACACAAGCATTGCTCATAACCCTCCCAATCCACAGAAAGGATTCCAGAAACCCCAAACCAATGAACCAAAAAAACAACACAGAAGAAAAATAGGATGAGGGAGAAAAAGACTTGCACCGCCTCACAAGGATTGAAGGAGAAGTGCCTCCACAGGCCACTGACATCCGAGAACAAAATCCATGGCATAACTTCCACACACCTAACTTCAGCACCCTTCCACCGCCGCATCCACAGTTCCTTAACAAGCCAATAACCCACCATCACAACACCGAAATCACCCATAGAGAGATTTAACTCTGCAGTAGTGTACAAGACTCCCGCCAACAACAGGAAGTCGAGGTCTTGATGTTACCTCCGCCCCTCTCGTCTTTGCAAAATGCCCTAAAAGCCATCACAAGAGCTAATTTATAACAAAAGGTGGCCATCTAGTGCCATCCATGTGGTTACATGATGGGGAGAGTCGTGCCCCTTGATCATAAATGCCCATCACATCCCGAGATGAAAAGTTCATCCCAAAAAAACCGATATCCATGCCATACACACCCCATCGAGGATAATGCTATTTAATTCTTAAAAGAATCATCCTCTCTACTTAATTTCCTTAACAAAAAATTCCTTAAACCCTTAACAAAAAATTCCTTAAACTTATAGTTCGATTTTTGTAAGCACAATGAATTATTTATGACTTTCATAAAGCACAGTGAATTATTTATAGTTCGATTTTTGTAAGCACAATGAATTATTTATGACTTTCATAAAGCACAGTGAATTATTTATGACTTTCATAAACCGGCACGACAGGATAACGAGTGGCATAAAAGAGAGTGCAACAAATTACACCATCTTTGAAATTTTTACTTATCAAGTTTTTTGTAATCACACAAATTCTTACCAGCTATGAAGACATGTTAACAAATTATACAAAATAAAGTATTTCTATGTCTAAAGGATTTTTCGTGTTTGGTGTTTTTTTTGTTTTTTTCTTCTTTGTAGTTCAAGGACCCTAAACCCTAAATATTGGTGATTACTATGTCTGATTCACACGTTGATTTCGATTTTAAGGGTGTCCAAAGAATTTTCTGGTTGGTGGTCACCAAAGATTATCAGTGATAACTATATTGAAATCTACTCGAAAAGATTACTTCTTACTTTAACCATTCAAAAAGATTACTTCCTACGAATTCAACCACTAAACCTGACCTCAAAAATATCCGGATAATTAAACTCTTAACCTCTCCATCAAAAATGCTTCAAATATTGAGACTTTACAAACTAAACCAACCCTTGAGACTTTACAAACTAAACCAACCCTCGAGGACGTTTTTTCTGTATTATATTTACTTCTCATAATTTATAATCATGGGAAAAGTGGCCTAGTTTGGTTGCGTTAAATGTATATTTGTTAAGTAGATTTGGTTGGTTAGCACTAAAATTTCGAGACTATGTTCATATTCTCTTGTAATGATAGAGTAGAGTAAGAGATTAAATTAATAATGTTATAATAAATATTTCAATAATATTCATTATTTGATTTATAATAAAAAAAATTAAATACATTTTGATATAATAAATTAATGTAATCATATAAATTAAATAAGTATCAATTTATAATAACAATTAAAATATTTTGTAAAATATTATTATTTGATTTATGCTCTAAAATTTACTAAATACAATTTTTACACAATAAAGTAGTGCAATTATATAAATTAAATACGCATCAATTTATTATAAGAATTTAAACACTTGTGTCCTAATACATTTAATATTGTCTATATTTAAAAAAAAAACATAAGATTTAAAATTTTATTTTTATTTCTTTTGTTGGCTTGACCCAAGGGGATTTGAACATTGAATCTCATCATTTACATAATACTTCATATCATGGCGATTACCAATTCACATAATACTTCATATCATGGTGATTACCAATTTAGCTTCTCGTGTGGGATACTTTTATTTTAAATTATTATTATTATTATCATAAAAAGAATTATATACAAGTTAAAGATATATATTTAAAAAAATGTAACCAGAAAAACATAATAAAGCAATAATAAACAATAAGAGTTCAATGCCATAAATAAAAACTAAATGGAAACTAAATCTAACATTTGTTAATATGACATTGTTCTTAACTAAATTGAAAAGTAAAATGGGCATAACTACCTTTGGGATAAATATCAACCCTCTATCTATGACTATTACTAGTGCATCAATATAAATTAAATGGCTGGTAAACACCAATAGACATCAATCCATGATAAGCATCAAATAAAAATATTTTCATAGAGAAAAATATCTTATATATTATATAAAAAAAAATGATAAATACAAAAGTGTTGGTTTAAGGTACAAATACTATCTTAACCACACAATCAATTATTTGAGAAAATATCTCAACCAAAAACTAAACTAGGAGCTATTTTAGTTGGACTAAATCTCTCAAATTCAACTAACTAACAATAAAAAAAGCTCATGTAACAATTACATTTTATGATGAGTAACACCATTCAATATGCAGAAGAAAAATTATCTCTAACACCCTCCCTTAATGAGTTCTTATCTTTGATTTTCTTACTTGGAAAAGTCTTGCATCTCTAATCATTTACGAAATCATGCAGAGTAAACTCCATCTAGTTGTCTCATAACCTTTGTAAAGGTGTAGTTAGCAAGATGAATTCCTAAATTCCATTCCTAAACTCCCAGATAATTGATCTCGTGAATTCAATTACTAAGAAACATCCACAAGATGTCACATAATATCATTAGCAGATCTCTCTCACGTCTTCAACAACTAATGATGGATCCTTCCCTAGATCCACAACTTCCAAACTAACTAGACAACCATCCATGCTAAGTTTTACTTCCACACGATCTCTTGAAGATATAGTTTCTTTAGACCACAATCAATTCCCTATTTGTAATAAATGAACTAATAGTCATTCTATGAACATGCTTCCATCTACTGAGATACATGGGTGCCAACTGTTGTACTCACCTGTTATTTAGAAAAATAGTATAGATATAAATGCACTCTAGTTAGTGTTATAACATGACCCCTTTATCTAATTTTGAAAATCCATCATCATTTATTTCACAAACTCACAAGCACACAAGCATCACAAATCTTAACTCGCTATAGAATATATAGACACAACTAGTGGTAGTTTTCTTACGACACTATGTTCAACAATAAACACAAGCAATTCGACCACATCACCCTGCTTGAATATCACTGTTATGAAACCAACTCACAAAAAGATAGAAAAGAGAGATCCATGCCTTAGAATTTAGCCTCTTCGAGGGGGCAACCTCCTTTACATTACATAAATGAGAAATTCTTCGATGATACAAATGAAAAGACCTCCTTTCTATATATAGGAGTCTAAGGGGTCATAACATAATCAGAGACATAACAATAATAATGTAAGGGCACAATAATAACAATAGTGGGATTCTATGGGGCAAATAGTAACAATATGGGCACTACATGGGTACATCAATATAATCAGTGGGTTGTACTAATAACAATAAGGGGTTACACTAGTAGTATAGGGGCCTAACATGCCCCTCTCCTTCAAAAAGTGTTGTCCTCAACGCTTGAGTAGTTCTTGATGCTTCTGTATAAAATTCTTGTCCTCCCATGTGGAATCTTCAGCGGGTAAGTTCTTCCACTTGATGAGATACTCTAAAATTGATTGATTTCGTAGCTGTCAGGTTCTTGTTTCTGTGACTGCTCCAAGTTCCAATATGATTTTTGGTTCCTCTTCAATTTTTGGCAATATTGTTTGAATTGGGATCTTTTGCAACTTTTGAATAAGTGGCCATACTTCTTCATCCTTCTTCCATTCATCCCTTGCTTCGTTTATCCAATCTGGTTGGATAATAGAAATAGCACAAAACAATGCTTCCACATCCTCATCCTTGAAGAGTCTTCCCATTCGGTAAGGTTGCCATTTTTTAAGTGCATGTAGTATTTCCAACATTTCCTTCTCATAAATAGCTTGCTTGAGATGTAGCAGTAAAAATACCCAATCACCTACATCAAAACATTTTTCACTATGATGTTGATCTACATGTTGTTTCATTTGATTTCGCACCGAAGTGGCGTTATCCTTTAAAAGTTGGAGAACTTGTTGTTGATGCTCGATGTGATCTTTCACTGCTTGAACCTTTTTATTCTTGATATGTCCTTTTATCTCTAGAGTTTGAGGAGTGGTAATTTCTTCCAATCCTTTACAAGATATGGTCGAATTCATTTCTTGATGCTCGATGTGATCTTTCACTTCTTGAACATTTTTCTTCTTGATATATCCTTCTATCTTGATAATTTGAGGAGTGGTAATTTCAACCAATGAATTACAAGATATGGTTGGATTCATTTCTTGTTTCTCGATGTGATCTTTCACTTCTTGCACCTTTTTCTTCTTGATATGTCCTTCTATCTTGAGAGTTTGAGGATTGGTAATTCTTGCCAATGCTTTACAAGATATGGTCTTATTCATTTCTTCTTTCTCTGGGTTGGGGTCCTGGCATATATCTTCTTCTTTTGATGTCTCTTGATCCTTTCTTCCTCCTCTTCATATTCTATATAAAATAATTTCTTCTCAGCACACTTATGACCTTTAGTGCATTTGCTATCACAATTGTAACAAAGCCCTTTTTCTCTTTTTTCTTCCAATTGTTGTGGTGTAACCCTTGTAGGTTGTGGAAGGCTAGGAGAAACAACACTTCCATCTTTATAGTTGTGAGGGGTATGCTTCCTAGTTTCCATAATTTTGCTTTCCACTATGTCAGAAAGCCCTTTTACTCTTTCCAATTGTTGTGGTGTTGCTCTAAAGAAGGTGTTGCTCTTTGTATCCTCATAATGTGTTATCATTTCCTCCGTGAAAATTGACCACGTAACAAGTTGTTTACAAGAACAAAGCCCTTCATACCATAAAAATTGATCCGGTTCTAAATATGAAGATGCAATAGATACCTTTTGTAACAGTGGTACACCATGTAGATCAAAATATTGCTCCATTTGAAGTATCCAATTTACCAGATTCTTGCCATCAAACTTCTTCATCTTGCTTTTTCTTGATTTTAGGAGCTCGATCTTGAAACGACTGTAACTCTGTACTTTTGGATCTTTAAGTTCTGAAATTGTGACCTGTTGTAGCCCTCTATTTCCTCTTTCCAATGCCACCAGTCTGATCCAAATTGGATTCTCCAAGGAAGAGTTATGGAAAATCTCCCAATATGACCTGATTATAGACTAGTTCAGTAGAGTGAACTTGTACGACGTGCCACGAGTCCCTGTTTCGACCTTTGGCTCTAAAAATATATATAAAAGAAGCTATAGTCCATCCTCTTTCTATAACTTCTTACGAAATTTCAATCCGATGCTCAGAGAGAAAGTTATGACGATTTTCCCCAGGTCACCTGTTTGGAATGTAATTCAAGAGTCTGCAAAAAGACCAACGTCTAAGATCATATCTCCTCAAATATAGCGTGAAAAGCTTTGAAATTCAGACCCGAGCTTCAGCGCGATGTATTCTCAAATGTTTTTGTTTTTAGCTTCTGAAACATCGCAGAAAAAAAGTTATAGCGAAAATGCCACGATGACCTGTTTGGAGGGGTGAAACCCTAGAATCCAAAGCTCTGATACCAAATGTTATGAAACCAACTCACAAAAAGATAGAAAAGAGAGATCCACGCCTTAGAATTCAGACTCTTCGAGGGGGCAACCTCCTTTACATTACATAAATGATCAATTCTTCGATGATACAAATGAAAAGACCTCCTTTCTATATATAGGAGTCTAAGGGGTCATAACATAATCAGAGCCGACATAACAATAATAATGTAAGGGCACAATAATAACAATAGTGGGCTTCTATGGGCCACAATAGTAACAATATGGGCACTACATGGGTACATCAATATAATAAGTGGGTTGTACTAATAACAATAAGGGGTTACACTAGTAGTATAGGGGCCTAACAATCACAAATCCGTGCTTTCAACTTTTTGTACATACATTACATATGATATGAAGAACCCCATAGATGCATATGCCTCCATTGGGTATAGAGACAAAGATATCTCTTTTGACCATAGAATACACTATCCATACATGTGCATTGAGAAAATTGAACATAAGAATGTTGAAAAGGGATTTTGTTGGTCATAAAAGGACCTGCAACAATTGGCAGCACAATGTTCACCACAACAAGAGTTGGTTTTTCCTTTCTAAAATGCAACACAACATTCTCTACTAGTGTTTTCATCAATGTGTAAAACTGACCATGGTATTAATGCACAATAAATAAGTGAACGTGAAGTTTGGTGTATGAGCATCTACAAGTCAAATTCACCTTTTACCTTCTTAGGTTAAAATATCATTCACTAAGGGAGTTGGTTCTCTGATCTATTTTGAAGGGTAGTTTTTTTCCCTATATCATTTAAATTTGTAATAATTAACATTATTTTAGATATATTCTAGAATAATCTAAATTGTTATAGGTTAGTCACGTGTTATTTTAGTTTCTATGTTTAATGGATAAATTTTGGATTTGGTTAGGGAAAGTAGGAATTAGATTTGGTTTTTTGTATTATATATGATCTCCATTAAAAGAGCTTTGTCATGAAATCAAGAGAGAGAAATTCAAGAGATCAGATTTGTATACAAAGGTAACCAAGCATGATTGTATAATTCATGTGTTTCCCTTTTCCTTCAAGTTTTCATACAATTGAATCAATAATGAATTCATGTATGTTTTACAAACCCTGCTTATGTGAAAAATATTTGTGCTCTTGTAGGATCAATGAGTTTTATTGCAAGGTGAAAAAATAAGCACCAAGAGGCAAGCAATCATAGATCAAAGACCAAGGCTAGAGTCTTTGTGATATAGGAACATGGGTGTATTAGACAAAGAACATATCTCAATTTGTTGATAAATACCAAAGTTTAATGTCAAGCCTATGCTAGTCTATGTTTGGCTTCCAATCATTGGAAGAAAATAAATATTGGAAATTAAGTGTGGGCACAATCCAATAACATCACTTTAGCTAAAGGATCCAAGAAAAGAAACATTCCTGACATTTACAGTCTTGATACCACCACCACCCTATAAGGAGAGCATAAAAGGACTGTGGGAAAAAATGTCTATGAGCAGAGGGCAGTGTTATCAATTAGCGAGCTCAAAATATGGAAGCCTATTCCATAAATGTTTATATCTATCTTCACCACCCAACTGGAAGGTTCCAAAGGTTGAGGAATTCTGATAAGTGGAGGGTGGTTCAATCAGTTAGTAGTCTTGATAGACTACCTTTTTCACGGTAACTATAGTCTCGCTATTTCCATTGGAATGTGGTAGGGAGTGTGGAAGTCGAAATATCTATTCACCTCTTTCAAATTAAATAAATAAAGAGCTTATCATTGACTAAAAGATGTACTAGCCCCATCTGACTGGACAATTTATCACAGTGCTAAGCTACGTGGGTAATTATTCTTAGCATCGACAAGAAAGGAAATTTGGGGCTTAAGGCAAAGTAAGATAAATTTGGAATTATTTTTGTTATTAGTGCAAATTCAAAGAAAAAAAGGAAGATGGAAGATCAACAAGGACCAGATAAAGGAGTAGGTTGTGGCATGCCTATAGAAAATGTGGCTTTGCAAGCATAAGTAAGGTGACTTCAAGAGAAAATGGTAGCTATGGAGACTGCAAAAAGGAGAGGAACTGACATGGGAGATGTCAGTTATGCTCGGGAATATTCTTCTATTGTGGAAGAAGTGTAAGAATCAACGAAGGAGAAAATATTGAAAATGATAGCCAATATGTCTACTAGACTGAAAATGGAGGTACAATTGCATGAAGGCAAAATGAATTCTAATGGATTAATGGATTGGATAAATGCTTTAAATAAATATTTTGATTATGAGGGTGTTGATGAGGATAAGTGATTCATTTATCCAATGACTAGACTCAAAGGTCATGCAACTCTATAGTGGGATGAAGTATAAGTAGAACAAAGAAGGAAAGAGAAGTCCAAAATTAAAGATTGGGATAGAATGGCAGTGAAGCTTAGAGGTGAATTTTTACCCAATTATTATCAAATAAATATTTTTAAATAGTTATAGAACCTTAGAGAAAGGTCTATGTTAGTCAAAGAATACACAAACTTTTATAAATTGAATATTAGAGCTAGTCATGTATAAGATGATGTTGAGAAAGTTGTTAGGTGAATTAATGATTTGATGTTTGATATTTAGGATACATATCAAGCTACCCTGAAGGAAAAAGAGAAGATTTCTTAAAATCAGAGTCAAAGAAATTGAGGAAGGATTATTGCAAATGAAAAAGGACAACAAAGTGGAAGAGGAAGAGTCCAATTTGTAAAAGAAGAATAAGGAAGCTCCAGTAGCCAATCACTAAGAGAAGTTGATTCAAGAGGAAGAATATCATTCTCTAGAGGCAAAAGGTGAGGTAAATACTATCAACCCATATGTTTTAGATGCAAGAAATTTGGACATATGTCTTGGGAATATCTTGATAATGCACCAATAGGCTGAAGAGGTGGTCATGTTGCAAATCAAAGGAGGAGAATCATAATCCAACCATGATTCAAGAATTTTCTAAAATCGTGGAGTCTTTGTTGATGAAGAGAGTGTTGATTAAAGCAGAGAAAGAGAAACAACTCAATTGAGAAGTCCATTTAGGACTATGTGAAAATATAAAGGTAAATGATATAATGTTGTAATTGATAGTGGTATTATAGATAACTTAGTATCCACTGGAATGGTAGAAAACTTAAATTTGAGGAAGAAAACACACCATCATCCTTATAAGGTATCATGCTTGCAGAAAGGCCATCAAGTTTTAGTTAATGAACAATGTAAGGTATAATTTCAAATTTGGAAATATAAATATGAAATTGTATGTAATGTGATGTCAATGGATGTTTTCCATGTTTTGCTGGGGAGAACATGGAAATATGATAATAAATTTATCCATGAGGGTAGAAGAAGCACTTATACCTTTTAGAAATATGGTCAGAGTCACACCTTGTTACCATTGCTAAATGAATAAGGCGAAGATAAAATGGGTCCAAGTGTATTGCTAATAAGTGGGAAATAACTATTGCAATAAGCTAAGAAAGAGGAAGTACATTTTTCTTTAATTAGGAAGCCTCAGGTAATCCTTACAAACACCAATTTAAATTATTTTCCTCATGAAATTAGAAACATGCTAGATGAGTTAGTTGGCATAATTGTTCATGTGCTACTGAAAAATTAGCCTCTTAATAAAAGCATTAGTCATCACATGATAGACTTAATACCAGGATCAAGTCTTCAAAAAAAGGAAGCTTATGGGATAACTCCAGAAGAAAATGAGGAGGTGATGAGGCAAGTTTAGTAGTTGTTACACAAAGGCCTCATCAAAGAAATCTTGATTCCTTGTGTTGTACTAGTAGTGCTCAATTTGAAGAAGGATGGTAGGTCAAGGATGTGCATTGATTCAAGAGCCATAAACAAGATCAAAATCACGTATAGGTTTCCACTTACATGAATTGGTGACTTGATTGATTGTCTGAGTGGCGATGAATATTTTTTAAAAATTGATTTAAAGAGTGGATAGCACCAAATATTAATTGGAGAAGGGGATGAGTGAAAAAACACCTTTAAGGAAAACCATGGACTGTATGAGTGGCACGTGATGCATTTTGGTCTTACTAATGCACCTAGGACTTTTATGAGATTAATGAATGTAGTCTTAAATAGAAAAAATTGTGATTATGTATCTAGATGACATTTTATTCTACAGACAAATAGTAGAAGAGAATTTTGGACATCTCAAGTTATTTTTGAACACTTTACAACAAGAGAAATTGCTAATAAATTTAATGAAATGCAACTGCATGAAGAATGAGTTGGTGTACTTGGGTTTTGTAATTTTAGAGGATGGATTGAATATATAGAAAGATAAAGTGAAGGTGATAATTTAAACTAATCGGTTCCAAGAAACATGTTTAAGGTAAGAAGCATTCATGATCTTGCCAATTTCTACAGAAAAATTATAAAGAATTTTAGCTATTTGTGTGCACCCATTGTTGAATCTAGAAAGTAGAATAATCGATATTTTAAGTAGAATGCAACAAAATACCACAACTTTAAATTGCTAAAGCAAAGGATTACATAGTAGCCTATTTTAGTGCTGCCATACTTTAGAAAGTAATTTCAGGTTGAAACATATGTTAGTGGGATTGCTATTGAAGCCCTTTTGATCCAAGAAGGGTAACCTATTGCCTATTTCAGCGAGAAATTAAAAGAAGAAAAGAAGAAGTACTCCTAATCTGATAAAGAGTTGTACACTATTATGTAGGCATTGAAGAAGTGGTGACACTATCTTATGCCCAAGGAATTTATTTTTCTTAATGATAATCATGGTCTACAATTTATAAGCAGTTAGCCAAAGTTGAATCAGAGACACGCTAAATGGGCAGAATTCTTGCAAATTTTCACTTTTTTTAATTAAGAATACTAGTGGGTCTTCAAACAAAGTAGATAATGCCTTGAGTATGATTAATTTTAATTGTATAATAATTTCAGTTCCATGTTTTAGAATTTGATGAACTCAAAGAAATGTACAAAATTGACGTGGGTTTAAAAGAATCATATGCAACATGTGAAAACCCGGTGAGCATTAATTCAACTCCATGGTCAAGATACATGGTTCAAGAAGTCTTTTTGTTAAAGGATGTTAAGATTCTAATTCTCATATGTTCCATGAGGACAACTTAATCAAAGAGAAGCATAGTGGAGGATTAGAAAGACACATTGGAGTTGATTTTTTTTTTTGGTATTAAATTCCTTTTATTTTTGGCTATAAATGCAAGCTAATGTGAATGGATTTGTGGAAATATGAAGAGTATGTAAGTGGACCAAAGAGAAAAGTCATAATGTAGGATTGTACCAACCATGGCCAATTCCTAGTAGGCCTTGGGATTCCATTAACATGGATTTTGTTTTGAGTCTAACTCAAAATAGGGAGGTAATGGTTCCATTTTTGTTGTTTGGGATAGGTTTTATAAAATGACACATTTTATTGCTTGTACAAGAATTACTTATGCATCTAGTCCGACAAAATTATTCTTTAAACAAATTGTAAGATTGCATGGATTTCTCAAAAACATTGTATCAGACAGGGATACAAGATTTGTAGGCCACTTTTGGAGAAATTTATGGAATAAAATAGGCATTATTTTAAACTTTGGTTCAATTTATCACCCCAAAATAGATGGAAAAATAGAGGCGGTAAATAGAAGTCTTAGAAACATTTTGAGATGTTTAGTGAATCATCATCCCAAGTAGTGGGATCAAATACTTGACCATGTTGAATTCACTTACAATGACACACCCAATAAAAGTACAGGGATGATTGCACTCCAAATAATGTATGAAATTCAACCCCACGGGAGGATATGAGTTAAGGAACTTGGGAAAGCAAGAGGTTAGAAGTGTAAAAGGTGAAGATTTGCAATGAATATGCAGGAGCTGTAGGAAAGAGTTTAGCAACAATTACAAGAGAACATCATCAAGTACAAACAGAGAGAATATATGAAACAAATATAGCTAGATTTCAAATTTGGTGACTTAGTAATGGCATATTTGAGAAAAGAGAGATTTTGTGTAGGTACATACAACAAAATTAAGCTCAAGATTTTTTTTCCATGTAAAATTTTGAAGGAATTTTCCTCCAATGCTATGAGATAGAATTCCCATAAGATATTAGAATATCATCAATTTTCAATGTAGCAAATATATATCCCTTCAAGGAATGAATTAGTATTACAATAGATGAACATGTAAGTGATGAAGATCATACTAACAAGTGGAAGAGGACATTACCCAAAGCAGCTCGAAAGGAAATTGAAGCAATATTGGGTTAGAATGTAGTCAAGAAAACCATAAGTAAATATTATGTTTAGTATATGGTCAAATTGAAGAAAAAACCAATTGAATATGCTACATGGATGACTGAAGTAGATATCATAAAGTATGGCACAATTGTTGAGGAGCTTATGAAAAGTTATTTTCTTCCCATGGAGTCTAATGCAGAAGCATCTACAAGTCAAATTCACCTTTGACCTTCTTAGCGCAAAATCTCATGTACTAACAGAGTTGGTTCCCTAATCCATTTTCAAGGGAATTTGGGTTCCCTAAGTCATTTTAATTTTTAATAATTAACATTATTTTAGATAGATTCTAAAAAAATATGAATTATCAGAAGTTATTCAAGTTCCATTTTAGTTTCAATGTTCAAGGGGTGAATTTAGGACTTGGAGAAAGTTGGAATTAGATTTGGATTTTTAGATTGTATACGAGCTCCATTAAAATATCTCTCTCATGTATTAGAGAAAGAGAGCTTCGAGAGATCTGAGTTGTATACAAAGGGAACTGAGCACAATTGTATAATCCATGTGTTTCCCTTTCTCTTCCAAATTTAATATAATTGAATTAGTGTATGTTTTACAAACCCCACCTATGTGCAAGATCTTAGTGATATTGTAGGATTAGTTGGTTTTAATATAGGGTGTATTGGTAGGCATTGAGAGGAAAGTGAGCATAGATCAAATACCAAGACTCAGGTCTCTATGGTATAGGTGCATGCATGTATTTCACAAAACAAAGATCTATGTTTGTTGATATAGATGGAAGTTTACTATCAAACCCAATCTTGTCTATGTTTGGATTTTTTCCATTGAAGAAAAAGAAACTTTTGAAATTAAGTGTGGGCACGATCTGATAACATCATGTTAACTAAATGAGCTAAGAGAAAAACCTTTCCTATCATTTGTAGTATCATCTATCGCCATTTCCTACTGGGATAGTATAGAAGGGTTATGGGAACATTTTTTATGAGAAACAAACAATTTTGTCAATTAATGAGATCAACATATACAAGTGCATTTTGTCAACTTTTCTATCTATCACCACTGCCCAGCTAAAAGGTACCAATAGTTGAGGAGATTTGATAAGTGGAAGGTGTTCTCGTCAACTTAAAAATCTGATAGAAATACTTTCTTATGGTAACTATAGTCTCGTTACCACCAATCAACTGTAGGAGGGAGTATGGTAGTTGAAATATTAGTTCATTTCCTTCAAATTAAACAAATAAAGGGCTTATTTCTAATCTAAAAAGGGACAAACATTGTTTGAATGGTTGATTGGTTATAGCGCCAAGTTACATGGGTTGTTACATTTAGCGCCCAAGGGAAAGGAAGTTTGGGGCCTTTGGAAAAGTAAGACCACTTTGGTGTCAAAGTCCATAGACCTATGGGATCTCACTACAAGTGTTTTTATGAAAACCATGACATATGTTGTTCACTATATAGAGAAATATGTTGTAGATTATATTGATTGAAAGAAATATTTGAATGTCAGGAATGATTTTGAAACTCACAAGAAAACATTGATCATTGTGAGGCATTGATTAACTTAGCTAAACAATATGAATATGCATAAGAGAATAAACACCATAAAAATGTAGAGATATGTGCATGAAGCATGCATGTTGAATTATTTTTCCATGTCAACCCTAAACAATGATGCTACTAGTTCTTATCCCCATTAACATTGTCAATCACATTAGGTTAGTCCAAATCGAATGGCATTGTGAAATTATGGCCACTTTGGGCACAATCAAGAAATATAATAGGAATTGAATCAGAGTAGAGAAATAATTTCTCAAATCCTCAATCTCAATGCCTAGACCAATCCATAATGACATGTGACAATCTCACACTTCAGCAAACTCACCAAATAGTCACTCCAAAAAATAAAAAAATAGAAAAACCTCCACACACATATGCTAACCTATTTCTACAAAAATTAATTTCAATTTTTTCTCACATATTTTTGGGTTCTCCCATGAGGGAGTTACGCCTAGAGCTACCATCTTTGATAATTTGCACACACAAAACATTTTCTATATTATATTTGATTTGTATTGGATCATTATACTATTTTTCATCCATATCGATGATTTTAGAGTGGAAAAAGTGGAGGAATCATCTCACATGAGCATTTTTACTCGCGGGATCTAGTTTAGCAAATTATGGTGTAAAACCTTCTCAAATAATTTTGAGGCATCAAATAGCATTTTTCGTGGGTAAAAAAATTTCAGCCTTTTTCTTCCCTATTTTACACATAGATACCCTTCCAATGGCACAAGAATAACCTCAATCAAAGTTTTTATGCAAAATTTATGCCACTTGGAATTTGACCTTCATGTTTTGGCCACCATAATTCAAGAGGATGCCATGTTAATCCCCATTATTCATTGAAAATGGGTCATCCATGTGATCATGATGAATACGGCTCTAGAAGATTCCATTTTGTAACTCTAGTTAAGGGTTGAAGTAGTTAAACCTAACCACTAGTAGGCTATCAGGGTATGTTATATCTTAGAGACTAGGAAGAAAGGGGTTATATTGTTTTCAAGTGCAACTTGTTCCATAGCTGAGTAGAATGGTCGGTAGAGATAGGGAGAGAAAACATAGAGAGGATTTGTGCATTGTAGTCACCCATGGGCCACAATCCTTACTTCTTTGTACTTTCATCCATTTTTTATTCAGAGAAAGATAACAAAGTGACCTCACCTTCCAATTAGGTTTTCTCTTGAAAGGGTTTCCTAGGATATATCTTATGTCAGTTGTGGTTTATGATTTTTTATTTCATTGTTATCTATTTTATAAATAATTTTAATTTTCATGCATATGCAATAAATAGTAATTTATAGATACATAAATCTAAAGAGAAATAAACCCTTATAGTGTGTATTTCATATTTTTAAAATATAATTTTATCAAGTTTGTTGTGACAAAATGTTCAATGGAATATCCATGGCATTTTATAGATAATATTGGTATCAGAGAATGTTAATTTGGGTATATTGTGTACATTTCCAAGGGATCTATATCGTCTAAGAAAAAAGTCATAAAACCCTAGTCATGGGAAAATATTTGTGAATAACCATCCTGATCCTATAGAGGAGACTTCTTCATCACTGGAAGCATAGTTTGTGGATATAAACCATAATGTAAATCTCCTAACGGAAGTCATAACCAATGAGGTTGGGCTATTTGGAGAATACGGGGATTTGAATGTAGAGGTCTGATGAGAGAGGAGATCATGAGATCAGGAAGAAATAGAGAAGGAGCTGAAGAAAGAACCTGAAAAAGGTCAACCTAACTCATAACTCATGGTGTCTGAATTGAATAACAACTACCATATTAGGAATAATATGTTGGCAGCCATGATTAATTCATTTTTCTATCGAGTACGGGTATGCTTATCTAATGGATGTATATTGTCTGTGTCTAATTAAAGGTTTTGCAAGTACTAGGTTCTTAGATCTAGAGCTCCCTCTAATCCATACACTCATTACTTTCTATTTAATGTATTTCATTTATTATTTTCTTATAACCTCACAAATTAGGGGGAATATGTTATAGCTCATTGTGACACTTCCTTGATTCCATCAAATAAGCAGTGAAAATTAATGCTAAAGTTGTTTCATTAGCCTCATCAAAACCCTATAAAATAATCAAAAGTATCCTTACAACACTCCTAGGGAACTGAAAATGAGTGTTACAATGCTCTAAGTGGCTTACTAATAAGATTTGAACACTCATTCACTTCATATAATGAGTATTGAGGAGGCTATGGTTCCAGGAGAAAGAGGATCAGTGTTGATAAAGTCAAGCGATGATCAAAAGTGAGGATAAAAATGACATTATCATATAAAAAAAAGTAAAGTATGTCTAGTTCCATCTCCTCCACCTTGTGTAATCAACTATAAATCAAGTTTCCATCTTGAAGCAACAGAGGAAACAATAAAAGGAAAGTACATGTTGTTGGTGATCTCAACCTTGAGATAAGCCTAACAAGTTGAGGCTGGGGGTTGGGGGAATATGAGAGAAGACATATTAGTGAATCCTAATTGTGGGTGTAAGTGAGAGGAGGAGTCTTGGATTAAATATCCCAGAGGTGTTGAAACTATTAGAAGTGTATCCATTTAATAAAATGCATATTGAGTGTTTGAAGATTTATGTGGTGAGAATCTTTAGTATCTTTTATATTCAAATTATTAACCATAGTAGTCATTTTTGTGTGTTGACGTTTCAAGTCTATAACAAGACTCATCGTGAGGACCAATCCATAAAGAATAGCATGAAAGAAGGGTAATGAATATGGAATGAAGGAAAATAAATGAGAAAGAGTCGACCAGATAACCTAATAATTAATTAGAGGAGATATTATTATATTTAATTATAATAGGGAATTTATTAATAATTAGGGTGATAATTAGTAATAATTGATATCTAGGATAATTGGAGTTAATAATCTATTATTATTATAAGTATTAATTATTATCATTATTAGTAATAATAATAATAATTACTAATAATAGATATTATTAATAAATGCATATTATTTTCCCTCGTGCTTTTGTGTATTTTGTTATCTATGATTGTGTGTATGTATTACTTTATGCATCTCAATATGATTTCCATGTTAGAGCATGTGTTAGTTATATTTCTAGGTTGGCCATTACCAATGAAATTATGTGTGCTATGTGCTTTTGGCCTACAATGTTCAAATATTATATGAATGCAATCTAGAAGTGTCATAATTCTTAGATATTAACACAAAAAAATGCATGTTCAACCTACTCTACTTCATCCTTTAGTTACTATTAGCCACTTTGCTAAATTGGGCATTAATTTCATGCAATGCAAGCCTACTTCAGGAGATCAATGTAGCTATATAATCATGGTTGTTGATTATTTAACCAAATGGGTTAAGGCCATGCCTACTTACTTGAATGATGGAACCACTATGAAACTTTTCATTTTCAACCACATTATTAATAATTTTATTCCAAAATAGATTGTGATAGACTATGGGTCTCACTTTCACAACAACATGATGATTGATTTGGCAGTTGAGTAGAAATTTCTCCATGAAAACTCCACCCACTATTATCCACTAGCTAATGGTCAAGTAGAGGCCATCGGTAACATTTTGAAGACTACAAAACAATGTATGGTGGGGAATCATAATTGAAGTTGGAATTTGATGATATTTTCATCATCATGGGATTATTATATCTTGGCCTATTTTATCAATGGATTTACTCCTTTCCAACTCATTTATGGTGTGGAAGTTGTATTACCGATTAAATGTGAAACACAATCATTGGAACTAGTCATCAAACTCCTCCTTAACACTTATGTTCTAGAACAAAGGCTCTTATATTTGTCTAAACTTAATGAAAATCATCATGATGCTACATTGGCCACTAAGGCCCATAAGAAATGAGTTGAAATCCAATATAAAAATTCTACTCTACCTTGAGTGTTTACCAAAGGTGATTTGGTATTAGTCTATGATCATTATCATGATAAGTTAGGTGCAACCTAGTTAGAACCCATCTATCAAAGTCCCTATATTGTTAAATGCATGCTACATTATAAGTGAGAGGAGACATCTTGGATGAAAGAGCTAGGACGTGTTGAAACTATTGTATGTGTTTCTATTTAATAAAATGCTTATTCTTCCCCCCATTTCTTCTATGTACTTTATTATCTATGATTGCATGTACTTTGTTATCTCTTAGAGAAACCTTGGCTATCAGGGAAAAACACTAAGGTAACCTCAAACCTCTTTGAGGTTGAAAGATGGCCCTTCAACCTGGAGAGGGATCTCTCCCTAAAACACAACTACTCTAGGTCACTGTAGTAGTAGGTTTTACACTTTAAGCTCTATGGCCAGATTTAGTTTGTAGGATGAAATTTGGTTGGGTTGTATATAAAACACACCATTGGGAATGGAGTCCAGTTTTATCAAATGATGCTACAGATCTAATGAGCAGGACACAAAAATCAAGGTAGTAATAACTCCTTTGACAATTTGAGAGATTTAGAAGAAGAAAACATAAAAGAAAACAGAATTATAGCTGATAGAAGAAACAAGTACTAATGAATGAGAAATACGAGAAAGGAGCATGAATGAATCCCAATCTCAAAAACTAAAGTTTCTAGACATGAAGAAGATTTTTCATAAATAGAGAAATAACAGACAAGGAACTACAACACATGAATTTTCTACAAATGCTCATGAAAACTGCAATATATTTAATATCTACTCAAATACACCAGAATGTTAATGTTTTTACAATAAAAACCAACCTTTTTCCATTCTTTAGAAATTGTCTTTATAGATATTACATCAATTGATCATAGGATTATAGTTTCAAACTTAATTACAATAATCCAAAAATATCAAAATATTCTAAGTTCATGCATGTGGAAAATATATTTAATTACATCATTTTTTTTTCTAAAATAAAATATCTACTGGAAAATATGCTAACATATAGGCTAAGAAAAAGTATCTTCATAATATCTTCCTCGAAAATAGAAATAGGTCCCTGACTGATAGAATTGAATCCTTGTTGGCAAACAGGTCCCTCTGCAAATAGGTTCAATCCTTCACCAAAAATTTCTTTTTTGTTAGAGTTCCTTTTCCCTCGGAATTCCCGGTGAGATTTGTTGATATTGTCACCGTTAGCTTCTTTGGTTTGCTGAGCTGAAGATTTTGTTGATAGACTGACTGTCAGCATTCCCTTTTTGCCTATTTTTTAGAATTCGCTGATAGTGGGAATGTCAACATTTCTCTTGCCAAATGTTTTTGACAATGGATATGTCAGCACTCCTCTTCAAAATCATTGACAATGGATATGTTAGCTCATGCTCCTGAAAATTGCTGACAATGGAGATGTCATCTCTTGCTTCTGTCAAAATCGCTCATAGTGGGAATGTCATCTACTCCCTTCTCTGTTGTATGTAAAGATGTTGTTAGGAAGATTGTCAGCGATAAAGCCAAAATTGATGTTTATTAAGTGGATAACCAAAATTTTTAAAATGACCCAAAGCCTCTTAGTTGAGCATGTTGTCTTATTTTAGAAGCACATCCACCTTCTCCAACCTCTGTTTCTTGCTTTTCCTTGTCTCTATAGGACCTTTTCCTTTAGTTTCTTTGTCTCTTCTCTTTTAAGACCCCACAGTCTTCTTTTTGTTGATGATAAGGTCCTTCAATGGCAGATTATCTACATCAATTACCTCCTTGGCCCAATCAGCGTTGCTTCTTAATTTAATTTTAAAGCTTAACTTATTTGTTGGCCTTGTATGAGGCCGTCTTCCTCCTTTCAGGGTTTCAGACAATTTTTCTTCAGCTAGGGTCTCAACTTCAACCTCTTTGTCTTTAATGATCTCTCACATATTTGTGTTAGTAGGGGAGGCTTCAACAGGCGAATTCATGGCCTGGGGAGAACTAATAGTAGAAGGTAAGCTTACAGGGGATGCATGGTCTAGTTTACTAAGCCTGACACTCTTTCTTTGATAACATTTATGGTTTTTTAGGGTCAGAGGATGTAGAAGGGACCTTTATGTCTTTTTGGCTAGGAGTTGGATCAATAGGGGATGTTCTTGAGTCTTTTTCCCTTGTTTAACATTTTTCTTCCTTTGTCTTAAGGCCTTAGGGGATTGAGGTTGAAAACCTACCCAAAATAGGAAGTGGTTCGAGGTTCTTCCTGCTTTGGCCAACTGTTTTTCAATCAACAGTTTAATGAGGGATTTATGATAGTCATAGTGGGAGGAGAGGTTTGTTCTTTCTCTTAAACAAACTACCATATGCCTGAGACTCTCCAACAAATAGAAACAAGTGTTCATCCTAACTTGATAAGCTAAATGTGTTAGGAAATGAAAGTGTTCAAGGTTTACCCGATTGAAACACTAATCACATGTAAAATACTGATGAGTTATGTGAAGCGGGTCGTGCCATTTATTCGTCAACCACAATCTTTCCACCCCCATCTTCAAATTTTTGTCTTTGAACTTTGTCTTCAAGAAAAATGGGACATCGATCCCAGCTAATACATGGCTTCTGAACATCCACTCTCCGTCTACAGGTAGGGAAGTAGCCTCTGCTATTAGCTACTCCATAACTCGAAAAGATAGTCCACCAATTTCCACCCGATTTCCATCGAGACCCTGAGCAAATGCATGATCTACGACATCAGGAAAATTTATGCATCGGTAGAAGAATTGTTCCCATGTTGCCTGTTGAAATTGCTGCTGGATGTGAGGATAGATCATCAACAGATCTGGTGCGTTGGGCTTGGCCCGGTTAGCCTTGTCGACTTTCCCCATCACAAAATTTAGTTGGAAACGAAAACAGTGAGATTTGATCCTGGATATATCCGGGAGAAGCCAGATGAAATCTTGCTAGACGTTACCAATTTCACAGCAAAATAACCAAACTTACAAACGAAATCACCAATTTACAAAGTGAAATGAGTTTAATCGATGGAGAGGGGAAATCATTACAATTCGAGGTGAATTCACATTTTAAACCATGATTAATCGATAAACAATATACCGATGACAGTGGAAAAATCAATGATTTAACATTACACTTACCCGTGGCACGCTTGCAAACCTTATCATTGTCGCTAACATGGTAAGTGTAATTCCAAAATTTAAATTTGAAATTCATTTTTGACGCTGACAGTCAGCCTGTCAACTATATCTGAAATTCTAATAAGCCCATTGTTTGTGAATTTCTTCATAAAACATTATTGAAACATTAAAGTGTTGATAACCCCATTATCAATGATTTCCCTTTTCATTACAACTAAAATGTGAACACTGAAACTGTCAACATTTTTTGATTTTTTTTAAAACAAAGTTAATGTGATAACATACTTATTAATTTATGTAGTTAACACATTTCTACGATATGATAATTGGATTTTTTTTTGTCTATGTTTGTAGGTTCTCGTGTTGAGAGGTCAAGGGGGAATATGAAGATAACCCTAATAGCCAAGAACAATCTAGGACCAACCTTAAGAATAAAGTGCGTCTATCTTCCGTTCCTTGTTTATTTTCCAAGTGTATATGTAGGAGTTAATAAAGGAAGTATAGAGGAATTAAGTTTATAAATCATTATTATCAAAATATCTTAATTTCAAACTTGAAAATACTAATGAGGAAATCACTCTTTTTGTAAAGATTTAGTAGGTGACATCATTGATTAAATAAAGAATTAGTTCCTTTTGAATTTTTTTATCTTTCATCTTTTATTTCATGGTTTATATACATACATATGGATATGGTGATTTTGTAATAGATTGAAAAAAAATAATTATAAAACAAAAAATGAAATATATATTATTAATATATAATTTATTTTGTAAATATATATGAATATAGTATAAATTTGTAATTATATATATATATATATATATATATATATATATATATATAGTTTAAATATTTTAAAATATATAATTTCCATTAAAATAGAAATTTCAATTTTTCCTTTGAAAGAGAATATATAAAAATCATAAACATAGAAAAATCATATATATATCCCAAAAAAAATTAAAATAAATATAAAATTAAAATTACTATATTAGAAATGTTGATTACCATTTCTATATATTACTTTAATTTTTTTTTAAATTATTAGGTTTGAAAACCAATTTTATTAATTAATTTATTTATTTTTATTTTTTTGATTAAAAATTTTATTTTCATTATAACTATATCATGATGAACCACACTTGTTGGTTCAAAACGTGTCGGCCAAAAAATTCTCTCATGTGATTTCTACCGAAAGACTTTTTTTTATTTTTTTTAAGTTTTATTTAAAATATTTTTAAAAAATTGTAATATAATTGAGGTTTAAATAAATTTATATTATTTTAGTTTAAATATTATTTTGATTTAAAATATAAATTTAAAATTGAGCTTTTGATTAGTTAAAAAATAATTTTATAAAGAGAACGAAAAAACAAGTATTTAACAAAAGTGAAAGTGACTTTTCATGACTCATTATTATAAATAGTATATCCTTCTTCATTCCAATCCAAATTCACAGATTATCCTCCTCCTCATTATTATTATTACTAGTTAATGAGTAAATTATAATAAATTTTATTATTTTAAATAAAATAAATATAAAAATATCATTATAAAATAATTAATATTAATTTTGATCTTATAAAAATTATATGATTTAACTTTTGAGGGAGAGGATAAATATGGCACAAAACATAGTCCAATAGTAAATAAATGAATTACTACAGCCTTTACCCAAAAATTGAGCTTCATGTGATAGTTTTTTTATATATAAATAAATTTTAATGTTATGATATTTTGGATTTTTTTTTGAATTTTATATTATTATTAAAATTATAATTTTAAGAAAAATATAGCTAGGAAAAATGGGAGATTGGACAAGTTTTTTTTAAGGTTTTTTTTCCAACTACATTCATTCAAAATTTCAATGGCACCCCGAGGTGGATGAGAGGACTTTCTTTCAGAAATGTTGTGACTTCCAGGGCCAACAACGCCTTCACTTGTGAACCCAATAATCTTCCAACTCCCACTTCTACGACAAATTCAAATATTGTTGCAACCTCCTCATTCATCCAACTCATCACCACTCTAAATAGTTCTTTCCTATCAAAAACAACCAAAATGTCGCTCCTAGAAATTACATTTAAAAGATCAAGGCAAAAGTAAATACATGCATGAGCACGCCATAATTTGGAAATTTGTAGGACTTTCACCCTCTGAAAAAACCCTTCTCAGTTGGATTAGAAAGAATTGGATGTTAAAGGGGGATCTAGAGCTCAAATTGGGTTACAAGTGATTCTTTACAGTAGTATTTAACAACATTGAGGATCAAAATAAAATATTTTAGAGAGGGTGATACTTCATGAATTCAGTCGGCTTATTTGTGAAGCCATGGGTTCAAAAATTCAACCCTAGAGGGAAGACTTCTCAATTTTCCTAGTTTGGTTATGCCTTTGTTCCCTTCCTCAATAATATTGGGACCCCAAAATCTTAGCAATCATATTCAACAATGCCACAGAATGAATTGTCATGATCTCATATACAAAAAATCAAGGTAGATATACTTCCTACGATCACCTATGTGCTTAGCCAACAATAGTAAAACCATTTCTAGCAAGAATTTTCCTAAGCAACGAAGATGAAATATTAGAACAACCCATAGACTATGAAAAATCTCATTTATATATTTTAAGTGCCACGAATATGGTCACGTATTTCAAGACCGCCCTGCTAACCAACCCCAGCAAACTACACCGACAACCCCAACTTGAGACCTAGATGGGTTCACTAAGGTCACAAACAAACAAAAGGACCTAGAGCCTCACGATTTAAAAAATGATATGGATATCGACTAATACATTATTCTTCAGTACTTAGAAGGATAAGAATAAGAAGCCGACATTAAGGAGTCCAATTAGTCGCAAACACTGGAGGAAAATGTTGATTTTGATCAATGTAAAGAAAAATTTACTCAAGAGGATCTCAATATGGAGGAAAACACTCAAGAAATATCTTATACTAATGAAAAAAACTAATGTAGTTGAAAAACATTGACCTGGAGTTTATCATGGAAGAATGGTAAAAAAAAAGATCCAAAAACTATCTTAGAGGAGCAAGTCCAACTCATAGCTAGGGAATACATAGAAAATTAGGATCGCATCCTCCATCAAGTTCAGGAATTAGGTAACACCACTAATATAAAATCCTCTTTTTCTTCTCATTGAGTCAAAATAATTGCCCTAAATTATCAATTGAATACCCCTAGAGAGCCAAAAAGTAAGGGAAGAAAAAGAATCCAATTGCTAGAGGACTTGGGATATTATTTAGTAAACACTAGTATGGTATTTCCCATGATCTTCCAACCCTCCTCTCAATTTCATCAATGAAATTCATCTCTTGGAACACTAGGGGTCCTCATGAAAAATCCAAGCAAATACTTATAGTAAACAAAATCCGTTAAGAATAACCCAATATTATGACAATTCAAGAAACAAAATGTTCTTATGTTTCTATAAAATACCTCCTTAAAACCATTTGGAAAAACTCTGACTAACTTGCCTAGGATGCTCAAAGCGCATATGGTGGTATTGTTATTTTCAAGAATCCTTCTTCTATAACCCTCAGGACACTTTCACCTTCCCGAGAATATTGACTTCCAAATTCCAACCCATTGTTTCCACCATTTCCAACTTCATAGCCAATGTGTATGGACTAAGAACCCCTAATGAAAAGAAAACATTTCTTCCAAACCTTCATAAAATGACCAAACTCACTGAGAAAAGGAATTGGATTATTGGAGGAGATTTCAATATGATAAAAAATCTTATGGAAAAAGGAGGGGGAATTAAATGTCTTCATGAAGAAATCTCTTTGTTTTTAAATTCATATATCACTTCAATATTATATATTTGAGCACCCATGATGGTATACATACTTGGAATAACAAGAAAGGAGAATCCTCTCAAACAGCTTCAAGGATGTACAAATTCTTAGCCACAAAGTCTCTCTTCATCTTAGTCATAAACTTTGAAGTCTCCATCCTTCCTAGTTATAGCACTATTCACTAGCTTGTTGAGTTCTTTATGGATTGAATAGGTAACCTAAGAAATTGGCCCTTTAATTCTGAAGTATTCTAGCTAAGCCTCCCATACTATCTCACTAATGTGGAAAAATGTTATAAGGACTCAGACTTATTTTCCCAAACACTCACGTATTCTTTCTAACATTGACTTAAGTATCTCAAGAAGTAAATCTAGGAATGTAATGTTGAATATTTTGCAAAAAATCATAAAGAAAATCTAGATTTAAAACAACAGATGCCACCGTTTCAACAATTAATCAGATAAGTAAAACAATTGGAATAATTAAAGCAAAAAATAATCTGAATTAAAATAATTAAACTAGAATTATTATAATAAATTGAAATAAAAATAAAAATAAAAATTAATTCATATATAAGGGTCGACTTCTTTATAAATCAAGTTTACTATGGAGCTTGAAGAAAACGGTAAAATCCCCTTTCTAGATATACTGATCAATAGAAAAGAGGATGGTACTTTGGACACTAGGTCTATAGGAAGAAAACACATACTGATAGCTATCTTCATGCTGACTCATACCATCATCCATCCCAAAAATCTGGCATCTTAAACACTCTAGCTATTAGGGCTCTCAGGATTTCTGACCTTGATCACCTAAATGAAGAAAATGAACACTTAACCCCTATCTTCAAAAACCTAGGATACAAAGAGTTGAGTATAAAAAAAGATATAAGAAGAGCTCAAGATAAGGTCCTCTCTAAGCATCCTCCTGAAAACAAGAAAGAAAATTGTGGAAAAGTTTACCTTCCATTCATCCAAGGGATTATAGATAAGATTGCAAAAATTTTAAGAAAGAATAACATAAAAACCCAATTTACAACACATGGAACAATAAGGCAAATGATGAGGTTAGTAAAGGATAACATTGATCGTCAACAACTCAAGGGTGTGTATAAAATTGATTGCTCTTGTGGCAAGAGTTATATTGAGGAAACAGGTCGGTCTCTAAAAATAAGACTTAAAGAGCACGAAGGTGATATAAAGAATGAGAGATCTCGTACATCGGCCCTTACGGAACACTCATCCAAAACCAAACATCATGTGTGTTTGGAAGACGCTAAAATAATTGCAAGAGAGGATAATTATCAAAAAAGAAAAATCAAAGAGGCCATCGAAATTATGAAATTTCCTCAGAACCTCAACAGGGACAATGGGAGTGAGATTAGTGGAAATTGGCTTCTCCTAATTAGACAAATAAACCCCTCCAAACCTTTAGAAGCATAGTATGAGAGGTTTTCAAAATTAATAAAATTAATTAATTTAATTTTAATTAGATTAATTAAATTAAATTTATTAAATTAAATTAATTAAAATTAATAAATAAATTTATTTTAATCAATTAAATTAAATTAAATTAATTTTAATTAATTAAATTAATTCTAATTAAAATTAATTATAATTAGTCAATTAATTAAGCTAAATAAAACAAAATAAAACTAATTAAATAAAATAAAATAAAACTAATTATAAATAATAAAATTTCATCACATTATATAAATAAACTTACAATTAATCAGATAAGTAAAACAATTGGAATAATTAAAGCAAAAAATAATCTGAATTAAAATAATTAAACTAGAATTATTATAATAAATTGAAATAAAATAAAAATAAAAAAGAATTCATATATAAGGGTCAACTTCTTTATAAATCAAGTTTACTATGGTTCTTGAAGAAAACGGTAAAATCCCCTTTCTAGATGTACTGATCAGTAAAAGAGAGGATGGTACTTTGGGACACCAGGTCTATAGGAAGAAAACACATACTAATAGCTATCTTCATGCTAACTCATACCATCATCCATCCCAAAAATCTGGCGTCTTAAACACTCTAGCTCTTAGGGCTCTTAGGATTTCTGACCCTAATCACCTAAATGAAGAAATTGAACACTTAACCTCTGTCTTCAAAAACCTAGGATACAAAGAGTTGAGTATTAAGAAAGCTATAAGAAGAGCTCAGGATAAGGTCCTCTCTAAGCGTCCTCCTAAAAACAAGAAAGAAAATTGTGGAAAAGTTTACCTTCCATTCATCCAAGGGATTACGGATAAGATTGCAAAAATTTTAAGAAAGAATAACATAAACACTCAATTTACAACATGTGGAACAATAAGGCAAATGATGAGGTCAGTAAAGGATAACATCGATCGTCAACAACTCAAGGGTGTGTACAAAATTGATTGCTCTTGTGGCAAGAGTTATATTGGGGAAACAAGTTGGTCTCTGAAAATAAGACTTAAAGAGCACGAAGGTGATATAAAGAATGAGAGATCCCGTACATCAGCCCTTGTGGAACACTCATCCAAAACCAAACATCATGTGTGTTTGGAAGACGCTAAAATAATTGCAAGAGAGGATAATTATCAAAAAAGAAAAATCAGAGAGGCCATCGAAATTATGAAATTTCCTCAGAACCTCAACAGGGACAATGGGAGTGAGATTAGTGGAAATTGGCTTCCCCTAATTAGACAAATAAACCCCTCCAAGCCTTTAGAAGCATAGTATTAGAGGTTTTCAAAATTAATAAAATTAATTAATTTAATTTTAATTAGATTAATTAAATTAAATTTATTAAATTAAATTAATTAAAATTAATAAATTAATTTATTTTAATCAAGTAATCGATGTAAGATTTCAACTACATTTCCAAAATCCATGTTGTCTATTCAGAACAGGTTGACCCCTTCGCTCTCTCGTGGTACAATCCTCTTCCTGCTGAGCCCTCACTTTTCCACCGGTCCACAGAAACAAGATATAGGACTGATGTCGTTCATCAGTTCATCATATTAGATCAAAAATAACTTTCTTTTCCGTATACTCTCCCTGGTATCAGTTGCTATTCGTGTGGACTTACGCAGTCGATCAGATCATATCTCAGATAGATATGGATATATATCTCCCTCAACATAGGTCATCGAAATGATCTTGGACAACCCCAACAAAAGCACGAAAGCCAGGATCTTTCATTAGATTGATTCCTGTTCAAATTCGAACAATGTATAACCAATTAAATTAAATTAATTTGAATTAATTAAATTAATTATAATTAAAATTAATCATAATTAGTCAATTAATTAAACTAAATAAAACAAATAAAATAATTAAATAAAATAAAATAAAACAAATTATAAATAATAAAATTTCATCACATTATATAAATAAACTTACAATTAATCAGATAAGTAAAACAATTGGAATAATTAAAGCAAAAAATAATCTGAATTAAAATAATTAAACTAGAATTATTATAATAAATTGAAATAAAAAAAAGAAGAAGAAAGAATTCATATATAAGGGTCGGCTTCTTTATAAATCAAGTTTACTATGGAGCTTGAAGAATGGTAAAATCTCCTTTCTAGATGTACTGCTCAGTAGAAAAGAGGATGGTACTTTGGGACACCGGGTCTATAGGAAGAAAACACATACTGATAGCTATCTTCATGCTGACTCATACCATCATCCATCCCAAAAATCTGGCGTCTTAAACACTCTAGCTGTTAGGGCTCTTAGGATTTCTGACCCTGATCACCTAAATGAAGAAATTGAACACTTAACCTCTGTCTTCAAAAACCTAGGATACAAAGAGTTGAGTATTAATAAAACTATAAGAAGAGCTCAGGATAAGGTCCTTTCTAAGCGTCCTCCTGAAAACAAGAAAGAAAATTGTGGAAAAGTTTACCTTCCATTCATCCAAGGGATTACGAATAAGATTGCAAAAATTTTAAGAAAGAATAACATAAACACCCAATTTACAACATGTGGAACAATAAGGCAAATGATGAGGTCAGTAAAGGATAACATCGATCGTCAACAACTCAAGGGTGTGTACAAAATTGATTGCTCTTGTGGCAAGAGTTATATTGGGTAAACAGATCAGTCTCTGAAAATAAGACTTAAAGAGCACGAAGGTGATATAAAGAATGAGAGATCCCATACATCAGCCCTTGTGGAACACTCATCCAAAACCAAACATCATGTGTGTTTGGAAGACACTAAAATAATTGCAAGAGAGGATAATTATCAAAAAAGAAAAATTAGAGAGGCCATCGAAATTATGAAATTTCCTCAGAACCTCAACAGGGACACTGGGAGTGAGATTAGTGGAAATTGGCTTCCCCTAATTAGACAAATAAACCCCTCCAAGCCTTTAGAAGCATAGTATTAGAGGTTTTCAAAATTAATAAAATTAATAAATTTTAATTAGATTAATTAAATTAAATTTATTAAACTAAATTATTTAAAATTAATATATTTATTTATTTTAATCAATTAAATTAAATTAAGTTAATTTTAATTAATTAAATTAATTATAATTATAATTAATTATAATTAGTCAATTAATTAAACTAAATAAAACAAAATAAAATAATTAAATAAAATAGAATAAAACTAATTATAAATAATAAAATTTCATCACATTATATAAATAAACTTACAATTAATCAGATAAGTAAAACAATTGGAATAATTAAAGCAAAAAATAATCTGAATTAAAATAATTAAACTAGAATTATTATAATAAATTGAAATAAAAATAAAAAAGAATTCATATATAAGGGTCGGCTTCTTTATAAATCAAGATCTAGGTTTATTTATACTATGGTCAAAAGATTCTTCTCTCAAGGAACTATCATTCATATTCTATCTTAGTCATGATGATGGACCTCCTTTGGGGTTTGAAATGTCGACAGAATAAAAACAATACTGTGGATAATTCGGATCATGCTACTCCGAGAAGTATTTACTCACATATGGCTAGAAGAATGGTCAAAACAAGAAGAAATAACACAATCACCAATCAAACCAGAATTGTACTGAGTTCTCACTTTTTTAGAGGTCGTAAAAAAATCATCCGATTTTGAAAAAGTGTCGATTCAGAATACACCATTTTTTAGCATATTTTTGACACTTGAAATTGTTGGCATTATGACTAATGTGTTTTCCTTGATGGAAACCTACTTTAAAAGAATATGTCAACATGATGGTAGCAGAATGAGTATACAGGTCAGTATAGATGTGATAGAGAGATTGAACAAAGGAATATTAGTTTAGAGATAGAGGAAGGATAAAGGTAATGTTTTAAGAAGTATACATGGGTCTTGTGAATAACGGTAATGTACATACATAGATATGGTGAAGCAAAGTCATGTACAGTTTCCGCACCATAGTATTCTCAATACCATGGTATTGGCCCATAGTAATGAGCACGACAACAAATGTTTGATCCCATTAAATAATACCATCGACATAACTACGAAATTTGCCTAAGGTATTGGCTAAGGCCTAAGCTATATAAGGAGATGGAGATCAAAGTGCTAAGTGTGCATAAATTGGGTTATTGATGATCGGTTTGATCTAAAATAGGTGTGCAACGAGGAGTATGATAATGGATCAGAACTATTAGATCTGAAATGAATATATATTGAATAATCTGCTTATGGTTTGATAGATCTATGATGAAGATTTTATGATATGTGTTTGTTATGGTGTATGCTGAGATTTGGGTTTGACAGATGTTCTGGTGTGTAGTGAAGGTTTGAATCATTAATTATAGATCTGTACACAAGTTTGCTTTAGAAATGTCATGTACATATGCGAATCTTCTTCTGGGTAGTCGCATATATATTCTACAGTATGGAAAAATCTATATGCGATTGTCAAGTGTGAAAGCTGTGTAGATACGCGGAAATTCTTGATAAGGGCCGCATACATCTGTTATGGTTTTACAGTATGAATTGATGATAATGATTGATTTGTTTGATTATGTTTGCTATTTTCAGTCGATGAAGTCTTGCATGATAATCTGTGTTGAATAGTGCTGGTTGGGTTGAATTATTTCATAGTAATGATGCTGCTATGAGATGATCTGTATGTGCTTCAAAGATCTATGATGGGGTCAGTATGTGTTTCAGTGATTGTTTCAATAGTGCAGTACTTCAGATTTAGATTTCTGTATTTTGCGATTTGTATGCTAGTCATCCGAAGGGAAAGCGCGTATATATGTGAGGATGCTTCTAAATAATAACGTATATATTCTAACATGTGTTTAATTGGGGTTTGCAGTGATAGGATCTGGTTTCTATGATGAACAATATGTAGTCTGGTGAATGGGTATATAATGTTATAAGTTAGTCTGGTTGTTTGAATAAGTTATTTCAATATTTGATTTGGTGATCTAGTTGGTTCAGTGACTTGATATAGTGTTGATTTCAGTATTGATATCTGATATTTGGAATGGATCCAGTTTGAAATATTCTGAAAAGTGATCCACAAAGAACAAAGGATGGGGGGGGTTATAGATCCCTTCCAGTAGAAGCTGGAGAATAAGAGAAGGTTGTAGCCTTTTGCAAGTGGGTGCCTGCGTACTAGTGTGAGTTTGCGGAAGTACAAGAATTATAAAAAATTTCTCTTCATAATAAAAGAAGAAGACAGGGATGACAATAGTGGTGGTTTTTTCCCACATTGGGTTTCCATCTAAAAATCCCAGTGTTCATGAGTGTTGATGTGTTGCTTATGTGTGATGAATTAATTTGTTGTTGCTCTACATGGATATTGTTTAATTAATTTCTAATAAAGTATGCATACACTGGTTCAAGTTAAACAGTTGATGAATTAACTGAAAATTTAGGTAATTGGATATACGTTACTTGTCTCCATTATAGTCATGTACATACACAGGTTTACTTCACAATAGCAGCGTACAGAAATATGAATGTGAAAAGAAAAGGTTAAGTAGTTTAAAAACATTGATTCACCACCACATCCACGCCCTTAATATTTTTCTTAACAAAAATTTTCTTAATGAACATTTTTTTTTTAAACATTGGTGTTTTTCATGTTGATTTCAAAAAGCATTGAAGCAACATCAACCCCTTTTTTGGGGGGCTTATTTTTGACACTTTAAATTTTCTAATGTATTAAGTATGGATAATTATTTCTGAAATTTAACAATTTTTTAAGTTGTCTTCTTCTTCTTCCCTAAGATGTATGTTTTTTAACTGTTTTTTTAGGTTTTTTTTTTGTCTTTCTTTTCAAATTTTTGTAATGAAATTGCATAGTTAAAAAAAAGGTCAATATTTTAAAGTTAGGATTTTCTATATATTTAGGTATCGTTAATTAATATTTCAATGTACATCAAATAATTGTCACTAAAAAATAATAATTTTAAACATTTGATAAAAAAATACACATTTTGAATATAAATATAATAAAAAAATACACATTTTGAGATTTTTTTTTGCTAAAAATGACATGTCAAATAAATGATTTTTATGGGAAAAATTTAACAATTTTTTTTTTTTTTAAATAACATTTTTTTATGAATTTTATGTCAAATAATAATATTCACAATTTTATTCAAAAAATAATGATTCAAATAAGAATTAAAGTGAAAATCAAATAATGCAAATATTAAATATATACCAACAAAAATTGAATACTTATTCTTATAATAAAATCTCAAAGTCAAAACATTACAAATATAGCTAATGTATAGTTCTCAAAAGTGAGCTTTATTTGCAAACATAACTTAAATTTTATCAACAATTTCATATAAACCATGTTCATCATCTTCTAGAGCTTCATTATTGTTTTCTTTCATAGTATTAAGTTCTTTAGTTTGGTCATTTTCCTCTTCTGATGGATCCTTGATGTCTGCAAATCTCCCAAAGTATCTCTTTCCAATCATTCCATGTAACGCTAGTTGAGGTTCCTTTGCCTTTTCTCCACACGTGATTCATTAAAATACCTTTTCGTGAAACCAACGTCTTGCATTGCAACTGGAAGAAATTGATTAACATTAATTCTTTGCTGAATAAAACTGCATTATAGTGAGTCTTTTTCAATGACTATGCAATTCTTTCCTTTTTGCAGGAAACATGCTAGTGTTGTACCTAATCATCAAGTACAAAAGAAATCATTAAGTGAATTAGTATAAACACATAAAAATTAAGAAATAAAATATTGAAATTCAATTTTATATAATAAAACTTACCTGAACCTGAGAACAAATCCAAAACCCAATCTCCTTCATTTGAACATAAATCTATAAGATAGTTAATTAATGCCTATCGTTTTTGATAAATTTTAACAATCTATCCTTTTGCACCTTTATCCTCATATGTTAGTTTTCTTACAAAACATCATGAATTGGTACTTGACTATGACTGTTATGAAACTAGCTCACAAAAAGATAGAAAAGATAGATCAACGCCTTAGAATTCAGCCTCTTCGAGGGGGCAACCTCCTTTACATTACATAAATGAACAATTCTTGGATGATTCAAATAACAAAACCTCCTTTCTATATATAGGAGTCTAAGGAGTCACAATATAACCCAACCGACCTAACAATAATAATATAAAGCCACAAAAATAATAATAGAGGGATTCTATGGGGCACAGTAATAACAATATGGGGACAATAGGGGCACAACAATATTAATAAGGGATACAACTACAATAGTAATGGGGCAATCACTAGTATTATAGGGACCTAACATGCCCCTCTCCTGCAAAAAAAGTGTTGTCCTCAACGCTTGAGTAGTTCTGGATGCTTCTGTATAAAATTCTCATCCTCCCATGTGGAATCTTCAGCGGATAAGTTCTTCCACTTGATGAGATACTCCGAAATTGATCGATTTAGTAGTTGTCAAGTTCTTGTTTTAGTGACTGCTTCTGGTTCCAATATAATTTTTCCTTCCTCGTCAAGTTCTAACAATATTGTTTGAACTGGGAGCTTGTCACCTATAACCTTCTTTAAACGTGAAGCATGGAAAACTGGGTGCACTCGAGAAGCTGCAGGAAGCTCCAATTTGTATGCCATAGAACCAATCTTTTGCAACACCTTGTACGGACGATAATACTTTGGTGATAATTTATTATCCTTCTTAGGTTGCTTGAGGGACATTTGTTTATATGGTTGTAGCCGTAGGAATACCCAATCACCTACATGAAAACTTCTTTCACTGCAATGTTGATCTGCCTATTGTTTCATTCTATTCTGTGCCAACACGAGGTTATCTTTTAAGAGTTGGAGGACTTGTTGTTCATGTTCGATGTGATGTTCCACTGCTTGAACCTTAGAATTTTCTCTTAAATATGATGTGATGGATGGTGGCTGATATCCATAAAGTGCCATAAATGGGGTCATTTTTGTTGTTGTATGGAAGGAAGTGTTATACCACCATTCAGCCAGAGGCAACCATTTGACCCATTGTGTCGGTTTATCAGATACAAAGCAACGAAGATATCCTTCCAAACATTTGTTCACTATCTCAGTTTGCCCATCAGATTGAGGATGATAAGATGAGCTATGAGCTAACTGAGTACCAATACAAGAAAATAATTCTGTCCAAAAATTTCTAGTGAAAATGGGATCTTTGTCACTTACAATAATCTTTGGATTTCCATGTAGCTTTTGAATTGTTTCCATAAATGCAATAGAAACTATACTAGCTTTAAATGGATGTGATAATGCACAAAAGTGTGCATACTTGGTAAGTCTGTCAACTACCACCATGATGACACTCTTTCCCTCAGACTTGGGTAAACCTGTGATAAAATCCATCGAGACCTCCTCCCAACGTTGGCTTGGAATGGATAAAGGCTGTAATAGACCCGGGGTCTTAATTGTTTCAACTTTATTTTGTTGGCAAACCAAACATTCCACCACAAACTTTTGAATATCCGATTTAAGGCCATCCCAAAAAATTTCTTCTTAACCCTGTGGTAAGTTTTCAAAAATCCCGAGTGCCCTCCTAAGGGAGAAGTGTGCAATTCCATAAGAATATTTTGTTTGAATTGGGAATTCTTACAGAGGTATAAGCGATCTTTGTACCATAACGAATTATTTTTCTAGCTAAATGTATCAGATGTACTAGAATCTTGTTGTAACTTTCGAATAAGTGCCCACACTTCTTCATCATTCTTCCATTCCTCCCTTGCTTCGTTTATCCAATCTGGTTGGATAATAGAAATGGTGCACAACAATGCTTCCACATCCTCATCCTTTCTTGAGAGTGCATCTGCCACCACATTTTGCTTCCCTTTTTTGTAGATGATTTCAAAGTCATAACCCAACATCTTTGTGACCCACTTTTGTTGCTCTTCAGAGGATAATCTTTGTTCTAAAAAGTATTTAAGGCTATCATGATCCGTTTTTACCTTGAAGTGTCTCCCCATTAGGTAGGGTCACCATTTCTTAAGTGCATGTAGTATTGCCAACATTTCCTTCTCATAAATAGCTTTGTTTAAAAACTTTCCCTTGATTGGATGACTTTCAAAAGCAATGGGTCTTTCATCTTGCATTAAAAAAGCATCAATTCCATTTCCTGAAGCATCACATTCCACAATAAAGGTTTTTGTGAAGTCCGGTGTAGCTAAGACCGGTGCTTGGCACATTGCTTCTTTAAGATGTTCAAAGGCCTTTGTTGCTTCTGGAGTCCATGAAAATGCATCTTTCTTCAATAATGTTGTTAGAAGTGCTTCTATTCTCCCATAATTCTTAACAAACTTGTGATAATAAGTTGTCAACCCGAGAAATCCTTGCAGATGCTTTATGGATGTGGGGATTTTCCATTCCTTAATGGCTTTAATTTTGCTAGGGTCTACCTTAACTCCTTCATGAGATACAATATGACCCAAATATTCCACCTCTTGTACTCCAAAGAAACATTTGGATCATTTTGCATATAATTGTTTCTCCTCCAATAGTTGTAGCACCCTGTCAACATGTTCAACATGATCCTTCCAAGAATTGCCGTAGATTAGTATATCATCAAAAAATACTAACACAAATTTTCTAAGGAAGGGTTTGAAAATGGAATTCATCAAACCTTTAAATGTAGAAGGTGAATTGGTAAGGCCAAAAGGCATGACCACAAATTCATAATGACCCTCATGAGTTCTAAATGATGTTTTTGGAATGTCTTCAGTCTTCATTCTGATTTGATGATATCCTGAATGAAGATCCAACTTGGTGAAGTAAATTGATCCATGCAATTCATCCAATAATTCATCAATGACAGGAATGGGAAACTTATCTTTAATAGTGAGCTTGTTAAGCTCTCTATAATCTGGACACATGCGCCATGATTCATCCTTCTGTGCACCAATACTACTGGAGCAGAGAAAGAACTTTGATTAGGTTGAATATACCAGCCTCTAGCATTTCTGCAACCATACGTTCAATTTCACTCTTTTGGGCATAGGGATACCTGTACAGCTTGATGTTTGGAGGAACACTTCCTGGAATCAGATGAATAGCATGATCATGATCACGAATAGGTGGGAGACCTTTGGGAGTCTCAAATACTTTGGAATGATTGTCCAAGACTTTTTGGAGATCTAGAGAAATAGATGATTCCGATGTGGAAACATCTAGTGAACATAATTGTGCAATTACACCTCTTTGTTCCTTTTTTAGAAGCTTTGTCATACCGTTAGAGCTAATTATCTTTCCTGGTTTCCTTGCAATACCCCTTAATTCAACTTCCTTTCCTTCCGCATAAAATTTCATGAAAAGTTCTTGAAAATTAAAAGTTATTGTACCCAAGGATTGTAGCTATTGGACTCCTAGTACAACATCAGCACCTCCCATTGGAATGGAAAGCATTGGGCTAGTCAATACATATTCTCCCATGGATAGCTTGATATTATGGCACTTTCCAGAGCAATTTATTGTTCCTCCATTTGCAATCATCACTTGACACTCTGGTGCTGGATATAGGAAGAAATTCAATTCTTTTGCTACCTTACAATGAATAAAATTGTGGGTACTTCCTGAATCAATCAACACTATTACCTTTTTCTTCTTGATTTGTCCTTCTATCTTGATGGTTTGAGGAGTGATAATTCCAGCCAATGCATTACAAGAAATGGTCGGATTCATTTCTTCTTTATCTAGGATTTGTTCCTGGAGTATATCCTCTTCTTTTGACCTTTCTTGCTCCTTTTCTTCTTCCTCTTCACAATCTATGTAGAACAGTTTCTTCTCAGCACACTTATAACCTTTAGTGTATTTGCTATCACAACTATAACAAAGCCCTTTTGCTCTTTTTTCTTCCAATTGTTGTGGTGTCAACCTTATAGGTTGTGGAAGACTAGGGGCAACAACACTTCCCTCTTTATTGTTGTGAGTGGTATGCTTCCTGGTTGCCATAATTTTGCTTTCCATTTTTCTTGCTAACCTGAATACCTTCTCTAATGAATCAGGTTCCCAAAGGTGAACATCATGTTGGATATTATCCTTTAAAGTCCCTATGAACACATCAATCCTATGCTCCTCTGGAATGTTTTTTATCCTTATGTTCAATTTTTGGAACTCCTCAATGTGCTCCATTATTGAACCCTTTTGTTTGAGACTTATCAATTGCCTAAAAAAAGTGTTGCTTTTTGTATCCTCATAATGTGCTGTCAATTCTTCCGTAAAAATTGCCCAAGTGATAAAGCCATTGATACCATACAAACTGATTTGGTTCCAAATATAAAGTTGAAATATGTATCTTTTGTGTGTTTTTCACATTATTGAGATCAAAAAATTGCTCCATCTGTAATATCCATGTTGCGGGATCCTTGCCATCAAACTTCCTCATATCGATTTTTGGAATATGATGGGTCTTCGATCCAACATTAGAGTCTATGAAATCATGATTAACATTTCTTTTGTTCTCATCATGAGTTTCCTTTACTACCTGTTCACCATTAGTAAGCATTTCTTGTAGAAACTTTGTTAAATCTGTCTTCAAATCTGTCTTCAAATCTTCCATGCCTGTCTTCAAATCTTCCATGCCTGTCTTCAAGTCGTCCATCTTAGCTTCCACGTCATTCATCTTAGTTTCTACGCCTTTCTTTAAACAATCCATCTTAGCTTCTACGCCTTTCTTTAAACCATCCATCTTAGCTTCTACATCTTTCTTTAAACCATCCATCTTAGATTCTGTTGCTTTTTGTGCAAGTGACACTTGTTGCACTTGGTCTCGTAATTTTGATATATCATGTTGCATTTCTTCCTCTTCTTCATGAGTCATGCTAGAGCTTTCAGGTTGCTTACTAGGTGTTTGCATTTTCTTTCCTCGGGTCATCAATTACCGATAATAATGCTTTACTATGCCCTTTCAATTCCTTCAAACTAATTTTTCAAACCAAGCTTATTAAAAAATTTGAAAAAAATTACACACCTTTTTTCACTTTGTAGGAGCTAGATATTGAATCTGATGTATCTCTGTAATTTCGAATCATCCAGTTCTGAAATTGCGACCTACAGTAGCCCTCTACATCCTCTTTCCAATGCCACCAGTATGATCCAAATTGGATTCTTCAGGGAAGAGTTATGCCAAATCTCCCACAGTGACATGATTATAGACTAGTTTAGTAGAGCAAACTTGTACAACATGCCACGAGTCACTGTTTCAACCTTTGGCTTTGAAAAATATATGCAAGAAACTACAGTCCATCCTCTTTCTGTACCTTCTTATGAAATTTCAATCCGATGCATAGAGAGAAAGTTATGAGGATTTTCTCCAGGTCACCTGTTTGGAATGTAATTCAGGATTCTGCAAAAAGACCAACTTCCTCAGATCATATCTCCGCAAATATAGCGTGAAAAGCTTTGAAATTCAGACTCGAGGTTCAGCGCAATGTCTTCTCAAATGGTTTTTTTTTTTTTTTTTTACTTCTGAAACGTTACAGAAAAAAAAATTATAGCGAAAATGCCACGATGACTTATTTGGAACAGCGAAACCTAGAATCCAAAGCTCTGATTCCAAATGTTATGAAACCAGCTCACAAAAAGATAGAAAAGATAGATCAATGCCTTAGAATTCAGCCTCTTCGAGGGTGCAACCTCCTTTACATTACATAAATGAACAATTCTTGGATGATTCAAAAGACAAAACCTCCTTTCTATATATAGGAGTCTAAGGAGTCACAATATAACCCAGCCGACCTAACAATAATAATATAAAGCCACAAAAATAACAATAGAGGGATTCTATGGGGCACAGTAATAACAATATGGGGACAATAGGGGCACAACAATATTAATAAGGGATATAACTACAATAGTAATGGGGCAATCACTAGTATTATTGGGACCTAACAATGACTCTTTCCATCTACTAGATTCAGAGGAATAGGCTTATAGCTATCATGTTTTTTCCAAGATTCAACATGAAAAAGCTCACAATCACTTGTAATTAGCTGATATTGGCAACCAATACAATTTGACCATTCCCTGTAACATGAAATAGTAAAAATTTAATTAGCTTGTATATTTTTTTTTATTTTTTTTTTAACATTAATCAAACATACAATTTCAATGTCTTACCATGTAAGTTGCATCCTTTAGTTTGTTTTTCCCTTGAAGTTGGATAATATCATTCCAAATTGTGTGTCTGAATGGAATGTCACAAATTTTCAAAGTGGTGATGTTTTGACTTCTTGAAATATCGTAACCACTTAACTAAAATATTGATTACTATAAATCCTATTATCATATCCAATGTTTGAGAAATTGAAACCATGAGGAATATATCCAATAACTAGGGAATATTCCCTTTTAGGTATGAGATTTGCAATGTCTTCACAATCACCTAGTTTTATTTGATATTGGATAGTGTCAAGCCCATTCAAAATGTAATGATTGAGATGAGGATCAAGTTTAACATTATAAAGACATTTCTTTCTCTGCCTTTCCAACTTAATTTTTTTAATAAAGGTTTTGAAACTATTCGATACTACATCTGCATCCTTCTTCAACATGTTTAACAAAGTAAACAAATATATGTAAAAGTAATAAAATAAAAATAATTTACATATGAATCAAATGAATGTATAAATCAATATACCTTTTTGAATGCAAGATAAAGATATTTTAGTGTTGTTGTAGAACTTGAATTTAGGTAGTTGTGTACAACATAATCTTGACTCTCATCATTCAACATTTTAACCATTTGTTCATGTATCTTGTATTTTCATATAAACATTATGACTGAATATATATAGTAAAAAATGTCAATATATTGATATGTATAACAAATACTAACAACAACAATCTGTTATATTTAAAAGAAAATTATAATCTAAAAATAAGTAAAAATAATTCAACAAACTTACTTTTGAAACACCTCGCACATTTCGTCCAATGATAATTCACCTAAATTCACACAAAATAATATTGATTTGATAATTTTTTCATCCTTCACTCCTTGCATTTCTTTTCCAAGGTGTGATAGTCATATTATCTGGAAGATTCTTGATTTCAGGATCTCTCTTACTGTTGGTACATATTAAGGGTTTATACTTTTTAACCTTCTGATTTTTTATGCCAATATTCTCCCACATGTTGAAAATCTCATCAATCAAATCCCATATCTTCCCAGTTCTAAATGTCAACCAAAAAATGTTATCCATACCTATGAATACTTCATAGCTTACCTTTCCATCTATTGCATTGATTTTTTCCTCAATTTGATAACCTATTTCCATACAACATTGCTTTTGAAAGCTTAGAGAAACATCTCCCTTATCCCCACCACAATTTTTTTCAAATTCACTATGAACAAATATGACCCTTTAGATGAAATTCATATACATCCTATACTCATTATCTGTATTATGATCCTATGCTAATAACTTTTCTTTTGTATCTGTTAAACCAACATAAATGATACATTTCACTATTTGAAAAAACAAGTTATTGGGATATTCCTCCATCAATTTCCTTCTAACTTATAGAGAATGGTTCCTGCCAATTACATAATATTTGTATTCAAATTATCTTGACTTATCAAATGCCTCTTTTTTTGGAGTTTCAAATGGACAAACGAGAACCACATAATCAACCACATGTGCATATTGATTGTACCTAATCAATGTTTTCAAGTTATGAACATGCAGGTGGTGTGGATTTCTAATTTTATATTTATACTATCCTTCATTTGACTTATATAATTGGCTGACATTAAGCTGAAATGTATGGCCACCATCAACAAGGTTTCTCTTGGTCAAATAATTTTGAATGGAATTTTGTTTTATTTTAATAATGTCATCATCTAAATTAGCACCTAGTGTTATGATTTCTCTACTCTCTTTAGAGATTTCACTATGATCCTCACTGGTGCCCATGATTTTTTCATAATGACCAACTTTTAATTTCTTCCTCCTATAAGTTAACAAATTTTCATCCAAATAATTAATATCCTCATCATAAACTGGAAGATAGACATTAGAGGACATTCTTCTTTTTTGTATTTTATAGATTATCTCCTTTTCAATAGAAGTTATAATCTTGTTATCTCTAATGGAAACATACTCTTCAGCTTCAACTTCCATATCCTCAACAGTAACATGTCCAACTTTACTAGATTGATGCATTTTAGCCATTATTCCCTGATCCCCTGTATGTGCTACATTTGTAGTTTCAGGAAATATTATTTTTTCTTATTTCTCCTATCTTCTTATGTTGTCTATATGTGGAAATTGTTTATCACATTCATAATATTTGGCTTTGTATAATAAATTGCCTCCAACATCATTCAAAGACTCTTAGAAAAATCCTATCAAACAAAATATAATATTCCAATGATAAATAAGTTATAAAAGATATAATGATACTTACAATAATGATTTACACATCAATATAAATAAGAAAACTTACAATGTTATTTTCAATGTTGATTTTGATTGCATTACACATCTCTATAGAATATTCTAATGTGTCATATTTGATCTTTAAGAAATGATATCTAACCTTCTCATCTGTCTTGGTCGATTTTACAAGAACATAAATAATATTTGTATTCGACACCAAATATATGTCTCATACATTTCCCATCACCTCATAATTTTCACCATATTCAATCTAACGTCAATATAGATATATTCGTACACCTTCGTTGCTTTGTCTACTTTAACATACCATGTAAATCTCATTTTATTTATTTCTCATGCCATCTTCCCTTCTAAAATAATCTTCATTAGATTTGAGTGGAGAGTTGCTTAACTTTTACCATGTGTCTCAATTCAGTTTTGTTCAAGAATATTCACAGAGGGTCCAATTGCAACTTTAGATGTTAAAATGGGTGCCTATTGATTCAGAAACATTCATAGATACCTTCTTTGATGTCATTTTCCTAATAAAAATAAATTAAAAAATATAAGTTTACATTTTATTATCATAGGAAATTCTACTATTGTTATATTGAAAAATAAAAAAAAGTTCTTTACACCATGAATTTTAAAAAATTTAATTATGTTAGTAATTTTTTTAAGGTAAAGTTAACAAGAAAATAATATAACGTCCAAGAAAATGTAAACAAAAAATAAATACAACATAATCAATATATATATATAACAAAAAATTTAAATACAAAAACGTAAAACTATAATTAAAAAAAACATCAGTGTAAATAAAAATTAAAAACTAATAAACAAAAATTAAACCATTAAAAAAATAAAAAATACAAATATTGGAAAATTAGTAAACTTTTAAACTAAGAAATAAAATATTAATATTAAAATATAATTTAAAATAACAAAATTATAAATTTAAATTATAAAACATATAATAATTAAATTTTAAATAACTAAATTGAAAACCTAAATTAAAACGGTGAGTAAAACACATTTATTAATAGGTCTATTTTATGTTATGTGTAGATTCCATTGTCAAAGCACTTCAAGACCATCGTGATCAAAAAACAAGTGAAAGGAAAAATTTGTATAAGCATCGAAAGAAGTGTTATGATAATCCAAATAAAAATTTGGTTTTCATATGATGGTATGGACGAGAAGAAAACACTTTTACCACACTTTTTCCGTACACAAAAAAATTTACAGGAAGAAAATTTTATTAAGTTCCACTTGGTCGATTGTATGGCCTTTAGTAGGAAAATGTGCTCTAGGGTTTACTTCATAGCTCCAAATATTCATGATGATGCAAATCGAACCATATTCATAATTCATGATGTACTTTCTCATTGGTCTAGTAATCTTCCTGAAGTTTTGTATTTGTGATTACACAACACTAGCCGTGAAAACAAAAATCAAATTGTTTTTGGATATTTAAACATGCTCATCAAATTGAGAATTTTTCAAAAGGTAAAGGTTGGTTTCTTTCTTGTTGGGCACACTCATGACCATATTGATAAGATGTTCAATCGTTTTTTAGTAACATTGAGGAGGAAGGATGTTGGGATCCTGCCATCATTAATTGTATGTATTAAGAAATCATACATTCCAAAGCCTAATTTTTCACGTGTTGGAAGAAACTATTGACATGCAAAGGTTTATTCTGGGATCACATGCTGAGGAAAATGCATTAAACAACTTATTGACATTAGCTTCCAACATCAATTTTGTATCAAAAGAACTTGATGGGAAAACACTTATACGGGACAAGAAGTATTCAATACTGATAATGGGGGTTGTCATCAGGTTTAGCATTTTTTATGTTCATTCCAGATCATCCGATATTTGCATCAAATATATTGTTATTACAATTATTTGTTGAAATACATAATACACGAAGGCATAAGAGAGATACAAATTATTCTGAATGCTTGGAACAAATTAAAATTTTATTTAGAGATACATATGAGTACTTTCATGTTGCCAATTCAGTTTGTTGGGAGTCTTTTTTCAATAATCAAAGTGATATCATTCCAAGATCAAGAAATTAAGATATATTTTTGAAGACTTCATTTATTTGGCAACAAAATATGACAAATGAACATGAGGAACGAAAAATTGTTGATCAACAACAATCTTAAGGTATTATTAATTCTTCACAGGTAGAAGAAAGAGAAATGTATATTAGTTCTAGAAGATCACATGCACAATGTGAAGCCATGGATGACCTTTACAAGGGTTCTGTACAGGATGTCAAGGAGGGTTGCATGATCGCGGTGTTAGCGGATGGATATCCACATGACTATCTATTAAGGGTTTCCTAGGTTATAAAGGTAATTAAACAAAATAAAAAGGTTACAATAGTTGAAGTACATTGGTATTCCACAAATACACACTCATTCAATGGTGTGTACAAGCTATACATGGTAGTTGATAAACAAATTGGTAGAAAGAGAAAAAGAAAGGGTACAAATATAAATCAGCACCACATAGACCTTTTAAAATTGGAGGATGTTCACATACTTGTTTATGATTTCAATTTAACAAATAGAGGAACTCTTTACTTTAAGACCATAGATATTTTGAAGAGGTTGCTGGCAAAAGAAACAGTGTTAAGATGAGAATCTATTGAACCTAGTTGTAGATCTAGAAGACTTTTGAAACCTAAAATGGTGGGCATGCATGTTGAATTAGATGGGGCACTAGTTGATGAAAAGGAACAATATGTGTCATCTTCATTTGCATCTAGTCATTCATCTAAAGATGTTGTAGATTATGATGGTGTGCCAAAACATATGAGTGGTTTTGAATAATTGTCTAAGACATTTTATGTAAATAATGTTTGCATGCTAACTTGAAATAAATATTTTAACTTTCACATGATCTTACATGAAGTTATGAGTCATTTCTATGTTTGTTGGATTATATGTTTTAATTTTGAAGAATTCATTTGCTTAGAATATTCACAATGCAACAATATCTTTGAGAAATAATTTGTGTTTCATTTAATCTACAAGTCATTAGAGAAATTTTGAGGTCTGAAATGGGCCTCCTAAGAATATTATAAAATAATAGTGGAAATAAGAAAATAGTATCAGATTATATCATCATTTTTTAGAGGGAAAAAAGAAAAAAAAATATTTTTTCAACTCATATTTCCAAGTTATCTCCCTACTATTTTACTCAAATTTTGAGCAGGAGCATTCATTGGATGTTGAATTTAATTTTGCATCCAAGGAGTACCCATGTTGCATACTTTTGATGCATCCAACTACTCAAAAAATGAGAAATACATGAAAAAACATGATTGCAATCACATTTTATTTTATTTTCTATTTTTATGTATTTATATTTTTTCGTGTAGTAGGGTACATCAAAGGTATGCAACATGGGTACTCCTTGGATGAGAAATTAATTTTTTCATCCAATGATTGGGCCCGCTCGAAATTTGAGTAAAACCATAGGGAGATAAGTTTGAAAAAATAGTTTTTTATTTTTTAACTTTTTTACTCAAAAAATGGTGAATCATCCCCCATGGTTGACATCATCAACTTGAATCCTATTGGTTCTAATAAAGTTGATTTTGGTTGTACATTTTTGTTTTGAGCTCTATTTAGTCCTCAAAATTTCTTTAATATTTTGATTAAAAGTAAAAAAATATATATTAGAAATTAATGTTGAATTTTAAATTATATAGTGATATTGTCATGGTATTATTTATTGTTATCATTTGATCTACCATAGCTAAAACAATGGTTGCAAATTTAATGTCGCAATAAAAGTGGATACTTCATTTTGATGGTTGATTTTTAAGTTTTTGTTGCAATGGGATAAGTTGTCTTAAGCTAAGATTTGAAAAGAGCTATACTTTTAGCCTTTAAAATAAAAATTACTCTAGGAATAATGCCTCTTTCATTTAGGTGTTCATTTAATAAAATAAAATAAAGTCATATAATTTAACGATAATGTCATGGTTGAAATATGTTGAAAACTTAAGGTTTTTAATTCCATGGTTGAAAAATTGTAAAAATTTTAATGTTTTTCTAAGTGATATTTTATCTTTAATGCTATTATTGAAAACAAATAGAATTTCAGGTTCTTTTACAATCATGATATTTTATATTTAACGACATAGATGAAAATTGTTGGAAATTTTAAGGTTTTTTAGAGACATGATTTTTTATATTTCACATCATGCCAGAAAATTGTTGCAGTTTTAAAGTTTTTCGGAGTTCTGATGTTGTATCTTTAACGTCATTGCTAAAAAGTTATTGAAAATGTACCTCGGTAAAGAAAAAATATGTTGTTCCTACATCAACACTTTTTGTTTTCAGGGTGTTTTTTCATCTTTTTTCCACAAAAAATTTGGTTTTTTCTGCCATTTTTAAAAAAATTTGAAAATTTACCATAAAAAAAGGGGTCATTCTCACATACACATTTTTCATTTTTGGGTTGTTTTTTCATGTTTTTTGGGGTTTTTTTTGATAGAGTTCTCGTTTTGAGGTCACATTTATCATTTGTTCGATAACTTTATTAAATCCTATGGAAGAAAAATTTCTACATTCAATGATTAAAAGATGGAGAAAATAATATGAAATTATTTCATCACTCCATTGTCAATTACAAACATAGTAATAGAATTGCAAGTATCGAAACTTCAATGAATCAACAAGTGGAGAGTCAAGAAGCTATATTCCAGGACTCCTTGATCATTTTCAAACCCTTCTCACTAAGCCAATCCTAAAAAAAAGACCTACCATATGGAAAATTACCAAAAATGTTCCCAGATTAGTAACAATGGAGAAAATGACTTACTACTCAAGGAAATCACCATGCAAGAAGTGGAAGAGGAAATTATGGACATACCCATGGGTAAACCCCCATGTCCAAATGGTCTTACAATGGATTTCTTTCAATCTTGTCGAAAGATTCTGGGGTATGATATTTTGCAAGTTATAAAGGATTCCTAATGCTCCTACTCCATTCTTACTGCCCTAGATGCCACATTCATCTATGTTATCCCCAAGTCCTCCCAAGATGAAAGTCCCTTGTTACACTAAAATTTGTCACCATGACTATTTGCAGTTAGTATGGCTCCATCAACTGTCATACTATCCTCCTTGGCAAGCCTCATACCTCTGCTCTCCATGTCAAACTCCAAGAAAGAGAGAAAGTCATTAAAAATCTATATATCTCTGGGTACGCAGTTTCTCTTAGCCTTACCTGCGTGTACGCACCCCAAGTTCACAATATCTGCGTACTTGTACGCTCTGTATGTAAAGGGATGGGTGCGTACCCCTGTAAAGGTCAAAAGGCGCGAGTTTCATCTTAAAAAAGTTACTTGTGGTCATTTCTAGAGCATTCTAGAAGCTTGTTTGACGTGTATTGAGCGCCTCCAGATGGTTCATGTATCCCTATGAAAGAGGAACTTATCCCATCAAGAGGGGAGCTAACCCATCCAAAGAGGGGCTTATCCCATTGATGGTGGACCTGATTAACTTCCTCTAGAGCACTATAAATACAGGCATTGGGCCAGAAGGAGGGGAGGTTGAAAGCTGAACATTCCTAAGGGTAGATGCTGCTGGAATTAGGACTTCCTTGTAGAAGCTTGTGAGGAGAGATTCCCATCCTTTCTTGTTTCATTTGGAAGTGGGTGAGCTTATCAAAGTAAAGGAAAACTCTTGCTGGACCCTGGGAGGGACCTGCACAACACCAAGGCTCAGGTTGTAATGGTTTCTTTTGTTTCCTATTAATACAAATAAGTCCATTCTTCTCAACAATTTGTTATTTATGAGTTGTTTCATATACTCCTTGGTCTGTATGTTAAATATGTTTTGTTTTATGAGATATTCAGGTGCTATTTAATCGTTTGATTGTTAGTGAATGCAGGTTTCGAAGAGAAGGAGGAGCTCATCCGGATCGACGAGGCTGGACTACTACAACAACGTTGGGTTACAGGTAGGATCTAAACACTTGATTTCTTGTATGATAAATGCATATTTAGAGAAGGATTGCTCTTAATTGTCTTGTTTGTCACTAGAAAGCCTTAAGCTTCTAGGGAGGTTGGTTTTGTCCGCAAAATCGACTCTTTTCGCATGACAAAATGGCGACTTCGCTGGGGAACTCCATGATTTGAATGATTTCTCCTTTGTGTGAAACTTTGATTTGAGAAAGTCGTTTTCTTTCTAGTTTTTGGCTGTTTGACTGTGCATTTGGGTGGAATAGCTTAGGGTTAAGTTAGTTTTTATTTTTCTTGGTTTTGCTAGCAGTACGCACCCTCTGCGTTAAGCACAGTGCGTACCTGTACGCACTTTTGCTGTGTACACAGAGCGTGGCCGCACCTGTGCAAACAGGCTGCCTGCGTACCCCTGTCAAAAGCCTAGAAAATTTCAATTTCTTCTTTTTTATCTTTTAGATTTTGCTTATAGCTTGTTTTCGCTGCCCAGATCCACTGTTCACCTGTCAAAAGCTTTCATCTTGGCTAATTTCATTGGCACTCCTGCTTTAAGCTTTTATCAATTGGGTGTTTTGAGTCTCTTTTTTGAGAAATTCTAAATTTGATTTCCTTTGGTCATTACTTGGAGGTTTGTCTCTGTCTTTTCACAATTTTGCATCTTTTTGCTCTTGTTTTTGCAAAAAAAATTTCCTCCTCATTCGCCGGGGGGGGGGGGGCTAAATTGTGTATGAGTGTTAATCGCCTTTGAGTGTTTTTATTTTTTGATCTTTGGAACTCTCACCCAATTTTCTCGACTTGCACTTGATTGGTTCTTAGATTACATTAGAATCATCTTGTGTTTGAGAATTCTCTTGCATAGATCACATTTGCATAATTAGAATTCTCATTTTCAGAATATGAATGAAAAATGTGCATAGATTACATTTGCATACTTTTCAAGTGAATTGTGCATAGATTACAATTGCATAGTTTACATTCTGAAAAATCAATTGTAGGTTTAGATCAATTTTCTTTGATTTGAATTTACACAAAAATAAAAATAAAAAAACTATTTTGGAATTGATTTGCATTAGTTTTTCTTGGTGAAATTAGTGCATTAGAGAATTTGTTATATTTTCTCTTAGTGATCAATTTTTTGCATTGTTGGAAGTGAATGGAAACTCTCTCCTTACTTTAGTTAGGATTCATCGAATTGAAAGGCTTACATTATCATATTTGATTGCATTCAGTTGAGTCGGGTCATAACACCATTGGTTTCATATCCATTTACCCATTTGAGTAATAACAGCCTTAATAACACAGTGCTTAATTAAAATTCAACTAGTCATATTTTTATTTTCTAGGGCTCTGATACACCAACATAGCTTAGGCTAGTGTCTTGGAGTAGGGAGTAATTAACTCTCCAAGACAGCAAAACCAAACAAGTAGCTTATCTTGCGGTAGGATAAATCCAATAGTTACATTTATGCTCTGGGAAAGCTCCTCTTAAAGGAGAAGCACGAGATCGTGTCCGAACCAGTGAGGGGATCAATCCTCCTTCATTGGGAACGACGCCAGATACGCACGTACTACAAACGGTAAACCTCGGATTAACCATTGTCGAGGAGCCTGGGATCACTTGTCGGTAAACCTTGGATTATTGTCAAGGAGCTGGCAAGGGGATTGAGCTTGATACTCTGCCCTTGCGTGCTATCGGATCGTAGACTGTTCCCCTAAGTATATTTGTTGTTGTTGGTGACCTTAGTGACCATTATCTTTAGGGTTCTACCCAAGGTGACGGTGGAGGGAAGATCCCACTGTACCTGGAGCAGACGTCGGCTAGACTCACTTGGATTTTCTGGGGGGTTCACTTCACTCGAGACGGTTTAAGTGGAGGAACTTGTGCCGGTCTATTCATTAAGCAGGTTGCCGGGGTAACTGTTCCACCCACCACTTCTGTACTGAATTCAGCGATGTTGGATTTCATCACCAACTAGTGTTTTCGGTCCGGAAGGCTACTGCTTGTGTGTGGTTTGACTCCTAGATTTGATAGCGCGTGTTAATTTGTTTGTTTTTACTTTTAGAGACCATAGGTGCAAATTGTGAATTTTAATTGTTAGGTGTGAGTTGTGAATCGTTAAATTTAGTTATAAATTGTTAATAAAATTCACTGAAGTTGAATACAATGGCAAATGTTCTGGAATTTACCAACCTAGGAACCCCTCCTAATGAGAATCCTAGTACTTTCCTTACTTTGGAAATGTTGGTCCTCCTTATATGGCTACTTTGTCATTACCTGGATTTACAATAGGTTTAGCGATATGGTTATTTTCAACTTCGTTGGCCCCAAATACTCCAATTGTTCCACCTCAACCGAATGCTTCACCTCAATCGAGTTCACCATCTCAACATCACCAACCTTCTGTTGACCCTTTAACTTCTTCGCCTAATTTTTCTTCCTCCATTTCTTCCTCTTCGCCTGGTAAAAGCCTTGACGCTAGTAACCAGGTGTCTAAGAAGAAGAAGAAAGGGAAGAAGAAGAAGAAGCAAGATAAGAAAGAAGTCAACCAACCAACCATGGTTGTAAGTGTTAGTTGTGTTGAGGAAAACTCCGACATGCATCGTAAACCCAAATACCCTTGCAGGCTTTGTAAGGGTGACCACTTCCTTATCAATTGTCCTGGCATTCCAAAGGTCTTGGAAGTATGGTCAGAAAAATCACATCAACTTTCCATTGATCCATCAACCAGTGATAGTCAGGTTCCTGGGAAAAAGGGTAAAGTTAGGTTTCCTTGTAAGTTATGCAAAGGGAGTCATCAAACTCACATTTGTCCTCACATGGATGAAGCCTCGAAATTATTGGAAAACCTTACTGTTCCACAGCAAGAATTTCCAACTGGTTACCGTAAACTTTCTCCCAACCTACCGTCAACTGACGGAGTGGTCGATTCAATTTCACAGTCAGTTAATCACACTCTTCCATTGGAGAGTGAAACTCATGTCACTCAGGTTGATGATCCGTTAGTTGATCAAGTGGTCGATTCAATTTCACATTCGGTCGATCACACTCTCCCTTTCGAGAGTAAATTTCATACCGCTGATGTTCTTCTTGTTACATCGGATTCTTCTATGCCGGGGGGCATTTCCCCTGTTTCTACAGAACCCCCTCCAAGTACTGAGGTCTTTTCCTTTGATTGGAATAGATTGACAGAACCTCGTCTTCCTTCCTCCATCCCTTTCCAAATCATTGTCAAGGCTGGTGGTAGGGACATACATCGTACACAGGTAGATGAAGGTGCTTCTGTTAGTATTTTATCCTCAACTGTTTGGAGAGCTTTGGGTTCCCCTCAGCTTGCGCCTATTACGCAAAATCTGAAAGCTTTTAACAGAACCATTAGTGAACCTTTAGGGATCCTTCCTAAGTTTTCTATTACCTTGGAAGGTAAAACTGTCTCTATAGATCTTATGGTAGTTCAAGGTCCCTTGGATTTTCATTTACTCCTTGGGCGAGACTATGTTTATGCAATGAAAGCTGTCGTATCGACACTCTTTCGCGTGATGTCTTTCCCTCACAATGGCAGTATTGTGACTGTAGACCAGCTTTTGTTCCCTAGTCTTGTTTCGACTACCAATAATAAGACACCCCTAAATGTTCCTGATTCTAAAGTGGTATCTACCCTGCCACGGGTTAATTATGTGGCAACCGGTCCCATGTTTTCAGTTACCGATGTAAGTGAGCCTCTCACTGTTTTCTCATCTTCCTTTGATTTAGATCCGGTAATTGGCATGGAAAACTTGATGGGATTACTTGAACACGATGTTCTTATCCCTTTTGAGACCCTTGACCTGTATTCCTTCCAGAGAAGTATTATTCCTTCTGATGAAGACCTCTTGGAAGCCATGATCAAGGTGTGTCCATTGACATGTCTTTCTTCCAGTTGGAAGCCATGATCAATGTTGTGAGGAAAGTTCCTTTTACTGTGTCAACCTCGTTAAAAAAATGAATCAGTGTGTGCGAGGATAGTTCCTGTTACTGAGTCAACCTCGTTAAAAAATGAATTAGGTACGAGGAAAGTTCCTTTTACTGTGTCGACCTCGTTAAAAAATGAATCAGTGAGTACGAAGATAGTTTTTTCCTGTATCAACCTCGTTAAAAAATAAAACAAGGGTAGGTTAAGTAGGTAGATTGTAGAGAGTAGTCATGAGCATAGTTCCTTGTCTTGTGTCAAGCTCGTTAAAAAATGAATCGAGGATTTTAGAGCATAGTTCCTTGTCTTGTGTCAAGCTCGTTAAAAAAAAGAAACAAGGAGTCATGAGCATAGTTCCTTGTCTTGTGTCAAGCTCATTAAAAAATGAATCAAGGTTTTTAGAGTAAAGTTTTTTGTTAGGTAGATTGTAGAGAGTAGAAATGAGGATAGTTCTTTTCCTGTGTCAACCTCATTAAAAAATGAATCAGTCAGTTATGAGCATAGTTCCTTGTCTTGTGTCAAGCTCGTTAAAAAATGAATCGAGGATTTTAGAGCATAGTTCCTTGTCTTGTGTCAAGCTCGTTGAAAAAAAGAAACAAGGAGTCATGAGCATAGTTCCTTGTCTTGTGTCAAGCTCGTTAAAAAATGAATCAAAGTTTTTAGAGTAAAGTTTTTTGTTAGGTAGATTGTAGAGATTAATCATGAGCATAGTTCCTTATCTTGTGTCAAGCTTGTTTAAAAAATGAAACAAGGGTTTTGAGGATAGTTCTTTTCCTGTGTCAACCTCACTAAAAAATGAAACAACTCCCACAAGTCTTTCCAAGATCTTGAAAGTAAAGCTTCATTCCATCCACCTCATTGAATGCAATGAAGCTTGGGGGGCATGTACCTCGTTTTGTGTCATTATGCTGGGCGTCATTATGCTGGGGGCATGTGAACTGATAACAAGCATAGTTTTTCGTTTCAAGCTTGCATAAACATGAAACCGAATCCGAGCATAGTTCTTTTCCTGTGTCAAGCTCGTTAAAAAATGAAACAAATCCTCCTCTAATTAAGTCGAGACTTTGACTAGATCTCATAAATGTTAAGTTGTATATTTAGGTTAGTTATTTCAGTTTTTGCATAATTTTCTTATAGTTTTAGGTCGAGTCTTTCAAATGATCTCGTACATGAACCTTCATTCCATCCAGCTTGTACTTAGTTGAATGAAATGAAGCTGGGGGGCATGTGCTCTAGCAGTTATGCTTAGAGGGCATCAAGCATAGTTTTTCTCTATTTCAAGCTTGTGTAAAAATGAAACTACTTTGAAGCATAGTTTTTCTCTGTTTCAAGCTTTTGTAAAAATGAAACCTATCTCAAGTCAATTTCAGTTATTTTCAAGACTCATTAAACTCATGAAAATCCGGAGATTATTTTGCTATCTTTCATTCTCGTAAAACAAATGAAAATTCCGAGTTCTTTCCGTCTTTTCTTGCGCGTAAATTAAATTGAAAGTCGGCCATATGAGTACATTTTTATCATTTTTTTTCGAACTCGTTAAAACTTACGAAAAAGTGAAACCTTGGAGTTCTCTTTTAAGCCCTTTTCAGACTCTCAAAATATGAAAAGATTGCTGAGTTTTTCTTTTAAACTCGTTAAAATGGAATTAAAAGACGGTCCTCTTACAGCCCTTTTCTGACCATAAAAACATGAAAAGATTGCCGGATTTTTGTCGTTTCAAATTCGATATTGGAAATAAAACGATGTGTCCTTGATCGCTTTCTACTTTTCAGATCAGAGACACTAATCATGAAAGTACTCCTTGGTCGTAAAGATCAAGCGGTTCTCTCAAGTATTATTTTATACTTTTTCGGGCTTGGGAGACACAAATTTACGAAAAAGGTCAACCATGGAGTCTTCTTAAGTTTTTTCAGACTCTCTAAAATTGAAAAACGCCGAGTTTCTCCTATACTGGACTCGTTAAAATTTCACAGTAAAGGACCTGTTTGATTACAAACAGGAACAGACCACTCCTTCTTAGTGTTCGAATCTAAACTAAGTTGGACTCATCCGAAGGATGAGCTTATAATCGAGCAAATGTTATCCTCCTCAAGCTTGTAAAAAATAAAGAGGTAATTGCCAGAAATGGTGGGGGAAAAGAGAGGAAAATGAGCCTATTTGTTATCCTTTGTCTTAGAAGAAACCTTATCACCATTCTTGAACACGACACTTTTCATTCACCTGGGTTGGGAAATCCTTTGCCTGATAGTTAATCAAACCACATTGAAAATCTTCAACCGGTTCCGGGTATTAACTTTGGGTCAATTGTCACCAAGCCATCTGTCGTGTCGTTATGTGTTCAAGAGGTCACTGCAAACAAACCATTCATCTGCAAAATACCCGTCATCCATTTTGACCATCCCTGAGTCAGTCCTTACAGCTACATTTCTTCAACTTGATCTATGATTTCGTGTTGTGGGCTTGCCTGCAACGGGTCGCTTTCTATCGACATCAACCCATTCATTCGCATCTCATGGATTGTACTGGGTACTTTGAGAACCATTGACATCACTGGTGGTCTCTCTCACGCTTGTTAACAGTTTACATCATTGACTGGTAATCAAGTGGTTTCTACCATGTTCGGCATCAACTCATTTATTCGCATGGATAGAATCGTACCAATTCGGGAAGTAGAAATGAAGACCCTGGATCTAGTTTCCACCATCCAGGCTGCGAGGAGTTTTGTATTCATTATACAGTAGACTAATCATAAACAGATGGCTGCGTCCATACCATGTCTACAAAAGTCTATGATTATGATGTACTGCAAAATCATTCCTGTATCAGAGTAGTAGATAGTCAATTAGTTAAAGTTTTCAATCTGAGTATGGGAATGCCTACCTCAGTGATGATATGATCTTATATATGTATTTTGTGTTGAATACTTGCAGGTTCCGACTGGGCTCTCCACAAGATAATCCTTGAAATGATAAAGTACTTCACCCTTCCTAGATTATATGAAACCCTAATCTACTACAGGCTTCGCACTTTAGGGGGCAATCTGTTACACTAAAATTTGTCACCATGACTATTTGCAGTTAGTATGGCTCCATCAACTGTCATACTATCCTCCTTGGCAAGCCTCATACCTCTGCTCTCCATGTCAAACTCCAAGAAAGAGAGAAAGTCATTAAAAATCTATATATCTCTGGGTACGCAGTTTCTCTTAGCCTTACCTGCGTGTACGCACCCCAAGTTCACAATATCTGCGTACTTGTACGCTCTGTATGTAAAGGGATGGGTGCGTACCCCTGTAAAGGTCAAAAGGCACGAGTTTCATCTTAAAAAAGTTACTTGTGGTCATTTCTAGAGCATTCTAGAAGCTTGTTTGATGTGTATTGAGCGCCTCCAGATGGTTCATGTATCCCTATGAAAGAGGAACTTATCCCATCAAGAGGGGAGCTAACCCATCCAAAGAGGGGCTTATCCCATTGATGGTGGACCTGATTAACTTCCTCTAGAGCACTATAAATACAGGCATTGGGCCAGAAGGAGGGGAGGTTGAAAGCTGAACATTCCTAAGGGTAGATGTTGCTGGAATTAGGACTTCCTTGTAGAAGCTTGTGAGGAGAGATTCCCATCCTTTCTTGTTTCATTTGGAAGTGGGTGAGCTTATCAAAGTAAAGGAAAACTCTTGCTGGACCCTGGGAGGGACCTGCACAACACCAAGGCTCAGGTTGTAATGGTTTCTTTTGTTTCCTATTAATACAAATAAGTCCATTCTTCTCAACAATTTGTTATTTATGAGTTGTTTCATATACTCCTTGGTCTGTATGTTAAATATGTTTTGTTTTATGAGATATTCAGGTGCTATTTAATCGTTTGATTGTTAGTGAATGCAGGTTTCGAAGAGAAGGAGGAGCTCATCCGGATCGACGAGGCTGGACTACTACAACAGCGTTGGGTTACAGGTAGGATCTAAACACTTGATTTCTTGTATGATAAATGCATATTTAGAGAAGGATTGCTCTTAATTGTCTTGTTTGTCACTAGAAAGCCTTAAGCTTCTAGGGAGGTTGGTTTTGTCCGCAAAATCGACTCTTTCCGCATGACATCCCTCAAACCTTAGACCCATTTCTCTCTATAATGTTATATACATGACAATCTTCAAGATGAACAACAACAGACTAAAGACAATTTTTACCTCACTCATTTCACTAGAGCAAACGAGTTATGTGAAAGGGAGAAAAATAATGGAAAATATTATCCTTTCTCATGAAAAAATTCACTCGCTCAAGTCCAATAAAACCCCTGGTACGCTTATAAAGCTTGACATGTCCAAATATTTTGATAAATTAAGTTGGTGATTCATTTTTCGTAGCTCACAACTTTCAGATTTGTCGAAATATGGATACATTAGGTCCTACCTCCAAATCCTTCTTCTTTGTCCTTCTCAATGGTTCTCGCTCCCCCACCTTTGTTCCCACAAGGGGCATCTTACAAGGGGACCCTATTTCTCCCTACATATTTCTTCTCATGACTGAAGGGTTGGCATACTCAATCACTTCAACCCTCCAACAAGGCTCCCTAAAAGGTCTCCGTCTAGGTTCCCATCACCGTTCTTCTACTCATCAATAATTTCTAGATGATACTCTTCTTATGGGTATTCCAATAGTTAAACAAGCTTATACTCTCAAATCCATTTTTCAAGACTTCTTAGATGTATCAAGGACTTCCATCAATTTAGATAAATCTCAAATTGTTTTCTTCAACACCCCTCTTTCTATTAAAATCCACAATGTTTTTCCTATTGGATTTCAAAGGAGCTCCCTTTTGACCAAACATCTCGGAGTGCCTCTCATAGGGAACCCCCTTCGACAAAAAATATGGAAAATCTCATTATCAATTTCGAAGCAAAACTTCCCTGCTAGACTTTCTTATTGCTCAACCTTGTAGGATTCCTAATATTCTCAAATTGTTCCTTCAATCCCTCCCTACTTATTTTCTTTCAACCATGACAACCCCTAAAACCATCCTTAATACAATTAGAAATATCGAAAGAATATTTCTTTGGGGTGGTGATAAAAGAGAATAAAAGTGAGCGCTAGTTTCCTAGGAAAAAAATTTCAAACCCAAAAATGAGGGAGGCCTCAGCCTATGGGATCCACGGATCCTCAACAATGTTCTAAGTGTCAAAACGTCTTCAAGAAATGGTCAAATGATCTGGAAGCTCTATGGGGTAAAATCTAGAGGAAAAAATATGCTCCAAATATTCAGGAATCCCAACTAATTAGGATGGCAAGTTTTATCAAGGTTTATCACATTTGGAATTCTAGGTGGGTTCATAAAAAAATTATTCATGAGAACTTCTTTTGGGAAATTAGAAATGGAAACAATGCCCTATTTTGGAATGACTCCCTACCTCAATGGCCAAAAATAAATTAGAATTAACAATTACATTTCATCAAGGACTCTCTCATCTCTAGTGGTCTCACCTAAGTTACTCATTATTGAAATCCTTCTTCTCATTATTTACATAGGCACATATGGATGAACTGTAGCTAATGGCATGTATACCTCTCTCATAATGAAAGTATTTTTATCAAGAAAATTTTGGTGGATAGGAAATTCTTAATTCACAAGGGAGAAAATATTCTTTCTGCGGGCCACAAACACTTGGGTAACTATATCTAGTTGAGGCTTGTATCTACCTTACCCTTCACAGTCAGACAAATGACAACGAAAAAGAGAAAAAACTATGGAATCTCAAACATTGGCCAAAAATTACTATTTCTTTGGCTTTTAACTTGGAACAAGACCCTAACCTGAGATAAACTCTAGTATAGGGGTTTTCAAGTCCTTCAATTTGTCTACTTTTTTCTTCCAATTCTAGAAATATCAATCATCTTCTTAAATACATGTAGCTTCTTAGCCTCCTTCTAGGATTGTCTTGTCATTCTTTTGTGAAACTCAAAGAATCTAAAATATCATCATTTCCACCAATCAATCTTGGCATAACTCGCCTTGTAACAACCTCATTGTCAACAAAGCATGGCATCCAATCCCTGAATTTTTCATTTGGGAAATATCGAAGGAGAGAAAAAATTTCACTTTCAAAAACATTATATCCTCACCTAATGTCATTTGGCTAGCATGTCTATCGAAAGTCAAGGAAACCATCATGTTCCTCCCTTGGAACACTAATGACTAGGTTTGTAATCATCTAGAAAAAATATTCTTGCTTCTTTGAATCTTACCCCTCGTGTCTTAAATTAGGTTCCCTCCTTTCCTCACCCATTCCCTTCCAACCCTTCTACCTGGTCTCCTCCCCCTAAAGGTTTCATAAAACTAAATTTTGACGGGGCCTCGAAAGGAAATTTCAACTAAGAAAACTATGGAGGAGTCTTTTTAAATGCTAATGGAAAAATTACTTACGTCTATCGAGGAGATATAGGACAAAAAACTAATAATGTAGGTTAAATGTCGACACTCGAACAAGGTCTCTTCATTGGCATAGAAATTTTTTATCACAAGCTGATATTGAAGGTGACTCACAGACAGTAATCAATATCTTCCAGAAAATTCAACATGGGACCAATATTTTTAAAGTCTCAAACAACTAGATGTTAGAAACATGCATAGAGAGCATGATGAAGTATTTGACTAACATCTCAACCCTTCTCCTCTCTCATGTTCGTCGAGAAGGTTACAAGTTTGCTGACATATTAGCCAATCATGGTCTCACTACTGTAGTTTCTTCAATAAACTCATACTAGGCCCAACCCATCTCTAAATCTCTCCACTTACACTATCAAGAGTTAGCTCAGAAGGACTTTTCTCCCCACATAGGGTTCCCTGGAGCGGAACCTCCCCCCCTCCCCCTCACCTAACATCATGACAAGTAAAATGAAGAGGGGCTTAGCTGCATGAGATACTTGGCACCTTGCTAGCTCCCTAATCAAATCAAATATTATGCCTACCACCTCGCACAAAAGGAGATGTATCTCAATCGAGGCAAGAAAACTCAAGTATAATAACTCACCTCGATGGTTTGGTACAATAGCATTTCACCCTGCTCATTTTTGTGATGCTTATGTTTGTGGCTCCTTATTTTTATGCACTTTGCTCACAACCAATGCAAGTGACGGGGTCGTAGTGTCTCTAGTCACTAGGCAACCTACAACTCTTCCATTCCTTATTAGAGTGGAAAACACACAATACTCAGTTTGGGAGGTGCAGTGTACTCATTGGCAATGACCTTGCTCCTTGGCCTTACAAATTATTCACATCCCAATTCATGCTTGACCCTTCAACCTAAGAATGTCAACATTCATTGGGTCTTCTTTCCTATTAAATGGTGGCTTACCTTCGGTCTCCATCAACACAATTGACATTGGTTATGTAGTAGAGCTATCAACGTCTATATTAAATTTTTCTTCCTTTAGTCTTTGTTCCTTGCACGTCTCCTTCGCTCCAAATTATTAAATTGTAGAGCAGCAGTAATTTTGGCTCATTTACCCCTAATGGGTTTTATATTCCACCCATGTATCTAGTTCCTAGTGTTTCTTACCTAATTTACTTAATTGTTTGCGTTCCCCTCCTTAGCTTCCAATGCCATTCGCCTAAAGTCATTTAATTTTCTTCCTTCACTTAATCATTTTTGCTTTCATAGTCTTTCAATGCCTTTCTCTAGCTTATCTTGCGCCTCCCTCCCTCTTAGACTCTGTATCCCCTCCTTTGTACCATCTCTCACCCATACTATATCCCCTCCTACCATTCATTACCTTGTATTAGTATGTGACATGGTTTATTTGTTTTAAGAAGACAAAGAAGCAGACATGGTTGTGCATTTCTCTCTGGTCAATGGGATGATCATGTTGCTTCAACTTCTCAAATTTTCACACAAGCCCAAATCGAAGAGACCATGACTTAAGACCATGAACTCATCCCTAAGTTAGTGCGAAAAGAAAACATGCACGTAGAGGTAGAGGTCCTTATGGAAAATCATTTCACCCCAAACTATCATGTTGATGAAGCCACATGAAACCGGACACCGGATATTGACACGTCATCTATATCGCTTTTCTCGAGGTACATGCAGGCTGTGAATGTTTACTGATACACCAAAATGCTATTGGGTCGCATTCTTATGGATAATGCCAACTGCCAACGGGGAAAATCATGATAGAAGGGAAAATTGACCGCATCAATGATAAACTTACCACTCTCACCATAGGCTCAGCCAACCACTCCTTCATGGATGATAAGATTGTTCAACTCGCTTTGTAGCCAAAAAACTTGGTCCAATAATCTCCATATTTTATTAGTTTTTTATTTTTATTTTAATTTCTATAGCTTTTCAAATCTTATCATACCATTTCTATAACTTTTCAAATCTTATCATGTAAATGTATGTTGAGACTCAAAATACTCAACCTACTTCCATATACTTTTACAAATATGACACTTCAGTTAAAACAGGTCTAAACAACTTCAAAATTTTGAACTTATATTTATATGAGATCAAAAACATTTATTTTTTAAGCGGGTAACTCTCTTTTAATAATATAAAATTCTTAACTAAAAAAATATAATTTTAACACTTAAATATATTTAATATTTATTTTTTTATTTATTTCAAATATACTATTTCAACCAATAGTATTTTTTTTATCTTTTTATTTCAATTATGCTATCTCAATACATAATATTAACAGTGTGATATAACGTATTCTTCTGAATTTTTAAATTGAAGTAAAAATAAAGATTCCAAATCATGACATCTAGCTATTCAATTTTGGAAAAAAGGTATAAATCAAAAGATTGTAAATTTTGATGATCCCAAGTCTTACGAAAGTTAAAAAGCGAGATGCAAAATCATAATCTCCACTGCGTCAACCTTACCCAGTCCGTCAAGTCAACCGTTGAGATTTCTTTTTCACTATACGGAGTTTCATGTAAATTTGTTATCAAAGTTCAGTTTAATCATATACCGACAAAATATCTATATCTGACAGAACTTTTACATTATAACATTCTCCAACATAAACCCTAAATGAACGCCCTATGGGTTTGCAAATCACTGATTGAAATTGACATGACAAGGAAACATAGCATTCTCACATTGACACACAGCACACATAATAGTAAGCACAGACACAGATTCAGCCCAGTAATAGTTCAGTCGGGGATGATCATGAGGATATGTTTCAAGGTTTCCATCTGCTGGCGAGGGAGGCGAGTGTAGATATCCATACCCCTCCCTCCATCGTCTCTTCCTGGGAACAGCATCATCCCTCCAAGACCACTGAGCGTTGGAATCTGCGCATTCATTGGCTTCCCCCACCCAAAATCTATTTCATAAACAGGAAATTTGGGAGAATTCCCTGCGACAACAAAATAACGGCCTCCCAAGATTTGTAGTGCTAAGCTTGGAAGAGGGTTCCCGCTACCAAGGCGGCAGTCAACCCAGTCTATGAAATTATTGAGCTGCTCCTCCGTGGAGCAGCACTTGATGAGCTCCTGGATGAGAGCGGCAGCAAACTGGATATCTTGCCCCAGAAGCTGTTTCGCTGTAGTTTGGGCAAAGCCCATGCATACGCAGTTCCCAAAATACGTTGCAGGCAAGGGGGGTTTTACTCGGCCTCTGCTGTTAGCGCTCATTCCAAAACCAACTGGTTCATTCTCTGGGACTTCTCGAGCTCTCGTTACACATCTCCAGAAATGCGCGCTAACTGCCACAAACGAAGACGAAGCGCCGGACCGTTCCTTGAGCTTTCCAATCATTTCTTCATTTAAATGTAAACGGCCAACCTCGAGGTCCCCTATTTGGTCTCTCAGTATGAATTCGTGGAAACTGCGCTCGTCTTTAATGTCGGAGACGCTTTTGCTGACGTTGGTTTCCATGTTCTTGGGCTGTAAATCTTCTCGTATAAACTTGAAAATCTGCGCCTCCTTGATATCATCGGTCACTACTTCTTCAGCCCTGAAAGATATGTTGGGCATTGCACAATTAATCTTGTCCTCGGTCTGGAAGATTGTTCTCATGTGCTCAGGTTTCTTAGAAATAGGAGATCCCCTGCAACATTCTGCCCAGCAATTCATCAAATGCCAGAAGGAACTCCCATCTGCAACAACGTGATGAATAGAGGCTCCAATGCAGATTCCGCCACCATGAAAACCAGTCACCTGCAATACACAGAACAAAACAGATCAAATAATTTCCATCCTTGGAACTAAACAACTGACAACCAAGAGGAGGAAGGGTCGGAGACTTTCTAATGGTAGCAACTTGCAGGAAATTCAAAGAGAAAACAGTGTCTACGTTGAATTTTATTTAGTATAGTGCAAAGGTTTTATGAGAGTAAATAACCCATTTAACTATCTGATGAAAAAAAAAAAAAAAAACCATTTAGCTAAGTTTCATGCGACTAAATGAAATCTGCAGCGGTGTGTGTTAGTTAGATTCTATCAAATCAAGGAAAAGGTGAGGGTGCCATTGGTTTGTGGTTATCACAGAGATCGTCGTTTTTTATTAATATAAATATTTTTTTATAATAGGTCTATAGTTTAAATGTATGTGTTATTTTTTTAATATAAATATTTTTTATAATAAGTTTATTTTTTAAATATAAGTGTTATTTAATATATGTGATATTGGTAGATTAGCTGAATTTAATTTAAATTGTTGGTTAATAGATGAAGATTGTTAAGTAAGTTTGATTGTGGGGAAATTCTATAGTTAAACAGGCTTGAGCCAGAATTAGACTATTCATAAATTTAAGTATTTTAGTCAAGTTTTAGAATCATTAGTGGAATGGATGTCTTGAATATGGACTCTTCTAGTCATTCTAAAACTTACACTCCTCTAGTCATTCCAAAAGATCTTCCTCTATTAATCAATAGTCCCAACCACAAAACCTTAAAAACATCAATTTAAGTTCAATTTTTGGGTAGTTAGATTGTGTGCATTATATATTTTAATAATATATAATAGTGAATATATATTTTTAACTATTTTATAATTAATATATAGAAAAATCTCTTTTAAATTATTATATATATATATATATAAACAAACAAACAAATATACGTGTAGATTGTATTTATCATGCATTTAAATGGATCAAATCATTTGAGGTGTAAATTTTTCTTCAATTTTTACATGGAAGCTTGCACTTTAAGAGATTTGAGATTTAAGATGGTGTAGACTTATAATAGATCAAATATACACCAACTTTGTTAAAAAGCTTGCACTTTAAGAGATTTTACCCCTTTTGACTTATGATAGATTGAGAACGAAGATAATCTAGACTCATGATAGACCAAATATACACTCATTTAGTTAATATTTTATTATTTTTCAAAGGAAATAAGTGCTAACTCTAGATAAACACCTACAAAATTACACATCTTCCTCATACTAAATTGTGAAATGCATATATGATTATATTTACACATGTATCCGTAAAACATAACTCTAATCAAAATTTTGCATGTTTCTATTGAGAAAAGTAATTTATTATAAGTGGTAATTTTTATCTCAATTGCAAATTTCAAAAATATTTTAAAATGTAAACAACAAAAATCAAATAATTAACTTCACTCCGATCCATCACATTCTAAAATATTCCAAAAATTTACAATAAATCAAATTAAATTCAACCATCCTAACTTTGTTACCAAATTGTGAAAATAACATCAAAAACACATTGCCAAGTATATATAATAAAATAAAAACTAATTTCAAAACATTATAAAATTAAAACAAGACATGTCCACCCTTCAAAAACGATTCTACATGCCTGAACGGAGAAAAGCGGGCCGTCGTAGTTTTCATGCTTCGAACCATCACGGAGCGGAACCAGTTCCTTGTAAAAGCTTCGGTGCCGAAAATCATCTTTTTCGAGGTCCTCAAAAGACATATCGATCGTTGCTTCCACGAAATCCACCCCGGCATCGTTACAGTCAATCTCAGGCCGACCCGATGCCTTGGTGCTCAACCGACCTGCGACTGGATAGAAGTCCACCAGAACTAGCGACAGGCTCCTCTTCAACATATCCGTGAGCGCAGTAAAATCCAAGTCTGGATTTGTTTTATAGAACATCACGGAATGAGAGTTAACAATGGGAATCCAAATCAAGTCGAGGTTGGAGAGGAACATGGTATGCTTCTCAGTAGGGATGGCCGGTACCACTGCTGAAACACCCACCATTTTTATTTTTACTTGCTCTTCGGCCATGGCTGCGGCCTGGTTGCAGATGTGCCTACAGCTGAGAAAACTTCAGAGAGCAAACATAAATCTGAAGAGAGAAGAAGCTATGATCAAAGCTGTAGCATTAATCTGTATTTATAATTACCAAAAGCAACAATCCGCATGAATACGTGGGCATCACAGAGCCACGCACAATTAAAATAAATGCACATTTGCGGGGACGTTTCTAAGCCACGGATCAAGGTTTTAGGTCTTAGATCGGTCAATTTAATTTAATTAAAAAAACAGATTTAAATGCTGATTTCTTACCTTGGGTTGCTCCATAAATTTTAGATCTAAGTATCCATTTTTAAGCAAATACTCAAAAACATTCTTTCATGAGATTGATTTAAAAATCCTAATCAATCAATGCGACTAAACCCGTTACCAATCATTTTAAGCTAATTGGATAAATCGGGATGTTTACCTGTTTTATTTTTTTTTTCCTTTTTTTCCAATAAAATTAAGTGATATAATTTTTTTATTATTAAAATTACTATATACTTTTAAAATATTTGATTTATAAAAATTTAATAATCTTAATATATCATTTCAAAAGAGTTTAAACAAATTTAATTGGAAACTCATAAAAATTATAATAAAAAAAAAGTGATTTAAATTATATTTTTGGATAATATATTATTTTATAATCGGTTTGGAGTATGGGCTAAAATTGTTTTTGTTTGGTTAGGAGGTCACTTTTTTCCAAGAAACAACCTAAGACCCAAAGGCATACAAGCATAAAAACCTTCCCATTAAGAACGGCCTAAGAACTAGAGACATTGAAAGTCAACCCAAAGACATCTGAGAGGAGTAAAAGCCTTTCCCATTAAGAAACACCAACTAGAGACATTGAAAATCTTCCACGTTACGAACTACTTGCTAGTAATTCTAAGTGGTGTGGTTTTCCTTAAATAATAGTGATGAGTCAACCTGCGTTCACTAATAAAAACCAATAATAACTATTTTCACTATAAATTTACAACTAAAACAAATTTTCTCTTTACCTCTTAAATTTAATAAAAGTACTCATAAAAAAACATATAAAAAAACAATAAAATACTCCAAAAAAACAAGTTAAACTGCACTATTTAATATTATATATTTAGATAACAAATGACCTCATACATTTAATAATGTCCTCATGATTTCCATGACACCAAATAATATCTTTATTGGGAACTCAATCCCTTGGCGCTGGCCCGACTCAATTAAATGTGATAGAAGGGCCGCCTTAAATACATAATGTAACAAGTGAGAAGAGAGGACCATCTTCATGACGTGGAGAATGGACTAGTCATCAAATTTGAAAAGGAACTAACCTTTATAACGAGGAGAATGGACCCCTGGTCAAATTTGATATCGGACTTGTTATCAGATTTGAAAGATCAATCTTTATTTCAAGAATTTTAAGTGGAAGATAGTTTATATATTTATAGATAAGGAAAATTGTAGAATTATTTATGGTTAAATTAATAAAATTTGGAGGATAATTTATACATTTATCCCCAAGGAAAATTCTAAAATTAATTATATTTAAATTAATAAAAATAAAATAGGTATATATTTTTAATAATGAGTATTTTTTATTTTTTATTATATTAAATAAATGAAATAATATTTAAATAAATTTTCAATTTTTAATAAAATTTTCAATATTTTATTTGGGCGATAGGAATGGAATTTTCAATTGGAAATGACTATAACACTTTCATATTTTTACATATTTTTAGGGAATGCATAGCATTTTACTATTTTATTTATAACATAGAAAGATTATAATAAAAATAACATTAGTTTGGTATGTCAATTTATTATGGCTCTTAAAGTTATAGAAACATGCTTTGTACCAATAAGTCTTTAGAGAGTTCTACAACCACGTTGGGAAAGAAATTTGAGGATGACATCAAACTACTTGTATTAATTATTTTTTTTCTTCATCGTTTTTTTAAGTGACTTTTGCTCAATACTAGTTCTGTTCTTACTATAGAATGACTCATTAACTCTTTCAACTATAGGCTACTGCTATTATGGGTGTTTGGGACTCATCTCAACTTGGCAAGAGACTCTACAGTGATGTTTTTTTTACTTTTCAAAACTTTATCTGGCCAGTATGACTTGTATTTGACCTAAGTGTAGCCACCGAGGACCTTGTTGACACCCACCTACTTGCGATGAAGATGAGGTTGCATCCTCTACAACCATTTTTATTAATGTACTTCTTCTACACCCAAAGCTACAATTGAGTCCATCACCAAAGCCCATTTAGAGAGGGACTTCCTTCTTGATGTGTAAATTTGAGAGGATATCGCCCATAGATTTTTGATATAAGAACCTCTAGAACTTAAGACACAAAGTATTTCAAACTATTGACTTATAATGGTAGACAAAAAAATATTATGGGTAAGCTTTTGGTGGAGTTAAGAAAAGAATACTAGGTCAACCTACTTCAACTAAATGAATTTTAAATGCAAATAAAAAAGGATGGACAACTCTAAGCTTTGTGCATCGAAGGGAATTTATGTTCACGTTTCATATTTCGATGAAAAATCCCCTCATGTATAAGTCACTTCATGCTTTGTTTAATTAGGTTTTTGTTTAGTTTCATAACGTTGTACAAAACTTTTCTTCAAATCACAAAGTATAGACTTTAAGGCGTTTCTATTTTAGTTTTGAACTTTATGAATTCTAGACTTATAATATTTCTCACATAATTTAGATAAAAACATTTTTTTCGTATTTTTTATTTTCTCACTAACAAATTAGCAATAGACTCAGCATTTTATTTTTCTTTCCTTAATTAATATATAAATATCTACCTAATTTATTAAAAAATAATTTCAAATTTAATTTTCTAATAAATTAACTAAAATTTTAAAAATTCGAACATAAAAATAAATATATATACCCATATTAAAAATGATTTCTTCTCTATGTTGGATTCATATTACCCCTTCCTCTCCCTTTTATGTTGGATTCATATTACCCCTTCCCCTCCCTTTTTGGTTCATTATTACCTTTATTTTTACTCCATTTTTGTATTTTTATTATTAATACATTATTTTTAATAATTGTATTTTATGATATTATAGTATTAATAATTTTAGTTTTAGTTTTAATTTTTAATATTAATATTTATGTTTACAATATTATAACATTATTATTTTAATATTAATTTGGATATTTCTAATATTAATTTTGATATTTCTAATAGTTTATTATTAATATTTATATCTAGTATTATAATAATAATATTATTAATATTTATATTTGTAATATTAGAATATTTATATTTATATTTATATTTATATTTATATTTTGTTTCTCAACTATAATAATTATTAATATCTATATTTATTGTACTATAATATTAATAATTAATATTTATTGGATTACTATATTATTATTTATATTTTTATAATTTTTTATAATATTACTTTTTAATATTCGTCAACTATTTTTATTTATAAGATAAAATTACATGGTTGTTTATTGATTCACAACATTTTACTAACCTCTCTCTTACTAGATTTGTTAGCTAGTAGAAAATTTCAAAAAACGATTATAATGAGCTAAATTAATTTTTATACTGCAAAACTAGAGAGAAACACAAAACTAGAAAATCATCATAATCAAAACAAAATAGATTGCTATTAGGAGTCAGATTAAGTTATTGAAGCAGGACTTTTCATCCTAGACCCATGAATAGGTCACAATTGAAATTCGCAATGACATGTTTTTCCAAATGGCTCAAGCAACCATCCAAACCTTCCAAGCTTTCTTGCATGCACCATTGGTTTCATTGCAAATGGGACAAGTTGTTCAGCATATGCCATTGGTTCATTTGAAGGTCATTCATGAAAGAAATAAGTGTTTTTTGGACATCATGCCTTGCATTTATGACTTGTTCCAATAACACCTTCTTTTTTTCTGTGTAAAGTGAGCACTTCACTTAGTATGACAAAATTAGATATTAAGTTCCTATCTCAGTGTGTCAACTCCTCCAAGCAATTATTTTCTTTCTGCACGTTATGTGGATTTGTTGTATCGGCGGTTATTGACTCCGCTTGAGAGAAAGCCTTAGGAAGAGGTTGGTTGGACTGATCCCTTTCTCCAATGCCCCTATGGGTGTGACCATGTCATCGTGGCATATTAAAGTTGACCAGAAGCCAAGGGTTTGTAGAATTCACCAAAGAGCTGGAACAAATGAGTCTCCCACTTCCCTAGAGAGGGAGAAAACCCTCATTCCAAGGGAGTTAAACAACCTTTTTATGGCCCCCAATCCACCGATGTGATCAAAACAATAATAACAACAACCCTCCTCCCTAACATGTACTAGATAAGTTGGGGGGATACAAAGAACAAGTAGTGTCAGGGATCAATGGCCTGCATTCCTAGTCGCAACCGTGAGGTGTGAACCACAGACGAACCCCCAAAATTAAATGTTGTAGACCAAATAGACCAAAAAGACCAACATCTAAAGTACAACACAAGAGGGGCTAGAACCCAAAAGTAAACTAGTGTACAACAATAACAAAGCTAAAAACCAGGCCAACCAACGAGCATGAATTACCTCATGAACTAGTTGATTACTAAGAGAAGAGATTTATTGCAGGCCCACATCTGGTTGGGGAATATTTCGTCCCGCTCCCTCTATGCTCAACAACTCCTGGGAATTTGAGTTTTTTCTAGGACCATGATCCCAGACTTTGCCAGTGAGCCCTCTCCATCCACAAGTTCACATTAAATAAGAAAAATGTGATAGGAAATGTCCATCCTAGAGCTTCAAGCCCAGGATTATAGGGCATCTATTTGGTCGACCCTTCCTACACTCAGTGCATTAGATCACCAACATCAACGAGCAACACGAAAGAAAAAATGTGAAACATTGGACGAATTTCTTCATGATTTCAGGTTAATTATCACATGTTAGATGCATGGGCACGGGAGGGGGCATGTCATTCCACCCCCCTCCTTTATGGGCCTTAGAATTTGGTGGGGCGACTGATGCCACCCCTCTTAGACCCCACTAATACTTCAGTCATCCACCCCCATCGAGGTTAATATTTATTTATGCTTTACTATTAATTTACTATTTATTATATATTTTTAGGGCTTTCTTCTTCTTTTCAGTTTTCACTAGGTTTTATGTATAGTTGATCTTCTCCATCTCCCTCTCTTTATCCTTCCTTTCTTCCTTTCATGCATCTATTAATAATAATCTTTTTCTCTTTCCTACCCAACTTTTGGTCCTAAAGATGAATCTAGTTGAGGATTCGAAACATCAACCACTCTTGAATATGAATATTGTGGTAAATTCTCTTAGAAACCTACAATCAAATAATCCATACCACATGAATCTTAATTCTATCATCTAAGTGTATTTTAAATGCCCAAATACATTTAATATGTTCAATAGAGTCTCATTAGAAAAGAATAAATTATAATAAAGGTTAAGGCCTATATTGAGGTGTAATAGTTATGTCAAAACACTATAAAACCCATAAGAGGGAATACTTGCTTACAATCCTATAAGAATGGAAAATTTAGCCTGATTTAATCCATAGTGTAGTATTTAGCTTGAGATTTTTATAATTTGGAGCTTTATTAGACTCCTACAAACAAAATGTTAAATATAATTATCCATCAAGAACACTGAGAATGTTAATCTTATAAAGATATTGATTATTTAATGTATTTATCAAACCATGTAAAAAATGCTTACCATAGCATTAATGTTGTAAAGTACACATCTAGTTGTTCTTGAGCTTGGGATGAGGCATAGGGAAAGAGAGATATGTGTTAATTCTCAAATTATTTGATAGTGAAAATATCACTGCATCTTACTTATCAATGTTGTAAGAAACAACAAGAATAAATTAAAATAGCATGATATATAATGATGTGTAGAGTGAGGAAAAAGGGAATGATTGATATGAAGGATATAGAGAGGATTTGATGATGTAGAGAAAATAATAAACATAATTGCAATTCTCCAACTATAAGTCCAAATTTAAATTCAGTTGATGAGGCCCATTTTATGGAATTTTATATTCAAACCTAATAAAAAACATACACATCATATGTTTTCATTGTGCTTAATTAAGTTTTTTATCTCATACAAAATTATTAAGATGCCTTTGAGTGAAACAAATCAAAACTATGCATTATGCATTATTAAGATAAGTGAATTGTTGAGATATTTACAACTAAAAGCGAAAATTTGTTCTATTATGCATATACCATAATAATAGCACACCATTAAGATCGAGGAACTAATTAAAGTGATCAAATATTATATATTAATGTTGTAACCACATCATGACTAATAATAGACATATCCAATACACTACCAAAGTGACATAATAACTATGAATCAACATGTTGGATGTTGGATACCTTTAAAGGCATGGAATATGTTAATGTGAAGAAAGAGGTATGACCTCATATGCTTGTGTTTGCTAGATGTATATCACTTCCTCTTCAAAATTGTCATCAAATAATGTATTTATAGTTAATATTGGTAATAATTTTCCAATGCCCTATAACTTGCACTATAACCCATTACCATTTGTTTTGGTGTTTATTTAATATTGGTGATCATTTTACAATTCCCTATAATTTACACGTTTAACCCACCACTAATTTTTTCGTGTTATTACATTTAGGAATCGAGACAAACAGAATAAAGAAAATTTATTTATCGCAAGTATGTGATCCAAACACATAATGTAGGACTAGTAAATGTAATGCAAATTTTCATTTCAAGAAGTATTCATATTTCTCATAACACATGGATTCAAGTGGATATTCAAAAAGATAAAGTGTCCAAAATTCTTAAGAAATATTTTAGTAAGTTACATTGGTGGATGCAGTGGCCAAAATGTTTGTGAGACTATGTGCTAGGTGTGAGTTATGTAATGGATAAATATTATAGGAGGCATTGTATCATAGAATAGAAGAGCGTCGCTAATAATTGAGATGACTTTACTCTTTATATGTCAAAGTAAAATAGTGATTATTGAATTGTAAATTTTTATCATGATTCTCATACATCTTTATTTAATGTCGAAGGTACAATGGCCACTAAATATTAAACATTTGAGTATTAAAAAAAAAATTGGTTATTGAAAATGTTTTTCATTATAAAAAATTTCTAATATAAATAAATTCAAAATTTAAAATTTTTTTGAAGAGTAATTTTTGAAATATTTTTTTATGAAAAATTTAAACCTCTTAAAAAAGCTAAAAATAATTTAATTTTTATCAAAAAAATTACTATATTAACAATAATTTTTTTTTGGTAGGTAAGCACTCACAAGGATTTGAACTAGTGACCTATTGCAAGGAGTGCTTTAACAATGCACCCATTCCACATCAATCCAAAGCTCTATAGACTATGTTAACAATAATTTCGCTCTACACTCTAACACCTTAATTCAATATGAAAAAAAATACCACATTCATAACCAGAAATAGAAACCATATTAATAATAACTTCATTTCACACTACACAATACATTTTTTATTCGTATCCTACAAAATGAACTTACTCTTTTAAAATATAAGAAATAAATCATAAATTAATTATTATTTAAGAAATAATCATGAAATAATTTGAATCAATCAATCATCATATATAAAATGAAAAATAACAGATCATTTATCACCTGTAAGAATTCCAACAAACCTTCCAATAAATCATTTATCCTTAACCTAAAGTAATTTCAAATGCAATATTACAATTATTTAATTACAATATGTAAATCTTTTTTATAAAAAATTTACTTTAATCCCTTTTCTCCATAGGTAGAAGTACAAAGATATGTTCCTCAAAACAATTACATTTCCATTAAATTTTATGCAATGTGCTCTAATTAAGTTAAAAGGAAAACATGCACGTTTCTAAATAACACAAATTTGTTGTTTTTGAATTCACACAAATTTTGTTGTTTTCAAATTTAGATTAAAAAAAATTTGTGTTTTCGAATTTAGATTAAAAAAAATCATATTGATATGTTTTTTTAATATAGTTTAGGGAGACTGAGTGACTATTATATCCACGGAAAAATCTAAGTAGATCAATCCAAAGGGATCTATGTTTTAGCCAAATTAACAAGGCCTAATCCCAAGGGTGTTAAGGAGATTTCACACCATGACCTCTTGATAAGCGAAATACTTAGAACCAGGAACTCGACCAACTAAGCTATCTCTTGAGTTTTTATATTCCCATATTAATATAAACACGGTAGAATTATAAAAATGGCAATCTTCCATTTGCAAATTCTTACTCATCTAAAAAATAAAAAAGTGAAGTTTAAACGTCAAACTTGCAAGCATAAAGTGTCCCTATGCATTATTATTAGAATATGAAGGTTTTTCTAGCAAATATGTCATATTGTCTATATTTTTAAGTGGGGCCCTTGTGTTTCGCAGTTATTAAGTGCATTTTTTTAAGTGAGAAGATGCTCTTTCTAGCCTTGAGGAGCATTTTTGAGAGACTCGGTGGTCTTATATATCTTAAAAAATAATTCATGACTAGGAATGTGTGTCTTATTAGATATCTACAATTTGTAGGAGTGCACTTTGATCAACTATATAGCATTAGCATGCATTTTTTTGAGATTTAATTTACATTATCGGTAATTAGAGGTGATAAATGTTTAGTGTTTTCTCATTCTAAAACAATATATGTTCAATTATCGATTTAAAAATTGAATATGTTCTAGATGGCATGCTTTCCTTAACCTACCACACAATGTCCTTCAAATATATTGATTTTAAGGTTACTATAATAGCCTTAAACCTAGTGCAATTAAATTATGAATCTTTGACTTTTACTACCAAATTTAAATATGTCGACATAGTTGAAATTTTTTTATACTAATTCGAAAATCCATAAAAACAATATTGAGGTTAAGGGTCATGTCCAATTCATGAACCAAGAACACTCGAGAACTTGGGGTAGAACCTATTTAAACACGCTATGGATGCTTTTTCGTGAAGCCCATTAGAATGAAATTTTTTATTTTACAAAGTGGAGATTTTGGATCCACCAAAACCCATGGAAAAGACGTATAGTTTGGCTTTACTAATCATCAAACATTGTTAACCTAATATAGTGGGGTGTCCCATGCCTTAGTATATATTATGCGTACAATCATAGGATGACAAAGGATAAATTGATACCCGAATTTCATTTTGACAAGCCATTAATGATGGCATGTAACATAGATGTCCAAGTTATGTGCATCCGTGAAAACTTCTGTATCTTTATATTTTTAGAATCTTTCACTGAAATAATTCCTCTATAAGTTGAGAGGATCAAGGCATTTTGGTTCATTCCGAAATGACTTCACCATGTTTGTAGCCATTTTAGTTTAGGTCCCATCTGGTTTGCTTACATGGCTCCAAATTTTAACATAAAATAATATTCTTTTTTTTTCTTTTTTTTCATTGTTGCGACAGAGGAAATCCCACCATAATTTGGTATACCCAGTTCAGGAAATCCAATGCAGCCACATAGAGTTTTGGTAGAGTTAAATACCTAGTATTTCAGTGATGTCTAAGAAATAGTTGGTGAGAGAATCCTCTGCTAAATTAGCATGGTGGCATGCATTTTGGTGGACCATTAGGGGTATCCATCTCCCTACCTATGGATGATCTCTCCATTCTATAACTAAATGTTTAATATCATTATGAGACTGCAAATTTGCATCCAAGACCTGCATGTGATGAATTTGCCATGTAGGTTGTCATTCACTGCAATATTGATCCCATGATTTTGTTTCAAGGAGCTCTCTGCAAATTTCATCATTCTCTTTCCATTCTGGCATATAGTGAACTGATTCTTGTAAATTTTCTTGGCTCAAGAAATATGGGATGCAGTTTCCACTACCCTTTATATGATGAATGTAAAAATAAAAATTGTAAAACAAGGCTTTCCATTAATCAACATTTGCCTCTCCTGGCTTTTCAATCTTTTTGTTAAGGAATTTTTTCATAGTAGAAGCATCAGTTCTTAACAAAAACCTTTTATTTATCAAATGAATTTCAAATTTGTCTATTGCATTCCATGCAGATTTAACCTCCTCCTCAATGGTGGAATAATTCTTCTCAATGTCACACCATGTCCTAGAAGAAAATTGAATGATTTTTTATTTATTCCCTTTCTTTTGACAAAGTACTCCTCCCCATCCAAGCTCACTAGCATCAGATTCTACAATATTAGGAAAAGATTCATCTGCAACTTAAAGAATGAGTAGATGCCTGAATTTTTCTTTTATTTTTCTCACTACTTGTGTGTGCTCTTATGTCCATGGAAGACGTTCCTTTTTCAATATGTCATTCAGGATTCTGATATCCTCGACACAATGCTTGTAGAAATTGTAGACATAGTTTAGGCAACCAAGAAACCCTTACAATTGTGTTTTATCTATAATTTTGTTGGAGAATTTATCTGCAAATGAAACAACATGTTGAAGGAGATCGATCTAATTATTAGATATTGTATGTCCCAAAAACTTGATATCAGTATTGAACAACTCAATCTTCTGTTTACTGAAGAGAGACCCTATTTCATTAACCAATTGGAAAATTTTCCAAACATGATTGAAATGATCTTCTGCAGTTTTTGAGAAAATTAATACATCATCAATGTAAACTAACAACCATTCAAAATAAGGTTTAAATACTTGATCCATTATTCTTTGGAATTTGGAGGGGGCATTTTTAAGGCCAAATGACATGATTTTCCATTCATAGTGTGCATCAGGTACACTGAAAACAATTTTAAACTTGTCTTCCTCCTTGCTCGATACCTACCAAAATCCAGATTCCATATCAAATTTAGAGAAAATCCTAACACCTGTTATTCTGGATATCAGACATGCCTTGTGTGGAATTGGATATGTATCACTGGCTAAAAAACAATTGAGGGGTTTAGAGTTTATGACCATATGGGGTACCCCTCGAATTTGTTCGAAGTGTTTATTGACATAAAAAGCATAAAAGTTTCAAGGATTGTCAGAATCTCTTATGAGTTTCTTATTTAAAAGATTTTAGATCTCTTTCTAGCAGAACCTCTTGTATTCTTCATTCATTGAAATTACTTGGCTTTTATAAGGATTTTCAGTGTATTCAGTTTTATAGGGAAATTCAACATAATATTGCTTTCGGTGCTAGGAAGAATTTCGTTTTTTTGCACATACTTTTTCTTTCAATTGTTGTTGAAGTGGTTGAATCTATGCCTTGATAGTATGTTTTACTAACATTTCTTCAATTCGTTGATTTCCCTCTTTTTCTTGACATCTTGAAACCTATTTTTTGTGTTAGTCAGATCTTACATAACTTGAACCATTGTAGAGACCCCGAGGGATGAGAAAAATGGAAGAGTAACCTTGAGAGGTTGGTTTTCCTTACTAGGAATCAATATAAAATATCATGCTTTACCATTTTTTAATTTGGTGGATCCATGAGGCTCAATTGCTGCTAGGAATGGTGTCCCCAATATACAGTCAATGGGGATGTTGGAGACTTCCAATTTCATGTTTATGCAATAATGTTTTAAACATAATGTTCTTTCAGGACTTCATGATGAAGATTTAACTCGTGGTCTCCAATTCTTATAATTTCTCTTTTTGATTTATGCCAATACCTAGTAGGTATTTCCTTTTTATTCAACACATTGATATCATACCCACTATCTATTAAAATATTCTAAGAAAAAATTTATGTCATTGTATGACAAGGTTTATCATGACATGGAATTGTTGATGTTGGATGGAAATAATTATCATGGAGTTCAATCCAAATAAATCATTGGCTTTATAAATCTCAACATTTTGGTTTATGGCTGAAAAATGAGGTTTTGTCTCAAAATCTTCAATCGCTAAAACCTCTGTAGTCCTCTTACCATTCTCAATTTTTGTAACCTTCCTTTTTATCTTAGCAATTTCCCTTTGTAATAGATTAATTTCATTTCCTAGGTCACTCAAAGTGAGTGTCCTAGGATTTTATGCCCTTTTTTTCCTGATGAAATATTTAGTATTTCTTTCAAAAAAAGCATCTACAAATAAAGGTTTCTTGCATCAAGACTTACTAGAACTTGACGCAGTGCTTGGATGGGATATCAACATAGTTTTGAGAAAGGTTTCCATAAGATTCTATTTCATTTCTCCTTCGGGAAAAGCTTTGATACCTGTAAGAAGATTTGCTTCTTCATCATCAAGTATGTGAGCCATAAAAATTTTTAATTTTTGCGGCAGTTCTGCTCTATTTTCATCAAAATATGAATCAGAATAATCTGTATAATTATCATACTTATAGTTATAGATATTGAAATATTCACAATCACATCCAATAAGTAGGACTTCTTCTTTTGTATCAGATGAAGATTCTGAAATGGAACTAGATGTTTTAGTACTGTCATCACAACAATCATGTTGGAGGAGATCAACTTCATCTTTTACTCAAATGGTTTGTATTGTGATGGGGTGATTGGCATATTTTCAACTTACTATCCAACGAAGACTATGTTTGTGCATGTTGTTCTTGTTGAGCTTTTTCTTGTTAATTTTTTTGTGCCCTTTCATAAGACTTTTACCCCTGTTTTTTTTATTCATTACCTATCGAACACTGGTTTTTCAAGTGACCCTTCCAACCACAGAGGCAACATACAAATTTCTCCCATGCTTACTTTTATGAGTTTGTAGGTTAATATCTTTAGGAGAGAAATAATGGGTTCTTTGAATTCTTCTGGTTCTCCTTGGAGTTGACTTGTTGTAAACTTTATTGAAGGGTCTATGAAATATCTATTTTTCTACAAACGATTTTTCGATTACCTTATTAGCCCTTTTTCATTTCACAATTGAATCATATGTATAAAGACCACATTTTTGACATATTTACCTACTATCGGGTAACTTGGAAAGCTTCTAGGTAGACTTGTTACCTTTCATATTGGTGCATAGTCCTACTATTTCCTTAGTAATTAATGCATATATTCCCCCCCCAAGTATAAGATTCATAAGGCAGTTGGAAGATTTCTTGAACTTTTAAATATTCCACAAATTTTCTTGGAACTGAAGTTAGGTATACCTACTTCCAAAGCGAGTTCTTGCTATCTTTGACTTCGTAGATTATTTGCACCCATTCCCTATGAGAATTTTCATACTAAGACATCTTTTACATTTAATGTTCATCAGGATTATGGAACGTTTATCAGCAATCTCAGCCTCAGTATCGCACCACTGTTATAAAATCATATCTGTCAAGGCACCTATCATAATACTATGAGGGGTGGATCCATGAAAAATATATATAATATCACCTATTGTTCGCATTATGATGCACGTGTTGTCCTTGATGGCTACTCACTTGTATCAGAACAAGTATATGGTAACTCAATGAATCTATAGGACAAATCAATGACAACTCACTCGTAACAGAACAAGTATGGTAACTAGATGAATCTACATGACAGATCAGAGGTAACAGATTGATGGAACACATAAATATTAGATGTGACAGAATGATGTTTGATACAAGAATATTGTGTTAGTGTTTTCCTTGATAGACAACCTATTTGATGAATGGACTACTTGATAAACATATAAACAGAATACATGACAATTGTGTTTACAGACGTGACAAAATGCAGGGCAGTTTAGAGGAATCAGTACAAAAATGATATAATGATGACAACTCACATTGTAATAGGTCTATTTAGAGGTATCAGAGTAATGGCACAGAAGAACAGGATGATGAAACAAAGGATTACATATTAAAATCAAGCAATTGAAGAAAAGGAATGTTTAAGTTGTATATGTTGGTTCACCTAGTCCAAGTAGCGTATATAAGGGGGTTCATAGTACAAAAGGTGCATATACGTATGCACGTGCTTTCACAAGAGGCAAAGCGCATATGGGATGGAAAATTAAGGTTAAAGAATACCAAGGGTCCATACCATGGTATTAGCCCACAATATTGAGTGGAATTACAGTTACTTGATCTCGTCTAAGAATGCCATAGGATCTAAATGTTGTTTTGGTATGAGGTATTGAAAAAAGATCTAAGTATATAACGAGGAGAAGATCAAAGGGTGAAGTGTGCAAGTGAAATGGTTTTTCATGAACACTTCTATTTGAAGTATATTTTGGGTTGTAAGGGCTATAGTTATGATATAGATCTGAAATATCTTGTGCAGCCTTGGATACAATGTTGGATTAGGATCATGAGACCTGAAATGACTTATCATTGTATGATCCGATAATGGATAGGCTAGATCTGAATGCTAGTGCATGTTTTATCCTTTAAATGTTATGATATGGGTATGTCTAAAGTCTGTAATAGCTGCAAAGTTATAAGTTATTATTTGCAGATATATATGTTGGTTAGCATTGGTGAAGCCGTGCATACACGTTGGTTCGGCACTTCCAAGTAGCATATGCAGAAGAAAATCTTGTTGTTCAGAGATGACTGCTCTATCTGATCAGTGTTGCTATTTTGTTGCTGTTTGTTAATGATTTCTTCATTAGATCTTAAAGAAAAACTAATTGTCTAAGGAGATTGAGTCTGGTTGATTTATTGATTAAGTAAGAAGGGTGATCTCTACTATTATATGTTTAAAACTTTGTAATATGACAATATATCTTCAAAATGTCTTTGGGCAGTATAGTTTATGGTTCAGAAGTTTTATGATTCAGTATCTTTAGAGGTATACACAAGTTGGGTTACAAAAAGTAATGTATACACGTAGGTTGGCTTCATTGAAGTGGCATATGCATTCTGTCATATGATTTTTGAGGTTGCAGTTGGTTTTGGTTGTTGATGTAGTGTTATGGGTTTAGATCTATGTACTGGTTACAATGATCTATCTGCTCCAATTGATTGGTTTAATTTTGATTAAGTGTTGGTTGATTGATTTTTTAGTAAATTGATTGATTCAGTTGTGGTTGATTCAAAAATTGAGTGAATGGTTGATTCAGTTGTATCAGAAATTGATGATTGGGTGATTCAGTTGTGTCAGAGGTTTCAGTGATTGTTTAATTCGGTTGTGTCAGAAAATTCAATGATTGGTTGATTCAGAAAGTGATGATTGGGTTTCAGTTATATCAGAGATTGATGATTGGGTTTCAGTTATATCAGATATTGATGATTGGGTTTCAGTGATTGGTTGATGCAGTTGTATTTAATGGATGTATTGCAGTGGTGATTGTTTTTGAGATTCAATGTTATTGATGGAACCAGTAAGAAAATTTGATGAAACGTGGCCTACATATTGTGTTTTTGTATACCAGGAGTATCCAGTCTCAAAATTTATAAAACGCGGTCCCTGGAGGAAGAGTGAAGGTTGTAGCCTTCTGTAGGTCAGCACCTATGTACTGGTAAACATATCAGCCAGTACAAGAGTTAGGGGGTTGTAGCTTCCTTCTAGTAGCAGATGGAGGACGAGTGAAGGTTGTAGCCTTCTATAGGTCGACGCCTACATACTGGTAAACATATCATCCAGTACAAGAGCTAGGGGGTTGTAGCTCCCTTCTAGTAGAAGATGGAGAACAAGAGAAGGTTATAGCCTTTTGAAGGTAGATGCCTGCATACTGGTATGATTCTTTGCAAGTACAAGATTGTAAACAACTTATTCTTTATATTAAAATGAAGACAAACACAACAACAGTAGGTGGTTTTCTCCCGCATTGGGTTTCCACCTTAAACATTGGTGTTCATGTGTGTTTCTTATGTGTGATGGTTTATTTATTACAACAAATGGTTAATAAAGTACTAATTCACTAGCTGGAATTAAACATGTGATGGATTAACTGAACTGTAAGTTCATTGGATATACGCTCATTCTCTTAAGAACAGTCAGGTGCACACATAGGTTTGATTCAGTATAGTCGCATATAAAAATATGAATATGAAATGTAAAAAGTTATTAACTTGTAAATATTGATTCACCCCCCCCCCTGCCCCTCAATATTTTTCCCAAAAATTGATATTAGAGGGGGTCCTTTGGCAGAAGCTTGATCGTTTGAAGGATATTCGTCGAGACAATGGGAAAGAAGCAAAATAAGAAAGCACATAAGAAGAAGAATACATCTCAAAGGAACAGTGACAATAGGAGAGACAAATTTCTATTAGGTGGAAGAAAGAAATTAGATTTAGAATCACCTTAGATTGAAGATGAACAAGAAAAAGAAGTATTAGGTACTAATTTTTGGTCTTATGGTGATACATTTATCTGTTCATGCATTATCGAAGATAATGAAAGTGATAGTGAAACAACTAAATTTTCTCTTATGGGTGAAAGTGAAAGAAATCTAATAGAGACAGAAGTTAAAAGGCTCAAAGATAAAATTAGAGATCAATAAGATCTATTTAACGAAAGGGAGTGTACCTTCAAAGAAGAAGTTACCAGGTTAAAAGCTCAGTTGGAGGAAGGAAACAAAGGAAGTAGTACAAGGAAAAGGAAGATCAATGTCAAAGGCTACAGGATGAAGTGACATTATTGAGAAATGAAGTTAATGAAAAGGATACAACAATCAAGAAATTTAAAAATAGATCCAATTACTATGAAAGTCTTGAAGCTGAGGTCATCTCTCTAAAAGAAGATCTTGAAAATTCAAATAAGCAAAATGAAGAACTACCTCAAGCAGATGAAGAACAAGAAAATGAGATTCTCAAATTAAAACAACAAGTGGAAGAAGGAAGAAAAGCTGAAGAAATCATGAAGAAGCAGTATCTAGAAAAGGAAGAGCAATATCAGGTTGAGGTAAATATCCTAAAAGGTAAATTAGAAGAAAAGTGTAAATTTTTGAGATTTCATGATAGTATTAAGATTTTGGATAATATTCTTAGTAGTCAAAGATCTCCTACCATCAAATCTAGTCTTGGTTTTCATGAAACTGTTAAAGGTGAATCTAGCTCACAAACTGAGGCAAGGAACTCTAATGAAAAATCTGAAATTCTCAACAAGGAGATAAGAGGTCAACCCCATCAACAACCAAGGAAAGAAAGTATTCAATGAAAATCATTTACTCCTAACTATGGAAGTGTTTGATGCAGGAGCATCAAGGGCGTTTTTTTATTTTGTAAATATGTTAAAAGGGGGTGTGATAATTTTTAATATTTTATTAATTAATTTGAATAAAATAGGAGAAGGTGAGGATTTTTGTAAATATCTTTTTATTTAATAAAGGATATGAGGGAATTTAATTAGTTGAAGGATTTTAGGGATAAAGATCTATCCTTTAGGGATGTTGAGAGATTTAGGGGTTTGTTGAGGAATTGAAGGGATTGAGCATTTAATTAAACGATTTTTAAAAATTGTATAAATAGGAAGGGATTTTGAGAGAAAATACATTGAGATTGTAAGAGAGTGTGTGATTGAGAGTAGGCTTGAACAGCAAGGCTGAAAGCCTTCAACAAATTGTAAGGGCCACGACTGTTGAATATCTGGCCACGAAGAAAGTTTGTAAGTATTTGTTTATTAATATGATAAGTGTGGTTTTTAGAAATTGGATGTTAATTTCTGAAATTGGGTTCAATATCAATCAAACTGTGAAGGGCGCTTATAATACTTTGAATGCATGATCAATTTTAGTTGTGGAAAGTTCGATGTATGTTGAGATCGACTGAGTATTTGATGTAGTATTAAATTGGCATTTGTTGTGATATATAGAGCTGAGTTTGTGAAAATGTTCAATGCGTGCTGCATAAAACTTAAATTGAATTTAAATTGAGATCACACGCTGTTTGATTGGGTTGTAAGAATTGGATAATACATTAGAAGTGCAGAAGCAGCTGCGTTGAAATCAAATCTGGGCCTTGAAGTTTCTGTTTGGGGTCGATTTCATAGCTCTAGTAGAATTTTAAACTCCGTAGTTGTTACCATGTGTAAAGCGCTGAAGCTACATATGAATTCGAACCTTGTTCTTTGTGTTAATACTGGCATTGAGTTATAATGAGTTGAAGACCTGTAGCATTGCTTGGGCGCAGATTTAATGGTCGATGTCAATTAGGCTGAATTGGGTATGAATGTTTTATGATTAGATACTGCAAATGCATTGATCTGTGGTTAAATTAAAAGTCGACATGATTAGAGCTGGATATAGAAATCGATATAATAGAAATTGTATCGATTCTGTTTGAAAGGGTAATACACAGTCTTTGACCACGCGGTAGTGAGGAGTTAAATCGATGGTATAAGTCGATATTTTTGGTCTGCAATGCAATGTTGTACGTTGGCAAGTAAAATAAATGGAACGGATTATGTTTGACATTCAAATTAACAAATTCAGTGATGATTTATGTTAAAAGCGCAGGGGCAACAGTATCCGGTTCTGAATTCATGCTGTAGAAGTTTTTATGTTAATTTGAATCGATGAATTGATGGGCACAGAGAGTTTTATTGTTTAACATTGAAGAATCAAACCAGCAAATCGACCAGCATTATGTCTCTGGTTCGATGAACTAAATTTTAGCATTCAAAAGGAAATAGCTGACACGTAGAATATGTGTAAGCGACATTTGCATCCAGGAACATACGCAGCAGAAGCATATGGAGTTTGGAGCTGGGTCGGATGGAAATGTTTTTATTTGAATTGATGTCACATCAGAAGAAATGACATGAACAGGATTGATCTACAACGATGATAAATGCAGAGTTGAAGAGTGGAATCATGGAAGGGGAAAGTCTGAACAGAGGTAAGGTAAATTTCCAGGCTCGAGATTTAAATCTGAGTTGAGATTGGTTGAAGAATGTATGAATTTGAATTGAATTCAGGTAATAAATTGAGATCTGGAATTGTTTGACAAAATCGACTGTAAATATTGAAAGGAAATACCTGTGTTGATGTGAGATCACTGGGTACGCTGTAAGGGAAAGGCGCACAGAAACAATGAACTCAAAGTTGATCCTTGACATTTGTGCAATTGGAAAAGGGAATTCAAGCGTTGAAGAGCGATGAGAAAGGTAAGTGCGTTGTTGACATATGCTGAGCTGGATTGTGAATATATTGATTTAATGAACCAATATCAAAGCTAATGGAGTGAGGGCGCATCATGAATTTGTGTAAAGCGCTCCTGGAGTTAATCCAGTGATCTGTGTGGACTGATGTCCTTTGAGTAAAGATCCTGGGTATTGCAGGGTGAGCCTGCGTCAGTGTTAATCAATTCTTTCCTTTGATGAATAATGTTGAATGTTTTATATGTCATAAATTTGGACATGTTGCAGCTAGATGTAGAAGTAGAATGTTTAAAGCTAATAACCATCTCACAAAAAGATCATCAACTTCCAGGTACTTTAAGGGATATTGTTTTTCTTGCAATATGTTTGGTCACAAAGCCATTGATTGCTATAGAAGGCATATGAAACATATAAGATGTTATGCTTGTGGGCATATAGCAAAATAATGCAGGAACAAGTCTATGGATCACTGCAAATAATATGGTAAGCAATCAAATAAGCAAATTTATATCAGAAAATATGAAAAAGATGAATCCACCAAGAATCATGAAAAGGAAGATTAGATAAGGTGTGACCTTTATCTCTACTCATTCGAAGACAAAGATGATAGTGGATGTGCTCATCACATGAATAGTGACAAGAGAAAAATGGGGTCCCTGATGAAGAACCATCATGGTAATGATATTCTTCGAACTGATGTTTCAGCAAAAGTTCTAGGACCAGGTACAGTCAGAATAGACTTAGGAGGGATTGAAAGTATGAAATTTCATTGTTTCATTTTTCATACGTAGATATTATGAGGATAAGTCGCGTATATACATGAGTTCGAAACTGTACAGTCGCGTATATGTTGGTTTGATGAAGAAGTAGTGGGACAGACTCAGAAAAAGGGTCTGATATGGTTCAGACAATTATCAATTGTCTTTTCTGGTTTGATGATTGATGACTACAATCTGTGGATGTTATTTAGAAGTGATTTTGACCCTCATAAGTTGTTGATGACTTGATGTATAACTAGTTGATGATGATGCCTTGATGATTCTTACTGATATATGCAATAATAAGATATGACAGTGAACAATTGGAACAGGTTCAGGGGGAGAATATGCTATACTTCTAATAATGCATTGTTGGCATTATGTTTAGAAGTCTTTGGTACATAATGATTCTTATCAATGATGAGGATGCATATGTTGATAGAAATGTTTAAATGATACATCATACTATGCTGTGGTTATGAATTACATATGATTAAATCTCAGATGATACTTATATTTCTTGGGCCACATAGTTGTTATTCAGATAAGATTTATGGATGATTCGGATGACTCTTTTGATGATGCATATAGTTATGTTGCTTAAATGGTGATCCTCATAATTTCAAGGAGAAGAACAAATATTGAGCACACAACTTCATTATTTGATGATGATAAGTGTCACTCATTTCTTTTATGATGATGTCATCATGCCTTCAAAGATGCATAAAGTTCATATGGTGTAGTTATGGTGCAGGATTCATATAGTTCTTGGCTCTCACATGGTATATTGGTTGAGGATTGTTGCTCTTGATGGTATCAAGAAAGTTTGACAAATGACTATGATCTCATGGTTTTCTTTTTATATTGATGAGAAGCTAGATACATATTATGCTGGATATATGGATGATTACTTAAGTTGCAGATTGCTAAATATTGTTGGTTGGCCAAGAGAATGGTGTTATTGCAGGTTTCATGAAGACATATCTATTTGAAGACATGGCTATTTGGATACATGACTTAATTAGTCAAATAGGTTTGATACTCACTTATGTTGATTATCATGGTTGATGCTTATTAGACGAGGGAAGTTAGAAAACTCCCTAGTGATGATACATGGTTGATATATTCCAGGTTCTTGTAGAAAGATCATGCATTTCTTGCTACGATGATGATGATATGGTCATGGATGATGAATATGGTGGTTTCACATATATATGATATGAGGTGAATTATTTTGTATTACTACTTGGAGATATGACATATTCTTAGTTGATTCATGGAAGGCTATGTTAAGGCTTTTTCTACTAAGGAAACAGAGAAAGTTGATCTTGATAAGATCAAGAGGATGAGTTAATATCTATATGTGGCATATTTAGTCACAGTTTGATGATATTAAAGCTACATTGACATATCTTTCAAACTGGTGATGGACATATACAGGTTGGTGTTCTTGATGCTGCTGATAGATGTTTATGGTGTAGATCATATATGGTGTATGATATTTGTTGATGACTATCATGGTCTTGTTTAGATATTTGGTCTTTATTATAAATGTCAGGTATATCATTTGATGTAAAGGTCATGTAAAGATCTATGATGTAATAATTTCTATATTCAGTCATGTATAGACTTTTGAGATCATGTCAAATATGTAATCCCACTTGGTTGAGTGGTTGAGTCATTTGGTGTATCCCCACTTGGCTGGGTGATTGATGTATGTATGAGTCATTGGTGATAGGAAGGTCATACTCACATAGTTGAGTTATAGAGTCATGTTATTCTTTTGAAAAATATTTCTGCAGACTTTGCATGTGCTCAAGGGGAACATGGATGGTATAGTGCATCTCAGCATGTACTAAGAGGTAGTTTGATAAGATAATTCAGCATGTGCCTAGGGGGAGCATGACCAGTGTTCATATTCAGCAGTTCAGATATGGAAGTCCTCATTTAACATTGGTCAACCCTTTTCCCTTGATTTAAAACGGGGAGAGTAGCTTGGTGTTTGGAGAGTAGCTTGATGTTTAGAATAGCATGGTGCTTGTCTTGATGTTATTCACAGTTTGTGGTGACCAAACACCAAAGTGGTTTCCATCAAGTCCAAAGGGGGAGATTGTTGGCGTTATGATGCATGTGTTGTCCTTGTTGGCAACTCACTTGTAGTAGAACAAGTATATGGTAACTTGATGAATCTATAGGACAGATCAATGGAAACTCACCCGTAACAGAACAAGTATATGGTAACTAGATGAATCTATAGGATAGATCAGAGGTGACAGAATGATGTTTGATACAGGAAGATTGTGTTAGTGTTGTCCTTGATAGACAACCTATTTGATGAATGGACTACTTGATAAATATATAAATATAATGCATGGCAGTTGTGTTTACAAATGTGACAAAATGCAGGGAAGTTTAGAGGAATCAGTTTAGAAATTATGTAATGATGAAACCTCACATTGTAACAGGTCTATTCATAGGTAACAGAAGAATGGCACAAAAGAATAGGATGACAGAACAAAGGATTACAGATTAGAATCAAGCAATTGAAGAAAAAGAATGTTTTAAGTTGTATTAAGTTGTATATGCTAGTTCACCTAGTCCAAGTAGCGTATACAAGCGGGTTCACAAAACAAAAGGCGTGTATACGTATGCACACACTTTCACAAGAGGAAAATAATGTATGGGATGGAAAATTAAGGTTAAAGAATACCAAGGGTCCATACCATGGTATTAGCCCACAATATTGAGTGGAATTACAGTTACTTGATCCCGTCTAAGAATACCATAGGTTCTAAATGTTGTTTTGGTCTGAGGTATTGAAAAATGCTCTAAGTATATAAGGAGGAGAAGATCAAAGGGCTAAGTGTGCAAGTGAAATGGTTTTTCATGAATACTTCTATCTGAATTATATTTTGGGTTGTAAGGGCTATGGTTATGATATAGATCTAAAATATCTTGTGCACCCTTGGATACAATGTTGGATCAGGATCATGAGACCTGAAATGACTTATCATTGTATGATCTGATAATGGATGGGCTAGATCTAAATGCTAACACATGTTTTATCCTTTAAATGTTATGATCTGGGTATGTCTGAAGTCTGGAATAGCTATAAAGTTATAAGTTATTATTTTCATATCTATACGCTGGTTAGCCTTGGTGAAGGCCCATATACACGCTGGTTAGCCTTGTTGAAGGCGCATATACATGCTAGTTCAGCACTTCCAAGTAGCGTATGCAAAAGAAAATCTTATCGTTTAGAGATGACTGGTCTATCTTATCAATGTTGTTGTTTTTCAATGATGTCTTCACTAGATATGAAAGTAAAATTGATTGTATAAGGAGATTGAGTCTGGTTGATTGATTGATTGAGTAAGAAGGGTGATCTTTGTTGTTATCTGTTTAAAACTCTGTAATATGACAATAGATCTTCATAATGTCTTTGGGAAGTATAGTTTATGGTACAGAAGTTGTATGATTCCGTATCTTTAGAGGTATACGTAGGTTGGGTTACAGAAAGTAGTGTATACATGCATGTTGGCTTCATTGAAGTAGTGTATGCATTCTGACATATGATTTTTGAGGTTGTAGTTGGTTTTGGTTGTTGAAGCAGTGTTCTGGGTTATGCTCTATGTTTTGGGGATAGTGATCTGATTGTTCAGGTTGACTAATTGTTGATAGATGTAGTTGTATTTGATGATTGTATTGTAGTACTGATTGATTTTGAGCTTCAATGTACTAATGGGTCCAATATGAAAATTTGATTAAACGTGGCCTACATATTGTATTGTTATGTACTAGGAGTATCCATTATATCTATTATCCTATCAAAATAAAATATTTAATTATCACATAATGACAATTTCTTAACAAATTATCCAACGACTACTTTTTCTAATGGCTAACTTGGGCAATGATGCTTCATTGATATTTATTCCTTCATATCTAGTGATTTCTCACCTTGTCCTAAGGATGAACCACATTAGCTGCTTTGAAACATCGACCCAATCCCAACGATGTGATTAATCTGAAAGACTGATATATACATTATGGATCACAAAATTCTCAGATCTAACATACTCATATTATCAATATTCCATTCGGAGTACCATTCATCAACAAAGCTTTTTACTTCTGGTAATTTTCTTTTTCCATATAGGTAAGGTGCTAGAGGCTGAGACATATGATGGGGCAAAGGTTCATGGATGGGAAGGACATGTGACCGGGTTCCTCATTTCTAAGGACTCTTCTTTGTGAGAAGTCTATGGTTTCTCTTCTGGAAAGATGCGGGGAAAGGTTTTTACCCACCGTGAGGCTCGATCATAGAGATAGTATGGCTGGTCAAATAACTCAAGGGAATAGACTTATCTAATTTTGATTTTTGAGACTTTTTGATTTTTTTATTTATCTCTGATATTTTCTCATTAGTGTCACATAAATATTTTTTGAGACCTTCTTTTAATTCTTAATGCTACTCTTTTAGTTTTTCTTTTAAATCTAGAGTAAGTTGTTTAACTCCTCTAGTTTCATTTTATACTTGTGGTAAAGAAAACTAAAAATTATTTATATTTGAAGAGAAGGTATTTACAGTGGCTTAGAGATATTCAACATGCCCTTTACAAGCATAATCTTTTGAGATGAAAATATGTACAACCATACCCTTGAGTGTTGTATTAGTCTAGTTAATTTGTTCAGTAATGGTGTGTAATCGATGATCTATATTACTCATGACAGATTCATCTTCGAGCATTAGGGGGACAATTTTGGCTTGTTTTCTTTCTTCTTCCAAAATGATTCCCTTGAATTGTTGAAATATTGAGGGATATATAATTTTTATTCTATCTAGACCTGTCCACTCATAAAATGATATCCAACAATCATTTACTTCCATATACACTTTCGATTTTATTGAAAGACCTTGCTTTGTTGTTACTGAAGTAATAACATTGAATTCAAAGGCCTTGGGATGTGTAAAGAGATCCCAATTTATCATTTTTTTCATCCATTCTGAATCTACTAGATGTCTTTTACAACCTTTCATTAGTGAGAAAAAATTATGCATTTATGGTTTGGAAGGTCTTTTACAGTAATCTAGAATTTTCTTCTAGAATCTTGAGGCATGTATGACCCTGTCAGCTTGTTCACCATATCCTAGGCCAGATCGGGTTGTGTTAGGTGGCCTAATTTTGCTAAATATATATGCTAATTTGGGATCTTGGTTTTTCAAGGATGGAAGAGAATGGATCATGAGTACATGGTCATGGGGAAAATAAATATCCGCACAGTGAATGAATCTTTCTATTGATACTGAAATATACTTTTGAACGAATGAAATTCCTATTACATGAACTTGTACATGAAACTTTAAACAAATTTAATGACCAAACACTAAATGCACAACCTCCTACCTCAACGAGCTCTAATGGCACTCCAGAATCCTAAGCGAACCTCCAATGAACGAAAAGAGAATTATGAAATTTATAGAGAGATCCCTTAAAAAAAATGATGGGATCAATATTGCAGTGAATGGGAACCTACATGCCAACCTGGTCCCACTCAGGTCTTGGATACAAATTTGCAGTTTCATAATGATAATCAAAATTTAGTTCCAGAATGGAGACATCATCCATAGCCAAGGAGATGGATACCCTTGATGGTCCAACAAAATGAATGTCACTGTTCTAATTTAGTAAAGGACGGCCTCACCAACCATTTCTTAGAAATCATTGAAATATGGAGAGAGGAAAAATACTAGAGAAAATATTTATCATAAATATTTTACTCTAAATAGGCCAAGGGACCCTGAGTGGCCCAAACATTGGCCCCAAAGAAACCCACAAATTATTTTCCATGGAACTTTTTATGACTTTAAGGGTTATACCAAGTTATGGTGGGATTTACTCTACTGCAACAATGAACAAAAGGAATTTTATTTTATGTTAAAATTTGGAGCCATGTATGAAAACCATATGGGACATAAACTAGAATGGATAAACCAATGGTGGATCAATTTCGGAATAAACTGAAGTTCCTTGGATCCTCTCAACTTACAAAGGAAATTTTTTAGTGAAATATTCCGAGAGGACAAAGATACAAAAACTTGCATGGATTCACATATATTGGAAAACTATGTTGCATGCCATCACCAAAGGCTTGTTAGAATGAAATCCAGATATCAAGTCATCCTTTAACAGCCTATGATTGTAGTAGAGTCTTCCTCTGATGGAGAATGAATCTTGCGATTGATACTGAAAGACACTTGAGAACAAATGAATTTCCAAACAGATTCAATTCCCAAATGCTCAATACATAACCTCCTGCCTCAATAAGCTCTAATGGAACTCCAGAATCCTAAGCGTTTCTCCAACGAAATTTAGAGAAAGAATTTATTCAGAAAAGATACAAGAATATGCAAGGCTTGATAACAAAGAATTCTGCAAATACTCTCTTATTTTTCTATTTATGAAATGATTACATAATAGATATGGATGGATCAAACACTAAGGAAATCTGGCCACTTTAGGTTCACACCAAAATTTGATATTCTAATGCATAGTCTTCTCAGACTTTCGACTCCCAAAGACCCAAAGGTGATCAATACCTCCTCCTCCCTTTCTTTTATAATTGATCTAGGCTCCTTGGTAGGAATATAATCATTATCTTTCTACAATATATAAACTGGATGCTTTTTATCTCAAATCCCACGAGAAAGATTTTGCAATACAAAATATCTTAAAAATATTTTGTAGTGAAAAATATATTAAATTTGTCGATGATTTTCATATATTAAGGACCATAAGGAAAACTTTAGGGTACTATCTATCTAAACACATCATGGATACTTTTTCATGAAGCCCATGAGAATGAATTTATTTTATTTTACAAAGTGGATATTTTGGATCTGCCAAAACCCAAGGAAAAGTGGTATAGTTTGGCTTCATTAATTATCAAACATTGTTAACCCAAGATATCATGGTCCAATTCCTAGGATTTAGTATATACTATTCATACTATCGTAGGTTGAGCAAGGATGACTTGATACTTAACTTTCATCCTGACAAGCCATTGGTGATGTCATGTAACATAGTTGTCTAGGATATGTGCATCTATGCATATTTCTGTATATTTGTACTCTCAAAATATTTCATTGAAATAATTACTTTGTAATTTGAGAGGATCCAAGGCACTTCGAGTCATTCTGAAATGGCACCACCATTGTTTTATCCATTCTGGTTTATGTCCCATTTGGTTTCCATACATGGCTCCAAATTTTAACATAAAATAATATTCCTTTTGTTCATCATTGCAACAAAGGAAATCCCACCATAACTTGGTATACCCATTAAAGTCATAAAAAATTCCAAGGAAAATGATTTATGGGTTACTTTGGGGTGAATGCCTTCGCCACGTAGGGTCCCTTGGCCTGTTTAGAGTAAAATATTTCTGATAAATATTTTCTCTAGTATTTTCCTGTCTCCATATTTGAGTGATGTCTAAGAAATGGCTGGTGAGAGCGTCCTCTACTAAATTAGCTCGATGACATGCATTTTGGTGTATCATTAGGGGTATCCATCTCCCAAGATGTGCATGATGTCTCCATTCTAGAACTAAATGTTGAATACCATTATGGCACTGCAAATTTGTATTCAAGACTTGTGTGTACTAAAGCTTCCATGGATGTTTCCATTCACTACAATATTAATCCCATGATTTTATTTCAAGGATATCTCTACAAATTTCATCATTCTCTTTCCATTATGTCACTATTACGATATAGTGAACTCATTCCTATAAATTTTCTCGGCTCAAGAAATCTTGGATGTAGTTTACACTTCCCTTTATATGTTGAATGTCAAAATCAAAATTTGTAAACAAGGCTTGCCATTGAGAAAAAATTTCCTCTCTTGAATTTTTAATCTCTTTGTTAAGGAATTTTTTCATAGAAGAAGCATTAGTTCTTAACACAAACCTTTTTTTATCAAATGAATTTCAAATTTGTCTACATCATTCCATGCAGCTTGAACCTCCTTCTCAATGGCGTAATAATTCTTATCAGTGTTAGACCATGTCCCAAAAGAAAATTAAATGATTTTTTATTTATTTCCTTTCTTTTGTTTGAGTAGCCCTACCCATCCAAGCTCACTAGCATCAAATTCTACAATCTTAAGAAAAGATTCATCTGCAACATAAGGAATGGGTAGGTGCATAAATTTTTCTTTGATTTTTCTCATTTCTTGTGTGTGCTCTTCTATCCATGGAAGAGATTTCTTTTTCAATCTATCATTTTTGATTCTATGATCCTGAGCACCATGCTTGTAGAAATTGCAGACATAGTTTAGGCAGCTAAGAAACCTTTGCAATTGTGTTTTATTTGTAGTTTTGTTGGGGAATTTATCTGCAAATGTAATAGAATGTTAATGGAGAGTGATATGTCCATTAGATATAATATGTCCCAAAAACTTGATATCAGTCTTGAACAAGTAAATCTTATTTTTACTAAGGACTAACCCTATTTCTTTAACCAACTGGAAAATTTTCTGAACATGCTTGAAATGATCTTTGTAGTTTTTGAGAAAATTAATACATCATCAATATAAACTAACAACCATTCAAAATAAGGTTTAAATACTTGATCCATTATTATTTGGAATTTGGAGGGTGCAGTTTTAAGGCCAAATGACATGATGTTCCATTCATAGTGTCCAATAGGTACACTGAAAGTAGTTTTGAACATGTTTTCCTCCTTGATCAATACCTACCAAAATCCAAATTTCATATAAAATTTAGAGAAAATCCTAGCACGTGTTATTCTGGATATCAGACATGCCTTATGTGGAATTGCATATGTATCACCATCTAAAACAAAATTGAGGGGTTTATAGTTTATGAGCAGATGGGGTACCCCTTGAATTTGTTCAGAGCGTTTATTGACATAAGCCATAACAATTCCAAGGAATGTCAGACTCTCTTATGAGTTTTTTATTTAAAAGATTCTGGATTTCTTTCTAGCACATTCTTCTGTATATTTCATTCATTGTAATTTCTCATCTTTTACATGTTAGAAACTAATTAACAGCGCAATGAAATACACAAAATATTGCAGAAACACAAATACAAAAATGCATTGAACAAGAGACACAAATATATGTGGTTCACCCAATTTGGGCTATGTCCATGAAGAAACAACTAGTCCTTCCTTTTATATTATCCAACAAAATTAATAGGTACAACCTGCAATAGATCCACTATAATTTCCTCTTCCCTCTCACACAATTTCCTCTCTCTTTCCTGCTCAGAATATTAATCCACATCTGCAATAAAATTCCCTCATATAAACCGAGGGGTTACCTTCTAGGGTAAAAAACCTAAATTAAACATAAATTCTACTATCATATCATCCCCCTAATGAACAACCTAGATTGATACGAAATCACAATATTTTACAAGGAACTTCTTCATCTATATTTAGCTTCGGGGGTGGTAGGACCGAACCCCCATAGGGGTGGCTCCAAACATGCAGTTGCTCCCTCGCCTAGAAACCCCAGGTAGCAATATTGGGGGAGAAAGCCCCCCCACACCACCCCATCAGGGATTTGGATCCAAATACGGTTGAAACAAGACCTCTGAATCAAGAAGATAATTAGGTTTCAAATCCAACAATCTCCCACTTGGATACTAATTATATCAACAACATCGTTACTTCACTTTCTAGACAATGCTTCCACTTTCGACCTGGTTGTTTCACATTTTCATCATCATTCTTGAAGGCCAATTGTAACTAAGCAGCAACTCAATTTCTCCCTTTTTACAACCTTTGTCAACATATCTACATGATTATGGCTAGTGTGAATCTTTTCTAGCTTCAATTATCCATCATCCAAAACTGACAGTATGAAATGATACTCGAGTTGTATATGTTTAGTCTTAGAATGAAAGGTTGATTTTTTTGTAAGATGAATGGCACTTTAGTTATCACTATATAACTTTCTCATCTCCTTCTTCTTGCCCAACTCACCCATAAACCTTTGTAACCAAATCATTTCTTTACTAGCCTCTCTAGCAGCAACATACTCTTCTTCTGTTGTTGAAAGTGCAATAATTATTTTCAATTTTGAAAGGAAACTAAAAGTTGTTCCACCTAAAGTAAACACATATAGTGTTGTGCTCCTCCTGTTATCTCTGTCTCCTACCATATCTGCATCAACATATCCCTGTAGAGAAATGTTTGAACCTCCGAAAAATAATGCTTTATTTGTGGTACCTCTCAAATACCTGAGAATCCACTTCATTGTCATCCAATGCACTTTTCTTAGATTTTTTATATACGTTCTTACAACTCCCACTCCATGTGAAATATTAGGTCTTGTGCAGAACATTGCATACATTAAGCTTCCAACAGTTGATGCATATGGAACTTTACACATATAATCCATCTCTTCCTGGGTCTTGGGACACATCTCCTTACTTAGTTTGAAATGGCTAGCCAAAGGTGTACTGATTGGTTTTTCATTCTGCATATTAAATCTTTCCAACACCTTTTCTATGTACTCACTCTGAGACAATGTCAATTTTCAATTTTTCCTATCTCTAGTTATTCTCATACCAAGGATTTGTTTTACAACACCCAAATCCTTCATTACAAATTAATTTTCCAATTTTCCTTTGAGCATATTTATTTCTTGTATATTAGACCCTAAAATAAGCATATCATATACATACAATAGAAATATAATATAGCTACCTTCATCTTTCCTTTTTAAATAAACACAATGGTTAGAGTGACATCTAGTATAACCTTCTTCAGACATAAACCTATCAAATTTTAGATACCACTGCCTTGGAGCCTGTTTTAAGCCATACAAGCTCTTCTTCAATTTGCACACTAATTTCTTCTTCCCTTTGACCTCATACCCTTGTGTCTATTGTATATATATTTATTCCTCCAAATTCCCATGGATAAAGGTTGTCTTTACATTTAATTTCTCAAGATGCAATTTTTATGTGGCCACTAGACTCAAAATAGTTATGATTGAAGTCATTTTAACAACATGATAAAAAAATTCATCGAAGTATATACCTTTCTTTTGTGCAAATCCCTTCACTACAAGTCTAGCCTCATACCTCTTTTTACCTCCATCTTCTTCCTTTAACCTATAAACCCATTTATTCTTCAATTTTGTTTTACCAACATGCCACTTGACTAAGTCCGGATTCCATCTCATCTTCCATGGCTTGCACCCACTTCTTACTTGTTTATACCTGCATTTCTTCTTCACATCTTTCCGATTTTCACTAGAATCAGCCAAAAATACATAATATAATGAAGGAGAATATCGTTCAAAGGGTCTACTTATCCTAGTCGATCTTCTAACACCAGTTTCAAGTGTTTGAGGTTCCCATTGTTGTTTTGGTTGTTGTTGTTGTTGTGGCTGCTAATCATTCTGATTTTCAGGCACCTTTACTTTTTCTATGATCTCTTCAAGAATTGTATATTCTTTGTTTTCATTTTCCTATTTCTTTCCCTATGTCTGATCCTTATACAAGAACTTTCCATTGAATATGACATCTCTGCTACTAGTTATTTTTTTATTTTTATAACCATATAAGAGATAACCAAAACCATTTATACCATATCCAATAAAGGTACATTTCTTTGATTTTACCTCAAGCTTTGTTCTATTTTCTTTATTGATGTGGACAAAAGGTTCACAACCAAAAGTATTTAAAAATGATTAGTATACCCTTTTACTAGTCCATGCTTCCTCTGGAATACCACCATCCAAGGAACTTGAAGGCCCTCTATTTTTTATATAAATGACAATATCTACAACATCTGCCCAAAATTTTAAGGGCAATCCTACATGCAATCTCATGCACCTTGCACACTCCATGATTGTCTTATTCATCCTTTCTGACACACCATTTTCCTATGGTATTCCTGGAACTATCTTCTTTCTATGAATTCCATACTCTGAACATTAGTTACCAAACTCTTTGCTACAGTATTAACCTCCATTTTCTGATCTGAGACACTTCAACTTCTTTCCTATCTCATTCTCAACCAATGCTTTCCATTTCTTGAAAGTATAAAATACATCATATTTATTTTGAATAAAATAAATCCATGTTTTCCTAGTTGCGTCATCAATAAAAGTAACATAATAGCAAGATCCATCGAGAGATGATACTTGAGTAAGTCCCAATACATCTATATGCACAAGATCTAATTTTCCACTCTTCTTTTCCTTCGCGACTCTGATAAATTTGACTCTCTTTTGTTTCCCATAAACACAATTTTCACAAAAATCCAAATGAACATGCTTCAGACCTGGCAAAAAATTTCTTAAGTGAAGAATATGCATCCCCTTCTCACTCATGTGCTTGAGCCTATGATGCCAGAGTGTCGTATCTTCTCTTGTGGAGGTTAAAGCATAAAAAAAACTAGAAATACTTTTGCATAACTACAATGTACCAAACGTTTTTCCTTTTGCTATTACTGGGGATCCTTTAGTGACCTTCTAGGTTTTGTCTATAAAAGTACTTACACATCCTTCACCTCCCAATTTCCCTATTAAAATTAGATTTTTCTTTAGATCTGGAACATGCCTTACCTCCTTCAATATCCATTGGTTTCCATTCTATTTCTTTATAAAATCATTAACCATTCAAATTATTTTACAGGGTTTATCATCTCCTAGATGAACCTGTCCAAAATATACTTGAACATAGTCATGAAAATGTTTCCTATCAAGTGTGGCATGGAAGGCATCAATAATATTCTCTAATGAAATAACCAAAGCATCTTGTAACACATGACCTATCACATTCGCTTCATGATTATTCTCTTTTTGTCCATCTCCTTCTTTTCCCTTCCAATATTTGTAGTCTTTCTTCCCACATTTCCAACACACTATCCCTAATCTAGATTTGGATCTTCCTTTTCTTGACTTATTGTGATTTCCTAGGCTCCTTCCTCTTTCCATTTTTCCTCCTCTAGTCTCTGCAATCAAAGAATTACCTGATGCCTCACCAGAGCTTTTCCATCGCATTTCCTCGGTAAGCATGGCACCAACAACATCATCAAACTTTAAATTACTAGATCCAAAGACAAAGTTACTAATAGTTATAACTGGGCCATTCCAACTTTCTAGAAATGAGCACAAAAGTAATAGAGCCATAATTTCATCATCAATCACCTCTACAGAATTTAACTAACTGGTAACTATGTTAAATTCATTTAAATGATTAGCAACACATACACCTTCTAACATTTTCATATTAAATAGACGCTTCATAAGAAATACCTTATTTGAGGCTAAGGGTTTTTCATATAGTTTGGACAATGCCATCATTAAACCTTATGTTGTCATTTCCTTTGTAATGTTGAATGCCACTGATACTTCCAGATATAGTCATGTTGTTCCTAGTGCCTTTCTGTCAAGAATCTCCCATTCTGCATCTGTGATACTCGTGAACTTCTTTTATTTTCCGCTCAATGGTAGATACAGGTATTTATGATACAAATAATCTTACATATTCATCTTCCATAGGTGGTAGTTTTGGTTGTTAAATTTATCGACCCTAAACCTACCATATTCCACCATTTCTCCCACTCGAACCAGGAAACCTTCTCTCATGCGAGTTTTTCAGCCAAATAAACCTTCGACTCTAATACTAGTTGTTAGAAATTAATTAACAGAGAAATAAAATACACAAAATATTTTGGAAACACAAATATAGAAATTCATATAAAAAGAGAGACATAGATATACGTGGTTCACCCAATTTGAGTGACATCCACGAAGAAACATCCAGTCCTTCCTTTTATATTATCCAGAAAAATGAAGAGATACAACCTACAACAAATAAACTGTAATTTCCTCTTCGCTCTCACATAGTCTCCTCTCTCTTTCTCACTCAGAATAATAATCCAAATCCATAATAAAATTCCCTCATATAAACTGAGGGGCTTCCTTCTATGAAAAAAAACCATAAATTAAACACAACTTCTACCATTAGATCATCCTCCCCATGAACAACCCACATTGACTACGAAATTACAATATTTTACAAGACAATTTTTCATCTATATTTAGCTTCATGGGGGGGGGGGTGTGTGGTTCAAACATATAGGCAACCCCCCCTGGAATCCCCAGGCAACAATAGTGGGGGGAAAATCCCCCCCACAGCCCCCCGTCGGGGATTCGGATGAAAACACTGAAACAAGACCTCTAAATCATAAAGACAATCAGGCTCCACATCCAACATTACATGGATTTCTAGTGTATTCAGTTTTGTAGGTAAATTAAACATAATATTTATTTCGGTGTCAGAAAGCATTTGGTTCTTCAGCACATACTTCTGCTTCAAATTGGTGTTAAAGTGCTTGAACCTACACCTTGATATTCTATTGTGCTAACCTTTCTTCAATTCGTAGATTTTCCCTCTCATTCTTAACATCTTGTAACTTATTTTCTTCTTTGGTCAAATCTTCCATAACTTGAACCATCGTAGAGCCCCTAGGGGATGAGACAAATGGAAGAGTAACTTTGATAGGTTGGTTTTCCTTTGCATGAATTGTTATACAATATCTTGCTTTACCATTTTTTAATCTGGTGTATCCATGAGGCTCTACTACTGCAAGGAATGACATCCCAAATATACACTCAATGGGGATGTTGGAGACTGCAATTTTCATGTTTATGAAATAATATTTAAAACATAATGTTTCTTTCGGGACTTCATAATGAAGATTTAACATGTGATCTCCAATGCCTATAATTTCTCTTTTTGATTTTTTCCAATAACTAGTAGGTATTTCCTTTTTCTTCAACACATTGATATCAGACCCAATATCTATTAATTTTCTAAGCAAAAAAAATGTCCTTGTATGACAAGGTTTATCATGACATGGAATTTCTGATGTTGGATGGCAATAATTCCCATGGAATTCAATCCAGATAAATCATTAGCTTCACAAATCTCAACATTTTCATTTTTGGTTGAGAAATGAGGTTCTGTCTCAAAATATTCAACAAATAAAACCTTTGTAGTCTTCTTAAATTTCTCAATTTCCTTAACCTTCTTTTTTGGTTTAGCAATTTCCCTTTTAAATAGATTAATTTCATTTCCTAGGTCACTTAGAGTGAGTGTTCTAGGATTTTCTACGCTGTTTTTCCTTATGAAAGATTTAATATTTCTACGAGAAGAAGCACCTACAAATAAAGTTATCTTGTTGTCAGACTTACGAAAAATTGAAGCAGTGCCTAGATGGGACTTCAACATAGTTTTTCAAAATGTGTCCATAATATTCACTTTCATTTCTCATTCAGGCAAAGCTTTGATGTCTGTAAGGAGCTTTGTGTCTTCATCATCAACTGCATGAGCCATACAAATTTTTAATTTTTGGGGTGGTTCTTCTTTATTTTCATCAAAATATGAATCATAATAATCTATATCATTATCATATTTATAGTTACAAACATCATAATATTCACAATCACATACAATAAGAAAGACTTCTTCTTTTGTATCAGATGAAGATTCTAAATTGATATTAGAAGTTTCAATATTGTCATCACAACATCCATGTTTGAGGAGATGAACCTCTTCTTTTACTAGAAATGGAGCATGTGGACATTGGTTTGTATTGTGAAGGGGTGATTGGCATTTATTGCACTTACGAGCTAGTGAAGGTTGTTTGTGTGCCTGTTGTTCTTGTTGAGATTTTTCTTGTGGAATTTTTTGTGCCCTTTATTGAGACGTTTTACCCTTATTTTGTTTGGATTCATTACCTATCAAGCACTAGTTTTCCAAGTGAGCCTTCTGGCGATATATCCAACATACAACTTTCTCCCATGCTTTCCTTTTATGAGTTTGTAGATAAATATCTTTAGGAGAGAAGTAATGGGTTCTTGTAATTCTTCTGTTTGTCCTTGGAGCTGACTTGATGTAAAATAAGGCCAAGAAGGTAATCAAAAAGTTGTCTGCAGAAAAATGGAGATTTCACAAACCCTCCAATAATTTTTTTTCACAATTGGATCATTTGTATAAAGACTATATTTTTAACATTTTGACCTACTATCAGGTAACCTGGAAAGCTTCTAGATATATTTTTTAACTTTCATATTGGTGCATAGTCCTAAAAATTCCTTGGTAATTAATGCATAGATTTCCCCCCAAGCATAAGATTCATAAGGAAATTGGAATATTTCTTGAATTTTTAAATATTCCACAAATTTTCTTGGAAGTGCAGCGAGGTATACTTGCTTCCATATCAAGTTCTTGTTGTCTTTGACTTCATATATTCTTTTCACCCATTCCCTATGAAAATATTCACAATGAGACATCTTTTTACATTTAAAGTTCATCAAGATTGTGGAATGTTTATAAAAAATCTTAGTCTCAGAACCGCACCAATGTTCTAGAATCATACCTATAAGGGCAACTATCATTTTTATTTGAGGGGTGGTTCCATGAGAATGATATATAATATCACCTATTTCATCCTTCAATACCTTCTGTGACATTTTATCTATCATATCTGGTAATTTCTGTCTGCCACCATCTAGCCAAGGTGTCGGTGAAACATTGCATAATGGCTTTAGAGTCCTCAAATTCAGATTTACCTTTCATGCACATAATTTTATATGATGTGTACATTCTATATATCATTTGTCCGATTTAATCCATACTCCTATTATCAATATTCCATTTGGAGTACCATTCATCAACAATTATTTGGACTTATGGTAATTTTCCTTTGCCATATAGGTCAGCAGCTGGAGGCCGGGACATATGATGGGGAAAAGGTTAATGGATGGGAAGGACATGTGACTGAGGTTCGTCATTTCTAAGGATTATTCTTTCTGAGAAATCTTTTAGAGAGAGGTAGGGAAATTTTTTTACCCACTTGTGAGGCTCCATCATAGAGACAGGATGGTTGGTCAAATAAGTCAAGGGAATAGACTTATATGATTTGGCTTTTTGAGACTTTTTGAGTTTTTTGTTTATCTCTGTTATTTTCTCATTAGTGTAGCATAAATATTTTCCCAATCCTTCTTCTAATTCTTCATGCTCGCCTTTTATTTTTTCTTTTAAATCTAGATTAAGTTGTTTAACTCCTCTAGTTTCATCTTAGACTTGTGGTAAAAAAAACTAAAAATTATTTATATTTCAAGAGATGGTATTTACAGTGGCTTGTAGATATTCAACATGTCCTTGACAAGCATAATCATTGGATATGAAAATATGTACAACCATACCCTTGAGTGTTGTATTAGTCCAGTTAATTTGTTCACTAATGGTTTGTAATCAATGGTTTGTATTACTCATGACAAATTCCTCTTTGAGCACTAGGGGGACAACTTTGGCTTGTTTGTTTTCTTCTTCTAAAATTATTCCCTCTAATGGCAGAAAGATTGAGGGAGATCCAATTTTTATTCCATATAGACTTGTCCATTTGTTTTTATCTAGAGTTTTCCTACCCATCATTAGAACACTAGGAATTTCTCGTAGTTATTTCCACTCATAAAATTATATACAACAATCATTTACTTCCATATACTCTTTCCACGTTTTTGAAAGACCTTGCTTTTATACTACTGAAGTACTAGCATTGAATTAAGAGGCCTTTGGATGTGTAAAGAGATTCCAATTTATCATTTTTTTTAATCCATTCTGAATCTACTAGATGTTTATTACAACCTTTCATTAGTGAGAAAAAATTATGCATTTATGGTTTGGAAGGTATTTTTACAAAAATATGGAATTTTGTTATGGAACATTGAGGCAGGTATGCCTTGGTCAGCTTGTTGAACATATCCTAGGCCATATCTGGGTGTTCTTGGTGGCCTCATTTTGCTAAATCTCTATGTTAATCTGGGATCTTGGTTTTCTAAAGCTGGTAGAGAATGGATCATGAGTGCATGGTCATGGGGAAAATAAATATCTACACACTTAGGATGTGGACATGGTTCAACAGAGATGGTACTTGGAGCTTCCCCTGTACATGGGTTATGATTTCAGTTTTCTTGTTAGAATATGAGAGAGCATAAATTTACAATATCTTTGCATGAAGGGCATTCAACCATTTGAAAGGTAAAATACAATACTTGGGATAATTCTGAAAGGGAAGTATGTACACAAGAAAGAGACAATTTGGGAATATTTTTTATAGTTGTCAGTTGAGATGAGGAAACATCATTTTTGGAAGTGGATGGAAAGGATAAGGTGGCTGAACAAGGGTCCTTCGGAAATCTGTGCAGTAATGATATTTTGAAACTTTGGTAATTTAGGAGCTTCAATCACCCAATGTTTAGGGAAAGTAATATCTTCCCATCTAATAGTATGATGTTCAATATTATGATTTGAAGGGTTAGTGATGATAACTATGCTTGACTAAGAGTCTCTACTTTGGGTATGAAGGACTGCAGGGTACAAAGAATGCGTGTCCAAAGAAACCTCTTTTATGTTTAGAGATGTTTTTCCTTCGCCTTCTCAAATCAAATCTTGTTGTTTCAATTTGCAATTGTGGAATATATTTTATATGTTCATCAAAAGTATATACATAAAAGTTTGGCTAGCAGTTGAACCAAATTAATCCACCAGATAGAGGGGCTACCATCCCACTGATGAGTGAATCTGTATATTTGTTGTGAGTCTGATCCCTTATAGTGGTGAGAACAAAAGAGTTTAATCATTTATGTGTGAGGGATAACGCACCTATCCTTATACACCCCAAATGTAGATAAGTTTTCCCACATATTTTGGGTTTAGCCTGATGTTCCTTAGGGTTTAATAGTGGTATAGTTTGAACTATAACACAGTTTTGTTGGACTTCAGAAATGCATTCTTTAATGAAAACTCTGGTTATTTCTTTTAAATGAAACAGAAAAACATCATTGTAGACTTCACTGGGAGATATAGATGGAATCTTTCAGGCAATGGATGGTTAGATCTTAGGAATCTTGATTTCAGAATGATTTGATGTTTTACAACTACAAACATTGAAGAGAATCTGTAAACCATTTTGTTGTTCATTTTCAATTTTATGTGCTTCTCTGAAAGAAACAAACTTTCTAGGTCCATCCATTTTAAGAGAGAGAGAGTTTAATCTATGTTACCCGGGAATCAAACATTATTGGATTTCATACCAAATTGTAGTAGAAGCTTCCTCCAATGGAAAATGAATCTTGTGATCAATACTAAAAGATACTTACAAACGAATGAACTTCCTCTAAGACGAACTTGTACACAAACCTTCAAACAAATTCAATGCCAAAACACTCAATAAACGACTTGCTACTTAAACCAGTGCTAATGGCACTCCAAATTGTAGTAGAGGTTTCGTATGATGGAGAATGAAGCTTGCGATCGATACTGAAAGATACTTGCAAATGAATGAAATTCCTCTTACATGAAATTGTACATGAAACTTCAAACATATTAAATGCCCAAATTCTGAATACATGGCCTCCTACTTCAATGAGCTCTAATGGGACTCCAAATTCCAAAGCAAACATGCAACGAAATTTAGAGTGTTAAATTATGAAACTATGGTAAAATTCCACCTTAGAGAGTTCACCTAATGTAGATGATTATTTCATTTAATTCCTCTATTCGAGAGGACCAAAATTGACCTAAAGCATCAAATTTGGAAAATGGAAAGTGTACTTATGAAGAAAAGCCCACATATGCATATTTGGACAAGGTAGGCCCTAAATCAAATTGGACACCCTTGGAAGCCTAAAAACACAAGTGACTTGAAGCTCATTTAGACATAACCAAGCATATTCTTTTTCGCTTATTCATTTATTTTCTTGCATAGGTATGAGGTAGGGACAACAACAAAGGTTCGCAAAAGTCTGAAATTACAGGGTGTGAGGTTCACATCTGTTTTAGGGTTTTGGGCTATAGTCACAGGCATGTCACAAAGAATAATTGACCACAGTCACTGGCTTGCAGACATCAAGGGAGTGGCTGGACACCTTTAGTTTCTAGCACAAGCTCTTCATGAATGAGACCGAGAAGTTTGACTTACATTTGACCAAGGACTGAAGTTGGCTACAGTTGACCGCAAACGAGAAAAGTTGTCTCTGATATATTCTGATGTTGAAAACTTATTTCTGAATGTTATTGAGTTATTTTTCTGGATGATATTGTATTGGAATCATTGTACTCTATGTTGAACATTTTATGACAATCTAATAGAAGAATAATTTCAAAGGGTTTTCCCCCTTGTGGGGATTTTCCCGAGTCTTTGGCCAAATTTGATGTCTCTTATTGATGTGTTGATTTTCTCCTTTGTCATTGCATTTATTTTTCTATCTTTAATTACTATTGATGAATGTAAAGATTAATTGTTATTGACAAGATTGCTAATTGAAGTATTGAATTGGGATAAAGTAATTGATAAAGCATAGAACAATCTGAAAATTTAACATGGTATCAAAGCTAAGGTGAAGGACAAGCACAAAATGAGACAAGAATTGAAGCAATCATCTTTTGGAAAGTTGCAGGAGTTGATCTAGCCACATCAAGATGACCTCCTTCTTCAAGGAAAATGAGAAGTTGGGTGACTCATCCAATTTTGTTGCATGGACCATTAGGTTGGAGATCATAGTTGATAACAATGATGTTTTGGACTAAACTCAAGGAAAGGTACTTGAGCCTCTAGAGAATGCTTCTGCTATTGTCAAGAACAAGCACAAGAAAGGTGAGTTAAAATAAAAACAGATTATAGCTGATGGATTATAAGATAATTTACTTGCGTATGTTGGAAACTTGAGAAGGTATAAGGACATGTATGATAAGGTAACTGACATGTATGATAAGGTAACTGGCATGTATGAAGTCAACAATTTGAATGAAATATTCTCATTGAAATATCAACTCAAATACACCAAGATGAAAAAAGGAGAGTCTGTGCAATCCTACATAATGAGGATATCTCACCTTAGAGATCAATTGCAAAGAGTTGGAGAATTTATTCCTAATAGGGAATTTGTGACTGTGACTCTAATATTTCTGCCTCCTATTTGGGAAACCTTCATTACTACTATAAGAAACAACAATTTACTCCTGTCATTCGATGAAATTGTTGGAAATCTAAATCAAGAAGAATCAAGGATGATATCAAGAGGAAGGATTCAAAACCATGAAGAAGGATAGCGTGATGCATTCATCACTCATGACAAGAAGAAGAAGAAAGGGAAAGGAGGTCCATCAAATTCAAGAAAGCCTCCTCCTCCTAATCCAAATAGAAGAAAGAAATTCTTGCACATCAAATGCTACAATTTTCATAATAATGGTCACTATTCTCGAGATTTCCCTGAGAAGAACAATGGACCACGCTACAATAATAGAAGCAACAACAACAATTTCAATGATCAAAGAAGAAGATATAACCAAAGAAATGATCGCAATGGAATAGATGAAATAAGAAGAAGAGATGCTCCAGGTGATCATGAAGAAGATCTTCATTAAAAGAGGTCAAGATTTTGCAGGTATGAAAGTAATGTTTCTAATCAATCTGGATATATTCTTATTTCTGCCCTTACTAGTTCATCTCCTCTGGATTCATGGGATAGTTGGTTGGTTGATAGTGGGGTCACTCACTTCTCTAGATATAAGAAAGTCCTCTCTAATTTGATAGAGAGGGAGTAAAATTTTAAAATAATTCTTGGAGACAAATCCACTCATCCCGTTAAAGGTTCTGGGTTTGCCAAATCTCATTTGAATTCCTAGGAATCTCTTTTGCTCCATGATGTGATCCATGTGTCGGGGTTAAAGAACAATTTGGTATCAATATATGCTTTAGAAGACAAAGGGATGAGGGTTTCCTTCATCAATGGAAAGGTTCTTACTTGGCCTATTGGATCACCTATGAGGGATGCATTCACATTGGTATCAACATATAAAGGACTATACAGGGTTATTGGAAGACCACTTCTAGCATTGGTCCGTGATACTAATAATCTAAGCGAGCTATGGCATCAAATATTGGCCCATCTACATTATGATTCTCTTTTGAAATTTGAGAATTTGGTCTCAGGGATTCCCAAAGTTCAATCCCAACATGATGGAGTATGTCGAGGTTGTTCTAGTGGAAAGAAGACAAGGGGACCATTCCCCTCTAGCGAGAACAAGACAAATGACATCCTCCATCCCATCCATTTCGATATATGTGGTATGATGCCCGTGCATCTATTGGTGATCATATCTACTACATCACATTTATTGATGAATTCTCAAGTAAGACGTGGATATATTACTTGAAGCACAAGGATGAAGCCTTCAAAATGTTCAAGGAGTTCAAATCTTTGATCAAAAATCAAACAAGGAAGAAAATAAAAATATTCAGGTCTGATAATGGTCGAGAGTACACATCAAAGGAGTTCATTGATTTTTGCAAGAAGGAAGGTATCAATAAATAAATAACTGTTCCCTATACTCTCGAACAAAATCCAGTGGCTAAACTAAAGAACAGATCCATTATAGAAGCTTCCCGTGCCATTATAGAAACTTCCTGTGCCATTATAGAATAAGTTTGGGAATATGTTATGGCTAAAGAATATGAATTGATTATGAATAATGACGTATGGGATATTGTGCCAAGATTGAAAGGGAAATCTATGGTAGCTTCAAAGTGGTTATTCAAGAGCAAGCATGGATTTGATGGTAGCATTAAGAAATAAAAGGCAAGGTTTGTGGCTCGAGGAACCTCCTAGAAAGAGGGAGAAGGTTATGATGACATATTTTCACCTGTGTCTCGATATAGAACCATTCGTTTGATAGTTTCCCTTTCTGCAAGTCAAGGATGGACCCTTCATCAGATGGACGTAAAGATTGTATTCCTCCATGACATGTTACAAGAAGAAGTGTGCATTGAGAAGCAATAGGTATTTGAAGTAGAGGATCAAAAGGCACATGTTTGTAGATTGAATAAGGCATTGTATGGTTTGAATCAAGCCCCGGAGCATGGTATGCCCACATAGACATTTATTTGGTGAATCTGGAATTCACATTAAGCAATGTCGATCCCAACCTCTACTTCAAGGTAGTCCAAGGTATGTCATTGATTTTGGTTTTGTATGTTGATGAGCCTCATAAATGGGTAAATATATGGGCTCATTTTACCTCCTAACCTAGTCAAATCAACCATTCTCTTAGCTTATTGCATGATTTTTTGATTATATTTATGCTTATAGAGTGAGTTGAGTTAGTTATGATGCCATGAGGTCTAATATGTGTTTAATGCAGATTATTGATGATTTTTGTGGTCAAAGTCAAGAATCCCGCGGACAAAGGACAGGACTTATAGGAGGGATTCCCCATCATTTATTACTCCCCACTTTGAATTTCCATTCATTCAGCTCGGACTACAAGCAACCAAGTCATGCATTAGCAGGCAGCCGGGAAAAGTGGAAGATAACTAATGTTTATCTCGAGCTTTTGAAGTCGAGCCTCCCTGATTTTTGGGAAGATGTTGGGAGCTTCATTTGTATAAGTAGAGAGGCCTAGGACCTCATTAGGAAGTTAGTCAAATTTTTGAATTTTTGTTGTAGCTTTTCTCTGCTCAACTTCGAGCGTACTTTTGTTGACAGTTTCATGTAATCCTATTATTATTTTGATAATAAAGATGAGATCCTTTTTGAGCTAGCACTGAGTTACCTCAGAGGGCTAAAGATCTTGGGTTAGGGCCCAATCCAAGCAACCAAGCTCCTCTCTTTTGTACTTATATGCTTTGTTTCAGTTTATGAATTAGTTGTTGTTAGATAAATCTCTTTCTTGGTTAAGAATAGGTTGCTTTTGGTGATTTAGAAGGTTGTTTCCATTTAAGTTTTCTGTAGCAGGTTGAACAATGATAGAAAGAAGATATAAAAAGGCCATCAACAGAGCCTTGGCCTCCTTTCCTCCCTTTGGAACCATGAATTGAGGCCAAGACCCTCTTGCTGCCACAAGAACACAGATTTGCCTTCTCCATAGGATTTCTAGTGTTGCAGTTTGTTAGAAGGTTAATGCTTTGCTTTAGATCTATTTCACCATGCTCATTTATGTCTTGCAATAAGTTTCCTTCCATGATTTCTCTCATTATATCATTGGTCAACACTTCTTTCCATAGCTCATAATCTAGATTAGCTTGATGCAAAAGTCTAGTTTTTTTGATGTACTTAGTTTCCTTGCTTGCTTGATCTCCTTGTTTGATTTTCAAGTCCTTTTGCAGCCAATCTCTTCCCACAGCAAGTTATCCAATCAGCCATCACAATCTCTCTTTGATCTATGCCCCATAGGTCGCCTAGAGTTCATTTCAAATTTGCCTTAGTTTTCTGCACTTTTCCATAGACTTTCCTCTCTTTCCTTGAACAAATCCGACCATCTTTCTCTCTCCTAATCATTCTTGATGGACCCTAGACACCTTAACACATCATCCTAGCCTTCAACTACCCTTTCCACCTGCTTTCCTACCTTCAAAACCTCCAAAAATTCTCTCGGTATCCTCTTGTAGACCTCCTGTAGATTCCCTGCAGCCTCCTGTAGATTTTCCTGTAGCATTCTTTTTGAAGTCCGATTGCGGGAAAAGCCTCCAGAAGGCCACCTGAGCACTCCTAGGACCCATCCACACCATCCTACACCTCTACAAATCCCAAAGTCACCCTCCACCACCACCTAATCGCTGCCACATTCACAATCAAATAAATTACATGCATGACAATTTCACATAAAAATACATAAAAATCCAAAAAGATGTTTTTAGCTCATTTAATTCTAGAAATAGCCTGAGTACATGTTGTTTAATTCCTAAGTAGGTAATGGCATTCATTTCAAGGTTTTCAATCTCTCTTTCTGCAAAAGTAGGATTAGCTGGTTACGTAGGGTTTGCTAGGTTTACTTTACATTTTAGTCTTCTTTTCCTTTCTGCAAGTAGAGTAGCCTCTGTAGAGTAAGCTTTCCTTTCTTTCATCACACATAGAGCTTCTTCTGGAATCCATAGAAGTTGGCTTGAGCTCCTAGTGATCTTGTGCCAACTAACCAAGTGACAACCTACAGTAAGAACTAGTACTTGTGCATACAACACTGTCGCTTCCAAGTTTGTTACGAACTACAGGGTTGATAAAAGTAAAGTAGGAAGCCCAGGAGTTCCAACATTATTGCTGCAATACTGGTGGTCACCACCTTTTTGGTGTTGTTGCCAGGGAAGCGTCAGAGCATTTTGTGATTACTTCTTTCTTCTATTTTCTATCACAACCTTCTGCTAAGTAGTTTATTTTAGCAAAAGTAGATTAGTCATTTCCTTGCTTTCAGTTCTGCATTTCATTTGCTTTCATTTCCAATTCTACAAATTTCATTTCAGCAACTTCATTTCAGAAAAAGTAGATTAGTCATTTCCTTGCTTTTAGTTCTACATTTCATTTGCTTTCCTTTTTAGTTCTGCAATTTCATTTCAGCAAGTTCATTTCAGTTAGTTGCAATTTGTTTGTTCAATCAATTTTAGTTTTGCAGGTACAGGCAGTGAAAACAAAAACAAAAACCAACCAAAAAGATTTCCTTTCATGCCTCGTAGGAGCAAAGATAATTCAAGAAAATTCTTACCCAACACCCCCACTGCATCACATAGCCACCCTTCTCTCTTCTTCGGTGGCAGTGATCAAGAAGAACCTTTAGGTGAAAAACCAGAGATATTTGAAGAACCTATAGGGGAAGAAGAAGAAGAAGACATCCCTCCTGAGACAATGGATGAAAACAGAAATGCTAGGGGGAATGGAGAAAGAGTAGAGGGTACCTTTCCAATCTGGGAAACCAATGGGGACACCAAAATGAAGAATATAAGTCCCTTAACCCTACCTCACTTCCATGGTTTGACTACAAAAGATCCTGACACCTTTTTGTTTGAGTATTTTGTTCTGTCGAACCTATGACTATGTAGAAGATGAGCAAAAGTTGAAACTATTTCCTTCTACTCTCAAGGATGCAGCATTGTGCTGGTTCATGGGGTTACCTGGAAATAGCATCACCTTGGGCTCAAATGCAGTAGGCCTTTAATAACAAATATCGAGATTACTGTAGGTCAAAAGATACCAAGGGAGAAATCTTCCAGATGACCATGAGAAGTGATGAATCCTTGGAATATTATGAAGAGAGGTTCCAACTCAGTTACAAAAGGGCCAGGTGTACACTTGACCCTGAATCTCTGAAGTTGGTCCTGCTCAGGGGAATTTCAGAAGACCTTCTAGACACCCTCCATTTACTAGCTGGGGGAGACATCTACCAACTACCTTATGAGGACATAAAGACTGTCTTTAGAAATCATTCTAGAGTAGCAAGAAAGAGAGGTAGGGGGAGTCAACCCATAGCCAGTACCTCCTCATCCAATTCATCCATCAAAGGTGAACTTGGAAACATGTTGGAAGACTTTAAGAGTGAGATGTTGTAGACTCTTGCCATGCAAATGGATACCTTGCATATCAAAAGGAAACAAGAGGAAGCAGAGAGGGCTTTGGCCATTTTTTGTCCTAGGTGCACCAGGAGGCATCCTAGGAATGAATGCCCATTGAACTCTATAGAGGTTTGTTCAGTCTGTGAAGAAGATCATTCTACAGACAAGTGCCCTTCCTTTCCCGGACTTAAAGTTGTATACCAGGGGGCTGAAGGAGCCACTGAACCACTCTATTTCTTAAACCAGAGGAGACCGCATGGACCTAGACCATACCAGCAGGGGATGCAAGGGACATCTCAGGCATACTACAACCCCAACCAAGTCACTCCCATACCTTCTTGGGGTCCTCGTGCTCATCCTTCCTAGTCCATGCCTCATCCTTGGTCCTATCCATCTCAGTATCATGCCCAACCAGCCGCTCATTCATTTCAATCCTATGCTCAGCCACAACCTCAGCGGAATGCAACTCATCAGGGGTGGAGGCCCCAGTACAACTCTCCTCCTGCTCTTTTGTATCCACCACCTGCTCAACCAAAACCATTACCTCCTGCTCCACCTAGGCAACCCCAAATGCCTGCCCAGTTGAACCCAAACCCGAACAACAGACAGGCTCAACAAGTATATAGTGGGGAACCATCATGCCCAACTTATGCTGTGGAGATTTAGGAGATTAACCTATGATCTAGGAAGGTTCTCCCAGATAGCCAGCCTCCCCCTGAGGAGGTTGAGGAAGATAAAGAGGAAAGTGAACCTAAAGCAATTCCACCCTTTCCTGAGAGACTATCCAGGACAACACAGCGCACACCAGAAGAAACTGAACTTTTGGGAGAATTAAAACAGTTATGTGTAAAGATACCACTTCTCCAAGCCATAAAAGATGTGCCTATATACAATCAGTTGATCAAAGAGAAGTGCTTTAGGCATCTAGGCAGGCGCAAGAGAGATGCCCCGACCATTAATGTCATAGGACACCTATTCGACTTGGTGTTGGGGCAGGTAATCTGTCTGAAATATCTCGACCCTGGAAGCCCAGTAGTTGATGTCCACATCAATGGCACCATGATCCCACACACCTTGATTGATATGGGAGTTGCCATTAATGTGATGAGAAAGGACACCATGCTCAAACTTAACCTCTAGGGCTCCTTGAGGAAGACCATGACAATACTGCAGTTAGCAGACCGCTCCACCGTGACCCTTGAGGGGATTGTGGAAGATGTGATGGTCTCCATTGATTCTTGGGAGTACCCTACTGATTTCCTAGTTCTCCAGCCGAAGGCAAAGCTCACTGGGTATCCTCTCATCCTGAGAAGACCCTGGTTGGCTACTATCGATGCCTATATCAACTGTCGGGATGGGAACATGACCATCAAGAACGAGCATATGTCTAAATAGTTAGTCCTATACCCTCCTGCCCAACCATTGCTAGAACATGATCTACTTCTTTGGTAGGAGGAGAAGGATGAGGATGAAGTCTATTCTGCACCACTTCGTGCATTAGAAACTACCATGGGGGGGAAACCGCAAGATGAGGATGATATCATTGAAAATTTAATTCAAAATCCACCCCCCAATACCTTGCCATTAGAAGATATAGTGAAAGAAACCTAAAACAATCCCTTAACTGATCTCTGTGTGGCCGACCGACCTCTCTCCATGTTAAGAATATAGAGTTTGGCCCAGAAAGAACCTTGAAAATCAATTCATCCCTATCCACTTCCCAAGAGAAGGAGCTGTGCAGCTTATTGAGAAAACATTTAGATGCCTTCGCCTGGAGTTATAAGGAGATGAAGCGATTGCACCCTTCAGTATCTACTCATCATATATACATTAAGGAACATTGCAAACCAGTTAGGCAGCCTCAAAGGAGGATGAATCCAGCCCTTAAAGACAATGTTAAGGAAGAATTGCAAAAATTACTTGGTGCAGGATTCATCTACCCCATCTCTGACAGTGAATGGGTCTCTCCTTTGGTGCTAGTGCCAAAGAAAAATGGTAAGTGGAGAATCTGTGTCGATTATCAGGAATTGAACAGAGCCACTAAAAATGACAATTTTCCTTTGCCTTTCATAGATCAAGTGTTAGATGGTCTAGCGGGGAAATAGTTTTTCTCCTTCCTAGGTGGGTTTAGCGGGTACAATCAGATTCAATTCAGCTCGAAAGACCAGGATAAGACCACTTTCACTTGTCCTTGGGGTACCTTTGCATATCGGGCCCTCCCTTTTGGTTTGTGCAATGCTCCAGCCACTTTCTAGAGAGCAGTATTGAGTATATTTTCTAAACTGGTTCATGATGCAGTGGAAATATATATGGATGATTTCACTCCTTATGATTCTAACTTTCAGGAAGCTTTATCTAACCTAGGAAAAGTCTTGGACAAGTGTATTGAAATGAGCCTGTCCCTCAGTCGAGAAAAATGTGAATTTTTTATGACTGAGGGACCGTTCTAGGTCATGCAATATCTCAACAAGGATTGCAGTTGGACCCCAACAAAGTTGCCATCATCCAAAGGGTCCCACCTCCTCAAAAGGTGAGAGATGTCAGGAGTTTCCTAGGCTTAGCTGGATATTACAGAAGATTCATTAAACTACCATATACTTTATAAGTAAAAATTTGTCAAAGGCAGAGTTGAACTACATAGTAACCGAGAAGGAACTCCTAGCTGTGGTGCATTCCTTAAACAAATTCAGACATTATATCACAAGCTATTGAACCTTTGTGCACACTGATCATGTTGTAATCAGATATTTAATGAACAAACTGGTTGTAAATGCTCGCATTATTAGATGGTTGCTTTTACTGCAGCAGTTTGATTTGACCATTGTTGATAAGCCTGGTAAAGAAAATGTTGTTGCTAACTTTTTGTCTAGAGTAAATTTGCCTGTAGATGAGGAAGGAATGGTGGATGATCAAATGCCAGATGAACACCTGTTCTCTATCTTAGTACTCTCTCCATGGTTTGCTGATATAGCAAACTGCTTGGTTTCAGCACAGTTTCCACCACACCTATCCTCGAAGGAGAAGATAAAGATCGTGAGGAAAAGTGCCCCTTTCACCTGGATTGGGGGTAATCTTTTCAAACTTGGCCTAGATTAGATCTTGAGAAGATGTGTCAGGGAGGAGGAAGTCTTTGACATTCTCCTGACCTGTCATGATGAGACTTGTAGAGGCCATTTTGCAGCAAAGAGGACTGCCTTCAAAATATTTCAAGTAGGCTACTATTAGCCCACTCTTCATCAAGATGTGAGAAGATACACTAGCCAATGTGATTGGTGTCAAAGGATGGGGAAACCTACTCCAAAGGATGAGATGCCCATGCAACCTCAAGTGACCTTTGAGCTATTTGAGAAGTGGGGCTTGGATTTTGTGGGTCCTATCAACCCTCCTTCAAAACAGAAGCAGTACATCATTGTGTGCACTGATTACCTGAAAAAGTGGGTAGAAACAAAAGAAATCAAAGCAGCAATAGAGGAAAAAAGTAGCTGAGTTTTTAAGAGAAAACATATTCTATAAGTTCGAGTACCCAAGAGAATTGGTCACAGATCAAGGCAGTCAGTTCATTTCCAATTTGATTGAAGGCCTGCTCACACATCATAAAATCAAGCACAGGACTTCCACCCCTTACCATCCACAAGCCAATGGGCAGGTGGAAGTCACTAATAGAGCTTTGGAAGGAATTCTGACCAAGGTAGTGAGAAACAGCAGAAACGATTGGGCGGATAGACTAGTTGAGGCCACCTAGGCCTACAACACAACATGGAAGACCACCACAAGGTTCACACCTATGAACTGGTCAATGGGAAGAAGGCTTTGCTGTCAATAGAATTTGAATACAATACACTAGGAATGGCAGCTTAGCTGGACCTAGACCTCAGCCATGCACAGAGGGAAAGACTACTCCAGCTCAATGGATTGGATGAACAAAGATTGCAGGCCCTTCTCCACACAAAGGTAGTTCAGCTTCATAGGAACATATGGCATGACATAAATATCAAGGAGAAGTAATTCCAAGAGGGAGATTGTGCACTGCTCTATGAGTCAAGGTTTAAAGACTTCAAAGGAAAACTAAGGACAAGACGGATGGGACCCTACACTATGGAAAAATGCAATGGAAATGGTTCAGTGCTGATTAGAACCATTGTTGAGGAAGCCATCCCCATGCTTGTTAATGGATATAGGTTAAAAATTTACAAGAAGCCCCTCTCCAAGCGAGATTTCACTGAAGATTTGAATAAGATAGTGATGGTAGTGGAGCAGGTCTTAGCCTCCACTTCACCCACTCATTGAAGAAGCAAAAGAAAAAAAATAAAAAATAAAAAAAAATAATAAGGACTCAAGTGAAAACCTCCATGAGGTGCTTGAGTCCTATCATTGGGTTGAAAAGCTCTGTTGAGGTGGCCCAATGATGAAAAAAACAAAAAAAAAGAGAGAATAAGATCCCTGGGTGAAAACCTCTGTTGGAGGCACCCAGGGCAAGCAATTAGGGTGAAAACCTCCTTGAGGCACCCTAGTTGTCTTTCAAAAAAAAAAAGGCAGAGAAAAGAAGGAAAAGAGAATTGACTTTTAATGTGCATTGTAGGTTACAGGTGGACCGCAGGGAGCAAGAGAAGATGCCACAGAGCCCATTTCATCTCCCCCACACTCTTCTCCATCATTTTTTACCTTTCTTCCACCCCACTGTGTTATTTTCTGGAAACTGTGTGTCCTACAGGAGGCCCTGTGTCTTCTACAGAAGGCTCTTGTAGAAATCACAGAGAGCCAGAAATGGTTCCAAAAAGTAGTTTGAGGGGCTGGGAGGTTTCATGAAGAGCATGTAGATCCTCCTACAGTTGTCCATCCTCCTTGCCATCCATCCAACACCTGCACCACCTCATCATCATCATTTTTTCCCTTCCTGCCGAAAAAACACAAAAACCAGTTTTTAGAAAAAAAACAGAAAATAAAGGGAACAACACTTCAAATCTCACCTGCAACTTACCAAGTACCTCTCCATATTCATCAGCATCTCTGGCATCATCCTCATAGCTGCCAGCACAAAAATCAGCTAAAATTTTTAAAGGGAGAAGCAGCTACAGGAGCTCCTGTAGGAATTCCTGTAGCAGTTGATCCCATTAAAATCAAGCCACAGTAGCAAAAGAAGTGCAACCATGGGATTGAAGGGGACATATGAAGCTAGATCTAGCCAGAGGATACCTGCACAAAGCAAACCAACCACACATCAAGAAGTAGAGAGCATGCAGCAGAGGAGATAAAGGCATGCAACAACTAAAATACAAGCATACAACAGCAAAAGGAATCGAAATGCCTCACAACACGTACATTTGACTCGCAGGTAAGTGACTAACCCTCTCCTATGTTGCATTTGTGTAATTGGAAAATATGCATAAGAAAATGATATGGTTAGGGTTGAACGAGAAAATTGGAAAATATGCATAAGAAAATGATATGGTTAGGGTTGAACGAGAAAAGGTGGTCAGTTAACTGGCCACCCTCATCCAGTTGACTGTGCTCATCCGGAGATGTCACCACACGTGTGCTTAGTCAAACTCAAGAGAAGATGTCGAGGACAGGTAGTGGAGGGTATGCAAACTCCGATGAAATAATGAGGGGTGATTAAAAGGGAAGAAACCATGATGACAAGGTAGGTAGGGACCAACGGTCCAAATATGGTAATGTACATTTTTGCCAGCTCACCCCATCACCAGAAATATCTAAAAGAAGAAATAAGTACTCCTCCTCGAAACTCCTTCACCACCTTTTCTTTCATTCCATCCTCATCCACTTAGCTGCAGCAAGCTCCTTGTCACCCCACAGCCTCGAAACCATCGTTCTCCATCGCTCTCATCCATCCTCCTGCTATTGGCATTCTACAGGAGCACTTACAGGTTCTACAGGAGCACCTACAGGCAATTCTACAGGAGGGGCAGTGAGTTGTTTTTAAGGAGAAAACATGAGTTTTTTTGCTCGATTTCTGGCTTGAGGAGGTAGGTTCCATGCATACCCACCTTGATTATCAATATGTGCAAGGAATGATATCATTTTAAGGAGGAATTGAGTCCATAAAATAAGAGGAATTACATAAAAAAAAATTGCCTGTTTAAAAAAAAAAAACACAGTTTTCCTCTATTTTCCTGTTTTCTTCAAAATTCTTGTCTCCATCTCTAAATTGGGTGTTCAAAAGGGGTATAAGCATAATGACAAGAGGATTCATGACGAAGGAGCCCACCAATTTAACCAGGCTCCATGAATGTCCCCAAGTAGTAGCCATATTCACCCAGGCAAATGGGATGCCATTTTTTGAGAAATTTCAAGGGTTTGATGAGGAAATTGCTCAGGAATTTGCCCACTTTTTGGTCCCTCACTCCATAACACCTTACCACACAGTTTGCAGATTAGGGAGTATCATTCCCCAATGAGGATGAAAGAGGCATCAAGGAGAGTGCCAATGTACAAGCACTCCATGTAGAGGCTGAAGGTCAATTGGATTGGCCTCAAATTGAGTCCCCTACTACTGTTAGGAATTCTAGAGGGCAGAAAAGAAGAAGAAGAGCAACATAAGTGGAAAGAGCTGCTAGGAATGCTAGAGGGCAGAAAAGAAGAAGAAGAGAAACAGTAATGGGAAGGGGTCAATAGAAAGGCAGGATTCTATGACAAGGAAGAGGAGACCACATTAGAAGCATGGGATGCTAGGGAGGCCACCAAGGTCATCAAAGATAAGGAGATGGACTAAGTTGCTCAGAGGATGAGAAACACTTTCAGTAGGGGGGTGATGATGAGCCTCGTAAATGGGTAATTATATGGGCTCATTTTACCTCCTAACCTAGTCAAATCAACCATTCTCTTAGCTTATTTCATGATTTTTGATGATATTTATGCTTATAGAGTGAGTTGAGTTAGTTATGATGCCATTAGGTCTAATATGTGTTTAATGAAGATTATTGATGATTTTTATGGTCAAAGTCAAGAATCCAGTGGACAAATGACAGCAATAACTTGAAGTGGACAAAGGAGAGGACTTATAGGAGGGATTCCCCCTGATTTATTACTCCCCACTTCGAATTTCCCTTCATTCAGCTTGGAGTACAAGCAGCCAAGTCATGAATTAGCAGGAAACTAAGAAAAGTGGAAGATAACTGATGTTTATCTCGAGTTTTGGGAGTCAAGCCTCCCTGATTTTGGGGAAGCTGTTGGGAGATTCATTTGTATAAGTAGAGAGGCTAGGGCCTCATTAGGAAGTTAGTCAAATTTTTGAATTTTTTTTGTAGCTTTTCTCTGCTCAACTTCGAGCTTACTTTTGTTGACAATTTCATGTAATCCTATTATTATCTTGATAATAAAGATGAGATCCTTTTTGAGATAGCACTAAGTTACCTCAGAGGGTTGAAGCTCTTGGGTTAGGGTCCAATCCAAGTAGCCAAGCTCCTCTTGTTTGTATTTATATGCTTTGTTTCAGTTTATGAATTAGTTGTTGTTAGATAAATCTCTTTCTTGATTAAGAATAGGTTGCTTTTGGTGATTTAGAAGATTGTTTCCATTTAAGTTTTTTGTAGCAAGTTGAACAGTGATAGAAAGAAGATACAAAAAGGCCATCAATAGAGCCTTGGCCTCCTTTCCTCCCTTTGGAACCATGAACTGAGGCCAAGACCCTCTTGCTGCCACAAAAACAAATTCCTTCTCCATAGGATTTCTAGTGTTGCAGTTTGTTAGAAGGTTAATGCTTTGCTTTAGATCTATTTCACCATGCTCATTTCTGTCCTGCAATAAGTTTCCTTCCATGCTTTCTCTCATTATAGCATTGTTCAACATTTCTTTCCATAGCTCCTAATCTAGATTATCTTGATGCAAAATTCTAGTTTTTTTGATGTACTTAGTTTCCTTGCTTGCTTGATCTCCTTGTTTGATTTTCAGGTCCTTTTGCAGCCAATCTCTTCCCAAAGCAAGTTAGCCAATCAGCCATCACAATCTCTCTTTGATCTATGCCCCACAGGTTGCCCAGAGTTCATTTCAAATCTGCCTTAGTTTTCTACACTTTTCCATAGACTTTCCTCTCTTTCCTTGAACAAATCCGACCATATTTCTCTCTCCTAATCATTCTTGATGGACCCTAGACACCTTAAAACATCATCTTAGCCTTCAACTACCCTTTCCACATGGTTTCCTACCTTCAAAACCTCCAAAACTGCTCACGACATCCTCCTATAGACCTCCTGTAGATCCCCTGCAGCCTCCTGTAGATTTTCCTGTAGGCTTCCTTTTTAAGTCCAATTGTAGGAAAAGCCTCCAAAAGGCCACCTGAGCCCTCCTAGGACCCATCCACACCATCCTACACCTTTGCAAATCCCAAAGTCTCCCTCCACCGCCACCTAATCGCTGCCACATTCACAATCAAATAAATTACATGCATGACAATTTCACATAAAAATACATAAAAATCCAAAAAGATGTTTTTTGCTCATTTACTTCTAGAAATAGCTTGATTAGATGTTGTTTACTTCCTGAGTAGGTAATGGCATTAATTTCATGGTTTTTCATCTCTCTTTCTGCAAAAGTAGGATTAGTTGGTTAAGTAGGGTTTGCTAGGTTTACTTTACATTTCAGTCTTCTTTTCCTTTCTGCAAGTAGAGTAAGTTTTATTTTCTTTCATCACACATAGAGCTTCTGGAATCCATAGAAGATGGCTTGAGCTCCTAGTGATCTTGTGCCAGCTGACCAAGTGACAACCTACAATAAGAACTAGTACTTGTGCATACAACACCATCGCTTCCAAGTTTGTTACGAACTACTGGGTTGATAAAAGTAATGTAGGAAGCCCAGGAGTTGCAACATTATTGCTGCAATACTGGTGCTCACCATATGTTGATGATATATTCTTGACAGGTAGTGAGCCTCTAATTATCGAATGTAAGAAGGAGATAGCCTTTGAATTTGAGATGAAGGACCTTGGACTCATGCACTACTTTCTAGGCCTTGAGGTGTTTCACAAGGAAAATATGTTTAGAAGTTGTTGGAAATATTTGGAATGACAAAATGTAAGTCAATACCCACACCGATGGAAATGAGCTTCAAGAAGTTATGTGGAGAAGCTATAGGACCTGATTTGGCGAATCCATCCCAACATAGATAGTTTATTGGGGCTCTAATGTTCCAAGTGATACCCCATCCGGACTTATGTTATGCAATGCATACATTGAGTCAATTCATTACTGAGCCTCTTCATGCACATTGTATCATTGCCAAACACATTTTCAGATATTTCATGGGACAATCACTCTTGGTCTAAGATATTATTTCGGAGATGTTCAACTTCATGGATACACCAATGCTGAATGGAAAAGAAACAATATCAACTGGAAGAGTATGTCTGGATTTTGTTTTAGTCTTGGATCTTCCATAATATCTTGGATGAGCAGGAAGTAGAGGTCCATAGCATTGAGTACCGCAGAGGCAGAATATATTGTTGCTAGCATGGCTAGCTTTGATCAATGTAGTTTGGTTGAGGAATCTCTTTAGAGAGCTATTTGAGCAGGTTATAGACAATAAAGTGATATATTGCGACAACAAGAGTGGGATCCATATGGTAGAGAATATCATATTTTATGACAAGTCCAAGAACATAGAGATCTAATAACACTACATTCAAGATATGGTGCATAGAGGAGCCCTTAGACTCCATCACATATCAACAGATGAGAAGATTGTAGATATTCTCACCAAGGCTTTGGCGAAAGGGAAGTTCTTGGAGAGAGTAGCTTATACTCATGGATGTGACCCCTCCTAATAAGGAGCACTGCTGATCAAGGACATTGAGGCAACTCTTCCTCCTCTGTTTGAGCTTCCAAAGTGACAAATTGAGATGGAGCGCTCTTGGGGTTGAGGGATCTCTGGAAAATATGGTATCATCCTTATATGTTAGCCATAGGGTTGGAGATGTTTCTCCCCTATCTTGATCTTTGCATAGTATACCCTAGTTGGAATCATACCCACAAGCTGGGCTTGTTGGGATTGTCCCTCCCCGTATGGCCAATAGGTTGAGGAGAATTGGGGGTGTGTGATCCTTAACTTTACGTAAGTTGTGTATCTCACCCAAGATCAGATTATGATGTAAGTGTTCTACCACATGAATCTTGAGGGTCATTGTTGGGAATATTGGTAGGAAATAGGATGGGTTGAGATATGCTCCCATGTGTCACCTATTGCTCGATATGGGGTCAAAGATATTTAGCTCCACCATGATATTTCTGGTTGAGATGTACTCCCCGATGTGGTTTCACATTGAGATATGCTCTCCAGCGATGTAGAAGGTGGAAGCATTAACTCCCCGATGATTCTTCTTCTTTAGATTTGAGAATGTTTCAGCAGATAGATTTGAGTAGATATGGGACATGATATACATGACAATATGTTCGATGATCAGATATTGACAAGAGGAATTCTCCCTAGGTGAGAGAGACTGTTAAATTATGAAATTACGGTAAAATTCCACTTTGGACAACTCATTTGATGGATATTATTATTTCATTGAAATCTTATTTTTGAGAGGACAAAAATCGACCTAGCAATCATCAAATTTGGTTAAAGGGAAGTGTACTTATGAAGAAAAGCCCACATATGGATATTTGGACAATATTGGCCCTAAAGAAAATTGGGCACCCTTGGAAGCCTATAAATACAAGTGACCTCAAGCTCATTTGGACATCACCAAGCATATTCTTCTTCTCTTCTTCATTGATTGGCTTGCACAGGTTTGAGGCAGGGATGACAACAGAGGCTTGAAAAGGTCTGAAATTACAAGGTTCGAGGCTCGTAGTTGTTTTAGGGTTTTGGCTATAGTCCTAGGCACATCATAGAGAAAAATTGATCATAGTTGCTAGCTTGCAGGCATGAAGAGAGTGACTAGACACCTTCAGTTGCTCACACAAGCTCTTCATGCATGCAACCAGGAAGTTTGACTCATATTTGACCAAGGACTGAAGTTTACCGTAGTTGACCACATGTGAGAAAAGTTGCATTTGACATATTTTTATGCTGGAAACTTATTTTTGAATGTTATTGAGTTATTTTGCTGGATGAAATTGTATTGGGCTCATTGTACTCTTTGCTGAACATTTTATGACAATCTAATAGAAGAATAATTTCAAAGGGTTTTCCTCCTTGTGGGGTTTTTCCCTGATCTTTGACCAAACCCGGTGTCTCTTTTTAATGTGTTGATTGTCTCCTTTGTCATTGCATTTATTGTTTTATCTTCAATTACTATTGATGAATGGGAATATTAATTGTTATTGAAAATATTTCTAATTAAAGTATTCAATTGGGCTAAAGTAATTGATAAAGCATAGAAAAATATGAAAATTTAACATAGACAAAGAATTCATTCAAACAATATGAAAGAATAGGCAAGGCTTGATAACACATAATTATGAAAATACTCTCTTATTTTTCTATTTATGAAATGATTACATAACAAATATGGACAGATCAAACACTAACAAAATCTAGCCACTTTAGGTTCACACCATACTCTTATATTATGATGCGTAGGCTTCTCAGAATTTCGACTCCCTAAGACCCAAAGATGATCTATACTTCCTCCTCCATTTCTTTTATAATTTATATAGGCTCCTTGGCTGGAATATCATTATCTTTCTACAGTATACAAATTGGATGCTTTTTATCTCAATGTTCACGAGAAATATTTTGTAGTACAAAATATCTTAATTTTGTGGTATTTTTCATATATTAAGGCCCACGAGGAAAACTTTAGGGTACAACCTATCTAAACACATTATGGATACTTTGTTGTGAAGCCCAAGAGAACGAACATTTATTTTACAAAGTGGATATTTTGGACTCGCCAAAACCCATGAAAAAGAAGTATAGTCTGGCTTTATTTATTATCAAACATTGTTAACCCAAGATAGTAGGGTCTAGTGTGCCAGGCTAGAGCATATATTATTTTTTCATTCATAGGCTGACCAAGGATGACTTGATACTTGAGTTTCATTCTAACAAGCCATTGGTGATGGCATGTGACATAGGTGTACATGATCTGTGCATCCGTGCAGATTTCTATATCTTTGTAGTCTTGGAACCTTTCATTGAAATAATTCCTCTGTGAGTTGAGAGGATCGAAGGAACCTCAGTTAATTCTGTAATGGATCCACCATTGTTTTAGCCATTTTGATTTATGGTGTTTGCATACATGGCTCCAAATTTTAACATAAACTAATATTCCTTTTTTCATTGCTACGACAAAGGAAATTCCACCATAACTTGGTATACCCCTTAAAGTCATAAACAGTTCCAGGGAATATGATATTTTGGTTTCTTTGGGGCCAATTCCTTGGACACTTAGGGTCACTTGGCCTGTTTAGAGTAAAATATTTATAATAAATACTTTCTCTAGTATTTTCATGTCTCCATATTTCAGTGGTTTGTAAGAAATGGTTGGTGAGAGCATCCTTTACTAAGTTAGCATGGTGACATGTATTTTGGTGGACCATTAGGGGTATCCATCTCCTTGGTTATGGACGATGTCTCCATTCTAGAACTAGATGTTGAATATCTTTATGAGAGTGAAAATTTGTATCCAAGAACTGCGTGTTTGGGTTGCAGTTTTCACTGCCCTTTATATGTTGAATGTAAAAATCAAAATTGGAAAACAAGGTTTGCCATTGAGCAAGATTTGCATGTCCCGAATTTTTAATCTCTTTGATAAGTACTTTTTTCTTAGTAGAAGAATCAATTCTTAACACAACCCTTTTATTTTTCAAATGAATTTCAAATTTTACTGCATTCCATGCAACTTTGACCTCCTTCTCAATGGTGGAATAATTTTTCTCAATGTCAAACCATGCCCTAGAAGAAAATTAAATTATTTTTTCTTTATTCCCTTTCTTTTGTTTGAGTACTCCTCCCCATCCAAGCTCACTAGCGTCATATTCTACAATCTTAGGAAAAGATTCATCTACAACATAAAGAATGGGTAGGTGCCAGAATTTTTGTTGATTTTTCTCACTGCTTTTGTGTGCTCTTCTATCCATGGAATAGGTTCCTTTTTCAATCTGTCATTTAGGATTATGTTATCCTGAGAACAATGCTTGTAGAAATTGAAGACATAGCTTAGGCAGCCAAGAAACCTTTGCAATTTCGTTTTATCTATAATTTTGTTGGGGAATTTATCTTCAAATGCAACATCATGTTGCTAGAGAGTGATATTTCAATTAGATATAGTAGGTCCCAAAAACTTGATATCAGTCTTGAACAACTCAATCTTCTTTTTACTGAGGACCAACCTTGTTTCTTTAAATAGTTGGAAAAAATTATGAACATGCTTGAAATGATATTCTAAATTTTTTTAGAAAATTAATACATCATCAATATAAAATAACAACCATTCAAAATAAGGTTTAAATACTTGATCCATTATTATTTGGAATTTGGAGGGAGAATTTTTAAATCCAAATGACATGACGTTCCATTCATAATGTCCAACAGGTACACTGAAAGTTGTTTTAAACCTGTCTTCCTCGACCGATACCTATCAAAATCCAAATTTCACATCAAATTTAGAGAAAATCCTAGTACCTGTTATTACATATATCATACATGCCTTGTGTGGAATTGGATATGTGTCATAAACTTAAACAACATTGAGGGGTTTATAGTTTATGACTAGACAGGGTACCCCTCGAATTTGTTCAAAGTGTTTATTGACATAAAATCCATAATTGTTCCAAGGACCATAAGATTATCTGATGAGTTTCTTATTTAAAATATTATGGATTCCTTTCTGGAAACGCCTTCTGTATTCTTTGTTCATTGGAATTTCTCGGATTTTATGGGGATTTCCATTATATTTAGTTTTGTAGGGAAATGCAACATAATATTTCTTTTGGTGCCATAAAGGATTTGGTTCTTCTGCACATACTTCTCCTTCAAAATGTTGTTGAAGTGCTTGAACTTGAGCCTTGATAGTCTATTGTGTTAAGATTTCTTCAATTCGTATATTTTCCCTCTTATTCTTGACATCTTGCAACCTATTTTCTGTTTTGGTCAGATCCTCTGTAACTTGAACCATCATAGGGACCCTAGGGGATGAGAAAAATGGAAGAGTAACTTTGAGAAGCTAGTTTTCCTTTGCAGGAATCATTATAAAATATCCCACTTTACCATTTTTTAATCTAGTGGATCCATGAGGCTCTACTACTACTAGGACTGGCATCCCAATATACACTCAATGGGGATGTTGGAGACCGTGAATTTCATCTTTATGCAATAATTGTTAAAACATAATGTTACTTTTGGGACTTCATACTGAATATTTAACTAGTGGTCTCCAATGCCTATAATTTCTCCTTTTGAGTTCTGCCAATACCTAGCAGCTATCTCCTTTTTTTTTCTCAACACATTGATATTAAACTCGCTATCTATTAATGTTCTAAGCAAAATTCTATGTCCTTGTATGAGAAGGTTTATCATGACATGAAATTGCTGATGTTGGATGGAAATAATTCTCATGGAGTTCAATCTAGATAAATAATTAGCTTAATAAATCTCAACATTTGTATTTATGGTTGTGCAATGAGGTTCTATCTCAAAATATTGAACGACTAAAACCTATCTAGTCTTATTACCTTTCTTAATTCATGTAACCTTGTTTTTTAGTTCAGAAATTTCCCTTTTAAAAAGATTAATTTCATTTCCTATGTCACTCAGAGTGAGTGTTCTAGGACTTCAACATAGTTTTGAGAAAGGTTTCCATAAGATTCTCTTTCATTTCTCCTTCAGGAAAGTCTTTGATACTTGCAAGAAGCTTTGCATATTCATCATCAACTGTGTGATCCATACATATTTAAAATTTTGGGGTGGTTTTGCTTTATTTTCATCAAAATAATTTGTATCATTATCATATTTACAATTATAGACATCAAAAAATTCACCATCACATCCAATACGCAAGAATTCTCTTCTGTATCAGATGAATATTCTGAATCGAAACTACAAGTTTCAGTATTGTCATCATAACTCCCATGTTTGAGGAGATGAACTTCTTCTTTTACTCGAAATGGAGTTTGTAGACATTTCTTTGTATTTTGATGGGGTGATTGGCATATGTTGCACTTACGGGCGAGTGAAGAATATGTTTGTCCCTGTTGTGCTTGTTGATCTTTTTCTTGTTGAATTTTTTGTGCCCTTTCTTGAGACCTTTTACCCCTGTTTTGTTTGGATTCATTACCTATCAGGCACTGGTTTTCCAAGTGACCCTTCTGGCCACAGAGTCAGCATACAACTTTCTCCCATTCTTTCCTTTTATGAGTTTGTTGGTGAATATCTTTAGGAGAGAGGTAATGGGTTCTTGGAATTGTTACGGTTCTCCTTGGAGCTGACTTGCTGTAAGCTTTATTAGAGGGTATGTGAAATATTTTTTTTTTCTACAGATTTTTTTGATTACCTTCTTGGCCTCTTTTCTTTTCACAATTGGATCGTCTGTATAAAGACCATATTTTTGACATATTAACCTACTATTGGGTAACCTCGAAAGCTTCTAGTAGACTTGTTAACTTTCATATTGGTGCATAGTCCTACCAATGCCTTGGTAATTAATGCATAGATTTCAACCTAAGAATAAGATTCATAAGGAAATTGGAAGATTTCTTGAATTTTTAACTATTCCACAAACTTTCTTGGAAGTGAAGTGAGGTATACCTGCTTCCAAAGCAAGTTATTGTTGTCTTTGACTTCGTAGATTCTTTGCACCCATTCCCTATGGAAACCTTCATACTGAGACATATTTTTACATTTAATGTTCATCGGGATTATGGAATGTTTATTAGTAATCTCAGTCTCAGTACCATGCCATTGGTCTAGAATCATACCTGTCATGGCGCCTATCATATTTCTATGAGGGGTGGATCCATGAGAATGATATATAATATCACCTATTTCATCCTTCAATACCTCTGATGACATTTTATCTATCATAATTGGTGATGATTCTTTCTACCACAATCTAGCCAAGGTGTTGACGAGACATTGAATAATGGCTTTGTAGACCTCAATTTCATATTTACCTTTCATGCACATAATTTTATATGATGTGTGCATTCTATCTATCATTTTCCTTATTTGACCCGTACCCATATTATCAATATTCCATTCAAAATACAATTCATCAAAAAAGCTTTGGACTTCTAGTAATTTTTATTTTCCATATAGGTTAGGAGCTGGAGGCTAGGACATATGATGGGGAAAATGTTCATGGATGTGAAGGACGTGTGACTAGGGTTCCTCATTTTCTAAGGATTCTTCTTTTTGAGAAGTCACTGGTTTCTCTTCTCGAAAGAGGTGGGGAATTTTTTTACCCACTTATGAGGCTCAATCAGAGAGATAGGATGGTTATTCAAATAAGTCAAGGGGATAGACTTATCTGATTTGGATTTTTGATATTTTTCCAATTTTTGTATCTTTGATATTTTCTCATTGGTGTAGCATGAAGCCTTTCCTAGTCCTTCTTTTGATTCTTCATGCTTCTCTTTTATTTCTTCTTTTAAATTTAGAGTAAGTTGTTTAAGTCATCTAGATTCGTCTTGGACTTGCGGTAAAGAACTTGAAAATTGTTTATATTTGAAGAGATGGTATTTACAATAGCTTGGATATATTCAACATGCCCTTTACGATCATAATCATTGGACATGAAAATATGTACAACCATACCCTTGAGTGTTGTATTAGTCCAGTTAATATGTTCACTAATGGTTTGTAGTCGATGATATGTATTACTCATGACAAATCAATTTTTGAGCACTAAGGGTACAACATTGTCTTGTTTTCTTTCTTCTTCCAAAATGATTCCCTTGAATGGCATAAATATTGAGGGAGATTCAATTTTTATTCCATATAGACCTGTCCATTTGTTTTTATTTGGAGTTTTCCTAACCATCATTTGAACACTAGGAATTTATTGTAGTTCTTTCACTTCATAAAACTATATCCAACAATCATTTGCTTCCATACACTCTTTCCATTTTTGTGAAATAACTTTATTTTCTATTACTAAAGTACTACCATTGAATTCAAAGGCCTTGGGATGTGTAAAGAGATCCCAATTTATCATTTTTTTCATCCATTCCAATTCTACTAGATGTATTTTACAACCTTTCATTAGTGAGAAAAAAATTATGCATTTATGGTTTGGAAGGTCTTTTACAATCACCTAGAATTTTGTTTTGGAATATTGAGGATTGTATGACTTTTTCAGCTTGTTTAACATATCCTAGGCCATATCGGGTGTGCTAGGTTGCCTCGTTTTGCTGAATATCTTTGTTAATCTTGGATCTTGGTTTTCCAAGGATGACATAGAATGGATCATGAGTACATGGTCATGGGGAAAAGAAATATATGCACACTTTAGATATGGACATGGTTCAATAGATATGGTACTTAGAGCTTCCCCGTTACGTGTGTTATGATTCTGGTGTTCTTGCAGGAATCTGAGAGAGTAAATTTACAAGATCATTGCATGAAGGACATTCAATCTTTAGAGAAGCAAACTCCAATACTTGGGTTGATTCTAAAAGGGAAGTGTGTACACAAGAAAGAGACAATTTGAGAATATTTTTGAGAGTTGTCAGCTGAGATGAGGAAACATCATTCTTGGAAGTGGATGGAAAAGATAGGGTGGCTGAACATGGGTTCTTTGAAATCTGTGCAGTAGTGATATTTTGAAACTTTGGCAATTCAGGAGCTTCAATCACCCAATGTTCAGGGAAAGTAAGATCTTCCCATATGATAGTATGATGTTCAATATTTTGATTTGAAGGGTCAGTGATGACAACTATGCTTAACTGAGAGTCTCTACTTAGGGTATGAAGGATTGCAGGTTATAGATTATTTGTGTCTAAAGAAACCTCTTGTTTGTACAAAGATATTTATCCTCCACCTTCTCAAATAAAATCCTATTGTTTTTATTTGCAATTGTAGAATATATTTTATATGTTCATCAAAAGTATATACAAACAATTTTGGGTAGCAGTCAAACCAAACTAGTTCACCAAAAGTAGGTGCTACTATCTAACCAGTGAGTGAATTTGTCTATTTTTTTTTAGTCAAATCCCTTAAAATGGAAAGAAAAAATGTGTTTAGTACACCCCAAATGCAGATAATTTGTCCCACATCTTTTGGCTTATGCTTGAAGTTCCTTAGGGTTTAATAGTGGTATAATTTGAACAATATCACAATTCTATTGGACTTTGGAAATATGTTCTTAACAAAAACTCTGGTTATTGCTTTTATATGAAACACAAACAAATCACTGTACACTTCACTGGGAGATATATATGTAAGTTTCCAAGCCACAGATGGTTTGATCTCAAGAATCTCGATTTCCAAATGATTTAATGTTTTAAAACTAAAAACATTGAAGAGACTTCGTAAACCATTATGTTCTTCATTTTCAATTTCATGAGCTTCTCTGAAAGACACAAACTTTCTAGGTGCATCCATTTTAAGAGAGAGAGAGAGAGAGAGAGAGAGAGAGTTTAGTCTGTGTTACCCGTGAACTTGACATTACTTGCTCTGATACCAAATTGTAGCAGAGGCTTCCTCCGGCAGAGAATGAACCTTGCGATTGATATTGAAAGATACTTGCGAACGAATGACCTTCCTCTTAAACTAACTTGTACACGAACCTTCAAATAGATTCACCTCCCAAACACTCAATACATGATCTCCTACCTCAACGAGCTCTAATGGAACTCCAAAATCCTAAGCGAACCTCCAACAAAATTTAGAGAAAGCATTCATTCAAACAATATACAAAAATATACAAGGCTTAATAACACAAAATTCTGCAAATACTCTCTTCTTTTTCTATTTGTAAAATAATTACATGAAGAAATATGGATGGATCAAATAGTGAGAAAATATGACCACTTTAGGTTCACACAAACTCTTATGATCTAGAAATTAAAATTTGGATATCTTGTAAATCCATTTTTTTTTATAAAAATAATTAATTTAAAACTTGCATAAATTTTCATTACAAAAAATAATTTAAAGATTTCATCTCAGCTTTGATATGAATCTCGATGGAAAAAAACAAGGTGCATTAAAATTTACATGAAGCATAACATAATTTCAATGTTCAACCATTTGGAAATCTTAAATATTTGACGTTGGAGTTGAAAACTAGATATATGGTGTATAGGACAGGCAGCGGCTAACCAGCCTGCCATAGGGCATTAAATGCCCGGGGAGATGCAGGCTGGATAACCCGATAACACGCGAGCGGGGAGACTAGGCATTAAATAAGAAATGGGAATTCGCGTGTTATCGGGCTATCCAGCCTGCATCTCCCCGGGCATTTAATGCCCTATGGCAGGCTGGTTAGCCGCTGCCGTATAGGACATATTCAGATACCTTCTCATAAACTTTCATAAAACATTATTGAGTTTAAATGTTGTGTAATATATTTTAATTAAGTACAATGAATTTTGATGTGTTAAGATTTTCCGAGAAAGGTAGGAGTATAGTTGAAGTTATATTTGAAATTTAGATATGTTGTAGGATAAATATTTTTATGTCTACCTATAATTTTTCATCAAATAATGTAAAGGTTGGAAAACAAGCTTAAACAAAGAGAAATGAAGTATATTGTATTTAAATTTATTTTTTCAATTTTCCAATTTTGATTTATCTACTCACACCATGAAGTCTTAGGCTATGCCTCACATTGGAAGATATTAATATTAGCCATATACAAGTTTTGGGTTGAAATAGAAGGAATATCCATATTGAATTTATCAAAATCCTCGAACTTGGAGAAGATGGACGGAGAACTTGGAGATTTCTTTTACAAAGTTCGAGTACATGAAAGGATGACAGTAAACCAAACCAAACTAAAAGTGGATCTTAGACCTGGTTTCAAGGAGCTAATTGTTTATTTATTTAAGTGTATGGCAGGAGATCATATATGACATTCTCAAATTTATTAATAATTTAGCTACAATGAATATATATGAAAAGGATTAAGAGATCTTTCCAAAAGGATCGATTACCAACTATTAACCCTGGGGTGAAATGTAGTATCATTGAGGGTATAACATAATTTATGTATATTTATTTGTGTCTTCCATTACTCTTCTCTTTTCTATAAGTAGCATTGTTTTATTGGTGTTACAATCAAGTGTTGTTTGTGAATCAAATTACCTCTATGTTTCATATGGATTTATTTCAATCTCTTAGTAGATTGATTCCATTAAGAAAACAAATGTGATTGCTTCTTTAATTTCTAATATTCTATATAATTTTAAAGGATCAAACACTATTGTTATCAAATTTGATTTATATTCAAGATTTCCATCTATAACATTGTGTGTACGCTTATTTTGTAGTTTATGAAATTCTTATAATGGTATATAAAACTTGGTTTATTTTTAACATCTCCATTTAACATTAATTTAAAATTCTAATTGTTCTAGTTAGTAAGTTGAATATTGAATAATAACAGGTGTTTTTTACCGGAATACTTTATAAGTGAATTAAGAGTTCATAACCAGACGAGAGAGATGCATCAATATTATTCAATTTTTCTGTTGGAAGTTACATTTTAAAAACTACAAGTTTGGGGATTAAGTAACAACTACTATTATTGCTAAATACAAATTCTAGTTCTCGATAAAAATAGTTTTTCTACAACATTTTGATGAGAATGAGTATTATTGAGAATTTTATTATTCATTTAATCACTACATTGAGTAAGGCATAGGGGATTCACTTATCTTTTTAACCTCATTATTTACACCTTATATTCGTTGCAACATAAGATTTTGATGAGATTACTACTCTTGGATTATTTCAAGTTCACTAATTATTTTTCTAGCTAACTCTATCCCTTAGAGTGTGCATGAATTCTAGAGAGGCCTTATTAAATTATTATCTGATGGTATTTATTATTCTCATAATTTCTTTGCTTAATCACTACAACCATAAGCTTTATTTTTAACCTTGATTTCAACTATAGTTTTTATGCTTCAAATATAGGGTTTTTATGTTGTTGGAATATCAACATAATTTATGGATTTCTTTCTTATTCATATATTAAATATGAATTGAAACTATGATGGGTACTACCATGTTGAAATAAATAGTGGTCAAATTACCTAGATGACAATATAGGGTGAAATGTTGATCGCAACATAATTTTTAGTTAAAAAAGCTATAAAAATGGAAAATTTCAATGTAGCAAAACAATGATTGCATAGTAAAAAACTATTACATTGATGATATTAGTTAGGTTGTAATTCATGTTGAGAGTTAATTTTGAGACATGAGCCAAATTTTTTATTTAAAAAAAAAAAAATCACAATCTTGAGTTCAAGGGAGATCTTCATCTTAATCAGAGGTAAGGACCTAATATTAAACTCAGGGATGATCTTAAATGTGATAATAGATTAGATATTTATTTGAGTTTAGGGAAGATCCTAGTTTTAATCGTAGGTCTAATCCTAATCTTGATCTTATAAAGATCTTGGTCCTAATCATAGGTTAGATCTCGATCCTCGGTTTGGGCCTTGGTGATGAGTTTTGCTTAAACCTGGTAAGGTCTTAACAATAAGCCTAAGATTTTTTCAATTAGAAAACTAGTTGTATAGCTAATGAGTGGGCATATTTCATTATAAAATCATTGATTAGTTGTATAGAAACATAAAATTAATTATTGCAGGGTTAAAAAAAAAACAAAATTACATAATTAGTGGAATACAAGAAAAAAAATGTTTTTCATACGAAAAAAATTACAAAGTATCATATATGATTTCAAATATCTAATCTGATATATGAAAAATGTTATGAGGAACAACTTTGAAGTTTTATCATTATCTTCTAGTAAATCACCTATTTGCACATTTATATGGGTGAGTTTTCTTCTTCTAATCTAGAGAAGGAGGTAACTTTTAATGCATTTGCTTCAAGATTTTGTTTCGAAGATCATTGATAGTTACTTAGATATTTTTATAAAATAATTCTTAGGTTTAAATTATGAGTTTTATTTATGAAAAAGAGGTTGTATCCTTTCAATAAGAGAGCGCTAGATGATATTGTGAAAGAGAATAAGAAAATAAAGGTTAGAAAGGTAAAGAAATTCCATGTAAGTGTTAAGGTAAGAAAACAATATGTTAGAATTGTTTTAAGGGTATATATCATGTGATAATCCATGGAATTTATCTCTAGGAAAAAAAATTCATGGGGATATTTATTAATAGAAATATATTTAAGGATGTCTTTTGTTTTGATTGTAAAATGAATGGTGTAAATTATTAGGTCATATTTTGAATTTTGGTTTTTTAGAAAAGATTGGGTTATTTTTTCTTTTCAAGTTGAAAGATAATAATAAACACATTAAAATTAGATGTATATATCATGGTCTAATATTGTTGCATTAAAAAAATGTCTTTTATATTTCAACTCCTAAATGGAGAAATTCTTAATCCAACCTAGTGATTGTTGCGACTTGTAGTTGAATCTCGCTCCATCTATATATTAAGAGGAGTAGGGGGAGGACCTTGTGAGGCTTTACTTTATATATATGTATGTATGTATGTATGTGTGTCAATGGATATGTGTGCATATACGTATACATATATATCCTTGTGTGTTATCTCAATCAATTCCAAACTATTTCATGATGAGTTTCAATGTGTGGTCTCTGATTCTTGTTTGAATGAGCCCCACTAAATTACTAAGTGCTATTGTGATTGAAAAATCAAGATCATATAAAATCATTCTTGGAATATATATATATATATATATATATATATATATATATATATATATATATATATATATAATGGATTCCCTCTAAATAAATGGAGTCAATTTATTATCAATATACATAAAATGGGCCGAGTATCCTTTAGTAAATTATTAGAACATGATGATTTGAAAGAATCAACGAAGAATTAAGTCTTTGAACTTGTAATCGTTTTTTGATTAGAGATAAGTGATTAATTAATGTGAAAAAACATAAAAAGTAAAATGTGCAAATGATAGGCATACATATTAAAAAAAAAACTGAGAATAAGTGATTTTTCAACAAATTCTTTTCTCATTATAATTACATTAATTTCACACATTTTCGAATTCAAATTATTTGATAAAACTTTGAGATGAGTTAAAGATATAGAACACAAAATGATTTCTTACATTATATTGCTTTATCTTAGGACTTTGGAGTTATGGTGACCAAAGTATCATTAAATTGAAAATATATGTATATTTCAAATATTCTTTATATTTCATATGAGAAATGCAACATATGCTCGAAGCTATTACATCAAAGTTCATCATATTAATTATGGGAGTTGAACCTAAGTAGGAAAGGTCCTAATCATATCTCCCAATTACTAAAAATAAACCCCATATCTATATATAAATAATTTATTTTCAATAATATTAAAAAAATTGTATCACCTAAATTTATAATATAACCCTATAAACGATTGTAAAATAATTGTATCATAATTAATAAAACCATAACAATACTTTCTACATAATTAATAAAACCGCTCTAATAATACCACTCTAATAATGTTAATGATAATTTTAACTATCTTAATATTTTTAGAAAATATTATCTAAGATGAGGCAATTTCAGTACTAGCTATACAACATCATTTTGTGCAATATTATCAAAATAAAGTAATTTCAGTACTAGCTATACAACATCATTTTATTCAATATGTTATGAATGGGGAGTAAATATGTTATCCAGTGTTTCACGAAAAAATGAAGTAATTTCAGTACTAGCTATACAACATCATTTTATTCAATATGTTATGAATGGGGAGTAAATATGTTATCCAGTGTTTCACGAAAAAATCAAAATGGATAGTAAATATGTTATCTAGTGTTTCACAAAAAAAACTTACAAAAAATAAAACATCTGTTTATGTCACGTTATATAAAAGTATAAAAAAATCATATGCTATTAATGTGAATTTTTATTACAAGGATAAAATGTTACACCATGAATAGCTAACACATTGGTAATTATGTACTTGATTAATGCATTGTTATGTGTCTCTCAAGAAAATTTGACAATTATGAATTGGGTTCATGTAACATTATATAAGTACACGATTCAAATAGTTAGTTATGTGGATTCAGACTAGGGGAATAAAGTGATATGGCATGAATGGATAACTATAAGATTAATTTATGTGTTATTGAGTGTGTTTCGGAAGAATAGTAATAATTATGAAGTGATACGGTGGGTTCGTGTGATTTTAATTGATGATTATAACGTTAGTTCATATGTTATTGTGGTTGATAATTATGAAGTGATAGGGTGAGTTCATGTGATATTAATTGATGATTATAAAGTTAGTTCATTTGTTATTGTTATTGGTGTCTTTTAATAACCATGAGGTTATTGTTATGGGTGTCTTTTAATAACCATGAGGTTAGTTTGTGTTAGTGAGTGTGTTTGAAAAGTTAATAATAACCATGATGTCAATTCATGTAATATTAGACATAGTACACAAAACAAATAATTACTAATTTGGTTAGGTGTTATGATGATATAGGATGAGCAAGGTGATCAAATAATTGAGGTTGGTTCATGTGTCATTCAGGGTGTCACCAAAAACTAATAATAATTATGAAGTGGTTCATATAATGTTATAAAAATACACAAAAGTCAAACAATTATTAATATGAATAGGAGTTGTCTTTGCCAATTGCTTTCCACTGGTCTAATTTTATTTATTATAAGTGGTACTCGTAAATATGTAAGTTGTGTATTATTTATTTTGCACTTAAGAGCATGTGATACTTCAGAGGTGACTTTATATATATCACTTAACGTTTATAATCATGAGTGCAGTGAGGGGTCATGTGTAATTCTGTAACGGAAAAGAGGTCATAACAATCAAGCCAAGTCGTTTTTGGTTAGTTGAGGTGTCCATGTGAAGACTATTACGGTGCATTGTCCATCAAGTTTATAGTGAGATTTTTGTCCATCTTATTTATGCCATATGGTTTAATTATTTATAAAGGGATATTATTGAGTATAATTTACTTCGGAAATTTAATATTGGAATTTTTATTAATTTGAATTTGAGTTTTGGGTTTGGTAACAAGTTATTCCTGATTATTCATGATGGTCTCTAGGATATCTTAAATTATATTTTTTTAATAAATAAAATTTTATTTAAAAAAAAATATTTGGGATTTTTTTCCACTGTTCAAATATCTAAATAAAGGTGGTTCAATTGTCCAAAAAACAAAATAGTTATTGATAATTTAGAGGACTAATCCAAACTCGCTGAGTATAACTAGAAACCTCGTAGTGATGTCTATCTTGAAAGATTACTTTATGAATACGTATAGTTAACTTAATGGGCTTCTAAAGTTTGAAGGATATGGAGGTGGGTTGTGATACACACTTCTGTGTACCTTAGTAATGGAATTATTTAATATAATTTTTATTTGATGCAACACATCATTTATGACTACTTAACGTGATTCGATAGGTCTAAGCAAATCCCTCACAAGAATTAAACATTGGCCACCAGAGAAAAACTCCTTACTCAGTAATGAATCAAGACCTTTATCCCTATATATGTATACCCTTATTTCATTATATTTAGATTAATTAGATGAAGTATACCTTATAATGTGTGTGAAGTCTCAATATCAGCTATTCCAAAGTGAAATTTGGTTTTAAAAGTGGCAATATTGGTTATCAAAAGGTTGATTTTTTTTAAGTATGTATTTTAAATATTTCAAATTTAAAAGTGAAATTTCGTATTTCAAATTTGTGTTTTTTTATTTCAAATATGTGAATCTTGAAATACAAAAGTGTTAATTTTGACTCAAAATGTATGAATTTCAATTTGAAGAGTGTCAATATCTAATTGTTACACCAATAGACGTGTTTATTTCAGAATAAGCCTTCCATAATTTTAATTTAATTATTAATAATTATTAGGTGGATTGTAGAGATTTAATCTCCATTGAATATAGATATAAGTCTTTTGGATTAATCACATTGTTAGGATTTGGTCAAGGTTTCGAACCAACTAATGTGGTTCATAGCCCAAGGGTTAAGATTTATCTCCAAGTGAGTTATGCCCTTTTAATTAATTTATGGGTGATAGCATGGAGCGAGGTTACACTTTTTGGCAAGGGAGGGCACGTTTAGGTGGAAACAAAGAGGTCTCGATCAATAAATTTAAGAGCATGACCAATCTATTATTAATAGCTTGATTGAGCCCTAAAAAACATCTCGATTGAGGGTTAAACACAAACCCTCAATTGAGCTTTAGGGATCAACCAAGCTCTAACGTTCGATCGAGCTTTAAAGATTGATCAGGTCTTTTTTTCTATTAAAATGCTAGTATGCGGTCTACATGTGCCATTTTGCATAGACCGTGGGAGAAGTAATAGCTCAATTGAGCATTTTTTAGTAGCTCAACCGAGAGTATTGGAGCCCAATCGATCAATTGGGGCATGACACAATCAATCCAACCTCACCAACAACCACACCAAAAGCCTAGCTGCTCAAATGAAGGTAGGTATTCTATCATTTTTGTTTTTGTTTTTGTTTTTTTTTTGCAAAATTAGATAAATTAATTTGAAAATAAATACTTACCATACAAGCACCATGAAGCCACCAAAAATCATCAAAGAAACCCTTCAAAACAACTTAGAAAAAAAAACAACCTAGAAAACCACAAAAAGAAACTTAGAAAACCACAAAAAACAACCTTGAAGACACTTCGTAACCACCAAAAAGACTATAATTTAGGTTTTAAATTTTTTTCTTACTTGCAATGGTAGCATGTTTTATTTATTAAATCTATATTTTATAATTTGGAATGGTAAAAACATTATTTTCTAATTATTTTAGGTTTTAAAGTTTTTCGTTAAGAATTTTGTTAAATATTTTTTCAAACATTCTTAATTTTTTTGTTATTTAAAATGCATTTTAAATTTCTAACAAATTTGGTTAGAAATATACCCCAAAAAACTCCAAAAAAGAAAACAATGAAACTATAACCAATAAATAAATAAATTAGTGAGCTTGAGATTGACATGATGAATATGGTCACTCATAGTGAACTTCTATTTATCAAATAAGAAATTTTATTTTATTTTATTATTTTAAATTTAAATTAATTTATTTTTTAAATAATAAATATATTATGATTTTCTTATTTTATTTTATTATTTTAAATTTAAATTAATTTATTTTTTAAATAATAAATATATTATGATTAATTTTAAAAATAAAATATTAATTTTTAAAGTTAAAAATATAAAAGAGGAAATTTTGTTATATATATAGTTGAAAACTATATAACATATAAATATAATATAACATCATGTCATTATATATAAAAAAACATTTAACATAATTATATATAATTATAACATAACATAACATATATAACTATAACATAAAATTATTTAACACACATATATATAACATTAACATAACATATTACAACATAATTATAACTATAGTTTATAACATAATTATATGACTATACAATTATAAATATAATTATATATATTTAACTATTATAAAGTTATGGCATCACATAACTATATATTATAGTTCTATATATATTACTTATAACCTATCATAGAACTCTATAATTATTTAAATATAACTATATATATTTAACTATTATAAATTTATAACATCATATATATATATATATATATATATATATATATATATATATATATATATATATATATATATATAGTTTATAACATAACACAGCATAGTTCTATAACTATTTAACATAATATAACATAGTTCTATAACTATTTAACATATCATAACTTGTTATTTAACCTTTAACATAACATAAAAAAATTAACATAACACACACACACATATATAGAACATAGCATGTGACATAACTATAACTATAACATTTAACATAGTATACCTATTTAAAACATAATAGACACACACAACATTTAACATATAACTATATATAAGTTCATGTTTCAACAATGCATCATTGATAGATACATAAATCTATCTTGAAAAGTGCATTTGGTCTAGTGAATAAAATCATTTTGACTCTTTTCTAATTTTTACCATATTGTTCCATTATGTAGTGTGTTGTACAATAAACATTGTCTTCATGTGCTTGCACCTAGTACATGTCATATGTCAAAGTCAAAAATTAAGAACTTAAAGTCTATTGGAGTATTTGGTTGGCATGGAATTTTATTAGTTTTATTAATAGGTTTATTTCATTTTTTTACATATATATTTACATATTTATTCCCTATGAATAAAATGCATTATTTAGACACTGGAAAAAATGTGAAGGTAGATTTGATCACTTATTTCAATTGTGTTTACATGGAACTCAATACTTTGGTTGATAAATTATCAGAAAATGGACTCTAAAGTTTATAACTTCAAACTAGATTATTTTCTTGAGTTTAGAAATGTTTTTTCTTTCAACATTATTTCTAAGTCAAAAAAAAAAACCTTGGATTAGTTTATATGTATTATATGTAATATGAAGATTAATCCAATATACGTTTCCCAACTGCAGGTCATCCCAGTGTGAGGGGATTTTTTATACGTGGTCAGCCTCATGATAGATCACATAGCCCACCAAGAGTGCATGTTACACACAAGGATCTTGCATCTGACGCCAATAGGAGTGTCTGAGGCAATGTTTTTGTCTCTGTAGATGATCATGCTACCTCTAGTCAACCTTCTTCACCTATTTTAGGTACACCTCCTGCATTTTTAAATCATCTTTAAACTTTATGTGTTTATGTCTTTAATTTTTAAATTATCTGTAACTAATGTGTTTGAATTTAATGTATATGTTATTATGTTTATAGTTTGTTAATTATATATGTTAAATTATGTTTACAATTTTCAAGCCCTCGACAGGCTAAAGCTAAGGATCATAGTGCAACATCGATCCCTCCATGAGATGATGTTATAGCTCATATCACATTGGAGGATGTTACAACTTGGAATATGTGGATCACACAAGAGCTACGTAACATCCCTGCCAGTTCACCGACTAGTCATAGTTTTTCATTGATGCTAGATAGTATCAATTGGTTGATAAAGACATACCAGAGGTCGAGCCCATAGATCCACCTCCTACAGTTCATACAGAGGATTAAGAGGCATAAGGTTAGAGGCCCACATACTTGGGAGGTGGTTAAAGAGGCCAACAAGAACATTTATGTTTGTGGGGAGTTGTTCGACATCCCTCCGGATCACCCTGCTAGACATAGAGGTCTTATTCCACTGAAATATTTTAGGAGCTTCATGTGAAATATTTTGTGTATGATAGCTTCATTGGATCTTTCGGCTAGTTCCCCCAACATAACTAGGTCACCATTTATGTTTCCAAGCATTTATATGTAGAGTTTGTGTTACATATGAGGTTGGATTACACTGATACTGCATCTCATTATTATGGACTCAATATGGGATGTACCTATGATTATGAGGGGGCTCATAGGGACCTTGTATATGTACCACCAGCTCCGAGATTCTTTCCACTACCGTCTTGAAGCTTGGTATTATCGTAAGAGATAGAGGAGTTGTCACAGCTCGGTGTTGAGACTAGGGAGACTATTGTAGATAACATGCAAACATCATTGCTTAATTCACATGTTGCATTGGATGGAGAGATTAGGAGACCACCACCATTTCCTTGTGACTTGCCAGTGTCTTTATATGATGATTATTTTCTCATGAGTTTACCCGTTGACTAGATTTTGACATATGCATGTATGTATCATGATTTCATTCATGAGACTTGGAGGGTGCACAACCCGCGTGACATAGACCAAGTATATATATATATGAAAATTTTGACTCTTATTGTCAAATTATGCATAATTATTTATATTATTTTCTAGTTCATAGTATATTGCATTCATATTAATAAGTTCATGATAACATGTAGAAACAACCCAACTACATGAATGAGCTTATGAGGTCATCCGCGGGGGGAGTTGATTAGCCAAGGCATCCTCCACTAGCGCATGTTTCCATGGATTCTCTTCCACCTCCACCTCCACCTCTACCTCATAACACTCATGTGGAGGAGAGTCATTATGTACAACCACATATACCAACAATTGAGGTAAACTTTTTTATTCTTAATATTTCAACGTTTTCTTTTTTCAAGTTACACATATATGCTAATTAATTTGTAGACTAATTATAATTTGTCCTTGCTATTGTGTACATAGGCCCATATGCAGAGTGTTGTTTATGTCACTGTTATGTGGACACATGAGTAAGATGATGGGTTTAGAGGCACTAATGATATAGGTCCATTGGTGCAGGCCCCAATCATTGAGCCACATGTAGGGGAGCACCAAACCCAGATTCACCAGTACTCCATCCTATCTGACTTGCATTTGGAATCGACTGAGTTTAGTAGATTCATGTATATGTAATTAAGAATTTGGTTCAAAATAATTTATTTCCATATTGTTTATTTCATACAAATAATAATCTAATTAGTTTGAATTTGAATATATTATATTGCAATACCATCTTATGGACACTTACTTTGCATGACATAATTCACATAGGAGTTCCGATGGTACTTAGATTGGATACTTTGTGGATGTACATGAACATTATTTTAGTTTATGGATGCTTATTATTTCAATATATGAATGTTCATGTGATATTTGTAATTTGTATATATTTTCATATAGATAGTTTATTGGTACATTCACTATTTCAATTCATGGATTTTTATTACTCTTTTTTATGGATGTTCATTAGTTTTTGAAGTTTATGGATTTGTCAAAATTATTTCACTAATTTAAAAAAAAAATCTATATACTTAACTTTTATTACAAAATATAAAAAATTTGATTTCCAGCTCCATAGACTAAGAAACTAAGTACAAGTTTAAGTTATGATGCAAGTCACTTTCATACTTAAAATGAACTAAAATATATCATGTATCAATTTAATGTTGAACATGGAAAGAATTGCAATCATGCTTCATATTGGCTTGTAGAAAGTGTCTTTTAGTCTGATAAACATGCATGTTATTACAATTCAATTTTCAAAATAAATTATTTGAATTATAAAGTCATCCATATATATATATATATATATATATATATATATATATATATATATATATATATAATTTTGTGACCTACCCATATACCATTGCATGGATTTTTTTTTGAAGTATTTCAATGAATTTATTTTCTCAAGGTTCAATTAAAAAACACAAATAGGATTGAAATAATTTTTATTCAATTTTAAAAGATGTCATGTAAACAAAAAATAGGTTTTATTCAATACTATTTCTTTTCAGATTATCTACAAGAGCGTAGTCATAACATGATATAAGTCAATCATATTGAAATTTAATATGTAGGTCAAAAAACAATATATGGCAACATTTCTATAATTTTATATAATGTTATCAACTTTCCTAAATTTACTAGTTATCCACGTATTTCAATCAATTCTGTATGATTGAAATAAGTTTTATTCAGTTTTAGAAAACTCAAATATGATTGAAACAAGTTCTATTCAATTTTAAAATATGTGGAGATGTAAATCTTACAAAGGCAAGTTTTATTCGAATTTTATTTTGTTTGAGTTTATTTACAAAAGCTTAGTCATAATACACGCCGTCAATAATTTTTTTCTTACACTAATATCAATTCAAAATGTTAAACTAATTAAATTGAAATTAATGTACACCATACATCTAGCTACATCAAATCAGGAATCAACATCTTCATTAAAATTAATGCATCTAATGCAAGAAATCAAATTGGATGAGAAATCAAAATCTACACTGAAATCAATGCATCTAATGCAAACAATCAAATAGGATTAGAAATCAACATCTACACTGAAATCAATGCACCTAATGCTACAAGCAATCAAATAGGATTAGAAATCAACATCTACACTAAAATCAATGCATCTAGTGCTAGCATTCAAATAGGATTAGGAATAAATATCTACGTTGAAATTAATGCATCTAATGCAAGAAATGAAATAGAATTAGAAATAAACATCTACACATAAATCAGTGCATCTAATGCAAGAAATAAAATAGGATTAGAAATCAACATCTGTACACTGAAATCAATGCATATAGTCGAAGCAATTTTATTCCCTTTCTCTCCCCCCTCCATTTAAATTGATATCTCCCTCCATATCTCCTTCTCTATCTCTCTATCTCAACCCCTAGACACACAAGCTCTCTCTCTCCATATCTATCTATCTCTCCCTCTCTCCCTCTATCTCTCTCTTCTTCCCTCTCTCCCCCTTCCATCTATATCTATATCTCCCTTTGTCTCTCCTTCTTTGTCTCTCTATATCGCGCAAACTTAACACATTTTTTCTCCATATCTATCTATATATCCCTCCTTCTCTCTCTCTCTCTCTTTCTCTCCCTCCCCCCTCTCTCTCTTCCCTTGTTCTCTCCTTATTTCTTTAAGTAGCTTTAGGTTACATACTTCAAGATTTTAAAAATATTATATATTTTATTATTTTACATTTATAAAAAAATTAGGTTAAATAAAATTAACATATTGAGTTAGCCTGTATGACTCTTTTTGTGTTAATGACTCTTTTGTTGTCACCTACAACATATATCAATCACGTTTATTAATGTGGTTGTGCTAGTATATATATTATAATATAACAAATTTTAAATTATATTAAAGTTAGTATTATATTAATCCAAAATCAATAAATTTAATATTAAAATTAAAATATATTAGTATTAGATCTTTTATATTAAAAACCATAGTTTAATTTAATAATAATAATAATTTTTTAATAGTAATATTAATGTTTACAAGGTTTTTTACATGACATGATAACAAAAATTATAATAAAATTTAGAATTTTAAAATGTGGTAAAAAAATTAGTGGAAGGTAAATTTATGATCTATTCAAACTCAAGGTATATGATAAGGTATATTTTGATCACAAATATACATACTTACACATTGCCCCTATACTGGGTTGTACAATGTGCATCTCTGCTGAATAACATAAAAATTTTCTAATGTCGCCCATAATTTGGATCCAGTTGAATTTTCATTTTTAGTAAAATAATATCATATCAACTTGGTTAAATTATGTATGGATTAACTTTTAGATCTATATTGATTCTAAAATCTAAATTATGGGATTCACAATTTTTTTTTTATAAAAGCTCAATCGAGATTAATAGCTTGATTAAGCCCTTGTTAACCACATAAATGGCTCGATAGAGGGATTACAAAACCGTCGATCAAGCTATTTGAATTTTCAATTTAAGCATTTGATCAAGCGTAGCCTCCGAGGTCCTAGAATCCACAATTTCAACACCCCATCTGCAAAATTTCCCACAACACCATTTTGTACCGTAACGGAATAAGGAAAAATTTGTTCTTAGGTGGTGGAGTTGATAATATTGGATTCATGAATGAATCCTCTATCCAATGGCATATGAGTTTCACATTTTCAAATTCATATGATATTTTTCATCTAATTTCTTTTATACTTAATGCTTGAATTTTTTTTTGAATAGTTTTAAAGAGGTTGAATAAAAAATTAATATCATAAAATAACACTATCTTTGTTTACCAGTCCTCTTCAAAATAGTTCTCTTTGTTTTTCAATTTATTTAAATAGTTGAAAAAATCCTTACGTAAAAACATGTGTCCTCAAAATGCAATTGAAATATTACTTCGTCAACTTCGAAAAATAATAAAAAAATATAATTTTACAAATATATATTATATATAGATCCCATCATTATGAGGGAGATATTGTAGTGTTTGTAAAAAGTTAAAAGTAATAAAAATAATAAAATTTAATTTGTTATTTTGTAATTTTGTTTTTATTAATAAAATTATAAATAAATTTTTAGATAAAAAAAATCGTAATTTACATATCCCATTAAAATTATATAACATATAAGTAAGAACTATAAGTTAAGATCCATTTTAACTTATCAATTAAAATAATGATTTTGTAACCTATTAAAATTTAATTATTAAGCACATAAAAACTTTAATACTTACAATAAAATTACAATATAATAATATGTTTAACCATGGATATTCACGTCCACTTTACAATAGATATTATTAGCTTGTAAATAGGCTTTGTTACAATGCCATGGGCTAATATCATGGCTCATCATACAACATGCCTAAAAATCATCTTTCATTTCACAATCAAAATATTTTATAAATATTTTATTTGAATTTAAATGTATAACAATTTTTTGATTAAATATAAAAGAAAAAATATTATAATTATTTCTAAGAGATATCTACACCCTCTATCACATTAAAATATATAAGATATAAATAGTAGCTATAAATTAAAATTTATTTTACCACATAAATTAAAATAAAAATTTTGTAACCACATTTAAATTTCATTAACAAGCACATAAAAACTCAATACTTACAATATAACAAGTTTTTTAAACATGGATACTCACCCCCACTTTACTGTGGATATTATTATTCATACCATATCATGGCCAATACCATGTCTCATCAATACCACATGCCCAAAAACTATATATATATATATATATATATATATATATATACTAGTTTTACTAGTAAGAGACATTGTAATGTTCTATTATGATGTTATCCTAACATTTTGACTCAGCGAAATTATATAAAAATAAAAATTAAACTAAAAAAATAAAAACAATAATTAAACCAGATTAGATCCATCTTAACTTTGGATCTATCAAGCTCTGAGAGCGATCAAATCTCTCAAGGTGCAAACCTTTCTTTAAGTTTTGCACTTGGAAAAGAGGTTTGCACCTATAGAGAAGAGATTTAATCCCTCTCCACGTTTGATAGATCCAGAGTTAAGATGGATTTAGGCTAGTGTATATATATATATATATATATATATATATATATATATACATATTTTAGGATAAGTTATGTTACGTGAACACACAGATAGCTCTTAAGATGTTAGAAAATTTGCAAGGATAAGAATTTCATTTAATGGAAAATTGACATATTATATGACACTAATTTTTTTTTGCAAAAAATATCATTAGGACAACAACATAATTCTCCACAATTTGTCCTTTTACTATGAATCAAAATTCACAATGTTATATGAATTTCGAGGGCTTCAATTCGATAAAAGAGTAAAATTTTGAATTTCATCACCACATTTGGCCCAAAAGTGTAACCCATCTTCATGCATTCACCCTTATCTCAAATTAATTTATTTAATAAAATATTATACCAACTCGTGTCATTTTAGTCATGTACTATTGATAAGCCATGGTATTGGCCCATGGTATTGTAGCAAAAGCCAAGTTAGGAATTTCCATGGTATAGTGGGAGTGAATATCCATAGCTAATAATATTGCTTAACTAGTATATTAATTATGTTTATAATTAATAATAATAAATTAAAATGTAGTTATAATTTAATTAATTTTTATGATTTTTTCTTTTATAAATTTAGACAATGGGAGATTTATCATGGAATAAATGTTTAGGTGTTTATCATGGATTTATTCTTATTAACATTCACTAACAATTTAATTTATATAGTTGTGCTAGTTATAATGGTTATTAAATTTCAATATTTTGAATTTTTTCCTTGATACATATATAATATCTAAATCTAATGCTAATGTACAATTGTCACATATCATCTTTGTATGTGCATGTCCCATATCAATATAACACCCTTTTCTAAATATATTAAGATCGAAGAGATGCAATGAAATAAAAGCAAGTGAGATAACAATTATTGTATTCTAGAGTTGTTATTTTTAATAAATATTTAAGGCAACATCACTTAAATAAAATTTCATTCATCAATATCACTACCAAACTCAACATTATGCTCCATTTTTCTTGGTGTGCCTTATTTCTACAAGGACTTTCTTAGTTATTTTTATTTTAGCTCATGTCATCCTTCTCTTGGTGACCATTCCCATATGACATTATTAACATTAATGAATGCATTTTCTTCCGAACGAACAACTCGTTGTTGTCTTTTATTTAATTTTTTTTTAATGCAATTCTTTGTTAACTTTTGATATTCTGGATAACTTCCACCATTGAACCTCTAGTCCGTGTATAACATCATCCTTAGGAAAGAGTCAATCTTCAGAGTCGTTACATAGAGGTCCAATGTAGCAATACTCAATTGCGGGGACATTTTCCCTTAAATATGCTTCCATATTTTCATGTAAGGACTTTATATTAGCATCATTTCTTACTTCTTGCATTGTGAATTTGAGTGCTTAATGATTTAGAAGTGAGTGCCCAAAGCTTCATGTATAGTCTCCCAATAAATTATCTTTGTATTCCAATATTATTCCCCTCCATTATCAATCATTATTTTGTAGAACGAAATATATGTTTTAATATCACTTTTATTTTCTCCATATCAAAAAGTCTCCTTAACTATTTTCTTAACCATTGTGGATATCTCATTGGTAAAGTTGCATTGTCATTAGGCAATGACCATTGCATATTAATAAGAGGTGACCAATATAATTTTGAATAGAAGCTTTTATTGCACATGTTTATTTAATGTATGTTATATCATCATTATAGGTTAGATTTGGTATTTCTCAATCTGATAATTTTGTATGAATCTTTATTTTATATATATTTTTATTTTAATTTCAACATCTATCTAGTTTATTTCTTCTTTCATGAAAAGAGAAGTATAGATGCATTGTTAAATAATCATTGAAAATTTAGACTTGTATGAATTGAGAGATGAGGAAGGTAGGATTTCAATTTCATTACATAGTTAAAATGTTCCCAAGTAGATCACACTTAAAGTTCATCATTTACCTCTAATTCCAACATGTGGAAAAAATGGTTTTCCTACACAATCACATTGATCTTATATCTAAACACAAATTGTGGAGTCACTATATGCACTTATTAGTATGTATAAGACTTTAGGTTCAATCTCTTCCTTTCATTGCTGTCTCTCTAATTGAGATACATAGTAGGCATGTTCAAATGATTTTTGCAAAAAAGAAACCATGATAAATTTTATATAATTAGGAGAGAGCCATTCTTATGAAAGGGAGATTTAAAACCAAATAAAATAGCTTAATATCCTATTGTATGAGATTCATGAACTCCTTTAGCATAAAATTTTGAGTGGAATAGCATGAGTTGTATATGCAAATTAACATCATTTATATTTTGGTTTCTACTTGTCTTACTTATCAATCGACATCATTCCTCCATGACATGGATTTATTAAAATAATGTCTATAATAGTTTTGTTTACAGGTCCAACATGATTTCTCTACCATATGAATTCGTGAAATGATTAATTCAAAGAGACATAATTTCAACACCATTTTTATCATTCAGGTTGTCTTATTTACCAAACTAATATTATTTTATGTAAAATTAATTCATGAGCTACTTGCTTCTAGTAGCCTAATTTACGAACTTGTGATTATTTTTATGTAATTTTAATTCATGGAATGCTTTGTATTAATGCTATCACTTATGTATTTGTGAAAATAAATGGTTGTTTCTACCATCCTTATTAATAACACAAGTATTATAGTTTTAGTAATGTTGCATTGATGAAATCTTGTGCATGGAAGTATAATTTATATATCATTATAGTTTTTGACAAATATCAAATGGCATTCCAACCAAATCAAATAGTATGAGAAATAATGGTGATATGGTTGCAAGTATTTAAAAAAATAATTGACATCCAACCCCACATGGCCCACCTTCATCCTTTCTTGTTGGAAATGCTCTTAAAGAGATCCAAGAAATAAGGTGTGAAGTTTTATAAAATTGATTTTGTTGGGAAAAATATTGGGGGGGAGGGGAAAGGGTGAATCAGTATTTTAAACACAGTTCAACTTTTCATTTCTTATTCCTTTTTTTGTACGCTATTTTCATTTAGTAAACCAGCATATGTACACTACTATGATGAAAACAAATTACATATATCCAATTAAATATTATTTATTTATTTATTTCATCATATGTTCACCTTGAACTATTGCATCATTACTTCCTTAGACATTAATTAAACATTAACCATGAGGAGTAAGAGTAGAATAACCATCATACATAAGCAACACATAAACACATAGGACACAAGGATTTTTATGTGGAAACCCAATGTGGGAGAAAACCACTATTGTTGACGTCTATGTATTCATCTTTTATTATAAAGGAAAACATCTTACAATCTTGTACTAGCACATAATCATACCAGTACGTAGGCACCCACCTACAGAAGGCTACAAATTCCTCTCATTCTCCAACACCCACTAGAAGGGAGCTCCAAACCCCTAATATCGTTTACCGACACCGACCAGAAGGGAGCTCCTACCCCCTATACAAATTCTCCAGCTACTACTGGAACAAAGCTTCGAATCCCTCACTGAAGGCTCCAACCCCCAACACCTATGTCGACCATGTTTCATAGTATTTCATACTAGATCCACCTAACTCAAAAACTCCAAACTTGTAGGCCACATTTCATCATATTTTCAGACTGGACCCACTTCCATCATTTAAGCCCAATATCAAATAACAATTCTAAAACCAATCAATGTATCAAATCACTCACTTACTGAACCAACTGAATCATCAAATCAATCATTGAATAACAATCAACCAATGAAAATAGATTAAATCAATTCATATTAGATCATATTACAACATAACCACTCACAGGTATACTATACCATATATTGTTCATCACAAAAATCAGATCTTGTCACTGCAAACCCTGATCAATCATATGTCAGAAGGTATACACTATTGTTTTAAATCATACCCACTATGTACGTGCTTCCCTTGAATAATACCTACATACAGATCTCAAAACACTTATAACTGAATATGAATCATTGTACCACTAAATCAATCACTGAATTACATACTAAAACCATCACATATCACTGAACCAAATATAAATCACCACACGGTAGCATCACCACTAGTCAACAATCTATTTCATAATCAATTCAACCCAATAAGTATTTTCAAACAAAAATTATCATGGGAGAGATTTCATTGACAAACAACAAAAAACATAACAAAACTGATAAAACATCATCAACATTTCATATTGAAAAACCCTAGCCTGTATACACGAATCTTACAAAGCGTATCTGTGTATCTATGTGCTTCTCATGCTTGACACCTACATATAGATTCTACACTTTCGCAGAATGTATACACAACTACCCAGAAGCAGATCCGCATATGTACACGAATTCTTAGTGACAAACCAATGTATATATCTATAATCACTAAATCATTCCTTCGCTGCAACCACAACACACACGCCGCAAACCTTATTGTCACACATTCATGTCAAAGTATCATTATCACCATAGATCTATCACTGTTAAACATTTTCAACAAGCAAATAAAGCACATATGACACAATACTTTAGATCCATGTCCTCTCCTTGCTCAAATCAAACCACTCATAATAAATCCATAACTTGCACACTTAACACTTTGATCTCCATCTCCTTATATATATATATATATATATATATATATATATATATATATATATATATATATAGATATATTGCCTTATCCAATACCTTAGCCCAATCCCTTATTAATGTCGATGGTATTCTTTGATGGGATCAAATAATCGTTGTCGCTCCAAATACTATGGGCCAATACCAAGGTAAAGACCCTTGGTATTCCAATTACCATGCTGCAGAATATGTATGTGACTTTGCTTCACCATACCTGCGTATGTATGTGGTTTTTCTTCATAAGAACGATGTATACTTTCTCATATTTTATCTTTACCATCCATCTATCTCCAAATTGGTACCTTTGTTCATACCACCTGTAGCATCTTTATAACCATCATGTTGACATATTTATCAAGTAGATTTTCATCAAGGAAAACACCTTAGCCATAGTGCCAACAATCTCCCCCTTTGGACTTGATGGAAACCACTTTGGTGTTTCATCACCACAACCTATAAATACCTATAAGTGCATCTTTAAACACACCAAGCTTCTCTCCTGAGACATCTCTCCAAGCTTCTCTCCCCGTTTGACATCAAGGGAAAAGAGTTGCTCAATGTTGAATGAAGACTTCTCTTCCCCTGTGTAGAGAGGATTACTATAGGGCTAATCTATTGAAGATGTAGACTATATATTTACCATGCTCCTCTTGAGCATAAAATCACTAGAATTTATGACTCAATCAATTATTACCTTTCCTATCACCAAGGACTCATGCTCACATCAATCACCCAACACAGTGGGGTTACATATTTGAATCACCATTACATAAAATTCCTAAGATAATTGGATTACATACATAATTTACTTGACCCCATTAGTCCAAACATGACTAAATATTACAATTATCACATCATGGGTCTTTGCATGACCTTTACATCAAGAGGCATATATGACATTTATAACCAAAATCGAAGACCTGAATAGGGAGGTAGGAATACCATGATAGTTATCAATAACCATCATACATCATATAAGAACATATTGATCATCAAGGAGCTTTTGTAAGATAAGACAGTGTAGAAAAAATATTCAACACCATCAATATGTGACTAAATATGAAATTTTTTCAAGCATCACCAAGAATTAAAGTAGAATTGCAATAAAGTTCTATCAAAAACTAATCCCCTTGACCTCATTTCATCAAAGTCAACATGCTCTTTCCATTTGTAGGAAGAGCCACAATCCTTGTACATCAAAGACATATAGATCTTTTGCAACACAACACCATATCTTTTCATGCATCAACAACATATGTGAGAACCAAGAATATCACATGCAACAACATCATAAATTTTTTTCACATGTAACATATAGGTATCCTCCATAACTTCGTCATATGCGTCATTGAATACATAATGAAAGCAACATATAAGTAGTGAGTGAACCATAAACTTACCATCATCAACCAATGTCAATAAGGACCATAACATGTACATCCTCTTCATGTAGAATTAACTTCACTAAGTGAAACTTTAACCAATATATAGTCATCATCCAAGATTTCATCATCACTAATGACATAATAACAACAACATATATGTCTTCAGTAGCAACATCTCTACATCAGCAATGATCTATATACTTATCATGAACATCATCATGCAACAAGGAATTCTCAAGAAATCATAATGCCAACAATACACTATTAGAAGCATAACAAATGATCTCCCTGAACATGTGCCAACTATTCACAATCAAATATGATCATATCCAACTCATCAGTCAGCAAATCCATCTAAAGAACCAAAACAACCATGACATATTGAAGCAACTCATGAATCAACATAATTTCTAAGTAAGATTTGTGTTTCATCAAGGGACTATAACTAACAAATGTCAGAACCAAAAACCAATAATAACTTATTGAAGCAAATCAAAAACTCCCTCTGCATTTGTCCTACCGTTTCTTCATCTCATAGAAACATACGTGACTATTTAGATAAAAAATTGTGTAAATATGCGACTATCATTCATAGTATCTGCATACATAAAGTGAAATTTTGAACTTTTAATAACATCAGCTTCCCCTAAACATATTATACATGTTCCTGTTCACTGTTATCTCATTAATTCAATATTAGCTTTATAAGCATCACCAAATTAATATCAAACCAAACTAGAGAATTATCACCAAGATACACATGCATCACCCCCCTTGAGATCATATACTATTGATCCTGTGGATTTGATAGTCATCATCTATTCTTCATGTACCTTAGATTACTTCTGAAGTCACTATTAGAAGTATGCTTTAAACGAAATAGACTGCAATGGGAACTATCTTCTTTTATCCTGAATCTAAAGAAGGAGAAGAACTATACCTCTTATTTATACCTAAATTCTTCTCTGCTAATACATATAATTTGTCTGGACTTCTATATCCTCTCACTATAACCTTTCAAGTTTATTCGTCTATAATTTTTCATTTAGTTGATGTACACAAAATTATACATCCTTTGTCAACGATTTGACCTACATTTAGAATATTCTATTTTATCCCTTGAACTAAAAATGCATCAATTTCTTTTACATGCTTCTCAAGTTCGATTCTACATTTTCCCATAACTTTTGCTGGAGCACTATTTCCAAGAATCACCTTACCATCTTTATTTTTCTTGAGATATTAAAACTTGTCCTTATCTCTAGTCATGTGATGAGAGAATTTGTTATCTATGTACCATTATTCTTCTTCAAATGAGCAAAGAGCAAGGATACACCTCGTTTGTTCTTCTTCTTTTTGTTTATTATGAGAAGTGTTGGTGGATCCATATTTCTCAGGTCTTTTGGTAACAATATGCTTATCTGATTGTTTACCATGTTGTTTGTGGAGGTTCATTGACTTGTTCCTACATTCTTTTGCCACATGCCCAAACTTGTTACAAGCATACCATCTTATATGACTAGAAAATGGAGCTGACGAATCATTGTATATATTCCTTCTATTGCATTCAATAGCTTTGTGGACAAATATTTTGCAAGCAAAAAAATATCCCTTAAAGATATTTGAGTACCAGGGAGCTGATCATCTTTCTGTGAAGTGGCTATTTGCTTGAGATCAAAACAATTTACTTCTACAATTTGCTACAACATGTCCATAGTTATGGCATATAAAACATTCAACATTATTGATGAGAGGAGAGAATCGATTAATGTTTCTATTATTGGGGGAAAATGATTTATTTTGAAAATTCATCTTCCTTGGTTGTTGATCTAGTTAAATTTTTATATCTTTGACAAGAATTTCAATATCCTTGTCTAAACATGTGAACTAGATTCTCCTTTTACAGTTTCATGAAAACCAAGACCATATTTAATAGTGGGAGACCTTTCATTACTAAGAATGTTGTCCAAAATCTTAGCACTATCTTGAAATTTCAAGTGTTTATCCTTTTCTTTTAATTTACCTTTTAGAATGTTTAGCTCAACCTCCCTTATTTGGTATTGTTCTTCCTTTACCTGATATTGCTTCCTCATTCCTTCTTCAACCTTTCTTACTTCTTCCAATTTCTCCTTTAATTCGATGATCTCTTTTTTCAACCCATTTTCTTTTTCTTCAAATATTTGAAGTATCTCTTCATTTCGCTTATTTGAATTTTCAAGATCAGCTTTTAGTCGTTAACAATATTGTTTTCATTCTACTGCATCATGATCCTTGTTATTAGATTAATAATCCTTTTCAAAGAAAAATAAAGTTTTCTTCTAAGATTAATAACTTCCTCTAACCTTGTTGGCATTATGACTAATGTGTTGTCCTTGATGGAAACCTATTTGATAAAACTGTCAACATGATTGTAGCAGGATGAGTATACAGGCTAGTACAGATGTAACAAAGGGATTTGAAAAGGAATATCAGTTTAGAGATAAAGGAATGATAAAGGTAAAGCGTAGGAAAATATACGTGGGTCTTGTGATCAAAGACCGCATACATACATGGGTATGGTAAATTAAAGTCACGTACAATTTCAGCCCCATGGTTTTCTCAATACCAGTGGTCTTTACCATGGTATTGGCCCATAGTAATGAGTGCAACAATAGATATTTGATCCCACCAAAGAATATTATTGGAATTTCTAAAGGATTGACCTAAGGTATTGGCTAAGGCCTGAGCTATACAAGGATATGGAGATCAAAGTGCCAGGTGTCCAAGTTATGGGTTATGAATGAATGGTTTGATTTAAAATAGGTGTGCACCAAGGAGCATGAAGGTAGTTCAGATTGGATAGATCTAAAAGCATTGTAGTGACTAATAAAAATGCTTGCTTGAACCTTTATGATTATGATTAACAATGAAAAATTTGTGATGGTAATGATATTCTAACATGAACATGTGACAATAAGGGTTGAAAAATATGTTTTTTGGTTACAACAAAGGAATGATTAAGTAATTACATATATGCACACAATTTTTCTTCAGAAAGGTCGTGTACATACGCAAATCTACTTAAGGGGGGTCGTGTATATATATTCTGTAAAATTTCAGAATCTATACGCAGGTGTGAAATATGAAAAGCACGTACATATGAGGGTGTTATTTATAAAAGTAATGTACAATTGCTAAGGTTTTGAAACATGAACTGTTAATGATGGTTGAATAGTTCAGATATGTTTCATGCTGTTTGACAATGATGTCTCTCTCATAATTATCTGTGTTTGACAATATTGTTTGGGTTGAACTGATTGTGGAATGAAATGTTAACTAAGTTATGATGTTTTTGTATAATGATCTGTATTTGGATCTATGATGTGTGATGGGTTTAGTATGTGCTGCAATGATTGTTTCAGTATGACAATGATTCATATTTAGGTATCATCATTTTTGAGATTTATACGTGGGTATGCTTCAGGAGAAGCACATACATACACAGGTATGATTAAGAACAATAGCATACACAATCTAATATATGCTTGATCAGGGTTTGTAGTGGTAGCAGTTGGTTTCTGTGATAGGTAACAGTTTTTGGCTTGGTATATTGGTGAGTGGCTATGCATTGGCGTGATATGTTCTAATCTAGTTTGATCTAGTTGCATTGGTTGATTTAATGATTCAATTGGTTCAATATTTGAGTAATTGATTTCAGAATAGTTGAAAGTGGATCTAGTTTGAAACATTATGAAAAGTGATCCAAAAAGATATGAGATTAGTAGTCTTTAGAAATGGGATTGTAGCTCCCTTCCAGTGGGCGCTGAAAAACAAGAGAAGGTTGTAGCCTTTTGTAGGTAGAATCCTATGTACTGGTTAAAGTATGCACCAATACAATATTATAAGAAGATTATTTTATTTTTAAAAGAATAAAGACATGACAATAGTAGTGGCTTTCTCCCACATTGGGTTTCCACCTAAAATCTTGATGTTCATGTGTGTTGATGTGTTTCTTATGTGTTGATGATCTATCTATTCTCTATTGCTCATAGTTTCTGCTTAATAAATGTTTTAATGAAGTAATGATGCACTAGTTGAAGATTAACAAATGATGAATTATATGTAAGTGTAATAGCCCCTGGTTAAAAGTTTATGTAATAAAAGTTAATAAAGGAAAAATAAGACCACGATTAAGGGAAACGTATTCCAAGCTGAATGTTGAGCAAGACATCCTAGTGTGCGTGTTCATTTGGTTTATTATGGCCAAAGAAAATTGGCAAAGGCAATGCCTAAGGCATTAAAAAGGCAAAAAGGAATTTTTTGGCACATTTATTTCTGAAAATAAAGGAAAATAGGAGAAAATGGATGTGAAAGGTCATAGGTTGCATGTGAGGAGGAAATTGAAGGAAAAGAATGGAAAATGAAGAAAATGGAGGCCTCAATGATAAAAAGGCTTTTGAGGATCAATTCATGGCTTTTGTTCAATTCCATTTTCGAGCTCTCTCATTATTCTCTCTCTCTCACTCACACTTTTGGACACTTAGAGTTTCTTGGAGCATTTTAGCTTTGGAGAAAGGAAAGAAAAGGCAAGAAAATGAAAGGAAGGAAAGCAAAGATCAAGAAGCTTTAACAGGAATACTTGCTGATAACATATTGCATGTGTGATTTCCTAGCTAGTTTTGACATTCATGGACTTTCATGTCGGTATATGGTTCTCTTGCTATCGGTGGCATGTTTTTTTTAGGTTATGACAGTGGTTTTCAACCTAACCTTTCCTTTTTTTGGTAGCCATGGTGTGATGGGATTTTTTTCTTGATTTTGATCTTTGGAATTGCCGGATGGTTTTGGCATCCATAGCGAAGGTGCTCTCGGGGAAAACCCAAAGGCCTAGGAATCCTTAACTGGTTTTGGCAGGATACACGGTAAAGCCTGAGGGTGGAGTCCTGGTTTAGGGCCCAGTGATTTGATGTGAATTACGGTAAATCCTGAGAGATAGGTGTCTAAGTTTAAGGCCTAGTGATTCGGTGTGTATTGTGATAAATCCTGAGAGTGAAAGAGATGGAAAATTCCTCAAGGATAATGATGGAGTCTGGACGCATTCCAAGCTCGATTTGGTTTTGTGATCTTAGTGTCGATTTTGGTGAGATCACTATTAGGTGAGGGTGGATGTGGTTTAACCTCTTTATTCTCTTGGTTCTTTTTGGATTGGTTTATCCATGATATCCCACATTCATGCTTGGAATATGGTATGAGGGTGACTGGCTTAAAAGAATATTTGGTTTAGCCATGTCTACAGTCGAGTAGTATGTGGAATTCTCGAACCTTGTCAGCTTTGCCTATGTTTAATGGAAGCTAAGTTCTCTTTGTTTTGTACTTGTTAATATGTGGATTTAATAGTTGTTATCTCATTTTTATTTTCATGTTATAATGCTAGTTATAAACATGGTTATATGACTGGTTATTGTCATGGTTATTTCATGTATTTACTTGTAACTGAAAGGATAATGGAAGCAAGACCTAATTGATGTCAAAAAGGTTAAGAGAAGAGGGTGGAAATCCTTCTTTTCAAGTACCATATGATTTATCAATCATTTATGGTCTATCTTGTGTTCATTTCCTGTAAATTGCATTGATGTGAAGTGTTTGAGAGAATGCCAGTCCCACTTGGGGATGGTCAGGCCTAGTCCTAGAGTCAGTTTTTTATTTTTAATTCTTGTGGTCATGTAAATTATGGATTTTGAAAGTGTCATTGAGTTTTGGACAGTGACCTGGTCTCTAGGCTTGAAAAAGTGGCTCAAATCTCGGAGATGCAGGCGTAGCACTAGGCAGAAAATTCCTTGGACACATGCGTACCCATGTTGTGAGAGCATCTGCAGCTTTCTGGATGCATGCTTGTCTATATGAAGGGAGCGTCCAGGGGTTTAATGGTCTAAAAGTTTAGTGGGATCCATGGGATGGTCAGGAGAGTGACTGGGATGCATTTTGGGAGTCTTGTAACAAGTGCATAAGGTCTGGTATGGTGTGTTTACATCAGTTCCACTTCCTTAAGTTGACTTAGGAGGTTGAATCATATCATAGTCACTTCTCATCACATGTTTACCTTGGTTGGCCAGTTACTTGGGTAGATGTGGGAGGAGGGAATTATAGAGTGGTATCAGAGCATGTTTCAACCCTCGGATTGGATGGGATGTGTGTTGGTCATGCATTCATGTTAGTTACATATGTGTTTCTTGTGTTGTAAGACTATGTTCTTGTTGCATATGCATGGTGTCGGTCATGGTTGTAGTGATGTTTCCATGTGAAAGAGGATGTTGTTGTGAAGTGTGGCGTCATGAGTATATGATTGGTTATGCATTGTTATGTGTGTTAGTGCTTACATGTTGTTAAATGTACAGTGATATGGTTGTTGTTGTCATGCATGAGGTCATGGTATGTGTAGTTGATATCGTCATGTATTGATGACTAGACACTAGCTAGCATGATGGTTATATGCTTATATGTTTATGCGTTATATTTCTATATGCTGTCATGATTATGTTATACATGTATTACATTGATTTGTTGACCTTGTAGATGAGGTATTGGTTTATTGTCATTTGGTTTAGCTGATATGACATACCTTGCAGGAATAATATCAAGGATCATTAGCAATATGGCAGAATACAGCTGCTAAGACTCACACTATAGATCAGATGAGAGGCATGGTGTTGAGAACTCTTTTGATTTGGAAGAGACGTTGAGAATCTTAAAGGCAAAAATAAGGAGTTGTAAGGTAGAAAATGATAGAATCATACAGGCATAGGAGAAACATGAAAAGGTAAATGTAGTGATACTTGAGAGTTTGTTATAATTGTAGTGATAGGGACCATTTCTCATCAGCCATGAGTAGGAGGACTTAACTAATGGGGCATATGGCAGCAGGTCTCATGGTGAGTACAGGTTGGATGGAGAGGACATGATCAGAGATGGTAGGTCCTTGGATACTCTGGATAGAATAAGTGATAGACACATGTACTATTCTAGTTATGGTTTGAATAGGCATTATATTCATCACCGTTATCATCCTTACCGGAGGGTGATTGATCCAAAATGGATCTTGAATAAACCTTCCAAGTCTTCGAAAATATTCTAAATCGAAGTATGACAGGGAAACTACGTTGAAACATAAGCCCATCAAAGAAATGCAGCGTTAATGCTCAAGGGCCATTGGATCCGAAAGATCAACGGATGGGAGAAAAACAATGGAGCAGTCACCCATTGTTATCACATCGGAGAAAAGCCAACAGTGTGTTTGGACTGTGGCCTTAAGAGAAATGCGATGAAGTAGACCTGAAGGATTATTGAACAAAAACAACGAAGGAATTGAGTTTCGTGGTAAACGGCATTTCGGGCAAGCTTTAGGCGGTAAGTGGTATTGGAAGGGCTTCACCCAATTCCATACACCAGCCGACATGTAGCATGCCATAGGAGAGAGAAAACCACTTTTTTGGGCGGGTAATCTTCGTGCAAGTAGGCCATCCGAAAAGGCTATCAGCCGTTGGATTGGAGATCGCAGATGAATGGTGGAGATTGAGCAGACTACTTGATGTTTCAGGTTTAGTGTGAACCGTCGAATTAAAAGGCAAATCGATGGACTAGATTAGGTCGCATCGCAATGAGTCAAGTTCAAAGGAATGGACCTTGGGCCGTAAGCGATTGTGATTTGCGATTGTCGATATATCGCATCGCAATACTCCATCAGAAAAGGAATGGACCTAAGTTATTTGGACCATGCAATATGTGATATTCTGATAAGCGATGGGCTGATAGCACCGATTGGAGTGATCGGAGATCGGAGATCGGAGCGCAACAGAGCAAAGGGGAACAACAGACCATGCGACACGTGATTTGTGATGTGCATAGACTCAGCGATTCTATAGATGCGGGTGTAGTTTCCTTTTGAGATCTGGCTAAGGTTCATAGTCGGGTTTTCTATGTTTCGCCATGTATTCCTGTGTATTTGGTAAAATGCTATAGTTTGGGGATTTTAGCTCCATTGAAAGGGCTTTTTCCGTGCCCGCTGGTCCTTTCATTTTCCAAGTCATTTTATATTTCAAACATCATTGCTACCCACCATAAGAAAATGATGTAACTGAACGTGTCATGAGAACACGAATTAGAACGCAGAAGAGAAGGTGAAGAGACAGACAGAAGGGTCTAGCACATAGGAAAGCGTTTTGGGAACCAAAGAGGATTTGGTAACCGTCCAGGGGGTCTAGAGGCGTTATTCTTGTGGACTCAAGGAGTGCGAGCCATATCAAGGATAAATCCCATTGTTTTGTAGAGACTCAGGGGAGCTCACACATGGTAATAATCTGATCCAGTGAGAGAAGAATAGAGAGACACCACCAGATGTTGGAGGCAGTTATTCTCCTTACGAGAGCCAAGAGCCAAGAGTTAAGAGCCAAGAGCCAGAGCCGAGAGCCAGAGTCGAGAGCTAGAGCTGAGAGCCAAAAGCCGAGAGCCAGAGCCAGAGAGCTAGAGAAGCTTAAGGGATGAGAGCATAGAGGATAGCAAATAGATCAAATGATCAAGTTATTCCTGATGTTCAAGGTGTGTTGAAGACAGAAGAAGGAATTCTAGAGACAGAAAAAGAATTCTGAGGGAGTTCGTGCAATCCAAGAGCTCAAGATAGACCGAAGCACTGATTGAAGGAATCTAGTCCAGAGAAGCTTAGATCTGTCTACAGAGTAAGGATAGCTAGGGGTAAGATGGTATTCTAAGCCCATAGGTACAATTGTAAACCTATGGAGTTGAGTGTGGAACTTGTAAAAGAATCATTACCATAATCCCAAAGAGCCTAATTGAGTTGATTAGAGCTCAAGGAGATGTAGCCCAAGATATCAAGGCGAACTCCATATTATATTGTTGTCTTTGTGGTTTGCTTATTTGCTGCATTACATTCATTGTTATACATTTAAATGTTAGTTTAAGCAAATGAACTTAAGCACTTGAACAGTTTAAAAGCAAACAAAAGCATACACCTATTTCAAGTTATTTAGTCTGCAAATTGTCAATATAAGCCTAGATCTTGGAAATTATTTAAGCTTTGGAGTGGGAGAGGTTCTTGTAAGTTTACAAGAGGCCTTTAGGTACCCATTTCAGATCAGGTGGTATCAGATCTGGTTATATCAGAGCAAGTTATATCATGAAGCAGGTGGTATCATGATGCTTGATTGATCAAAGCAGGATGCTTGATTAACAGAGCAATATATTTGCTTGATTAACTTGAAAGGTGTTTAAACAATCGAGGATTGATTGTTTGATTGTTGTAAACTTACTGTTGTTTGAGTTTGTAGAGGTGAAGGGAAAGCTATTGATAGCTAAGTCCAGGAGAGGACAAGAGGGAAGAAGGGATGGAGGCATTCTTCTTATCCCAAAAGACCTCAAAGCAATCCTTGAAGCACAAGAGGTTTGTCGCAAAAGGTTGCTTGAATAAGCTCTTTGTTCATCTTGTTTGAAGTTCTTTTGTTCATTTTGATAATGACTACTTCTACAAGTGAGTCCTCAAATTATTCCTTCATCACGATATTCTTTGAAGAAGACATGAAGCAAGACTTGTTCATCATGATGGATATGGTGAGAGAAATGAGTGTTGGGCTTCGAGAGCAGTTGAATTCCATGAAGGAAGAGCAACAGTTGCTTTCTAACAAATTGCAAGAAGTGGAAGGCCAACTTCATATTGCAAATATGAAGCTCGAAAGGGTGCATGAGTTGGAGACACGGCTCCTTGTTACCACAGAAGCCTGAGTCAAGTATCAACTTGAAGAATAGGTAAAAAATTCCAGTTTGTCTTCAAAATCCTCTAAGAATATTTATGTTGGCTCATTTGAAAAACATATTAGAGGCATAGGGTCCAAGTTAATGTCCAAAATGGGCTATGAAGGAAAAGGCTTGGGAAAACATGCACATTTATTGTTGAGCCAATAATGGTTGAGTAAATGCCTAAGTATTTGGGTCTTGGCGATGGAAAATATTATGGAGAAAGTTCCAAAGCTACCATGAAGACAATTGAAACAATTCCAAGGAGGGGTTTCATTTCAGGTCTTCTACCTTAAGAGTGTAAAGATTGTATTCATGGGGAATGCAATAGCTTGAAGCATCATTTGCAGGAAGAAGGTGTTTATAAGCATACACTTGAACCAGAGAGTTGTGGAAACTCTAAAAGCCTTGAAGAGATTGATGGTGTTCCAAAGGGAGCCACTTCTTCATTTGATTCACCTCCTCATGAAGGTAATAAAGGTGAAAAAGAAAGGTATAAATCTAGTTCTAATCATATTCCTTTTGATTATGTTAAGCATGATAAATTTGCATATAAGCATTGGAAAAGCATTGCATGTTCCTTTTGTGGTTTAGATAACCATAATGTTTTTAGCTATTGGAAGAAGATGGCCACATGCAGGAAACTTTGGAAGGAAAAGAAGCAAGAAGCCGAAGGTCCATTGAACAAGGGAAATCACGTTGTTAAGGAGATGCACATGTGTTGCACTTACTGCCATAAGCAAGGACATATTACTGAAATTTGTTGGACTTTGAAGCCAACGACGCTTCCATGAAACTTGAAGAAGGTAGAAAGAGAGAATGGCAGGAATGGAAAGAAAGATTCCATAAATGATGTGTTTCAAGATGATTCACATGTTGTTGTTGATGTGTAGACAAAGGAAGGACCTTTGAAATGGATTGGTAAGAAATGGTTAGAGTTCTTATCCAATTAAAGTTGCATATCTTTTGACGCGAACAAAAATGTATCACATCTATTTGCATTTCTTTGTTAATGGAATGCAAGTTGCAGGGTTTTACCAAGAAGGTGAATGGAAAAGTTTATTAGGAGACTCACTTTATTGCTGCAACATTATGTTCATTTCAGCTTCGAAAGTATAGTGTACTTAAGCAAAAGCCGAAAGATGAAATGCATGCATGAGAATGATGTGCATGAACACAGGGATGTTGATGATTTCCTTGTATTTGAACATGTATGTGTAATTAACTTGAAGGGTTGATTGATTTGTTTTTAAGAATGCATGTAATGTTAATGTTGACTTGGAAAATTTTGATTTGGTCTCCAAGATGGAGATAATGATGAAGTGTTTCATCTTTGAAAAAGAATCCTAAAGTTCTTTTTCTACATGCTTGACTTGAAGGGTAAATTGTTTTAAAGGCATGTTTTGTTGGTTTGTTATCTAGTCAATCACTTGTGTGTAGATGTAAAGACATGGAGGTGTTCACAAGATGTGAAATCTGTTTCTTTTGATGAAGCAAGAGTTTAGGCCATCCAGTTGTTGTCTGTAATTTTGTTGTTGTTAACAGTTGTTATTGACAATATGTCAAACATATACAAATGTAAATTTTTGTGAAGAAGATGTAACTTCACATTTGTTTGAGCCACCTTGGATCAATGATCAAGGAAGAGAAGTTCAAACTACCTTCTGTAATATTCTGTTACACAAAAATATCGTCACCATGATTATTTGCAGTCAGTATGGGTCTATCATCACTTGTATTGTCCTCCTAAGCAAGTCTCAAACCTCAGCTCTTCAAATCAAGCTTTGGAAATGGGAGAAAGATATTAAAAAACAATGAAACTCTGGTTCCGCACTTTCTCTCACTGTCACCTGCGGTCCTGCACCTTCTGTGTACAAAAACTGCGGACCTGCCCGCTCTGTCCCTAACGGTGTATGTGCGGACCCCTGTGAAAGTCAAAAGGTGCAAGTTTTATCTTAAAAAACTCACTTTGGGTTAATTCTAGAGGTTTCTAGAAGGAATTTTGACGTGGATTGTTCACTCTGAGGTGGTTCATGCATCCCAAAAGAGAAGGAGCTAATCCCTTGATGAGAGGAGCTATCCCTTTGCAGGAGGGCTTTATCCCTTTGAAGGAGGACCTAGTAACCTCGCTCCATTGCACTATAAATACAAGCATTGGGCTGGTTGCTGGAGAGGTTAGAGGCTGAACATTTTTTAGGGTAAATGCTGGTGAAATCAAGACTCCCTAGTTGAGCTTAAGAGGAGAGATCACACATCTTTTTGGCTTCATTGGGGAGTGAGTGAAACTTGTCAAAGTAGAGGAGACTTCTTGTTGGACCCTGGGAGGAGCTTGTACAGCATCAAGGCAAAGGTTGTAAAGTTCTTCTTCTTTTGAATTAATACAATCAAACTCATTTTTCTCAACAAGTATCTTATGTTATTTGTTTCATGGACTCCTTGACTTTCATGTTAAATATGTTTTATGCAATTGGCTTTTCAGGTGCTATTTAATTTGTTTGCCTTGTTTGTGTTTGCAGATTCGCGAAAAGGAGCTCATTTGGATCAAACGAACGAGGGCATCCACAAGCTTGCGTTGGACCTAAGGTAGGCCCTAAAAGCACTTGTTTGCTATTGTTTATCAAAGCATATTTAGAGAAAGATAGTGTCTGGTTGGTTTGCTTGTCATTAGGTCTTCTTTAGATCCTAGGAAGGTCTATCTTGTCCGCAAGATCGACTTATTCCATGTGACACCTTCTTAGCAGGAGTTCTACATGAATTCAAGGAGGAAGATAGTTCTTCACCAGAGGACCAGCACATCCAGGAAGGAAGTGTTCAAAGGCTTTGGTTCAGAGGCACTATGCAAGGCAAGTGTACGGAGGTTGAAAGAAGAGGGTGTTGTTACTCTCATCTACTGTTCATATCAGTATGTCAGTCTTTTGGGGTCCAAAACATTCCCAATGGGAGGTGTGATCCAAAATGAATCTTGAATAAACCTTTCAAGTCTTCGAAAATATTTTAAATCGAAGTATGACAGGGAAACTACGTTGAAACGTAAGCCCGTCAAAGAAATGCAGTGTTAATGCTCAAGGGTTGTTGGATTCGAAAGATCAACAGACAAGAGAAAAACAATGGAGCAGTTATCCATTGTTATCACATCGGAGAAAAGCTAGCGGTGTGTTTGCACTGTGGTCTTAAGAGAAATGCGATGAAGCGGACTCGAAGGATTATTGAACAAAAACAGTGAAGGAATTGAGTTATGTGGTAAATAGTATTTCAGGCAGGCTTTAGGTGATAAGTGGTATTGGAAGGGATTCACCTGATTCCATACACTAGCGGACATGTAGCATGCCGCATGAGAGAGAAAACCGCTTTTTCGAGCGGCTAATCTCTGTGCGAGTAGGTCATCCGAAAATACTGTCGGTAATTGGATTGGAGATCGTAGATGAACAGTGGAGATTGAGCGGACTGCTTGATGCTTCGGGTTTAGTGCGAACCGTCATATTAAAAGGAAAATCGATAGACCAGATTAAGTCGCATCGCAATGAGTCAAGTTCAAAGGAATGGACCTTGGGCCATAAGCGATTGTGATTTGTGATTGTTGATATATCACATCGCAATACTCCATCGAAAAAGGAATGGACCTCAGGTCTTTAGACCATGCAATATGTGATATTCTAATAAGCGATGGGCCGATGCGCCAATAGCCAATAGCACCGATCGGAGTGATCGGAGATCAGGATATCAGAGTGCAATAGAGCAAAGGGGAACAACAGACCATGCGACACGCAATTTGCGATGTGTGCGGACTCGATGATTCTATAGATGCGGGTGTAGTTTCCTTTTGAGATCCGGCTAAGGTTCATAGTTGGGTTTTCTATGTTTTGCCATGTATTCCTATGTATTTGGTAAAATGATCTATTTTGGGGATTTTAGCTCCATTGAAAGGGCTTTGCCCATGCTCACCAGTCCTTTAGTTTTCCAAGCTATTTTCTATTTCAAAAATCATTGCTACCCACCATAAGAAAATGATGTAACTAAACATGTCATGAGAACACAAATTAGAATGCAGAAGAGAAGGCGAAGAGACAGACAGAAGGGTCTAGCATAGGGGAAGGCATTTTGGGAACCAAAGAGTTTTTGGTAACTGTCCAGGGGGTTTGGAGGCATTATTCTTGTGGACTCGAGGAGTGCGAGCCATATCAGGGGTAAATCCCATTGTTATGTAGAGACTTAGGGGAGCTCACACATGGTAATAATATAAGCCAGTGAGAGGAGAATAGAGAGATGCCACCAAAGGTTAGAGGCAGTTATTCTCCTTACAAGAGCCAAGAGCCAAGAGCTAAGAGCTGAGAGCCAGAGCCGAGAGCCAAAGCCGAGAGCTAGAGTCGGAGAGCCAAAGAAGCTTAAGGGCTGAGAGCATAGAGGACAGTAAAGAGATCAAATGATCAAGCTATTTTTGATGTTCGAGGTGTGCTAAAGACAAAAGAAGGAATTCCAGAGACAAAAAAAGAATTCTGAGGGAGTTGGTGCAAGCCAGGAGCTCAAGATAGCCCGGAGCACTGATTGAAGGAATCTAGTCTAGAGAAGCCTAGATCTGTCTGTAGAGTAAGGATAGCTAGGGGTAAGATGGTATTCTAAGCCCATAGGTACAGTTGTAAACCTATGGAGTTGAGTGTGGAACTTGTAAAAGAAGCATTACCATAATCCTAAAGAGCCTAATCGAGTTGATTAGAGCTCAAGGAGACGTAGCCCAAGATATCAGGGTGAACTCCATATTATATTGTTGTCTTTGTGGTTTTCTTATTTGCTGCATTACATTCATTGTTATGCATTTAAATTTAGTTTAAGCAAGTGAACTTAAGCACTTGAACAGTTTAAAAGAAAACAAAATCATACACCTATTTCAAGTTATTTATTCTGCAAATTTTCAATATAAGCCTAGATCTTGGAAATTATTTAAGCTTTGGAGTGGGAGAGGTTCTTGTAAGTTGACAAGAAGCCTTTAGGTCCCCATTTCAGATCAGTGACAAGGATATTTTTCAGATGAGTTTAAGAAAGCAAAGCCACCTACATTTGATGGAGAGATGAAGAAATCACAGGATGTAGAGGCATGGTTGCTTGTTATGAGGAATTTATTTAGATAGCACGATTATTGAGAGAACATGAAAGCAAAGATAGCCACTTTCAGTCTTTAATGGAAAGCAAATATCTGGTGGGAGGATGTGAAGAATGTTAAACATATTTAAGAATATGAATCAACTTGGAATGAGTTTGAGAGGCTCTTCAAGAAGAATTATTTGTCGGAAAGGTAATATGATGACATATCTAAGGAGATTTATGAGTTGCATATGGGTTCTATGACAAACGATGAGTATACTAGTAGGTTCTTGGAGTTGTTGAGATATTTTCCTTACCTCGAGGAGGAGAAGGCCAAGGTTCAAAGATTTATCAGTGGACTACCAATAGCATATAGAGACTGGATTGAGTTCAATGAGCCTAGATCGTTGGAGGAGGCCATCCGAAATCTAAAACATTGTTATGAGCAGTCGAAGCGCAAAGTTAAGCATAAGCGTGACTTGAAAGGAAATGAGAAGTTAAAGGAAATTGACAACTAAAGTGAGGAAAACCTCAAGATGTAGGTGAGAAAGAAAATTTATTCCTTACAAGAAGTTAAATATAGTTGAAAAGGGACATGGAGAGCAACATATTAGAGGCAATGGTAGAGTACTATTACAATGTTGGATATGTGGCAAGGATCATTGTAAGAGGGATTGTTTGCAGTATCAGGGTGGTAGACCCCAGATCTATAGTGCTTAGGAGGCGCATACAATTGGGGATGTTGGTCATAGCATTACTCAGATTTATGCAGTTGTGGACAACAGGTAGGCGAACCATCAGGCATCTATCATTGAAATAGATGGTAAGATTTGTGATCTAGTTGTTTCTATTTTGATTGATCCTCTATCTAATTATAGTTATATTAATATTGACCTGGTGGATAAGTGTTTTTGGAGAAAATAAATGCATGCAAAATCTCAATTGGTACAGTTGGATACAGGTACAAAGAAGAGAGTTCACCATTGGGTAAGAGCATGTGCATTTGAGTTAAATAGTATGCCTACAGCAACACATTTGAATGTACTACCATTGGGATCGTATAACATGCTTTTGGGTATGGATTCGATGTACCTTCATAGGACCAAATTGGATTGTTATAATAAAATCATTGAGTGCTTGGATGACAATGGAGAGCAAACAATTTTGCAGGATAGAAGAAGGAAACATCAGTGAGGATGGTTATTGCTATGCAAGCTAAGAGTAGTTGCAGAAAAGGTTGTGTGATGTTTGCAGTTCATATATCTAGTGACAAGGGTAAAGATGTTGAGGATGACAAAATATTCAAGAGGTACCCTGTATTGCAGTAGTATGAGGATGTGTTTCCATCAGAGATTCTAGAGTTACCTCATCATAGGGAAGTAGGTTTCTCTATTGAGTTGGTACGAAGGGAAACACCAACATCAAAGGCACCTTACAAGATGAGCACTCTAGAGCTAGTATAGTTGAAATTGCAGTTAAAGGATATGTTTGACAAGGGATACATTAGGCCAGGTGTATCACCGTGGGGTGAACCAGTGTTGTTTGTAAAGAAGAAAGATGGTACTCTTGGATTGTGCATTGATTACAGGCATCTGAAAAAGGCAATGATCAAGAACATGCACCCATTTCCAAGGATTGATGATTTGTTTGATTAGTTAAAGGGAGAAACAATGTTCTCTATGATCAACTTGAGATCAGGATACCATCATGTACACATCAAGGAAGAGGATATCTATAAGACTACATTCAGGACTAGGTATGGGCATTATGAGTTTGTTGTAGTTCCATTGGTTTTGATTAATACCCCAACTACATTTATGTGTTTGATTAATGTTGTTTTTCATCCTTATCTAGACAAGTTTTTTATCATATTTATTGATGACATCTTGATATACTCCAAGAACGAGGAAGAGCATGCCAAGAATTTTGTAGCAATGTTGAGATTGCTAAGAGAGAATTAGTTGTATGCCAATCTTAGCAAGTGTAGCTTCTTTCAGATAGAGGTGCATTACTTGGGACATCTTGTTTCCAAGGAAGGCATAGGAATAGATCCAAAAAAGATAAGGGCCATCGTGGAGTGGGAAGCTCCTAAGAACATGGATGAGGTGAGATCATTCATAGGATTGGTAGGTTACTACATGAGGTTCATTAGGAACTTCTCATGCATTGCATATCCTATGACATCCTTGCAGAGGAAAGGTAAGAATTTCAAGTGGAAAAAAGAATGTGAAACTAGTTTCGAGTAGCTGAAGCAGTTGTTGACCAATGCTTCGGTCCTTAAGATTGCAGATCAGGATAAGGATTTTGTAGTGTGTACAGATGATGTCAAAGAGGACTTGGTGGAGTCCTCATCTAGGAGGGAAAAGTAGTGTGCTATGAGTCTAGGAATTTGAATGAGAATGAGAAGAACTACATGACTCATGATCTTGAGTTGGCAACTATTATTCATGTCGTGAAGATGTGTAGGAATTATCTTCTTGGGAGGATATTTGTATTGATGAGCGATCACAGTGGGTTGAGATATTTGTTTGACCAACCGAATCTAAATTCTAGGAAAGCTAGATGGTTGGCTACCCTTAGTGAGTTTTACTTCGAGATTAGATACATTAAGGAAAAGGTGAACCAGGTCACACATTCTATTAGCAGGAAGGTATAGGAGAATCATACAACAGCTATGAGCTCTTATGGGATAGAATTATAGGATAGAATCTTGCAGGAAAGACAGTGGGATGACAGGTATATGGAGATTATGCACAGGTTATGACAAACTATAGGTACAAGAACAAGTATAGGTACAAGTGTAGGTACAAGTATAGGTACAGGTACAGGTGATCAGGATGCAGATTATTGTCTCACGGAAGATGGTTTGGTGAGAATTAGGGACATGATCTATGTCGGATTGCAGTGATCTCAAGAATCTTATCTTGAGGGAGTTTCATGTCAAGCCATACTCAAATCACCTAGGGTATCAAAAGACATTGATGGTGGTGAAGAAATTCTACTATTGACCGAATATGAGGAATGAAGTGGCAGAGTTCGTGGCTAGATGTTTAGATTGTCAGCAAGTAAAGGCAGAATGTAAGCATCTAGGTGGTCTACTACAGCCTATTCCAATTATGTAAAGGAAATGGGAGGTCATTTCCATGGATTTCATTACAGGCCTTCCAAGTACAGTGAGACAACATGATTCTATTATGGTCGTGGTCGACAGGTTGAGCATGATAGCTCACTTCATTCCAGTGAAGACTACATATTCAGCTAGTGAGGTGGCACAAGTTTTCATCAAGGAGATCATGAGATTACATGGTGTTCTGAAGAATATCATGTCAAACAGGGATGAAAATTTCACTTCCAAGTTTTGGAAGGAACTATTTGTAGTTTTGGGTACAAAATTGGCCTTCAGTAAAACTTATCATCCACAGACATATGGACAAAAAGAGAGGGTGAACATGATCTTGGAAGATATACTGAGGATGTACGTGATGCACCAGCGGAGAAAATGGGATGAGTATATTCCATTGGTTGAGTTTGCATATAACAACGGTTATTAGGAGTCATTGAGGATGAGTCCATCTAAGGCACTATATGGGAAGAGTTGTAACTCTCCCATCAGCTGGAATGATCCAGTGAACAAGCTACTTATTGGACTAGATATGTTGGCAGACATGGAGAAAGAAATGTAGTTTATAAAGAAGAATCTAAATGAAGTATGTGATATATAGAAGAATTATGTAGAACAACACAGGGCATTCAAGGAGTTTTAGGTTGGGGAGCATGTCTATTTGCACTTCAAGCCCAAGAAGAGCTCTTTGAGGATTGGTTCATGTGCCAAATTGGCACCATGGTATTGCAGGCCTTTTTGATATCATTGAGAGGATTGGACCAATGGCCTATCGACTTGCACTGCCTCCAACTGTGAAATTCCATGTTTTTTTCCATGTTTCATTACTTAAAAGGTATATAAAGGATGTTGATCATGTTATTAATTGGTCTGTATTGCAAGTGGAGCAAGAAGGATAATTCCAATCAGAGCCTCAGTCCATATTGCAACAGAAGCGTATCATGCTTAGGAACAAAGCCATAGATAAAGTTAAAGTGTAGTGAAAGCACTTTTCGCCCAAAGAAACTACATGGGAGATGGTGGATCAGATGCGGGCCATGTATCCTTCATTGTTTGCTAGTTGAGGCAAAGCAATTTTGGTTTGATGTTTGGTATATGTTTGGCCTATGTTTTGCTAATGTTTTGGCATGTGTACATGTGTATATGAATGTAAATACCACCATGAGCTAAGTTATAAAGCTCCAATCAGCGGTATGGTTGTTATTTTGTGATGTTGTCATGATGTTTTGCTTTTGACCAGGTCACTCATTAGTAAATACTACAACAAGCTAAGTTATAAATCTCCATGGGCAGTATGTTTTCTTTTCAGCAGTTTTGTTGAGGTCTTGGTGTGGTTTAACATCGAGGATGGTGTTCCCTAAGGGAGAGGGGTTTATAACAACCCCTAGTTAAAATTTCATGTAATAAAAGCTAATAAAGGAAAAATAAGACCATGGTTGAGGGACATGTATTCCAAGTTAAATGTTGGGCAAAACATCCTAGTGTGGGTGTTCGTTTGGTTTATTATGGCTAAGCAAATTGGAAAAGGCAATGGCTAAGGCATTGAAAAGGCAAAAAGGCATTTTTGACACATTTATTTATGAAAAGAAAGGAAAATAGGAGAAAACAAAGGTGAAAGGTCACATTTGCATGTGTGGAGGAAATTGAAGGAAAAGAATGCAAAATGAAAAAAATAGAGGCCTCATAGATAAAAAGGCTTATGTGGATCAATTCATGGCTTTTGGTCAGTTCAGTTTTGGAGCTCTCTCATTGCTCTCTCTCTGTTGGGCGTGGGATCCACCAAGGGATGTTTTGGGGCTTAAAGCCCAGATTTTGATTAAATCCTATGTAAAGACTTTGCGTTTTGTGGGCGCGGAGCGCGAACTTGTAAATGAGTCATAGGGTTGTTCGCCCTCATTTTTGTAATGTAATGTTGGATTTAGATATCTACCCATGATCTGTGGACCATGGGATTGTATAAATAGAGTGAGGCTCTAAGTTGTAAATAAGGAGAATCAATTGAGGAATGAAGATGAAGAATTGAGTCTTATCTAAGTGTAGTGTCAAGTATTTGGGTTGTAGAGTAGGAAAAGGCTCTACAGTTGAGTGCGCAGAGGCATAGTAGTCCGCAGCTAAGTGCGCAGACCCCTGCAACTGAGTGCATAGGGTGAGTCGAGTTTGTAACTGTTGGAGAAGTAATAAAGAGAAGTATCATATCATTTTTGTGTATCTTTTTCCTATTTTGTGCATTGAATGTATTGGGTATAAATTGCAATTTCATTGTTTATATGTCATGCGAACTTATATGTTTGTTTTGATTAAGTGACTATAAGATAAATTATCTGTTTCCACAAAGTTAACTAACAATTATAAGAAGATAAGTAAGATCCATGGGGTAACTTGGGAAAATAGCATAGATCGTTGCCTTAGCAGCGTGAAAGCACCTCAACCCCTCGTTAGGGCTATGAGAAGGCGATTATAACAAACCGCGAAGGCCTCGCAAGTTAGGGCAGTGCGCGAAGTAACCTGTGTGAAGGTATTCACAGTTGGACTAAATCAATCCCTCAAACACCTCAAGGGTGCAGAAACATGGTTCCAGCATCCCCCCATACTGCTTTGAGTGAGACCTTAGTCCCTATTTTGCAAGCTATTTCCGAAAGGGCAACTAGTGTAGGGATTTTTTTGGATAAGTAACTCTGAACCTGGGTCAGGCCCCCTCAAGCCAACAAATGTTTCCGTTGCTGGGACCAGAATCTACATAGAGATGTCTGATGTCGTATCATTGGAATCCAACTAAGAAGGAAATTGAAGGTTGGTTGGACAGGAGGATTCATGAGTTCGCAACACAGGAGAACAGGAATCCACAACTGACAAAAGAAGAGTGGTTACACTGCTACCTATACATAGAGATCGACAAAATATTTTTCGCATCTTTCCCTACTGAGCTGTATGAGTGGATCACGAAGCTAGCAGATAGCCAAGGAAGGTGGAAGCTCGACAATCCTATTGTGTGGACCCCAGAGTTGGTGCGTAGATTGGAAGCATCAGAGGATAATATCATGCACGTTGTTGATCACTAGCTCGATCGGATTATAGGAGGATTCATTACTGAGTTTGTGGTAGATACTTCAGTCAACTATAGCGAGGCAAAGTGACGCTTTCTTAAAGGACCACGAGGTAAGTAAGTAAAGTCTTTGAATACCTAGATTAAAATGCTATTGTGTGAAAAGATGGTTATGCGATTACCTTAATGTTCAGAGCTATGTGAAGTGGAAAAAACTACAGAAACGAAGGAAGTAAGGGACTAGAGAATAGCCCTTTGATTTCACCTCTGCAAGGAGATGAGGAAGAGCTTGTGAAGGTCTCTCCATGAAATGCAATCCATTTGATAAGGCAGAGGATTCCACACATACCACTCCCAACCACACCACCACCAGCTTCACCGCCTTCACCTCCATCTTCGCCCATACCACCTCCACGACCATTGCAAGTTAATATGGCAAGCACGTTAAAGTTTCCTGTGTTCAAGGGAGTAGGAAATGAGGATCCGGACTAGTTTTGGTTCGTGATAAGAGCCGCATGGGAAGCGCAGGGAGTTACACATGATAATATAAAGAAAGCGATGATGGTCAGTGCTCTGCAGGATCGCGCGCTGACCTATTATATTAAGCATTCTAATGATAATCCAAATGCGGGAATCAAGGATATCCAAGCAGCACTAATCAGAGAATTTAGCAGGACTAATTTAGAGGTGTAGTTGATCATTGGATTCAAAGAGATAACAATGCTACCAAACGAGACTCCTTGGGAGCTAGATCAGAGTTGAAGCGTATGATTCGTGAAGCTAATATGAATATGACGGATGGACAACATCGTGAATGGTTTATAGCATCGTTAACACCACATTTAAGGAGTGCACTATCACAACAGAAATTAACGACTCAAGCAGAGGCCTTAGAGATCCCGATGAGACTGCATGAGACCCCGATGCAAGATCCTAACTTGGGAGTTTAGCAGATCCACACGCAGTTGAAAAATTTATGCCTTGAAATGCAGAGTTTGAAATAGGATAGGACAACTCGTCCAGAAGTGTGCGAAGAGGTGTGGTGCATAAAATGCAAGGGACAGGGTCATGATAAGGACCACTGTCCAATTTTCACGAATTACCTCGCGAGAGGAGGACCGATGTCATTAAGTCTGGAAGTGCAAGCAGAACCTAGTGCGACACCTTCTTTGTGGTGTGCAATTTGTCAAATAGGAGGGAAACACACTACAGACAACTACAATTTGCTACAGAAGTATAGACAAAATTCACAACAATTGTTCCGTAATTTTGTAGGTTGGTGGGACACGATGAGCACACTTGTAGAAGCTGTGAGCTGATGATGGATAGAACTCCCACCTACAGGGTTCAAGCCGAAACGCAACCCCTAGAGTAGAATGTAGGAGTGGCCCAAACCAGATTTCATGGGCGCGGACGAGGCCGAGGTGGAGGAGGACTTGGAAGAGGTCACGGACAGCTAATATGCTACAATTGTAGAGGGCCAGGACATTATACCTATGATTGTATGAACCCAATGCATCCATCATGTCTATATTGTACCTTGTTTGATCATGAGACAAAATATTGTCCTATGCTAATAGCTAGGATATGCAACAAGGGAGCGCTACCACCTCCCTCGATTCAGAACCTGTAGATGATGAGGTCTAAGCCGTGCAAGGAAGATCCAAATGAAAACATTATGCTCCGAAGTGGAATCACGATGGGAGATGATAAAGGAAAATAGCCCGAAGATAGTACTTGGGTTCACAAGGCTCTGACGAAAGAAGCAGAGTTTGATTTAGAGCACGCTGGGGAAACCTTCATGGAAGCTAAGAAGAGCTTCACTGATGCCTCCACTTTAGGAAGCAAAGATATATTGGAGCTAGAAATGGACCCATCTATGCTTACGAAATTCCTAGAAACATGCATGAAGTTATTGCGTGACAGTAAAGCTGTAAAAGGATTGCAGGAACTCATTAACAGATGCGCTGGGACCACGCCAGGAGAACCGCACGTAGTTCAGAAGATTGGAAAACACAAGACAAGGACAGGGAGAGAAATGAGGTTAACCATGTAGATTGGAGAATATGAGATGGACCAAGTAATTCTAGACTTAGGATCAGACACAAATGTTCTGTCGAAGCAGACATGGGAGCGCATGGGGAAGCCTGCGCTATAGTGGTCTCCTATTCAGCTGCGAATGGCGAACCAGCCGAAAATAATACTCATGGGATGATTGTAGGGAATCACTATGGATATTGATGGAGCAAGCACGCTAGCAGACTTTGAAGTAATAAAGATTGTTGATGACAACAATCCCTACCCTGTGCTCTTAGGAATTGATTGGGCCACTGACATGAACGGGGCGATTAATCTAAAGAAGTGCAAGATGATTTTGAGAAGAACTCTCTGCTTGTAGTTACACCCTTGGACCCTGTTGATGGATCGTGCTATACAGAGCCGATGTGTGACTATGAAAGTGACAATGATTTGGACTACATCTACAAAATAACTGCGCGAGAGCAAGATTGGGTAAATCCCACCACGGACAGACGGATCTCATGGGAGCGTGAAAGCTCCTATACGTTGGATTCTAATGAGGAGATAGAGTGATGGCAGAATCGTTTACACGAGGTAACCATGCTAAACTGTAATATGATGACAAGATCGTTGCAATGCGTATCGATGGAAGTAAGGGATTTTCCTACTTATGATGGGTTAAGTGAGGTAGATACTTTCCTAGATAAGTTTGAAAGGGAGGTGCTAGAAAAGTAATGTTTCCAGGGCTTGAATTGGGTAATGTGCGCTACGCCCGCGAGGTGGTGGGGTATGCATAAAGGGATCTTTGAGGATTGGCACGAATGCAGAAGAATTATGCGCACGTGGTTTGGGAAGCCTAGAGTGCGATTGATAGATAAATGCAATGGGCAGGATAAGCCGTGCACACATCTAGCCAGGTGGATACTAACATATGGAAAAAAAACTACATGGATGCACATGAAATTCGTGTTGGGGGGGCAATTGCATAAATGGATCCTCAAGTTGGAGTGACAGAATGTAGAGAGAACGATTGTGCAGAAGGTTATCCACAGGGAAGCATTTAACGAGGTGTGTGAAGCACTAAACAAGGTATGTAGTGCGCAGCGAAGTGATTGGGACCTGTACATACCTGTAGTATTATGAGCTTATATGACGACATGCAAGAAACTAACGGGGCATTCACCTTTTTGGTTGGTCTATGGAGTGGAAGTTGTAATGCCAATGGAATATATTGTGCCTAGTCTGCCCATAGCAGCGCTCACATGTATGACGGACCGCAGAGCCTTGGACGAGAGGCTCGTGTAGTTGGAGGAACTCTAAGAAGAATGGTTTTTGGCTGGCTTTCACCAACATGTATAAAAGTAGCGCAAAAAGGCCTGGCAGGATCGACATATTAAGTTGCACACCTTCAAGGTGAACGACTTGGTGTTATTGCATGAAAGTAAGTTTGGTAAATTCCAAGGAAATTAAAAATGCATTGGCTGGGACCATATGTTATTAAGGAGGTCATAGATGGAGGTGAGGTTCAGTTGGTAAAGTTAAATGGAGAACGTTTCCCAGGAAAAGTGAATGGCAGTCGATTGAAGCCATACACAAGTGGCCGACTATCTGACTAGCCAGTTGAAGAATAGTCTTATCGCTCCAGGTAGATAAAAGAAGGTGTGGGACTATAAGCATATGCAAGGAACGCAAGATTAGATGCAAGGAAACAATTTAGGCATTGTGGTCTCTGAACAATGCATCTAGGAGGTACAACAGGTAGCCCCTCAGTGCATTGTCAACCTTGCAGTGCTCTAGGAAGAGTTGGGAGGTCTTCACGTGAAGATCTCCACGCCGACAGAGTGACTCGAGGGTGAGTCACGATGTTTGCGTTGGGGGCCTATTGGGTGCAGGATCCCCCAAGGGTAGTTTCGAGGCTTGAAGCCCATATTTTGACTAAATCCGATGTAAAGACTCCACGTTTTGTGGGCGCAGAGGGAAAACTTGTAAATGAGTCATAGGGTTGTCTGCCCTCATTTTTGTAATGTAGTGTTGGCTTTAGAGATCTACCCATGGTCCACGGACCATGGGATTGTATAAATAGAGTGAGGCTCTAAGTTGTAAATGAGGAGAAGCAATTGAGGAATGAAGATGAAGAATTGAGTCTTATCTAAGTGTAGTGTCAAGTCTTTGGGTTGTAGAGTAGGAGAAGGCTTTGCAGGTAAGTGCGCAAAGGCCTAGTAGTCTGCAGCTAAGTGAGCGAACCCTTGCAGCTGAGTGTACAGGGCGAGTCAAGTCTATAACCATTGGAGAAGTAATAAAGAGAAGTTTCATATCTTTTTTGTGTATCTTTTTCTTGTTTTTTGCATTGAATGTATTGGGTATAAATTGCAATTTCACTGTTTATATGTTGTCTGAAATTATATGGTTTTGTTGATTAAGTGAATATAAGATAAAGTATCTATTTACGTGATGTTAACTAACAGTTATAAGAAGATAAATAAGATTCGTGGGGTAACTTGGGGAAATAGTGAAGATCGCTGCCTTAGCAGTGTGAAAGCACCTCAACCCCTGGTTATGGCTATAGGAAGGGGATTATAATAGACCGCGAAGGCCTCGTAGGTTAGGGTAGTGCGCAAAGTAACCTGCATGAAGGTATTCATAGTTGGACTAAATCTACCCCTCAGACATCTCAAGGGTGTGGAAACTTGGTTCCAGCATCCCCCCATACTACTTCGGGTGAGACCTCAGTCCGCACTCCACGGGCTATTGCTAAAAGGGCCTGTAGTGTAGGGATTTGTTTGGATAATTAACTCTGAACCTAGGTCAGGCCCCCTCAAGCCAACAAATGGTTCTGTTTCCTGGACCGGAATGTGAATAGAGATGTCTGATGTCATATCATTGGAATCCAACTAAGAAGGAAATTGAAGGTTGGTTGGATAGGAGGATTCACGTGTTCGTGATGCAGTAGAATAGGAATCCATGACTAACAAAAGAAGAGTGGTTAGACTACTACATGTACCCAGAGATCCATGAAATCTTTTTCGTATATTTCCCTACTAAGTTATACGAGTGGATTGCGAAGCTAGCAAATAGCCAAGGAAGGTGGAAGCTCGACAATCCTATTGTGTGGACCCTAGAGTTGGTGCACAGATTGGAAGCATCGAAGGATAAGATCATGCACTCTGTTGATCACTGGCTCGATCGAATTATAGGAGGATTCATTACTGAGTTCGTAGTAAATACTTCAGTTAGCTATAGCGAGGCAATGCGACACTTTCTTAAAGGATTACGAGGTAAGTATGTAAAGTCTCTAAATACTTGGATTAAAATGTTATTGTGTGAAAAGATGGTTATGCGATTACCTTGATGTTCAAAGCTATGCGAAGTGGAAAAACCTAAATAAATGAAGGAAGTAAGGGACTAGAGAATAGCCCTTTGATTTCACCTTCGTAAGGAGACGAGGAAGAGCTCACGAAGGTCTCTGCATGAAATGCGATCCATTTGATAAGGTAGAGGATTCCGCACATACCACTCCTACCCACACCACCACTAGCTTCACCGCCTTCACCTCCATCTTCCCCTGTACCACCTTCGCCACCACTGCGAGTCAATATGGAAAGCATGATAAAGTTGCCTGTGTTCAACGGAGTAGGAAATGAGGATCCAGACCAGTCTTGGTTCTTGATAAGAGCCGTATGGGAAGCGCAGGGAGTTACAAATGATAATATAAAGAAAGTGATGCTGGTCAGTGCTCTCCAGGATTGCACACTGACCTGGTATATTAAGCATTATAATGATAATCCGAATGCGGGAATAACAGATATCCAAGCAACGCTAAACAAAGAATTTAGCAGGCTAAAGTCAAAGGCGCAGTTGATCATTGGACTCAAAGAGATAAAAATGCTACCAGGTGAGACTCCTTGGGAGCTGGATCAGAGGTTGAAGTGTATGATTTGCAAAGCTAATATGAATCTTACAAATGGACAACATCGCAAATGGTTTGTAGCATCGCTAATGCCACATTTAAGGAGCACGCTATCACAACAGAAGTTAATGACTCAAGAAGAGGCCTTAGAGATCGCGATGAGACTGCATGAGACCCCGATGCAAGATCCTAACTTGGGAGTTCTGCAGATCCACATGCAGTTGAAAAATTTATGCCTTGAAATGTAGAGTCTGAAACAGGATAGGAAAACTCGACCAGAAGTGCGCAAAGAGGTGTGGTGTGCAAAATGCAAGGGTGAGGGTCATGATAAGGACCACTGTCCGGTGTTCATGAATTACCTTGCGAGAGGAGGACCGATGTCGTTAAGGCCAAAAGCATAAGCAGGACCTAGTGCAGCACCTGCTTTGTGGTGCGCGATTTGTCAAATAGGAGGGAAACACGCTACAGACAACTGTCATTTGCTACAGAAGTATACACAAAATTCGCAACAGTTTTTTTGTAATTTTTTTAGGTTGGTGGGACACAATGAGTGCACTTGTAGACGCTTTGAGCTGATTATGGATAGAACTCCCACCTACAGGGTTCAAGTCAAAACGCAACGCCTAGACCAGAATGTAGGAGTGGCCCGAACCAGATTTCAGGGGCACGGATGAGGCCAAGGTGGGGGAGGACTTGGAAGAGGTCAGAGACAACTGATATGCTACAATTGCGGAGGGCCAGGACATTATGCCCATGATCATATGAACCCAACATTTCCATCATGTCTGTATTGTACCTTGTTTGATCATGAAACGGAAGATTGTCTTATGCTGATAGCTAGGATACACGATAAGGGAGCACTACCACCTCCCTCGACACAGAACCTGTAGATTATGAGGTTTGAGCCGTGCGAGGAAGATCCAAATGTGAACATTGTGCTCTGAAGTGGAATTGAGATGGGAGATGATAAAGGAAAACATCCTGAAGATAGTACCTGGGTTCACAAGGCTCCGACGAAAGAAGCAGAGTTTGATTTGGAGCACGCTAGGGAAACCTTCATGGAAGCTAAGAAAAGCTTTGCTGATGCCTCCACTTGAGGAAGCAAAGATAGACCCAAGCCGGAAATAGACCCATCTATGCTTATGAAATTCCTACAAACATGCATGAAGTTACTGCGTGACAGTAAAGCTATAAAAGGATTGCAGTAACTCATTAATAGATGCGCTAGGACCATGCCAGGAGAACCGCGTGTAGTTTGAAAGATTGGAAAACACAAGACAAGGATAGGGAGAGAAATGAGGTTAACCACGCAGATTGGAGAATATGAGATGGACCAATTAATTATGGACTTAGGATCAAACACAAACATTCTGCCGAAGCATACATGGGAGTGCATGGGGAGGCCTACACTATAGTGGTCTCCTATTCAGTTGTGAATGGCGAACCAGCTGAAAATAATACTCATGGGACAATTACAGGGAATCACTATGGATATTGAGGGAGTGAGCATGCTAGCAGACTTTGAAGTAATAGAGATTGTTGATGACAACAATCCCTACCCCATGCTCTTAGGAATTGATTGGGCCACTGACATCAATGGGGCGATTAATCTGAAGAAGCGCAAGATGATTTTGAGAAGAAGTCTCTGCGTGTAGTTATACCCTTGGACCCTACTAATGGATCGCGCTATACAGAGTCGGTGCATGACTATGAAAGTGGTGATGATTTTGACTACATCTAAAAAATAACCACGTGAGAGCAAGATTGGGTAAGTCCCAACACTAACGGACGGATCTCATGGGAGCACGAAAGCTCCTGTATGTCAGATTCTGATGAGGAGATAGAGCGATGGCAGAACCAGTTACACGAGGTAACCATGCTAAACTGTAATATGATGACAAGATTGTTGCGCTGCGTATCGATGGAAGTAAGGGATCTACCTACTTATGATGGGTTAAGTGAGGTAGATACTTTCCTAGATAAGTTTGAAAGGGAGGTGCTGGAAAAGCAACGTTTCCAGGCCTTGAATTGGGTACTGCGCGCTACGCCCGCGAGGTGGTGGGGTACGCACAAAGGGAGCTTTGACAACTAGTGCGAATGAAGAATAATTATGCTCACGTGGTTTGGGAAGCCTAGAGTGCGATTGATAGATAAATGCAATGGGTAGGATAAATCGCGCGCACATCTAGCCAGGTGGATGCCGACATATGGAAAACAACCTATGTGGATGCACATGAACTTCGCGTTGGGAGATACAGTCAATAAGCATGTGTTGGGGGGGCAATTGCACAAATGGCTCCTCAAGTTGGAATGACAGAATGTGGAGAGAATGATTGTGCAGAAGGTTATCCACACAGAAGCATTTAACGAGGTGTGCGAAGCACTGAACAAGGTATGTAGTGCACAGCGAAGTGATTGGGACCTGCGCGTACCTGTAGTGATATGGGCTTATATGATGGCATGCAAGAAACTAACGGGGCATACACCTTTCTGGTTGGTCTATGGAGTGGACGTTGTAATGTTAATGGAATACATTGTGCCTAGTCTGCGCATAACAGCACTCACAGGTATGATGGACTACAGAGCCTCGGAGGAGAGGCTCGTGCAGTTGAAGGAACTCTAGGAAGAATGATTTTTGGTTGGCTTTCACCAATAGGTACGACAACAGCGCAAAAAGGCATGGAGGGATCAACATATTAAATTGCGCACCTTCAAGGTGAACGATTTGGTGTCACTATATGATAGTAAGTTTGATAAATTCTAGGGAAAATTCAGAATGCATTTGCTGGACCATATGTTATTAAGGAGGTCACAGATGGAGGCACAGTGCAGTCAGTAAAGTTAAATGCAGAACCTTTCCCAAGAAAAGTGAATGGCAGCTAGTTAAAGCCATACACAGGTTGCCTAGCGATCTGATTGACTGACCGAAGAAAAGTCTTAGCGCTCCAGATAGCTAAAAGGAGGCACAGGACTATAAGAAGATGCAGGGAATGTAGGAGCAGATGCAAGAAAATAGTTCAGGTACTGTGGTATATGAACAATGCATCTAGGAGGTACAGTAGGCAGCCGCTTAGTGCGCTGCCAACCTTACAGCAGTCCGGGCAGATTTGGGAGGTCTCCACGTGAAGATCTCCCAACCGACAGAGTGACTCGAGGGCGAGTCATGATGTTTGCATTGGGGGCCTGTTGGGCGCGGGATCCCCCAAGGGAAGTTTTGGGGCTTAAAGCCCATATTTTGACTAAATTCGATGTAAAGACTCCGCGTTTTGTGGGCACGGAGCGTGAACTTGTAAATGAGTCATAGGGTTGTTTGCCCTGATTTTTGTAATGTAATGTCGGCTTTATAGATCTACCCATGGTTCGTGGACCATGGGATTGTATAAATACAACAACGCTCTAGGTTGTAAATGAGGAGAATCAATTGAGGAATGAAGATGAAGAATTGAGTCTTATCTAAGTGTAGTGTCGAGTCTTTGGGTTGTAGAGTAGGAGAAGGCTCTGCAATTGAGTGTGTAGAGGCCTAGTAGTCCGCAACTAAGTGCACGGACCCTTGCAGCTGAGTGCACAGGGCGAGTCGAGTCTGTAACTATTGTAGAAGTAATAAAGAGAAGTTTGATATCATTTTTGTGTATCTTTTTCCTTTTTTGTGCATTGAATGTATTTGGTATAAATTGCAATTTCACTATATATATGTTGTGCAAACTTATATGGTTGTGTTGATTAAGTCAATATAAGATAAAGTATCTGTTTACACGAAGTTAACTAACAGTTATAAGAAGATAAGTAAGGTCTGTGGGGTAACTTGGGGAAATAGCACAAATCGTTGTCGTAGCAGCGTGAAAGCACCTCAACCCCTGGTTTGGGTTGTGGGAATGCGATTATAATAGATCGTGAAGGCCTCGTAGGTTATGGCAGTGTGCAAAGTAACCTACGCAAAGGTATTCACAGTTGGACTAAATCTACCCCTCAGACATCTCAAGGGTGCGGAAACTTGGTTCCAACATCCCCCCATACTGCTTCGGGTGAGACCTCAATCTGCGCTCTGCTAGTTGTTGTCGAAAGGGCCAGTAGTGTAGAGATTTGTTTGGATAATTAACTTCGAACCTGGGTCAGGCCCCCTCAAGCCAACAAATAGTTCCATTGCTACGACCAAAATGTGCATAGAGATGTATGATGTCGTATCATTGGAATCCAACTAAGAAGGAAATTGAAGGTTGGTTGGGATAGGAGGATTCACAAGTTCACGGCGCAAGAGAATAGGAATATGTGACTGATAAAACAATAGTGGTTTAACTGCTACCTATACAAAGAGATCCACGAAATATTTTTCTCATCTTTCCCTACTGAGCTATACGAGTGGATCGCAAATCTAGCAGATAACCAAGGCAGGTGGAAGATCGAAAATCCTATTGTGTGGATCCCAGAGTTGTTGCGTAGATTGGAAGCATCAGAGGATAAGAGTGCACGCGCTATTGATAACTGGATCGATCAGATTATAGGAGGATTCATTACTGAGTTCGTGGTAGATACTTCAGTCAGCGATAGCGAGGCAGAGTGACGCTTTCTCAAAGGACCGCGAGGTACGTACATAAAGTCTCTGAATACTTGGATTAAAATGTTATTGTGTGAAAAGAGGGTTATGTGATTACCTTGATGTTCAGAGCTATAAGAAGTGGAAAACCCTACAGAATTGAAGTAAGGGACTAGAGAATAACCCTTTGATTTCACCTCCGCAAGGAGATGAGGAAGAGCTCGTGAAGGTCTCTCCATGAAATGTGATCCATTTGATAAGGCAAAGGATTCCACACATACCACTCCCACCCACACCACCACCAGCTTCACCGCCTTTACCTCCATCTTCACCCGTACCACCTCTACCACCACCGCGAGTTCATATGGCAAGCACAATAAAGTTGCCTGTGTTCAAGGGAGTAGGAAATGAGGACCCAGACTAGTTTTGGTTTTTGATAAGATCTGTATGGGAAGCGTAGGGAGTTATAGATGATAATATAAAGAGATTGATGCTAGTCAGTGCTCTGTAGGATCGCGCACTGACCTGTTATATTAAGCATTCTAATGATAATCCGGATGTGGGAATCGCAAATATCCAAGCAGCGCTAAATAGAGAATTTAGCAGGCCAAAGTCAAAGAGATAACAATGCTACCAAGCAAGACTCCCTGTGAGCTAGATCAGAGGTTGAAGTGTATGATTCGCGAAGCTAATATGAATATGACGGATGGAAAACATCGCAAATGGTTTGTAGCATCGCTGATGCCACATTTAAGGAGCGCACTATCACAACAGAAGTTAATGACTCAAGAAGAGGCCTTAGAGATCGTGATGAGACTACATGAGACCTTGTTGCAAGATCCTAACTTGGGAGTTTAGTAGATCCACGTGGAGTTGAAAAATTTATGCCTTGAAATGCAGAGTCTGAAATAGGATAGGACAACTCGACCAGAAGTGCACGAAGAGGTGTGGTGCGTAAAATGCAAGGGTTAGGGTCATGATAACGACCACTGTCCGGTGTTCATGAATTACCTCACTGGAGGAGGACTGATGTTGTTAAGGTTGGAAGCACAAGCAGGACCTAGTGCGGTGCCTGCTTTGTGGTGTGCGATTTGTCAAATAGGAGGGAAACACGCTACGGACAAATGCCATTTGCTACAAAAGTATACACAAAATTTGCAATAGTTGTTCTATAATTTTTGTAGGTCAGTGAAACACGTTGAGTGCACTTGTAGAAGCTATGAGATGATGATGGATTGAACTCCCACCTACAGGGTTCAGGCCGAAACGCAACCCTAGACTAGAATGCAAGAGTGGCCCAAACCATATTTCAGGGGCGCAGATGAGGCCGAGGTGGAAGAGGACTTGGAAGAGGTCAGGAATAGCTGATATGCTACAATTGTGGAGGGCCAGGACATTATGCCCATGATTGTACAAACCTAACGCATCCATCATGTTTGTATTGTACCTTGATTGATCATGAGACGAAGATTGTCCTATGCTGATAGCTAGGATACATGACAAGGGAGCACTACCACCTCCCTTGACTCAGAACCTGTAGATGATGAGGTCTGAGCCGTACGAGGAATATCCCAATGAAAACATTGTGCTCTGAAGTGGAATTGTGACGGGAGATGATAAAGGAAAACAACTTGAAGATAGTACTTGGGTTCGCAAGGCTCTAACGAAAGAAGAAGAGTTTGATTTGGAGTGCGCCAAGGAAACCTTCATGGAAGCTAAGAAGAGCTTCGCTGATGCCTCCACTTCAAGAAGCAAAGATAGACTGGAGCCAGAAATGGACCCATCTATGCTTACGAAATTCCTAGAAACATGCATGAAGTTACTGCGTGACAGTAAAGCTATAAAAGGATTGTAGGAACTCATTAACAGATGTGCTAGGACTGTGCCAGGAGAACCACGCGTAGTCCAAAAGATTGGAAAACACAAGACAAGAAAAGGGAGAGAAATGAGGTTAACCATGCAGATTAGAGAATATGAGATGGACCAAGTAATTTTGGACTTAGGATCGGACGCGAACATTCTACCGAAGTAGACATGGGAGCGCATGGGGTGGCCTATGCTATAGTGGTATCCTATTTAGCTACGAATGGCGAACCGGCTGAAAATAATACTCATGGGACGATTGCAGGGAATCACTGTGGATATTGAGGGAGTGAGCGCGCTACCAGACTTTGAAGTAATAGAGATTGTTGATGATAGCAATCCCTACCTCGCACTCTTAGGAATTGATTGGGCCACTGACATGAATGGAGTGATTAATCTGAAGAAGTGCAAGATGATTTTAAGAAGAATTCTATGCGTGTAGTTATACCCTCGGACCTTGCTGAGGGATCGCGCTATACAGAGTTGGTGCATGACCATGAAAGTGACGATGATTTGGAATACATCTACAAAATAACTGCACGAGAGAAAGATTGGGTAAATCCCACCATGGACGGATGGATCTCATTAGAGCATGAAAGCTCCTATACGTCGGATTATGATGAGGAGATAGAGCAATGGAAGAACTAGTTACACAAGGTAACTACGCTAAACTGTAATATGATGACAAGATCATTGCACTGCGTATCGACGGAAGTAAGGGATCTACCTACTTACGATGGGTTAAGTGAGGTAGATACTTTCCTAAATAAGTTTGAAAGGGAGGTGCTTGAAAAGCAACATTTCCAGGCCTTGAATTGGGTACTGCACTCTACACCCATGAGGTGGTGGGGTATGCAGAAAGGGAGCTTTGAGGGCTAGTGTGAATGTAGAAGAATTATGCGCACGCAGTTTTGGAAGCCTAGAGTGCAATTGATAGATAAATGGAATGGGCAGGATAAACCACGTGCACATCTAGCCAGGTGGATGCCGACATATGGAAAACAACCTACGTGGATGCACATGAACTTCACGTTGGGAGATACGGTCAATAAGCATGTGTTGGGGGGGGAATTCCACAAATGGCTCCTCAAGTTGGAATGACAGAATGATCACGCGCAGAAGGTTATCCACACGGAAGCATTTAACAAGGTATGAGAGGCACTGAACAAGGTATGTAGTGCGCAATGAAGTGATTTGGACCTGCGCGTACCTATAGTATTATGGGCTTATATGGCGACATGAAAGAAACTAATGGGGCATACACCTTTCCAGCTGGTCTATGGAGTGGAAGCTGTAATGTCGATGGAATACATCGTGCCTAGTCTATGCATAGCAACGCTCACAGGTATGATGGACCATGGAGCCCTAGAGGAGAGGCTCGTGTATTTGGAGGAACTCTAGGAAGAATGATTTTTGGTTGTCTTTCACCAACAGCTACAAAAGTAGCGTGAAAAGGCCTTACAGGATCGACATATTAAGTTGCGCACCTTCAAGGTGATTTGGTGTTACTATATGATAGTAAGTTTGATAAATTCCAGGGAAAATTCAAAATGCATTGGTTGGGACTATATGTTTTTAAGGAGGTCACAGACGGAGGCGTGGTGCAGTTGGTAAAGTTAAATGGAGATCCTTTCCCAGGAAAAGTGAATGGAAGTAGTTTGAGGCCATACATAGGTGGCTCGGCTATCCGACTAGCCGACCGAAGAATAGTCTTAGTGCTCCATGAAGCTAAAAGGAGGTGCGGGACTATAAGAAGATGTAGGGAACGCAGGAGCAGATGCAAGAAAACAGTTCAGGTACTGTGGTCTCTGAACAATGCATCTAGGAGGTACAACAGGTAGCCGCTTAGTGTGCTGCCAACCTTGCAGTGGTTTGAGTAGAGTTGGGAGGTCTTCGTTCGAAGATCTCAGCACCGACAGAGTGACTTGAGGGTGAGTCACGATGTTAGCGTTGGGGGCCTATTGGGCGCGGGATGTTAGAAGTTTCTTAGGTTTAGCTGGATACTATAGGAGATTCATAAAATACTTCAGCAAAGTATCCTCACCTTTTTTTGGACTATTGGCCAAAGAATCTGAATTTGTATGGTCAGAAAGATGCCAAGAGGCTCTAGAAACCCTAAAGGACAAGTTGGTTATTGCACCTATACTCTGAGGCCCAAATTGGGCTCTTCCTTTCCACATCCATGTTGATGCCTTTGACAAATATACATGAGAAGCTCTTGGCTAGATAGATGACAAGTTACTTTATGCCATTTACTTCATCAACAAAAATTTGTCCAAGGTTGAATTGAACTATACTGTGACTGAAAAAGAGCTCCTAGTTGTTTTTCATTCCTTCAATAAATTTAGAAATTACATCATTAGTTACCAAACCTTTGTACATACTAACCAAGCTTCTATTAAATATTTGATGAAAAATCCTACTATGAATGCCTGAATTATTAGATGGTTTCTTTTGTTACAACAATTTGATCTAACTATCATTAATAAGCCTGGTAGAGAAAATGTATTTGTAGATTTTTTGTCTAGACTGGCTTTTCCTATAGGTGAGGAAGGAATGGTTGATGACTAGTTGCCAAATGAGCATTTATTCATTATTTCAGTTCTCTATCCATAGTTCGCTGACACAACCAACTATTTACTGGCTTCACAGTTCCCTCCAAATCTGTCCTCTAAGGAAAAGAGCAAAATTATAAGGAAAAATGCACCATTCATTTGGTTTGGGGGCAATCTCTTCAAGCTGGGCCCAAATCAAATTTGAGAAGATGTATGAGGGAGGAGGAATTTTTTGACATCTTTTTGGCATGTCATGATGGACCTTGTGGAGGTCACTTTGTAGCCAAAAGGACAACCTTCAAGGTACTAAAAGATGGCTACTATTATCCCACTCTCCGCTAAGATGCAAGAAAATATACCATCTAATGTGACTAGTGCCAAAGAATGGGGAAACCTACTCCCAGGGATGAAATTCCTTTGCAACCTCAAGTGACTTTTGAGCCATTTGACAAGTGGGGCATGCATTTCATTGGTCCCATTGATCCACCATCAAGACAGAAAAAAGTACATAATTGTGTGCACTGGTTACTTGACAAAGTGGGATGAAACCAAGGCTTTCAAGGTAGCCACAGAAGAGAAGGTGGCTAATTTCTTGAGGGAGAATGTGTTTTACAAGTTTGGGTACCTTATAGAGCTAGTCACTGATCAGGGCACTCAATTCACCTCACACCTGATTGAGAATCTGTTATGCCAGCATAAGATCAAGCACAAGAAATAAACTCCTTACCATCCTCAGGCCAATGGACAAGTAGAGGTAACCAACAAAGCATTGGAAATAATTCTCACAAAGGTGGTGAGCAGCAGAAGGAAAGATTGGGATGACAAACTAGTGGAGGCCACTTGGTCCTATAATAAAACTTGGAAGAAAACCACTGGCTTCACCCCTTATGATTTGGTTTATGGAAAGAAGGCTCTGCTCTCCATTGAGTTTGAGTACAACATTTTAAGAATGGAAACACAGTTGGATTTGGATGTTACAAGGGAACAACAAGAGAGGCTGCTCGAGCTCAATGGGTTAGATGAATTCAAGATGCAGGCCCTCCTACACACAGAGGTGACTCAAGTACAAATAAAGGTTTGGCATGAAAAAAATATCAAAGACAAAAATTTTGTAGAAGGTGATTGGGCTCTGCTATATGACTCTAGGTTTAATGATTTCAAAGGCAGATTGATGACTAGATGGTTGGGCCCATATGTGATAGAAAAGTGCCATGACAATGGGATTGTTTAGATAAGAACCATTGATGAAGAAGATATCCCCTTGCTTTTCAATGGGTATAGATTGAAAGCCTACAAAAAAACCTCTATCAAAGGGAGATTTTGTCAGTAGGATCAGTAAGGGAGTGATGGTGATTGGAGGTGTCTCGACTTCCACCTCACCGAATTCTTGAAGACTGATTTATTTTTGAAAAAAAGTGAAAAAAAAGGAAAAAAACAATAAGAGACCTAGGTAAAAACCTCCATGAGGCACCTAAGGCCAACTTTTGGGTTGAAAACCTCCTTGAGGTAGCCCAAGAGTGAAAAAAGGAAAAATAAAACATCCTTGGGTGAAAACCTCCCTTGAGGCACCTAAGGCAGGCAAAAAGGTTGAAAACCTCCTTTGAGGTGACATGTGTGTCTTTCAAACACACACGCACACACACACACACACACACACAAATTTTATAGCAGGGACCTCAAACCTACCCACTAATAAAAGTCTATTGTTTTTGCAGGTTTTCAGGGAAATAAAGGACACAAAGTTTAGAGGGGATCAAGCCAAGAAAAATCCCATTCTTCCTTCATTCATTTCATATATTCCATGCCCACCATGTCTCTAGCATCCATTCTCATCCAACCAAAAAAAAAACCAATTTGCAGGGAATTTTCTGACTTCTATAGGATTTCTTGTAGTTATTACAGGAGTTTCTTGTAGTACTACATGAGTTTCCTATAATACTACAGGATGTCTTGAAAATCTACATGAATGGAATCCGAATTGAAAAATAATGATGCAGGATTGTTTTGGGTTAAAATAGGAGGCCATTGACCTCGCCACATCTTAGCCAACACCAATTCATGACCATGCCACCCTCTGTGTCCATCAAGAAATCCACTCAGAAAGAGAAAAAATAAAATAAAATAAAAAGAGAAAAAACAAGGCAAACGAAGAAAAGTCCAAGGGCCATACCATCAGTGGGCTACCTCACCTACAACTCCATATTCCCCATTTTCACCCCTTCCACTCCTACTTCAACACCTATTCCTCCTCCAAGAAAAAAAAAATCAAATTAAGAAAGAGGTAGCTACAGAATTTCCTTTAGTACTACAGGAAACCCTATAGCAGCCTATATTATAACAGAAGAAGTCTCCGTGCTCCTCCTTCAACATCCTTGCAGAGGAAGAGTATCAACACCCCTACAGGAATTATAGCACCTATCCAAAACTCAGCAACAACAAAAGAGGCTAGCACCTGCACATCACAAAATAGAAGACAAACATATCAACCGGGTGAAATCAACAAAATAAGAGCAAAAGAGAATATGTACCTGAACAAGAATAAGCGTAGTAGAGCCACCCTCTAGCATGCATCGAATGAGAAAAGGAAGCCATAGGTATGGCACCTCATCCATACTCTTTCTAAGTATGAATATGATAAAAATGTAAGAATATGAAAAATTTGGTTTTATAAGCTGAAGGTAGCCAGTTAACTTGGCCACCCTCAACCCAAAAGCAAAAAGTGAAGTTCTAGTCAATAGGCCACGTGGCAAGGTCACATCAAAGAAAATAAGTCGGAAAGGTGGTCGAGTTAAGTTGTATAGGAGTGGGTGATGATTACGAGAAAGGGCTACATGATAACTAATAGTGGGCCAATGGTCAAAAAGGAGAAATCATGTACCTTTCCAGCCAACACACCGCTCCAAGGAATCGACCATAAATGGAAAAATCCATAAATTCATGCATACATCATTCATTTCAAGATTTAGAGAACTGGGACCACCTGGAGGAGCCATCAAATAAGAAAACTAGTCTCTCCATCTATAGTGAATACCTACAGGAAACACAAAAAAAAACTACAGGAAACAATGGAAATTGTCAAAAACTCTACAAGGGGGTGCCTATGGCCCAACTATTCAAGAATTCTCCCCAACTAGGGTGTTACAGTGAAAGGTAGGTGGCCCATATCCTCTGTATTTTGACTTGATATCTAGAAAAGAGAAAAGGAAAAGAAAATTTCATTTTTTCCTAGTAATTACAGTGTCCATAGGGATAGATAGAATTGTGTGGGGATAAAGGAAGAATTGTAGTAATCACCCTCCTAAACTCTAAACCCTCAGTCACGTAGGAAAACTCTAAAGATAAATCCACCAAAATACATACATTCATATTGATAGAGAGAGAAAATGATAGGAGGTTTCAATAGAAGGGAGCCCACAAGGACATCTAGAATACATTTCCATCCCCCTGCGGTAGATATATTTAGAAGGCATTAATGGTTTGGATTCTTCGAGCTACTTAGAGGATGTGATGATAATGTATCTTATGAATTTGCAATGTCACTCACACCTTAGGCTAGAGTTATTGCCACTTCTGTGGTGAGAGGATTTTCAGTAACAATTACCCCTAAAAGAATTAGCAAAATCACTACACTTCTTATAGGTTTACAATGGATAAAAGAGGATAAAGCTAGCAACACTTATGCCAAGAAGAATTTTTTCTTGGGAGATGAGGATCCAATTGAGGAAAAAAATGGGATTAGAAGGGATAGAATTCCCTATTCTTGGGATGAAGTAGTCTATCACATTCTCAAGTATTTTTCTTGTGAGGGAAGGCTCAATCTAGTTTATGGTTACTAGTTTAGACTCCTCCATGTCTGAGATTTGGAGAATAATTGCCCCTTAATAGAAGACTTAGTGTGCCCTACTTCTTGTTTCAATCAATAATAGACATGAGCATCAAGGTACAGGAAGGAAAACATCAATAGTTGGCACATCATGGACTAATCAAGATCATACTAGAAGATGCCCTAAGCCAACTAAGAGTCCCTATTCTATGGTCCACATTTACGGACATGGACAGGGAGGCACCTGAAGAAGAAGAAGAGGAACCTAAAGAGGAGGAAGAAGAACTTGACGAAGAAGAAGAGGAACCTGAAGAGGAGGAATAAGAACCTAAAGAAGAAGAAGAAAACCTAAAGGAGAAGAGGAAGAACCAGAAGAAAAGGAGGAGGCAAAGATAAATAAAACAGAGGGAGAAAAGAAAAGTGGGGAAGAAGAATAGAAAGATGAGGAAAGACCTAAAACACATACCAAGGAAGGGGAGGAATCTCCAAGACTGTCTCTTGAACCTACAAAGAAGGAGGTAGTTGTTTCCTTGACTACCCTAAGAACACATGTAAAGTCAACAGGAAAAAGGCAGAGGCAAAATCCCCTATATTTCAAAATAAGGAAGATCACTAGGATAAAATAGGGGAGACCACAAACACCTACCAAGACTCCTATCATCATTGAAGGCTCACCAAAAGGACAAGAAAAACTAGTCTCCCCGTAAATGAAAGGTGAAGAGGGCACATCAAAACAAACTTCCCCAAAGTCGCAAATCACCTATGTTAGGAGGCATGTCACTAGGTCAACCTTAGAAGGGAAAATCAAAGAGCCTTTGACCCCCTTTTAGAAAGGGAAAATCCTCCTAGAGGAAACACAGATAGTCGTACAAGAAACTCTGTCAGCACTTTAGGAAACACAAAAAAAGTAGCAAGAAGGACATCAAGGACAAAGGAAAGGAAAGGAAGCAGCAACAAAAGTATAGGGGGAGACAAATGCTCCAAAGATAGTAAAGGGAGAATCCCAAGGGCTGCAAGAACCTAGCCCACAACCCAATCTGATCTCCTATTACAGATTCATTGAGGGAGGCAGAGTAATACCACAAAAATTTTCCATCCCTCTCTTCTTTGAGCTTGAGAAGGAGAGAGCAAGGACACATCGCTGGATGCAAATTTCTAAATCAAAGAATGTAGAGGATGTTGGCCATATGGAAGAGAAGTTACTAGATATGGGTAAAGAGTTGAGTGAGATAAGAGACAGGGAAAGAGTTATGAAATCTTAGCTAGAGGCTGAAAACACATGGCTGAGGAGGCAGGTATAGGAAAAAGAGAGTCAATTGGCCACTATGGAACACTTCTCTATGGAGGCACTCCAGTGCAAGATGCCAACAAAATCATATGCCTTGTACCTAAAGTATCAATGGTTGCAATTTCAGATAAAGACCCTAGCACAATGAGGGACTATTACTTTCCAAGACTATAGATAGCTCATTGAGCTCTGTGACCAAAGCACCCTGGAGGAGTGGGCCAATATATCTGAATTCTACTTACATAACTTGGCCTTAACATATTTGAATGTGTGGGACCCCAATCCAAAGCTGGGGGACTTACAACTAATGGCCTTGGCATCATGGATGAGTCATGAGGAGACGAGGGCTAAGGAAGTAAAGAGAGCATTGGAAAGATAAGAAAAATATCCTCTTTACATCAGAGCATAACATATCAATTCCATGGCTATCATTAGCACCCACAACCTCATCACCAATGATCCCCAACTTGCACCAAGATACCTAGCTACACAAGAGCAAGCAGTCACTCATTTTGAGGACACTTTGAGATTTCTAGGGGATGAAAGCCAGCAAGCATGCGAAAGGAGATGGGGCACCCTACCATATAGCCTAAGGATCAGGGAGTATTGTTCCCCTAAACAAATGAGGGATGCAATAGAGAGGACCCCACTGTATAAGAAGGAATTGCAGAGACTCAAAATCAACTAGATTGGCTTGAAACTCAGTGCACCATTTCTCTTGGGTATGTTAGAAGGAAGAAAGGAAGAAGAGGAAAGAAAGAAGTGGGAGGAAGTAGAGAAGCATGCAGGATTTTATCTAGAAGGGGAGAATACATCAACAAAAGCCTGGAATGTCTGAGAGGCCACAAGAGAAATGAAAGACATGGACATAGACTAAGTTTCCCAGTGGATGAGCAACACTTTTAGTAGGGGGGTGATGATGAGGCCCATCAATAGGTAAATTATAAGGACCTTAATGTCACTCTCCATCTTATTAAAATCAACTTTTCTCACATTTATTTACATATTTTATTATATTTTCCTTAGTGAGAAGGGTAAATATGAGATGTTATGTCATATGGCCTAATGTGCATTAATTGCGGGATTTGAAGAAATTTTGGCTAATTTAAATGCAAGAACTTGAAGTAGACAAGAAAGAGGGATTTTAGGAGATTGGATCTCCCTCCTTAGCTCCTCAATAATCAAATATTCCTCCACTAGATCTCATTAGCTCAGACTTACAAGTTGTCAAGCCCACCGAGGTCATTGGCAACCAAGCCAGTGATAGTTGAAGACAAGTTGATCTCAAAATTGGGAGCCAAGCCTCCCTAAGTTTAAGGAATCATATTTGTAGCTTTAGTTGTATAAATAGGAAGGAATAAGGCCTCATTAGGATTCAACTTTTTTTGTTGTAGCCAAGAGGCATTTTCGAGCTAAGACGTTGTGACTGATAACTCTTATGTATTTTTGATATTTTAATGAAAATGAAAAGAATTCCCTTGATCCAACACTAAGTTGACTCAAAGGGCTAAAGCTCTTGGGTTAGGGCCCAACCCTAGGAGCAGAGGTTCCTCTTTCTGTACATGTATGCTTATATTACATTCATAGTTAGCTGCTGAAGTGATTTTGGTTTTGTCTAATCTGCAAGTATTTGGATGATTACTTAGTTTGCTTCCATTTTTGGATAGATAGGTTAGTGGTACAATAGTGACAACAAACAGTTCAGAAAATATTGTGATAGTGGCCTTTGTCTCATCTCCCTTATGGTATCATGATTTGAGGGTTCCATTCAGACAACCAAAAAACATATTTATTGTTTGATTACTGCATAACATGGGCTTTCTTGTTGAATAGATCAATGTTTCTAAATTCCTTAGAAGTATCTGCAATTTTCATTTTGATCTCTTGAGTTTTCTATTGTTAAGAAGCACTTCCATTCATAAACTTAGCCATTAGCTATTAATAACTATGTTTTTCCTACATTCAACTCATCTTTTCCATGTATAAATGAAGTTGTGCATAAATGAAGAAAAAAGTGTATGTTGTTGCAGGAGCTTCTGATATGTAGGAAGACCTCATCTCACCAGCATCATCCAAGTCTTCTCCATTTACGCTGCCAAAGTCCACCAAAACCTAATCTGAATTCCTGTTTTGTAATCAAAGTGGACATTTTCCTTGAGCAAGTCCAACCATCTTGAAGCCTTGGACTGAGATTTGGGTAGTGTGCACCTCATATGTACCTTGTTTCTCCCTCAAAAACCTTTCCCACACTTCATTCTACCTTTCCTACCTCCCTATAAGCTTTTGGCCTGTTTCCTGTAGTAAAATAGGGCATCCTGTAGTAGAACTAGGACATCCTATAGTACTATAGGAAACCTTGTAGCAACCCATTTTAAGCCCTAATTGAGCAGAAATGGGCATTTGAGGTTAGGTTAGGCCTCCACTTGGCTTCCATACCCTCGACACCATTCCAGACATGTTTCCCCATACTTGTTTCCCCTTCTAAAGAATAAATAGGTTAAATTAGCATTTGCATTCATAAAATTGAAAATCAAAAAGGCTTTTTCTCCAATTTCTAGTTAGCACATGCATGCAACAGTCACAACAGTTCTTAGATGAAATTCCATGCTCATTTATTCCAAATAACTAGATGTTATATGCAAGGTTAAGTTAGGTCTCTTTTGCAAGCAATATGTGTGGATGCTTAGCTGGATGATTTCATGTCATTTTATAGCACCTTCCAATTCAACACTTTCATTTCCTAGAGTAGGCAACATTCCCTTTCTTCATTCATAGTAATTTTCCCCTTTCCATTTGGTAGTCAGCCTCCTTCTAGTCAATAGAAAAATGGTTTGAAAAAGTCTAGTAGTCTCTCGCCCCAGTTGAAAAGTGACAAGAGTAGACCATTGCATCTACTGTGTATACAACACTATCACCTCCAAGTTTGTATGAACCTCGAGTTGATGAAGTAGAGTTGGTAGCCCTAGGAGTTGCAGCATTCTTGCTGCAATATTGGTGCTCATCAAAGTCTATGAAAGGAACTTGAGAAAACTAAAGGTATAAACCTTAGATTTGCTAAAGGATCCGAGACCCTAGAAGAAATCATCAAAGTACAACGCTCTCCTCTAATAAAAACAGGCCTTGGATACAATGGAGAATCATCAAAGACTGTAAAATCTTTTGAAACAAGTACAAGAAACTATCTCAAAGCAGTAAAGGGAGGTAGTCAACAAAATTGTAGCTCTCAAGAAATGAAGGATCAAATGTCTTTAAGGTAAATCACCCTTACCACAATCAAAAGGGAAATCACACAAAAATGTACTATACTCACAAGAACTTGTACTTTAATGGCCAATACATCACTTGTCATTATTTTGGTCATAAGGCTGCTCAATGTGTCACTTATAAAACTATCATGACTAGAGAAGCAAGAAAGAAAAAGAATGAGATTGGATTAAAGAAATACTCTTACAATAATTTCTCACCTCTTCAATATGAAACAAAATTTAATGTGTGCAATAACTTTGGGCATAGAGAAACTAAATGCAGAAGCAGAATGGGACCAACTCTTTAGAATGAACAAAAGGAAACAACATCCAAGGTATGGAAAAATAAAACCATCGAATCTGAAAATTGTGGTTTAGATTTATATGCAGCAGATCAAGAAAATATGTGGTACATTAACAGTGGATGCTCAAAGCATATGATAGGTGATAAAGATAAGTTTATATACTTTAATGAAATAAAGAAAGAAAAGAACATAACCTTTGGAAATAACTCATCTGCTACTATCAAATGAAAAGGAAATGTTTCACTAAAAGATAAGGTTAAATATGGAAATGGTTTATTTGTTGGATTAGGACATAACCTATTGAGTGTTAGTCAAACATGCGACCAAGGGCATGAGGTTATTTTCATATCAAAGAATTGCATGGTATGAAATCTAGATACAGGTAAGATCATAATAAAAGGAACAAGAACTCCAAGTACTATCTATATCTTGGAAGGCGAACAAGAGAATTGTTACTTTAGAAAATTAGAAGAAAGCTGGCGTTGGCACAAAAGATTGGGACATATAAGCTTCACTCAATTACGCAAGTCAAGCCGAATGGGAGCAGTACGTGACTTTCCTAACATATCTCTACTAGTAAACAACATATGCAAGTTGTGTCAATTTTGTAAGAAAAACAGAGTTCAGTTTAATGCTAAAGAAGGCACTTTAGTTAAGCCACTTGAACTTATTCATACTGATTTGTGTGGTCCTACAAGAAAGAAGTCTCCTCGAGGTGAACCATACTTTATATTATTCATTGATGACTTTACTAGAATATGTTGGATTGGCTTATTGAAACATAAAGATGAAGCATTTGATAAATTAAAGGTCTTCAAAGCTCTAGTAGAAATTGAGTTAGACTTAAAAATCAATTGTCTTAGATCTGATAGATGAGGAGAGTTTATATCAGATGAGTTTTTTTACTTTTGTGAACAACATGGTATCAAGAGGAAGTTTTCTATAACTAAAACTCCTCAAAAACATGAAGTGGCAAAAAGAATGAATATAACAATCCAACAAATGGCATGTGCCATGCTTGATGAGTCCAAAACACCTCATACCTTCTAGGAAGAAGCAACACATACAACCATAACTATCCTCAACAAAGCTCATATTCGGGTAAATAGTGATAAAATGCCTTATGAATTGTGGTTTGGTAAGCCTCCAATCGTCAAAAATTTCAGAGTTTTTCGAAGAAAATGTTACATAAAGAATAATGATGATAAACTTGGAAAGTTTGAATCTAGAGATAATGAAGGAATTCTCCTTGGATACTCCTCTGGAAGCAAAGGATATAAATTATATAATAAAAGGCTTCAAAAGGTTTTTGAATGCATTGATGTTGTAATTGATGAAGCATCCATAGGTACCAAAAGGGAAGCACCAACATATGATGAACTTGTCCCTACAATAATCCAAAAGTATATAAGAGTGGGAATTAATGAAGCTCCAGAAGAAGGAATTGAAAGCACAGAAGAATCAGAAAATACTCGTTCAAGGTATGTTCAAAAAAATCATCTGGAATCTCAAATTCTAGGTGAAAAGGAAATTGGAGTACAAACTAGAAGAATTCTTGTTGGGACTTCCAGTTATCTAGCCTTACTATCCACTATTGAACCTCAAAATGTAAATCAAGTAGGAAAAGGTGAATGTTGGGTTCTGGAAATGAATGAAGAAATTGATCAAATAGAAAAGAACCATACATGGGAACTAATATCAAGACCTCATGATAAAAATGTTATTGGGACAAAATGGGTATTCAAAAACAAACTAAATGAAAATGGAGAGGTAATTAGAAACAAATCAAGACTCGTATGTAAAGGCTATGCTCAACAAGAAGGAATAGACATTGAAGAAACATTTTCACCTATGGCCAGACTTGAAGCCATAAGCATTTTCCTTGCATTTTCGAGCTTTTATAACTTCAAAGTATATCAAATGGATGTTAAATTTGCATTTCTAAATGGAGATCTAGAAGAAGAAGTTTATATTGAACAACCTGAAGGGTTCATTCTAGGATATGATAAAAATCTTGCCTGCAAACATGCGAAGGCTCTATATGGGCTAAAACAAGCCCCACGTGCATGGTATTATCATCTTGATAGGTATCTTCAATAGCAAGGCTTCACCAAGGGGTCTGTAGGTATCAATCTGTATATAAAGATGAATAAAGATAAACTTTTGATATTTTTTGTTTATGTTGATGACATCATATTTGGAAGAAATCAAAAATCTATGATTCAAGGATTTTATTCAACTATGCAGAAATAATTTGAAATGTCCTTACTTGATGAACTAACATACTTTCTTGGTCTTCAAGTTCAACAAAAAAAAATGGTATCTTTCTCTCACAAACCAACTACCTCAAGCAGATTTTGAAGAAATATGGAATGGAAGACTACAAGCTTGTATGAACGCCTACGGTAACAGGATGCAATATTAGTTCACGTGATGATTCTCCCTCCGTAAATCAACCAAAATATAGGTCTATTATCGGGAGCTTACTCTACCTTAGAAGCACCAGACCAGATATTATGCATGTAGTTGGGATTGTTGGATGATTTCAAGAAAATCCTAAAGAAACTCATCTCCATGTAGTCAAGATAATATTCAAGTATTTACAAGGAACTCAATATTTTTCTTTATGGTATCCCAAAGATACTGATTTTTCACTTCATGCTTACACATATGCAGATTGGGTAGGGAATATTGGTGATCAAAAGAGTACTAGTGGAGGAGAATTTTATTTGGGACCTTGCTTGGTATCATGGTTTAGCAAAAAAAAAAACTCCATTTCTTTATCTACTGCTGAGGCAAAATATGTTGTTGTTTCATATTGTTGTACTCAACTTCTATGGATGATGGAAACATTGGAAGACATTTAAATCACTTGTCCTCAACCTATACCTATTATGTGTGATAATACTAGTTCCATAATTATTTCTGAAAACCCTATCCTTCACTCAAAAACCAAGCATATTCCAATCAAATATCACTTTTTGAGAGAACAAGTGCTTAAACAGGAGGTAAAAATAGAATACGTTCCTTCAAAAGAACAAGTTGCAGACATATTTACAAAGCCACTTCCATGTGATCCCTTTGAATATCTCAGACATAAACTAGGAGTGGTCTCTGCCTCATTAATTTATTAATAATTCTTACAGATCTTTCATGTTCAGGGGAAGCTGAGACTGAAAATTATTGCAACTTACATTCTGTACACAGACCCCATGAAGGACAGTTGTGTATTTAAACGAGTTTGGTTCTTCATAGTAGTGTATGTTTCTCTATGAATAAGAAACTATGGGACGAACTCAAGGAGAGGTTCTAGTATATTTTATTAAGTGGTTCTTTGGCCCTCTACTTATGACATTGATTGGTTACAATTTATTGTTGCTCAAATGAAACTTAGAAGTGATATTGGCTTATGATGGTTTCTAAATGACATTGCAGCGTTAATAGATTTAATGATTGATGAATTTGCTTTGATTACTTTACTGGTGAATATGATCAGTACTGATAGTGAACAGATGACACAAGTTGAGGGGGAGCATTTGCTATATTTTTAATAGTGCATATTGTTGGCATTTGATTTCTTGAGCATTACTTGTTGCATAATGATGCTCATATTTCTATTGATAAATGATCATTCTTATATGGTGAATGATGGTTACTGATGACTATAATGGCCTTGCTACCTCACTTTTGAGGTCTATGGTTTTGGTCATAAATGTCATACTTGTCTCTTAATGTAAAAGGTCATATAAAGACCCATGATGTAAAATTGTTATATTCAGTCATGATTGGACTATTAGAGTCAAGTAAATTATGTATTGAATCTCATTATTTTGGGAACTTAATGTAATGTTGAGTCCAATACGTAACCCCACTATGTTTGGTGATTGATGTAATCATGAATCCTTGGTGGTAGGAAAGGTCATATTTGGTTGATTCATAACATCATTTACTTATTTGTATATCTTCTATAAGTTTCAGCATATGCTCAGGGGGAGCATGGTCAGTTCTCATATTCAGCAACATTCGATCTATGATGCTCATCTCTAAAAATAAGTCTTCATTCAGCATTGGTCGACCCTTTCCCTTGATGTCAAACAGGGAGAGAAGCTTGGTGTTTGGAGAATGCTTGGTGACATGGAAAAGAATCTTGGAATGTCTACAAATGTGCTTACATGTATTTATAGGTGGTGGTAACCAAACACCACAACATAGAAAATTTTAGGGGCGAATGTTCGCCCTTTGGCGAAATTAAGGGGTTTTAAATTTTTAGTGGGCAAATATTTTGTATCATAGCACATTTTTACAAATCACCTCAAATAGCCCACCTTATTTTAAGGGAGAGGGTAAAAAAGGTAAATTTAGCCCTTGAAACTAGGAGTTACAACCTTCCATTCGCCCATTTTCAAGAATAGGTTTTACTTAAGTGAATCCTATGGGCTAAATACCATATTTATAAAAGAGGTATGGTAAATTAATAAAAATATAAATAAATGAGAGGTATGGTAAATAAATAAAACATTTTTTATATTTACTCCATAAGTCACCTTATACACATGCAAGGGTGTAAACAAATAAAAATATAAGTAAAGTGGAGGTATGGTAAATAAATAAAACGCCTTTTTACACTTACTCAAAAGGTATGGTAAATAAATAAAAATATAAATAAACTAGGCGTATGGTAAATAAATAAAACCTCTTTTTATATTCAGTCCATAACCCTCGTTCTATTTATGAAGGCTCAAGAAAGAGGTTTTATTTAAGTGAATCCTATGGGCCAAATAGCATATTTGTAAAAGAGGTATGGTAAATTAATAAAAATATAAATAAACGAGAGGTATGGTAAACAAATAAAACATTTTTTTATATTTACTCCATAAGTCACCTTATATTTACGAACACTCAAAAAATGCGTTATATTTAGGTGAAACCTATGGGCAAAATACTATGGGACAAATACCATGACCTAGATTGTTATTAATACCATGCACAAAAACATTATTAACCCTAATATTAGTATTAATAAAAATAAAAATGGCACATGGTATTGACCCATGGTATTCACCAAAATGGCACATGGTATTGACCTATGGTATTCACCTGGAATGTAGCCTATTTAAATGGGGGAATTAAACCAGCATAGATCCATCTTTACTCTGGATCTGCTAACCCCCGAGAGGTATCAAATATCCTGATATGCAAACTAGCATAGAGTGAAAAAATATTTGATCCCTCTCGGGGCTTGGTGGATCAAGAGTAAAAATGAATGTTGTAATTTAATGTATGTTAAACATTTTAGCTTGGTTAAAATAAAAAATAAAATAAAATTCAACTATTAATTTTATTAATTTTTATAAATTACTAATAGTAATTTTTAAGCTCCAAGTTTATGATAACCCATGGTATTGACCCATGGTAATACCATGGTATTCATGTGAGCATAGACTATTTAAAGGGGAAATTCTATCATCTTAGATCCATCTTAATTCTGGGTCTACCAAGTGCTCAGAGGGATAAATAGATTTCATCCCCCTAAGAGTGGTATATGTGGAGTTAAGATGGATATAGGTTGGTTTTTATGATAATGAAGATATTAAATAGACTTACCAAATTATATTGTAAAAACATCTTAAGGTGAATGGTTAAAGCATAGACATTGGACAAGTATATTTGTATACTTCTGTTTTAAACGGAAACAAATCCAAGGGTAAAAGGAATGGATTGATTGCACTAGTCATCCTTCTATAACTTTCAAACATATGCTGGAGTAAACAAATTGTAATTTGGGTAATTTTTCTAACTACAAATAGGAACATACTTGTGTATTGGCAGGGTGGTTACGAGGTCCCTAGAAGTGATGAATTTGAATTTTTCTTGGTTTTATATATAGTATTAAGTTTTTTCTCATGCTTTCTGTGAATGACATGGGTGAATTTTATCCTACACCCACTAGGTTATCGATATGTAATTTCAGTAATTTTGATTTCAAAAGATATTTTAAAGAAATGCAATGATTTCATCTTCAGTTGTGAATTGGACTATTACTAATTGTCATTTCCTTCGAAAGTTACCTGATGACTTGGGGAACCTCAGCTCTTTAAGAATGTTAAGGAAGGAAAGAAAGTACATTATGCTAAGTTCTCTTATGCTTTTCAATTTTTTCTTGGATATCTACAACGTTTCAGGTAGGAAAGTACATTCTGTTAATGAAAATTTATCTTGATAGAAAGGCCCAATTTCAAATTCTAATGCTTTCAAAAAACATTGTATAACTATAATGTTTCTAAAAGGAAAGCATATTTTTTCAATTTAAGTATCATGATCCCATATTCCAACTTATTTTTCAGTAACCCATTAGGCTTTGTAGCTTTGAATAAATCCATGTCTTTTGATAAGATCCTCTTCCAAATTAGAACGCAGTTTCCTTTTGGCAATAACCACATACAATGTCTTGATTTTGTTATTGAGAAAGTAGTGGTTGTGAAACAAGCTTGTTCCATACAAGGACTTGATTCATTGATTATGTATCAATTATGGTTCTTGATGTAACAATGTCTTGATTTTGTTTCTTGAAAATAGAGATTACGCTTTACTATTTCACAGAATTTCTTACAATCTTTCCATAAGTATTGATTTGTAATCTCAGTCACTGAGGGATGACAGTAATGACAAAGGTAATATTCCATGGTTTGAAGTTACCCTCTTGCTAAATATTTAAATATATCACCACAATTTAACTGTTAGTTAAAGGAATTGTATTTGATTTGTAAACAATTCATTGCTTGATTTATAGATTTTGATTTTTTCCCTTTTTTATTTTTTTCTGAGATTTGGTATGAGATATCTTCCAATATTTGGGTTCCCTAGTTTCCCCACCATAGCTATGAGGTTCAGATGCTATCATTAAATATTCTCAGACCGTTACAACTTTTCTAGTAAATGTACTTTGAAACATTGTTGTTGCTTTTCCATGGTGTTAATGCAAATAAGCACTACAACTAGTGCCATTATTTAGATTAAGTGCCAAAATCTAGGTGGTCTTGTAATGATGGAGTGATTGTTTTCTAGCTACTAAGGCCATATGCATTTTTATCTCTTATGTTGTCCTGAGATATTCAAATTCAGAATAAGAATTGAGGTCTCGTTTCCACTGTAGATTGCAGTCAGTTTCTTGAACATAATATATAGTAGATTATATTTTACTAATCAACTGTGGATGTGATCCCTTGCAGGAAAGGAAATTCAAAGTGACTTTGATTTCACATTGATTTGTCAAAACATCCACACAAGAAAGGAGATTCAAAGTGACACTAATTTCACACTGATTTGTCAAAATGGAGGCAAGAGAAAAGGAAACTTTGTATTCAACAATGCTCTTAATTTCATATGTACATGCACAGACATATTAGTAGAAAATATTTAAGGGTTGTGTTGAAGCCCCGAAAATCGGGTCTACAACAAGGGGGATACCCGCCCGGTCTGGACCTTGGTTGGCAGCTCCTTTTTCGTTTGGTATAGCGGGTCCGACTGGGGATATGCGACCAGTTTCGCAATTTCAGTGTGTGTGTGGGAAAGATTGATATTTCTATTTCTAACAATTTCTAAATGGAATACTTCTACTCTAACTCTAATCTAATAATAAAGAAATTATATTCTAATAGCAGGAATATGTAAATCTACACTAACCCGGGGTGTGACCTTTCCTCTATGCGATCTAAAATGATTTCAAACAACAACTGGTAATAAAGATCATTCAGCTGCCATGAGAAAAGAATTCAATAAAGATGAACCACTTCGTATAAAAAGTTAGACGAAACAGTTGTGAAAAACATATCGCATAATGAGCTACTCATACACTAAGCATAAATAAATAGCTATCACCGTACAAAAGTGCCAAATGGTAACTCAAGCATTCATACATTAATATATAAATAACTGAACTGGAAATCACTCTAACACAAGGCAGAAATAGTTAAGAGATAGAAATACCATTTATAACTAGTCCTACTCATGAGCTTCAAGCGATAACGATTTATTTCTCCTTGATAAAATATCCACTAAGAGTACAAAAGTGCAACATCAGTAGAAGATATCAAATGCAAACATTAATAAAACTTATTCCATTCATTCATCAAAACCTCCTCAGAGGGTACAAAAGTGCATGTTCTGGGGATAAGTTTTTGATAAATTTCAGGACCCTTCTCTAAATGCATGAGAAGGGTTTAAATACTACTAAATAATTCTCAAAATAAATTATTACAAAAATATAGGATGCAGTTTAAATGACCATCCTCTTTTCAGGAAAATAAAACAAAATTAAAACTAAAATTGAATCTAAAATTAAACTACTTCTGTATTTGGTCCTTGAAATCGCACGCATGCAGCATTTGTTTGAGCAGAGTCGGTTGGTTGACTTCCACTTTTAGCTGAGCTGAGAAAACAGAATCGATAAGAGCTGGCACCATCTTTTCGGTTGAATTGATGATACACTTAACAGTCATCCACTGGCTATGTGGCTTTACCAAGTATGCCCAGTAATAATCCCAATTCAACTTGGTTAACCCTTGGATTGCTTTTGTCTTTTCTTGAGCTCTCTGTTTCCAATCTGCTTGTAGCGTTACTTTGCATTAGGTAAATATCCTGGAGTGGTATCTGCGATCAAATTTTCCCTGTGCAAATTTTCATTTACAAAATCAATAATACTTCTTACTGCTGTGGCTACTCCTTCTGCTGCTTACTCTACCTCCCTGATTTGCTCGTCCCATTTGTTAAAGAGCATTTCTTTGTGGTTTTCATTGATCCTTGGTGCACCTGCTCTTTTCCCCTCGTCTTTTTCTTGCCAAGCCAAATATTAAGTCACTCGTTTATCAATTAGATCATAGTCACTTCGTAAATCTACCACTTGATTAGTGGTTTTATCACTTATTTCACAATAATAGTTCCACTGCGATATCTTTTGGCCCAATGCTTCTTGCTGTTGTAGTAATTGTTCATTCAAGGAAATAGACTCTGTGATAAATTTTGTAAGTTTAGGATTGTCCTTGTGCATCTCCTGTAGATCCTATAACTGCTTTCCTTTCTCATCCAAACTTTTCTGATATCCTATCTGCATTTGCTGGAAGTCCTGCTGCAACCTCTCAAGTTGTTTTTGTGCTTCGTTGTTGGCGTTAGCTTGCTGTAACTGTTGTTGCAATACTTGTATTTTGTCTTCCCTTTCTTTTAGCAATTGTTGTACCTCAGATGCTTTATCAATAGTCGCAGAGGTGTATGCTCCTACGATCTGAGATAGTTTGGTGAGATTCTCATTAGGATTGCTAGTGGGATCTTGCCACATGACATCTAATTGTTCTGCGTCTTGGGGAGCACGTTTTCCAATTTCCTTTTCTTCCTCTGTCTTCTTACTACTACTTTGTGATGTGGGCTATAAAATACATCAAGGGGAGGAATTTCTTCTATTTTGAGCATAAGCTCAGAGGATGGGGCAATAGGAATATGCTCCATATCTGAGACATCGCTGACTGTTCTTATGACTATTTCTTTTATTACCTGTGCGTCGCTCACAGGTGATTTTATGGTTTTCCCTTCAATATTGATCAGGTCATTGAAGGTTTCGCATTCTTTGTCTAGTTCGGTTGTGACTGGCAGTCGCTGAATGACAAGAGGGGGAGGATCTCTTTGCGGAGAGGCAAAAGCCTGTTGCTATAGAAATTTTGTTGACTAGGCAGTATCCTTTACTGACCCTTCGCTCTTATCCTGTTCACTTTTGGATCTTTTAGAATGTTCAGACATTTCTTTTTCAGACTTGGATTTAGATCCGTTAGTGCTTGAACTCCCACTAAGACTAACACTTGGAGTTGGTTCTCTTGCGGGTTTTATGCGTAGTTTCTCTAAAGGAATACTGGCTAACCTTCTTTCCCTGTATATTTTGAACTTTTGAAATTCTTCTGGAGAGAATTGCAATTAGGTTGCATGCAAAATTTATTCAAGTGTGATTTTCTACTGGAATATATCATCGAATAAATCCTTTTCTCCAGAGAACACCTTTATCTTGACTGCAGTGGTGAAAGTCTGGGCAACCTCATTAGAGTCAAATGGTCTTCTTGAAAATTTGAATAACTGTAGACATGTTATATTATTTACTTCTGTGAATGCGTGGCCTACATCAAAAAGCAAAAAGGCCCCACAGGCTACAGGAAACTGTGGCCATATAGCCTTCTTTTTGTCCTTTAAATCTTTAGTTAGACCACCTTCCCCACAGGTTTGATAGGCAATCTCTCGAGCTAACAGTTTATCAGGGATATACAAAGGTAGGACATGAGGGGGAGCAGAACTTCCAAATACCTTGACATAAGTAAACAATTCCTCCCCAAACCATCTTGCGATAGGGAGGATGTCTACCTCTACTTCAGGAGAGCATCTCGGAGCATCTTTATCATATAACATTATGTACAAGGGCAGCATAATTCCATGACAAATCTGGTAGAAGTATGGAGTGAACTGAGAGTCCCACAACTCTTTATGATAGACATGAATGGGTAGGGGGTCTTGAGTTGTCCACTTCCAACCCATAACAGGAAATTTAGAAACATAACATATCGCATCCATTACATAGGCAGATAGGTAAAAAGGAGGATAAATTCTCTGAGCCGTAGCTCTTTTGGACCGGTAACTGACTATGGCCGTGACTAGGTTATCAGACAAGATTTTGGCCCAATCTACAATAGTGGCATTTGTGGCGGCATCTAATAATGGCAGCAATTCTAATGAAAATTTGTTGATATCTGGCATTCCAAACAATCTACAGAGCATGGCAGCAGCAAAGCAATATGGGGAGGTAAGAGAACCAGTACTATACATACCATGTTTATCTTTCTTCAGCGGTTTGTCCCTCCTAGACCAGTCTTTGGTGGTTTCTACCAGGTCTTGATTTTCCTTTACAAATTTCTCCATAAATTGCTTGTTATAAGTTGCTTGTGGCTCTGGTAGATGATACATGAGCTTTAAATCCTGTGCAGCGAATGAACCGATGAGTCCTTGACCCTGAATTTTGAACTGTCTATTTCAAATTTCTGCGCTATCCAGTATCCACTTGACCATGTCTGTGTATGGGAGGATTTTTGGCCTTGCTGCTATCCGGTGCAAGAATGAGCAAGCCAGCTCTGTGAGGGATGCTTCAGAAGAACCATTTGAGCCCGCGATAGCTACTACTTACATTACTTTGGGATTCTCCTCTTCGAGCAGATTATACATGCCTTCCCACGTAGCAATTCCCGCATCTCTGTTACAAGCCGTGTCTGTATATAAGGGCGCCATTTCCTTTTCTTCAGTGCTCGGGGCTTTGCTTTTCTTTCCCATTTTATCCTACGTATTGCTTTGTATTGGCCTCTGTTTCCCGTTCCTGCAATTCACAAATGAAGCGAACATGAATGACAAGGAAGGGTGATGGGAAAGTTTTAAATGCCGCAGACATACCAAGTATACCACCTTACGTGAAATGATTCTTTGAAAAGCACGCACCCATATTCCATTAATAACTGATAACTAACTCATTTATTAGCATTAAAGCGCATAACGAGGTGTCAGCTAATGGAAATTACTTTTCTTGAATAGCGTGCCCGAAAGATCTGCGATGGAGAAATTTTGTGATTTGCTTCGCAACATCGCAACATCGCAATATCGCAAATCGCAGAGTTGGCGACTCATGACATCGCATTATCGTATCATCGCGAAATCGCAACATCACAACATCAGTGAAGTCGCAACATCGCAAAATGTTATGCATGACAATATTTGTTAACCTATTTTCTGCGAAATGCGATCTGGCGATCGGCATCATCGCATATCGGCAAATTGAAGTGTTTCAATGTGAGTTATGCTGAATGCGATGCGATATCTATTTATTATCGCATATCACGATCTCACAAATGTTGAAATTGTGCTTGTAAGGTGGCATCCTGCTATCTTATGCGATGCGATATTTCCTAAGGAAAGATTTTAATTTTACCATATCATAAAACTTAGCTTTTTTAGATTTTCTAAGGGAAGTTTCCTAAGCTTATGATGGTAAGTTTATTCAAAAAGGAATTTTAAACCCTACTTTGATTTCTTAGATTTTTAACAAAGGGTCCCCACATATTTAGTATTAGGAATAACACTAAATAAGAAGGGGGGTTGTTGCTGGCCACAACAATTGGCGATTCACTTGGAAGAACCAGTTATCTCTGCTGTTTTTTGAATTTTCAAAACTTCCAAAATAGAAAATTTTCCAGAAAATTAAACTTTATTATAGAAAGATAAAGTACATAATATTCTAACCTGTCAATGGCATTTTGTTTCAACTATTTTGAACTTTGATTATTTACTGCCTCAAGCTAGTCGTTGTATTTACATCAGTCATTACTTGGTTTGTAGAGATAAAACAAAGTCTTCTCTGTAAACCAGTTTTAAATATGCTTATTTGTCGTAGGTAGAGCCTCTGCTGCCAGCAGGCATTTATAGTTTCAACAGGGTTACCTGTTACCCAGCAATGATCCTTTATCCTACTTAAAGAAACCTACAATTCTCAAAGAAGAATCCATATCCACACTTTCTACTTTCATTTTCTTTTTTATTCTTAAAGAGCAATGTCTTGGTTTGGTAGCCAATTTATGACACTCTCATTCATTGATTTATAACTTTGCTGAACAAGCTGGCTCGTGTTGAGACCTCTTGTCTTTAGATTGCAACAATCTTAAGTCTTTGCCCTGTTGTGGTATGCAGTATTGGCAAAGTCAGCAAGTTATAATGTCTGTGATTATGATAAGCCGGCTCGTGATGAGACCTCTTACTCTTTAAGATAAAGTGTATCCTTGGATAGTTCCTCTGAAAGTTGCAATTTCCTTAGTAGGGAGGAAGTCATTGTTTCCTTAAGATAGCTCTGGACGACAATAGTAGAGTTTTTGGAAATAGCTATTCTACAGAGAATCTTTATTTTGTTAATGATACCTTTCATTGCACTGATATAAAACAATTTCTCACTAAAGGTTGTGTTCATCAAATTTTATGAAGTTGAAACTAGTATCATATCTAGGCTAGAGTTTTTAACTGTATCTTTCAATAATAAAGATCAATTTTCCAAAAGATTTGCTATTTATACAAGCGAAAGATCAAAATCCAAAAGAGAATTTGTGTCTTTCTCGTGAATCTCAAAATTAACCATTCACAACCGGTTTTATTATGAAAAGAAAAACCACTATTCTACAAAAATAGAAGACTGATCTTCTATGGAAAATATTTCTTGAGAATTTGACCATTAACAGGTAGAGAATCTCTTTTCCTTGCTAAATCTTGTAACATGAAGGTCGATGGACCTATGATTTCTACAATTTGAAAAGGACCAAGCCACATTCTTTGAAATTTTGTATGTTTTCCCTTTTCTTCATGAGCCTTGTCCCATTTTAAAACTAAATCTCCTATCTGAAAATCTTTTCTGGATACCATATTGGAATCAAAAGAGGCTTTCACCAATGCTTGATGATGAGCATGATTTATCTTAGCCCGTTCTCGTTGTTCTTCTAATTCAATTAATTCCAGCTACCTAAGTTGTAAAGAAGAAGTTGGTACTTCATCAATGTACTAAACTGAGGCTAAAGAAGGAATTGCCAGATGTGTTGGAAGAACTACTTCTTTCCCATAAACTAAATTAAATGGAGAAGTGCCGATAGAGGCTTTCTGTGTTATTCGGTCTGCCCATAAAGAATATATTAAAGACTTATGCCAGTTCTTATGATTTTGGCCAATGGTTCTTTTGATGATTCTAATTAAGTTCTTATTTGTGGACTCAGCGAAACCATTGCCCTGCGGATAGTAATTGGCAGAATATTTAAGTTTGAAACCTCTTTTGAGTGCAAACTCAGTCATTGCATTTCTAGAAAAGTATGATGCATTATCAAACATTAAAGCGGAAGGCAATCCAAACCTGGTGATTATGAACTAATCTATAAATTCAATGATATTTTCAGCATTAGCCGTCTTGAGTGGAACTGCTTCTACCCATTTGGTAAAGTAATCTATCGCCGTAAGGATGTATCTATGGTGTTTAGAAGAGTGAGGAACGATCTCACTTATTATGTCCAATCCCCACTGATCAAAAGGTTGTTCAATAGTAATTGGTTGTAGTGGCAAGGATGGTTTCTTTTGTCTTCCAGCAGCAGTTTGGAAGACTTGACATTTCCTTACGTAGTTATGTGCATCTTTGAATAACGTGGGCCAGTAATAGCCTGCACGTAATATTTTGTGAGCAGTTGCATCTCTAGCGTAGTGTCCACCTGCTGGCCCGTCGTGGAGTTCCTGCAAGACTTTTTCAGCTTCAGCTTTCTCAAGACATCTAAGTATAACAGAATCGTAATTTATTCTGAAAAGAACGTCATTTACAAGTTGATATTGTTTGGCTTTTATCCTTAGGGCTCTTTTCTTGGTGTGATCAAGATTTGGAGGAGCATATCCATTCTTTAAATAATAAATAATATCAGCATATAATGACTCAGCATCGTTTAGGCTTACCTCATACACTTGTACCTCTTCAGATGGATTTTCGGGCATTAGCGATGCTCCTGCCAGCAGTTTGCAAAAGCCTTGACCTTTTACAATGTTTGCTGGTTTGATTTCTACGTCGTATTCTTGTAAGGCAGTAACCCAATTGGCCCTTTTCTCACCCACATCCTTCTGTACTAGAAGATTTCTTACCGCTGGGAATGGTAGTATGATCTTGGTATGTGTTTTGAGTAAGAAAGGTTTGAAGTATTTTATTGCTTTAAAAACAGCATAAGCTTGTTTTTCCACATCTGAATAATTCAATTCAGTACCTTGTAAATTGGAACTGAAAAAAGCAATTGGGGCTTCCGCCTTTTCTTGGTTTGCTTGAGTGAGTATCACAGCATATGATTTGTCTGAGACAAAAGTGTACAAAATAAAAGGATCAGAAAAATTTGGAGTTGATAACGATGGAGCATTGATAATGGCTTGTTTGATCAGATTGAAAGCCTCATGTTCATCTTGACCCCATTTAAAGTTTGCATTATTTTTAATCATGGCTTGTAAAGGAGACACAATTCTTGAAAAGTCTGGAATGAATCTCTTTACAATGTTGATATGGCCAAGGAAAGATTGCATGGCTTTTTTGTTGTGAGGTAGGGGGACTGCGGAAATTTCCTTGATTCTGTCAGGGTCTATGTGGATTCTGGATTTTGACACTAGGAATCCTAGAAGCTTTCCTTCACTCAATGCGAAAAAATATTTTTTCGGGTTAAGCGAAATCCCATACCTTAAACAACGTTGGAAGATTTGTTTTAAATCCCTGAGATGGTTGTTTCGTTTCTTGAAATAAACAGTTATATCATCCAAATAGATTACCATTGATTTGTTAACTAACCCTTTGAATGCAATGTCCATGGCTCTCTGAAATGTGGCACCCGCGTTAATCAAACCAAATGGCATCTTTTGATATGTGTATGTGCCCCATTTAGTTCTGAATGTAGTTTTCAATTGATCATCGGGATGTACCAGCACTTGGTTGTATCCTAAGAATCCATCCAAGAATGACATTAGTTCTGAGCCTGCAACTGCCTGCAGTATTTGTTCCATGGGAGGTAAAGGAAAATTATCCTTTTGACAGGCCTTGTTAAGGTTCCGAAAGTCAATGCAGATTCTGATATCTCCGTTTTTCTTTCTAATAGGCACCATATTCGAGACCCATTTAGAATGTCTAACGGGAAAGATTATTTTGGCTTTCAATAACTTGTTGAATTCAGTTTTGATCTAATTTTCTAAATTTGGATGGTTCTTTCTCAACTTCTGTTGGACAGGTCTTTCATTATCGATCATTGGGATAGTATGCTGGATGATGGAGGTGTCATACGTTTTGAGTTCATCATAATTCCAGGAAAAGACACTTTTGTATTGTTTCAAGAGACAGATATAGGCTAATTTCTCTTCAGGGGCTAGGCCGAGGCCTAAGTTGATGTTCTGTGGTTTAGCATCAGTTCCTAGATTTACTAGTTCATAATTCAAAGTTGAACTTTGGAGTTTTGAATTGGTAGATCTTTTGAATCGATCTTTCAAATCATAAAGGTCCTCTAATTTGACTACTGATTTAGGTATAGCATTGTTAGTACTATCCTGTTGCAATTGTTGGTCATGTTGGTCTTCGTTAATTATTTGATTGGTGTAGGATCCTTCAGATGTGAGAAAACTCACGATATCAGGATCGTCATTGAAAATCCTCCAATTGGTGATGTTATCAGGGATAGATGGTATAAAAATTTAACTCAATTGAAAATCGGTCAGGGCTAAAATCTTCTGAAGGAATGAGCTTGGAAGCTACATTGGCTAAGAGGTCTGCGCTAGCATTTTGGAGTCTGGGAATTGACGAAATATTAAATGCTATAAAATGTTTAGTCAGATCTTGAAATAAAGATTGATAATGCTTTAAATGACCTGATAAATAGTGTATAGTATTACGTACTTGTCTGATTACAATTTTAGAATCTCCGAAAACTTGCAAGTATTTGACGTCTAATCCGATTGCCTTGTAGAACCCTTGGACTAGAGCTTCATATTCTGCGGTATTGTTGGTGCATTCGAATTCGATTCTACAAGTTAGCATGGTCTTATCTCCCTCTGGGCTTACTAATACGCATCCTGCTCCTACTCCTTCGTTAGACTTAGAACCATCAAAAAATAATTTCCAAAACAAAGATTTATTTACAGGACTATCTATAAAATTAATGCATTTAGAATTATCTGTTTGAGAAAATTTTTATACTTGAGATAAAACAGAATGTTCTAAGTAAGGTGAAGAATGAGCATTAAAATTTCCCAGGAAAGAATCTACTGAATAGTTGCCAATGATGTTAGAATTATATGCTACTGGTTCATTTTCTCCCTCGAGTTCTATTACTATGCATTTTTGATGTCGTTCACGTTCAAATTTTATTTGGTTTGGTTTACCATTATAAGGCAGCCACATATGTGACCAGTCAGTTGCAAAGTATCCATGAAGTTTTTCTGACCAATCTCTGCTAAGAATTAAGCCATAAAATTCAGGAATATCAGCAACTAAAATGTCGATAACTTGACATACCTTTGGATTGGATGACAGCCTTATGGTAACATAATTTAACTCACCAATCACTTCGACTTGCGATCGATCTAGCTGAACTATGCACACAACGGATTTCTGTGGTTGAACATTCAATTTTTCACAAATTGATCTTGGTAAAATATTCGATGAAGCTCCAGAATCCACTAAACAATTATGCACATTTTTATTGAAAATTTCATAGGTAAGGAGAAATGGGGGAGTATACGATCTCGATCTTCCTCCAATTAATGTGATATCATTTGGAACAACTTTATTCATCGTACTAGTTGGAGGTCTTCCCATATCATGAGAAGCTTGAGAGATAACAGTAGCTAGTAAAGGTGCAACTGGTACAGCATGCAATTCTTTCAGAAGTACTTTCTTCTGGTGCTTTAACTTGCTCAGTTCAAATAGAGTAATATTGGCCCTAGTCTTTTTCATGTCTTCTATGATATTATACTCCATTTCATTCGAAACGATTAGCATTTTAGATGGAGTAGATGTGTCTGTTTGGACTGGGCTGGTTGAGTCGCTTTAGGTGATGTTTTCTTGGCTGCGACTTTATCCTTAGTCATTGAGCTTGTGCTCTTTGGCTTAGGTGTAGGTTGAGGAGGATCAAGCTGGTTTCTGCTATGAGTACTAACCGGGAATGCCTCCTGATCCTCTTCATTTGGGAGGATGAAATCCCACATACCTTGTAATTCTACAACTTCTTCTTCATCGGTATGTTCTTCAGTAACATTTTCCTCTTCTTCTTCTTCTGATTCAGCATTTGAAATAGTGTTAGGGGGTTTGGAATCGGTTGAAGGATTTCTTTTAAAAGGCCTGTATGGATTTTTAGAAGACGTTTCTGCTACCTGCTTCTTGATGTCAACCATTTCGTTAGACATGGTCTTCAAAACTTTTTGTAATCCTTCTAAATCAAATGGATCTTTTGGTTGTTTTTTCTTGGGATCTTCTTTGAATGAGACCTTCTTAGATTTTCATTCTTCCGTCACGTTTTTCTTTTCTATGGCCGTAATACGTTTCTCTACTGATATTGCTTCCTTCATGTTTTCAACTAAGGTTGGTTTGTTAGCCCTATCAACAAATATTTCTAATTTTGATGGTAAAGTAGTAATGTACCATTCACTTCGCACTTCTTCACTAGGTTGAGAAGTAGTAGGAATTTTGTTTAAAATTTTATAGAAATGTAAATTGAAATCTTTGATAGGTTCTCTTGACTCGACCCTAAGGTTAGACAAGTCATTGATCAGTGTCGTTGTGGACCTGTCATCAACAAACTTGGTCAAGAATTGTTCTTGGAAGATATCCCAACTAGTAATAGATCCAGATGGTAATGAGAAATACCATGATCCGGTTGTTCCTTGCAAAGTATAAGGGAAAAGTCGAACAACAACATCTTCATTGGTAACTCCATTGAGATTTATGGATAGCATAAAGTTATTTATATGTTCTTCTGCTAGCATGCCTACCTCAGGATTAAACTTAGGCAGCCATTTTTTAAGATGGGCCGGTATCTGACTCAAGGGTGCAGGCATTAGGACTGCCCCTCGGTTATTCCATGGAGATTGGGCCATTGCTGAACTACTAACAGAGGAAAGTGTAGAAGATGATCCTTGTGGTTGAGAAGATGAAGATATTATGATTCCAGATGGTTGAGAAGGAGTTGAGGAAGTTGCAATAGGCTGATGGACGATGATCTGAAGCAGAGGAGTGGATGGTTGACTTCGCGGTGAAGAGGTTGAGATGGATGATGATGATGAAAGAGTCTCACTATCAGATTCTTTAGGAGACTTCCTTGCTCTCTTCCTAGTAGGTAGAGGTAATTCGGTTGGCTGAACACCAAACATTTCGCTCTTTAACCTAGTAAGAGGATGAGCAGGATTATATTGCGAAGTCACGCTGCCTTGAGATTTATCAGATTTTTGAGGAGATATTGAAAATCGCTGAAGTTTGTGACTCAAAGATTCAACTTTAGGAGGTTCAATAGTAGATTGTTCTGAAATGTCAGGGTTTGTAGCAGCGGTTGTTGATCCAGCGACTTCTAACTGTGGATTTAAGGTTCCTGAATGCAATGGAGAAGTCAGAGGAGATGGTGAGGGCGATTTACTCTTAGAATGGTATTTAGATTTGGATTTGCTTGCCATTCACAGTTCGGTGGCCCTCCTTCTAGCGCAAAATATGTTGAAGCCCCGAAAATCGGGTCTACAACAAGACGGATACCTACCCAGTCCGGACCTTGGTTGGCAGCTCCTTTTCCGTTTGGTATAGCGGGTCCGACTGGGGATATGGGACCAGTTTCCCAATTTCAGTGTGTGTGTGGGAAAGATTGATATTTCTGTTTCTAACAATTTCTAAATGGAATACTTCTACTCTAATTCTAAACTAATAATAAAGAAATTATATTCTAATAACAGGAATACGTAAATCTACACTAACCTGGGGTGTGACCTTTCCTCTATGCGATCTAAAATGATTTCAAACAACAACTGGTAATAAAGATCATTCAGCTGCCATGAGAAAAGAATTCAATAAAGATGAACCACTTCATATAAAAAGTTAGACGAAACAGTTGTGAAAAACATATCGCATAATGAGCTACTCATACACTAAGCATAAATAAATAGTTATCACCGTACAAAAGTGCCAAATGATAACTCAAGCATTCATACATTAATATATAAATAACTGAACTAGAAATCACTCTAACACAAGGCAAAAATAGTTAAGAGATAGAAATACCATTTATAACTAGTCCTACTCATGAGCTTTAAGCGATAACGATTTATTTCTCCTTGATCAAATATCCACTAAGAGTACAAAAGTGCAACATCAGTAGCAGATATCAAATGCAAATATTAATAAATCATGTTCCATTCATTCATCAAAACCTCCTCAGAGGGTACAAAAGTGAATGTTCTAGGGATAAGTTTTTGATAAATTTCATGACCCTTCTCTAAATGCATGAGAAGGGTTTAAATACTACTAACTAATTTTAAAAATAAATTATTACAAAAATATAGGATGCGGTTTAAATGACCGTCCTCTTTAATAAAAAAAAATTAAAACTAAAATTGAATCTAAAATTAAACTACTTCTGTATTTGGTCCTTGAAATCGCACGCATGCAGCATTTGTTTGAGCAGAGTTGGCTGGCTGACTTCCGCTTTTAGCTGAGCTCAGAAAACAGAATCGACAAGAGCTGGCACCATCTTTTCGGATGAATTGATGATACACTTAACAGTCATCCACTGGCTATGTGGCTTTACCAAGTATGCTCAGTAATAATCCCAGTTCAACTTGGTTAACCCTTGGATTGCTTTTGTCTTTTCTTGAGCTCTTTGTTTCCAATCTGCTTGTAGCGTTACTTTGCATTAGGTAAATATCCTGGAGTGGTCTCTGCGATCAAATTTTCCCTGTCCAAATTTTCATTTACATAATCAATAATACTGCTTGCTGTCGTGGCTGCTCCTTCTGCTGCTTGCTCTACCTCCCTGATTTGCTCGTCCCATCTGTTAAAGAGAATTTCTTTGTGGTTTTCATTGATCCTTGGTGCACCTGCTCTTTTCCCCTCGTATTTTTCTTGCCAAGCCAAATATTCAGTCACCCGTTTATCAATTAGATCATAGTCACTTTGTCAATCTACCACTTGATTAGTGGTTTTATCACTTATTTAACAATAATAGTTCCATTGCGATATCTTTTGGCCCAATGCTTCTTACTGCTGTAGTAATTGTTCATTCAAGGAAATAGACTCTGTGATAAATTCTGTAAGCTTAGGATTGTCCTTGTGCATCTCCTGTAGATCCTGTAACTGCTTTCCTTTCTCATCGAAACTTTTCTGATATCCTATCTGCATTTGCTGGAAGTCCTGCTTCAACCTATCAAGCTATTTCTGTGCTTCGTTGTTGGTGTTAGCTTGCTGTAACTGTTGTTGCAATACTTGTATCTGGTCTTCCCTTTCTTTTAGCAATTGTTGTACCTCATATGCTTTATCAATAGTCGTAGAGGCATATGCTCCTGCGATCTGAGATAGTTTGGTGAGATTCTCAGTAGGATTGCTAGTGGGATCTTGCCACAGGACATCTAATTGTTCGGCGTCTTGGGGGAGCACGTTTTCCAATTTCCTTTTCTTCCTCTGTCTTCTTACTACTACTTTGTGCTGTGGGCTATAAAACACATCAAGGGGAGGAATTTCTTCTATTTTGAGCATAAGCTCAGAGGATGGGGCAATAGGAATATGCTCCATATCTGAGACATCGCTGGCTGTTCTTGTGACTATTTCTTTTATTACTTGTGCGTCGCTCACAAGTGTTTTAATGGTTTTCCCTTCAAGATTGATCAGGTCATTGAAGGTTTCCCATTCTTTGTCTAGTTCGGTTGTGACTGGTGGTGGCTGAATGACGAGAGGGGGAGGATCTCTTTACAGAGAGGCAAAAGCTTGTTGCTGTAGAAATTCTATTGACTGGGCAGTATCCTTTACTAACCCTTCACTCTTATCTTGTTCACTTCTGGATCTTTTAGAATGTTCAGACATTTCTTTTTCAGACTTGGATTTAGATCCGTTAGTGCTTGAACTCCCACTAATACTAACACTTAGAGTTGGTTCTCTTGCGGGTTTTATGCGTAGTTTCTCTAAAGGAATACTGGCTAAACTTCTTTCCTTGTATATTTTGAACTTTTGAAATTCTTTTGGAGAGAATTGCAATTGGGCTGCATGCAGAATTTCTTCAAGTGTGCTTTCCTGCTAGAATATATCATCGAATAAATCCTTTTCTCCAGAGAACACCTTTATCTTGACTGCAGTGGTGAAAGTGTGGGCAACCTCATTAGGGTCAAATGGTCTTCTTGAAATTTTGAATAACTGTAGACATGTTATATTATTTACTTCTGTGAATGCGTGGCCTACATCAAAAAGCAAAAAGGCCCCACAGGCTACAGGAAACTGTGGCCATATAGCCTTCTTTTTTTCCTTTAAATCTTTAGTTAGACCACCTCCCCCATAGGTTTGATAGGCAATCTCTCGAGCTAACAGTTTATCAGGGATATACAAAGGTAGGACATGAGGGGGATCAGAACTTCCAAATACCCTGACATAAGTAAACAATTCCTCCCTAAACATCTTGCGGCAGGGAGGATGTCTACCTCTGCTTCAGGAGAGCATCTCAAAGCATCTTTATCATATAACATTCTGTACAAGGGCAGCATAATTCCATGACAAATCTGGTAGAAGTATGGAGTGAATTGAGAGTCCCACAACTCTTTATGATAGACATGAATGGGTAGGGGTCTTGAGTTGTCCACTTCCAACCCATAACAGGAAATTTAGAAACATAACATATCGCATCCATTACATAGGCAGATAGGTAAAAAGGAGGATAAATTCTCTGAGCCGCAACTCTTTTGGACCGGTAACTGACAATGGCCATGACTAGGTTATCAGACAAGATTTTGGCCCAATCTACAATAGTGGCATTTGTGGCGGCATCTAATAATGGTAGCCATTCTGATGAAAATTTGTTGATATCTGGCATTCCAAACAATCTACAGAGCATGGCAGCAGCAAAGCAATATGGGGAGGTAAGAGAACCAGTACTATACATACCGTGTTTATCTTTCTTCAGTGGTTCGTCCCTCCTAGACCAGTCTTTGGTGGTTTCTGCCAGGTCCTGATTTTCCTTTACAAATTTCTCCATAAACTACTTGTTATAAGTTGCCTGTGGCTCTGGTAGATGATACATGAGCTTTAAATCTTGTGCAGCGAATGAACCGATGAGTCCTTGACCCTGAATTTTGAACTGTCTATTTCTAATTTCTGCGCTGTCGAGTATCCACTTGACCACATCCGTGTATGGGAGGATTTTTGGCCTTGCTACTATCCGGTGCAAGAATGAGCAAGCCAGCTCTGTGAGGGATGTTTCAGATGAACCATTTGAGCCCGCGGTAGCTACTACTTCCATTACTCTAGGATTCTCCTCTTCAAGCATATTATACATGCCTTCCCACGTAGCAATTCCCGCATCTCTGTTACAGGCCGTGTCTGTATATAAGGGCGCCATTTCCTTTTCTTCAGTGCTCGGGGCTTTGCTTTTCTTTCCCATTTTATCCTGCGTATTGCTTTGTATTGGCCTCTGTTCTCTATTCTTGCAATTCACAAATGAAGTGAACATGAATGACAAGGAAGGGTGATGGGAAAGTTTTAAATGCCGCAGACATACCAAGTATACCACCTTACGTGAAATGATTCTTTGAAAAGCACACACCCATATTCCATTAATAACTGACAACTAACTCATTTATTAGCATTAAAGCGCATAACCAGGTGTCAGCTAATGGAAAATACTTTTCTTGAATAGCGTGCCTGAAAGATCTGCGATGGAGCGATTTTGCGATTTGCTTCGCAACATCGCAATATCGCAAATCACAAAGTTGGCGACTCATGACATCACATTATTGTATCATCGTGAAATCACAACATCGCAACATCAGCGAAGTCGCAACATCACAACATCGCAAAATGTTATGCATGACAATCTTTGTTAACCTATTTTCTTCGAAATACGATCTGGCGATCGGTGTCATCGCATATCGGCAAATTGAAGTGTTTCAATGTGATTTATGTTGAATGCGATGCGATATCTATTTATTATCGCATATCGCGATCTTGCAAATGTTTAAATTGTGCTTGTAAGGTGGCATCCCGCTATCATATGCAATGCGATATTTCCTAAGGAAAGATTTTAAGATTTTAATTTTACCATATCATAAAACTTAGCTTTTTTAGATTTTCTAAGGGAGGTTTCCTAAGCTTATGATGGTAAGTTTATTCAAAAAGGAATTTTAAACCCTACTTTGATTTCTTAGATTTTTAACTAAGGGTCCCCACTAAGGCCTAAGCTATATAAGGAGATGGAGATCAAGGTGCGAGGTGTGCAAGTTATGGATTATGAATGAATGGATTGATCTAAAACAAGTGTGCACCAAGGACCATAAATGCGGTTCAGATTGGATAGATATGAAAGCATTATAGTGACTAATAAACATGTTTGCTTGATCATTTATAATTATGACTAACAATGATAAATCTGTGATGGTAACGATATTTTGACATGAACTTGTGACAGATAGGGTTATGAAATATGTTTTGTGGTTGAATTCAAGGAATGATTTAGTAATTATAGATATGTATGCATGTTTTCTTTAGAAATATCATGTACATATGTGAATCTACTTTAGGGGGGTCGCGTAAATATATTCTGTAAAATTTCAAACTCTGTATGCAGTTGTGAAATATTAAAAGTGCATACATGCGTGGGTGTTCTTTATAAAAGTAGCAAGCAATTGCTAAGGTTTTGAAGCATGAACTGTTAATGATGGTTGATCAGGTTAGATATGTTTGTTGATGTCTTTCAATGATGTCTCTCTCATAATGATCTATGTTTGACAATAGTGTTTGGGTTAAACTGATTATGGAATGAAATTTTAACTAAATGATGATGTTGTTGTATAATGATATGTGGTCTATGATGGGTTTAATATGTGATGCAGTGATTATTTTAGTGTGATAGTGATTCAGATTCATGTATCAACATTTTTGATATCTATATGTGGGTATGCTTCAAGAGAAGCGCGTACATATGTAGGTATGATTAAGAATGGTAGCATATAAAATCTAATGTGTGCTTGATCAGGGTTTACAGTGGCATTCGCTGGTTTTCATGATGTGTAACAATGTTTGGCTTGGTATACTGTTGAGTGGCTATGCATTGGCATGATTTGTTCTAATCTAGTTTGATCTAGTTTCATTGGTTACATTGGTTCATTTGATGATTCATTTGGTTCAGTATTTGAGTAATTTATTTAAGAATAGTTGAAAGTGGATCCAGTTTGAAAGATTCTGAAAAGTGACCCATAAAGAGCTAAGGATAGAAGCCTTTAGAAAGGGGGTTGCTGCTCCCTTCTAGTAGGAGCTGGAAAATGTGAGAAGGTTGTAACCTTCGGCAAGTAGAATCCTGTGTACTGGTTAAAGTCTGCACCAGTAGAATATTGTAAGAAGATTAATTTATTTTTAAAAGAAGGCAAAGACGACAACAATAGTGGTTTTCTCCCACATTGGATTTCCACCAAAAATCTTGGTGTTCATGTGCGTTGATGTGTTTCTTGTGTGTTGATGTTCTATCCACTCTCTACTGCTCATAGGTTCTGCTTAGTACATGTTTTAATGAAGTAATGATGCACTGGTTGAAGATTGACAAATGATGAATTATATGTAAAGCTAGTTGACTAGATATACACATTTTTCTTTCATCATAGTCGTGTGTGTACATAGGTTCACTGAATAATAGTCACATATAAAAATTGGAATGAGAAAAGTAAAGTTGATGTATGTTTTAAAATATTGATTCACCCCCCCCCCCCCCCCCCCCACTGCCCACCCCTCAATATTTTTCTTAACAAACCTGTCTTCTTCAAAATTAGTAACTACATCTAGCATAACATACTTATCGTTTGATACATCATTATTTTCTTTAGAAATAAAATTACCTATTGGTTCTCCTGATCAACAATATTCCTTTCTTTTCCTTCATGAATTTCTTGAATATTATCCCATACTTATTTTGCAGTTTCATAGTGCATAATCTTTCCTAATGCTGAATCAGGTATGTTACAAAGATCTCATTTAATGCTACATTATTCTTTCATAATCCTTCACCTGATGGAGGAGTTTTAGTGCAACCATTACCTACTAAATTCCAAACATTAGATCCTAGGTTCATTAACTTAGAATTCATCTTTTCTTTCCATTCATGATACTTATCATCACTTAGCATAAACGTACCTATATTGTCCATTGTTTCTGACTTGCCTTGTTCTTCTGCTTCTAGGACCATCCCTTTTGAATATATTATCTCTTTATAATGTCTACTTTCACTTATAGCCATGAGAGCAAGTATTTTTGATTCAATCTCATCTTAAATATCATTACATAGACAAGGAAATGGACCACAGTTAGAACAAAAACCCATACTTGATAATTCTTTGTTACTATCTTCTTCATTCTTTATCAATAAAAAGAGGGGTGCTCCAAAAGTTAATTTTTTTTTGATGTCTATAATTGTCACTACATATGATATATCGCTATCACTACCATAGTTTTTTGGCTCCTTCCTTTGAGTTATCTTCTTCTTTCCCATCATCCTTCATCCACTCCAAGTGATTAAGCTTCAATTGAAGTGACTAACTCTGATACCAGTTGTTGGGAAAATACTGAGGAAGGGGTGGGGGGGGAGGGTGAATCAGTATTTTAAACTCAGTTCAACTTTCATTTCTTATTCATATTTGTGTACGCTACTGTCATTCAGTAAACCAATGTATAAATGCTCTTGTGATGAATACAAATAGTGTATATCCAGTTAACTAATCTTTTTATTTATTTCACCATCATCATATGTTCAACTTGAACCATTGCATCATTACTTCATTAGACATTAATTAAAAATTAACCATGATCATTAAGATTAGAATAACCATCATACATAATAAACACATCAACACATGAGGACACCAAGATTTTTAGGTGGAAACCCAATGTGGGAGAAAAACATCATTGTTGTCATCTTTGTCTTCATCTTTTATTATAAAGGAAAAATTCTTACAATCTTGTACTAGCACAAACTCATACCATTATGTAGGAACCCACCTGTAGAAGGCCACAACCTTCTCTCATTCTCCAACACCCACTTGAAGGGAGCTCCAAGCCCCAAATCTCGTTTACCGATACCCACTAAAATGGAGCTTCTATCTCCTATACAAATTCTCTAGCTACTACTGGAAGGAAGATTTGACTCCATCACTAAAGGCTCCATCCCTCAACACCTCGGTGGAGCACATTTCATAGTATTTTATACTAGATCCACCTGACTCAAAAAATCAAACTTGTAGGCCACATTTCATTATATTTTCAAACTAGGCCCACTTCCATCATTTCTCCAACACCCTCTCAAAGGGAGCTCCAACTCCCAAATCTCGTTTACTGACACCCACTAAAATGGAGCTCCTATCCCATATACAAATTCTCTAGCTACTACTGGAAGGAATCTTTGACTGTCTCACTGAATATTCCAACCCTTAGCACCTCTGTGGACCACATTTCATAATATTTCATAATGGACCCACCTGACTCAAAACATCAAACTTGTAAGCCACATTTTATTATATTTTTAGACTGGACCCACTTCCATCATTTAAGACCAATGTCAAATAACAAGTTTGAAACCAGTCACTGTATCAAATCACTCACTTACTGAACCAACTGAATCATCAAATCAACCACTGAATGAAAATAAAAAAATGCAACTAGATCAAGTCAATTCATATCAGTTCATATTACAACACAACCACTCACAGATATATCAAACCATAGATTGTTCATAAAAAAAATCATATCTTGTCACTACAAACCATGATCAATCATTTGTCAGAAGGTATACGCTACTATTATCAATTATACCCATGAGTGTACATTCTTCCCTTGAATACTACCTAGGTACATATCTCAAAACATTGATAACTGAAACTAAACCATTGTACCACTAAATCAATCACTGAATTACAGACTAAAGCCATCACAGGTCACTGAACCAAATACAAATCACCACACTGTAGCATCACCACTAGTCAATAGTCTATTTCACAATCAATTCAACCCAATAAGTATTGTCAAACATAGATTATCACGAGAGAGACTTCATTGACAGACAACAAGAAACATAACAGAACTGATCAAACATCATCAACAGTTCATACTTCAAAACCCTAGCATATATATGTGGCTCTTAAAAATCACATATGTGAATGTATGCGCTTCTCATTCTTGACACCTATGTACAGATTCTGCACTTTCACTGAATGTATACGCGACTACCTAGAATTACATCCACATATGTACGTGACTTGTCAATTACAAACCAACATATAGATATGTAATCACTGAATCATTCCTTCGCTGCAACCACAACACAGACTCCGCAAACCTTACTATCACACATTCATGTCAAAGTATCATTATAATTGTAGATCTATCATTGTTAGACATTTTCGAAAAGCAAATCAAACAAGTACCTATGACACCATACTTCATATCTTTCAGATCTATGTCTTCTCCTTGCTCCTTGGTGCACACCTGTTTCAGATCAAATCATTCATAATGAATCCATCACTTGCACACTTAACACTTTGATCTCCATCTCCTTATATAGTTATTTTCTTAGCCAATACCTTAGGCCAATCCCTTAGTAATGTCAATTGTATTCTTTGACGAGATCAAATAACTATTTTCACTCCAGATACAATGGGCTAATACCATGGTAAAGACCCCTGGTATTCCAATTACCATGGTGCGGAATATGTATGTGAGTTTGCTTCACCATAGTTTCGTATGTACACGGTCTTTCTTCACAAGACCCACATATACTTTCTCACATTTTATCTTTACCATCCATCTGTCTCTAAACTGATATTCCTTTGTTCATGTCACCTGTACCATCTACATAACCATCATGTTGACATTTTTATGAAGTAGGTTGCCATCAAGGACAACACATTAGCCATAATGGAAACATATTTACCTTTATTTTGGTTGTGTATTTATTGTTAGCTTTAGTCCACCTAAACATTGTTCATCCAAATTCATTCAGTGTGATGTGTTTGATTATTCAATAACCCTATACATTTGGCATGTGCATCATTCTTGTGAGAAAAAATTGACCAATTTTTTTTTTGTGACACTATAATAAAGATATAATTGTTCAAATATCTAGGGGAAATAATGTATCTTTTATTATCAAGCAACAATTCTAGAATGAACTTGCTCAAGTTTTATCAAAATTTAATTGAGAAAATTGATTTCATTGACTCTTTCAAAGATCAATAGAAGTCACAACTAAGTGAATAAATCTATGATAGTGACTATTTACTATCGTTACTGATTTGATTGGTGTTATTTCTTATGCAATTATTCTATGTGAAATGTTGTAGGTATGTGGTTAAAAATAATATATGGACATTTTTCATTCAAGACATGAAACACATGCTTCCAATGAGTCAGACTATACAATTGTATCAAATAATAGTTCCTTAGTGAGGCAAGTGTTCAATGCCACTTCCAACTTCCATTGTGTTGACAATTTATGTAAAAATAAATTAATGATAATCATGACATTTCACATTGTAAGAAATATATTATTAATTTGATGATGATAGTATTTCAGTTCCATGGTATATCTTATGATAGAATGTATTATCTTGTGGGAAATTCATAGTATAGGTGCATTTGTACTATTACTTATGATTGTGTTCATGGAGGAAAATGGATTTTTTCATTATTTTTGGGGTAGATCATATATGATAGAAATCATGGGAGAATTCACTTAACATGTTGGAAATGGACATCCATTATGTCCTTGTCAAATTTTACATTGTGAACATTAGGTCATAATCTATATAAATAAAAACATTCTACATTATATGTATCCTATATTGTAAGTCTTATTTTGTGACTATCGATATGCAAAGAAGGGAAATCAATGCAAACATGTTGTAAAGGTATATGTCTACATTAAGGAAATTTTCCCTTTTAATCCACCTAGTGTTCCACGCATGGAACCTATAGTGGACCCAATGATATTACAAGGCTCTATTGAATCACCAAATTTATTACTACACTTTGCATTGTCACCAGTGTTCACACATTACTGCAAAAGTTTGAAGGTGAGTGCAATTCCACATTGGTTGGAAAAGAGGATGAAGAGGAAAACCATAATCTCATAAATGATTGTAGTAAGTAGTGGATGATTAAGTTTGGAAAGGTTATTAATTATTGTATTCTTATGAGTTACAAAGAAAATATGTTAAAATTGGAAACATTGATATTCACAAGAAGAAGGAAGCATTTGGGTGTATTTCAACATTCCAATTGCATCCTTTAAGAAATATGAAAAAGGATAATGCCAAAACTATGTATTCTGGTAAGTGCCTAAAAGAGATTTATTGAAACATGTTTAAAAGGTTCTACCAAAATATAGACATGTGAATGTTATTATCACACAAAAAATGATCACCTAGCCATATTTAATTAGGTGGATTGAAATAAACCATGTAGTATGGGTTTTACACATTAAACCCAACTTTCACCTAAGGAAATAACATAAGGAACTAGTTTTCCTAAATTCTTTTCATTAATTAATTCGTTTTCATGATAATAACCCATAAATTAATTATTTTTATGTTATTCTCAGATTTTTACCCATTAAAATTAAAACAATTCAAACTATTTCACTCACCTTTTCCATTTACATAGCAATAATTCAATCAATCATTTATTTATTTATTATTCCTTTTTTTGCCAAGTGGTCTGAGTTCATTAGAGATTACATCAGGCTTGACCGATGGCTTGAGAAACCATGACCTAGGTAAATCTAAGCTATTAAAATCAGCCAGGGATTGCACCTGACCTGGGCCACACTAACCCTTAACATGACTCGATTTTTTCCCATGGAGTTTCGAACCAGTGACCTTTACATCGTGAAGTGACTTAACTGTACACCCCATCACCGTTTATTATATGCCCTGTGAGCTTTCCTTAATCTTTTTAAACATCCTCATAGAGATAATTTATTAAATCATTATTTATAATTTATTTCTAGCTTATTTTACTTTTTCACCTAGAAGCAATTTAATAAACCCATTTGTGTATTAATTATTTCTAATCGTTTTACCCATTTTTAATAATTAACTCTATAAATCATTTGTTTGAGTTAGTTATCTAAATAAAGGTTACTGAAACTTTCTTTGGCCTTTTCCTCTCACAAATAATAACAAAATATCAAATTGGTTATATCTTGATTTGGTCCAAAAAATAGTTTGTTATTTGACCTCATCAAATCTAACCTCACATTTTATTATACATATAGAGACTTTCCTTCTCATTCCACATGATCGATTTCCATCATCCAACCTTTGATCCAGAGACTTTCAAGCATTATCCACTAGAAGTTTTGCATTTTCTTTTCTTTTTGTTTTGCCTTTGGATTTCATTATCATTTACGGAAAGAGGGAATGACATGAGATATAATAGGAATTACAAGAAAACCATCCCAAGGAGGAGGTCCTTTTGAGACACTCTCGTAGGGAGCTTCTCATTAGGTGAGAACATAACGTAGTAAAAATCCTTCTTTTGTGTAATGGAATTGGCATTTGTTATGTGATAATTCAAATCCATTTCTTTTATATTTTCCTAGTTTCTATTCTGATTTATTATACACGTCTATTAAAAAGCTACATGAACACTTGTTATTTCTAGGGTTATAATAAAATCCTCATATTTTGTTGTTAGAATGCTAGCGACCATATAAAAACTCTTTCTTTGCTAACCCTTGTGTAGAAAGATGTCTAACAAATGCCTTTTATTTCCTCATCTTATGGTTCATATTGTAGTTGAAATTAATATGAGTCATGATAGTTAGCATAAGCAACCCAATTTAATAACTCTTCCTAGAAAATATCACTAAAGTAATCATGCATAATACATTGCCTCCTTTGGACCTTTCGTTGGAACTATTAGTAATCATTCCCACTATAGGAAATACAGTTCATTTTAGTTAGACTTATATGCAAGATGGCATGCCCTACATATATACAACATGGTATCATGAACTATCTCCACACTCCATGCATATGGTGAACTACATCAAAAGAACCAAACTATCAATTTATAACAAATCCAAAGTCACTATTTTCATACCTAAACAAACTTGCTCACTAGGGCATGTTTTAGGAGAATTTTTTTTGAATTTCCTAATTTTTACCATTATTTAAAAAACTTATTGCCCAATTAGTTATTTTCCCTTTTAAAAAATGTTTTTTTTTTAATAAAAGAAATTATTAAATTGACTGTATTTACCAAAATCTACAAGTTTTAATAGTAAATTATATGTGTTTCAACTACATGTGATATTGGGAAGACTAGGTCACTTATTGAAGACCATGTCCTTTCTTCCCTTAATGCCAACATTCTAGCATCCCTCACGATCGTGATCTTCCCTTAATATACTTCCCACGATTCCCTAGGATATTTCCTCTTTCCATATTTTTGGTAATGAGCACAAAATAAAAAGATACCTAAATTCATCATTAAATTTTACTCCTATGGAACATAATTGACAAGTAACCATATTAAATTCATTTAAATGATTAACAATCTACAGACCTTTTGATATATTCATCTTAAATAATTGTTTCATAAGAAATACCTTGTTGGAAATTGAGGGTTTCTCATACAATTTATCTTTGGAAAATGCCTTCATCAAATCCTATGTTGTACTTTCTTTTGAAATACTAAAAGCCACAATGTTTCTAGTCATATTCATAGTTATCAATGCCCTTCTAACAAGAATACCCCATCTTCATCTTTCATAGTCACTGTATTCTGTAGGTTTCAACCCTATACAAAAATTTCTTGCAAACAAATTATTAAAACATAAAAGTATACAATGGAAATAACATAAAACAAATACACTAAGATTTTCCCCTGTATCCCAAAACCAGGAATACCATGGGAAAAAACCATCATTCCAAAAAATTATGCACGAAAACCATGGGTAGGTATGCTCACAATATTTAAGTCTGTCCCCCATTCTTGGGTCTGTCCAATTATTATTGGGTTCCCATAAAATAAAAATTTTACTGAGGCATTTCCCTAGACCCCATGATGTGTGGAAAGAATATCACACACACCCAACATTCTCCCACTTGTTTTGTTCTTTCCGCACAAATATTCACAAGAGAGCTTAGCCATTGGTTTAGGGTTACAATGCCCTTTGTTTCTCCACACCAAGAAAACTTCTCAATTCTCACAGACTTTGTCAATGCATCTGCAACATTCTTCAAAATGTCCACCTTTACTAGCGACATCTTTTTATCTTCAACCATATCCCTCATAGAGTGATACTGAACATCAATGTGATTTTTCTTTGAATGATAAGTAGGGTTATTTTCCAAGAAAATTACACTTTGGCTATCATAATATATCCTTATAGCTCATTGTACCAACCCCATACTTGAACACAATCTATGCAACCAAACTACTTCCTTGCTTGCACGTGTGGCTGCCACGTATTCAACCTCTATAGTTGAAAATGCCACCAAAAACTATATCTTGATCATCCAACTGGTTGTTCCTCCAAATAGGTTAAACACATACCCAATTGTAGATCTTCTTTGATCGAAATCTCTAACCCAGTCTATATCAACAAAGCCATGTATGTCCAAAAACCTATCCAAACCTGATGTTCCTTAGTAACACAAACCATAATCATTAGTGCCATGCAAACACCTGAAAACTCACTTCACTATTTTCCAATTCTCCTTCCCTCATTTTGACATAAACCTTCTTAATACTCCCACTGCATGTGCAATGTATGGTCTGGTATAGACCATTGAATACATTGGGCTACCAACTGCACTCAGATATGGAACATGAGACATGTCCTCTTCATCTTCCTGTGTATTGGGACACTATTCAACAGATAAATTTGCACCTATAGAAATAAAAACCTTCACCTATTTGCTATCCTTCATATTAAACCTCTACAATATTGTCTCAACATACTTCGTCTAGTTTAACCAAAGCTTCCTCTTTGCCCGATCTCATTTAATTTCCATGCCCAATATATAGTTTGTAGCACCAAGATCCTTCATGTCGAATTTAGATGACAACTAGGTCTTCAAATCCTGGATAATTTCTTTGTCATTTCCAATCAATAACATATCATCCACATATAAGGCCAAATAAATTACATGGTCACCAATTAATTTAAAATGCACACAGTGATATTCTTTTCTCCTTGTGAATCCAAGTCCGTGTATATATGTATTTAATTTTTGATACCATGTCCTTGTTGACTTATTTAACCCATACAAATAATTTTTTAACCTGCATCTAGTTCTTTCTTACCCTTCGTTGCAAAGCTTTTTGGTTTCTTTATGTACATCTCTTCTTTCAGATTCCCATGAAGAATTTTTTTCTTCACATTTCCATCTATTCTACCTCAAAATCAAAAGCAACAACAACAAATAAAAGTAATATAATAGAATTTAACTTGGAAATAAGGGAAAAAATATCACCAAAATCTATTCTCCACAATTGGGAATAACCTTCTACCAAACAAGCTTTGTATTTCTCAACCTTTCCTTCTGCATCCATATTCTTCTTAAACACCCATTTATTTTTGATGGGTTTCCTTCCATCCGACAACTCCACTAGATCCCAATCCTCATTTTTGTCCAAAGATGTCATTTCATCAACCGTGGCCTCTTTATAGAGTTTTCCATCCTCTGAATCCACTTCCTCCTTGAAATTTCTAGGATCATCATCAGTAATAGATAACGAAAAATTTGAATAGAAAGTAGATGGACTATACCTCTCTTGTTGCCTTTTCTCTCGAGATAATCTTATTAAAGCTAGATTTTGTGGCCCGTCCTCTTCTGATTCTTGTTCTGCTGTAGAGTCTGGTTCTTCCTCCCTCAGTTCAAACTCTATCTTTTCAAGTTCCTTTGGTAGGAATTCATGTTTAATAACATCCTTCACCTATCTAAACAATACATATTAGTTATACACAACCTTACTTGTTTCTAGGTTCCAAAGCTTATAACATTTCAAGCCTTTTTTATACCCAATAAACAAGCACCTTTCAAATTTACTATCCAACTTGGTTTCTTTCTCCTTTGGAACATGTACATATGGATCACAACCAAATAACCTCATATGTGAAAGAGATGGTTACTTACCAGTCCATAGTTGATGCGGAGTCTTATCCACCAACGCCGATGAAGGTGATTTGTTAACCAGGTAGCATACAATATCCATTGCCTCTGCCCAAAATTCCTATCTTAATCCACTGCCACTGAGCACGTTTCTTTCCTTTTCCATCAACTTCCTATTCATTCTTACTGCAAATCCATTTTGCTGAGGTTTGTATGTTGTAGTATTCTGTTGTGCTCTATCACACCTCTTATAGAACTCTTCAAATTCCTACTTGCAAAACTCTACCATTATCTGTCCTCAACACCTTATTCTTCTTCTCTATCTGACTTTCCACCAAATCCTTAAATTCTTTAATCCTGTCAAAGACTTTAGATTTATTTCATGAGGAAATATATCCATGTATTCCTCAAGAAGTCATATATAAATGAGACATAGTACACATAACTACCCAGATATGGAATTAGAACAGGTGCAAACACATCATTGTGCACAAGCACTAATATCCCTTTCTCCCTCTTAGCACTTGAGGGGAAACTCACTCGATTTTTCTTCCCATATACACAATGTTTACAAAAATCAAAATCTAGAGAGAAATTAGATATAAATTCTACCATACCATTACCATGAAGTATTCAATGTCCCTTGTCTCTAATATGTCCAAGTCTTTGATGCCACAACATGGGCTTTTCTCTTGAGACCACTAGATTTTCAGCTCCACTTTCAGGAACCAAAAAATTGTTGCACTGATTAATAACAGTACTACTTAGAAGCTTGTACATATTCCTAATTCAAACTCCCCACATCAATATGAGTGCTCCCTAAATAATCTTTCTTACAGAAATCATATTTTTGTTCAATGCGGGAATATGTAGAACACCATGAAGTGTTCTAATCCTTCCACCTTGCAACTTCAAGTTGAATTTTCCACGTCCTATGGTTCTAGACTTCCTGTCATCCCCTAGGAAGATGTCACCACCATTATATTTATCATACTCACATAACCACTCCCTGTAGGGAGTGAAGTTAAAGGATTCACCTAAATCAATCAAGCATGCATAATTTTCTACACATGTACTTGAATAATAATCCAAGTACATATCCCCACCTTCATTTGAGGTGGTTTTTGCCTCTGTAGAAGGAGCATCATCATGTCCCTTTCCTTTCTAGGGAGTTTTAGATTTACAATCCTTTTTGCATTGCCCTTCTTTTCTGCATTCGAGCATACCTTTACAAGTTTTCGTGGAGATTTAGATATCCCTCTAGATTTAGAACTCCCACTTCTGGACACATTTCTATTTCTTTTTTGGGACCATCCTATTACAATCAAGGCATCTCCATTCTGACTCTCCATAATTTTCCATCTCATATCCTTTGACAACAAGGATGAGAATATTTCATTAAACTTTAAGGTAGTTGTATTTCCACCTATTGCAACAACCAGACTATCCCATCAATCTAGTAGAGAACACAACAGACTTATGCACTTATCTTCGTTTGAAATTTTAATATCAATAGATAACAAATAGCACACCACAATATTAAAGCATTTATATGATTTGTCATCGAGTCTCCATACTTCATCCTTAGGTTATATAACTTTTTCTACACAAACAATTTATTCACCAAAGACTTAGATTGATACAAAGTCCCTAACTTGTCCCACAAATATTTCATTGTAGCCTCCCCTGATACATTCAACAATACTCAATCTAAGAGACACAATCATATTGTACTCTTTGCCTTTAGATCTAACTTGGCCCATTATTCTATTGATATTCATGTTGGTGTCATACCTAGATCTACAATGATCCACTGATCTCTATCCACCAATAGATCTTCCATATTGAGCTTTCATGGCTCAAAACTTTGTCCATTGAATTTCGTGATCTCTATCTTTTCACTATTAGCCATATTCTTTCACTGCAAGAATTGATCCCACAGATCTCCCACTATAACAGGGTCTACCAAAAGCCCGAGAAAAGCCCCTGGGCAGCAAAGGTGTCTCCTTGAAGCTAAAAAAGCTTTGATACCAGATGTAGGTTTTAACCCTGTACAGAAATTACCTTCAAATGAATTCTTAAAACAAAAAATATATAATGGAAAGAACATAAAACAAATACACCAATATTTTCCCTTAGATCCCAAAACTAGGAATACCAGATTGATTTCTCATTATATTCCTTTCAATGTTACAATACGTATATACATGTTGAACCATTCATAAACCCTAATCCACTAACCCTCGATTAGAACATAATCATAGTTCCCTTGGCTGGATCTACAAATACCATGGGAAAAAACCACCATGACCAAAACCCATGTGTAAAAACCATGTGAAAAACCATGGGTAGGTCTTCCCACCATTTTTGGGTTCTGCCCCCAATCCTTGGGTCCATTCAACTATTATTGGGTCCGCATAAAATAAATATTTTTCCTGGGTGCTATTCTAGAACCCGTGATGCATGGAAAGAATATGACACACACCCAATATATTGTTTGTTATTCCACACAATGACATAAAAATATTTTTTTGATATAGATAATCTTCCATTTGCATCTTCCATAATTGGTATTTTGTCTTTTAAAATTCTCAACCCTAAAACCTTCTTTTTCCATAGCTCCCACTCAAACTAGAAACACTTATCTTGTGAGTTGTATCACCCAAATAAAATTTCAACTTTGATACTATTTGTTAGCAATAAAATCAAGATGAATATACAAATAAAACATAGAATGGAACATTACAAGGGAGACAACAATATTGTTGGAAATAATACTATTATCAAATTCTTTTCAATTTATAAAAGGATTTGCATATCTGACTATTGAAACTTGCATATACCTTCCAAACTTATAATTTAATTTATTCTTCAGATGTTGATCATTAATCTATGTTTCAGAACCATATAACAGTAAGCAGGAACAGAAAAGTAAAACAGATAGTCACACAAAAGGAACACAAGATATAAGGTGGAAACCCAGTGTGGGTGAAAACCACCTGTTGCAATATGTCTCTATCTTCTTTCAATTAGAAACTTCTTTTTACAATGATTCTGTACTGGTGCAGTCTTATATCAGCACGCAAGCTTCAACCTGCAAAAGGCTACAACCTTCTCTCGTTCTCCAGACTATTTTGGAAGGGAGCTACAACCCCCTTAGCTCTTGTACTAGCTGAGGCACTAGTACATAGGTGCTAACCTACAGAAGACTTCTCTTTTCTTCCAGGGATCACGTTTCATAAATTTTCAAACTGGATCCATGAATATCAATCAAACATCAAATAGATCTGCAATCAACCAACTTCCTTGTGCAAATACTAAATCAATAACTTTTCAGAACACAGTACCAGTAACCAGACACCAATTCAGAACCCTGAACACTGCAGTAATAGACAAAAGCAGCTAAAACATATTTCAAGGAAAAGTCCGCAACTTCACCAATAGAAACCTGCGTATGTCCGCACCTTCTCTGTGGCCAACCTGTGGGTATCCGCACCTTCACTCTGTCAGTCCTGCGGACTTCGCGCCTACGCTATGTAAAACCTGTGGATATCCGCGCCTGCACTGTGACGATCCTGCAGATCTCCGCGCCTGAACTGTGTCAGACCTACGGGTATCCGCGCCTGTGCTGTGTCGGACCTGTAGGTATAGATAATTTTTCAGACTTCAATTATACCCCAGACTATCAGATTTACAGATCTGATCTTGCGCCAAAGAGATTTCGCCCCATCAGTAGATTCGTCTTGTAATGTTCAGGTTTCTCCTTGGTTTAGGTCCAGCTATAACTCACCAACCGATCACAGAATTTCAGATCTTGCTCTTCTTAAGATATTCAAACCATTAGTACCCAAGCCAAATGATCTCCTTTCCTTTTTATAGTCTAGGCCTCACTCAAACCATGGTACAAAACCATAAAGATCCAATACTAGGGACCCAATACCTGGGTTCAATACTTTAGATGCAAAACCACGGACCAAAACCATAGGATCAAAAATGTCAGACTAAATACCATGGACCAACCATAAGATTTCCCATGTGCGCGCTTTTTCTCTGCATGAAAGTGTGTGTACTTTACGTCCGCACTTTTTGTTCAGAGCACCTGCGTACATGTTTGCAGCTTTTGTTCGGCACACCTACGTATGTCCACGGCTTTATGAACAGGAACCTGCGGGTATCTTATTTTCTACTATTTTGAGAGCCTAAACTTGTGATCTGCTATTTGAGTGAGTTGCCATCAAGGACAACACTAATGTCATCGAGCCAAACCTGTGCCAATCCTGTGTCATAATGCCAACAATCTCCCCCTTTGGACTTGATGGCAACCCAAAGTCACTCAAAGTCTTTTCTCCCCCTTTGACATCAAGGGCAAAGGGTTATGCACCCCCTGAGTACATGCTAAAATCTCTACTCTGCTTTGTTGTCGAAGCTCCCCCGACATATAGGCAAGATCTGCAAGAATATATTCTACAAAATAAATATGAAATTATACACCACAACAGACCTTCCTATCACCAAAGACTCATACATACAATTCCCAACCAAGTGGGAATATACCATTGACTCATCCACCCAACCAAATGGGGATACATGATAAGCACATTACATTATCCATCCCAGGCATAGTGGGGCAACCAAGATAGGTCGTTACATGACCTTGACAAAAGAAATATAAGACATAGAGGCAAAACATCAGCAGCATCTGTCAATCATTATTCAAATCAGCATCCATGTTCTCCTTCTCCTCCAAGATCTTCTATAATAATGCCAACAATGCATTATTAGAAGAATATATGCTCCCCCTGAACCTGTGCCTGCTGGTCTCTGACAGATCCATAGCGGACTCTTCTCATCCTTGCTTTTCCATATAAACCAGCGAATGTACGCGTATACCCCATATGAAACTCGCGTACAACCAACAATCTCTAAAACAGATAAGATTCAACAGCAAGATGATGCATCAACTACCCCCAGCTTTTGTCTGAGGTATTCAAAGGTCTCCCTGGGCAGTGGTTTGGTGAGAATATCAGCAACTTGTTCCTTAGAGGGAACATACTCCAATTTGACCTTTTGTTCAAGCACTTGTTCCCTGAGAAAATGATACTTGATTGGTATGTGCTTAGTCTTTGAATGCATGACAGGATTTTTTGAAATACTGATTGCACTTGTATTATCACAGAAGATGGAGATAGGTGGAGTACAAGTGATTTGCATGTCTTGCAATGTTTACATCATCCAAAGGAGTTGTGTGCAGCTATTATGAAACCAGCTCAAGAAAAGATAGAAAAGAAAGATCAACGCCTTAGAGTTCAGCCTCTTCGAGGGGGCAACCTCCTTTACATTACATAAATGAACAATTCTTGGATGATACAAATGACAAAACCTCCTTTCTATATATAGGAGTCTAAGGAGTCACAATATAATCCAGCCGACCTAACAATAATAATATAAAGCCACAAAAATAACAATAGAGGGATTCTATGGGGCACAGAAATAACAATATGGGGGTAATAGGGGCACAACAATATAAATAAGGGGTATAACTACAATAGTAATGGGGTAATCACTAGTATTATAGGGACCCAACATGCCCCTCTCCTTCAAAAAAGTGTTGTCCTCAACGCTTGAGCAGTTCTGGATACTTCTGCATAAAATTCTCATCCTCCCATGTGGAATCTTCAGCGGATAAGTTCTTCCACTTGATAAGATACTCTGAAATTGATTGATTTCGTAGCTGTCAAGTTCTTGTTTCTGTGACTGCTTCCGGTTCCAATATAATTTTTCCTTCCTCGTCAAGTTCTGGCAATATTGTTTGAACTGGGAGCTTGTCACCTATAACCTTCTTTAAACATGAAACATGGAAAACTGGGTGCAATCGAGAAGCTGCAGGAAGCTCCAATTTGTATGCCATAGTACCAATCTTTTCCAACACCTTGTACGGACCATAATACTTTGGTGATAATTTATTATCCTTCTTAGCTTGCTTTAGGGACATTTGCTTATATGGTTGTAGCCGTAGGAATACCCAATCACCTACATCAAAACTTCTTTCATTGCGATGTTGATCTGCCTGTTGTTTCATTCTATTTTGTGCCAACACGAGGTTATCCTTTAAGAGTTGGAGGACTTGTTGTTGATGTTCGATGTGATGTTCCACTGCCTGAACCTTAGAATTTTCTCTTAAATATGATGTGATTGATGGTGGTTGGTACCCATAAAGTGCCATAAATGGGGTCATTTTTGTTGCTGTATGGAAGGAAGTGTTATACCACCATTCAGCCAGAGGCAACCATTTGACCCATTGTGTCTGTTTATCAGATACAAAGCAACGAAGATATCCTTCCAAACATTTGTTTACTATCTCAGTTTGCCCATCAGATTGAGGATGATAAGATGAGCTATGAGCTAACTGAGTACCAAGACAAGAAAATAATTCTGTCCAAAAATTTCCAGTGAAAATGGGATCTCTGTCACTTACAATAATCTTTGGGTTTCCATGTAGCTTTTGAACTGTTTCCATAAATGCAGTAGAAACTGTACTGGCTTTAAATGGATGTGATAATGCACAAAAGTGTGCATACTTGGTAAGTCTGTCAACTACCACCATGATGACACTCTTTCCCTCAGACTTGGGTAAACCTGTGATAAAATCCATTGAAACCTCCTCCCAACGTTGGCTTGGAATGGATAAAGGTTGTAATAGACCCGGTGTCTTAATTGTTTCAACTTTATTTTGTTGGCAAACCAAACATTCCGCCACAAACTTTTGAATATCTGATTTAAGGCCATCCCAAAAAAATTCCTTCTTAACCCTGTGGTAAGTTTTTAAAAATCCTGAGTGCCCTCCTAAGGGAGAAGTGTGCAATTCCATAAGAATCTTTTGTTTTAGCTGGGAATTCTTACAGAGGTATAAGCGATCTTTGTACCATAATGAATCATTTTGCCAGCTAAATGTATCAGAAGTACTGGAATCTTGTTGTAGCTTTCGAATAAGTGCCCACACTTCTTCGTCATTCTTCCATTCCTCCTTTGCTTCGTTTATCCAATCTGGTTGGATAATAGAAATGGCACACAACAATGCTTCCATATCCTCATCCTTTCTTGAGAGTGCATCTGCCACCACATTTTGCTTCCCTTTTTTGTAGATGATTTCAAAGTCATAACCCAACATCTTTGTGACCCACTTTTGTTGCTCTTCAGAGGATAATCTTTGTTCTAAAAAGTATTTAAGGCTATCATGATCCGTTTTTACCTTGAAGTGTCTTCCCATTAGGTAGGGTCGCCATTTCTTAAGTGCATGGAGTATTGCCAACATTTCCTTCTCATAAATAGCTTTGCTTAAAAACTTTCCCTTGATTGGACGACTTTCAAAAGCAATGGGTCTTTCATCTTGCATTAGAACAGCACCAATTCCATTTCCTGAAGCATCACATTCCACAATAAAGGTTTTTGTGAAGTCCAGTGTAGCTAAGACCGGTGCTTGGCACATTGCCTCTTTAAGATGTTTAAAGGCCTTTGTTGCTTCCGGAGTCCATGAAAATGAATCTTTCTTCAATAATGTTGTTAGAGGTGCTGCTATTCTCCCATAATTCTTAACGAACTTGCGATAATACCCTGTCAACCCAAGAAATCCTCGCAGATGCTTTATGGATGTGGGGATTTTCCATTCCTTAATGGCTTTAATTTTGCTAGGGTCTACCTTAACTCCTTCATGAGATACAATATGACCCAAATATTCCACCTCCTGGACTCCAAAGAAACATTTGGATCTTTTTGCATATAATTGTTTCTCCTCCAATAGTTGTAGCACCTTGTCAACATGTTCAACATGATCCTTCCAAGACTTGCTGTAGATTAGTATATCATCAAAAAATACTAACACAAATTTTCTAAGGAATGGTTTGAAAATTGAATTCATCAAACCTTGAAATGTTGAAGGTGCATTGGTAAGGCCAAAAGGCATGACCAAAAATTCATAATGACCCTCATGAGTTCTAAATGCCATTTTCGGAATGTCTTCAATCTTCATTTTGATTTGATGATATCCCGAACGAAGATCCAACTTGGTGAAGTAAATTGATCCATGCAATTCATCCAGTAATTCATCAATGACAGGAATGGGGAACTTATCTTTAATAGTGAGCTTGTTGAGCTCCCTATAATCTGGACACATGCGCCATGATCCATCCTTCTTGTGCACCAATACTACTGGAGCTGAGAAAGAACTTTGACTCGGTTGAATTATACCAGCCTCTAGCATTTCTGCAACCATACGTTCAATTTCACTTTTTTGGACATATGGATATCTGTACGGCCTGATGTTTGGAGGAACACTTCCTGGAATCAGATGAATAGCATGATCATGATCACGCATAGGTGGGAGACCTTTTGGAGTCTCAAATACCTTGGAATGATTGTCCAGGACTTTTTGGAGATCTGGAGAAATAGATGATTCCAATGTGGAAACATCTAGCGAACATAATTGTGCAATTACACCTCTTTGCTCCTTTTTTAGAAGCTTTGTCATGCCATTAGAGCTGATTATCTTTCCTGGTTTCCCTGCAATACCCCTTAATTCAACTTCCTTTCCTTCCACAGAAAATTTGATGAAAAGTTCTTGAAAATTAAAAGCTATTGTACCCAAGGATTGTAGCCATTGGACTCCTAGTACAACATCAGCACCTCCCATTGGAATGGAAAGCATTGGGCTAGTCAATACATATTCTCCCATGGATAGCTTGATATTATGGCACTTTCCAGAACAATTTATTGTTCCTCCATTTGCAATCATCACTTGACACTCTGGTGCTGGATATAGGAAGCAATTCAATTCTTTTGCTACCCTACAATGAATAAAATTGTGGGTGCTTCCTGAATCAATCAACACTATTACCTTTTTCTTCTTGATTTGTCCTTCTATCTTGATGGTTTGAGGAGTGGTAATTCCCGCCAATGCATTACAATATATGGTCGGATTTATTTGTTCTTCATCTAGGCTTTGTTCCTGGAATATATCCTCTTCTTTTGACCTTTCTTGCTCCTTTTCTTCTTCCTCTTCACAATCTATGTAGAATAATTTCTTCTCAGCACACTTATGACCTTTAGTGTATTTGCTATCACAATTGTAACAAAGCCCTTTTGCTCTTTTTTCTTCCAATTGTTGTGGTGTCAACCTTGTAGGTTGTGGAAGACTATGGGCAACAACACTTCCGTCTTTATAGTTGTGAATGGTATGCTTCCTAGTTGCCATAATTTTGCTTTCCATTTTTCTTGCTAACCTGAATGCCTTCTCTAATGAATCAGGTTCCCAAAGGCGAACATCATGTTGGATATTATCCTTTAAAGACCCTATGAACACATCAATCCTATGCTCCTCTGGAATATCTTTTACCCTTATGTTCAATTTTTGGAACTCCTCAATGTGCTCCATTACTGAACCCTTTTGTTTGAGACTTATCAATTGGCTAAAAAAAGTGTTGCTTTTTGTATCTTCATAATGTGCTATCAATTCTTCCGTAAAAATTGCCCAAGTGATAAATTTTTTACGAGAGCAAAGCCATTGATACCATACAAACTGATTTGGTTCCAAATATACAGTTGCCATACGTACCTTTTGTGTGTTTTGCACATTATTGAGATCGAAGAACTGCTCCATCTGTAATATCCATGTGGCGGGATCCTTGCCATCAAACTTCCTCATATCGATTTTTGGAATATGGTGGGTCTTTGATCCAACATTAGAGTCTATGGAATCATGATTAACATTACTTTTGTTCACATCATGAGTTTCCTTTACAACCTTTTCACCATTCGTAAGTATTTCTTGTAGAAAATTTGTCAAATCTGTCTTCAAATCTGCCATGTTTGTCTTCAAATCTGTCTTCAAATCATCCATCTTAGCTTCCACGCCCTTTATCTTAGATTCCACGCCATTTATCTTAGATTCCACGCCATTTATCTTAGCTTCTGTTAGCTTTTGTGAGTGTGACATATGTTGCACTTGTTCTTGTAATTTTGATATATCATGTAGCATTTCTTCCTCTTCTTCATGAGTCATGCTAGAGCTTTCAGGTTCCTTACTAGGTGTTTTCATTTTCTTTCCTCAGGGCATCAGTTACCGATAATAATGCTTTACTATGCCCTTTGAATTCCGTTAAACCAAGCTTACACAAAAATTTAAAAAAAAACTACACACCTTTTTTCACTATAGAAGCCTGATATTGAATCTGATGTATCTCTGTAATTTCAGATCATCCAATTCTAAAGTTGCAGCTTGTAGTAACCTTCTGCATCCTCTTTCCAATGCCACAAGTCTGATCCAAATTGGATTCTCCAAGGAAGAGTTATGTGAAATCTCCCACAGTGACTTGCTTTTAGACTAGTTCAGTAGAGCGAACTTGTACGACGTGCCACGAGTCACTGTTTCAACCTTTGGATCTGAAACTCGCATACAAGAAACTACGGTCCGTCCTCTTTCTGTACCTTCTTACGAAATTTCAATCCGATCCCCAGAGAGAAAGTTATGATGATTTTACCCAGGTCACCTGTTTTGAATGTAATTCAGGAGTCTGCAAAAAGACCAACTTCCTCAGATCATATGTCCGCAAATATCACGCAAACAGCTCTGAAATTAGGACCCAAGGTTCAGCGCAATTTCTTCTCAAATGGGTTTTTTTTGCGACTTCTGAAACATCACAGAAAAAAAGTTATAGCGAAAATGCCACGATGACCTGTTTGGAGCAGCGAAACCCTAGAATCCAAAGCTCTGATACCAAATGTTATGAAACCAGCTCAAGAAAAGATAGAAAAGAAAGATCAACGCCTTAGAGTTCAGCCTCTTTGAGGGGGAAACCTCCTTTACATTACATAAATGAACAATTCTTGGATGATACAAATGAAAAAACCTCCTTTCTATATATAGGAGTCTAAGGAGTCACAATATAATCCAGCCGACCTAACAATAATAATATAAAGCCACAAAAATAACAATAGAGGGATCCTATGGGGCACAGAAATAACAATATGGGGGTAATAGGGGCACAACAATATAAATAAGGGGTATAACTACAATAGTAATGGGGTAATCACTAGTATTATAGGGACCCAACAGCAGCAAGATGCAACAGCTACATATTTTGCTTCTGCTATAGATAATGCAATAGAGCATTGTTTCTTGCTGAACCAAGATACTAATCTAGGACCCATGAAGAATGCACCACCACTAGTGCTTTTCCTGTTATCCACGCTTCCTGCCCAATCCGCATTTGTGTATGCATGAAGTGTGAGATCTGTACCTCTAAGATACCATAAGCCATAGTTTTGAGTTCCTTGAAGATACTTGAAGATTCTCTTAGCTGCCTGAAGATGAGTTTCCTTTGGATTTGCCTGAAACCTTCCAAATATTCCCACTACATGCATAATGTCTGGACGGGTACCTATTAGATAGAGCAGACTACCAATCATGGATCTATAGGTTGGTTGATGTACAACTGTCAATTCATCATCTGCGCTAAGGCTGCATCCTGTCACCATAGGGGTACATACTGGTTTTGAATCCTTCATCCCATATTTCTTCAAGATCTGCTTGAGATACTTGGTTTGTGATAGAAAAATACCGTCTTTGTTTTGTTGGACTTGTAAACCAAGAAAATATGTGAGCTCACCAAGCATGGACATTTCAAACTCCTTTTGCATCACCAAGGCAAAATTTTGACTCATGTCTTCTTCATTGCTGCCAAAGATGATATCATCAACATACACAACAAGTATTAGCATCTTTTCATTGTCAACCTTTATATATAGATTGCTATCAGTTGATCCTTTTATAAAGCCTTGTTGATGGAGGTACTTATCCAACTGATAATACCATACCCTAGGAGCCCGTTTAAGGCCATAGAGAGCCTTTTTGAGTCTGCATACAAGTTTTGGATCATTTCCAAGAATAAACCCATATGGTTGTTCAATATATACTTCTTCCTCCAAGTCTCCATTCAAGAAAGCAGACTTCACGTCCATTTGAAATACTTTAAACTTCTAAAAGCTAGACAGAGCAACGAACAACCTTATAGCCTCAAGTCTAGCAACTGGTGCAAATGTTTCTTCAAAGTCTATGCCTTCTTGTTGTGCATATCCTTTACAAACAAGTCTTGCTTTGTTTCTAACCACATCCCCATTTTCATTCAGCTTATTTTTGAAGATCCATTTTGTCCCTATGACATTCTTATCTTTTGGTCTAGGAACCAACTCCCAAGTATTATTCTTTTCAATCTGCTCGAGTTCTTCCTCCATGGCCTTGAACCAACATTCATCTTTGCAATCCTCTCTTACATTCTGTGGTTCAGTGGAGGAGAGCAATGCTAGATAACTTGAAGCTTCTGAAATGGTTCTCCTTGTTTGTACACCTGCCTCTTTCTGCCCCAAAATTTGAGATTCTGGATGATTCTTCTAAATGTATCTAGATGGAGTCTTTTCTTCTATCCTTATCTGTTCTTCTGGAGCCTCATGAGTTTCTTCTTCGTTATGAATCTAATTTGATGTTGACGGATAGTCTTTGCCATCTTCGAAATCTTCAGATTTTACCTGCCTAGGAGTGTTTCCTTCTTCATCAACCACTACATCAATACTTTCAACAATCTTACCAAGTCTTTTATTGTAACATTTGTAAGCTTTGCTGTGGGGAGAGTAGCCAAGTAAAATGCCTTCATCTGCTCTAGGTTCAAACTTGCCAAGATTTTCATCAGTCCTTTTAATGTAGCATTTTCTTCCAAAAATTTTGAAGTATTTTACCATGGGAGTCTTACCATACCAAAGTTCATGAGGAGTCTGAGTGCTGTTTACCTGGACGTTTGTCTTGTTGAGAATAGTAACAGTGGCAAATGCGGCTTCACCCCAGAAGATTGCTGGAGTTCCAGACTCATCAAGCATAGCACGAACCATTTGTTGAACCATTCTGTTCATCCTTCCCACTACTCCATTTTGCTGAGGAGTCCTTGCAGCAGAGAATTCCCTTCTTATTCCATGTTCTTCACAAAAATCGAAGAATTCATCTGAGGTAAATTCCCCTCCTCGATCAAATCTGAGGCATTTGATTCTGCGATCTGATTCGTTTTCAACCAAAGCTTTGAATGACTTGAACTTTTCGAAGGCTTCATCTTTATACTTCATGATTCCTATCCAACACATCCTTGAAAAGTCGTCAATGAAAAATATGAAATACTCTTCTCCTCGAGGTGACCTTTTCCTAGTTGGACCACATATATCAGTGCGGACAAGTTCAAGTGGCCTGCTAGCTGATCCTTCCTTCTCGGGGAAATTAGTTCTGGTTTGCTTACCAACTTGACACGATTTGCATATTGTATTGTCTAGAATTCTGATGTCAGGAAGATCCCGAATTGCCTGATATTTGCATGCTTTCCTTATTTGAGAGAAGCTAAGATGCCCCAGTGTTCTGTGCCATAGCCAGTGTTCATCATTCTTGCTTAAATAGCATTGTTGTTGTCCTCCCTTGAGTACATATAAGTTATTTGGTGTTCTAATGCCTCTGATAACCATTTTTCCTATATCGAGCTCACGAACAATACATCCATTTGATCAAAATATTACCTCAGTTCCCTGATCACACATCTGACTAACACTCAATAGATTATGCTTAAAGCCATCAACATACATAGCATTTCCAGCCTTGACCTTTTCTTTCAAACGAACAGAGCCTTTACATTTTATGAGTGCAGGGGTGTCATTTCCAAATGAGACCTTCTTTTCCTTTTCTAAGGCACTATATGACTGAAGTTTTTCTTTATCACCTGTCATATGTTTCGAGCATCCACTGTCGATGTACCATTGATTTTCCTGTCCTTCTGCATATAAGGCTATCCCACATCTTTCTGGTTGCATTTCTTTCCTTTTCCATGTTTTGGAACTCAATGAAGTTTGCTCCTTCTGAGTTATTTTCCGAAACCTGCTTCTGCATTCAGAATCTTCATGACCGAAGCTGTTACAGATAGAACATTCTATTTCATTTTCAAGAGCAGAGAAGTTATTATAGGTTCTTTTCATGATTCCAGTCATACTCCTTTGTTTTTGAGCTTCCCTAGTCATGATGGACTTGTAGGCAACACATTGAGCAGCCTTATGACCAAAGTTATGACAAGAGAAACATTGGCCATTGAAGAAAGTCCTGCGATTATCAAATCTACCAACCATATGATTATAGTTTCCATCCATTCTTGAGCCAAATTGAGAATGAGTTACCTGTGGTTGGTTGAAGCTTCTGTTCATCCTTGAAGTAGATTGCCCCTGATTTACTTGATAATATTTGATAATTCTTGAATCAAATTGTCCCTGATTTACCTGGTGATCTGCATTGTGCTTTTGCTGTCGATTGTCAACTTGTTCACTTCACCTTGCTACATCAAGATAACTTTTGGAGGTGGATGGCTTCTATGCTTGCTTCTGAGCTTGAGATGCTTCTTCGGAATATCCGAGACCTGTCTTGATTAGAGGAGAATGCTGCATTTTGATAATCTCATCTAGAGTTTTAGATCCTTTAGCAAATCTGAGATTAAGGGCTTTTGTTTTCTCAATTTCTTTTCTAAGTCCCACATTTTCACATTCTAACTCTTCATTGTGTTTATTATTTTCAGCAAGTTGGAATGTTAGAGTATCTATAATCATATTCTTTTCTTCTAAACAAACTTTAAGTTTAGAAATTTCTTCATAAAGCCCTTCTTCATTTGTAGCATCCAAGAAATCATCATCTTCAAAAGCCATCAAAAGTCTATCATCATTACCTTGTTCATCTTCATCACTATTTGACAATCCATCACTGTCTTCATGCGTGTAATAGCTCTTCTTATTTACATTCTGTTTTCTATTCCATCTAATAGGTTCTTTACCTTTGTCTAGTTTATCGTTATGAGGATATTTTGCAGCATAATGACCAACTCTTCCACAAGCAAAGCATTTGAAAGGCAACTTACCTCTGAATCTTCCAGTTCCCTGTTGAAGGTTCTTGATAAAATTTGATTCTTCCTCTTCTTCTGACATATGTCCTGACTCATAGTAATCTCCTTTTCCTGAAGCCTTGAATGCAGCTTCTCTCCTGTCTGATGGTCCTCCTTTTCTCATTTCGTAAGCAGTTAGAATTCCATGCAGCTGTGACATGGTAAGGCTTTGTAGATTCTGCTTTTCTTCTATGGCAAAAACTTTTGAATCAAACTTAGAGGACAAAGATCTTAGAACCTTTTCAACCAAAACAACTTCTTTTATTTCTTCACCCAAGTTTTTCATACAATTTACGATCTCATCTATACGTAGGAAATAGCTAGCCACACTTTCATCATTATTCATTCTGAGACTTTCATATTGAATTCTAAGAGTTTGTAATTTTTCTCGTTTTACCTGTTCATCTCCTTCGTAGCTCAAAATGATCTTGTCCCACATTTCTTTTGCGCTTTTGAGCTGCATAACCTTGATGAATTCTGATTGAGATAGACTTCCTAATAGAGTATTGACAGCTTTTGCATTTGTTTCATACTGCTTCTTACCAGCTACGTCTGTAGGAGTTGCTGATGGAAATGTGTATCCTGTTTCCACAGTATCCCAAACTTCTATACCAAGAGATTGAAGATAAGCAACGATTCTTACCTTCCAATAGACAAAGTTTCTCCCATCAAAAATCGGTGGCCTAATAGATGCTTCTTTTTCGTAGTTGCTCATGATGATAGATCTTCCTTCAAGCGATCAAGCTTTTCCTGAAGGACCTGCACCGATACCAATTGTTGGAAATAATACTGAGAGGGGGGGGTGAATTAGTATTATCAAATTCTTTTCAATTTATACAAGGATTTGCAAATCTGACTATTGAAACTTGCATATACCTTCCAAATTTATAATTTAATTTATTCTTCAGATGTTGATCATTAATTTGTGTGTCAGAACCATATAACCGTAAGCAGGAACAGAAAAGTAGAACAGACAGTCACACAAAAGGAACATAAGATATAAGGTGGAAACCCAATGTGGGTGAAAACCACCTGCTACAATATGTCTCTATCTTCTTTCAATTATAAACTTTTTTTTACGATGATTCTGTACTCGTGCAGTCTTATACCAGCACGCAGGCTTCAACCTATAGAAGGCTACAACCTTCTCTCATTCTCCAGACTCTTCTGGAAGGGAGCTACAACCCCCTTAGCTCTTGTACTAGCTGAGGTACTAGTACATAGGTGCTGACCTACAGAAGACTTCTCTTTTCTTCCAGGGACCACGTTTCATAAATTTTCAAACTGGATCCATGAATATCAATCAAACATCAAATAGATCTGCAATCAACCAACTTCCTTGCGCAAATACTAAATCAATAACTTTTCAGAACATAGTACCAGTAACCAAGTTTCTTATATATTAAGTGAGATAGTCATTAGGTTATATAAGTATTAATGTTATATAGATTTTAGGTTTTATGATATTAATATATTTATTAGTCTTTAGATTTTATTAGTAATATAGATTTTAGGTTATATATAGATTTATGATATTAATATTAATATATATTTTAGTTTTTAGACTCTATTATTAATATTGTTTCTAGTTTAAAGTTTTTGTTTTATAGATATTAAATAGCTGATATTAATTTATAAAAAAATTAAATAAATAATATTAATTTATAAAAATTAAATAAATGATATTAATTTATAAAAATTAAATAAATGATATTAATTTATAAAATTAAAATTAAATTTAGGTTATATATAGATTTATGATATTAATATTAATATATATTAGTTTTTAGACTTTATTATTAATATTGTTTTTAGTTTAATGTTTTGTTTTATAGATATTAAATAGCTGGCATTAATTTATAAAAATAAATAAATAATATAAATTAATAAATTATTAATTTATAAAAATTAAATAAATGATAATAATTTATAAAATTAAAATTAAATTTAGGTTTCATTATAAATCTCTCTGGCCGACCTGTGCTGCTCCTTTAATATTCATTCCCTCATAAGTATTTATTTCTTCCATCTGGCTCTTCTTTTATCATCTTTCTCTTACCCTGATGATGGATCCCATTTGGGATTCGAAACGTTGGTGTAAAAATTCTACTACTGTGGATTCTCCGGTCAAAAATTCAATAAACCAGACACCAATTCAAAACCCTGAACACTGTAGTAATAGACAAAAAAAGCTAAAACATATTTCAAGGAAAAGTCCGCAACTTCACCAATAGAAACCTGCGTACATCCACGCCTTCTCTGTGGCCAACCTACGGGTATTCGCACCTTCACTCTGTCGGTCCTACGGACTTCGTGCCTGTGCTATGTAAAACCTGCGAATATCCGCGCCTGCACTGTGACGATCCTGCGGATCTCCGCACCTGAGCTGTGTCGGACCTGCGGGTATCTGCACCTACGCTGTGTCGGACCTGTGGGTATAGATAATTTTTCAGACTTCAATTATACCCAGACTATCAGATTTACAAATCTGTTCTTGCGCCAAAAAGATTTCGCCCCATCAGTATATTAGTCTTGTAATGTTCAGGTTTCTCCTTGGTTTAAGTCCAGCTATAACTCACCAACCGATCACAGAATTTCAGATCTTGCTCTTCTTAAGATATTCAACCCATCAATGCCCAAACCAAATGATCTCCTTTCCTTTTTATAGTCTAGGCCTCACTCAAACCATGGTCCAAAACCATAGAGATCCAATACTAGGGACCCAATACTTGGGTTCAATACTTTAGATGCAAAACCACGGACCAAAACCATAGGATAAAAAATGTCGAACTAAATACCATGGACCAACCATAAGATTTCCCACGTGTGCGCTTTTTCTCTGCATGAAAGTGCATGTACTTTACGTCTGCACTTTTTGTTCGGAGCACCTGCATACATGTCCACAGCTTTTGTTCGGCGCACCTGCGTATGTCCGCGGCTTTATGAACAGGAACCTGCAGGTATCTTATTTTCTACTATTTTGAGACCTTGAACTTGTGATCTGCTATTTGAGTGAGTTGCCATCAAGGACAACACTGATGTCATCAAGCCAAACCTATGTCAATCCTGTGTCATAATGCCAAAAAATATAAATGGTTCACCCAAATTTGGCTACATCCATGGAATAATAGTTAGTCTTTCCTTTTATTCTATCTAGAAAAATGAAAGGATTACAACTTGCAACACATATGTTGCAACGTCCTCTTCTCTCTCACACAATCTTGTATCTCTCAATTATAATATGTTCTAAATAATGCATAGTTATAATACAATTCCCTCATAAAAATAGGGTTTCCTTCTAAGGTTAAAAGCATAACATAAAATTTATCATCATATCTATGACCTAATGATGTATGTTATAGATTGAATATCAAACTACAATACTATACGAGGGAATATTTCCACAAAATTATCTTCAATGATGCTGCCCTAGAATCCCCACCAAGGGGGCCTCCAAAGATTGTCATTTGCCCCCTAGACCCATTGGTGAAACTAGTAGGGAAAAATCCCCCTACATCCCCATTAGGAATTGAGGTCAAAATGAGGCTAAAAAATGAAACCTCTAAATCAAGAAGGTAACCATGCTCCATAACAAAAATTTTCCATAACGTTTACTTCACACATAAAATTAGGGTTAGACCTATGAAATTGTAGAGAATACATATCATAGTATTATAGAACAAAATTTCATATTCTAGAAGGGTTCAATTCTCATAGATATATCAAGAAAAAGGTTATCCATTTATATTTTCTCCAAATTAATGTTTTAAAGGTATGTAACTCACAAGTGACATAACTTTTGATTAGAAATCCATTTTTTTTGTGAATGAAAGTTCTGATAAAGAGAAAAACTACAATTATTTTCCAATGCACATCCAAAAAAAGCTACTACACCAATTAAACCTCTTGAAGGTTCATCCATGATTCATGAAGAACGTGAATACTTAGAATTTTGGTTCTTCTGACAAGAGAACAAAGTTAATGAAATGGATGGTAGTTATTTGAAAAAGGTGGATTTCACAGTTTTTCAAGAAAACCTTAAATTTAGGGAAATGATGGATGAAATGTAAAATAAGATGAATGAAATCAAGGAATAAATATAAAAATCCATGAATACCATGGACAAGATTTTCTTGGAGAGGCTTCCTAAAAGGAATATTGAGATCCATGGAAATCATGAAAATAGGAGAAAATTTGTGTTGGAACTCAATCACCTATAGGGAGTATTTTATCATAATTGGAGAGAAAATATATTTAATTATAGAATATTAATCATGATTTTTTAGCCCAATATCCTCAGCATTAGGGCTTAAAGTTAGCACCAAGGAACTGCTACATTCTGAATATCGATATGAGGAAGTTTAATGATAACAATCCTATAACATGGATAATCCAAATGGAGAAATAGTTTGATATGCATCAAGTGGAAGCTTACAAATGGTAAATATTGCAACCATGTTTTTATTACAATATCAACATTTAAGGAATCAATAGCTTTGTGAAAGTAAAAATGGTTATGTTATATGCTGGTCCATTTTTAAAGAGGAATTGATCACACATCATGGGGATATTAAGATAATTACATTCTTTAGTCAATTCATAAATCTTCAGCAAAAGGGTATAGTTACATGGAACATTCAACAATTCCAAAATTTGAGTCTCAGGGTAAAGGAGATAATTGTTTAGACCTATTTATGTGAACTTTAAAGGAAAACATCTTACATGAGGTGTGTATATTTGAACCTAAATATCTAAATCATGTTTTTAGTATAGAAAGCAATTTTGAAAGTAAAAATATGTCCATTAAAACATTGATCACTAATAACTATATAGAAAATCATGCCCCCTCTCCTAAAATGATAAGGTTGTCATCTCAACAAAAGGATGAAAGAAGAATGAAGGTGTTATGTTTCAATTGTGATATAAAGAATAGTGTGGGGCATGAATGCAATAAGAATAAATTATTCTACATATATTGTGAAGATGAGGAATACCAATAAATGGAACCATCATATTTTCCATATCTATAATATACTACTCCAACAATATCTTGTCATGCATTGGCTAGCACTAGTACCCCACAAAACTTAACTATAGAACAATATATTAAAAATAAAAATGTAATAATATTGATCGATTTAGGTAGTACCCATAAATTCATCAACCACAAACTAGAAAAACTTCTTAATTTCTTTGTATAAACCTCACCATAATTTCAAATAATGATTTCAGTTGGATGCATCATAAATTATTCAGGGAAGTTCCATAGTATTAAGTTGAATATGGGAGAATATTTTTTAAGTAATCCCATGAATTCAATCCAAAAAGGTAGCATTGATGTTGTATTATGGATCCGATGGTTACAATCATTGGGAACAGTGGCCCTTAATTTTTAATTTCTTTTCATAATTTTTTCATGAAAAGGGAAGGCAATTGACCGTAGAGGTATTGAAGGGAATCATTGTAAAGTGATCAGATCTATTAGTGTGAAAAAACTACTAAAAGGTGAACACCAAGGTGTAATTACATAATCGGTTTGTTTAGATGTTCAAACATATATATCATCTGCTCATCTCCAAAACATTATCAACAATAAATTGAAGGTATTTGGAGAGATTCCTAAGGGTCTTCCACCTACTTGAAATCATTACCATGCCACTCAATTGCAACCTAGAAGTGTACCACCTAATATGTTACCTTACATATATTGATATGCATATAATAGTGAGATTAAGCATATGGTTCAAGAAATGTTAGAGGTTGTCATCATTAAACCTAGCTAGAGTGCTTTCTATTTACCAGTGATGATGGATATAAAAAAGGATGGTTCATGGTGTATGTGTTCAAATTATATACAACTCAACAAAATTCCAATCAAAGATAAGTTTCCTATTATTGCCACTGATGAATTATTAGATGAATTGCATAGATAAATTTTCTTTACTAGTTTGGATTTTTGTTTTGGATATAATAATATTAGAATAAGGAATAATACATTCTCAAAGAAACATTTAGAATAGATGAAGGTCATTATGAATTTTTCTCTTATGCCGTTTGCGTTTTTTATTATTTTTATTTTTTTCTGTGTGGTTTATGGACCCCAAAGATCAATGACTTCTATGTCCATAAAATATTTGTACCAGGTAGGTCCACCCAAAGGGATCACTTCCTCTTGGCTCAACCACGGAGCCTGACATCAAGAGTGTTGATAGAATTGAACCTGTGACCTCTCAATAGCAAAGGTGCTTTAACGATGAGGACTCGAGAAATTGAGCTAACCCTTGGGGATTTATGTCATTTGGACTTACAAGTCCACCTTAAACATTTCAAATATTGATGAATTATATTTTTAAAACCTTCCTTATAAATACTTGTGTTAGTACTTTTTATGAGATACTAATCCATAGAAAATTTTGGGAAGAGCATGTACAACATGTTGACATGGTAGTAACACTAATGGAAGAGCAATGACTATATGAAAAATCTTCCAAGTGTGCCTTTGGGGTTCAAGAAGTGGAATGTTTGGGTCATATTGTATCCAATGAGGATGTCAAAATGGATCCTAACAAAATCAAATCTATGAGGGAATGGCCAATCCCCAAAATTGTGAAGAAAATTTGAGGATTCTAAGGATTGATAGGTTATTACTACAAGTTTGTCAAGAACAATAGTCAAATAGAAGCACCTCTAATAAACTTATTGAAGAAGGAAGATTTTTCTTGGACTAAAGAAACAACTAAAATTCTTTGAAAAACTTAAAAAGGAAAAGTGTACAACTCTTATCCTAGTAACACATGTCTTCACAAAAACCTTCATTATGTAGTGTGATGCATCAAGGAATGGAAATGATCCAATTTTGATGCAATAAATAAGGCTCATTTCTTTTGAAAGTAGAAAACTTAAAGGAAATAATTTACTTAGTCCCATATAATGTTGGACATACTATGCAAAGTTAAGAAATGGTGTCCATAACTAACAAGGAGACAATCTAAAGTAAAAATAGATCATTAAATTTTGAAGTATTTCTTGGAACAAAGATTATCTTTAGAATACTAAAAAAAATGTGTTGCAAAGAAGTTTGGTTATGACTTTGAAATTATCTACAAAAAAGGAAAAACAAATATTGTAGTAGATGCTATCTCAAGGAAAGAGGATGATACAAAGGGTTTATGATGCATTATTTACATTCCACAATATAACTGGGTGGAGGAAGTAAGGATATAATGGAAGAAAGATGAGAAGGTATCCAATATCATTCAACATACAAGAGGACATTGATGTAGTACAAAAATTTATGTGGATGAATGGTTTCTTGTGGTAGCAAGTTTTCTTATAATTATTTAAGATTTTTGAAGTCAAACAAATGGTCATTTTAGAATTACACACTTCTCCTATAGGAGGAAATATAGGGTTCTAGAAGACATAACATAGGATCAAGAAAGGATTTTTTGGGAAGTTATTATAGCATATGTAGAAATGTTTGTCGTTAAATGTGTGGCCTAGAAATAAAATAAGGGATAGACAATATAGAAATAGTGATCCTTCAATTATTACACATACGAAGTTAGTGTTGGGAAGAAGTTTCAATGGATTTTATTAAAGGTTTACCCAAATTTGAAGGAAATAATGTTATCATGGTAGTGGTACACGGAATGACAAATTATGCCAAATTTTTCTATATTTATCATCCTTTTAAAACAAGTATAGTGGTAGAATCATTCATGGAAATAATCCAAAATATACACGGAATACCAAAGATCATTGTAAGTGATAAAGATCCAATTTTAGCTGGAAATTTTTGGACTAAATTATTTTCTTTATTGGGTACTCAATTGGCTTAGTTTGCATTTTACCATCCTCAATATGATGGGTAAACTGAGATTATGAATACATATTTGGAAGGATATCTACATTTATTTACATTTGATAAACAGACATAATGGGTCAAATGGTTTCCCTTTGAAGAATGGTGGTACATTGCATCCTTCCATACTTTGTAAAAAATGTGACCATTTAAGGCACAAAGTTCATAACAAATTTTCTACTTAGTAGTATGTAATGTAGTATACTTTCTATATCTATGATCACAAAGTTTGGGAAGAGTGAAGAGATTCACTTTTGGATAAAGAAATTGGCCTTTTTGGATCATCAAACTTATAAGTGGTGGCATTTTGCTTCCATTTTTATATTATGATGCTATATAATCTAGTTATAAACTTATTTTAATATAAATAATATTCTTTTATTTATTAAAAATACCAATAATTCAAGACTAAAATAATGTCACAACATGATGCATAAAACAAAAACAAATATGCTAAGTTAGTATCCTAATGTCAACTTTCTCTATTATATTAAACATAATGGAATCGAATGAAAATGATTAAATTTAATTATAAATCAAATTATGCAAGTTGTAGCATATTATTTTATAATAAAAATTAATTTACCCAAAGCAATAACTTTAAATAAAATAATAAAATAAAAATATAATATGTTGAAAATAAAACTTGTCTTATAAAGGGTATAAGACATACACATACATATAAAATAAATAAAATATCATCTTTTAAAATGTGCATGAAATAAACAAATAAATGAAATATTATCTTTTACAAATGCACATAATATGTAATTTAATGGATTATTGTTCACTCTTTTTATTTTTCAATTTGAAATTTGAAATCTCATTATCCCATGACCCTACATATTTTGTCTACTCCTCTTCCTTTCAGAAACTCCATGGAATTGAGGAATGATAACATCCCTTTAGTTGGTTATAAGAGAGCTTTCACAAAATCCTTTTGCTTCTACTTCTCATCCCCCTTTTCCAACTCCAAAACAAAACTATATAAGATGCAAACAACCTCTATATATATATATATATGCAAAAATTCCAAGAGAAGAGTGGCCATTGAATATGTGGGATCCATTCCAACGGATAATGTTTGTCCTAAAATAAGTTTAATTATAGCACTATCTCAATCCAACTTTAGACCTTATAATATGAAACCCATTCAAATATATAGTCCCTACCCCACATATTTTTGGTTTTCTTTATCTTGCTCCATAAAAAAATTTCCAAACATCATACTTGTTAATGAGGACCTCCTCAAATTTGTCTCATAGTTTTTGCTTAAAACCTTTGAATATTTATCAAATCTAGGAAGTACATTAAAAGGTAGGGATTTCTTTATCCTCAAATAACTTAAAATTTCAAGCTAACCATATACCCCATGAGATTACTAGTATAAAATATCTAAAAAAAAAAATATTTTTCTTTTCTCATACCAATTATGCATGCATTCTTATGTAAACTCCTCATGTTAACAAGATTTTCAACTTATATGGTGCCTTGAAATTCAATCCATTCTATTCTTGCATAAGAACATTTAATTAATAGATTATCTAAAATTTCTTGATCCTACTTTCATAAAACACACTTACCTAGGTTTTGTCTACTCCTTGTTTACAATACTTCTTAAGTAAGGACCTTCTTATTCATTGTAAAGCATCGCTTTATAACCCAAGTATGTTATATACTTTCCAAAAAGAGGATTTTTTTACCATGGCATCTCATCCTCCTCATCCCCAATACTTACATGAATCCATTTTAACCTCTTCACATATGCATTTCATTGATCACCTTCTTCCACATGGAACCTCAAACTCACTACACTCCTCTATCATTGATTGCATGAATTTGTATATAAATGGTTTATCGCCCTGTTATCTCAAAATCAGGCCCTGGAAGGCTGCAGACCAGGAAGACTTCAAGTAACTATTTCAACCTACTTTAGGCTGAGGCTTAGCCTCCTCAACCTGAGAGGGCTCTCTCTTAAAGGATTAATGATTTTGATTAAAGCTAAGATGGCTAACTCTTATAGAACAACTGTGAAAAATATGAAAAACATTAAGCATCTATCCATTGGGCTTATGGAGTCAACAACACCTCAATATAACAGTGAACTCAACCTTACATAGAAGTCAGGGCACTCAGCATTTAGACATTCAGAACATAACTCATATAGGACCACAGTTTATAAATGCATACAGGAAATCAGAGCACATTCAGTGAGTTCTGAGTGATTATACATCTATACCACTGTAAAAATTATGGAAAGAACAAGATCACATATTCTGAACAATAGAAATCCCTCATGAATCCTGAGAAGTAAAGTCAAAATTATATTACTGAAATGAGTCTTTACATAAGCCAAATACAAGCTGTATCATAAAATTTTCCAACCCTCATTACATTGTTGTTTCAGCTATATATAGAACTCTTATTCTAACTGATCGAGATTCCTCCTCCAGCATGAGGGGAATTCAAAAACTACTTCTAATGACACCTATTAACCCTTTAACTAACTAATAAATACAACAAGGTGCTGACTGGAGTTTTTTTAGAGATCTGAATCAACTATGACTCTAACTCCATATTACATGCATGATGGCTTTAATTACAATTATCCTCGTTCTTTGACATCTGCTCCCCTTTAGTTTGGCTGTAATGGATGTTCAAAGCTACATGTTTGATATTTAATGACACATCCTTTCCAATACCCTGAAACATATGAAACTGTCCCTGTGTATCGATCTTTAGTCTGCCTTAACATGTCCGGATCCAACGAAGTATATCCTTTATCTTTTAATTACCCCGAAATGGAGCAAACTGCCACGTCTTTGATGTGTTGTCCACCGTTTGCATACGTGAAAGCCAAAATTTTTGCAAACTGTAACTGTTTCACATATCCTAAAGTGTGATAAATATGAAATATGCTTCCTTTATGACAAAAATCTAAAGTTGGATTTGAATGCATATTATCTCCACGTGTCTTGACCTGGTTAACTGTTGGATAGCTTCAGATGATGCCTTGTATGCATTTTAGATGTTTCCCTTTCAAAATTCCCGCTTATAATTCAAAACTGCTTGATTTGCGTTAAAATCATCACCTACAGCAGTTTCGTAGCGCGCTACGAAACTGCTGAGTTATTTAAAATAGCTTGCTTTTAACCCGAGACCTTTATTAGCCGAGTACTTGATTGCCAAAAACTTCTTTAGACTTTCCACATGTCGAATAGGGATTTATATTTCCTCAGGAAGATAAAATCAAGCGAATTTGTCAAAATTTTAAAACAAAATCTTACTTGACATGAAAAGTCATTTAGCAGGTAGCTGACTTAGCTGTGCCTTCAGATCTTCAATTTGTTTCTTCATAGCCTTATTCCCAGCTCTCAGTTGCATATTGATCCTTCTGATGTACTTGGCTTCTTTGATTGCTGGTACTGTCCATGTGTGAAATTGTGAATGGCCATCAACCACTGAATTCAATTGGGCTTTTAGGGTTTCATTCCCTTTCCATAGAGCTTTATAATACTTTGCGTGTATGACTGCATGTTTTCTAGCGGCTTTCTTCAATTTGGCAATCTCATATTTAGCTGATTCTAATTGGCTCTTTATGGCTGCTATATTATCTCCTTGAGATGTGATGACTGTTTTGTTTGCATTTTTCTGTGTCTCTTCCCCTGTTTCCTCTGTTCTTGGCAGTGCTTCCTGTACTTGCTGGAATCTCCTTGTCATAGGTCTTCTAGGTTTAAAAACGAATTCTTCAGCTGGCACATCAAATTTAAGCCTTTTTGAGGCCTTGGATTTCTTGGTGCTTTCTTGTTCTGACTGCATCAATTCGATTTGAACTGGTAGAGACTGCTCGAATTCAATAGCCTGTAATAAATCATTTAAACTTGCCTTGGACACTGGACTTTCTTCAACTGCTATAGCTTTACCTTTTTCCTTATTTATCTGACTTCTTGTTCTTACCCTTGAGACTACTTCAGATGTGTTTGTTTCAGGTACAGTCTTTTTACCTTGAGCTTTTTCCTTAGTTTATTGCTGAGGTTGATCTTGGATGACGAGTGGCTTCACTTGTTTTCTTACTTGTGACCTTGGAACTCTTTTAGCTCTTACTTCTGTTTGGAGCTCAGCTATTGTAGCATCTCTAACAAGTTGAGGAGTGAGGCCAGTCTGGCTTTTGAAGCCAACCATAAAAATAAATGAATTCCAATCTCTATCTACCTTTTGGAGCCCATCTAAAACCAGTAGTTTAATTAAACCATGATGAAACAAAGAGGTTTCACAATCCTCTTTCCTCAGCTGTACCTTATCACACATCTTGCTCAAACTACAGAACAGATAAAAAGGTAAGTCTATGGAGACCTTCCCGGTGAAGTGCAAAAGGAGTTTGAAATGGTAAGAATAAACCTTGTTATACCTTCCTTCACAAGTCAGATATTTCTGTATGCAGGTGAGTAAGTGAGCATAATGTTCTTTGACATAATTCCTGGGCACTGCCTTACTTAAATCCTCATTTACATAATCATCCTTCAAAAACTCCTTGCAAGGATTCATGTCAAATTTGAAATTTTTAAACCATTCCTCTTTTCCTCGTGGGATCTCTGTTACAGTAGATATCACTTCTGGCAAAACCTGCAATTCTAACATGGCTACCTTTGAATTCAAACCTGTGAAGTTAAGTGCAAATTCCTTAGTTACCTGTGCGTGTCCTCCTTGTAACTTTTTGCAAAACTTCCAGCACTCGGCATTTTTAAATGCTTTCTTCACCTCTTCATTTCTCAGCGTTATATCCAGGCCTTCAGGTTCAGTCCTTAGAGGTTTACCGGATCTGTGCTCTTTTTTCTCCATTGATTCTTTCAGATCTTCACAAACAATGACTACCAGCTTCCGGTTGGAATTGTGATTCGGCTTCTATTTGAATTCAGCCTCGCTTGAATTTTGAATTTTTTCCGTTTAAAACCTTTCAAGATGTAACCTTGCAGATTTTTCACTCATGCAAGACTTACGGCCATCATTAAGGTTTATGCACGGTTGTCTTTCTTGGGAATGATAATTCGTGCGTATCAACAGATCTAGTGGTGGCGATAATGGCAATGAGTGGTGAAATGTGATAAGAGGGGTACATGAGCTGACATGAGAAGACATGGCCTATGACTCACCTAACAGACTTGACATTTCGGGAAAGATTCGCTGCGGAAGTACGAATCCATGATTTCGCAGCACTGTCAGTTTAAAATTTTAATGATGCGCTGCGAAACTGCCTAATCATGATACGCTACGAAACTGCCTAACTAAGATTGCGCTGCGAAACTGCCTAATTGGCATTGCACTGCGAAATTACAACAAGACACGGTGACTGACATAAGATAACCGGTGGCTATAGAACAATGGTAGATGGAGGGGAACCAATGGGAGCTGAGAATAACTTGACTCAAAAAACTCATCAAAACTCCAGATTCTAAGAAAAAAAATTAAAACCAAATTAAACTAACACTGACCTTCATCATCGGGCTAGGATGGAAAGTTGCATGTATCAATTTTAGTTATAAGTGATAACACGCCCAAAGAAAAATAAATAGTATAAGATCCTATAAAACATTTATCATATCATGTAGAAATCTAAAAAACTTCAGTACTAAACCCATAAGTTAGTCCCAACTCTTATGAAAAACAAATACCTATAATATTATATAATATTCTTTTACCAAAAATTATCCATTGCAATGCAATCAATATTAAAAAAAAACATCAATATAGTGTTTGGAATTAATAATAATTCACTTATAAAACATTTCCTCTTCTTCCCAACTTTATGGAACTAGTAATAATTCACTTACAAAGCATTCCCAAATTTATGGATAGAAGGTAATCCATAAATAACCTTACAACCAATAACCCCATAAAAAAATTAACCAAATTAAACCCTATAAACTTCACCGCTACAATATATTTTTAATGAATAACCCAATTCAATTAAACCAATGATTAAAACCTTCTCCCACTCTCATATCCACTATTTCTCAATATTATTTATAACTTATATATAAATACACTTAAATAATATGGACCATAATATTAACAAGACTCAGACTCAAATCACTTTACATTAATTTTAAATAATATGGACCATAATATTAACAAGACTCAGACTCAAATCACTTTACATTAATTTTCATAATTCTCGTATAATACAAACATCATTTTAAAACCTAATTTTTTTTATCATTAAATGTTAACTAAAGTTCATTATTCTTTTGTTATCCTTAACTATATGTTCATTATTCTTTTGTTATTATCATTAACTATGTAAACTATATAGAGTCTTGCAATTAATGGTATCTTTTTAATTTCTTTGTTTTGTCGCTAGTTTCATGGGCTTCATGAATAATATTCTTAGTGAGAGAAAGGTAGAATGAGAGTGATAAACTAACTCCTCGTACTATATAAGTTTTCATTGTATACTTGTTTTAGGATTCCATTCAACATGTTCTTATCATATTGGCTCTTTTCTCGTGTAACCATAAATCAAATTAATTAAGTTGTTGGTCCTTTGCAATGTAATTTGTTCGTTCAAAAAGGTCATCAACAAACCTATCTGGCTGGTTCTTTATTTATGCCAACCTCTACCAACTCTTTGCATGTAGTTTAAGTGAAATTTGAGCAGTTGCTAGTTTAGCTCACTCAATATAATTATTTTCAAGGGGCAATTCAGGTATATATAAATTGATTCAATGATCAAGATATTTGCTAAAAACCCTAACCACTAACCATTTACCAAGTTGCAGTAGTTGATTCTCATTTAATGTATAACATCTTTGTCTATATCATATATTATTAGTAACTATTTCTTTTGAAAAGATATAAACCAAAAGAATGAATTCATTTCTTATCATAGTTTAAATAATATTTACTTGTATTTTCTTCATTGTTGTTCTAAAGTGTCCACCCACATCAAGAAGATGCCAATCCATTTTATGCTCCGTTCACCTAATATATCCTAAATAGGAATAGTGCTCTATCCTAAACCCAATATATCTTAAATAGAAAACTAGATAATTATGTAGCTTAAATAGAAAAATAGATAATTGGATCGATTTTTTGGAATATAAAACGGCTACATTAATTTATGTATGTAGATAGTAAAATTATACACGATGATTTTAAGATTTAATATGTATGTGCCTTCATTAGTGTTAGTCAACTCGACTCAAAATTTCCTCACGTTTATCATAAAAATAATCAAGAGAAACCAAAGATATTATCTTTATGCGGTAGCATTAACCGCAAAGTTAATGTATATTCTCATATTTGTCATTTAAATTTTATTAATAATAACAATAATAATAATAATTTTATTGCAATGGTGTTCTATAAAATGTTAAATGGAAGATGTGAAGCTTCTTTTTTAAGTGACAAAGTCTTTTTTTCTTGCGAAAGAAGAGCTAATGGCATAAGAATAACTATAAGTTGGGGATTCCATCTAATTTCTATCAAGAATTAATCATGTGTAGTATGAGAATGGGTGGCATATAGGTTTCATCTTCTACATTGGTATTTACTATTATTTTATCTAGTATCAAAGGGTAATTGTAGCTCCAAGGGATAGTTCGAATGGTTCATTTTTTATTGCTAAGTACCTTTCCAGTCAAGAGCTCACGGGGTCAAATCTCCTCCACGCCGTTGGGGTTAGGCCTGACGAGATAAGCCGACGGGTAGATCCCTTTGGGTGCATCTACCTGGATTATTACCCGTGGATGTAGTGACCACTTAGTGACCGTGAACTATAGTTGGAAAAAAATCAAAAGGCAATTGTAAATAAATAAATAATTGAGTATATAAATTTAGTTCCACATTCTTATCTATAATAGATAGACCTCGTTTTGGTGGGTATATACACAAAAGTATGGCTAAAATATTTAACACTATTCATTCAGGCAAATTAAGTAATGATCATGAACTTACAGGGAAAAATGCATCTTCAATGCTTTATAATTATTTCTATAAAGATATTCTAATGGAAGAAAAATGTGAAGGTTAGATGCATGCTTCACTGCTACTAAGTCATCATGAACTGTCATAATGCCACTACATTAAATAGACTCCTTAACATGTAGTATATTCTTCAATGCAATGATGAATCAAGGATTATATTAACTCTCATATCACACCACATTCATTATATTCAACATAATTTCAACATATAAACAAGAGACAATATTGCTCGGAAAATAATGGTTTTTCGGACATGATTTTGAATAAACCCTATAGAATTTTTTGGAAATCCAAGCTACAACTATCAAGTTTCAGAATTCTAAATGCTCGATGGGTTCTCGAGGGTTTTGAATCCATTTCCACCATTAAAAAAATGATTCAAACACTCTAAGTTTCAGTTTTCTTGAAAGAAAAAAAAAATTTGTTGGGCCTCCAAGATGACGTTATTTTCACCACCTTTTTACCTTTGACATCCCATCCCTATCCCATATTTGTTCACTCTAGTTGGTTGTTTTTCCATATTATTTGATGTATAAATGTAATCATAGGCTAACATAATTATGTTGACGATTCAATGCCTAATTCCATTGTTTTTTATGAATTGGAGATGTTGAAAGATGTTCTATTACTAATGGTGGTTTCACCTAGCTAGTTCCTAAAACTTATATGCAGGTCCATTAGCAAACCTCGAAGGTTTGTATATTTGTGCAACTCTAAGGAGGATTTTGATACATGTATTTTGTTCCTAACTCCAATGACATGGTTTCATGTTTCTTACTTCACACCGAGATCAGTTATGGAAGCCTCTAGGCAGTGGCCAATAGTTATAATAGCGTGTTCCGAGTATAATCGAGTCATTTACTTTGGGCACTATTTTTAGGAAACAAAGAAAAATCTAGAAAATATAAAACATGGGTTTTTCTCAAGACATCCCCAATTAGGTTACTCACAAAATATTTTCTCCATAAAGTGCGTGATTTGAGAGATATCAAAGGTTATTTCAAGGGAAAATTTTAGGTTGTGACCATGGTTGAACTACACCCAAACTTAACAATTAGCTAGAAAAATCGAACTAGCCAAGATATTCTTAGAGGACTTCATGCCAAATTAAACCCATTTGATCAAATCTCTAAGATATCAACTAATCAATATATGCAAGATCAACCATGATTTGATGAGCAGTTTTTGGGTAATTTGTTCAAATTTTCCCTTGATCTCCCTTGTATAAATAATTCTGCAAAAGCCCTATTGAGGGGTCCAGAAAGGGGTTGTTCAAGGGGAGGTTATGTCATTGTTTCAAGGTTGTGGGATGGACCCATTAGGTGACCACTAGGATCAAGATCTGTTGTGTAATTTCCGATGTAAAGACCATGGATCTATAATATGAATGTTATCGTTTAAGCTTTATCAATTGTTGTATTAAGTTCTTTTTCTCTATGACTTTTATATTAATCAACTCAAGGGATTAATAAACCTAAGAGATTATTAATATTATAAACCCAAGGTATTAGTATTATAAACCTAGGGGATTAATAAACCCAATGGATTAATATAAACAACGAGATTAATATTACAAAGCCTAGGATTAATATTAAACCCAATATTAAAAACCTAATATTATAACTCCTATATTAAACTCTAAAACTATAAACCTAATATTAAACACAATATTAGAAACCAAATATTAAACCCTAATTTTATAATGTCACATTACACCATTGAATAAATTGCAATGAAATGTAATATTGCAACAATCATTATTAGTTTGATTATCCATTGAGACAATGTTTGTCACAATGCAGTGCTGGACAAATGTTTAGACAAATGTGACATTGGACCATGGTTGACCATGGTTGACGACGATTGGAAATGGTTTACCATTGTTGAGAATAGTTGACCATGGTTGATTTTCACATTAAGACAATATTTGTCTAGGAATATGAACCCTTAGATTAATAAACCCAAGGGATTGATATTATAAACCCAAGGGGTTAATACTAAAACCCCAAGGGAATAATATTAAACCCAAGGGATTAATATTATAAACCCTAAGGTAAATATTATAAACCCTAAAATAAACATGGTTAACTATGGTTTACCATGATTGATTTTCATATTGAGACAATCTTTGTCACAATGTGACATTGGACCATGGTTGATTTTCATATTGAGACAAGCTTTGTCACAATGTGACATTGGGCCATGGTTTATTTTCATATTGAGACAATATTTGTCATAATGTGACATTAGAGGAAGGTTAACCATGATTGACCATGGTCGACAATGATTAACAATGGTTTAACATTATTGATAATGGTTTACCATTATTGAGCATGGTTGACCATGGTTGACAATGGTTGACAATGGTTCATTTTCATATTGAGACAATCTTTGTCACCATGTGACGTCGGACCATGACTGACCAAGGTTGACCGTGATTATAAACCTAAGGGGTTTATATTAAAATGTAAACCCTATGAATAACCCAAATGGTTTACTATTGTGGACCATGGTTGAGAATGATTGACCATGATTATAAACCTAAGGGATTTATATTAAACCCACCGAGTAATATTAAAAACATTACAAATAATACTATACCCTAGAAATATGGATCCTTATATTAATAAACCCAAGGGAATAATAAAATGAAGGGGTTAATACTAAAACCCCAAGGGATTAATATTATATAGCCAAGGTATATAAACCCTGAGATAAATATTATAAACCCTAAAATAAAAATGGTTGACCATGGTTGATTTTCATGTTGAGGTCATGTTTGTCACAATGCGACGTTGGACCATGGTTGACTATGGCTTATTTTCATATTGAGACAATATTTGTCACAATATGACATTAGACCATGGTTGACCATGATTGACCATGGTTGACGATGGTTGACAATGGTTTTCTATTGTTGATGATGGGTTATTATGGCTGAATTTTCATATTGAGACAATTTTTGTCACAATGTGATGTTGGACAATGCTTCACCATTGTTTACCATGATTATAAACCTAACATATTTATATTAAACTCAAGGATTAATATTATAAAACTATGAATGATATTATACCCTAGGTATATGAACCCTTCAATTATTAAACTCAAGGGATTGATATTGTAAATCCAAGGGAATAATATTAAACCCCAAGGGATTAATATTATAAACCCAAGGTAAATAAACCCTAAGATAAATATTATAAAACCTAAAATAAACATGGTTGACTATGGTTTACCATGTTTGATTTTCATATTAACACAATCTTTGTCACAATGTGAAGTTGGACCATGGTTGACCATGATTGATTTTTATATTGAGACAATCTTTGTCATAATGTGACATTGGACTATGGTTAACCATGATTGACAATAGTCAACAATTTTTGACAATGGTTTGCCATTGTTGATGATGGGTTACGATGGTTGAAACTGGTTGATTTTCATATTGGGATAGTCTTTGTCACAATGTGACGTTGAATAATGGTTGATCACTGTTGACCATGATTATAAACCCAATAGGTTTATATTAAACCCAAGGATTAATGATATAAACCCTATGAATAATATTATACCCTAGGTATATGAACCCTTAGATTAATAAACCCAATTGATTGATATTATAAACCCAAGAGGTTAATACTAAAATCCCAAGGGATTTAAACCCAAAGGAATAATATTAAACCCAAGGGATTAATAGTATAAACCCAAGGTAAATAAACCCTCAGATAAATATTGTAAACCCTAAAATAAACATGGTTGACTATGGTTTACCAAGGTTGATTTTCATATTGAGACAATATTTGTCACAATGCAATGTTGGACCATGGTTTATTTTAATATTGAGACAATCTTTTTCACAATGTGAAATTGGACGATGTTTAACTATGACTAACCATGGTCGACGATGATTGACAATGGTTTACCATTGCTAACCATGGTTGATGATGGTTGACAATGATTCATTTTCATATTGAGACAATCTTTGTCACAATGTGATGTTGGACCATGATTGACCAAGGTTGACCATGTTTATAAACCCAAGGGGTTTATATTCAACCCAAAGATTAATAGTATAAACTTTATCAATAAATCCAATGGTTTACCATTGTGTGCCATGGTTGAGAATGGTTGAGCATGGTTGATTTTCATATTGAGACAATCTTTGTCACAATGTGATATTGGACTATGGTTGACCATGATTACAAATATAAGGGATTTATATTAAACCCAAGGATTAATATTACAAACCTTATGAATAATATTATACCCTAGGAATACAAACTCTTAGATTAATAAACCCAATGGATTTATATTAAACTCAAGGATTAATATTACAAACCTTATGAATAATATTATACCCTAGGAATATGAACCCTTATATTAATAAACCCAAGTGATTGATATTATAAACCCAAGGGAATAGTAAATCGAATGGCTTAACACTAAAACCCAATCGATTATAAACTCACGGGATTAATATTATATACCCTAGGTATATAAACCCTAAGATAAATATTATAAACCCTAAAATAAACATGGTTGACCATGGTTAATTTTCATATTGAGGTCATTTTTGTCACAATGTGACGTTAGACCATGGTTGGCCATGGTTTATTTTCATATTAAGACAATATTGGTTACAATGTGACATTGGACCATGGTTGACCATGATTGACCATGGTTGACGATGGTTGACAATGGTTTACCATTATTGACAATGGTTTACCATTGTTGATGATGGTTTACGATGGTTGATTTTATCTACTATGGTTCAAAGTAGGTCACTTATATATAGATCATGATTCCCTAGATAAGTATGGTTGACCATGGTAGTCATGTTAACTATTGTTGACTATGATGCCCATGTTAACTATAACATGTGTTAATGTATACATTTTATAAACCCTAAAATATGTTAAAATCGTATTATTCATTTTCTTTTTTAATTTAACATAAAAAAAAAAGATATATATAGGGTTGTTTTGGAATGTGATATTAAAAATCCATAGAATGGGCCCTTCATATTGTAATAAATTTTATTCATAGATAAAAAAATATTCATCCAATAAATTATATAGCTAAAAATATTGCTGCATGTATTTTGAAATGTATATATAATTAAATGAGACATTTATTTTTTTATAATTAATTATAATAATAAATTAAAATAAATTTATAATTTTTGTTTTTTACTTATGTAATTTTTTTTAAATTTTTTTTTTAATAATATGAAATATATTATAATATAAAATTTTGATGCATGTTTATTAGCAATTTGACTAATATAACTATAATCATTATTAATTTGACTAATACAACTATAATCGTTATTATTGATATTTCATTTTATTAAGAAAGTAAATGTTTGATGACACTTTATTTGTAAGATCAAAAGTTAATGTTTTTAAAAAAACATGAAAATGATACATTATTTTAAGTGATGCCATTTTGTTAATAATAACATTGAATTAATACATTAACATTAATGATGGATTATAAATGTTTAATATATTCCCAAAATTAAATTATAATATATTTCACCCTATTAAATATATAAAAATTTGAAATAATATTATAATTTCCCGCTTTAATGATTTTGCTAATTAATAATTTTCGTAAGATAATTTAAATTGAAAGATACTAATATATTCTTGCTGGTGACACTCCATCCATAAATGAAATTAAAAGTGATAAAATGCATTAAAACAAACGTTGTTGTGTGTTAGAATGTGTGCGTTACACTACAAAATGTTAAGTTACAATTCTAATGGTGCTAGCTACTCCATTGCTACATGTGCCAAACAATTTAATAGTGTGATGGCCATGACTTCCCGTTATTGTTGGGTGTGCCAAATGGCTTTGATAGGGATATAAAGATTTATTGAAACGAGACATTATCCTATTGATTTCTTAATGCTTCTGTTTCATTAGTCCTGAGTGTCTGATTGTGTTTAGCGAGCATAGTTTTTTTTAAATTGTGGATCAACCCTTTTAAGGTAAGTAGAAGAGTATCATTTTTTGTTGCATCTTCCCTCCATTTTACCATAAGGGCGATGCGTAGTTGTGGTTGCACGCAATGCACATAATGGGAGTTGTGGTTGGCCATGGAAGTGGAAGACTTCACAATTCTCCGTCAGGCACATTAACGTTTCTTTCACTGGTTCGGCCTTATTCTATAATGGCCTCGTTCTTTAATGGTGTGGCCTATATATATGCATGCATGCATACATTTTGGCATCTTGTTCCTGTAATTATCATAAATTAATTTATTTAAATTATCTATTTTGGTAAGTTTTAATGTTTTTTTTAACCATATGATAAATCCGTAATTATTTGGACTAATCTAGAAGAGATTCAAAACACCTCCAAATTATTATTAATAATACAATAAAAAAATTTCCAAACAAATCCTTCAATAGACCAAATTACTTCCATTAAAATTATAATTAGAAAATAGTATCAGCAACTCATCTTAACTAAGGGCACACTCCATAAATGATTCAAATTATATGTTTTTTTTAACCATATGATAAATCCGTAATTATTTGGACTAATCTAAAAGAGACTCAAAACATCTCCAAATTATTATTAATAATACAATAAAAAAATTTCCAAACGAATCCTTCAATAGACCAAATTACTTCCATTAAAATTATAATTAGATAATAGTATCAGCAACTCATCTTAACTAAGGGCACACTCCATAAATGATTCAAATTATTCTACATCTTCTTTTAGAAAATTTGAATTATATTCATTTATTTTTGAGTTAAGATTACTATGATTTATAATAATTTTAAGAGTATTTTTCTCAAAAAATCACATAAAAGATATTATGGTCACGTTTCGAACAAGTCACTGTGGTTTATCTTGAGGACAAGATGAGGAACCAAATCCAGACATTGTAATAAATAGATGTAGAGAGCTTCTAACTCGTTGTTAGCGAGTAATAGCTAGTTTGACTAAGGGCAAAAATTGGTAAAGGTTTTCACTGAAAAAGGGTAAGGGTTTTGACCAAAAAAAATTAAGGGAATCTAATTAAATATTTTTTTATTTTTTTTAATAAAATAATATTATAAAACGAGAAATTATGATAGGTTGATTTAATAAAATAATTATTTTTTATTAAAACTTTTTATAACCTTATTATTGAATATAATATTCTACAAATAATAATATTAAAGGTTTAATCTTATTCATATCCCCAAATATTAGCTAATATAAAAATAGTTTTAAAGTGTATATTAGCTAATATAAAAATAGTTTTAAAGTGTCATAAAATAAATAATAGGAGGATTGACAAACATTAATAATATAAAAACATAAATAATATTAAAAAGTAATAATAATATTGTTGAGGGGAATAATTAATATTAAAATGGTTAGTAATAATATTGAATAGTAATAAAATTATAAATTGCAAAATTGATTAAACAAAAATTAAATCAAATAATATATATATATCATAACAATAATAATAATATATAAAGAAAAAAAAAAAAATTAGGAAGAAAGAGCAGGAATCTAGCATATGCTGATCCTCCAACCATCATCCCTATTTAAATTAATATGTCTCTTTTCAATTTCTAAGGCCTCCATAGATTTACGATGATGAAAATAGCTGATCCTCGCAATGACTCTAGCCTCTTCAATGCAGATGTGATGATTCGTTTTTTCTGCATGCTCTACCAAAGCGGAGGAGCAAGACCTCCCATGCTCAATGTCGGCAGCATGTTCACCAATCCTTTGGTTTATAGAACAACCAGTCTCCCCAATATAAGGAATTCCAGAAGAACAGGGAATGATGTAAACACCCTTCCCATCCTTAGGGTTAATCGGGTCCTTAACAGAATGAAGAGAACTCTGAATAGTGTTAAGGGGCCTAAAAGAAGAATGAATCTTATGTTTCTTCAAGACCCTAGCGATTTTATCTATGGTCCCTTGAATAAGAGGAAGATGAACTCCAGAAGACCAATCCTTGGGACCAATCTTACTCTTAGGACCTTTTTCAGCGTTTAGAAAAGCCCCAAGACCTTGAGACCCACTATAACCATTCTTATTAAAAACTTTAGGTGGGTTTTCTGATCTTCAAGGTGATTTTTGTGAGAAACTTGCAACACCTGGGTGGCTAAGGTGTTGAGAATGCCTAGCTTTTGAGCAGGAAAATGATGAGAACTAGCATGGAGATATTGCTCTATGTGAGTCTTCTTTCGAAAAACTTGGTGAGAAAAGGAGCCGCCATTCTTCTTCGAGATAAGGACATCAAGAAAAGGTAGGCTACCATCAACTTTGAATTCCATGGTAAACTTTATGTAACTCGATTGACTATTAAGATGATGGTAAAATAGCTCCAACTTCTCTTCACAATGAGACCAGACGACACAAGTGTCATCCACAAACCTTTTCCAAAGTTTGGGTTGGTAAAGAGCAGAAGACAAGGCTTTAGATTTGAAATGCTCCATGAAGAGATTATCCACAACAGGGGAAAGGGGAGAACCCATAGCCACACTACAGGTTTTCTCATAGAATTCACCCTCGAAACTAAAGAAAGTAGAGGTGAGACAAATTTTAACTAAAAAATAAGTATCGGGATCAGTGTTGTGATTGATAACATCAATGGCTTCATTAATGGGGATATTAGTGAATAAGGAGACCACATCAAAACTCACTAGCTGATCCTCAGGGTTAAAACTAAGATCCTTCAACTCATTAACGAACGAAGATGAATCTTTAACAAAGGATTCATTCTGGTCAATGAGAGGTTTGAGCTTATTAGCAAGAAATTTTGCTAAAAGATAAGTTGGCCCACCAATAGTATTGACAATGGGGCAAAGAGGGAACCCCTCTTTATGTATCTTGGGGAGACCATAGATTCTGGGAGTAAGAGGGTTTCCTTCTATAAGCTTCTTGCTAATGGAGCTAATAGTGCTACTTGATTTTATGGCTAGAGAAACTGTTTTAAAAAACTTTTTTAGTGGGTTCTTAGCAAGCTTTCTGTAACTTCCGCTATTGCAAAAGTGATCTAACATCTTTTTACAGTAATCCTCCTTATTAAGAATGATAGTCTCACCCCCTTTGTCATCTTTTAGAACAACAATGTCCTTTGTTATTGTTCAGGGATTTGAGAGCTTCAAACTCAGGCTTTCTAAGGTTGTTCCTAGGGGGTTTAGCCTTTCTAAGGATAATCGCGCAATCTTGCCTAATAATATCTTTAGTGGAATCGGGTAAATCCTGAATCTCGAATTCAATGTCACAAATGATATCATCCACAAGAATTTTTGTTGGAGCCACAACAAAGTTGTTCTAAAAGCTGACAATGGGGGTGGGGTTGTCATTCTTAACAAGTAGGATTACCGAAAAAAGATGTTAGATCACCTTTGCAATAGCGGAAGCTACACAAATCTTGCTAAGAACCCCCTAAAAAGGTTTTCCAAAACAGTTGCTCTAGCCATAAAATCGAGTAGCACTGTTAGCTCCATTAGCAAGAAGGTTATCAAAGACAACCCTCTTACTCCCAGAATCTATGGTCTCCCCAAGATCCATAAAGAGGGGGTCCCTCTTTGCCCCATTGTCAATACTATTGGTGGGAAAACTTATCTCTCAGCGAAATTTCTTGCTAATAAGCTCAAACCTCTCATTGGCCAGACTCAATCCTTTGTTAAAGATTCATCTTCGTTCGTTAACGAGTTAAAGGATTTTAGTTTTAACCCTGAGGATCAACTAGTGAGTTTTGATGTGGTCTCCTTATTCACTAATATCCCCATTAATGAGGCCATTGATGTTATCAATCGCATTACTGATCCCGATACTATTTTTTTAGTTAAAATTTGTCTCATCTCTACTTTCTTTAGTTTCGAGGGTGAATTCTATGAGCAAATCTGTGGTGTGGCTATGGGTTCCCCCCTTTCCCATGTTGTAGCCAACCTCTTCATGGAGGATTTCGAATCTAAAGCCTTGTATTTTGTGCTTTACTAACCCAAACTTTGGAAAAGGTTTGTGGATGACACTTGTGTCGTTTGGTCTCATGGTAAAGAGAAGTTGGAGTTGTTTTACCATCATCTTAATGGTCAATCGAGTTACATAAAGTTTACCATGGAATTCGAAGTTAATGGTAGCCTACCTTTTCTTGATGTCCTTATCTTGAAGAAGGATGGTGATTCCTTTTCTCACCAAGTTTTCCAAAAGAAGACTTGCACAAAGAAATATCTCCATGCTAGTTCTCATCATTTTCCTACTCAAAATCTAGGCGTTCTCAACACCTTAGCCGCTCAGGAGTTGTGGGTTTCTGATGAAAATCACCTTAAAGATGAGAAAACCCACCTCCTTAAAGTTTTTATAAGAATGGTTATAGTAGGTCTCAAGGTCTTAGGGCTTTTCTAAAAGCTGAAAAAGGTCCTAAGAGTAAGATTGATCCTAAGGATTGGTCTTCTGGAGTTCATCTTCCTCTTATTCAAGGGACCACACATAAAATCTCTAGGATATTGAAGAAACATAAGATTCATTCTTCTTTTAGGCCGCTTAAACACTATTCAGAGTTCTCTTCGTTATGTTAAGGACCTAGTTAACCCTAAGGATGGGAAGGGTGTTTACATCATTCCCTGTTCTTGTGGAACTCCTTATATTGGGGAGATCGGTCGATCTATAAACCAAAGGATTGGTGAACATGCTATCAACATCAAGCATGAGAGGTCTCGCTCCTCTGCTTTGGCAGAGCATGTAGAGAAAACCAATCAACACATCCGCATTAAAGAGGTTAGGGTCATTGCGAGGATCGACCATTTTCATCATCTTAAATTTAGGGAGGCCTTAGAAATTGAAAAGAGATCTATTAATTTAAATAGGGATGATGGTTAGAGTATCAACAAATGTTGGATTCCTGCGCTTTCTTCCTTTTTTTAATTTATTTTTATTTTTTACTATTATTGTTATTATTACTATATATATGTAGATATATAATTTTATTTAATTTCTTTTAATCAATTTTGCAATTTATAATTTTATTACTATTCAATATTATTACTAACCATTTTAATATTAGTTATTCCCCTAAACAATATTATTATTACTTTTTAATATTATTTATATTTTTATATTATTAATATTTGTCGATCCTCCTCTGATTTATTTTATAACTCTTTAAAATTATTTTTATATTAGTTAATATTTGGGGATATGAATAGGATTAAACCTTTAATATTAATATTTTTATGATATTATATTCAATAATAAGGTTATAAAGGGTTGTAAAAAGTTTTAATAAAAAATAATTAATTTATTAAATCAGCATATCATAACTTCTTGTTTTATAATATTATTTTATCAAAAAAAATATTTAATTAGATTCCCTTATCCTTTTTTGTCAAAAACTTTACCAATTTCTGCCCTTAGTCAAACTAGTTGTTACTCGCTAACGGCTAGTTAGTAACTCTCTACATCTATTTATTACAATGCCTAGATCTGGTTCCTCATCTTGTCCTGAAGATGAACCACACTCGCTAGTTTAAAACGCGTCGATAAAAATATCTCTCATGTGATTTTTTCTGAAAAATACTATTAAAATTATATTCATTTATTTAACATATATTATGTCAATCGTATGTGCACAAGTCGTATGTGCACAAGTCATGGTACTAACATATATTTGGATGCCTTATGTCATTTATATCCACAAGTCATGGTTACGTGCATTATTTTCATAATGCAAACAGTAATGTGAGGAATCTTATAAGTTTTTAGTGGGTAGCGCCTTATCTTTATATATGCTCGCTATCATTAAGCAGGTGCATCATCACATAATTATGGGTGGGAAGCACTCCACCCAAACCCACATTAATATGGAATCCAAAGAGAGATCAGATGGTCGAAGCCATATTCAATTCTAGTAGATGGTGAAACTGGGGAGAGATGAAATAAAAAGTATAAGAGAACATGTATTTATTTCTTTTATTCTTTAATTTTTTATATATTTAAGGTTTTTTAGTTGCCACGAATCTTGAACTTCTTGTAAAAACAATATCATACCTTAAGGAAATGGAATCCTCAATAATGATCATAATTTCATTATTGATATTTTCATTTTTCTCTCAATTATGGAAATGCAAAACTCATAATTCACTTATTAAATACAAAATCTAAAAATTTATGATATCACAAACGCTTAACTATAAAACAAATATTTATGAATTTATTGTTGGATTAATATTAGTAGCAAGCTTTTCTTTAAAGTGCAGGTCATTACACTCATAGTATCATGGTGGTTAGCTAAAGAATTAATACACAAACATCCATCTATTTTAAAATGTTTTGTAGATTAAATTTTTTTCTATTGCAAATGTTTATATACATTAACTCTTTTATTTTATGTCATTGTTTTAGAGAAGACATATTTGTCTAATATGTTGAAGGATTACATTTAGGGATATTTCTATTATTTTATCTTTTGAGGTTATCAAAAAGTTGGATCTATGATTTCTATGACTTCTAAGATTTTTTATTTTTTTACTTTTCCTCTCTATTGATGTTGATATGAAATGATAAGTAGAAATCAACAATCACCTTATAAACAGTTAAAAGGTAGGTTGAGGCCAAGATTTAAATCTCAATGATCTTAATTCCAAAATAAATTTACATTTGAAATAAAATAAAAATGATTCTAGAATCAACTTTGTCAATAATAATGAGGATGCGCTGTGGAAAAAAGCTTTTGCAGGCCGAAAACCCTAGTTCCGCCATGGCCGCAGCCGGAGAAGCCGAGGATGAATATGATATCTTTCCCGTCTGGGATCTCAACATGGGGAATTCGAAGCTGGAGACCGATATACTGACGGAGCTTTTGGCGTTGTCTCTTGAAAGGAATGCCTCGCGGGATTCGCGCGAGCTGTTCAACAGTACTCCTCCATCAGCTGACGCGCTCAACCTGAAGGATCTCGATTCAGCTCTGGAGGATTGCCAGGATGTGGACAGCCTTATTGCAGACATGGCCGGGCTCAATATTTCCGTCTCTGTAACAGCGCTGGGGTTTCGTTCTGTGGAAACCACTCGCCCTCCGTTAAGATCTGGGGAAACCATTCGCCCTCCGAAGCACAGTCTGGGCTTCAGATCTGACAAAGATCAGCCAGATCTGGTCACCCAGAAGGAAGAACAGTCCACGCTCAGGCCAGATCCAGAGTTCTGTTCACATCCTGGCCAAGATCTTGCAGATCTGCTCCCTTGCAGGGGAAATGACCATGGCAGATATGCTCAAGGAAGCTCAAAGCCCTCACCTGACTCCTTTCAAATTCAGATCTCCCAGCCTATAGGCAGCACCATCATGCATGGGTTAGCCCTTCAGATCGGGTGCAGGATCTCAAACTGAAACTAGAGCGCAGAATGGGGATTCCTTCAAGTATTCAGCGACTCCTCTTTCAAGGTAAACAACTTGAAGATCCTTTTTCCCTCTCTGCTTACAGTGTTTCCACGAACAGCTCTGTAGTGGTAACCCTCCGTTTGAGAGGAGGTGCCGCGGGACAGTCTTCCTCCTCTCAGCCTTTCTCATACAAAGATGCTATTCACTCTGAGCTCCCCAAACCCCCGGAAGCCCTTAAATCCAAAGCCTTCTTGGTTGACAAGGCGAAAGAAGTTCCCTTTGTTGAACTTAGGCATGACGATCTGGCTTCCCATCTTCAAAATTTTGCAGAAAGAGCCATCATTTGCAGATTCAATGGATTGTGGCCGAGATCTCAGGATCTCTATGCATGGATCCATGCAAACTGGACACATCACTGTAAGGTCTTTTTTTGCTCGAAAGGTTATTTCATTGTTTTATTTAACAATAGTAAGCACTATGAAAAGGCCTTAGCAGAAGGCCCTTAGTTCATGGGAACAGCAGGGCTATTCTTGACTCCCTGGTTCCCAGATTTTGATCCAGCTACCGCAGTCATTACTAAGACACCTGTATGGATCCGGCTTCCAAACTTGCCTGCCCACCTATGGAGTACTCATGTCTTCAAAGCCATAGGAGACACCTTGGGTAGCTTCATTCATGGTGATTTTTGGCGGGAATCCAAAGGTCTCTACTCATATGCAAGAATATGTGTGGAATTAGACCTGAGCAAAGGACTTCCAGAACAAATCAATCTCAAGATTAACGACTTCGTATGGACCCAGATGCTGGATTACGAGAACACTGCGTTTAGGTGCCAACATTGCCACCAATCTGGGCATTTGCAGAATACATGCCCATCTCGCCCAGCAAAAAAGAACAAGGCCAACGTCTCCAAGCCCAAGGCTAAACGATGGGCTCCTTGTTCTCCTCCTCCTGTCGAGAATTCTGATTCCTCCAGCTCTGAAGATGAAGATAGTGATGAAGAGCTGCCTCAGTCGCCTCATTTCGAGGCCCCTCCCACAGATGGTCTGGTGCCTCCCACTGATTCAGCCATTGCTCAGAAACGTGTCCATCTGTCCTCCTCCTCTGATTCAGAAAAGGAGGGCTCTCCTGTGGAGGAACCCAATCTTCAAGTTGTTATTGCTCATCCACCCCAAAATGGTTGGGTGGAAGTCAAAAAAAGGAAAGGTAAAAAGATTCGTGTTGACGCCCCTACCCCTTCAGGGTAGGATTCACTGCTTCTTTAGGTCACCAGTGACTCGTTGTAGCTCCTTGCTTGCTTATTTCCTTCTCCGGAACCGAGGTTGATAGTCTTATCATTTCCGGTTGCCGGTTCTCTGCATCTCTGAAATGTAACCTCTTGTACAATATTTTTCCTTAATAGAATTAGTCTTAATCGAGAAAAAAAACTTTGTCAATAATAATATACAAAATAATTCCAATTTAATAATTTACATGTCCTATTATTTACTATAATTTTAATGATTGAAAATGAGTTAGAGAATAAGATTTTCATTAATGTTCATAAGTCTATTTTATTAGGTTATCTATCAAGGAAATGTAATAATCATTTTTCCTTGGTTCCTTGTTAGATATCATCATGTAGTTAAGAATTGTCTTTTGATTTTTTTTTAGCAAAATAATGATTCAAATATAAATTATCTTAATTTTAAAATAAATTTATATTTCAAAATAAAAATAAAAAATATTGTGGAATCATCTATGTCAATAAAGATTTCTTCAAGATTCCATTAAAACAATAAACAGAACTGGCATGCTAGGTTTTTTCATATTTATGAATCATGGCCAATTGATCTTATTCCTACACACGTCTCTATCGCAGCTCTAAAACACCCTTTCTAACTGAATGATCGAATCCATGTTATCTCCCTCCGGGGGAGGGGGAGCCCCCCCTCCTTCAAATATGCCATCCTCGACAACCAATGGTCCACTCCTTGCAATTTTGACTCTGCATGGCAACAAAAGAACAAGAAACTCTCCTCTCCTTCTGGGAGAACAATGGCAGTCCAAGCTAAAGGGTGTCTGCCTCCTGAAGGCAGTAAAAAACCCTTGGGTGGTTATCCGCAACAATCTCTTGGCTCAATCTCAACAATTTATGAACAGGGAAAATTTTAAGAACCCCCCTAAATTTATAAATATAATAAATGGGCGAATCTCCATGGTATATAGGAAAAATGGAAAGCGATTTTATCAATAATATAATATGTATATATAATTTTTTGGCGAATCTCTCACCAAGCATGGAGAATATTTTACTCAATTATAAAATCTTGTAAGATCTTGGCGAGTCTTTCACTAAATAATAAAACTTTGTAAAGTCCTAGTGAATCTTAGCATAGGCTACATGCTGGTTTAATTCCCCCATTTAAATAGGCTACATTCCAGGTGAATACCATGGGTCAATACCATGTGCCATTTTGGTGAATACCATGGGTCAATACCATGTGCCATTTTTAATTTTATTAGAATATTTTACTCAATTATAAAATATTGTAAGATCTTGGCGAGTCTTTCACTAAATAATAAAACTTTGTAAAGTCCTAGTGAATCTTAGCATAGGCTACATGATGGTTTAATTCCCCCATTTAAATAGACTACATTCCAGGTGAATACCATGGGTCAATACCATGTGCCATTTTGGTGAATACCATGGGTCAATACCATGTGCCATTTTTATTTTTATTAATTCTAATATTAGGGTTAATAATGGTTTTTTGCATGGTATTAATAACAATATAGTCCATGGTATTTGTCCCATAGTATTTTGGCCATAGGTTTCACCTAAATATAACCCATTTTTTGAGTGTTCGTAAATATAAGGTGACTTATGGAGTAAATATAAAAAAATGTTTTATTTGTTTACCATACCTCTCGTTTATTTATATTTTTTTATTAATTTACCATACCTCTTTTACAAATATGGTATTTGGCCCATAGGATTCACTTAAATAAAACCTCTTTCTTGAGCCTTCATAAATAGAACGAGGGTTATGGACTAAATATAAAAAGAGGTTTTATTTATTTACGATACGTCTAATTTATTTATATTTTTATTTATTTACCATACCTTTTGAGTAAGTATAAAAAGACGTTCGGCCTGGAGTATGCCGTAAAACTGCTTCTGCTTGGCTAAGAGCTCGTCTTCCTCGGACGTAAGGAAACAGGTTAATGGCCCAAGACCCAGAGGCATCTGGCAGGAGTGAAAGCCTGCTCCCTTACGGACCACCAGCGGGTTATTACAGGTGGCGTGGTTTTCCTTGATAACGGTGATGAGTCAAATCGACATTCGCGGATAGCAGCCAGAGATGGTTGTCCTCACTGTTGGTTTGACACCTGAGTTTGATAGGTTTTGCCACCTTCGGAAAAAAAAAAAAAAAAGTATAAAAAGACGTTTTATTTATTTACCATACCTCCACTTTACTTATATTTTTATTTGTTTACACCCTTACATGTATATAAGGTGACTTATGGAGTAAATATAAAAAATGTTTTATTTATTTACCATACCTCTCATTTATTTATATTTTTATTAATTTACCATACCTCTTTTATAAATATGGTATTTGGCCCATAGGATTCACTTAAATAAAACCTATTCTTGAAAATGGGCGAATGGATTCACTTGAATAAAACCTATTCTTGAAAATGGGCGAATGGAAGGTTGTAAGTCCTAATTTCAAGGGCTAAATTTACCTTTTTTACCCTCTCCCTTAAAATAAGGTGGGCTATTTGAGGTGATTTGTAAAAATGTACTATGATACAAAATATTCGCCCACTAAAAATTTAAAACCCCTTAATTTCGCGAAAGGGCGAACATTCGCCCCTAAAATTATCCTTGTTTATGAAAGATCATGTAATCATCTGAAAATTTAAGGGTATTTGGCCCAGGGCAATGGACATTCTCTGTTGGATTAAGCTAAAATGGAAACCAAAATCCCCAATCGAGCTTCGACTAAGAGCCAAAGGCTTCTTCACTATGATTTTTGAATATCTAGAGGACAGGATAAGAGATTTAGATAAAGATCCATATTTCGTGAACAACACTGGGCTTTTCATGCAACATTGGGAGCCTTCCTATAACCAAGAAGGGGAATAATTATTGGTGGTTCCAATTTGGGTCAGCATTTACTCCCTAGCAGAAGACTTCCAGGAAGAGGACATCCTGGAATCAATTAGAAACTCCATTAGAAACTTTGTGCAAATCTCATAAATCACCAGACGTCGTTGTTTCACTTCCTACACCCAAATCTGTATATACATGAACATCTCCCAACCACTACCAGAATCAGTGGAGATGGAATACCAAGATGATGTTTAGTCTCAGCCCTTAGACTATGAGCACGTACCATTCAAATGTCACATCTATCATGAATACAGACACTCTTTCGGGACTATCCTGAATGGCCCAAGGTGAACTCGACACCCTTAGCCCCTTCCTCCTCGATGAATTCCAAGAAGTCTCTAGATAACACACATCTAACAATAGTACTCCTCCCGCTCGCACACCCCTTCCCCTGCCTCTTCCGCAAACTACCTCTCACTAACAATCTGAGAATCAATTCACTCTCCTTAGAAGCAACAAGCGATGGAAGTTGAAGTAGGCCCTAAAAACCCTAAGAACAAGCAAAAAAATAAGCATAAATCCCTAGAGGCTTAGACTAAGAGTAAAGAGATCAAAAGAGTTCTCACCAAAGTCCAACAAGCCCTAGAAATGAACACCAAAATGGATCAAATCAACTCAGATTAGCAAATCATGGTGTCCTTCCTAAGGAACTGAACCAAATATTTCTTTGCGGACATTCCTCAAGAGTAGCTCGTCCAATTCCATCGAATCTTCAAAGAATGGGAGCAGTGGCAGGCTCCACCTAACACTCCCCCTCATTTTGCCTTGGTTATCCGTGAGGAGGATGCCTCCACACAATGTATGGAGTCCAGTTCAGGACTTGAAAAGAGGAGAAAAGGCAGAAAACCCACAAGGGAGGTCATCAAGGAAGATGAATGATCTTGGTTAAATCGGGACAAAAAAATGTCCTCACGGAATACTTCTAGAGATCTCTTCCTCATTCTCAATGAAAGTTATATCATGGAACATATGGGGCCTCAATTCCAAGGGTAAATTGAGGCACCTTAAACATAGGATACATCAGGAGAAACCATATATCATAGTTTTGCAGGAAACTAAGGTGTCACAAGAAAAGCTCGAGGAAATAGGGTGCCACTGTTGGCAAGGAGCAGACCACATGGCGCTTAATGCAAAGGGCATGACTGGCAGGATAGGATTTCTTTGGGACTCTAGATCCATTCAATTTAGGTCCTGGATCACATTTCCTCATAGCCTCTCCTGCCAATTTGAACATGTCATATCCACAACTCAAGTTTGGCTAACAAGGGTTTATGGCCCAACAAACTCTGGAGAAAAGGCCAGCTTAATTTCTAGTCTGTTGAAACTAAAAGGCATTCTGGCTATGGATAATTGGATACTCACTAGGGATTTCAACATGATCAAGGACCTAAGCAAAAATAAAGGAGGTGTCAGAATACTTGACCACATCTCCAGAGCCTTTCAAGAAAAAATCTAGGATATTGAAACAGTAGGTATCGAATTCAGTAATGATGCCTTCACTTGGAACAACCATCGAGGAGATAAGCATCAAATCACCTCAGATATTGATTGTTTCCTTCTATATGATAATATTCTTCAACATGATTTGTATATTCAAGCATATATCCTCCCTACCTTGGCTCTGATCACTGGCCCATTTAGCTAGAAATCGATCTAAGAATGGCTCCAAAGAATAGGCCCTTCCATTTTGAATCCTTCTGGCTTGGAAGACCCAACTTCATCCAAAAAATTGAAGGGTGGTGGAAGGAGATCTCTGTATCTGGGTGAAACCTTATGGAAATCTTCCATCTCAAGCTAAAAGAGCTAAATCAACATATCAAAGCTTGGAACATTTCTAACTTTGGCAACATCAATAGGGATAAAAGGTAAACTAAAGGAAGAAATGAAGAAAATCCAACAAAAATTCATTCTTGATGGCCTGACACAGGAACTGGAGGCCCAGAAGGGACAATTTTGGAGGCCCTTGAACAACGAAGGAAGCAAGAATAAATTCTGTAGAAACATAAATCTAGAGTCTAGTGGCTCAAGGAAGGGAAGTGGAACACAAATTTCTTCCAATGCACAATGCTCAAACATAGGTAGGTGAACAAAATATTTTTCCTCAATGGCTAAAACGGCCAAAGGATAGCTTAGAATGAAGACATCAAAGAATAACTAAGCAACCATTTTTAGGAAATTATCCATGAGCCCTAGGAGGATAGGAGAGAAGTCATCCCAAATATCCGTCAATGGATATACTTCAAATTTATTCAAATCATGTTAGCCCTTTTTGGGTGTTGATATCCATGCGCTGGTTGAATAAGTGTGTCAATCTCGTAGAATATGGTCTGGTCTAAATGCCACCTTTCTGATGCTTATTCCAAAAAAATGAGCAGCGGTGGATCCCAATGGATATAGACCCATAGCCCTCTGTAATGTTATATTTAATATTATATTAGGAATTACGGTCCAACGGCTTAAACCCATAATGAAACACATCATCAACCCATAGAAAACAATATTCATGGAAGGAAGACAAATAATGGACGACATCATCACTACTCATGAAATGGTTCACTCTTTGAAAACCTCCAAATCTCTAGGTATGCTCATTAAAATAGACATGTCAAAATATTTTGACCACATAAATGATAACTACTTCCTTTCTATGCTTGATGCTTTCGGTTTCTCTCACTCCTAGATCTCCTGGATCAAATCCATGATTGAAACCCATTTTTATTCCATCATTGTCAATGGTTCTCCCTCCTAGCCCTTTAGAGGCTCAAGCAGCTTAAGGCAAGGGGATCCTCTCTCCCCTTTCTTGTACATAATTACAACTGAAGGCTTGGGTAGACTAATTAAATCTACCTACTGTAGTGGCCTCCTTCAAGGGCTAAAAGTATCCCTGACTGCTCCCCCTTTTTCCCACCACTAATTTGTGGATGATAATCTCCTCTTTCACAAACAAATTCTTTGTGAAGTTTGTCATCTTAATTCCATTCTAGAAACCTTTCAAATAGCCTCTGGTATGGTTGTCAACAATGATAAATACAATATTTTCTTCTTTAACACCCACAGGGGAGTCTAGTCCCACCTGGCAATATTCTTGGGCTTCTGAATCGGTGCCTTGCCTAGCACTTATTTGGGGATTCCTTTGGTTCCCAATTCGTTGAGAAATTCTTGTTGGAAATACCTTTTGGCATGCCTGGAGAGTAAGATCTCTAGATGGACTTTTAAACTTCTAAAATCTATAGGCCGGCTCACTTTAATCAAATCTATTTTACAAGCTCTCCCGGTCTATCAACTCTTTATTGTTCTAGCCCCCAAGATAATTTACAAGGACTTAGTTGCGACTTTTCGCATGTTCTTGTGGTGAGGTGCTTGAACAGGTAGGAAATGGTCTATGGTTTCCTGACACAAGCTATGCAAGCCCAAAATTCATGGAGGTCTAGGCTTGAAATACCCTTAGACTTTATCGTAGGCGCTTGGCACCAAAATTTGGTGGAGGTGACTCCAAGGAGGACATGAAACAACAAAAACATTGTGGGCTCACAAATATGGTCAATACTGCATTCGGGATCCCCTTTTATACCCTCAATCCTTAACAATTGGATCTTCTATTTGAATGTTGGCCAACAAAAATAGGCATTTAATACAAAAGCATGGATTCTAGGAGGAAGCATTGATGCAATACCCTAAGTTGGCACTTCAAGAAAATATTAAGGAAATTCAGGCCTTTTATACTAATTTAGGGGCGGTATATGGCAGAGACTTTTGGATTGCTTCCAACCCTCCCTCGAAATGGAGCAAATGGAAAATTCAAGCTCATCAGCTCGATCATCCTCCCCTTCCTTGGGAGGAGCTACTCCACCATCTTCAACAACACTGCATTTTGTCAACTAATGAACCAAATAAACTTCACTGGGGTTACCAATCTAGTGCATGTTTTCAATAAAAGAATCCTATACCATTCTCTCTACTAGTGACATTCCTAACCCTAATCCTCTATGGAAACAAATCTAGTACTCAAGGTTTTGGCCCAAAGTTGCATTCTTCCTCTTACTGATTGAACGTGGAAAGCTTCTAACTTGGGACAATATGAAAAATAAAGGCTTTGAAGGTCTATCTGTTTTCCCCCTCTATATGACAGAATAAGAGACATCATATCATCTCTTAAACTCATGCTCGGTGGTGGTAGAACTTTGAAATCTTGTTGAAAATATTTTGGGTGCTTAGGATCATTCAGCTAATAGTCTAAAAGAATCACTGAGCGATGGTGATGGATCCTATTCCAAAACCAAATTTTCAATAGAGCTTGGCTCCTATCTCAGGGATTTACTCTATGGAATCTATGGAAAGCAAGGAATAAAGTAGTGTTCCACTCAGATCCTATACAAATCAACCACATTTGGATAGTGACTAAGCATAACATAAAAGAGACCATCCTTGTGGAACATTGGGAAGAAGATGATTTGAAGGCGAATGGAAGGGTGGCTCAAATCCTTCGAGACAATGACCTCTACTTCCTTGCTTCCTCCCTGGCCGCACAAAGACAACAAGCAAGGACCAAAACCTCGAGAGACAACTTCCTCTATCCTCCTCAAGGCTTTATCAAACTAAATTTTGATGGTGCATCTAAATGCAATCCCGATCTCACTGGTCTAGGGGTCTACTTTGGGACACAGAGGGGAAAACTCCTAAAAATTTTGTGGTGGCTTGCAGCATCACCACCAGCAACGGTGCAGAATTCCTGGCTTTAGAAAAGGGATTCCATATCACATTATAAATGGGCATCTCAAACCTCCAAGTCTCAGGGGATTCGTAGTTGGCCATCTCTTTTATATATAAACTGATCAATGGTTGCCCCTTGGAGAAAGTGGTAAATAGTTTGCGTCTGGAGCACATATGTGAACTAATTTAGGCTTTCTTGCCATCCTTTGACTATATAATTATGGAACACATCACGTGGCAAGGAAACCAAGCAACTGACAAGTGAGCCAACTAGGGTTTCGACCAAGACAACCAAGAGATCTTCTCTGAATGGCCTTCTCTTTATCACTCATCGATGATGGATGAGATCAACCACAACATCGCTAGAGAAGAGGCTTCCTCGATGGGGGTGTCAGACTGGGACAACCACCGTCACATGACAGATGCCAATTGTTCAATATTTAAGGTGGGGGAGGGAAAGGCAGCAAGCCCTCCACCATGTCATAGTTAATTCATCTGAGCCTAAGTGTGTGAACTATTCGTTCTCTCCTTTCTACATTTTTTTCGACATGATAGTGTCACTCCTCCCCTAGATCTATCCCATCAATGGATGTTCCCTATCGTTGTCTAATGTTTCTATGTGTTATGCGCCTCTCTCCCTATTCACATCCTTTTCAGCTTTTTCTCTAGGGTGGTGGTCTGTCCAGTCCGTTTGAATCACGCCACAAGCATCGTCCTCTCACTTACTTCAACTATTTGAGTAACTTTCCTTCCTCGACCTTCTCTAGCAGATGCTTCTCCATTAGTTCTGGCGGGCTCCAGAATTCATTTCCTTCTACTCTTGTGGTTCTTTGCCTTGGCTGCTTAGGGGATTCTTCTTAAGTGATTGGTGTCGAATCTCTAAATTTTTCCCCTGCAATTATGGGTTTGTGAGGGGTGTTTTAGTTCTCGGGGTGGTGATTCTGGGTCAAGGGTGCCGCTGGTCTTTGGGCCTTTTCGCATCCTAGCTATTGCTTTCTAGGGATACTGATCTTAATTTGTCCCTCATTGTTCTCCTTAGACTCATGTGCTAGGTTTGTATTTCCTTTTAATGCCATATTGGGTGCTTGTTTCATTCTACTCAACTCTCTCCCCTTGGGTTTCTTTCCTCTATAACCTGGTTTGGCTATTCTTGAGTGGGGAATATCGGGTGGTGGAGCCTTTGGTGTTGGTTCTCCTACTCTCTTTGGTCTACAACTAGTCTTGATTGGTTTTTGGTGGCATGAGGTATTTCTTTGGGTGTCCTTCTTCTCGGGTTCTACAGGTTCCCTTTGATTTTTGTCATGAAATCCAGCCCCTACTCCTTGAACATAATTTCTCTAGCGAAGTCGGAAGGTTCTACCCACCTCCCAGCTGGTTGGTTCATGGGGTGATGCTATTTTTTTTTGGGATGGAAGCTCCGGGTGAGGAGTGAGAGGCTCTGGTCATGGAAGTCGAGGCACTTGTGGGGTTTGTAGCTCGCCAGTTGCTTCCAGGGCATGTTGCCACAACCAAATGGTCACGCAACTCGGTCATGATGTAGGTGTGGGTAGTTGTGGTCAAGGACATCTTCATGGCTTAGCAACTCGGGGCCGCTCTAGCCAAGGACGTTTTGGGTTCACAGGTCGAATGTCATCCATGAGGACAGGTCCCTCCTCGCTAATTATTGAACTACTCCAATCTTTCTCTGCTCATCTATATGCCCATGATCAAGCTCGCAGGAAGGAGCACAAAGCTGTCATGGCTAAATTTGAGCAGCTCCAATACTTTCAGTGCCATGTTCATGAGAGGGTGTTCATGGTCTAGCGCAGCCAAAATTTACTAACTGAAAAGGTTGAAAAACTAGGAACTTGGCTTGCTCACTTTGAGCATCAATTGCATGTATCTCCCTCCACCTCCCCTGGGTGCTGGGCCAAGAAACCCTACCTCAATTACCTCCGACAATTGATTATGTTCACTGGTGTGTTTCTTGTTCTGTTAGTTTTCTGCAATGTTAGGCCTCTTAGGCTCTGGACTTCTCAGCTGGAAACTTTACTTTTGTACGTTGTATGGTCATTGTATTGGTCAACAAACCTGGTCGAGGTGAGACCACATGTATTTTGATATCCTTGTATATGTTTTCTGATTAATAAAAAATTCGAATTAGAAAAAATAATTTTGTTTCAATAAAAATATAAAATGAAAAAAAAAATCCAATTAAAAAAAATATAAATAAATGATTAACATTATAAAAAAATAAATCTATTTTACCAAGTTTTTTATCCATTAAAGATAATGGTATTTATCTTTTTTATGACTTGCACTATGTTTCACCTCTTCATTAAGTATGCAGGTGAATAGGTAAAATATGAAAAAAATGATAATTTAGAGTGTAATAAATTCAAACCTTTCCAGAAATACAACATAGCCTGTTTCCTCCTAAAAAGAATGGCATGTCTTTAGAGAATGAAAATGAATGATACAATTGTATTTTGAAGTATTGAGGTATTTAGTTTCGAACAAATCATGTATGTGCTAAAATAGCTTTTAAAATTACGATTAAATATATAAAATAATAGCATAATAATATTTATACTAAAAATTCTAGAACTATAAATTTTTATTAGATTTTCCTTCATTTTCCAACAAATTACATGTACCACAAAGGTTGATCCAATGAAACAATTTTTACTTATATCCTTATAGTGAAGATAAAGAATTGCTTTCATCTGATGAGAAGAGTTGATATAATATTTTCCATAATGATTACCCAAAGCATGTCTTGATGTTTCTTGTAAATTCCAAAAACATTAATTTTGTTATAAATTCAAAATAAAGTTATCGATATTTTCGATTAAAAAAAAATAATAAACAAAATCACATGTTAATCATGATATAGGATGCTCTTATACCCTGAAAGAAGATAACTTAGTTTTTGGAATGTCAAGATTTGACAACAACCTCTTCCATAATCCTTCAATTGTCTAATTTCATAAACAACATAAATATGTACATCAATTGTAATATTTATGATTTCTTCATTAATTTCAAGAATATAAAATATATGATATATATTTTAAGGATTATACCATGGAAAATATTTATGATACAACTCCGATGGATACATAAATCATCTCTGTACAAATTCACAAAATATAACACAATTTTTTTATTAAATTGTATTAATTTTGTTTCTAAAATGATGAAAATTTTTAGTGTTAATTTCATTGTCTATTATGTTGATACTATATACTGAAAATTTTTAGTGTTAATTTCATTGTCTATTATGTTGATACTATTGATACTATATCAAAAATCATAGCACATATAATTTGTAACAATTCATCGTGCGTAAGGATCCATTTTCCGAAAATATTTTTAATTCATAGAATATTAACATGTAATTTAAGTTAAATTTTACACCGAATTATATTTATAGTCTAGTTAAAATTGAATTAAATTTATTATTCGTAATAATAGTATTTTGAATTAATATTAGTTTCAAATTTTTATATATTTAAAATGGTGAAATACATTATAATTAGATTTTGTAAATGTATTAAATATTTATCATTAATCATTATTTTGTGATGGGACCAATTCGCACTTCGGTGTACAACCCTTAATTAATGTCTGTCCGGTGATTGATTAACAATATGTGTTTGGTAGGATTGCAGAATTATTTGGTTTATGATTAATCACTAATCACACACTTAATTAACTAATATTTTCTAACGGTGGCTGGAACATTTATGGTAGCACTTTAATGAGGTAGCCAAACTGTACTTACCTCGATCCCCATTTCTTGCTTGTTGAACTTGGCAAAACCCTGGGCATTTCGCATTCAATCATTTTGGTTTTTCACTTTGCATGGTGAATACAGTGAGGGTTTTGGTCTGTAAGTAGTTTTTTCTTCTTTCTGGCCGCAGTTGCTTGGAAACGAGCCACAGGCTCTGTGTGCGCCGGCTATGGTCTCCACTACTTGTTGGGTGGCTTTGTTGTCTATCTTGGTGACTGGTTTACTCGACTCCTTGACACAAAATGATGGTTCTTTTCGCTTGCGTGAGTATATGGTTACGATTCTTATGCAGTTGGTTGACTTATCTTTGCTCCACGGTTATTGTTTGTTTTGAGGTCGTTTTGCTGGTTAAACTTAATGGTATTGTGCATGCATTCAGGTTGCAAACGTGGTGGCTTCCTTCTGTTCACAACGTCTCTTTAGGTAATCTATTCGTCCATGATTTATTTTAATCCCTCTATTTTTCTGTCTCTAACAAAACTCGTTCCTTGGTCTCAGTTGGTCATCGAGGTTTGTGGCTCAATGGCCTGTGCTTTGTCTGCGCTGCGAACCCTCCAGGTAAAGAAAAAGAAACTCTCTGCATGTGCAGTTATTTGTTGCTTTTCCCTTTCACTATTAACAGCTGGGCTAACAATCCTGCCCTGGTTCAACTTGCAGGTTGGGGGTTTGCTAGTGGGCGAGCTTGGTATGAATGCCTCGGCTCTTACTCGGTAGGCTTTACCATTGTCTTCAATTCGTGTGTAGGACTAGGGTTTATAGATTGTTTGTGAGTCCGAGTTTTCAACACTTGTCCGTATATGTCCTGTTGTCGTCGTTATGCGACCTGGGCTGATTCGATACAGTCCTTCCTTTTTATTTCGTTCCTTTGTAATTGTAAAACTGTATTTAAGGGAGGCCGACCCTAAACCCTCGTCTAGGGTTTATTGGTTCGTTTGGCTCTTTAACAGTTTGTAGGCTTATACTTGGACTCTGTTATGTATGTACAGACATTTCGTTTTTATAAATGAAAGAATTACAGTGGAATTCATTTGCTTTAGTTACCTCTATCCTGATGTGGTCACGCGACATTTGTTCTCTTGTTCTGGTTTGAACTTCTTCGAACCGTGCCTGGTTATCTCGGTTATAGACTCTGTCTCTTGTTTGCAAGCCTTCATGCTGTGAGTTCTCGTGCGATTTCCTTGTCTGCTTTCAATTATTTAAAAGAGGAAAACGAAAGAAATATGCATGCACTGTGTTTGTTTACTATGGGTATTTCAACAACTAGAAAGCGTAGATAGACATATCAATGATTGTTACAGATGGATGGATTCGAAAATGAAATAAAATTATTCTCTGTCTTTTATTACTGTGTGCATATGCTGAACCTTCAGAATAATTTACAATTTCCCATTTGTACTTTTTTTCCATAGTTATTTGAATTGTGCATAGTTACTTTTTTAGTTTCTATTCTATTAGTTACACAATTGTTTATGCATTTGGTTCTACTTGCACTACAAGATTTTACATTCGACATATTTGTCTTTTTTTTCTTTTCGAAAATGAAAGAAACAGTTATAAAACTATTGTTTATTAAGACAAACAAAACAGTGACCCTAACTGACTAGACTGTTCCTTAACCGATACTGACATTAAAAAAACAAAGTCCTACGTTCTACTTTGACTAATTGAACATAAAGAAAACAATCACTGATAAAACTTTCCACCTTGGCGGAGACCAACACCCAGTCATGGTGCCCTTAGCTGGATGCTCCTGCATCAGGCTCCCGGGGTAAAAAGAAATCATGACTCCAGTCCATGAGCTTCTTGACTGAATAACCCACCTACTCTATCTGCCTGGTATCAAGCCACGAACTATCCTCGATAGGATGATTCTTCCACTTGACCAGATATCGCAGATACTCCTTCCGCCGAGTTTGTTTGGCCACCTGAGTGTCGAGGATTCTCTCGATCTCGGGAGGCTGAATGTAAGGCATTTGTCTCATCCAAGTTTCACTTCCATCTTGGGTGTCCCATGTAAGCCGTGTGGTACTGTCTTCCTCTGAACCAACAGTGTATGGAAATAGATTTGCTACATTAAAGATGGGTGAAATACCTATTCCTGGTGGTAGCTGTATTTTGTAGGCATTCGCTGAAAATTTCCGGAGGACTTTGCAGGGACCTATCTTCTTGTACTTCAGCTTGTTGTATGCACCTCTAGGGAAGCGTTCCTTGCGCAAATGCACGAGGACTTCATCCCCCACATTAAACTGCACTTCTCTCTATTTCAAATCTACTTGCTGCTTATATTTTTTACTGTTGTCCTATAATTTAATTTTCACCTGCTCGTGCAAATCTTTCATCGCGTTAGCTAAGTCTTCCCTGCCAGCACTCCATCTTTCCTACTGTCCCAGATCTCGCAACTCATGCACTCTGCGAGGATGCATGAGATATAATATCTGAAAAGAACTGCAACCCGTGCTACGATTGGGCGATTTGTTATAAGCGAACTCTACCTGGGCAAGTACTTGATCCCACATCTGCGAATTTTCACCAATCAAGCTTCGTAGCAGGTTCCCCAGACTTCTGTTTACCACCTCTGTTTTCCCGTCGGTCTACGGGTGATAAGCGGAGCTGTAACTCAACTGCGTGTCTATCTTCTTCCACAAGGTGCGCCAAAAGTGCCCTGTAAACTTCACATCCCTTTCAAAAAGAATAGACTTAGGAAAACCATTTAGCCTGACAATCTCTGTAAAGAACAAGTGGGCCACGTGAGTGGCATCGCTAGTTTTTCTGCAAGGGATGAAATGCGCCATCTTCGAAAACTGGTCCACTACTACCATCATCGAGTCATAACCCCGTTGTGTCCTTGGTAGACCCAAGACGAAGTCCACGCTGATTGAGTCCCCCGGTCTACTTGGAATGGGCAATGGCATATAAAGTCTCGTATTTTGACTGTGTTCTTTTGTCAGCTGACACACTTTACAACTGTTCACAAATATCTCCACATCCCTTCGCATTCTTGGCCAATAATAAAAATGACTGAGCTGCTCTAATGTCTTGTCTATGCCAAAATGTTCGGCTAGACCTCCTCTGTGTTTATCCCAAATGATATTCTCCTTTATCGAGCAGTCAGGAATGCATAGCTATCCTCCCCTAAACAACAACTTCTCCTGCAAATTATAGTCCAACCATGGACTATTGTCTCTCACCAAAGGATTTTGACATGCTTCGTAAGTCTCCTTATAATTTGCGTTAGTTTGATACAAATCTTTCAAATGCTCAAAACCCAACACTTATATAGTACTCTCCTAAAAGAGTAGGGCTCTTTTGCTCAATGCATCCACCACCTTGTTGGCTTGCCCACTGATGTGTTTCAACGCAAAGGTGAAACTCTGCAAATATTCAACCCACTTAGCATGTTTGTGATTCAACTTGTGCTGTTGCATCACATACTGCAATGAAAAATTATCCTAGAACAAAAAAAATTCATTCCCCAGCAAATAGTGTCTCCAATGCTTCAGTGCTTGGATGATAGCATAGAATTCCTTGTCGTAGGATGAATAATTTTGCCTGCTTTCATTTAACTTCTCGCTGAAAAATGCAACAGTTTTATCTTCTTGGCTAAGTACAACTCCAATAGTCGTACCACTTGCATCACAGCAAACCTGAAAAATATTTTTAAAATATGGAAATCTCAAGGTCGGTCTCTTTGTAATTTTCTTCCTTAGTAGCTGAAAACTCCTTTTTGCTGCCTCAGTCCAACGAAAAGGCCGACTTGCCTTTTTCATAGTGTCCAACATAGGTGCGCAGATTTCACTAAAACTTCTTATAGATTTTCAGTAAAAACTCGCCAGCCCATGAAAACTACGTACCTCAAACAATATTTTTGGGGATGGCCAATTGACTATCGCTGCAATCTTCTCTGGATCCATCTTCAGCTCATTTTCTGCTATTATGAAGCCCAAATAAACTAATTCTTTTTGTAGAAAAGTACACTTTTTCAGATTTATCAGCAGCTTATTCTACTGCAATTTTTCCAGCACTTTTCGAACATGTCGAAAGTGTTCCTCCCTCATCTTGCTGAAGATTAATATGTCATCCAGGTACACTATCACAAACTTCCCGATGTATTCTTTTAGCATTTCATTCATTAACCACATAAAGGTACTGGGTGCATTGCTCAGTGTGAATGGCATTACCAGCCACTCATACAGTCCCTCGTTAGTCTTGAAGGCTGTCTTCCACTCATCCCTCTCTCGAATTCGAATTTGATGATACCCACTCTTTAAATCAATCTTGGAAAAATATGTTGCCTCGCTTAGGCAATCCATCTTGTCGTCCATCCATGGCAGTGGAAATCTGTATCAGATGGTGATCTTGTTGATGGCCCTCGAGTCTGTGCACATCCGCCATTCTCATCCTTTCTTGGGAGCGAGAACTGTTGGAACTGCACAAGGGCTCAAACTCTCCCTTATCAACCCTTTGTTCAACAATTCCTGCGCCTGTTTTCTAATCTCCTCATTGTCTTTGGGGCTCATCTGATATGCTGCCTTATTCGGAAAACTTTCTCTGTATAAAGTCAATATGATGACTTATGCTTCTTTTAGGGGGCAGTTTATCTGGTAAGTCATCCACCACTATATCACTAAACTCCTGCAACATCTGTTGGATTCCTGTGGGAAAATATGACACCTCTGTGTGTAGCAGCATCGTCTTTGCTCTTCTAACAACAACATAGCTCACCTTGTTATCTTCAACTTGTTTCAAAAACTTCTTTCCACTCATTAACAACACTCTCGTCTCACTTGTTCCCTCTGTCTCTTCCTCTTTGATGGGTACAAGCATATGCTTGATCCCATATTTGACAAACTTATAGCAGTTTGTCTTCTCATCATGTACCACCTTCCCGTCATACTGCCATGGCTTGCTTAGTAGTATGTGACATACATCCATCGGCATTATGTCACAAATGACTTTATCCTTATATCTGCCGATATGAAACTCCACTTCGCATTGCTCATCTACCAACAACTGATGGCCTTTTTGCAGCCATGATACCTTGTAGGGAGTAGGGTGTTTCAATCACTCCAACCCCAATTTTTCCACCATTTCCATGGCTACCATGTTATATATACTCCCACTATCGATAATTAGCTTACAACACTTACCGTGTGACTTACAAACTGTCTGAAACAAAGCTTTCCGCTGAGTTTGTTCAGCTGATTCTTTGGCTAGTTTCAGCAACACCTTGTTTAAAACTAAGGCTTCCCATATTTCCGGCACATTTTCTGCTTCTTAGGGAGGTGCCTCTGCTTCTTCTGGTTGGGTGACGTACGCACCCCTCTGTCCAGCTTGTTCTGCCTTAGGACACTCAAACAATCTGTGTCCCCACTTATGACACCTATAACATTGATAACTAGCTCCTCTGCCTTGGCCATTTCCCCTGCCTCGCTGATATGGCCTACCATCTCTCGTGCTATCACCTTTTTCTATTGTTCCAGAAGCTTTGGAACTACTGCCTTCTTCATTACTGCTAGCAACTCACCCTCTGTTGTAAGTTTGTCCTCTTCCTCTATCGGTTCCCCGTCCTCTCCTAACATTTAGTTTTCTGGCAATCTTCCTCTCTACTTTCATAGCACTTTGATATGCTTCTTCAATGTTTTTCGGAGAAAGAATGCTGATTTCATCTAATATTTCTAACCTTAAACCATTTACATACCCGGCTGTTTTCTTCGAGGTGTCCTCTGTATAGCCAACCCTTAAATTTACTCTGTAAAATTCCTCAGTGTACTCCCTTACTGTCATCCCTTTCTACTTCAGATTTTGCACTTGCTGGTGTAGTGTAATCTGGTAATCCTTAGGTAGAAATCTGCCCTTCAACTTGGCCACCATCCTTGACCATTTTTTGATTGGCAACTTGTTCAACCTCCTCCTCTCTGTTTGGACACTATCCCACCACAGGGCTGCATGTCCCTTCAACTTTGTCGCAGCGAACTTGACTCTATGGTCTTCACTTACCTCTTCACACTCAAAATACTTATCCAGCTCATTGATCCAGTCCAAAAGAACCTTTGTGGACAAGCTGCCATCATAATTTGGGAGTTCTAGTTTGGGCTTGCTGCTCGCCAATAGGACCGACCTCAACAGTCTCATCTCCAACCCTTCTTCATCTGATCCATCTGTTGTCACTATAGCTTCTTCTTCACTATCATCTCCTACCTCTGGATCCCTTCTTCTCCCTGCTTCAACTACCTCCAAATGGGCAGTAAGGATCCTGATCTCCTCTCTCAATCCTTCCTCTGCTATCCTCCGAGCACCTCTTCCATGACCTCGTCTTCCTACCTCCATTTCTCAAGACAATTCTAAATCCTGCTCTGATACCACTATGATGGGACTAGCCCGCACTTCGGTGTATAGCCCTTAATTAATGTCTGTCCGGTGATTGATTAACAATATGTGTTTGGTAGGATTGCAAAATTATTTGGTTTATGATTAATCACTAATCACACACTTAATTAACTGATATTTTCCGACGGTGGCTGGAACATTTATGGTAACACTTTAATGAGGTAGCCGAGCTGTACTTACCTCGATCCTCATTTCCCGCTTGTTGAACTTGGCAAAACCCTGGGCATTTCGCATTCAGTCATTTTGGTTTTTCGCTCTGCATGGTGAATACAGTGAGGGTTTTGGTCTGTAAGTAGTTTTGTCTTCTTTCTGGCTGCAGTTGCTTGGAAACGAGCCACAAGCTCTATCTGCACCGGCTATGGGCTCCGCTACTTGTTGGGTGGCTCTGTTGTCTGTCTTGGTGACTGGTTTACTCGGCTCCTTGACACAGAATGATGGTTCTGTTCGCTTGCGTGAGTATATGGTTACGATTCTTATGCGGTTGTTTGACTTATCTTTACTCCACAGTTATTGTTTGTTTTGAGGTCGTTCTGCTGGTTAAACTTAATGGTATTGTGCATGCATTCAGGTTGCAAATGCGGTGGCTTCCTTCTGTTCACAACGTCTCTTCAGGTAATCTATTCGTCCATGATTTATTTTAATCCCTCTATTTTTCTATCTCTAACAAAACTTGTTCCTTGGTCTCAGTTGGTCACCGAGGTTTGTGGCTCAATGGCCTACGCTCTGTCTGCGCTGCGAACCCTCCAGGTAAAGAAAAAGAAACTCTCTGCGTGTGCAGTTATTTGTTGCTTTTCCCTTTCACTATTGATAGCTGGGCTAACAATCCTGCCCTGGTTCAACTTGCAGGTTGGGGGTTTGCTAGTGGGCGAGCTTGGTATGAACGCCTCGGCTCTTACCCGGTAGGCTCTGCCACTGTCTTCAATTCGTGTGTAGGACTAGGGTCTGTAGATTGTTTGTGAGTCTGAGTTTTCAACACTTGTCTGTCTATGTCCTGTTGTCGTCGTTATGCGACCTGGGCTGATTCGATACAGTCCTTCCTTTTTATTTCGTTCCTTCATAATTGTAAAACTGCATTTAAGGGAGGCTGACCCTAAACCCTCGCCTAGGGTTTATTGGTTCCTTTGGCTCTTTAACAGTTTGTAGGCTTATACTTGGACTCTGTTATGTATGTACAGACATTTCGTTTTTATAAATGAAAGAATTACAGTGGAATTCATTTGCTTTAGTTACCTTTGTCCTGATGTGGTCACGCGGTGTTTGTTCTCTCATTCTGGTTTGAACTTCTTTGAACCATGCCTGGTTATCTCGGTTATAGACTTTGTCTCTTGTTTGCAAGCCTTTGTGCTGTGAGTTCTCATGCGATTTCCTTGTCTGCTTTCAATTATTTAAAAGACGAAAATGAAAGAAATATGCATGTAGTGTGTTCATTTACTATTGGTATTTTAACAACTAGAAAGCGTAGATAGACATATCAATGATTGTTATAGATGGATGGATTCGAAAATGAAATAAAATTATTCTCTATCTTTTATTACTGTGTGCGTATGTTGAACCTTCAGAATAATTTACAATTTCCCATTTGTACTTTTTGTCCACAGTTATCTGAATTGTGCATAGTTACTTTTTCAGTTTCTATTCTATTAGTTACACAACTGTTTATGCATTCGGTTCTGCTTCCACTGCAAGATTTTACATTCGACATATTTGTTTTTTCTTTTTCTTTTTCTTTTCTAAAAAATGAAAGAAACAATTATAAAACTATTGTTTATTAAGACAAACAAAATAGTGACCCCAACTGACTAGAAAGTCCTACGTTCTACTTTGACTAATTGAACATAAAGAAAACAATCATTGATAAAACTTTCCACCTTGGCGGATACCAACACCCGATTATGATGCCCTTAGCTAGATGCTCCTGCATCATTTTGTAAAATAATACCATTTAAAATAATTTGTCATATATATTTTTAAATTACAATATAGATAATTAGATTTTGTGAATATATTAAACATTTATCATCAACCATTATTTAGTAAAATAACAATGAAAATAATTTATCATATTAAACAAAGACGTCAAGTATTTTCAAAATACAACATAGCTTGTTTCCTCGTCTTACGATAATATAGATATGAGGAGTTTTTGGACCATGAAAACGAATGATAAACTTGTATTTTGAAGTATTGAGGTGATTCATTTCAAACAAAACATGTATCCATTAAAATATTTTTTAAATTATATTTTAACATATAAAATAAAATTATAATAAAATTCATACTAACAATTCTAAAACTAGAAATTTTATTAGATTTTGTTTCATTTTCAAACTAATTACATGTTCCACAAAGGTTTATCCAATCAAACATTCTTCACTAATATCATCTTTACTAATATCGTTGTACTGAATAAAATCAACCTCTTTCATCAAACATGTAATGAGAAGAGCTGATATAATATTTCCAGAGTGATTACCCAATGTATGTTTTTATGTTTCTTAAAAATTCCACACACATTGATTTTTTTTATAAATTCAAAGAAAACAATTTTACATGAAATTATCAATATTTTCCATTAAAAATAAAAAATTTAAATAAAATCACAGTTTAATGATATAAGATGCTCTTATACCATGAAAGAAAACTCATAAGAGCTTTTTTTTGGAGTGTGAAAATCTGCGACGAAATAAATTCCCCTCTTCTATAATCCCATACTTTCATGATTTCAGAGACAACAAAAATATATACATCAATTGTAATTTTTTAAATTTCTTCATTAATTATTAATTTTAAAGATACAAAATATTAAATTTCTTCATTAATTATTAATTTTAAAGATACAAAATATATGATATAAATTTTACACATTATACCACGGAAAATACTTCTATTCCAACTCCCATGGGTGCATAAATCATCACTACATAAACTTACAAAATAAAACATAAATTTGTGATTAAATTGTATTATTTTTGTTTTAAAATTGGGAAAAGTTTCAACGTTAATTTCATTATCCATTATATTTGTACTCACTTAAAGATAAGTCACTTGTAATTTACGAAATCTTCCATTCTCCTTAATAAAGTTAAATTATTAAAGTTAAAATTAAATTGAATTGAATTTTATTATTTATAATAATAATATTATTAAGAAGAATTTCAGCGTAAATCACATATAGAGAATTTTTGTCGACGCGTTTCAAACCAACTAGTGTGGTTTATCATTAGGACAAGTTGAGGAGTCAGATCATAGCTGCCAATTATATAGGAAGAGCAGATTATCCAAACGGCTAGGTTCACTGAGTTGACCACTATCGTAAACATAAATAAATATCCATATTTTGCTAATTTTAATAAAAAACATTATAAAACATCAATAATCTCACTCTCTCATTGTGCTCTGGCTTGGTTCATGGTTAATGTTACAACTCAATACAAAGAATGGGTGGTAAAAATTTTTCACTTTCACTCTTGGAACCACAAATAAAATATTTCAATATATATGTATTAACCTATTTGTTTCAATGACTATACATAATTTTTGAATATTCATGTTATTAATAGAGATAATTTTAAAAAATATTAATAACAATATAGATTATAAATAAAATATTTCACTATGAAAGAATACGTAATATTGATGCATATTTAAAAATGTATTATTAACATAAAATCATTTTACTATGGACAATGTCAGTAAAACATTCTTATGGTAAAAATAATTGAAATGTCTTTCTTATGGTTAAAACATTTTAAGACATTTCAAGTATTCCTGGTGCTTTACATTTGAACTTTTGTTTAGATATATTTTTGGATCAATTTTCTTTAAAGTATTGGAAAGTTTTGTTGGAATTGAAAATTTAAATTGTATAATCTACACTATTCAAATGCTCAATGAGATTTCTAAACAATGACATTCATTTATACATTTAAAAATTAAATTTGAACTATGAAAAATTATATATATATAACCAATATAGATTTATCAAACACAAAGAGGGACTAAATCTTAGCATGTAGATTTTCACAGTTCATAACTTGATGATGATCATCATTAGGGATAAAATCTCTTGAGGTGCAAACCTTTTTCAAGTTTTGCACTTTAAGAGACATTTTCATATCAATAAGTTTGATCCCTTTCAATGCTTAGTAGATATGTGGTTAAGATGAATCTATACTAAACGCGTATTAATTTTGAGATAGAGTTTCTAGAATTTTAATTTAATTATCAATAATTATTAGAGAGATGATGGTGATTTAACCTCCACAAAATATCCTACAATATTCATAGTAATATACATAAATTAAAAGTTTTTATCTCCAAAGTGGTTATGCTATTTTTTCATTTTAATTAAATTAAATTAATGGAAAAATATATCATATGAAGTGAGTTATGGTTTTTTGGAAATGTGGTGTTGATAAGCCATGTTATTGTAACAAAGTCTATTTATAAATAAGCCCTGATGGGTAGCCTAGTTGGTTGAAATTGACTTTGCCAAGTCTTTGGCCCTCTATCACTCCCCTCTATCACTCCATGGCTAAGAAACTTGTTCATTTATTTTTTATAATAACAATAATAATAGTACATTTATGTGTTATGAAATATTGTGTAAACCATGATATTAAAAGTTTTGATAGTCATGTTATTCTAGAATAAGACTTCTAAAATTTTAATTTAATTATCAATAATTATTAGGTGGATGGTAGGGATTTAACTTCCATGGAATATTGTAGAATACTCATAGAAATATACACAAATCAAATGTTGACATATACCTCAAAAGTAGTTATGCCTTTTTTTCTCTTTCAATTAAATTGGTTAATTAAAAAAATGTCATATGAACAAGTGTCATATGAAATAAGTTGTAGTTTTTTGAGCATGTGATACCGATAAACCATGGTATTAGCCCATGGTGTTATAACAACATTTATTTACAGATTAAGAATCTTCATTATAAAGTGGGGTAAATCTCCATTTATAAAAATATTTTTCCATGTCTTTTTTGAACTATATATATATTTAACTTATTTATCAAAACTATTTATAAATAATAATAATTTAAAATAAAGTTATACTTTAGTTATTTTTACATTTTTCTTAACTAAAGCGAGAGGCTCTTTCTACAACCTTCAGTTGACACATGTCCATTTTATGATATAATTTTTTTTAAATAAAAAAAATGTGGACCATAATAAAAAACAAAAATGAATATATATGTTTGGTTAGTTTTAATTAAAAGCATTATAAAACATAAATAATCTCACTCTCACTACCCATATTAAGGGTAAGTGGTAAAAATATTTCATTCTCACTCTTAACCATAAATAAAATATTTGAACGTCCATATGAAATAACATAATCTCATGTCAACTTTATAAAGATATAAAATGATTAAAAAAAGAAAACGACTTATATTTTCGCTCTTGATATGAGAAAGTTGTATAATTCTTCTACTTTTTAAAATTATTTGAGTACATAAATAAACTATTTAAATATACATGTTGACTTATTTATTTTTAATATAAATTTCACACATATGTATATATATGGAGAGAGAAAAAGAAAAAATATTTTACTATCCATCACACTAAAATATTTCAATGCTTCATGAGGAGTAATGAAAAGTCCAAAACTTTGATTACTTCCTAATAAAAGTAATAAGAAGAAGATATTTAATTTAATTAAATCTTAATATGATATGAAATTAATATGTATCATTTAAAAACTATATTATTAATAATAATAAAAAATTCATTGCGAGTCATAAATAAATATTTTAATATGGAGGGTAAGTAATATTAAAATTTAATTAAAAATATATTAATAATAGAAAGAAAGGCAACTTAAGATGGATCTCGATCTTAGAGGCTATGACATTAAGAAGGATGTCTCTATATGTCTTATTTCTTGCCTGAATGGCAGAGATAGGGATGGGGGGCATCTTCGACACCAAAGCCCATGTCCTTCAATAATGCCCTTAGGAAAATCCCCAACTCTCATCATCCTCAGGAAGCTCCTAGTGCATTCCAGGTCGACGAAATGGAGGATGTACCCTTTGCGGAAATTTCACACCCAAACATGGAGGACTTCCTTCAACTCTACACTAACTCAATCCTCATTTACCACTTCAATATATTAGTTCCACATTCAGATGATATTTATAAGTGGATTCATTCGACCTAGAAAAAGAAATGTAAGGTCATATTCTACTCAAAAGGTTTTTTTATAGTACTTTTTGTTGAACCCGAAGGCTATGAGAAGGCCCCAATTGGTGGGCTTTGGTTCCAGGGTAAAGTTGGTATATTACTAACCCCTTGGTTTTCAAATTTCGACCCCTCTATAGAATTTATTACCCAACACCCAATCTAGGCTTGGCCTCCCAATATGCCTTCCCACCTATGGCACTTCAATTTTTCAAGGTATTAGAAACTCCTTGGGTCATTTTATTACCACAGATCCCTCTCGAGGATAGCTTGGATTTTACACCTACAATAGAATTTTTGTGGAAATTGACATTACCAAATGGCTTCCAAATCAAAGATTATAATTATACCCAATATTTTCATTATGAGAACACTTTGTTTCTGTGTCAAGTTTTTCTTCAAACTAGACATTTACAAAATTCCTACCCTCATTCAAATCCCAACAACAATCGTCTCAATAGAAATTCCAAATACAAAAGTTGGAAACCTTGTGTTCTGCCCCCTATGGAGGGTGAGACTTCTTCTATTTCTGACCAAGAGGATGAGGATGTCGATGATGTTATGATTTCGGGAGATCGGGATCAAACTTTCATTATTCATAAGACTCATTAGGACTCAGTAGGGAATCTAGTAACCCTTACAAATAGGAAGTTGACAAACATAGAAGTACCTTTGGGTATTTTGAAGCGTGGTCATGAATCAACATCTTTTGACATCAATAAGGAGTCTCCTCTAGATCTCAACAATAATTTGTAAATTATTTTGGCCAACCCCCCTCCTGTTGGGTGGACCAAGGTTGTGAGAAATGGAGGAAAGAAAATTCATTTTGAAGACCATCCTCAGATGCGTTGATTATTTTTGGTCTATCAAACTCATGATAGTGTCAATGAGGAATAGGAAATCCCTTTGATATTTAGCCACTACAACAATGTAATTATCTTTTTCTGATAATCTGAAACATTAATTTACATAAAAAAATATGAACAATATAGTCCATAAATAAAATATTTTAAGTAAAATATTTAAAAGTCTGAAACATTAATTTACATTGAAAAGTATGAACAATATAGTCCATAAATAAAATATTTTAAGTAAAATATTTAAATGTCAACAATGTATATATTATGTATAATTAAAAAACTATATATTCATTATATAAATAAATTGGAAAAATATTTTTTTATGGTCAAAACATTTTAAGTAGTCTTGCCATTTTATAATGTGACCCTTTTTAAAGTATATTTTTCAATTAATTTTGTTTGAAATCGGAAAATTTATATTTGAACAAGTATCTTTTGAAGACATTGAATCTATTTTATACATTCAAAAATGTAATTTAAATAATGAATAACTCTATATATAGAACTAGTATATATCTATCAAGCTTCCAAAGTGATCAAATTTGTGGAGGTGCAAACATTTTATTCAAGTTTTTCTCTCTAAAAAAGTTTTTCACCTCAAGATATTTGAGCCCTCTTGGTTCTTGCTAAATACTTGATTAAGATGGATCTATACTAGTTTTAACAATGTGAGATGTACTATGATTTTGATGCTTATTATGGATTGACGTCTATCAACATTTACCAACCATCGTGAAACATATAATGAAGCAAGTGCTTTGATACTTATTATAAATCCATGTCTATCTACGTTAAAATAATTTAATCAATCGTTTAATTTATGTGAATGTCCTAGTAGGCGTGTTTATTATAGAATAGGGCTTCCACAATTTTAATTTAATTATCAATATTTAATATGCGGCTGGTAGAGATTTAAGCTCCATGGAATATTCTAAAATATCCTTAGTAGTATACACAAATCAAAGGTTGAGATTTATTCCCAAAGTAGTTATTCTATTTTCAACCTTTTAATTGAATTTATAAATTAAAAAAATGTCATATGGTTTTTTGGGTATGTGGTATTAATAAGTCATAGTATTGGCCCATGACATTGTAACAAAGACTATTTACATATTAATGATCTCCATGATAAAATGAGGATAAATCTATGTGGATAAGGATCTCATTCCATGCATTTTCAAATGTATATATATGTTTAACTTATATATTAATTATTTTTATAACTACTACTACTACTACTACTACTACTAATAATAATAATAATAATAATGTAGATATTAGTCTTTCGGATTGATCACATCATTAGGATTTGGTCGACGTTTCGAACCAACTAATGTGGTTCATCCTCATGACAAGGTGCGAAATCGATCGATCATAGTGAATAAATAGTAGGGATGCAAAATAGTCGTTAATTTGTTGAATTGTTTAATAATTTAGCTAGAAACTAATTGTTATATAATAGTTAAATATTTATTATTTGTTGCATTTCGATAATATAAATTTATTATTAAATAATATCAAATTTTGTCTAGAATAATTATTTTTTATAGTTTGTTAAGGTTTGACTAATATTAGATCTAAGACTTTTGTGATCCATAATGTAAATATCAATCTTTCGGATTAATCACATCATCAGGATTGTATTGACATTTCGAACCAATTAATGTGGTTCATCCTTAGGACAATGTGAGAAATCGATCGATTAGAGTGAATAAATAGTAGGGATGCATCATTGCCCATAGTTAGCCATTAATTTGTTGAATTGTTTAATAATTTAGCTAGAAACTAGTTGTTATAGTAGTTAAATATTTATTTATTGTTGCATTTAAATATTATAAAATTATTATTAAATAATATCAAATTTTGTCTATAATAATTAATGTTTATAGTTTGTTAGGGTTTGAGTAATCAAATGGTTTTAATATTTAGTTTGATACTAGCCGTTATGTAGTAATTAAATGCTTTATTATGATATTATTCAATAATAATAATAATAATAATAATAAATGTAAATAATTAGTTTTAATATCATAAATTGATCATCTAATAATACCAGTATTATTTATAAATAAATAATTTATGAGATATAATTTGTTAGGGTTGGATTATTTCAAGTTAAATTAGGTTAAAGACTTAATGTTTGGAATAATTTAGATTAAAAGTTAGAGGAAAACCTATCTACCTTAGATAAATTTAAAGGTTTACTAGATAAGAGTTTTGAAAATTAGGATTAGTTGAAAGTAAAGAGGAATAATAGAGATAAAAAGGGGGGGGGGGAGGGGGAGGGGGAGTGGGTGTGGGGGGGGACTTAATGTTTGGACTAATTTAGATTAAAATATTATTATAATTTAATATTATTAAAATGTTAGAGGAAAACTTATCTTCCTCAGATAAATTTAAAAGATTACGAGATAAGAATTTTAAAAATCATGATTAGTTAAGCTCACCATTTTGAAGTTGAAGAAAAATATTACAAATAAAAGGGGAAAAAAGGCCAGAGGGTGAAAAGGGAGAAAAAAAGAATGAAAAGGAGAAAGGAGAGGGAAGGGAGGAAAAGTCAAGAGGAGAGAGATGGAATCCAACTTTTACTTAATTTCCAACCAACATCCCTATTAAGGAGACTATTAGACAAGATTGTATTTTTGTTCGTAGGAAGGCTAAGCCTCCTAAGAAAAATATGAGCAAGGTTGAATTTCTTGCCCTCAAGTCCCTTAGAGACAACCCTGGCATTGTTGTCCTTAGAGCAGACAAAGGTGGAGTTTTTGTCATTCTTGACAAGTCTGATTATATCCAAAAAATGGTGGACCATCTTTCTAGTAGTGGGAGTTACATCAAGCTCAAGAAGAATCCCATTAACTCCATCTCTAAAGAGATTTCATCTGCTATTAAATCAAATTCACCTCTTCTTCCTCTTTTCCAGAAGCTCATTGAAAGAAATCCCCTTACCCCCAGAATCTATGGCCTACCGAAGATTCATAAACATGGGGTCCCCTTAAGACCTATTGTTAACAAAATAAGCAGGCCTTCTTATCTTCTTGCAAAATTCCTTACTCAAAAACTCAAACCTCTTGTGGGTCACACTGATTCTTTCATAAAAGACTCGGCCTCCTTTGTTCAAGAGTGGAGAGATATCAAATTAGAGCCTGGAGATTTGTTGGTTAGTTTTGACGTCATATCCTTATACACCAAAATCCCCATCCAAGAGGCCATTGATATCATCAATCGCATCACTGATAAAGACAATGCCAAGTTAGTTTGCCTCTGCCTCACCTCAACTTTCTTTAGTTTCCAAGGTGAGTTCTATGAGAAAACATGCGGTGTTGCGATGGGTTCCCCTCTCTCCCCTATCATAGTGAACTTGTTAATGGCGGATTTTGAGACCAAGGCCTTAGCCTCTGCTCAATTTCGCCCTAAAAAATGGAAGAGATTTGTGGATGACACCTGTGTCATCTGACCTCATGGTCATGAGAAACTTGATCTGTTTCTTAACCACCTTAATTCTCAATCAGAATCCATCAAGTTCACTATGGAAATTGAGGAGAATAGTCACCTTCCCTTTCTCGACATTCTCTTTTCTAGGAGGGATGATGGTTCCATATTTCACAAAGCTTTTTGGAAAAATACCCACATAGAACAGTATCTCCATGCTACTTCTCATCACTTCCGTGCTCAGAAATTCAGGGTTCTCAGTACTCTTGCTACCCGTGCTCTAAGAATCTATGATGATATCCACCTTGATCATAGGAAGTCTCATATTCTTGAAGTTTTTAAAAATAATGGATATAGCAGACCCGAGAGCCTCAAGGCCTTTCACAAAGCCAGCAGGACGCCTAGAGTTAAACCTGCCTAAGCTGATCCTATCTCCAAGATTCATCTCTCGTATATCCAAGTAACCATAGACAGGATTTCCCACATTCTTAATGTTAAGGACCCTATTGACCCTAAAGACTCGAAAGGAGTTTACCTTATTCCTTGCTCTTATGGCATCCCCTACATTGGAGAAACAAGAAGGTATATTAAGCTAAGAATCGGTGAGCATGTTGCTGACATTAGACACAATCGCTCCCGCACATCAGCCCTTGTCGAGCATGTAGAGAAATCAAAACACCATGTCTGCATTGAAGAATCCAAAGTCATCGCTAAGGTTGATCATTTCCACCACAGGAAACTCAAAGAAGCGATTGAAATTGAGAGGCATGCCAAAAACCTTAATAGGGATGATGGCTGGAAATTAAGTAAAAGTTGGATTCCATCTCTCTCCTCTTGAATTTTCCTCCCTTCCCTCTCCTTTCTCCTTTTCTTTCTTTTTATTTCTCCAAACCTTAATAGGGATGATGGCTGGAAATTAAGTAAAAGTTGGATTCCAGATCTCTCCTCTAGAATTTTCCTCGCTTCCCTCTCCTTTCTCCTTTTATTTCTTTTTATTTCTCCCTTTTCGCCCTTTGGCCTTTTTCCCCTTTCATCTGTATTATTTTTCTTTAACTTCAAAATGGTGAGCTTAACTATTCTTGATTTTTAAAATTCTTATCTCGTAATCCTTTAAATTATCGGAGGAAGATAAGTTTTCCTCTAACATTTTAATAATATTAAATTATAATCATATTTTAATCTAAATTAGTCCAAACATTAAGTCCCCCACCAGCCTTTTTATCTGTATTATTCCTCTTTATTTTCAACTAATCCTCATTTTTAAGGCTCTTATCTAGTAAACCTTTAAATTTATCTAAGGTAGATAGGTTTTCCTCTAACTTTTAATCTAAATTATTCCAAACATTAAGTCTTTAACCTAATTTAACTTGAATTAATCCAACCTTAACAAATTATATCTCATAAATTATTTATTTATAGATAATACTGGTATTATTAGATGATGAATTTATGATGTCAAAACTAACTATTTACAGATAATGTTATTATTATTATTAAATAATATCATAATAAAACATTTAATTACTACATAACGGCTAGTATCAAACTAAATATTAAAACCATTTTATTAGTCAAAACCTAACAAACTATAAAAATTAATTATTCTAGACCAAATTTGATATTATTTAATAATAAATTTATATTATCGAAATGCAACAAATAATAAATATTTAACTTCTATATAACAACTAGTTTCTAGCTAAATTATTAAACAATTCAACAAATTAGCAGCTATTTTTAAAGACTAACTCTGCGCAATGATGCATCCCTACTATTTATTCACTTTGATCGATTGATTTCTCACCTTGTCTTGAGGATGAACCACATTATTTGGTTCAAAACGTCGAACAAATCCTAACGATGTGATTAATCTGAAAGACTGATATCTACATTATGGATCATGAAAGTCTTAGATCTAACAATAATAATAATAATAATAATAATAATAATAATAGTTATTAGTTAGTTAGTTAGTTAGTTTCTTTGTTAGTTTTTTTTTTGTTTGGAATGTGAGATGTATGATGAAATAGGTGGTTTGATGGTTATTATGGATCAATGCATATCCACATTTACCAACCATTTAATTTATATAATTGAGCTAATATATGTTTAATTATATCTACAAAAATAAATTTGTTTCATAATATATATGTTAGTTAAAAAAAGAAATTAAAAATATAAATATAATATAATATTTTTTGTATTTTAAATTTAAAAAATATACCTTATCTTGGCATTCAAAATCAAAGCCTTAAAATGTTACATCATTACGATATACCTTATCTTGGCACTCAAAATCAAAGCCTTAATGTTACATCATCCCCATATTTAAGATATAAAAGGATAATTCAGTACAACTTATTAGTCTGTGCCTACAACAATGGGACTATAGTGATCAATTGATTTCATATTAAGTTGGGTGGACCAATCCATTTAAACAATGTTTGTAAAATACATTTTGTCAAAAAAATATTTTATCCAAAGTTTTTTATTGTGGGATTTCATTTTCATATCCAACTGCCATTGCACCTTTTAACATATCCTAAGTTTCTAAACGTGGATCCTTTCTCGAGGCGATCGTAGCCTTACATCTGGAAAAACCTAAATCTAACAGTTACCACTCATTACAGTTCGCTTGGCAATTAGTTTCGGAGAATAGTCTTCAACTAGCTCACATGCTCCCTCTCCGAAGTAGGTAAAAATTTCACAAAAGCTTGAACTTGCAATCGGTAAACTTCACCTTCTTCTAGAAAACTTCACAGAAGCTTTAACTTGCAACCGATAAACAGGTAAGACCAAAGTCGCAAGAGTGTACTGATTGATTGTTGCATATAAAGCAGATAAAAGGTGCATGTGTGTTTAAGAAAAACCTAAAACTAATTACCTACCTATCGTTGTACTTCTCTTGCTATGCCTAAAGACTCAAGGGAAATTCCATGACATGAATCATGGCATTTTCTATCTCAATGATGCATCTGTTCTTATTTTATGTGGGAAAGAAATCTTAAAATGCTTACTAAGTAATGTTTGCTAGTAATTTAAAATAATAGATCTTTCAGACTTAATTTATTTTGCTTTCTTGTAGTGCAAATGATGGGATTCATGCGATTCAAATTGGAGATGGTCGAACATGTGTAATTTGAGCATGTTTGTTTTATGGAATTGATCTTGCTCTATGGAATTTGAACTATCAACTACGTCATTAACGTTGTGTGGGAAAATTGATGTGACATTTCCGATTTTGAGTATGTTTCAGTGAAATTTTCTTGATCATAAGAATTTTATTTTCTAAAGAAATCCATGAGATGATATTAATTTTGCATTAGAGAGGCAATGGCGAGCTTTCTTTTTGTACACATGCACTAAAGGCTTTCTTTCTTACCAAGAAAGGCATAAAATGAGATAGCCAAATTCATCACTTATACCTAGAAAACCCTTATTTGTATGATCTTTCAATGTATAATTAGGGTAAATAATGATCACGATGCTTACAAATTATCAGTGGAATTGGATTTGAAAAGTGAATTATCTGAATTCGTCCACTGGTCTAATTTTAAAAATCACATAACTACAAAAAATGCGAAGTTTAAATTGAATAAGACAAGATTTTAAAAATTTTAACATGGGGAATCACTATTTTAGAACGGTGGTAAAGGGAGGTTGTTTGTTTTACAACTAAATTCAACCCATGTGTCTCCCTGGTGCAAGGATCAACATTAGGGGAATTTTAAGGTCTAAAATGGGCCTCCTAAGAAAAATGTACAACCAAAATAAAATTTATAAGAACCAATAGGATTCAAGATGATGATGTCAACCATGGGGGATGATTCACCATTTTTGGAGTAAAAAAGTAAAAAGATTAAAAAATAATAAAATAATAAAACTACTTTTTCAACTTATCTCCCTAAGTTTTTACTCAAATTTCAAGCGGGAGTACTCATTGGATGAAAAATTTAATTCCTCATCCAAGGAGTACCCATGTTGCATACTTTCGATGGACCCTGCTACACAAAAAATGAGAAATACATGAAAAAATGTGATTGCAATCACGTTTTCCATGTATTTCTCATTTTTTGTGTAGTAGGGCCATTGAAAGTATGCAACATGGGTAGGTCTTGGATGAGGAATCAAATTTTGGATCCAATGAGTGTTTCCACTCAAAATTTGAGTAAACCCATAGGGAGATAAGTTGAAAATACGAGTTGAAAAAATAGTTTTTTTTTTTTTTCCATCTAAAATTTGATGATGTAATCTAATCTTATTTTATTATTTCCACTATTATTTTATAATTTCCATAAGAGGCCCATTTTAGACCTCAAAATTCCCCTAATGATTTGAGTTATGATGAATTTTGTGAAGGTTATTGGGGTTTTGCAAATGGGAAACATTGAGTAGGTGGTGAGACTTACATATATGCGGTTGGATGACCATCAAACCAAGACATTGCTGGTTGGTGATTAGAAAGAATGGCCTTACTAGACCTATATGGACCATGTTCCTTGGTATTCAAATGAAAATACATTTTTTCTTGGAAGGCATGGCTTTATCCAGATTTTTATGACCCTTACCTCTTTTGAGATTTGACCATGTGAACCAAAAATCAGAGGAATCATTTTTCCCACAAACTTCATTCATTTGGATCCAGGTTTGACATAATGCTCCATTTGGGCCTCCTTTTCCTTGTTGCACCAAGTATGAAGGAGTAGGAATTTTCTTTTGGCGACTTATCCATATTGAATTTCTACAAACTAGTAACTAGTTGCAGACATATCATTGCTCATATGTTTTCTAGAATATATCTCTCTAAGGTGTTTGTGAGTGCATAAACATTGGTCACCCTTATAGTATGTTTGTTTATCTACATTTAGTAGTACTTAAGCCAATTTATGTGAGGAGTCAAGGCCCCAATCTGAAATGAATTCAGTAAGCTCAAGTAAGAGAGGGATGCTTGAGGTCCAAAGATGATACGTAATCACATGATTAGATGGGTCTTATCCCAGTTTTCCATCAAATTTGGGTATGTCACTCGGTAACTTGGTAGGAATCGTCGGCCAGTAAGGACAATAATAAATGGGATCATTTGTTAACTAGGATAAATCAGGTAAGTCCAGGTTTGCAATAAATGGTAATTGTTGGTTAGGGTCTTGCGATAAAGTTTTATAATCTTGTGGGTTAAGACCAACCCCTAGAGGAGGATACCTAGGATATCTTGGAATAGCATGTGTAGTTGGAATTGGAATTCCATCAGGATAACTAGGATTAACCATACTAGGTTGAGGTTGAACAAGGACTTGATAAGTATGACCATAGTATGGCTAACTCTGGAAAGGTTGAGCTTGACCCATTTGACCTAAGTAATATCCCCCCTATACATGTTGAACCTGCAAGGTTGGCCTTGAAGAAATTGACTTTGAACAGGTTGACTTTGAACAAATTGACCTTGAAAAGGTGGGTTTTGGAAAGTTTGACCTTGGAAAGGTGGACTTTGAAAAACTTGTCCTTGAAAAGGTGGAACCTGATAAGATTGACCTTGAAAACGTTTTTGCACTATTCCTACAATGGGTTGCCCAATAGGAATCTATGGCATAGACTAGACCATAGGAATGGTTTGATGACCAGAAACTTGAGGGATTGCCCAAGTATTCTATGGAAGAGATATTTGAGGTGTAACTGGAACCATTGTTTGTGATACTCTTGGGATAGGTTTCTGAGGAGAAATTGGAACCGTTTGCAAAATAGGTGTTTGAACAAGTGTCTTTGGTGAACTCTGAACAAGTTGTTGAATCAGTTGTTGAACATGTATTTGAGGAATTCCTTGGATAGCGTGTTGGACAACTGTTTGTAGAATCCCCTGAATAGGCTATTGGATAGGTACGGAAATACTTGGAACATGTATTTGATGAACAGGTTGTCTAGTAGACTAAATAGGTTTATAAAGTGGCACTTGTGGAGCAACTAAACCATACTATTGAGTAAACAAAATATCACAAATAATGTTCATCCTAGGGTAAGGAGTACCAAGAAAAGTTTGAGTTATAGCAGGTTGACCTAGACCGGGCTAAGGTATCTGACCATAAGTTCTAGTAAAACGTTGACCCCCAATCATAGGATAAGATTCGACAATAGATTGTCCTCTAGGTGGAGGATAAGGTATTTTGCCCCCAGGCGGGTAATAAAAACAAGTTGGGGTGACTTGAGGATTACTTGAGTTACTAGATACCATGTGAATTTGTTGGTCATATGTCATAAGCACTTCAGGCATGGATTTCATGCTCTGAAGAGTAGATGTAGATAAACTAGATGCCTAGGTAGAAGGTTGGGGAGAAGAAGAAGCTCCTGAAAAAGTCCTAGTAAGTGGCTGCTATCCAGGAGCAACTGATGGACCACCATACAATAGTCATTTCTGGGAGTTGGTAAACATAGATGAATTAATGGGTTGGATCCCAATAGGAATTTTTGACATGGTTCTTTCTGGTGAATAAAAAGGAATGCATGGTGGTGACAAATTCTGACCTAAAAAACTCAAAGTGGTAGAAGACCAAGGGTCAAGTCAAAAAGTAGAGAAATAAACCCTTGGGTCAAAATATTCACTACTAATAAATGGAGAATGAGGTGTTTATGTCTCTTCATTTTCGGTAATATCTTCAATGCTAATTAACCCAAGAGGTAATCCAGTCGTAATTATCAGCTTCCTTTGAGGTGAAGGTGGCTCAAGAGTAGGAGCTATAATAGTCGAAGGTGATTCAGGTTGAGAAAATTCAAACTCAGGTTCTTCTACGTCTGGTTTAGTTAGTTCAATATCTTAAACTTCACCAGTATCAGATTCAGTTTTAACTACTTCGGTAATCTCTGGACCAAAGCGAAATAAGCCTGATTCTATTTCTTACGTTGGATTCACTTCAGTTTCTACTGTCTCAAATTGTAAAAATGTTGATGTTTCAGGTTCTTCTAAGGCTTTAGATCCTATTGACTTTGACCTTTCAGTTTTTATCTTTTCCAAATGACTAGGCATGTATTCAGGAGGTTTACCTTGCATTCTATGTGACTACCTCAGTGATTTAGCCAGGATGAAAATTTATCACAAAATCAAACAAGATTCACAATATAATCCTAAGGCCTCTAAAAAGTAAAAATAAACAATTAACACACGCTAGAAAATATAAGGATTCAAACCATGCAAACAAGATTTCCATAGCGAAATCACTAATTGGTGATGAAAGCCAAAGTCGCAAAAATCAAGGTGAAAAGTGGCTATAGACAGAGCAGATGGAACTAGTTATGCTGACAATCTACTCAATGTACATGATTTGGTGCAAGTAAACTTCATTTATGCCATCTCGAATGAAGATCACCCTCTAGAAATTTCCAAGTGAGTCTATCCAACATTCTTTCCAGGTACAACAGAGACTTCCCCTCCACTATCACCTCAGGTAAATCCCTAGGAATATAGTCACAAAGGTTACCAGGTAAAACAATTCAAACTAGGGGAACAATCGCAAATTAGACGTACATGCAAGGGTAGAGTAACAAATTTCAATCCCCTTGAAAGTTCCTCAACATGGTTAATCTGAGGTTTACTTCCAAGTGACTCCCAAGTACCTTTCGGTACCATTTTTAGTATGTGTAAATCATTCTACCATAGCCAATGAAGTGGGGTCGATCACTTCACCTAGACCGATATGATCTCGCGCTTAACTACTTTGTAAGGGGAGATTTCCAGAGAAAAATTGCAATAAATGGATTTTTCTCCCTATCACAAGATACTATTTTTTTTTTGCATCTTTGGAAAGTTAACTCACTTCCCTATTCCAAATCCCTACAACCTGATCTACTGTAGGTGGAAACAAGCCCTAAAAATAAAACTTTCTAGATGGATATTATTAGCATTGATTTTAAGAGTTGTTATTTACTCAAACGGAATGGATGTGAAACTGATGAAATTATGACTTGATGCAAATCCTAATGCAATCGAAAATGATAATGTAATATTTTGTTTCAATGAAAATCTATCTGAAGTAAGGAAAGAGTCTTTCAAATTTTCAACTGAAATGTAAACAAAAACTCTAAATCCCACCATATCCCTTTAACTAAGATGCAATATCCAATTTCAAATCAGCCTAATATTGAAAATAATTTCAAACTTTCACTTTGCCCAATAACACAAGTAATAAAGAAATCTATCTTTTCATACAATCACTTAAAAATTCGCAAAATGCAACAAGAAACCAATAATCACTAAAAATGAATTTTCCTTAATTGAATGTTATGAATTCACTTGCAGTAAAAGTACAGTTCATGAACACTTCAGCAACAAAAATAAAAAATATTTTTTCATTTCGAAACTAGCACAAGAAGTATTTTTCACAAACAATACCTAATCTTGTAAATCATTGATTTTGAAACACAAATCAAACTTTCACAAAAAAGAAAACAGGACTGAAAACCTGATGTAATTGATAGAAGAAATATAGGTAGTCAACACGAAAAAACCAACAAATCTCTCTTTTTGTAGATCGACCATTCATCGAATGAGACCTTACCCTAATTTGCAAAAACAAGACAATCACAAGAAAATATTTCCATAATGCTCAACCAGACTGACAATCATTCAAATAAGGTACAAACAAGTGTAAATTAATAGGAAAAGTAAAAAAGTTTCGACTGGATGAGGATAAAATTGAATTTTTTTAAAATTCCAAGTATGTGTATAGGTTCTAGTGGAAACCAATGTGTATACACTCTGTTGCTAAAATACAGGTGCACATGTATGTGCATTGTGCCTAAAACTTAAGTGCGCATAGTGGGGAATTTCGGAAAAAATAAAAAACAAGTCAAATCCAAGCCAATATCCAAATTTTTATATTTGCAGACACTCAAGGAAGGCTTGTACAGAAGGTTCAAAATGTCAAACAAGAAAACTAATTGAGAGTGAGACGAGTCCCCAGTGGAGTCACCATTTGTTGTGTGGATTTATCCCTCTTGCAAACAATAGCGATCTCCCTAGACTTCAAAGAAACCTAGTAAAAAACAACGAGAAACTGCTACCTTTCTCTAGACTATGATTGACTGAAAACAATATGATGATAGAGGCCACTCACTGTTTAAACAAAATGATTGATGAAGTCCCTTTCAAATATCTCATTCATCTACTCCTTGATGATTTAGAGATCCTCTTCTTGCTCTCCACAGCTTCTCCATGACATCTTGAAGGATATCTGCAATGATAGAAACAAACAAGAGATAAAAGCATCCATTATATAATCATAAGAGATAAATGGACTAATCAACCAATTATATATCATAAACTAATCAATATGAAATCACAATGTATGTATGTGATCAAGGAATCCTACAAATTATATCAACAAAGATGTAATTGAGAAAGAACAATTGCCTTTATATTAATAAAATGGAGAATAGCCTTACAACCATGTAACCTTTATGTTGCAAGTCTCCACATAATATCCAACTCTCTCCTTGAATGAATAGCTTTCCAACCTTATTCATGTAGCATAATCATACTTCCAATAGTCCTCGTCAATCCTCACACTTGGGTTAGCATTATAGGCTAAGAGTTGGAATTTTGGTATCCATTTTCCAAGGGATGAGATCCACTAATGGTGGGATAGGGATTCCACAAAAAGAGGGATTTTCTCCATGATGGGAGGGATTAGGACTGAATAAGAAACCATTCGAAGGTTTTTTGTTGGGATAGATGCTACCAACGATGCTTCTAGACGTTACGTTTTATTCTTACATGCATTAAGTCATGTTCGCAGGTCACTTTGTAAGAGAGTGCATACCTATGAACATCTTCTAATGGTCTTCTCTGCATATGCACAAAAATAGGGTTTTGTACCATGGCATCCAATAATACCACTTTCTTTGGGATAATTTGGATTCAAACTTTGCGGGGGAATGCTTCAGGACACATTTGTGGATAACGGAAGATCTAAACCAATGGTAATTTTCGTAATGCGAAAAAATGACGTGTAACAATATGTTATATGAAACATTACAAGTATATGGGTCAAAACATGTAGGGACTTTCAAGACTTCCAATATCCAAACCAAGAAACACATAATTGGATTCATACCATAATTGCATCAAACTATTATTCCTTAGAGAGGGAAGTCCTTAATGATAATTCCATGAACTTATACCACGTTGATAATTTATGTGTAAATAAATGAATAAATTATCTATCTATCTATCTATCTATCTATCTATCTATCTATCTATATACATACATATACATATATATATATATATATATATATATATATATATATATATATATATATATGTATATATTAAAAAAACTATTACTAATTTTATGATGATGTTATTTTAGATCCATGGCACAATTTCTCATTTGAAAGCATTGACTCAAATGGAATTTGTAGTACAACTACAATCCTACTATTTTTTCACTATGTTTATGTAATCGATGGATTTTATCAAAAATTTATGGTAGAATACATACAAAAAACATCATTGGAGATTTCACCTAACATCCTAAAAATTAACACCCTTGATGACCTTGCAAACCCTCACATTATGAACATAAGTACTTAGAAACTAACTATGTAGGATGTACCTATTCATCTATATTACCATATATCAACAACACAAAATGTATTTATTCATCTCAATTAATACATGAACAATGTAGAATGTATCTATCCATCTATATTATGACCTAATGTTCATAATTTGAGGTTTGGAAAGGTCATAAAGGGATATATTTTAGGATGTTAAGTGAACTCTCCCATGATGTCTTTCATATGTAGTTTACTACAAAAGTTTGAGAAAATATTTTTTCTTTGGCGTACATAATGAAACAATAGTAGGATTTTAATTGTACTAAGTTTCCCATTAGGTAATACTTTCTATGAGAAAATTTTCCATGGACCTAAAATAACATCATCACAAAATTAGTAATGTGTGTGTGTGTGTGTGAGAGAGAGAGAGAGAGAGAGAGAGAGAGAGCAAAATATTATGGGAAATCAATACAAATATCAGGATTCACAACAATAATGAAGCATTTGGGCATATTTCAACTTATCATTTGCAATATTTAAGGAATATGAAATGGGGTAATTCTAACAATAAGTATTCTTGTAAGTTCCTAAATAGATTTATTGAAGCACATTTCAAAATTTCTACCAGAAAGTAGACATTGTGAATTCCTTTGACTTCCTCAACTTTTGATACTTGTAGTTATAAAGAATATGAGTTATGGTATCCAACATAAAAGACATAACTGAATATAATTTCCAAAAATATATCACTATAGGCATCTTGTAGAATATAGAGCATGTCATTATAGACATCTTGTAGAGTACATAAAATATCGCTATAAACATCTTGCAAAATACATTATCTCCTTTAGACTTACTCATTAATACTATTAGATATCATTCCCACTCTAGGACATATGGTTCATTAAAGTATTACTTGTATGCAAGATGGTACACCCAATAAATGTACAACATATTATCATAGACTATCTCCCTACTCCATGTGTATGGTGAACTTTAATGTAATAATTGAATTATTTATTTATAATGTACCTCTAAATATCATTATTTTAATCTTTAAATAGCCTTGTCGACCAAGCTTTTTGGGGGGCATAATTTTTTCCAATTGTCTAACATTTTACCATCATATAAAATAGTATATTCACTAATTGACCACTTTCCCTTTTACAAGTTGCATTGTTTTACATAAAATATGATTAGATTGATAGTATTCACTAATACTTACAAGAATTATACATTTTTTAATATACATATATATTAAAAAATGTATAATTCTTGTAAGTATTAGTAAATACTATCAATCTAATCATATTTTATGTAAAACAATGCAACTTGTAAAAGGGATATCTATATATATATATATATATATATATATATATATATATATATATATATAGATAGATATATGATTATTTTTCAATGCAAAATATTTAATTAGAATACGCTTCGGTATAATATTTGAGTCGTTAAAAAGAAACCATCCTTCCAACTAAATTATTTGATTAGTAATTTTGTGAATTAGTAAATAAACATGTTATGAATTAGTCATAATGTGGTAGGATCTATAGTGAATAATGTTGGAATCAGGAGTTATTTCTTCCTCAAAGAGAAACTATAAGAAATATAAAAACAACAGTTAGAATATAGTAGTCTACATTATATACTAGTTGTAATATCTCTTTATATTTATTTTATTTCTAACAATTCTTCTATTTAGTACTTAGTTGTAACTCTAACGTTTCCTTTGCTAAAACTCTAAATTTCAATTGTTTCAACTATGATATTTTATATTTCTACAATTGTGTATCATATTTTATTGTTGCAACTTAGTCATTAACATTGTTATTAATTACAAATTAATTTTTGTTGTAAGATTTGCACAACAATTTGTGATTTATGTCATTGCTGCAACTCCACGCTAACATTAGAATATTTTGTTTTCCAAATTTGGGATTTCTCTATCTTTAATTTGGTTCACTTTGATTATTTATTTTTATAACATCTCATCAATGGTCATGTTTCCTTTATGAAAAATGTGTGGTTTGATAGTCTATGATCTGCTACATTACATTGCATTTGCAGCTCCATTTGTATTATAGTAACCAAAATCAACTTAATATTAGAACAAGTCACCTTAGATTCTTGTGTGATTTATTTCTTGCAAGTATGGTATTTACTTTCTTGTAATTGTGACATTTACTTTCTAAAAAGTGTGTTCTTCACATTCTTGCAAAATGTGGATTGGATTGTAAGTGTGATGTGGATTTCTCCTAGTGACTTGTGAAGGCATCTCAATATCTTGCCCTATGTCACAAATTTAGAATACTACAACTACATGTTGTACTATCACAAATGGTGCATGAAAATTCACAAGTTCCATATAAACCTCAATTAACAATTAAATGTATAGTATTTTGGTTGTCTTTTTACTCAATTATAAAGGTAGTCGAAAGACCTATCATTTTTTGCATCATTTACAAGGAACTATCAATAGTGTAGTCATTCATTTATTTCTTGATTTCTTCCTTTGACTATTTGATTTAGCAAAAAGGATTTTTTCTTTCTAACATTCTAATGAAATCAATTTATTTATTTTTTAGTAACTTACCTTACATAGAAAGTATCTTTAGTTTTTCCAAAAACCCCTTGAAAACTAATAGTGCTAGTCAGTCTCAAGAGGAGAAAGGGAAGATTCAACCAAACTACTTGACTCACACAAAAATCTCTCATGTCAAGAACAAGCTTAAAATCTCTAGCCAAGATCTCAAGGTTGCAAAAAATTCATCCTCTGCATCAATGGAAACTCTATTTTATGAGGATCTAATCAGTGAGAAGTTCCACTTTGAAGAGATAATTCTTTTGTACTCTCCTAAACACCTTCAGAGGAAGAAGGCAAGACCCAAGTAAAAATGGCCCATGAAGTTGAGGAAGAAACCATCTTCAAATTCCTTATCTTTAAGTCGAATGAGGAGACAAAGATGAAAAGCATTCCTCACTCAACTCTACCAAACTTTCATAGTCTCTCCAAGGAAGATCCAGATACCTTCCTTTTTTAATTTGATGTACCTTGTCGAAGCTATGATTATGTGATAAATTCTCAAAAACGAAAGTTATTGCTTACCACACTCAAGAATGCCACACTACACTAGTTCATAGTCGTTGTTAAGGGTATCATTTGCACATGGAACTAGATGAAGCAAAGATTCCTGGAGAAATATCAAGACTATTGTAAGGATAAAGGAAAGAAGGGAAAAGGTCTTTAGAATTGTTAGAAACTAGGACATACTGAGAGGGGGGGTGAATCAATATTGTTGGAATTTTAAAAATTTCTTTTACTCATGCAGAATACTAGGAAACCAATAAACACTTCATCAATTAATTCATATCATATCACAAGAATCAATAATTAGAAGAAAAAATGGAACACATAGATTCTATAAAATATCTTCAAATTACTGCACAAAGGCAAGCTTCTACTTTCTATTACAAATTTCTCTAGCTATAACTAGAAGGAAGTTACTAATCCCTGATTTATTAGCGACAACTGAAAGGAGCTACAACCCCTGGGTTTATTAGCTACCACTGAAACGAGATCCAACCTCTAATTATTTACCAGCCACTACTGGAATGAGATACAACCCCTAATTGTAAGTTTCTATTTGCTTGATCTCAATGATTCATCTTTCATACCATTTTCAAACTCAAATAATGAAGGCCACTTCCTAACATAATACATTTCTCACTTAAATATCTCACCACCAACACCATAAAATCACCTTTAGGAATCTCTTGTCACTAATCAATCCACCATCCACACCAGTAGCATCAATCCATGAACAATTCATGTACCTACATCTTGCAAATTCGATTATGCTTATATAGATTTTGAGTTATTAAACTTTTAGTTAAGTTCAGCGCAATATCATGCACAAATATTTATTTTTTCCTTTCTCTTGCTTCAAACATGTCTTCTGAATGTGTTATTTTACTCTTCTAAACCTTCGTCCATGTCTCTGCAAGAAAAATTGAGTTAATATGCTCAAATTTGTGATTATGGACTTTTTACAGGTTTTAGTGGAGCCTTTCTAAATCTCATTGGTCACCAAATTTATCAATTATGCTAAATTTATCTCCAAATATATCTATTATGCTAATTGGGCTTCCAACTCATTCATGCTAGATATATAAAATTTAGTGCACTTCCTATTCAACATAAAAATGCCAAATTTACATGCTACCAACTCGTTCATCCATACGCCCAAAGGCCTTAACCAATTTTCCAAGTTGTTGGCCTATATGCCGAAATAACTTTGTTCTATCTCCAAAAGGGCTTTAATTAAGACTATAGATTTGTTTCAGTGCCTGAGCGCTTAACAAAAAAACTACCGCATATAACCTAGTGTTGGGTCCAGTGTTCTAAGCCCTAAGTTCTTATCACTCATTCAAAAAATTTCGCCTCTAGTCACAATGCCGCACAAAACCTTGTTTGGTCCCAAACTTTAGCTCTCAAATATTATTTATTGGGAAAAACCCTCTTGGAAAAAAATCAGTAGCTCTCCCTTGATTACGTTTGAGATTGTTTCCTTTGTGGTCATGCTCTTGCAGGTCCACCATGCTTCCACTATTACCAATCAAATAATCGTTGGGATGACATGTCCACCATGTTCTCTCAGAATGTAAATGTTTTCATCTCCTACCATAAATATTTATGTCTCTCAGCTTCTTTCTTCTTAGAGTTTTATGCCAGTGCACCCTTTAGTTTCTTATGGGGAGGTTTATGTAGAAAATCTGTGATAGGTTAACCTGATAATGCGATATAGATCAAAGAAAAATACTATAACCTACTTCTACTATCATTTTGTGGAAGCTTAAAGATCGAGCTGAACAATATAACTAGAAGAAGAAGAATCAATGGCACAATACACATGAAAATACTTTGGGGAAAGCCTCAGCTAAAAACCCCACACTATTGTATTATCATACATGGTGGAAATACATAGGAATTATATAGAGCCTTAGATCTCACAGCTAGCCATCTCTTAGTACAATCCTCATAGATGCTCATAGGATATCTTGGCTTCTCTCCAACATTCCTCTCTACCCTCCAAGCTCCTATTTCCTTGCGTTGTTCCTTGTGGATGATTAGCCTATTACCAAGTGGAAAACCAATCCTTCAAAACTGCACAATCCTCAAGGATGAATCCTTGATTGCATGCATGAGTTTTCTCCATGAGAAAACACATGCAACTGATAGTATAGTGTCCTTGAACATTAATCTCAACTGGGTCTTTCTCATAATAGACATGCATGAGTTTCTGATGAGGGAATATTCAGTTAACTGGAGTAGCACTAGTTGAGTGCATTAATGCATCAATTGACTGTTAACTCACTATTAGTTCCTCAAACAGTTTGGAACTAATTTAATTGGACTTAACTCATTAAATTGAGTTAACTAATTACAACTCAAATATAACTCAATATTATCTCCTTAATTTAAGGGATAACTCTTGCATGACTTCAGAAAGACTTCTAACTTGAATTTATCCAACTAATTAATTTAAAATAAATTAATTAATTATTTCTAAGTAGCTGTGAAGACTAAATTCAATTTTAATTCATAATTTAATTCAAGGACAAATTAAATTGGAATATTCTTGTTGCCATATTTCAACACTCCCTCTCAACAAGAAAGGGATCATCTGCCACCCCGATCCTGTCTCTATGGAACTCGAATTTACACTTTGACAATGCCTTTGTCAAAATGTCAGTGCTAGCTTGCTCCTCTGTCGAAATATACTGCAACAACATGATCCTCTTGACCTGTGAAAAACCACAGGCAACAAATCTTGCCTTATGCTTCTCCACACTACCATCAGCAGCTTTCTTTACCTTGTAAAGCCAACAGGAACTCACAATTGACTTGTTCTCCGGTCTCGAAACCACGTCCCAAACACTGTTACGAACTATGGAGTCATACTCCTCCACCATAACATCAACCCAAATCGGCTACTGCATTGCTTCCTCAAAGGAAGATGTCTCGGTCTCAACACATTCCCCAGCAAGGGCCATGTATCCAGTGTACCTCTCAGGTGACCTCCTATATCTAAGCTAAGAAGATGGTGCTCCCACATTCTCTCTCGCATCCTCCAACAATCTATCAGCTTCTCTTGTGTGCTTTTGTCCATCCTTGGAAGACTCTGCTTGAGTGGATGTATCCACTCCTGGAACCTTTGCATGTGGCTACTCCACATCAGTCTGAGGTTCCTCCTCCTTAGGAACCAACAGTTCCTCCACATCTTGTAATTGGAGCTCCCTCTCAAGACAAACTCGCATGGCCTTCTGCTCATCAAACTTGAGATCTCTGCGAACCATTGTCCTTCGACTAGTAGGCAAGTACACCCGATAGTTGTGAGGTGTATTAGTGTACCCCACAAATATCCCCAACTCTGTTGTCGACTCAATATTCTTTCGTGCATCCTTTGTCACATGGAAATATACCGATCAGCCAAAGATCTTGAAGTGACCTATATCTGGTCTCTTATTGGAGAAAGCTTTCTCTGGTTTCTTCATCCCAAGTATGTGATGTGGGCTTCTATTCTGAAAATAGACTAATGTGTTGCATGCCCTTACCCACAAGTGAAGTGGTAGGCCTTGGTCATGCAGCATTGCCCATGCTGCCCCTACAATAGTTATGTTCTTCCTCTCGACCACCACAATCTGTTGTGGGTTATGTGTGCCATCAACTCTCATTTAATTCCTTCTGTTGCACAGAAGTCCTTACACTCTTGAGAGACATATTCTCCACTGTTGTCACTTCTCAAGGCCTTGATCTTCTTCCCTGACTCTTTCTCAACCAAAGCTTTGAACTCACAAAACTTTGTGAAAGTTTGGTTCTTCTTCTGCATGAAATAAATCCAACATTTACGAGAATAGTCATCAATGAAAATCACATAATAACTTTGCTTCACTATGGATGCTGTCGAGAATGGTCCACACAAATCAGTATGAACTCGCTCTAAGATAGCCTCTGCTCAACTGTCTGGATCATGAAAGGAAGACTTGGTGTATTTTCCCAAGGTACAACCTTTGCATGTGTCAACTTGCTCAAGTTTACCTTTGGGAAGTCCTATAGATATCTGTTGCATTATCTTCAAAGCCCCATGATGCAAATGGCCCAACCGCCTATGCCACTACTCGCCAATGTCTTGGCTTTGCACCAATTCTGCTTTCGTACTTAATGTTGCGCAATCATCTACCTTTAGTTTATAGAGATTCTTCACCCGAATCCCTATCCTCTTGGTCTAACCCATGGCTATGTGTCTTAGGAATGCCTTTCCTTTACTGAAGACAACATCGTAGCCTTTGTCCTCCAACATCGCAACTGATACCAAGTTCTTCTTTAGCCCAGACACATACATCACATCTGTCAGGGTGAGAGGAGCTCCATGCTCCCTCTTAAAAGCAACCATGCCCACTCTTGAAACACTATAGCTTCCGTCGTCACCCATCTTTATGCACATCTTGACTTCTTTCTCCTCCAAGGCACTAAATAATTTTTTATCACTGGTCATGTGGAATGAGGCTCCACTGTCAAGATACTAGACACAACCCATCATCAATGACACCATGCATGCAATGAGGGTAAAGTCCATTTCGAACTGAGAGGCTAATGCCTCACCTTTCGATCCTTCTGAGGATCCCTTCTTGGACTTCTTCGATGGGCAATTAGTCACATAATGTCCCATCTTGTGACAATTAAAGCATCTTACTTTAGACATGTAACGCTTCTTCCCTCCATGAGAAAAATTCGATTTGAAATGGGAAGACTTCCCCTTTCCTTTCCTTGCCTTACTTGCTAAGGCTAGATTTTCTTCATCATCATTCTTGGATGAAGAACCATCTCGTGTGCTCCTCCTGATCTCCTGCTGCATAAGATCCGACTACAGTTATCATGCCCCTACACCTGCGGTACTCTTTCAACCACTTATAGCGAGGTGTGGCACTACCAATTGTTTTCTTTTCACCAGTACTTACGATTGTAGGCTATGCCTAACATTCCACTTATCCTACTTAGTTTGTGTTTCGCAACCAAGTATTATTAATGTGTTCCTTTATACAAGTGAAAGCCCATAACATTCACATAACAACATTATACAATAGAAATGAACAACAATATAAAGGGAGGGGCAACTCCCTGCAATATGAGTCTGCCCAATAATATAGTATACAATATTTTACAAGTTACAAGCTTTACAAGTATACTTGGAAACTCCAAGTTTCATACTTCGCCAATTTTACAATCTTTGGCAAACTCGGTTGCCCAGTTCGTTGGCGCCTCTACATGGTCGTCGCACGAATCACCAACCCTTCGTTCACCTCGTCGCACAATCGTGTTGTTTTCCCAACTTGGGCATGCCTCCAAGATGCCACACATGGGCGCCTCTGCCCGAGACACACCTTTGTTCACAATCTCAACACTTCATCAAGTCACACCGTGCACACTTGCATGACAGGCGGGTGCTCACCCAAGTCACCCAAGAACCCATGCCAAGTCATCACACAAATCGGGCGCCCACACCTGTGCACGCCTTTCTCCAATCAGCTGGCGACCCTACCCGCGCCCTTCACCCAAAACCAAGAAACGCTACTTAGCTTCGTGTGGCCTCGCCCAAGAATGGCGCATCACCAAATTTCACCTTCCTTCTTTGTGTCCACGCACTTAGACCTATGCCTTTCTCCTTTCCATGAGTGAAGATGCTTGATCGATGAGTGATGGTGAAATGACTCCATCGCAAGACTTTTTTATATGGGTGGCAGGGTGAGTTAGCTCACCCGGCCGACTCATCCTCCACGCCTTACGCACCCACACTTCTCCACAATTCATCCTGTCAGCTTTGTCTTCAAGTGTGGTCGGCCCGTGGGTGCTCCTCCACACTCCCACGCCTATAAACAGCTCGCCCTCCTTTTATACATATGCATTATAACACCATCGCATAAGTCTGAGCTCGCTCCATTATCGTTTCATGTTGTTCCAACCGCGCGCCCTCCATCGGTCGCGGTCGCACTTCGGGTAGACGCATTCAGGATTGCAGGTCCTTACATCCTCCTCCACCTGAAGTTGTTTTCATCCTCGACAACATACCATCCTGGTATCCATCCACCAAGATTAATAATAACTGTCCCATCCATGATGTCAACTCCTCCACATGCTGCAAACATCCCTACAACATATGTGGAACCACCATCTCCATCATGTCTCATCCCGACAACCATCTGTCACCAAGACCACCATACCAAGGTATACACCCCACTGGTATGTCATACATCGGAAATCATCTCAATCCATGACCATTGACCATCTCATTGCAATCTCCACATGCTGCTCCCCATCATGGAAGGCTGGTCCTTCCATCAAGCTACATGCTTCCTGCAACCTGTCGTGTCGACCTTATCATGTGTCATCCTCATGTGAACTGCACACTTCGCGACCCCATGTCTGAACTAGTTGGGTAGCTAATCCAACCGTCACGCTCAACCCATGAGAGTGAACATCCTCATGCCACCATCAGTTGTTTCTCAGAACATCCCATCACATCATCAACTTGATCAAGAATCCATCTCCATACAAGTGTAAGCCATGCTCAGGTCCATGAAGTAGTCCTCATCTCATCTGCAACATGTTGTCCATGATGTTTGGTACTAATGTGCTGCATGAAATCAGCCACATCTACCCCAACATCATCATCCATATGTGTGCCTCCTCAACATGAAGAGACCATCTCATCAAGCTCCGACTCTCAATGTGCCACATCTAGGTCCATGAAGCAACCTCCATCATATCTGCAATGTTCCATCCCTCATGTCTGTCATAGAAACAAGTACACACCTGTCTCATCTATCCATGTGCTGCCCATGATTGTAGATCAATCAGCTCCCATGTGTCAAAAGTGGTTAAGTCTCGGCTCAACCCATGCCCAAGTGTTGTAACCATGGTATCATCATCGTTGTAACTCCATCACTCCAAAGTGTCTCGTATCAATCCTCCACATCAAGTCACTCTTTCAAGCCATTCCCATACATGTAATCAAAAGTATGCACCCCATCCCGCATCAAAGTCTCTGACCTCAACTCCTCAATGCATCAGATCCTCTAAGTCCACCATATATGAAGTCCCTAAAAGTCACAACCTCATGTCATCATGAGCTCCATGAGTCACCTCCAACCAACATCTCAGGAAGCATACAAGTCTCTGCCCAAAGGTCTCTGCAAGATGCCTCAGCTCTCCATGTAGTAGGAATGCTCCATAGCCTGCTCACAACTCCATCTAAGTCCATGGCCTTGTTGTACAAGAGTGCACAACCTCTCCATCGACTCATAAGGAAAAACATCTCCATATCACAACAACAAATCCATCTACACAATATCCCTGCCTTGGCACTCCTCATTGGATGCCCATAAATGACACCTCTACAAGTGCTCTTGCACAATGTCCCTGCATAAGACTGCCATGCTCCATGTCTCCAACCTGATGTCCATGACTAAGTTACCCATGTAGTCAACCAAGTAGACCCATCACAACAATTAGTCATCCTCATCCAAGTCTACAATCTTCAGTCTAGTGATCTCGGTCACCCAACCATATCATCATCCTTATGAGTCCCTTCCATCATAGCTCCCCCACTGAATGTTTCACCAAGACTTGCTCTTGGTCTCGGCCATGAGAAGTCCACCCAAGCATCATCATACCCAAGTGTGTGCCCTTTAATCTGTCCATGAGTCATGTTGGGCACTTAGCCAATTCTCCATGTGGCTAAAGCATGACCCAATCCTCCACAACGATCATCATGTTCCTCCCTTGTCACGGTCCTTTGTACCTTCTATCATAAGGTCACAAACAACCCCAAAAAGTCCTGCAATAGTCAACAATCCTTGCTTCTCCATACAAGGTCTTATCATAGAGATCCATGGTAAGATCCACCCTTGCATCGGCAAACTGGCTTTGTCGTTCCCTGCATATGGGCCATCTACCAAAAGCTCAAGTGAAACACAAGTATCAATAGTACTTACATCATCATCACCATCATGGGGCCCCTCTATGTGAGTATCCTCATCCATCCATGTTTGCAAACTACACGATCCTGGTCCAACTTGATCAATCTCAAGTCCATCCTCCATCGTTGTCACGTCTGCAACATCCTCAATCATCGTGGCTTCCTCTTCCTTGTCAGCACAATCTGCAACTTCATCTTGCTCCATTGTCAAACCAAGTTGAAGAAGTTCGTCTTCAACATTATTTTCCAAGACTTCAAGCTTATCTCGAATCTGGGGATTCTCTTCTTTCATCCACTTCAACCTGTACAAGGTAAGCAAGAGCTTCCCTTCGCATTCTTCCAAACTTGCCATGCCTTGTCGTTCAGCTTGGTCCGAGCACTAAGCTTCACCTCTACTAAACCTATTTCACCATTCACCTGAATCACCCTGATGTTCCACCTGTCACCTGCAAAACTTGAGCTTCTTGCCAAGTCTTCAGTCTTTGTAGAATCAGCTCCTTGATTCAGTTCACCAGCTCTGATACCAACTGTCACGCCCCTACACCTGTGGAAGTCTTTCAACCGCTTATAGCGAGGTGTGGCACTACTAATTTTTTTCTTTTCACCAATACTTACGATTGTAGACTATGCCTAACATTCCACTTATCCTACTTAGTTTGTGTTTCGCAACCAAGTATTATTAATGTGTTCCTTTATACAAGTGAAAGCCCATAACATTCACATAACAACATTATACAATAGAAATGCACAACAGTATAAAGGGAGGGGCAACTCCCTGCAATATGAGTCTGCCTGATACTATATTATACAATCTTTTACAAGTTACAAGCTTTACAAGTATACTTGGAAACTCCAAGTTTCATACTTAGCCAATTTTACAATCTTTGGCAAACTCAGTTGCCCAGTTCGTTAGTGCCTCTGCACGGTCGCCGCACAACTCACCAACCCTTCGTTCACCTTGTCGCACGATCGTGTTGTTTTCCCAACTTGGAAGCACCTCCAAGTCACCACACATGGGCGCCTCTGCCCGAGACAAACCTTTGTTCACAATCTTAACACTTCACCAAGTCACACCGTGCACACTTTCACGACGGGCGGGTGCTCACCCGAGTCACCCAAGAACCTGTGCCAAGTTGTTGCACAAACCAGGTGCCCACACCCGCGCACGCCTTTCTCCAATCGGCGGGTGACCCTACCCGCGCCCTTCACCCAAAACCAAGAAACGCGACTTAGCTTCGTGCGGCCTCACCCAAGAATGGGCGCATCACCAAACTGCGCCTTCCTTCTTTGCATCCATGCACTTAGACCTGCGCCTTTCTCCTTTTCATGAGCGAAGATGCTTGATCGATGAGCGATGGTGAAATAACTCCATTGCAAGACCTGTTTATACGGGTGGCAGGGTGTGTTATCTCACCCGGCCGACTCGTCCTCCACGCCTTACGCACCCACACTTCTCCACAATTCACCCTGTAGGCTTTGTCTTCAAGTGTGGTTAGTGCGTGGGTGCTCCTCCATGCTCCCACGTCTATAAACAACTCGCCCCCCTTTTATACATACACATTATAATGCCATCGCATAAGTCTGAGGTCACTCCATTATCGTTTCATGTTGTTCCAACCACGCGCCCTCCATCGATCGCGGTCGCACTTCGGGCGGACGCGTTCAGGACTACAGGTCCTTACAAGAGTTGTTCCCAATCTGGCAGTTTCTCCCTTCCATTCACAGAGTCCTGGTTGCTATTCCAACTCTTTGGAAGGCCAAGGAGAGCAAGGCTCACCATATCATCATTGGTAGTAGTTATTCCCACACTCCCAAGCTCATCTATGCAGGTGGTGAGCTTGTTCAGGTATGTGGAAATAGTATCACCCTTCTCCATCTTGATTCTTCGAAGCTTATCCTTGAGAACCAATTTCTTCTGGTCGCTACTGTTCTGGTAGAGGTCCTTCAATGTCTTCCACATTGAAAATGGAGTATCCTTCCCCTGGAGACTCGAGACAATATGGTCTCGAACTCCCTCAAGGATGATCCGTCTCGCCTTCGCCACACACTTCTTCCACTCAGCCAACTCTTGTGCATTAGTTGAAGCTGGCTTTGGGATTTCTTGATTAATGAATTCCTTCAAGCCATTGTCTTCTAATACAGCCTCCATTCTATCTTTCCATGCTATGTAATTCGAGCTACCTTCCAAGGCATACTTGAGTCTCAAGCCATAGAACGTCATTGGCCAACCTTGAAGTATGATATGAGTTCGATTTTCACCTGCAACCCCGAACTTCAAACTTTGAATTCTCTTCTCAGTATATTGTTCACAGCTCCAATGCCATGTAGAAAATCTGTGATAGGTTAACCTGATAATGCAATATAAATCAAAGCAGAATATTATAACCTACTTCTACTATCAATTTACGTAATCTTAAAGATCGAGCTGAACAATATAACCAAAAGAAGAAGAATCAATGGCACAATACACATGAAAATACTTTGGGGAAAGCCTCAGCTAAAAACCCCACACTATTGTATTATCATACAGGGTGGAAATACATAGGAATTATACAAATCCTTAGCTCTCACAGCTAGCCAGCTCTCAGTACAATCCTCACAGATGATCGCAGACAATATTGGCTTCTCTCCAGCCTTCCTCTCTGCCCTCCAAGCAGCTATTTCCTTTCGTTGTTCCTTGTGGATGATTAGCCTATTACCAAGTGGAAAACCAATCCTTCAAAACTGTACAATCCTCAAGGATGAATCCTCGACTGCATGCATGAGTTTTCTCCATGAGAAAACACATGCAATTGATATTACATTGTCCTTGAATGTTAATATCAATTGGATCTTTCTTAGAATAGACATGCATGAGTTTTTGATGAGGGAATCTTCAGTTAACTGGAGTAGCACTAGTTGAGTGCATTAATGCATCAACTGACTATTAACTCATTATTAGTTCCTCAAACAGTTTGGAACTAATTTAATTGGACTTAACTCAGTAAACTGAGTTAACTTATTGCAACTCAAATATAACTCAATCTTATCTCCTTAATTTAAGGGATAACTCTTGCATGAATTCAGAAAGACTTCTAACTTTAATTTCTCTAACTAATTAATTTAAAATTAATTAATTAATTATTTCCAAGTAGTTACGACCAAATTCAATTTTAATTCACAATTTAATTCAAGGACAAATTAAATTGGAATATTCTTGTTTCCATATTTCAATAGTTTATTCTGGGTTACACCATCCTGCCATTGTGCACTATCAAAAACCAATCAAATTTCAGTATGGATTACATCATCCTAGTGGGACCTATGTTACACACCTTGACCAATCATATTTTTCCTGAGATTTCATGTCTTCTGTGTCATCTTAGAATGCATTTCTCCAACTTTTTGCATGTGCATTCTCTAAAAAAAAATTTAGGATTTTCTTTCAATAAATATTTATTCTGGGGTGACATTTCACTAGCACAATGATGCCACCTATATCTGCCATTTCTCTTCCACCTCTACAAGGATGCCACGTGTAACTCACTGAGTGGTGCCACATGTCACCAATTTTTGGCCCACTTTTCCACTCAATAATATTGAATCTTCATGCCATGTGTTACACTCAAAATGGACCATGTCATGTTAATGTCATCATCCACCTATGCATCAACGTCTCCTCTATCAGCCAATAAAAATATGCCACTTATCATCTTCTAGTTTATCCATGTTGTTAAGGCTCCAAGTCATCGTATGGTGGAAAGAAGGTTACATGCCTTAGTTTTTCTGCAATTTCCTTTAGAACCAAAGCCAATGGATTCAAGCCCTCACGACCTGGAGTCTGTGACATGGGGTCTAAGATCTTTGGACAAATCCCCTCCTGCAAATCTTTGCAAAAAATCAATATATGTCTCTTGGAGAAATCTCTTAGAAGCCTCTTTGGAGATTTATGTCTTAGGACGGAAACCTTGATGTAACTTCTTCCACTCCTATCAACTACCTTTTACTATGCTACTTTGACATTAAACCTTTTACTACCTACAACACCCTCCTTAGTGGTTTTTTGGAAAAATGGAGGAGGTCACACTATTAATATAGGTTTTTAATTCTCCTGATAAATTGTTTGGTTGATAGCACCAATAACGGAACCCCTTTCTACATTAACCTTCAAGTAGGCATATCCCTTCGCAATTTATCAGATGGGGTGAAGAGGACGTGTGGCAACTCATTTGATGTCAAACATGCACAAATTTTAACACAACTTCATCCCACCAATGCCTCCACCAAGTTTTGGCCAAATGCCAAACTAGCACCAACTAGATAACCATGGCCAACTTTAACTCTGCGTCTTTGACTTTATGGCTTTTAAGTTTTTACTGGCAATAACTTCTAAATTAAGAAACCATTTGTAAACTTTTATATACCATTGCAAATCTCTTTTAAAGCTCTATCCATATAAGCATTTTCCAATATTACTTGAGATGATTTTCTATACCATAAATGGCTCCAAATTTTACATTCCTTTATCATTCTTCTTGCAACCACATGTTCCTTTTCAATCAATGACAACATATTTATAACATTCTCCCCCTTTGGAATTGATGGTAACACGATAATCAAATAATCAAAACAACACCACAAAACATGAGCATGAAAGAAAAATCAAAGTGTACTTCGTAATTCTCTTGCTTCTCCTCCTGTGGATGTTGCCTCCATTGTGTACTTCTTCTATGATTTACTTCTCCTTTTGTGTAGCCTCCTCTCCCATTTTATTTTTTGAGGTCCTTCTCCCCCTTTGCCATCAATTGAAAATAAACTAATATGATCCTCCTGTCAACATTCTCCCCCTCACTTATTGATCCTATGGACCTGACAGCTTTCATCTAATATGTTGAGTTCTTGTTGGGTGCCTTTTTTCCTCTTAAGGAAGATCTAGTGAAGGGATTCAAAAGGAACTACTCCTAATATTTTCCTTAGATATTAAAATTGATCTCTTGCGAGAGGTTTAGTGAATATATCAACTACCTGCTATGTTTTAGATATATACTTGTTGATGCGGGCATTTTACACCTAAGTGAACAAGGGAGGATGAGGCTCTTTAAGATCCCAAGTTGTTTTGTATGGCTACACTCGATGGGTTTAGGATTTTTTGACCTTGGATCCTTTCCTCTTACGAAGAAGTGTATATGGGGAAAACTGGTTCTAATCTAAACTACAATTATCCTATACTAATCTAAAACTAATTATACACTAAATTATGGTTAAAATAACTTTAAAGTAAACTATCAGGCTAGCTATACAAATTTAGAGAGGAAAATCAAGCAATCTAAACTTGATATGAGTATGAAAGCAAAAGGTTGAATGTTTCACTATTAATAAGCTACGATATGCTAAGAAATTTTAATTTGTATATTTCATTTAGAAATTAGAATTAAGAAATACAATACAATAATCCTACTATAGAATCAAGATATAATACAAAATGTACACGATTATGTTACAACAAATAAAATAGGCCAGAACATACCGTAATAGACTCAAAAGAAATATGAACTATTGATAAAATTTTCAAACAACATTTATGAAACAAAATCAAACTTTGTTTCTATATGCAACTACAAATTAAACCAAAACTAATTCTTAATTTAAATAATGAAAGAATAGGTAATTGTTAAATACATATTATTTATTCTCGTAGAAAAAGACAGATCAACTGCGCTTACTTTCATATTTTACATTACGAACAAATGCAAAGACTAGCTAATATATAATAATAACTACTTCTTGGCCAATAAAATATATAGGGACAACTATAGATGATCTCTTTTAAAATTTGTTTACTTTAATCATTGATTTACAAAAACAATCAATAAACCAACAACTAAATAAATAATATAATCATTTACAACTAAAACATTAGCTCAACTTGTAAATAGAGATTGACATTTTTTTATCAACTTGAATATCTCGAGTACATTCATAAAAATTCAGATTTAGAAGATGTTTAAATCAACACTACTTCTTAGGACATGGGTCATTGAAGAAGAATATTGATCAGATCAAGCAATTACAAATCGAAATAATTATTTATCAACAAAGAAATGCAATATGAATAGTCATTTGATTAAGAAATAAAACATAAAACAAGTGACATTTATCCTCTAGATATCGAAAACAAATAACAATATATTAAACATGACCATGGAACATAAAATAAAAAGAACTAGATTGAATGCAATCAAGTCAACAAGCATGTATTAACAGTATTCCACAATCACAATTTAGCCAGCACTTCCTTATCCAAAACTTCCACCCCTCTCTTATTCTCATCAAAATCAGGGGTATATATCATATGCCCTTAGCCTCTAGATGTGAAAATAATACTAAAATTGACTTTAACAGCCAATTACAAAAATAAAAGAAAATGGTTGCTTTCTAGGCCTCTTAGTCGAATACTAAATCTGAAATGAAACAGGTGGCAAACAAAGTTTCCATAAGCAACTGAGAACAGACACATGGTGTTCGAGAGTATCTCAAGCTGTGAAGTTCAAGATGACTACGTTGTATATGTGGAAGCCCTGTCATAGAGATAGGCTAAAATTAAAAAAAATCATAATAATACTAAAATGAGATTTCTACAAAATCATTGATTTTGTAGCGGCCTTATATTCAAAAATAGAAAAGAATAGCTAAAACAAAAACATACCTAAAACACATCACACTGATAGGTAAAATTAAATCACTATTTATCTACATCTGATCCTTCTAACTCCAAAGAAATGGTGACTTTGAGATTTGAATATGTAATCATAATGTGGGTGTCCTTTGACTAGGTTTTACCCTCAATATTGGGTGACTTTTGTTCTCTAGATTTGTCCTTCTCTTGGAACGAGGCTCTCAACTAATTATTTTCATAGATTAATTGATTGATCTGATATTCCAAATGAAGAAAAGTAACCATATATTATTGTTACCAATACATATTTTCAATCAGTTCATTCAAATGAGAAGTACCTAGGGAAAAATCATCACAATAGGCCATCTCGTCATGATAACGAGGAGTTCCCTATGATTGGAGATTATTCTTTTCACTGATGGCTTGGGATTGGTTTCCAAATAAACCAAGGGACATTCACGAGGGGGAATTGTGTGCCTAGTTCTCTTGGCTCTAGAAATCATCCCTTGAAGTTGCTTTTCCATGACCATGTCCTCTTTATTTTCATTTATTTGACCAATTTCCTATTTCAGTGCATATTGGGAAGACTTTGGTTTGGTTCGAGGATACTCTGTGGAATTTTTCAAATCATGCGCTTTTTCCACACTTGTGGTAACATGAAGGGAGGTTAATATTTTTAAGAATTCAACCTGATTGTGATTAGGAAAAGGTGAGCCTGGTTCTTGGACAAATCCCTCACATTCATCCTATCATAGGCCATCAAAAAGTGATGGAGGTGAACCAATAAGAGAGGGGTCAGGGGCCACTGTAGCAGAGGACCAAGAAAGGCTATGTTATCTCAAAACCAGATCCTGATAGGCTGCTGACCAGGAAGACTTCAAGTAACTCTTTCAAACCTACTTTAGGCTGAGGCTTAGCCTCCTCAACCTGAGAGGGCTCTCTCACAATATTAAATATTTGGATAATGAATAAGATGGTGTTGATGCCTTGAAAATCGCTACAACAACATCGGGGATAACCACCCGGTCCGGACCTTAGTACAGCTCCTTTTCCGTTTGGAATAGTGGCTCCGATTGGGGATAATGGGACCAGTTTCCCAAAAAGTAGATAAACGGGATGAATGGATGATTTATAAAACTAAGCTAGCAATGGGTGAATAACTAAATCTATTAACAAGAATAAAAAGAACTATAACCTATCCCGGGAATCTATTGAGCTTTAAAGTGTAGCGTTTGATGGTCTATGTCTAAAGACAGGCATATAGATGACTCCATTTATCAGACATAGATGTTAACTTATTCAAGATTGCTGTGCATAAATAGTTAAACAGAGCGATTAAAGCGATATTACCACACTCATCATTTATATTATTGACATATACATGATTAAAAGGAAAGCATTTCATAAAACATCCAATAGTGGAATGAATACAGATCTGCTGTTACAGCGCATGCATATAATCAACAATAGCAAGGATAATCAAATAACAATTCACATAACAGGAATGAATTCAGACATAGATAGAAATACCATATGAGCTGCTTTGACACTCTCGATATCAATCGCTACTTGTAATTCTTCGTTCAACACAGAAACATTCTCAACAACGACAATAGTGCACAATTGCATAAAAGCCTCCTTGCTGAATTAAGAATAACTGGTCCAGTTTCATAAAAGAATATTGACTGAAGCACAATAGTGCAATCTTCAGTCTATTAAGTCTGATACAAAACTTTATGACCCTTTCCAAAACAATGAAAGGGTCTATAAATACTAAATTAATCTAAATATCTATTAAACTGAAATGCAACTAAATCGGTATCAATAAATTTTGATCCTATTTCCCTCAGTGATCTGGCAATCGGCGGTATGACTCATCAAGTAGGCTGTTTGCCTTTAAATCTGAGCTGACTTATCGCAAGCATTGGCTCTACTTCAGGCGGTTTGTTGAGGCGCGAACTGAGCTGGGCGGCATATGTGGCATCCTGAATATCGGGAATTATACACCCGATTGCATCTGTTAAACACTTAAGGGCGGCTCGCTGTGTGTGCGGCTTAATCAAGAAAAGCCAATATGCATCAAAGGTTAAATTGTTAATCCCGGCGATTAATCTCCCCTTTTCCTCCAAGTCAGGATAACATGATTGCTCCAACATGTTTGTTGTTGTCATCTTTCCTGGTGTACATTGGGAAATCATATTTGCTAAGTAGAGAGTGTTGTTAACCAGATCAACTAGATTGTTGGAAGTTGATTTACATCTTGAAGCCGCCCTCTCTGCTTTCATCACCTGAGTTTGCCATTCTGTGAAGAGTATATCCTTATATGTTTCTAGGATCCTGGGCAAATTTGCCGCTTTCCCTTGATCAGAATCTTGCCAGTCAAGATATGCGGTTATGATCTCTTCGGCTTGGTCTAATTCATTCCTGGCCTTCTCTACCTGCTGATTTATGGATGTAGCTAACTCACACAATGGCTCTGCCTCAATGAGTTGTTGACACAGGAGCCTAATTTGTGATATTAATGCGGTGTTTATTTGCAATGCTTCTGCTCTGAACTCATCCACTTGTGGAGTGCCCTTTATTATTTCGAGCTGTGATGACAATTGAGCGATTTGCTCATCTTTTGTTTTCATCATTTGCTCATTTGCTGCCCTCAATTGTGCCAATGCCTCCGATAATTCCTTCTGTTTCTGGATCGCACTTTGGTCGATCCTTTGCTTTTCTGCCTGCAATTGTTGAGTTAATTGACTGTTCACTTGTTGTTGTGTCGACAATTGCTGCTCCGCCTGCTCTGCCTTCTGCTTTGATTCAGCGAACTCTGCTTGTAACGCGAAAATTTCTTGGTCCTTAGTCTTCAGTAAAAGACTTACCTCCGATGCCTTGTCGATTGTTGCTGCCAAATAGGCTCCTGCATACTGCGACAGTTTTGTCAGGTCATCGGAGGGGTCGAATTCCTCTTTCCAAACCACGCTGCCCGTAACAGTTTGTTCTGGGAAAAGGGAAGGTTGATCAATCCTCCTTCTTTTCCTTTGTCATTTTACCACTGCTCTATGCCTTGGACTGTAGAAAACATCCAGGGGAGGAATATCTTCTACCTGAAGAATGATTTGGTCGGAGGGGTCCTTTGGTATTACTTCAACATCCTTAGAAATGGGTGGGCCGCTGGTTCCACTTAGAACCTGAGGTGAAGTGATGTCCTGTGTGTCGCTTGGCTTGGAAGTGTCTGTATCCTTGGAACATTCCAACCCACTAATGATGGAATCAAACTATTTCCATTCCTGGATCAATATAGGGTCAACATGAGCATCACTGGTGGTTTGTTTTTCCTTTTCAGTTTGGGACTCCTTCCGCACTTTTTCCTGCTCTGTCTTCTGCTGTTCCTCTTGTTCTTTCTTTTGCCTTTCCTCTTGCTCTTTCTTTTGCTGTTCCTCTTTCTCTTTTCTCTATTTCTCCTCCTGTGCTCTCTTCTGCCTTTCTTCTTTTTCTTTCTTATGATCCTTTGTCACAACCGGAGGTTCCTTTGACTGTTGCCGACCAGGCTCGCTTGATGATGTCGCCGAGGCTGTTGCTAGTAAATCTAGAGGCAGAGTTTGCAACCTCTGTTCTCTGAGCTTATTAAACTCAGTCAGCCCTTCATCATTATATCTCATTCGAGCGAGTTCTTTAGCCTGACCTATTGTTTCGGTTGAAACGAATAGGTCGTCAAACATATCTTCTTTGTGCTCAAATTTTGTCAATTTGGCCTGTTCTAGTGCATTATAGGCAACTTTCTTTGGATCATATGGCCTATTTGGGATAGTCGCCAGAGTTAAGGATTGAATCTTTGTGGCTTCCTTTTCTGCATGTTTGAGATCATGCAGAGTATAGACACCACACCTCAAGGGAAAAGAGGGCCAACCCCTCTTCTTTTCTTTCTTGAGAGTCTGTGTAACACTCTCAGCCGTAATCTGATAAGCAATTTCTCTTGCTAGCAGTTTATCTGGTATATACAGAGGGAGAACATGTGGGTTGGCTTGGCTGCCGAAAACTCTTATGTAGGTAAATCTCTCCTCTCCAAACCAACTCGCTACCGCTGTTATATCAAACGAAGCTTGATAGGAAATCTTGGGAATGGGTTTATCAAAAATAGAATAATGAATAGGCACCATAAAGCCATTGCAGATTTGGTACAAATGTTGTTTATAAGAAGATTTCCACAATTTCTGGTGATATATATGAATGGGCGAGGGGTCTTGTGCAGTCCACCTCCAACCGAGTACGGGGAATTCAGAGTTAAAACAGAGGGTGTCTAGAATATAGGCGCTGTAGTAGAATGGGGGAATTTTCCTTTCAGAGATGACAGTCTGATTTCTAAAATCACGCACAGCTTGTGCTAATTTGTCAGAAAGGATGGTGGCCCAATCCATAATTATACTGTTTACTGATGCCTCCATTAGAGGAACCATTTCTATGGTAAAATTAGCAGGGTCATGCAATCCCCATAATCTACACATCATTATTCCCGCATAGCAATAAGGAGAAGCCAGAGAATCAACCGAGTACTTACTGGAAGATTCGTGTTTGTGTTTGGCTGGATTTTGTCTCCAATCCCGGATGGGTTCGGATTCAACTTCATTTTCGCTTGCAAACTTCTCCAGGAATGCTTTATTATATATCTTCTCCGGCTCGGGCAAATGATACATTTTCCTTAGATCATCCGCCCTGAACGATCCGAAGATTCTTCCATCTCTAGTGCTGAAAGTTCTATCCAAGATTGGGATTTCTTGAATCGCCCACCGCACTACGTCTGTGTATGGGAGAATTTGCTCCCTGGCCGCTATTCTGTGAAGGAAAGAATCCGCTAAATCCTTGAGAGTACTCTCAGACTTCCGAAGTAAATCCACACTAGCTTCTGTCACTGTTTTTACTGGTTCTTCGGCTTCAATTAGGTTGTAAGTGCCTTGCCAAGTAATTCTGGTGAGACCTGTGCACGTAGTATCAGATATTAAGCCCTTCTTCTTGTCCACGATAGCTTGTCCTGCAGCTGGTGTGGCGGAAGCGCCTGTGGTCTTCTTGTATTTCTTCCCCATCTTGCTTGAGCTCTCTCCTTTGGATGAATTCTGCACAGAGGGGCAAATATACGTAACACAGAGAAATAGCAATGAAAACTTGCAAGTGATGAGAAATATTGAGAAATGTGTAATAAGGGATTAGCTTTCAAAAATGGGTGCAGACACAATCCATGGGAGGATCTTATAATTACATTAAATGGCTGTTTAAGACCTGCCACCCTTTAAATGCTCATTATACCATTACTCGGCCAAATGGCCCGTTTAAGCGTGCTGTGGACGTTTTGGCGGTTGAGCGCGGGTGAATGATTGCTTAAAAGATCAAGCTTTAAATATGAACAAATCATAATATCCCTTCATTTAACAGCTTTTTCGAAATCCGTGCTATATCGTAATCGGGCGTCGGGAGCACTTTGAATCCTTCCGTTGACAATTTCGGAATCCCGATCGCCGATAGCGAAATTGCATCGCGTCGGGGTGAATGGACATTATAATGTGCATAAATAGTGTGTCGCCGATTTCCGATTGCGATATTGCATCGCATCGGGGGTATGACCTGGGCGCCTTATTATTGTGCATGGGATACTGCCGATAGCCGATTGCCGATTGCGATATTCCATCGCATCGGGGTGAAAGAGTTGGGGTGTTTTAAGACTGTGTAAGATTACCGCCGATGGCTGATCGCCGATTGCGCATCGCGTCGGGGCTAATGGCATGGGGCGCTTTTAACATGTGCATGGAGTATTGCCGATAGCCGATAGCGATATCGCATCGGCGGAGACCAATGTGCCACTTATTTATGCTTCCAATGTCATTGCGATATGCGATCTTGCGATCGCTTTATCGCAATGATAAAAGATTGTTTTATTTGATCTAATGGGTTTTTTCAAAAGGTTTTTTATATAATGTTTTCATTTGGTTTTCGAACCTTTTTGAACAATACAATATTGATACCAATTAAACTCTAAAGGGACCCATTTCATATAATAATTTTGTAAATAAACATGATATGAAATGGGGGGTTGTTGTAGGGCACAACAATTGGCGATTCGCTGGAAGAACCAGTTATCTCTGGAAAGCATAGAAATACTTAAGATTTTTCAAAATAGAGTTCTAATCAAAGGGGAAAATTCTAATATAACTAGGTATATATGCATTCCAAGTGAAATGGATCTATTTTTGCTAACTTCCTTTCTTTTTTAAGAAAATAAATACATTCTAAGTTTTAAATAGGCCTTTATTGGTTTATAATGATAAAACATAAAACTTTTCCGAATCAGCTTTTATAGTAAACTCATCTGTCATAGGTAGAGCCTCTGCTTCCAGCAAACGTTTATAGTTTCGACAGGGATACCTTTTAACCATGTTATTGTCCATTGTTCCATCCAATTAAGAGTGTGATTAACAGAATGAATTCAAAACATATTTTCATATTTTGTATTCCATTTTCTTTTCTGTTATTGATAAGATAAAAAGCCATTGTCCTGGTTTGGTGGCCAGCAATTGACAATGCCATTCACTGGTAGTAATCTAACCGAACAAGCTGGCTCGTGATGAGACCCCTTGTCTTGTAATTTCAAGCCATTACCCTGTTTTGGTGTGCAGTATTGGTAATGTCGGTTAAACTATTTCCCTATGAACATGGTAAGCAGGCTTGTAATAAGACCTCTTATCTTTTCTATCAAATATTTTAGAATTACACTCTGAGTAATCATAAACTTTAGTGAATGGGATGGACAATTTTCTCCTTAAGAATAAATGGATGACAGGGTAAGAATTGAAGATGCTGAAATTGGATTAGCTTCTATCTTGATATTAATAACCTTTTGAGACCAATTTGAAAACAGAGAATTATTTACAATACTTCTATACTTTGAGAGGAGTTCACAAAACTTGCAGTATGTTTTCAGAATACAATGATACCTAATTTCCTAGAAATTATCCCTTTTGGTTAAGAGTTCTATTATTTAAAAGCAAATATCCATATTACTTCTATGGGACAACTTTCAAACACAGCAAAAGGTCAATGGAAGTTACCTTAAAACTTTATTTTCTCCAAATCCTATAAATTACAAAAATCTATCAAACTAGAAAGAGAAGGGGTTACCTCCTCAATTAAAGAATTTCTTCAAGATAAGGCCATTAACAGGGAGAGAATCTCTCAACCCTAATAAGTCTTGCAATATAAAGGTCGAATGGCCTATCTTTTCACAGATCTGAAATGGTCCAAGCCACATCTTCTGGAACTTGGTGTGTTTACCCTTGTCCTCATGGGCTTTGTCCCATTTCAGAACTAAATCGCCGACTTGGAATTGTTTAGAACCGGATGAGACTGAATCAAAAGCTGCCTTGATGACTTGCTGATGTTTGGCATGAATAACCCTGGCTTTTTCTCTTTCCTCTTCTAATTTTAGAATTTGGTCATGTCTAAGCTGAATAGAAGAGGAAGGATTTTCCTCAATGAACTGCACTAGGGCTAAAGAAGGAAGAACAAGATTTGTGGGTAGTACTGCTTCTTTTCCATACACAAGATTAAATGGGGAAGATCCTATAGAAGCTTTCTGTGTTATCCTATCAGCCCATAATGCAAACACTAAGGATTTGTGCCAGTTTTTATGATTCTGTTCGATAGTTCGCTTAATGATTTTGATCAGATTTTTATTAGTAGACTTTGCTAAACCACTACCCTGGGGATAGTAATTAGCAGAATATTTTAATTTAAATCCTCTTTTAATAGCGAAATCAAACATAGCATTGCCTGAAAAGTAAGATGCATTATAAAAAACAAGAGCATTTGGGACACCAAACCTGGTAATGATGAATTGATCTATGAATTCAATGATTGCTTCAGAATTTGCTGTCTTTAAAGGGATTGCCTCAACCCACTTAGTAAAATAATCGGTAGCGGTAAGGATATACTTATGCTGTTTGGAAGATGGTGGAGTAATCTCCCCAATGATGTCCAATCCCCATTGCTCAAATGGTTGTTCAATGTTGACTGGCTGCAGAGGGAAAGCTGATTTACGTTGTCTTCCACTAGAAGTTTGACAATTGAGGCATTTCCTTACATACTCGTGTGCATCTTTAAACAGAGTAGGCCAATAGTAACCAGCATGAATAATTTTGTGAGTTGTTGTATCAGCTCCAAAATGTCCTCCAGCTGGTCCGTCATGTAACTCCTTCAAAACCTTTTGTGCTTCAGTTTTCTCAAGGCATCTCAATAAGATGGAATCATAATTCTGCTTAAAAAGCACATCATCAATAATTGTAAAATTCTTTGCTTTCAACCTAATGGCCCTTTTGTTCTTGTAAGATAGGTTTGGAGGTGCATAACCATTCTTTAAATAAAAGATTAAATCTGCATATTGAGATTCAGAATCAGTAACACTTATCTGATTGATTTCTTCAGTTTGCTCTGTATCGCTTGATTCTGGAATGTTGGATGCTCCTGCCAATATCCTGCAAAAACCTTGACCCCTAACAATCTTTGCTGGCCTAATTTCTAAGTCATACTCTTGAAGCGCTGTGACCAAATTTTCCCTTTTTTCACCCAGTTCTTTTTGGATTAATAGTTGCCTAACTGCTGGGAAAGGAACTATAACTTTTGTGTGAGTTTTCAAAAGGAAGGGTCTATAATGCTTGACTGCTTTAAATACAGCAAAGGCTTGTTTTTCTACATCGGAGTAGTTCAATTCAGCACCCTGAAGATTTGAACTAAAAAATGATATGGGTGCTTCCAAATTGTGATCATTTAGTTGCGTGAGTACTGCAGCATAAGACAAGTTGGATGCGATGGTATACAATGTAAAATGATTAGAAAAATTTGGAGTATTCAAGGCTGGGGCATTGATTATTGATTGCTTGATTAGATCAAAAGCTTCCTTTTCTGCTGATCCCCACTTAAAAACTGAATTCTTCTTAATCATTGTTTGAAGTGGCAAAATAATTTGAGAAAAATCTGGAACAAATCTTTTAACAAAATTGATCTGGCCTAAAAATGACTGCATCGATTTTTTATTGTGTGGGAAAGGGATTTCAGAGATTTCTTTGATCCGCTCAGGATCAATATAAATGCCATCTTTGGACACAATAAAACCCAAGAGCTTCCCTTGATCAAGAGCAAAGAAAGACTTTTTAGGGTTAAGAGAAATACCATATCTTTTGCAACGTTGAAAAATTTGATTTAAATCATGCAAATGATTATACCTCTTCTTAGAGAATACAGTAATATCGTCTAAATAGACGACTACTGTTCTATTAATCAACCCTCTAAAAGCTATATCCATAGCTCTTTGGAATGTCGCTCCTGCATTTATAAGTCCGAAAGGCATTTTCTGATATGCATATGTTCTCCATTTTGTTCTGAATGTAGTTTTAAGCTGGTCATCAGGGTGAACCAGGACTTGGTTATATCCTGAGAAACCATCTAGAAAGGACATCAATTCAGAGCTTGCTACTGATTGGAGTATTTGCTCCATAGTAGGTAATGGGAAATTGTCTTTCAAGCTTGCTTTGTTCAAATTTCTGAAATCAATACAAATTCGAATGTCGCCATTTTTCTTTCTGACTGGCACCATATTAGAGACCCAGTTTGAGTGTCGGACAGGAAAAATAATCTTGGCTTTCAAGAGTTTGTTAAGTTCCGATTTTATCTGGCTCTCTAAGTTTGGATGTATTTTCCTTAACTTCTGCTGGATTGGTTTCTGATCGGGAAGCATAGGAATTGTATGCTGGATAATAGATGTATCATAAGTCTTCAAATCATCATATTTCCAAGCAAAAACCTGTTTATTTTTCCTTAACAGTCTAATGAATGCCTCTTTCTCTTCAAAAGAAAGTCCTAATCCTAAATTAATATTTTGAGGAGCTTGTTCAGTACCTAGATTTATCAATTCAAACCTAAGGGTAGAGCTTTGGAGCTTTGCATTAGTTACAGGTTTAAACCTGTCTTTAATATCATAAAGATCTTCCAGCTTTACCACAGGCTTAGGAATTGCGTTTTCCTGAGGTGTTTCTCTCATTTGGGAGTCATGTTCATCTTCCTCAATGATTTGATTATCATAGGACTTTTCAGAAGTCAAGAATTGTAAAATATCCTCATCATGGTTGAATACTCTCCAATTAGTGACATTGTCAGGAACTGAAGGCCTAAAAAGCAATTCTACGGAAAATCTATCTGGGCTGTAGTCTTCAGAAGGTAGAAGCTTGGAAGCTACATTGGCTAGGAGATCGGCTGCTGAGTTTTGAGACCTGGGGATGGAGGAAATGTTGAATGCCGAAAAGTGGGAAGTAAGTTCTTGTACTAGCGATTGATAGTGCTTGAGGTGATTTGAAAGACAATGGATTGCATTCCTCACCTGTTTAACAATAATTTCAGAATCGCCGAATACTTTCAAATATTGCACTTTAAGACCGATCGCTTTATACAGTCCCTGGACTAAGGCTTCATATTCGGCTGTATTGTTAGTGCATTCAAATTCCAGCCTACAGGACAACATTGTCTTTTCTCCTTGTGGACTAACCAAAATGCAACCTGCTCCCGAGCCCTCGTTGGACTTAGAGCCATCAAAATATAAAGACCAAAATAAAGAAGTATTAACAAATGTATTTACAGTTTTCTCAGCATCATTGAAACATCTTGACCTATCTGTTTGTGAAAATTTCTCAATCTGAGATGTAAAATGATTGACTGAGAAAGGGGATGGTTGGGCAACAAAGTTGCCAAAGAATGACTCTGATGAATAATTTCCCAAAATGTTGTTGTTGAATGCTACGGGTTGGTTTTCTTGCTCAAATTCAATAACTGTGTGGGTCATATGTTTCTCTCGATCGATCCTTATTTGATTTGGCTTGCCCTTGTAGGGAAGCCACATATGTGACCAATCAGTGGAAATATACCCATGCAATTTTTCAGACCAATCCCTACTCAGAATTAAACCGTAAAATTCAGGTATATCGGCTATTAGATGTCAATCCTTTGTACTACTCTGGGATCAGCAGACAACCTGATGGTTACGGAATTAATTTCTCCCACAACCTGCACTTTGGTCCTGTCCAACTGTACAATATGAATAGCAGACTTCTGGGGTTCAATGTTCAGTTTAGAGCAAACTGAAGCTGGCATTATGTTAGATGATGCCCCTGAGTCAATTAAACAGTTGTGCAGGTTTCTGTTATAAATCTCATAGGTTAGCAGGAAGGGTGGAGTATGAGAATTTGATCTATCTCCAATTAGAACTGAATCGGTAGCTTCAACCATACCTCGAGGAGGTTGGCCTGAATCATTAGCAGCTTTCGCACTGGGAAGAGGTGTAGAGGGAACAACATTCAATTCTTTAAGAATTTCTGCTGATGCTTTAATTTACTAAGTTCAAACATAGTAATGTTTGCTTTAGTTTTCTTCATGTCATCAACAATATTATACTCCATTGAATCGGATACCACTAATGTTTTAGATGTTGAAGGAGTGTTAGAAGTTGAAGGCTGGTTCTGGGGAACAGCTGCAGGTGATTTCTTAGCAGGCGTTTTTTCTTTAGTTGTAGCGGCACTAGCACTCCTTTTCTTGGATGTTACTTGAACGAGCTCAGGAGTACTTTTGCTTCTAGTAGTGACCGGGAATGCTTCTTCTTCGTTATCGGTATCAGAGTTGGGGAGTATAAAATCCCACATTCCATGACATTCAGCTACTTCTTCTTCATCATCAGTTGGTGAGGTTGCTTCCTCCTCCTCTTCTTCTTGCTCTGAATCTGCGTTGGATATGACATTCGGTGGCTTTGATTCAGTTCTCTTATAAGTCCTGAAGGGTTTTTTGGTTGAGGTTTCGGCCACCTATTTCTTTATTTCAACCATTTCGTTAGACAAAGTTTTCAGGACCTTTTGCAAACCTTCCATGTCGTATGGATCTTTTGAGGTTTTCTTTTTAGAATCATCTTTGAAAGAGACTTTTTTGGCTTTTCTGTCTTCCAGAGCAGCTTTTTTCTCCAGGGCATTGATGCGTTTCTCCACAACAAGCGCTTCTTTCATGTTTTCGGCTAAGGTAGGTTTCCCGGCTCTATCTACAAAGATGGCTATATTGGTAGGTAGGGCGGTGATATACCATTCGCTTCGAATTTGTTCACTTGGTTTGGAAGCTGTGGGGATTTTATTCAGGAGTTTATTGAAGCGAGCATTAAATTCCTTAATTGGTTCCCTATGTTCTATTCTTAGATTGGAGAGATCGTTTATTAAAGTAGCCAAAGACCTATCATCTCCATATTTGGTAAGAAACTGCTCTTGGCAAGTGTTCCAACTGGTAATGGAACCAGAGGGTAAAGAGAAATACCAGGATCCTGCTGATCCTTGCAAGGTGTAAGGGAAAAGTCTAACAACAACGTCTTGTTCTGTTACTCCTTTCAAGTTGACTGCCAACATGAAATTATTAATGTGTTCCTCAGCCTGGGTCCCATCATCTGGATTGAACTTGGGTAGCCATTTTTCAGGGTAGTCTGGTAATGGATTCAATGGTGCAGGCATCTTGACTGCACCAGGTCTGGTCCATGGATCTGCCATTATGATAGTAGTAGTGGATGATACTACCACTGGAATTCCAGATGTCTGGGAAGTAAATAATGTTAAAGAGAGAGCAGATTGGGATGTTGAAGCTTCTAATCCCTGATGAACAACAATATGTAATGGGAGTTTGGATGGTTGACTTTGCAGAGAGGGAGATGCAATGGAGGATATGGACGAAAGCTCTTCACTGTCAGATTCTTCAGTATTTTTCTTCGCCCTTTTCCTTTTGGGTAAAGGGAACTCAGTGGGTTCAATACCAAGCTTTTCGCTCTGAAGTCTGGTGAGAGGGTGAGGTAAATTGAACTGCGAAGTCACACTACTTTGTGATACCTCAGATTTCTGTGGTGAAATCGAGAAGCTCTGAAGTTTGTGGATAAGAGACTGAACTTCAGGTGATTCAAGACTTAATTGTTCTGGAGTATGATGGGTTTGAGCAGTGGTAGTTGATTCCTCTTCTTCTTGTTTGTTTACTGGAGAACCAGTATGCAAATAGGAAGATCGAGGGGATTCGGAGGGAGAATTACTCTTAGAATGGCTTATAGGTTTTGGCTTATGTGCCATTCACAGTCGATGGCCCTCCTCCTAGCGCCAAAAATGTTGATGCCTCGAAAATCGCTGCAACAACATCGGGGATAACCACCCGGTCCGGACCTTAGTACAGCTCCTTTTCCGTTTGGAATAGTGGCTCCTACTGGGGATAATGGGACCAGTTTCCCAAAAAGTAGATAAATGGGATGAATGGATGATTTATAAAACTAAGCTAGCAATGGGTGAATAACTAAATCTATTAACAAGAATAAAAAGAACTATAACCTATCCCGGGAATCTATTGAGCTTTAAAGTGTAGCGTTTGATGGTCTATGTCTAAAGACAGGCATATAGATGACTCCATTTATCAGACATAGATGTTAACTTATTCAAGATTGCTGTGCATAAATAGTTAAACAGAGCGATTAAAGCGATATTACCACACTCATCATTTATATTATTGACATATACATGATTAAAAGGAAAGCATTTCATAAAACATCCAATAGTGGAATGAATACAGATCTGCTGTTACAGCGCATGCATATAATCAACAATAGCAAGGATAATCAAATAACAATTCACATAACAGGAATGAATTCAGACATAGATAGAAATACCATATGAGCTGCTTTGACACTCCCGATATCAATCGCTACTTGTAATTCTTCGTTCAACACAGAAACATTCTCAACAACGACAATAGTGCACAATTGCATAAAAGCCTCCTTGCTGAATTAAGAATAACTGGTCCAGTTTCATAAAAGAATATTGACTGAAGCACAATAGTGCAAACTTCAGTCTATTAAGTCTGATACAAAACTTTACGACCCTTTCCAAAACAATGAAAGGGTCTATAAATACTAAATTAATCTAAATATCTATTAAACTGAAATGCAACTAAATCGGTATCAATAAATTTTGATCCTATTTCCCTCAGCGATCTGGCAATCGGCGGCATGACTAATCAAGTAGGCTGTTTGCCTTTAAATCTGAGCTGACTTATCGCAAGCATTGGCTCTACTTCAGGCGGTTTGTTGAGGCGCGAACTGAGCTGGGCGGCATATGTGGCATCCTGAATATCGAGAATTATACACCCGATTGCATCTGTTAAACACTTAAGGGCGGCTCGCTGTGTGTGCGGCTTAATCAGGAAAAGCCAATATGCATCAAAGGTTAAATTGTTAATCCCGGCGATTAATCTCCCCTTTTCCTCCAAGTCAGGATAACATGATTGCTCCAACATGTTTGTTGTTGTCATCTTTCCTGGTGTACATTGGGAAATCATATTTGCTAAGTAGAGAGTGTTGTTAACCAGATCAACTAGATTGTTGGAAGTTGATTTACATCTTGAAGCCGCCCTCTCTGCTTTCATCACCTGAGTTTGCCATTCTGTGAAGAGTATATCCTTATATGTTTCTAGGATCCTGGGCAAATTTGCTGCTTTCCCTTGATCAGAATCTTGCCAGTCAAGATATGCGGTTATGATCTCTTCGGCTTGGTCTAATTCATTCCTGGCCTTCTCTACCTGCTGATTTATGGATGTAGTTAACTCACACAATGGCTCTGCCTCAGTGAGTTGTTGACACAGGAGCCTAATTTGTGATATTAATGCGGTGTTTATTTGCAATGCTTCTGCTCTGAACTCATCCACTTGTGGAGTGCCCTTTATTATTTCGAGCTGTGATGACAATTGAGCGATTTGCTCATCTTTTGTTTTCATCATTTGCTCATTTGCTGCCCTCAATTGTGCCAATGCCTCCGATAATTCCTTCTGTTTCTGGATCGCACTTTGGTCGATCCTTTGCTTTTCTGCCCGCAATTGCTGAGTTAATTGACTGTTCACTTGTTGCTGTGTCGACAATTGCTGCTCCGCCTGCTCTGCCTTCTGCTTTGATTCAGCCAACTCTGCTTGTAATGCGAAAATTTCTTGGTCCTTAGTCTTCAGTAAAAGACTTACCTCCGATGCCTTGTCGATTGTTGCTGCCGAATAGGCTCCTGCATACTGCGACAATTTTTTCAGGTCATCGGAGGGGTCGAATTCCTCTTTCCAAACCACGCTGCCCGTAACAGTTTGTTCTGGGAAAAGGGAAGGTTGATCAATCCTCCTTCTTTTCCTTCGTCGTTTTACCACTGCTCTATGCCTTGGACTGTAGAAAACATCCAGGGGAGGAATATCTTCTACCTGAAGAATGATTTGGTCGGAGGGGTCCTTTGGTATTACTTCAACATCCTTAGAAATGGGTGGGCCGCTGGTTCCACTTAGAACCTGAGGTGAAGTGATGTCCTGTGTGTCGCTTGGCTTGGAAGTGTCTGTATCCTTGGAACATTCCAACCCACTAATGATGGAATCAAACTGTTTCCATTCCTGGATCAATATAGGGTCAACATGAGCATCACTGGTGGTTTGTTTTTCCTTTTCAGTTTGGGACTCCTTCCGCACTTTTTCCTGCTCTGTCTTCTGCTGTTCCTCTTGTTCTTTCTTTTGCCTTTCCTCTTGCTCTTTCTTTTGTTGTTCCTCTTTCTCTTTTCTCTGTTTCTCCTCCTGTGCTCTCTTCTGCCTTTCTTATTTTTCTTTCTCATGATCCTTTTTCACAACCGGAGGTTCCTTTGACTGTTGCCGACCAGGCTCGCTTGATGATGTCGCCGGGGCTGTTGCTAGTAAATCTAGAGGCAGAGTTTGCAACCTCTATTCTCTAAGCTTATTAAACTCGGTCAGCCCTTCATCATTATATCTCATTCGAGCGAGTTCTTTAGCCTGACCTATTGTTTCGGTTGAAACGAATAGGTCGTCAAACATATCTTCTTTGTGCTCAAATTTTGTCAATTTGGCCTATTCTAGTGCATTGTAGGCAACTTTCTTTGGATCATATGGCCTATTTGGGATAGTCGCCAGAGTTAAGGATTGAATCTTTGTGGCTTCCTTTTCTACATGTTTGAGATCATGCAAAGTATAGACACCACACCTCAAGGGAAAAGAGGGCCAGCCCCTCTTCTTTTCTTTCTTGAGAGTCTGTGTAACACTCTCAGCTGTAATCTGATAAGCAATTTCTCTTGCTAGCAGTTTATCTGGTATATACAGAGGGAGAACATGTGGGTTGGCTTGGCTGCCGAAAACTCTTATGTAGGTAAATCTCTCCTCTCCAAACCAACTCGCTACCGCTGTTATATCAAACGAAGCTTGATAGGAAATCTTGGGAATGGGTTTATCAAAAATAGAATAATGAATAGGCACCATAAAGCCATTGCAGATTTGGTACAAATGTTGTTTATAAGAAGATTTCCACAATTTCTGGTGATATATATGAATGGGCGAGGGGTCTTGTGCAGTCCACCTCCAGCCGAGTACGGGGAATTCAGAGTTAAAACAGAGGGTGTCTAGAATATAGGCACTGTAGTAGAATGGGGGAATTTTCCTTTCAGAGATGACAGTCTGATTTCTAAAATCACGCACAGCTTGTGCTAATTTGTCAGAAAGGATGGTGGCCCAATCCATAATTATACTGTTTACTGCTGCCTCCATTAGAGGAACCATTTCTATGGTAAAATTAGCAGAGTCATGCAATCCCCATAATCTACACATCATTATTCCCGCATAGCAATAAGGAGAAGCCAGAGAATCAACCGAGTACTTACTGGAAGATTCGTGTTTGTGTTTGGCTGGATTTTGTCTCCAATCCTGGATGGGTTCGGATTCAACTTCATTTTCACTTGCAAACTTCTCCAGGAACGCTTTATTATATATCTTCTCCGGCTCAGGCAAATGATACATTTGCCTTAGATCATCCGCCCTGAACGATCCGAAGATTCTTCCATCTCTAGTGCTGAAAGTTCTATCCAAGATTGGGATTTCTTGAATCGCCCACCGCACTACGTCTGTGTATGGGAGAATTTGCTCCCTGGCCGCTATTCTGTGAAGGAAAGAATCGGCTAAATCCTTGAGAGTACTCTCAGACTTCCGAAGTAAATCCACACTAGCTTCTGTTACTGTTTTTACTGGTTCTTCGGCTTCAATTAGGTTGTAAGTGCCTTGCCAAGTAATTCTGGTGAGACCTGTGCACGTAGTATCAGATATTAAGCCCTTCTTCTTGTCCACGACAGCTTGTCCTGCAGCTGGTGTGGTGGAAGCACCTATGGTCTTCTTGGATTTCTTCCCCATCTTGCTTGAGCTCTCTCCTTTGGATGAATTCTGCACAGAGGGGCAAATATACGTAACACAGAGAAATAGCAATGAAAACTTGCAAGTGATGAGAAATATTGAGAAATGCGTAATAAGGGATTAGCTTTTAAAAATGGGCGCAGACACAATCCATGGGAGGATCTTACAATTACATTAAATGGCTGTTTAAGACCTGCCACCCTTTAAATGCTCATTATACCATTACTCGGCCGAATGGCCCGTTTAAGCGTGCTGTGGACGTTTTGGCGGTTGAGCGCGGGTGAATGATTGCTTAAAAGATCAAGCTTTAAATATGAACAAATCATAATATCCCTTCATTTAACGGCTTTTTCGAAATCCGCGCTATATCGTAATTGGGCGTCGGGAGCACTTTAAATCCTTCCGTTGACAATTTCGGAATCCTGATCGCCGATAACGAAATCGCATCGCGTCGGGGTGAATGGACATTATAATGTGCATAAATAGTGTGTCGCCGATTGCCGATTGCGATATCGCATCGCATCGGGGGTATGACCTGGGCGCCTTATTATTGTGCATGGGATACTGCCGATAGCCGATTGCCAATTGCGATATTCCATCGCATCGGGGTGAAAGAGTTGGGGTGTTTTAAGACTGTGTAAGATTACCGCCGATGGCTGATCGCCGATTGCGCATCGCGTCGGGGCTAATGGCATGGGGCGCTTTTAACATGTGCATGGAGTATTGCCGATAGCCGATAGCGATATCGCATCGGCGGAGACCAATGTGCCACTTATTTATGCTTCCAATGTCATTGCAATATGCGATCGCTTTATCGCAATGATAAAAGATTGTTTTATTTGATCAAATGGCTTTTTTCAAAAGGTTTTTTATATAATGTTTTCATTTGGTTTTTGAACCTTTTTGAACAATACAATATTGATACCAATTAAACTCTAAAGGGACCCATTTCATATAATAATTTTGTAAATAAACATGATATGAAATGGGGGGTTGTTGTAGGGCACAACAGATGGCTAACTCTATGAAACAAAATGAACAAGTATAAAAGGTTGAAACACAATTAGAAAGTATCCATTGGGCTTATGTAGTCAGATATGCTTCAGTAGTGATAGTAAGGTTAGCTTTGCATAGAAGTCAAGGCATTCAGAATCCAACATATGTAGAACACACCAAACACATAGAAGGTGAGTATAGTTTACGAATATATGAAGGAAATTAGAGCACTGTTAGTGATTTCTAAGTAATCACATATTCATAACACTGTAGATAATAGGAAAAGACAACACAAGACATTCATCACATTGAATTCTTTATGATTCCTGAGAAGCAAAGCCAATACTGTATTACTAAAAACAGAGTCTTTTACATAAAGCCAAATATCAGAGCTTTTCTCAATAAATTTCCAACCCTAAGTACATTGCTCTTTCTCCTATATATAGAATTCTTTACAAAGCTGAGATTCCTCCTCCAGCATGAGGGGAACTCGAATTCTACTTGCTATGACACCTATTCAAACTTTAACTAACTATTAAATACAACAACTGCTAACTGGAAGTTTTAGAAACCTAAGACAATTAGGAGTCTAACTCCACATCATGCTGATAATAGCATTTATTACAATAAAAACTCGTTCTCTAACAAGTGGTTCCCTTTAGTTTAACTTTGATGGATGTTTAAAACTCCACATCGTGCTGATAATATCATTTATTACAATAAAAAATCGTTCTCTGACAAGTGGTTCCCTTCAGTTTAACTTTGATGGATGTTTAAAACTCCTTGCTAGCCCTTAATGTCTTATCTTCTTTACTGCTCCTGCAAAGTAGGAAATTGCCCTTGTTTTCCTGCTTTTGGTTTCCTCAAGGATATTTGAGACCAATTAACCATGATGTTCTTCTTTGATTACACAAAAGTGTATTGGAGTGCCACGTTCTTGATGTGTTGTAGACCCTTCCCATATACTCGTATGGAGAAAAAACTTCTTCAAAGCCATTTGAAATGTCGTGGACAATACTAGCGGTGACCATTTGTATGACAAAAACTTATAGTTCATATATCTTTTTCTCCGCTTGTTTTACCCTTGCTGGTTGCTTGCACATTGTAAATGATTCCTTTTTGAACTCCCCTTTCAAAAAATTTCTCCTTGATTACTCAAAATTGGTCGACTGAGTTTAATTATGCAGCTACAGCAGTTTCGTAGCGCACTACGAAACTGTTGTGCATTATGCGTCATTTTTAGCAGTTTCGTAGCGCGCTACAAAACTGCCATGTAATCACAAAACATAGCTTTAATACAAAAATCTAACTGTCTTGAGCCTCTTTTAATTTGAAATGTCCCTTTCAACTGCCCTGAAGCTATTTAAAACTGAATGGGGATGCATCATTCTTCAAGAAAAATTGTAACAAGGTAAATCATCAAAAATTTGGGGTATAACCTTACTTGTTGTGTGATTTCCTTAAGGAGATCTTTCCCGCTGGCTTAGTTGCATCTTCAAATCCTCAATTTGTTTCTTCATAACCCTGATCCCAGCTCTCAGTTTCATATTAACTCTTCTGATGAATTTTGCTTCTTTTATTGCTGGAACTGACCATGTGTAGTATTGAGCATGACAGTCAACCACCTCAGATATTTGAATTGTTTTGTCTTCCCACAGAGCCTCCATTTTGTTGAAATGAGCTTCCTTGATTGCATGTTTCCTTGAGGCTTTTTTCAATTTAGCAATTTCCAAGTTTGCTAATTTCAACTTCTTTTTTAACTCTTCAATACTATATTCTTCTTCAGGGATAACTGCCTTACCTTTATCTTTTCCTTCATGAGACTGTGCTATCTCCTCTGTTTCACTTGCTTCGAGCAGTGTCTCTTGTACCTGTCTTGAATGCCTCGTCACTGGTCTTCTTGGCTTAAAGACAAATTTAGCCACTGGATCATCGAACTTAAGCTTTTTCGAGGCTTTGATCTTTTTGGTCTTGTCCTTTCCTGATTTTATCAAATATTCTTGAACCAAGGGAGATTCTTCAATATCAATAGCTTGCAATAAGTCATTAAGACTTCCCTTTGAAACTAGGCTTTCCTCAGTAACCACTATCTTTCCTTTTTCTTTAGCTAACTAGCTCCTTGTCATTCTTATTTGAACCACTTCTCCTATAGATGATTCATGTACACCCTCTCCAATCTGAGTTTTCTCTTTCTTGGACTGTTGGGGTCTGTCTTGGATTATCAGTGGTTTGGTAAGTTATTTTACCTACTTCCTAGCCTTCAATTTTACAAATCTCCTGGATCTTGTTTCCGCATGATGGCCAGTTGCTGTTGGAGACTCTTTTGCAGCTTGAGGACTAAGACCAGTCTCGTTCTTGAAACCAGACATAAACATTAACATGGGCCAGTCCCTACCTACTTTCTGGAGCTCATGCAACATGATTAATTTAACTAAGCCGTGATGAAACAGTGAGGTCTCACAGGCTTCCTTCTTTAGCTGAACCTTGTCACACATTTTGCCTAGGCTACGAAACAAGTAGAAAGGTAAATCAAGAGATATCTTTCCTGTGAAATGCAGCAGAAGCTTGAAGTGATATGAATACACCTTATGATACCTCCCCTCGCAGGTAAAGTACCTCTGTATGCAGGTAAGCAAATTGGCATATGCATCCTTGACAAAATTCCTGGGCACAGACTTATTTAAATTTGAATCAATAAACTTCGGCTTTAGAAATTCTTTGCATGGGGTCATATCAAATTTGAAATTTTTAAACCATATTTCTTCTCCCCTTGGGATCTCAGTGACTGTAGATATGGCCTCTGGAGTGACTGGCAATTCAAGCACCCCAACTTTTGAATTCATTCCTGTGAAATTCAAGGCAAACTCCTTAGTGATTTTCCTGTGACCTCCTTGAATCTTTTCGCAGAAATTCCAACAGCCAACTTGCTTGAATGCACGTTAAACTTCTCTATTCTTTAAGATAATGTCTAAACCTTCAGGTTCACTCCTCAGGAACCTGCCTGACATGTGCTCCTTTCTTTCTGTATCCCTTTCCATGGGATTCCAACAGGGTGACAAATTGAAAGACTAGCACAGTTTCAATTTCAATTGCTGCCTCTCTTGAGAGCTACCTCGCTTGAAAGCTGGCTTGTTTGACTTCCAAGAAATTCAAATTGAATGCTTGACAATTTATTCCTTACGCATGAATCCGACCACAAATCATGACTGTGAGCGCTTGGCTTTTCTTGAAACTTGAAATCTGAGCGTACCAAGGTACCTAACGACTCTAATGATGAAGATAAGTGGTTGGACATGATAGGCAAAGTGTATAAACTAACAATTGATTATGTAAACATAACGGATCTTGATAGATATGATAGCTGAGAAAGATTGCTACGGATCCGCACGAATCCTTGATTTCGTAGCGCAGCCAGTGTAAAATTTAGGTTTTGCGCTACGAAAACACCTAGACTTGTTTACGTGCTACGAAAACACCTAAACTGCTTTGTAACACATAAGAACCTTAACACAAACTTGATGCAAGGAATCTATGCGGGTTGTGGGACTAGTGATGAATGAGAACGGATTATTGACCTTTTTTTTTTAACCATACCACCAAGATTCTAAAGACCTAGACACTACATTGAACATGGAAAAACTGAACTTGGACTAACACCTATCCTTCACAATCAAACTGATGTGAACAATTTAGTAATCGCTTCTTAAGTGATAATAGGCTAAATGATAAATGCTTATCATAACATTACAAGCAAGAAAAGAATCCCAATTGTCACCCAATTGAGAAAAATGATGTTTAATTAGTATACAGATCAAACTATGGTGGAAAAAATACCTTTCAGGGTTCTTATGACCAGATTTATAAGCCTGATACATTTTCATTAAACTCTTCATCAAATAATAGGGAAAGTTTAACTTTCAGCCTAGGAAAACCATTAAAATCATGACATGATACATGAAAACTAAGTTATACTTCCCTTCATAGGTTATATACCGATGAATTAGGCACAAAAAGTCACACCATTTGGGGGTTTAAAGATGAGACTAGAATACCTTTTACTTGGCACTCACAGTCCTTGTTGGTAAGGAGCTTTTGGAGCGACATTCTTAGACTGGAATTTTCCTTCAAGAAGAAGGTGCATGGTTGTTTCTATGAATTCTAGGTTAATTTTTATTTCTAAGTTTCCCACATGGATTTCTTCCCATTAAAAGAGATATAAAAGGCTTTTACAAGTTCACTATTATGTCCCTTGAGCAACTATAAAAATTTCCAATAGTTGACTTGGTAGAACAGGGCTAAACATTCATCATTGGCCTCAACAAGTTCTTCCCCAATGAGGTTGGTTCACACTATAGGCGACATGCTGTGGAAAAATGGCTAATGGCCAGAGTGAAACAAGATTCAGGAAAATGAAATAGACCAAACATCCAAACCCTAAGTTGTAAAACCTACATGACATAACAAGAAAGAAATGAAATGTGTTGTTTAGAGAACTATCTCAAAAAAACCCTAGCAATCAATTCAACAATTGTCAAGTATTGCCTTAAGTGAGAGCCATAATAACTTTGAGATATGGGAAATGAATGATCATTGCAAACTAATAGTTCATATGACAATTGGCATCACGATAACTTGACAAACAAGACTCATATTCAAGTTATTTGATGATTAATCCATATAACATGATCAACACAACACATCAGTTGAAAAACCATTGTTTATCATAAGTGTGAATCCAAAGTTTTAAGTGAAATAGATCGGGAAAACCCCCTAAGGTTTTTAGCATTTAATTCAGGATTAATGAATCATTATATTGATACATATCCAAGGTGATCGTAATCTAATTCAACATTTTAATATAAATGAAATGTTTTCAAAACATATAGCGCCATCGATGTATAAGATATAGTATGTATACCTTAGGTATACATACTAGCATAGCACATATAGTATGTATTTTAGGGGCTAATATTCATAAGTGGGCTAATTTTTCCATAATTAAAATAATAATAATAATAATAAATAAATCACCAATTTCCAATATTTTCTAAAAATAATTTGCCCAAATTTTATAGTATAGAATTCTTTTACCTTAAAAATTGCCAAAATTGTATAAAAACTATATATAAAACTATTATAAATTTGCATGTTTTTACAAATATATCAACAAACATTTTATAATTTGCAATTTGTGGGCTAGTAATATTTGTCAAGGTTTCTAAACTTTAAGATAGATTTTCATCCTTAAATTTTTCCCTATCATTTGATCATCAAAGTATTTGGACTCACACATTATTACATTGAAACATAAGGATTGACACAAGAGTCAGCATGATAGTTTATGAAAATAAACCTGTTAACATTGTAAACTCAATTTGGGTTGATTCTGTAGTGGCCCTTAAACCTTAACATTTTCCTACTATTATGAGTTATAATAAATTAAAACTAATCATAACAATCAAAGGAAATAATCCTTATATCACCGATGAATGAAAGAATGGGCCCTACAAAGAAGCATCAATCATGAAAAAAGAGTTGAATTCACCAAAGAAATCAAACTGATGATTGGAAGAAAGGATGTAGAGATCAAACCAATACCAATCCAGTCAAATAAAAAAAAATGAACTAGAAAAAATTTCTATGAGGGGCCCTTTATTATTCCAAAATAAAAGGGAGTAGGTTGGCCTACCAATAATTTCCGAATTGTTGGGTCAAACCAGTTTTCTCTGCTTGAAATCATAAAATAAAAGGAATAAAAGTCAAATGTAATATAGACATGTATAACATACTAAGAATTAGTCTCTTTCAATTCAGTATGAAAAATAATATAAATTTCCATCAATATATTCATTAAAAAAGAATCAACAACTTATAGAAATTGGAGTAAAGCCCACTGATTTTTCAGAAGGATCTTTTAAAGATAACATATTCAAAAAGATAATAGGAAATTATGAAGGTTGGTGTAACCATTACTTTAATTCCACAGGTAGAGCCACTGCTGCCAGCAGGCATCCATGGCCTTAGAAAAGTTAGCTTTTAACCTAATGATGTGTCTGTATCCCATCTATTAGAAACAAATTCAGATCCATTAATAATATTTACTTCACTCAATTTTTTTAATTTTTTTTAAATAAAGGGAAATTCGTTTCCCTGGCTTGGTAACAAGATGGTGATATTTCCATTCACAAGAACTAACAGAAGTGAACAAGCTAGCTTTTGATGAGACCTCTTGTCCTTCAGTCTTGGGACCAAAAACCATTACCCTGGCTTGATGACCAGTAGTGGTAATATCACTCTTGTTAGGACCCATTATCATGGTAGTTCAACTCATAATGAGACCTTGTTGGCTTAAGGGGCTTGGACCCAGGTTCAAAGTGTACTATGAACCAACAAAACCTTCAACCACTAGCCCTTTCGGCAACGATCTGCAAGCAGATCACAGTCTCACCTGAAGCGGTTATCGGAGGTTGTAGAACTAGGTTTCTATAGCCAGAGGGATACTGCGTTGTGGCACCTGTGTGTTTTCTTATATTTTATATTGATCAACAACTTCACATACATAAAATACTTTGAGTTGATGCTTTACTTCGCATATTTGCGAAGTGGTTATTGGAGGTTGCAGAACTAGGTTTTTGTAGCCAGAGGGATACTGCGTTGTGGCACCTGTGTGTTTTCTTATATTTTATATTGATCAACAACTTCACATACATAAAATAATTTGAGTTGATGCTTTACTTCACATCTTTGCACTTGTTACATAAACATATCAGAGAACAATATAACATGTATTATTTCACATAAAGAAGTAAAAAACATGCATATCAATACATATAAGCACAAATTATGAATATAGATACACAAGACTTTGCCAAAAATTCTTCTTCTTTATTAAGCTAGATATGTTAGTACATCTAATTTCTTCAACCTGTGCACCCAGCTGCAGTTGGTCTGCCAACTCAGCTGCAGAATCTTCCAAGGCCTCCATGCACTCAGCCATAGAGCCTGTCCTTAAGGCCCAAAATACAGACTAAAGACAGAAAGTATGATCAATTCCTTAACATATCACCATCCCTAACAAAGCATTACATCTATTTAAATACGTTACATTTCTAAAAAAACCATGGTCCACATACCATGGAATCAACAAAACAATGAACTAAAACCCCGATACCAATTACAAAATGATGCACTTCAACCCACCCCGAAGCACCTAGACATTTGCGCAGTCAACACAACTTCATGGACTCTGTGTACTCCACTCCTCAAAATGCAGAGTCTTTGGCCAAAACTGGACAATTTTGGGTCACACCCAATAGGCCCCCAACACTCATGTGTGACTCATCCGCAGTCACTCATTTGTTGTGCCTCGAATATTTGCGGTGATGATCATGTAGATGGCAGTATACCGTTGAAGTATTTATGCTACCTGATTCACTTCTCAGTTCACTTCTTCCAGTAATTCCTTTGTGGTTGGTCTAAGATTTGTAGAAGGAGAGGCCAACATCTCTTTGAAGATTTCTATTTATTATAGAAGTACATGTAGACCCAAAAGTAGCTATTTTGCAAATTTTGTAAGTCAGTGGGCCATGATGAGAGAAATTATCAAAGTTGTGACTTGATGATGGAGCGCACTGCTGATGCTTATAGACTTCAAGCTGAAGGACATACATGTGAGGAGCCATGCTAGCATGTTGGTCGAGGAGGATTCTAGGGATGAGGAGGAGGATTTGGTCAAGGAGAAGACTAGATTATCTGTTATAAATCTGGACAGGCAGAACATTTTGTAAGAGATTGTCAGAACCCTACTACAACCTGCAGCTACTACAAATATTTTGATCACGTGATAGAATAATGTCCCATCCTTATTGCAAATATCTAGGGGAAAAGAACCAGTAGCCTACAACAAATTTTCAAATGATGACTGTTAAGCCAAGGGAGGATGAGCAACGCATCAACATCGTAACAAGGAGTGGAGTTGTGATGGGAGATGATAAAGGTAAGAAGAAAGTAGAAGAGACATGGGTAAGAAAGACCGTATAAAAGGCCCATAGGTTTATTATACAAAAGGAAAAATAAACGTTCATGGGAGTGAAGCGAAGCTTCATGGATGTTAGGGCTTCAACATCTAATGCACAACCAATGTTAATTCTAAAGAAGGACTACAACAAAGTGTCTACTCTAATCCAAGAATTAGATCAAAGTATTTTGAAGTTGTTTTTACATACTTGCATGAAGTTGTTAAGGAATCCAGGAGTTGATAGACTCCTGCACTAATAAAGAGATACCACGAAGGGATTTGCATGCAGTGAACAACTTAGATCAACACAAGAAGAGAATGGGGAAGGAAATGAGATTAACTGCGCATATTGGGGAATATGATATGGGTCAGGTAATCCTGGATTTAGTATTCGATGCCAACGTGTTACCTAAGAAAACTTGGGAGTCAATGGGAAGACCGAAGTTGCAATGGTCACCCATACATTTTAGGATGGCTAACCAACAAAAGATCATCCCTATGGGAAGGTTACTTGCCATCATAGTAGACATGGAAGGAGTCTGAACCGTTGCAGACTTCGCCAAAACTTCTTCTTCTTTATTAAGATAGATCTATTAGTACATGTAATTTCTTCAACTTGTGCACCCAGATGTAGGTGGTCTCCGCACTCAGATGCAGACTCTTCCAAGGCCTCCGCATACTCAGCTATGCAGGTTGTCCTTAAGGTCCAAAATACAGACTAAAGACGGAAAGTATGATCAATTCCTTGACATATCACTACCCTTGACAAAGCATTACATCTCTTTAAATACATTACATGGCTAAAAGACCATGGTCCACACACCACAGACTCAACAAAACAATGAACTAAAACCTCGATACTCATTACAAAAGGAGGGGCTTCAACCCACCCCAAAGCCCCTAGACATTTTCACAGTCAATACAACTTCGTAGATTCCCCGCACTCTGCTCCTAAAACTGTGGAGTATTTGACCAAAACTAGACCAAGTTGGGTCATGCCCAACAAGTCCCCAACACTCTCATGTGACTCATCTCGAGTCACTCAGCTACTATGCCCCGAATCTTTGCGGCGACGCTCATGTAGGTGGAAATATATTGTTGAAGTATTTAAGTTACTTGCTTCTCCTCTTGGTGCACTTCTTCTAGTAATCCCTTTGTGTTTGCTCCAACAATCTTCTGTAGTACTTCTTTCTTTGTCTATCGTACCTTCATGATCTTAATGTCAACTGTCTGCAAAAGTTGGAAGGCCTCATCCTACCACAATTGAGTCATTTCTCTCAAAATATGCTCCTTTCGAAGGTCTTTAATCTGCCTTTGAAGTGTCTTTACTTTAGTGATCCTTGCGAGCCTCTGTGAGACTAGTAAGGCCTTCGCAGTTTCTCGGATTTCATCCAACTACTTCTGCTTCTTCTAGAGATCCTCACCAATCCTCTAAATGTTTGGATCCTCCTACAGTGAGGTCCAAATCTGCATGGTTTCATCTAGTAGTTTGGCATAGTCCGTCACTGTGTCAGTGATACCTTTCAGTGCAAATTTCAAATCCTTTTCCCTCTGCTCACATACTTCTGGTGGCATGACTAGTTGCAACCTCATTTACAGCTCAGTAATCTTGACTTCATACTCAAACTTCATCTCTACGAGCTTATTCTTTGAGTCTCTTATCACGAGGGAAAGCTTCACGACCTTCTCTGCTGGTGACTCCTCTTCGCGGACCTCTGTGCTACAAGTATCTGCAATGACATTTTGTAGTTGTTTCTATTGCTGGAATAATCCATCCCTTTCCTTTATCAATTGATCGAGATCCTTCTTTAATGAAGCTCTGTCCTTTTCCAACTGGATTCTTAACAATGAAGTGCGATGTTCTCACTCCTTCAGTTCATTTGTAATACTTTGATGGAGCTCATGTAATACTTGAATCGGTAGCACGACAATGTTCATGTTGACGTTGTCCCAGGATTTTTCTCGTTCTCTATCCTCTGGTGATTCAAACTACAACACTCCAGCTGGTACCTGCAAAATCCTTACTCCAAACGTTGTTTCTATTCATCTCTCTCGATGCGGTAATTGACCTATCTGTGCTGGTTATCTGGTTGTATGTGCCAATACCTTTAACTCTACAATGCCTTGCTACACCTCTATCAATATAGTTTTTTAGCAATCATTGACCTTGTCCCAAGTCTCAATCATTACTTCCTAGACCTTCTCCCCAATCTCAGCGATGTCCCCATCAATGAGGACAAGTGATATCGCGCCCTTAGATTTGCTTGCCTTCTGTTTCTTCCTTGGGCCCGACATAGTTACTATAGGTACCCTCTTTTTTATGATGAATGGTGATTCCTATGCTGGATCTATGTAACTGAGAGGGTCATAGATATCTTGTTTAGTCTCTTGCTCTACCTCTAGCTCTATTTCATTTGCTTCCCCACATCTTACGCTATGCCCCCTGTTGCTTTAGTGTCATCCATGGTTGAGGTCATTCATTCAACTGGCTAGTGTTGTATTATTGTGAGCAGGTCGTCTTCAGTGACCAAGCATGGAAGAGGGTGACATGTCTCTATTGGATCCTTCTGTGACTTAATGTAGACTCTGTGAAAATTAGCCTTGAATTTTGCAATGCTACAATACTACTCAAACATACTAGGTGATAACCTAGGATACTAGTTCACCACCATGTGAAAATCCATGCTCAATAGCACAAAGAAAATTATGTTCTCCTACATGTGTGACAACTCCTTATTATGCCACAGTAAGGCATATCGCGTGGCATCACATACATTTGTTTCAACAGGAGGAAACTATGAGTCATTTTGCTCCCTCCATGTGATCAGCGCGATGATCAAGATCAACCATGTGTAATGAATTTTTTTTCCTTCCTCCTATTCTTCCTGACAATCCTCCAAAAACTCTCTACATAAGTACCTAAACGAGTTGAACAGAACCCCATCACTACACTACACATCCAAAGAAACCACAGCTGTTGGAACTTCATTTTCTCTACACTTCCTCATTATTTTTCTTGCTAAAATATGTGCGGAGAGGTGCACCCCTTGGTCATTGATAGAGTTGATATCATAATCGCGCGACTTGTTGATAATCATGAACTTCTCCTTCATGGTTTGTGCCATTTCCTTGCCATGTTTTTACAAAATAAATCTTCAACAATGTTCTTTCCTTCATGAGGTAGCCTAATAAGCCTTCTTATTAGCATTTCATCAATTAGGATCCTTATCCCCAACAAGAGACATCCATCATGCACCAATGCTAGTAACTGTCGCACACAGGCTGTGTTGAAAGCACTTATACCAAAGTGTGGCACATATAGCATATTTAACAAACCTGATCTCTACAATCATGTAGCCCACCAATGCAGCTCCAACCTCGTAATCTACTCTTTGGATAATAGAACTGGTGTAGGTACTTGCTTGGTTCGAACTGCAGATATTTACTTCTGTCATTAAAGTCCCAATCCTCCATTTTCAGTTGTGGGATTTTCCCCAACACTTCGCCTTCAAATGGAACTTTCTCTGGTAGCAACGGTGTGAATGTGTTGAAATTCACATATTTCGGATATTTGACCAGCTTGGCACTCGATTTTCTTGGTGGAAAATATGGTGGCAGTATAGAGGGAATTTTTGTGCCCTCTATCTCTATCTGAGGCATCTCAGCTTCCTCCTCACTGTCATGGATTTCCTCTAGTTCTTCATGTTGTACTTGCTTCTTCGTCTTCTCCTTAGGTTCCTTATCTTGCATGGGCTTCGTTTGTTTCTCTTTTGTTGTCTTCTTCCTTAGGGAAGTTATAATCTCTACTCCTTCAACTGGCCTCTTTTCAGGTCTTTTCTTCGGTTGTTCTCTTGTAACTATTTGTTTCCATGGTGAACTCACGTGCCTTGGGGACATGGGTACATTCGTTGCTCCGTATTGACCAACCTGGGTTTCCATGACTCCTACTAGCCCTTTCTTTGCAAATGCTCTAGAAATTTCGTCAAATCTTCTCTTAGACATATAGGGGCTCACTTCGCTCACACTTAGTTTCAACTTCTCAAACTGAGTTCTCCAGACAACAAGTGTAAAATGTGGCGCAAGACATAGCATTTATAGTGAATTTAAATTTCAAACCTCATGATTGGCTTAAGTTTTGCTCATTTAATGCAGGTATGGAACCATATTCATCCAGTCATGCTTCATAAATGCATTTCTCCTATGCCTTTTAATGGAAATTTTCTTTTTAACGGTATCTTTTTCCTTCCAACGGTCATATTTTTCAGGTTATCTTCGACAATTGCACAATAATCTATCCTACATCATGGTTCTTCCGAACTTCTACATACCTTTTAATATTGTGTAGTAATCCTTATTTTACGCGGTTCTTTCGGACTTTGACATACCCCTGAATGTTACGCAATAGCCTTCTTTAGCAAAGTCCCCTTCTGCAAAGTAGTTTATAGTACAATGCCCACTTTCAACTACAAGTGGCACTAAGACTCTTCTCCGTTTGTTGTTCAATTTGAATCTCTAGGGACAAAGTCATCCTTGCATATCTTCAATCTGCTACCATTCACTTTTCTTGGGATAAGCTAACTGTTTAACTTCACGAGATGAACTGTGCCACCAACAAAGACATGTTTGATGATATACGGCCCTAGCTAATGTGTCTTAAATTTTCTTGGGAACTTCGTGAATTCGTTATCATATAAGAGTACAAGATCTCCTTCCCGAAATGTATTTTTCTTGATGTGACTATCATGCCAGGCTTTCTCCCTTGCTTTTTGTACTTGTTGATGAAAACCTGTTATAAAATTGTCCTCTTCCAAAGAAAGCAATTGCACCATCCTCTTCTCCATTATATCAGAATCTGCCATGTTTGTGAAGGCTACAATTCTTAAACTGGGCACAATGTACTCCATAGGCATGACTACTTCTTGTCCATATACGACCCTAAAAGGTGTCTGGCCTATCAATTTCTTATATGTTTTCCTATATGCCCAAAACACCACTGGAATTCTTAGATCCTAGTCATTCATGTTCAAATTACACACTTTTGTGACTGAATTCTCCATAATTTTATTGAAAGCTTCGATTGTACCATTTGCTTGAGGGTGATATGGGGTACGTTTTTGATGGTGTACTTGAAACTCTTCATTCAGTGCCTCAATAGGTTGATTCAAGAAATTTGAGCATTGGTCACTCATTAATATCTTCAGACACCCAAATCTGGACAGAATGTATTAAAACATAACCTCATGGTGGTGTATGTGCTGCAATTATTCATTGGTTGTGCCTCGGCCCACCTCGTCAAATAAGCAGTTGTAGTGATTATGTATCTTGTGTCGGTCTTCTTTCCTAGTGGGTTAATAGGTCCAACAAAGTCAATAGCCCACTTTTCAAATGCTTTCAACATCACCTATGGATTTAATGGAATTTTGTCTCTTCTATATGGCCTTTTTGTTCTTTGACATATATCACACGCTCAAAAAAACTCGTTTGCATCCTTATGTGATGTGGGCCACCATAACCCAACTCTCAAGATTTTTTGCGTAGTGGCCTTTCCTGCATAATGTCCGCCTATGACTCCAGCATGAGCTTCTGCTATAATACTTTGTCTTTCGTGTTCAAGGACGTATCTGTGTAGTATTTCATTAGGTCCCATTTTGTACAAGTGCCCTATAATCAATGTGAAATTAGCTGCTTTTATCACCAACTCCTTCTGTTGTATCGTGTACTTTGTGGGTGCCATTCTTGTGGCCAAAAAATGGATAATATCCATGAAGTGATCATTTGTGACCATGCTTATTAACAATTGTATATCAGGTAGGTTATCTTTGATATTGGTGGGTTCTTCTCCTGTCTCCAATCTCGACAAATGATCGGGCCCAACATTCAATCTTCCTAGCTTGACTACAACCTCAAAATCATACTCCTAGAACAACAACAACCATTGACATATTTTTCATCCTGAAATAGAATTATTCACCAAATATTTCATCACGGAGTGATTAGTGAGCATCTTAAAATGTGCTTCTAACAAGTAGTGCCTGAACTTCTGTAACGCATAAACCATAGCTAACCCCTCTCTTTCTGTTGTAGTATAGTTCTTTTCTGACTTGGACAAATTTTTTCTTGAAAAATCTATGGGGTGATCAACTTCTCCTACTTCTGGTTGTGCCAGCACTATACCTAGTGCTACGCAAGATGCATCGACATGTACATGAAATTGTTTATTCCAATCCGGAAAAACTAAGATTGGAATAGTTACTATCTTCTCCTTCAGTATATCTAGACTCTTCTGAAATTTTGTGTCCCATTTCAAAGTGACATCTTTCTTCAATAAATTCTCCATTGGTGTAGTTATCTGTGCATACCCCTTTATAAACTTTTTGTAGTAGCTAGTGTGTCCAAGTGTCGTGCACATTTATGTCACTGTTTTCGGTGCTAGCAAGTTCACAATGATCACGTTCTTCATGGGGTCCACCAACAAACCATGTTTGCACACAATATGCCCTGATAATATGCCACAAAGAAAACAAAATATACACTTTTTCAAGTTAACTGAAATATGATGTTGCCTACATGTATCCAGCATAAGTCTTAAGCTCACAATATGCTTATTTAATAGCCCAAATATTATCCAATCATCAAAGTGACCTTCCAATAATTTGTATATGTACTCCTTAAATATTGTGACTTCAACTCTAGAAAATATGGAAGGTGCATTCTTCAAGCCAAAAGGAATCACCGTGTACTAAAATGAGCCCCACTCTATTGTAAAGATTATCTTATGTCTATCTTTTGGAGCAATTCTAATCTTATGGTAACCTGAAAAGCCATTTGTGAAAGAATAGGCCTCGTGACCTCCTACACTGTCCAATACTTCGTCTTTAAATGGTGTAGGGAGGGGACATGCACACATGCATCATTTAGTTTCCTCAAGTCAACACAAATTTTGATCTCTCCTTTAGTCTTCTTTTCCTGGACTATCATGGGACATACCCATTCATTCTCTTCGACAGGCTTGATGATCCCTACTGCTAACATTTTTTCTAATTCTTCCTTCACATTTTCCTTATATTTCGAATTCAACCTATAAGGTATTTGCTTCACAGGCTTCGCATCAAGTTTAAGAGGGATCCTCATAACGCCTAGGTCCCTTAATATGCCTTCATTTCTAAAAAATTCGTAGGGAATACATCCTAGTATTCATGTAGCAGCTCTATGATTTTACTAATTGTATCTGCATCCCAATAGTCTCCAATCATTGAAAACTTCAGATATTCCTCTATCCCAATATTCACTTTCTGTGTTTTAACTATCTGTGTTATATCCAGTATTTTTGGTTCCTATCCAACAACTTTGCGATGTCCTTCCGATTCTGGGATATCATTATTGTGCGGATCTTCATCTTCTTTGGAAGTGATATTATAGCATTCTAATGAATTTTGTAAGTGCGCAGCCCAGTCATGTTGCCAAGTTAATGGAGATTCACTCTAAAAAACCTTTGCTCTAATGTTATAGACATATTTGGGCACTACAAACCCAATCACATATGTCAATAAACCAAGGGCTCTCAAACCCCTAAAAGTGTTGTTTCGTACCCTAAAGGATCAAGGTTAGTTGATTACATCATTTCCCAGAAGTTCTCCCTAAAAACCTGCTCAGAACTGGTCAAAATTGGACCATACAGATTGCTCCATGTTGAGGGTGTGATGCATCTCACCTAGTACACACAAAGGGTGTGATGCATACTAAAAATCCCTTCTGTAGGGTGCGATGAGCGAGAGCAGACAAATGGCAGAGGCATTTTGCTAGGTGGAAACTCAAAGAATCTTCTAGAAACTACTCATATGACACTTGCCTCTCTAAATTTGCCCAGGGATGAGTAAGAGATCATGAAATCTCCAAGTGGAACCAAGAACTATCAGTGAAATGACACTAATCAAAATCCTAGAAGCTGACTCACTCTCTTGCAAACATCTATATATGGATCCCTCATCCCAGAGATCCAGAGGCTGGAATTTTGTAATTTGTAAGGAAGTGATGTTGGTTTCTCTTTGAGACATTGTATTGTTGGGTGATCTTACTTTTTATGAGGTGAAGAGGGCATTCATGCTGGGAGGATGGCGCTGGATCAAACAGCTTGGTTGTAATCCTCTCTTCTACTACTTCTATCAATAAAGTTATTTGAGTTTTCCTCCATATACTTGTATATATCTAAATCTTGTAATTGTATATGCATTTGTATGGTTAATGTACATCTAATCCTATATTTTTTATGGTTATAGATCTCTATGCTTTGATGGTATCTTGTTGCTTTGACTCTATAGGTGTTCTTTGAAGCGGGACAAGTGAGAAAGGAGTGGCGAAAGCTCTATCAAGGGAGAGAGGAAACAAGCAAGGAGACTAGCGAAAGATTGAGGTTGGTACTCTCTGCTTCTCTCTCATCTATCTCTCATAAAGGAAAACACAAGTAACTTTGGTTTGTTTGTTTCTAAGATAGCTACCTGTCTTAGTGGGACTAGCAGCTCTGAATGGACACTAGTTTTCCCGATAACAAAATGGTGACTCCACTGGGGAGCGAATAGTTTGTTTGTTTTGTTACTGTTGTTTACTTTATAAACTACAGACGGAGCCTTCGAACTACTTTTTCTATGCAAAGTAGATCAACGCTGCTTCAGTCGATCTCCGGGTAGTTTATGAACTGAACATCTGACTTGCAAACATCCTAAGTGCCCTAGTGGTAGCTCAAATAACCTCATTAGATCAGCCCCTATACTTTGTGTTTACTGCCTATCAAAAGCTCAGCCTAAACCCTGAACTTAGCTACAAACTATGAGTGAAAGCAAAGCTCAGTCTCGTCCCTGGATCATCGCACTATCTCTCATTGGCAATCTGGATGCATCACACCTCCCTTGTGTTGTAGATGAGATGCATCCTTGTTTCCCTGTGTTACAAGTGCGATGATTGAGTGAGACTGTTTCTCCCTCCAAATTTTGGTTTTTTCTTCATTGTCTTTAGCTTTATTCAGTAGTTTTGTTGTCTATGATCAGTATATCACTGTTGAAACCTTCTTCCTTTGCATTATTCAGCCTCCATTGATAAAGAATTGTGAATGTTTTTTTATGTATTTTTCATCATTTACAGTTCTCCTTTGCAAATAGTAGCTTAATCGAACTGTCGTCTTTTGATTTGAAAGTGTTGCAACTGTCGTTTTCAGTCAAGAAAAAGAGTGTCGTAAAGTCTTCCTCTTTTAGATAGTCGATTACACTTTTGACATTGTACTTGATTTTGAAATTATTAGTATTTCAAGTGTGGAAAGAAGTTTTAAAGTCGAAATTGAAGGTGTCATCTTAGTCTTCCTTTTGTTTCGAAAAGATAAAATTGTTAGTATTGTTGCTTTGAAAGAAAATAGTTCAGATCTGTACTTAGTTTTCTTTTTGTCATTCTCACATTAAGGGAATTGAAAAACAAATACGTGCATGTGCATCAACATTTAGACTGCATGCAGAAATTGATATAAGAAAAGTGCATCTAGTGTGTGCTCTCTGCTCTATGTTGAAAGAATTTTATTTCTCTTTCCTTAGTAGCTAGGATTTTCATTGCTAAAAGAAAGTAAACGACTGTTTATCATCTTAGATTGCATATTTAGGAATTATATATCTACATCACGCGGTAAACCTTAAAGGAAAACTTCTTAAGAAAGATCAACTATAAAATAAACCTCAATGAACATAAAAATGCTTTGGAACCTAACGCACAACTCTTAGAAGTCTAGGCTAGAGATGTATTCTGGCGTCGTAAACTAACTATCATTTTCATCGTAGGTTGGGTGATTCCTCCTCTTTGATATGACAAGTGCCAGTATGGACTTGTGCTCCCATGTACCGTCGAGTATATATTGGGAGACCATAATAGGCTGATATCCTTTATCCTTAGGAAGCCATGTCTGCCGCCCTATCGATTGCAATGCACTAAACATAGCATTCGGGAAGATTGACTGTCGTACCTTAAAAAGTATTTTGTAGTTTTGCGATTGGTTTGGTAATCCCTTTGTCTAGATTTCCAGAGTAGTCACTTTTGTTCCTTTTCAGACTCCTTAAAAGAAAAGGTCCATCTGAGCACTTGTCACTTCAGGCTCATTAAAAATCGAAGGTGACTAGAGTCATCTTTAGCTTTTTCTTGACTCTTAAAAATTGAAAAAGCAAGTTGTGTCAAAGTGTCATAAAATTTATTTTAATCGGAATAAAATCATTGTTCCCTTATTGGTCTTAGGTTGAGAAAATGGAGTCCACCAATCAAGGATTTCCCCTTGGGGGGAATCCTAGTCCTTTCTCTTCCTGGGGAGATGTTGGTGCTCCACACATGGCTACATTGTCCCTTCCGGGACTCACAATTTGCCTGCCAGTATGGCTTTTCTTGACCTCTGTCATTAAAAACACTGTAAATCCTCAACAATCAAATCAACAACCAAATGATACTGAAGTTTCTCCCCCACCTTCTACTTCGTTTGTTTCTCCCTCTCCTTCTTTCTCTTCACTTGGTGAAACTAGTAACACTAAAAACCAAGTAACTGAGAAGAAGAAGAAAGGGAAGGAGAAGATGAAGAAGAAGCCAACGGTGAAAGGGGGCAACCATACATCGTTTGGTGAAAATCCACACACTGCACCTTCCAAACCTAAAGCTCCATGTGTCATTTGCAAAGGAGACCACGATCATCGAGATTGTCCTTGCATCCCACGGATCTTAAGAGACTGGTCTCCCCGCTTGCACAATCCAGTGTCTTCAACCTTTGATGATCATGTTGACAGCATGCCATCAACTAGTGAAAATGAAATCAATGGACAGAAAGGATGATCGAAATTTCCTTATAGACTGTGTGAAGGCAATCATGCCCTCCACCATTGTCCTTTCCTGGACGAAGCTAAAAGAGTCTTGGATAACCTTCCTGCTTCACTGCAGTGACTTCCTCATGGATACAAGAAACTCTTGCCGAGTCCATCACTAGTTGAAAATCCAACTGACACGCCTGTGTTGTCAGTCGAACACCTATCATTGAAGATAAAGCCTCTGAGTCCACACCAGACCGAAGTCATCAGGTCCAGACGGCAGTGGACCCAGTCTTGTCTTCAGAAGGTCCACCTTCAGATGATATAGTCACCAAAGAGAATGAAAATGACACCGTTCAAATTCTTTTTGTTAACACAGAATCAAATGAACATGGGGGAAATCTACCCATTCCTTTACCACAGGAAGGAAGTTCGTCAGAGATTCATCAAGCTATTTATTCGGTCCCTCCTCCAAGCAATCTAGTCATTTCCTTCGATTGGAATCTACTAGGGAGACCCCACCTACCATCTAATGTACCATTCTGAATCATAGTACAAGCTTACAGAATGATCATGGCTAGTACTATCATAGATGAAGGGGCTTCTGTGAGTATCCTTTCCTCAACTACTTGGAAAGCGCTTGGTTCGCCATCACTTACACTTGAGATTCGAAATTTGTCAGGCTTCAACAAAGGAACCAGTCGACCATTAGGGATCCTTCCAAATTTGCCTATTTGAGAAGGAAAATCGTTCATCTAAACATGATGGTAGTCCAAGGGCCTCTAGATTACAATCTACTCCTTGGGCGTGACTACATTTATAGCATGGGAGCTATTGTTTCCTCACTCTTTCGAGTGATGTGTTTTCTGTATGAAGGTAGAATGGTCCAGCTAGTTGACCAGCTTTCATTCCCCAGTTCAAACATGGCTACTAGTCAAATGCCATCCCTAACTGGTCTTTTTTGCACAAGGAATGTCTCATCAACCTCCAGTCCATCCACCTGATGAGCGCGAGTGATTCGGTGAATGTGACTAAACCCAGGGGGCATGCGCCCTAGTCTGCTTCGGCAGGAAAACCCCATATATAAGGTAGGTTTCCGCGTAGGATATATGACTAGTCTGACACACCCATCCATTTAGGAAAATGGGATTAGAATGGAAAATGATTCCTCTGTCAAAAGTTATGTGATTGGAAATTCCCACCATTCACCTTTGTTTATTCCCAACAGAGCCAAGGAAGTGTTTTTTCTGCAAATGTGGACGAAACAATCTTGCTAATGAAAGAACTTCTGTATGGTAACCTGGAAACTTTACTCTTCTTTATACCTGGGGGCATGCAAACTTTTCTGTACGCAAGTGAAAAGCGACCAGCGTAAATCTAACCCCGTATTTTTTACTAACTTCAACTGCTTAAGTTAGGTGATCAGTCTGATCAACCATTCACCTTTGCAAGGACCAAATGGCACTGGTAAAGTAAAGGGGATTGTTTCCCACTGAGAGACTATCCTACCTAACCTTATTAGTTCTTTAACCCCTAGGATAGTAGTTGGTCATTCCTAGCTTGCATACAAAAGGCTCTGGAGCAAAGTTGTGCATGGGGAAAGCTCCCTAAAAAAATGAACCTACTAATGAGAGACATCCTTATTATACGACTGGCACGAGCAGGTTTACGCGAAGTTCAATCTCGTTAAAAAATAAACCTATCAATGAGAATATGTTCCCCTAGAGTTCAAGCTCATTAAAAAATGAACCCACCTTTGGTAAATAATCTTTGCGATTGCATAGCTATCAGCTTTTGAACCTTGGTCATGTTCTTACCATCACCTCCACTCTTTTTTAGTTGATCATACACCTCCATTTGATTGTTTACCCTTTTGAGGAACAACTGCGACGAGTGATTATATTAGCCACCTTATTTACACTGCCATGATTGAAAAGTTCCAAACCTTACCTGGAACCAGTTGCTATCCAAAAACATCACTCGTTCCTCAAAAAACGAGTCTCCTTTAAGCTCTTTTTAGACTCGTAAAATATGAAAAGATTGCTAAGCAATTGGCCTCTCCAGCTCATTAAAGTGATTGGAAGTGTCATCCCTCCTTTATATTTTAATCTTTTTGGACTTGAGGGATCATTACACAAAAAGATCGAGCACTTGTCTTGTTCGACTTGTTAAAACTATCGAAAAGTCATCCCTTTCGTATTATTTTATACTTTTTTAGACTTAAGGGATTATATTACGAAAAAGGACTACTGGAGTTTCCTTTCCATCTCTTTTTAGACTCTCTAAAATTGAAAAGGACTGAGTTATCTTTGTCGTTAAACTCATTAAAACAATAGAGACAAACTTTTCCATGTAGACAAGAGCGAGTTTCACTGTCACTAGGCTCGTTAAAACATAATGACAGGTTTGCTTGAAGGGAAAATTATAGAACAAGCATATGTTATCCCCCTCAAGCTTGACAAAAATAAATAGGTACTAGTCAGCAATGACTGGGGAAAAAGGGAAGAAAACTTGAATAACTTCATTGGTAGCAGGTCGCTCTTGAACATGACACTTTCCCTCCATCACCATGATTGAGTCGGGTTGGGTCATTCCATTCACCGATCATATCACCATTGGTCCTCCGCACCATCCATTTTGGGGTTAACACTACCAATCCATTCGAGTGTCGCTGATATGTTCAAGAGAAGTTGCTCAAAGGATTCACCAACCCAGCTAATGCCTCATCCACTACAATACCTTCACTCTCGTTTTTCATGACCGCCACCCTGAACCTTGTATCATCAGATCATTTCACCTCCACAAAATCATTTTCTCCGTTCCGTGTCATAGAAGTGGGATTCATTAAGGCCCTCCTACAATGGGTCACTTCTTGTCGGCATTAGCTCATTATCCAAGAAGTTGACTTAGGAACAACCCTTTCAGTACTTTGAAGCTTTCATGCCTCAATGGCAAGTTTCTCACTTCCGGCGACAGGTTTACATCAATGGCCTTTGACCGAAAGATTTTGTGTGGTGTTTGACATCGACTCATGTATTCACACCATGTGAATTGTACTGCAGTACCTTGAGGGTCATCATCATTATCAATGATTCCTCTCACGCCTGTTAACAGCTTACATCATTGGCTGGTAATCAGGTGATGTCTTTCCATGTTCGACATCAGAACATCTTTTCACATGGATTGACTTGTACTTCGGGTGAAGATTGAACAAGTTTGAAGACCCCGGATCTAGTTTCATCCATCCGGGCTGCAATATATTCAGGAAAAATAAAGACATCAAATGTACATCATAACTACATAGATAATCATCCAAGTTAAGGGATGATGGCTCTACCAAAATCATCAGTCTGCCACACAGACGATTATCTGTCCCATGTACATGAAAATGAATTTATAAAGCTGAGCATGGGAATTCCTGCCTCAGCTAGATCATGAAAATATTATGAAGATAATATATTGTATTGTATCTTATTACAGGTCACCTTCCAGTTCGAAAAACCTCGGATCCTCATGATAAAGCATTTCACCTGACATTAGAAGATTTACGACCTCATGCTTTAGGGGGCAACTTTTATAGACATATTTGGGCACTGCAACCCCAATCACATATGTCAATAAACCAAGGGATCTCAAACCCCTAAAAGTGTTGTTTCATACCCTAAAGGATCAAGGTTAGCTGATTACATCATTTCCCAGAAGTTCTCCCTGAAAAACTGCTCAAAACTGGACCATACAGACTGCTTCATGCTGAGGGTGTGATGCATCTCACCTGCTATACACAAAGGGTGCAATGCATACTAAAAATCCCTTCTGTAGGGTGCGATGAGCAAGAGCAGACAAATGGAAGAGGCAGTTTGCTAGGTGGAAAGTCAAAGAATCTTCTAGAAACTGCTCATATGACACTTGCCTCTCTGAACTTGCCTAGGGATGAGTAAAAGATCATGAAATCTCCAAGTGGAACCAAGAACTATCAGTGAAATGACGCTAATCAAAATCCTAGAAGCTGACTCACTCTCCTGCAAACATCTATATATGGATCCCTCATCCTAGAGATCCAGAGGCTAGAATTTTGTAATTTGTAAGTAAGTGTTGTTGGTTTCTCTTTGAGACATTGTATTGTTGGGTGATCTTGCTTTTTATGAGGTGAAGAGGGCTTTCATGCTGGGAGGATGGCACTGTATCAGACAACTTGGCTGTAATCCTCTCTTCTACTACTTCTATCAATAAAGCTATTTGAGTTTTCCTCCATATACTTGTATATCTCTGAATCTTGTATTTGTATATGCATTTGTATGGTTAATGTACATCTGATCCTATATTGTTTATGGTTATAGATCTCTATGCTTTGATGGTATCTTACTGCTTTGACTCTATAGGTTTTCTTTGAAGCGAGACAAGTGAGAAAGGAGTGGCGAAAGCTCTATCAAGAGAGAGAGCAAACAAGCACGGAGACTAGCAAAAGACTGAGGTTGGTACCCTTTGCTTCTCTCTCATCTATCTCTCATAAAGGAAAACACAAGTAACTTTGGTTTGCTTGTTTCTAAGATAGCTACCCGTCTTAGTGGGACTAGCAGCTCTAAATGGACACTAGTTTTCCCGATAACATCTGATTACCTGGAGAGCCAATTCTATACACAAAAATCATCTTCAAAACTAAAATTTAACATGAATCCTTCAACCAAATTTGTCTAGCTCACAGTTCCATGTCGTAGTTCTATTTCAAGATACCAGTAATACGAATCGTTTCTAGTGTGTAGATAAACCCATGTACCCACTCTTGTTATGGAATTTCTTTCCAAACCGAACTGAAGTGATTAATATGCTCCTAGGGATCAACCTTACCATCATACTTTACCTCTATTTCCATGTCAATTGACCCAAACTTAATCCACATTAATATTTGACACTTCTGTCAATCTGCTATATTTCTTTTATGAGGACCCCACCATCTAGCGGGTGTAGCCTTCAGGGCTACATACAAATATTGCAACCTCTGTTCTTCTAGTATTTATCTTTCATATTCATTAAGAAACATGCTTACATCTCTGATCCCATCATAATAAAGCAGATCACATACCTCAAAAGTGGTGCAGCGAAGTGATTTCGTGGTACAAACTTCATATAACATGTTATGCTAATTTTCCAGTTCTTCCTCGGAATTTGAAGTACAAGAACTATCCTGTTCCCAAACCAATTTTTCATATGCATTGGGATTAATCCAATCTTCCTCTTTAAATTTTATCTTATAAATTTTGTCAACATCTGCATCGCAATACTTATCCTCGGCAGGCTCTATATAGCACACTCCTTTGAAGGGGTCTAGAGGGACAATGAACCTCATATTGTCTCTTTCAAACACCATTTTTCTCTTCTTCAAATTGATTATCGCCAAATTATCGAAATCCTAATCCAATCCAAGTAGCACCAAATAAGGGTTGCTATCGTCTACAAGTTCAATCACTTCAAAGTTTGCAATGGTTCAAACTCCTTCGATGTCTACTATGATGCCTGGTAACCTTCCCATAGGGATGATCTTCTATTGGTTAGCCATCCTCAATTGTATGGGAGACCATTGCAACTTCGGTCTTCCCATTGACTCCCAAGTTTTCTTAGGTAACACGTTGGCATTGGATCCTAAATCTGGGATTACCCGATCCATATCATGTTCCCCTATCTGCACAGTTAATATCATTTCCTTCCCCATTCTCATCTTGTGTCAATGTAAATTGTTCACTGTGTGCAAATCTCTTCATTGTATCTCTTTATCAATGCAAGATTCTATCAACTCCCAAAGTCCTTCTAAAACCCTTTGATTCCTTAACAAATTCATGCAAGTCTGTAAAAAAAACTTCAAAATACTTGGATGTAATTCTTGTGTTAGAGTAGACACTTTATTGCAGTCCTTTGTTGGCATTAACTTCGGTTGCACATTAGATGTTGAAGCCCCATCATCCATGAAGCTTTGCTTCACTCCCATGAAGATTTCTTTTTCCTTTTGGACACTAAACCCAGGGGCCTTTTCTGCGGTCTTTCTCACCCATGTCTCTTCTACTTTCTTCTTACCTTTATCGTCTCCCTTCACATCTCCACTGCTTGTTATGATGTTGATGTTCGGTTTATCCTCCCTTGGCTCAACAATCATCATTTGAACATTTGTTATGGGCTGATAATTCCTTTTCCCCTACATCTTTGTGATAAGGATGGGACATTCTTCTATCACGTGATCAAAATATTTATAGTAGTTGCATATTGTAGTAAGGTTCTGACATTATCTTGTATAGTGTACTACCTGTCCCCAGTTATAAAAGAGAATCTGACCACTTCCTTAACCAGCTCCTTGTCCTCGTCCTCATCCTTGGAATCCTCCTCGACCAGCATGTTGGCCTGGCTCCTTGCATGTATGTCCTTTAGCTTTCATTCTATAAGCATCAACAATGCACTCCATCATCAATTCATAACTTTGACAATTTCTCTCATCATGGCCCACAAACTTAAAAAAGTTATAAAATAGTTTATTTGGGATATGCACATACTTTTGTAATAAATAGCAATATTCAGAGCGATGTTGGCCTCTCATTCTACAAATTTCACACCACAAACTTGATCCTGGGTTTACTATATTAGGTGCTCAACTTGCCAAGTAATCTCTGAACACAAGGAATTGATCCTTATAATGGCCCTATGCTTTGCATTTTGTACACCACACTTATGATTTGGTTTCTTTACCTTTCTTGAGATCTTGCAATTCCAAGGTCAAATTGTCTAGTTGACTCTAAATTTTCTATACTCCTGCATGAGTATCTCCGATTAGCAAAGCTTCCAACTTTACGACACTCTCCAATGATTCGACTTGAGTCATGATCTCATGATACATCAAGGGTAACCTAATATGTGGCAGCAGCGCAGCTATACACCATTCATTATGTTGTTCTGGGGGTATGTTAAAGCTTACTTGTCCCATTAACACCTTGAATCGTTGATCGAACTCCCACATAAACTCAGTAGTCATTTGTTTGATTTCTTTCAACTCCTTAATGCACTATGATTCTAATTTCATCTTCTTAAGTTATGATACCATCACTTTCTTAATATCATCCAACAAAGCAACTTGATTAGTCGCAGAATACTTCATGTACCATGTCAGCGCTCTTTCTCGCAGGATCATGATGACATGCACATTCTTGAGATCTTCTTCAGTGATCTGTCTTACTTTCCATATTACATCAGCTACAAACTAGAATTGCTCAGGATCATCTTATCCAATTTCTCTAAAGATAGGTAGCTTAATTTCATAGCCCATTTTTATTCTTGGGGGGTTAGGGGGAGGGGGAGTAGGGGAATTATGGGGAGGGGGGTGGTGGATGAGGGGAGTAAATGGATGGGGAATCCCAAAGATGCCCTGATTTTTCTTAACTCCTAATTTTGACACACCTTCAAGATGGGAGGGGGAATACCGCAGGGTTGCGAGGTTACTTCCTTCTTCTTCACTCTCAAACCCACCTAACAAGGGACTATAGTCAATCTCAATAAATTTCTTTGGTCTGTGATCTATTCTATATTGCTTTCCACTTCGCATAGCCTCGGTCCTAGTTCAGACTTATTCCCTCTTTGTCCAAACATTAATCTGACCACATTCATAGTAAGCCCTTTTCACCCAAAATAATTTTAGTCCACAGCTTCAAATAATTTAGGTACTTACCTTGTGGACCCTTCAAAAATATTCTCTCAGTTTCACTATAAAATACAGTCATGTCTATTGCAAATTCTATAATAAATCCTCCCAGGATACTGTCAATCCAAAAATCAACCACTCTTGAGATGTTGTTGTTAGTATTCCTGAGTCGTTGTATCAATTCAGGGCTCCACACAGTAAGCTCGTTGTTTTTGAAACAAGTCTTATGCTCGATCAACTTTGATACTCATTCATATAGTTCATTAGCAAATGTCGTGAAGAAGATATTTTGTTGTTCTTTAAAGAGATAATTCTACAACTAGGCTTTAGTAAACAATCAGGGATTTCTATTTTCCTGAACTGAAAATTCTCGCTATTTTTGTTCAACTCACTCTTGGATTTCCTTCTTCGACAGATGCTAAAACATATCCCTCAAACAGATCGCAGTCCCGACAACAGAACCATTTGTTGGCTTAAGGGGTTTGGACTCAGGTTCAAAGTGTATTGTGCACCAAAAAAACCCTCAACCACTAGCCCTTTCGGCAACAACCTGCAAGCAGATCACATTCTCACCTGAAGCGGTTATGGGAGGTTGCAGAACTAGGTTTCTGCAACTAGAGGGATACTACGTTGTGGCACCTGTGTATTTTTTTGTATTTTATACTGATATACAACTTCACATTCATAAAATACTTCGCAACGATGCTTTACTTCACATACTTGCACTTATTACATAAACATATCAGAGAACAATATAACATGTATTATTTCTCATAAATGAGTAAAAAGCATGCATATCAGTACATATGAACACATATTATGAATACAGATACGCAAGACTTCACCAAAACCTATTCTTATTTATTAAGATAGATCTATCAGTACATGTAATTTCTTCGACCTATGCACCAAGTTGCAAGTGGTCTGTGCACTTAGTTGTAGACTCTTCCAAGGCCTTCATGCACTCAATTGTAGATCCTATCCTTAAGGCCCAAAATATAGACTAAAGATAGAAAGTATGATCTGTTCCTTAACATATCACCATCATTGACAAAGCATTACATCTCTTTAAATACATTACATTTCTACAAAAGCCATGGTCCACATACCACTGACTCAACAAAACAATGAACTAAAACCCCAATACCCATTACAAAATGAGGGGCTTCAACCCACCCTGAAGCCCCTAGGCATTTACACGGTCAATACAACTTTGTGCACTCTACTCCTCAAAATACGAAGCCTTTGACCAAAACTGGACCAAGTTGGGCCATGCCCAACAAACCTCCTATCTCTCTATTAATCATTTTTTAATAACATAAACTTTGATTACGTTTAACCCTTAAATGGATCACTTAATATCTGGGAAGGTAAATATATTCGTTAAGACCAAAGGATGGCATGAAAATTTTACCTTTCCAACTTCATACTAATGATGTTGTTAAAAGTAATCTATTTATCTAAAATATAAATTCTTATCCAATAAAAGTAGACTAAGATAATTTTTGTAATTGAGACCAGATCTGAAGATATATTTGAATAAATGACCATTTTATTTAGAACAAACTAAAAGAATTATTTCAATGGTCAACACATGAGTCAATAAGTCATCTAATGAAGTTTCTTTTTAAAAATTATTTTTCAGGTAAATTTTATTGTGGAATTATACATAAAAATAAATATCAAAAGAAATAAAAACCAAGGGGAAAAATCCATGCTCAAGAAAAGAAAAAGAGGAAACTCAAACATAGAAAATAAAACAAAATCATAACAAAAATATGTACAAAAAGACTCCCAAAGGATGTCATGCAAATTTTCTTTTTAGAAGCTTCCCATTGACTGGGAGAGACTCAGGTTGACCTTCGAAAGTTTGTAGTTGAAATGTGTTGGGTCTAATCTTTTCTGTAACAATGAATGGTCCCAACCATAAGTCCTGAAACTTGTGTGTTCACCTTTGTCCTCATGGGCCTTGTCCCATTTTAGAACTAGGTCACCAACTTCAAAATCCTTATTAGAAGAAGACTTATTATCAAACCATCGTTTAACCAGTTGTTGGTGTTTATTTTACTTCGTTTTCGCTTTCTATCTTTCTTCATCTAATTTTAATAAAGAAATCATTTTATTTTCCATAGATGATGGCTTAACTTCTTAAACACTTTGGGATAGTTACAAAGAAAGGATAAATATGTGACAAGGTAAAATAGCTTCTCTACCATAAATGAGGAAAAAGGGAGGGTTTCCAATGGTATCTTTCAATGTCACCCTATCAGCACATAATGCATTAAATAATGTAGTATGCCAGTTTTTATGATTTTTTGAACTATTATTTTAATGATTTTTAGTATATTATTGCTTGAAGATTCAACAAGACCATTGCTTTGGAGATAATAGTTTGTTGAATACTTAGGCTTTAACCATTTTTCTAAGGAATATGTGTTTAACTCATGATACGCGAAATACAATACATTATCAAAGACTAATGACTCAGGAACACCAAAACGAGTAATAATATGTGATTCTATAAAATTAAGCCTTGATTAGCATTTACCACATGCATAGGTGTTATCTCAACCCATCTAGTAAAGTAGTATGTAGTTGTTATGATAAATTTATGCATATCTAGATGTGGGATTCTTAACTAGTCCAATTATGTCCAATCCCCATTGCTGAAATGCAGCTTCAACACTGACATGTTGTAGGGGAAGGCATGTTTTTTAATCCTACTAGTGGCCTTTTGATAGATTTCACATTTTCTAACAAGGTTGTGGGAACCTTTAAATAGAGTGGGCTAATAATATCCCTCTCTTATAACTTTGTATGTGGTGGTATATCCACTAAAATGTCCGATAGCAAGGTCAATGTGGATTTCACAAAGTATTTTTGAAGCATCTTCTTGCTCTAGACAATGAAGTAACACCCCTTCGTAAGTTTTTTGGAAATGAACATTATTGATAATTTGATATGGTGTTGATAATATTAATGCTCTTCTCTGAGTTGTATTAAGATGAGAGGGAGTTGAACCTTTTTCCAAATAAAATATAATGTTTGAATACCATGAATTAGGACTATAATCTTGACACAAGACTTCATTTTGTATTAAAGATACTTCATTGTTTAGAGAGGAATCATCTAGAAAATTAGAATGGTCACTAGGAGAAGAAGCAGATTTAGCAGCTAATTTAAAAATACCCTAAAATTTAATTATTTGTTCATTTCTAAGTTAAATTCTTGGAGTTTTTTCATGCAATGAGCCTTTTTATCCCCAAGTTCCTTTTGAAGTAAAACATTTATAACAACTAGGTATGGGACTATAACACTAATCTTAGACTTAAGCAAATAGAAATAGAAATGCTTAATTACTTTGTACACAACAAAAGCTTGTTTTTCCACTGGTTCTTAGTTAAGCTTTTCTCTATTAAAAGTGGAGCTCATGAAAGCAACATGGATTTCAGTATTAGGATCATCTTTTTGCATGAGCACAAAAACATAGGAAATTTCTGAAGCAAAAGTATGCAAAGGAAACTATTTGGAAAATCGGGACTTATTAACATAGGATCCTCCACAATAGCTTATTTGATAGTGTTGAAAGTGTTTTTTTGTGATTCCCCCCATTTAAAAACAACAATATGTTTTACTAAATCTTGAACAGATTTTATGATTTCGGAAAAACTAGGGACAAAACATCTAACAAAATTGATCTTTCTCATTAAATATTGCATGGCCTTTTCATAATTTGGTGTGGTTAAAGCATTAATGGCCTACATCCTTTCAATTTCAATACTAATTCCATCTTTAGATACAATACATCCTAGTAATTTCCCTGCAGTAATTGAAAAGATATCTTTTTTAGGATTAAGGGAGACTCCAAGTTTTCTACATCTCTCAAACATATTCTTTAAGTGCAACAAATGGTCATACATCTATTTTGAGAAAACATTAATATTTCCCAAGAATATAACTATTGATTCATTAATCATACCTCTAAAAGTGATATCCATCACCCACTAGAATTTTTCCCCTATTTTTATCAACCCAAAGGGCATTTTCCTATAGGAAAAGGTACCCTAAGGAGTTTGGAACATGGTCTTTAATTGGTTAGTGGGTGCTACCATAATTTTATTGCAGCCTAAGAAACCATCCAAGAAGGATAACATCTTAGAGCCTGAGATGCACTGGAAGATGTGCTCCATTGGTGACACTAGGTAGTGGTATTTTAAGAGCCTGTGTTTAAATTCCTAAAGTCGATATAAAGAAGGATGTCTACAGTTTTCTTTCTAACATGTACTAAGTTTTCAACCCACTGCATGTGTCGCACAGGAAAAATGATTTTATTTTCCAAGAGTTTACTTAATTCTTCTTTAACTGCGGGTTCAAGACTTAGGTGCATTTTACTAAGTTTCTACTAAAAGGGTTTGACTTGGGGTTTCATAGGAATAACATGTTGCATGGTATTTGGATCGAAATTTTTGAAATCATTATAAGTCCAAGAAAATACATCTATGTAATACTTGAAAACGTTAATGAAATTAGACCTTTCCTTAGGAGAATAGTTAACCCCTAGATTGGTGCATTGTGGATTATCTTTTGATCTCAAATTTATGACTTCAATTTCCATAGTAGATTTGTTAGTTTTGCAATTTTTAGTCCTCTTAAATCTATCATGCAAGTCAAATAAATGCACCAATATAACAAGAAAGTTATGTATTGGTTTTACCATCTCCAAGAGTCCATTTAATGATAGATATTTTCTTATCTGAGAAAAATCCTACAAGTTTTGATCGTTAGCGTTCTCATCAATAACTATTTCCTTGAAATTGCCTTCCATATCCATAAAATAAATTATTTGTTTTTCATCATAAAAAACACACAAGTTAGTGATGTTGTCAGGTATGGATGGTCTAAAAAGAAATTCAACTGAAAAAGAATCAAGTTTAAAATTTTTAGCAGGAATCAATCTAGAAGGTACACTAGCTAACAAATCTACTTCTTGATCTGTAGCTCTAGGGATAGAATCAATATTGGGAGTTAAAAACTTAGATATTAAATCCTATACATGTGATTGATAAGCTTTCAAAGGAGCTGAAAGATAGTGAATATAATTTTTTACATGTCTAACAATTATTTCAAAATTACCATAAGCTGTCAAACATTCAACTCCAAGATCCAGAGCCTTGTGGAGTCCCTGAATAAGAGCCTCGTACTCTGTAACATTGTCAGTACATTGAAACTCTAATTTACACATGATCAAAACTTCATTTCCTTTAGGATCTAAAAGCATACATCTAGCACCAGCACCTTCTTTGGATTTAGAACCATCAAAATACAATGACCATACTTTAGTTTTATCAAGATATGACCCATTACTGATATCAAAAACTTTATGATCAATTGTAACTAATATATATATTGTTTCCAAATGAGATTACATTTAACACAGGAGAAAAATCAGCAACAAAATTTCTAAAGAATGGATCCACAACCCAGAAATCATCCATCATAATTGGTTAATTTGATTCATTAAAATAGGTTAATGATATGTTTCATACATGGCTCCCTATTAATTTTAATTTTATTTGGCTCCCCTTTCTAGGGTAGCCAAAATTGATTCAAATTCGTATCCATAAACCCCGTAAGGTGTCGCCTCCAATCCCTACTAAAAAACAATGCATATACTTTGAGAATGTCAACAATCACAATGTCAATAATCTGATGGATTCTATGGTCTTCTAAAAACCTAATAAAAACATCATTCAAATCCCCTACTACTTTAACACAAGTTTTGGTGAGTTGTACAATATTTATATCAGAAGGTTTCATATGTGCATTAATCTTCTTACAAATTGAAAATAACATCACATTAGAAGAAGAACCTATATCGATCATACAGTTGGGTACATTGGGGTTAAAAATTTCAAGAGTTAACAAAAATGGCAAGGGTTTCTTTTTCTGATTCAAAGAGATTTTTGTGGAGCATTTCAAGATCTAAACACTTTCCAAGGAGTTACCAAAAGTATTTATATCTTTGCCTACATGAGTTTTCAAGTTAGTAATGTGTTGCTGAAATTTTTTTAGGATTATAGGAATTTTCCAAAGCTCATACAAGGAGATATTAGCTTTTACTTTCTTAAGGTGATCTAGTGGATCATACTCTAGATCTAAAAAATTGGATTCTTGATTATTAGGTGATTGTTTATTTATATTTTTATTTAATGTAGATGTTGGTTGGATTTTTGCTAAAACTTTACTACGGGTAAAGAAAGGGTTGAGAACTTCAAATAAATTCAACAAAAATTCAAGAGGTTGAGTTTCATCTTAATTTTTAGAATCAGGTTTAGATTCCTTTTCCTTGTTGTTATCTAAATTTAAATCAATAATTGTTGTCAAATCCTGCAAAAGCTTTTCCAGTCCTTCAGTATTCAAACCTTCATTAAGGGGAGGTGAATTATGGGGAGGTGGTCTCCTAAACGATTGCTTAAAATTTCCCCTATCAGTAAGTCGCTTTGATTTTCCTTTCTTAAGGTCAATTATTTCATTGGACGACTTATTTATAACCTTATAAAGGCTCTCTAGATCTAAATTTGACTAGTCTTTCTTGACTTTATGTTATTTCGATGTTTCTGGTTTCTTTCCATAAAAGGAGACCAAGTCAGATTGTTTGTCAGTACTAGGTTTTAGATTAAGAATGTTCTTTTTGACTGACAAGGCTTCTTATAAAGTAGTTTTTTAGCCCTTTTTACCCACATGGCTATATCATGCAGTAAATCCTTCACGTAATAAGTGATAATCAGATTTTGAGGAGGCAAAGATTCAACATGGATTTTGTTTTTTAATGAAAGAAACCTAATCTTGAAGTCTTTTACCTTCTCTTTGTTCTGCATTTGCATTTTTGTTAGTTCATCAACTAAAACTTGTGGTGGCTTGTTGTCCCCAAATTTCTCCAGAAAGCTAGATTCGAACTGTGCCCTTGAAACAATGTTCTAGGGAGGCTTAATGTAATACCACGTAGTGCCTTTTCCCTCAAATGTATAAGGAAATAGCCTACAGTCTACATCCTCATTGAGGACTCTTTTTTGCCTAATGACAAGCATAAATTCTTTGACGTGAACCTCAAAAGGTTGCTTTGAAACAAGGTTCAATTTTGGAAGGAAATTGTGAGGGTTCCAAGGCAGATGATGTTGCACACCGGGAACAGTAATACCATCCTTATCAAGGCAAGGGGTTATAGGATTAATTTGTGGATTTCCTTGATTGTTCCTGGGATTTCCCTGATTATTTTCCATCCTAAGTGATCCTTCCAATTCTAATGACTTAGAAGAGCCTTCTTCACTATAGGATTTTCCCAAGGAAGAGGGCGAACTAGGTGGAGAAGGAGGAGAATTAGAACCTCCAAGAAAAGTGGGTTGGCTAGTCTCACCAGCGCGTATCTCAGATGTAGACTGCTTGAGGTCAATAACAGTACAAGTAAGAATGTCATGCAACCTATCGTTTACTATGGTAGAAATCTGAGGGATGCCTTTGTGCAGATCTAATACCATGGGTTCTTGTAAGTCTAGGTCAAGAGGCATGACTAAGTGATGAGATAATCTTCTTTAGACGAAAGAAGTTCTTTTGAATTTTTCATGAGTTTAGGAGATGATTTCTCGAGATTGTTGAAGGACCTCCTCAATTTCAGCTTGTGTATATGGTCAATTTGGAGTAGTAGGCTTATTATTGGTCTACTTAGGTTGTGTCTAAGAGCTAGTTGAAGTCTCAACTAGGGGAGGGTCTGTGTGACTCTTGGTGAAAATAGGTGACCTAACATTTTACCATTTATGACTACCTTTTGCCATTTACAGTTGGAATTTCCCTCCTTCTAGTTCCATTTTGTTAACACATGTGTTGTACACCTAAGTCAACAAGGGAGGAATAGTCCAGACTGGGGATCTTTAATAGACAAAGTTATTTGGTATGGCTACCCTCAACAGTTTTATAGGCTTTGTTGGCCTTGGATCCTTTCTTCTTATGAAGAAGTGAATAAGGGGAAAACCAATCCTAATCTAAACTACAATTATCATATACTAATCTAAAACTAATTCTACACTAAATTATAATTAAATTAACTTATAAGTAAATTATCAGGTTAGCTATGCAAATTCAAAGAGGAAAATCAAACAACATAAACTTGATATGAGTATGAAAGCAAAAGGTTGAATGTTTCACTATTAATGAACTATGATATGTTAAGTAATTCTAATTTGTATACTTCATTTAGAAGTTGGAATTAATAAATATAATACGATAATTATGCCACAAAATCAAGATATAATAAAAAATGTACAAGATTATATTACAACAGATAAAATAGGCCAGAACATAATGTAACTAACTCAAATGAAATGTGAACTATTGATAAACTTTTCAAACAATATTTATGAAATAAAATCAAATTTTGTTTCTATATTCAAATACAAATTAAATCAAAACTAATTCTCAATGTAAATAATGAAAGAATATAGATTTGTTATTCTCATAGACAAACAAAGATCATCTATGTTTACTTTCATAGTTTACATTAAGAACAAATGCAAAGAGTAGCTAATGTATAATAATAAATACTGCTTGGCCAAAATAAATAAAAAGGGACAATAGTAGATGCTCTCTTTTAAAATTTATTTACTTTAATCATTGATTTATGAAAACAATCAATAAACCAACAACTAAAGAAATAATATAAATGAGACAATCATTTACAACTAAAACATTAGCTCAACTTGTAAACAGAGATTGACATTTTCTATCAACTTGAATATCTAGAGTACATCCATAGAAATTCAAATTGACTAGGTGTTTAGATCAATACCACTTCTTAGGACATGGGTCACTGAAGATGAATATCGATTAGATCAATCGATTACAAATCGAAATAATGCTTTATCAACAAATAAATGCAATATGAACAATCATTTGCTTAAGAAATAAAATCATGAAACAAGTGACCTTTATCCTCTAGATATTGAAAATAAATAACAGGAGAATTAAGAAGATATTAAAAATGACCATTGAACATAAAAGAAAAAGAACCATACTTAATGCAATTAAGTTGAATAAAATTGTATTAACAGTATTCCACAGCCACAATTTAGCCAACATTTCCTTGTCCAAAACTATCCTTCCCTTATTCTCATCAAAATTAGGAGTATATATCATAGGCCCTTAGCCTCAAGATATTAAAATAATTTTAAAATCGTCTTTAATAGTTAATTACAAAAATAAAATAAAATAATTTATTTGTACGCCTCTCGGCTGAATAATAAAGATAGAATGAAACAGGTGGTAGATAGAGTTTCCATATGAAAGTAAGAACAAGTACATGGTTTTTAAGTATGGGGGTTTACGCAGTTCATTATATTAGATATCATTTTGGGATTCAACTGCGTTAGGTAAGTCATTCACGTATGACCATTTCCATGAGAGGTAGTCGTAACTAACTAATTTGTCATGATTTTTGAATAGTTCACTTAGCACTCATTGCATCGAGTGATGCTCACAGGGGTGAAGAAGTGGGATTGAAACTAGTGAAATGAATCACATAGCATCAATCATCACTTCCGGGGCTTGCACCTGGTAACCAGGACTTCCCAGGAGGTCCCCCATCCCAGAACTCCTCTGGCTCAAGCGCGCTTAACTGTGGAGTTTTCCCCACAATCAAGCTCACTTAGCTTGCTACCCCATTTGAAAAACCTTAGCAAGTATTGTGCCTCATGAACCATTCAAGTAGAGATCCCTTAACTCTTTTTGAATTTAAGTATGGGGGTTTACGCAGCGCATTATATTAGATATCATTTTGGGATTCAACTGCGTTAGGTAAGTCATTCACGTATGACCATTTCCATGAGAGGTAGTCGTAACTAACTAATTTCTCATGATTTTTGAATAGTTCATTTAGCACTCATTGCATCGGGTGATGCTCACAGGAGTGAAGAAGTGGGATTGAAACTAGTGAAATGAATCACATAGCATCAATCATCACTTCCGGGGCTTGCACCCGGTAACCAGGACTTCCCAGGAGGTCCCCCATCCCAAAACTCCTCTGGCTCAAGCGCGCTTAACTGTGGAGTTTTCCCCACAATCAAGCTCACTTAGCTTGCTACCCCATTTGCAAAACCTTAGCAAGTATTGTGCCTCATGAACCATTCAAGTAGAGATCCCTTGACTCTTTTTGAATTTAAGTATGGGGGTTTACGCAGTGCATTATATTAGATATCATTTTGGGATTCAACTGCGTTAGGTAAGTCATTCACGTATGACCATTTCCATGAGAGGTAGTCGTAACTGACTAATTTCTCATGATTTTTGAATAGTTCACTTAGCACTCATTGCATCGGGTGATGCTCACAGGGGTGAAGAAGTGGGATTGAAACTAGTGAAATGAATCACATAGCATCAATCATCACTTCCGGGGCTTGCACCTGGTAACCAGGACTTCCCAGGAGGTCCCCCATCCCAAAACTCCTCTGGCTCAAGCACGCTTAACTGTGGAGTTTTCCTCACAATCAAGCTCACTTAGATTGCTACCCCATTTGCAAAACCTTAGCAAGTATTGTGCCTCATGAACCATTCAAGTAGAGATCCCTTGACTCTTTTTGAATTTAAGTATGGGGGTTTACGCAGTGCATTATATTAGATATCATTTTGGGATTCAACTGCGTTAGGTAAGTCATTCACGTATGACCATTTCCATGAGAGGTATTCGTAACTGACTAATTTCTCATGATTTTTGAATAGTTCACTTAGCACTCATTGCATCGGGTGATGCTCACAGGGGTGAAGAAGTGGGATTGAAACTAGTGAAATGAATCACATAGCATCAATCATCACTTCCGGAAGTGATGATTGATGCTATGTGATTCATTTCACTAGTTTCAATCCCACTTCTTCACCCCTGTGAGCATCACCCGATGCAATGAGTGCTAAGTGAACTATTCAAAAATCATGAGAAATTAGTCAGTTACGACTACCTCTCATGGAAATGGTCATACGTGAATGACTTACCTAACGCAGTTGAATCCCAAAATGATATCTAATATAATGCACTGCGTAAACCCCCATACTTAAATTCAAAAAGAGTCAAGGGATCTCTACTTGAATGGTTCATGAGGCACAATACTTGCTAAGGTTTTGCAAATGGGGTAGCAAGCTAAGTGAGCTTGATTGTGAGGAAAACTCCACAGTTAAGCGTGCTTGAGCCAGAGGAGTTCTGGGATGGGGGACCTCCTGGGAAGTCCTGGTTACCGGGTGCAAGCCCCGGAAGTGATGATTGATGCTATGTGATTCATTTCACTAGTTTCAATCCCACTTCTTCACCCCTGTGAGCATCACCCGATGCAATGAGTGCTAAGTGAACTATTCAAAAATCATGAGAAATTAGTCGTGATGATTGATGCTATGTGATTCATTTCACTAGTTTCAATCCCACTTCTTCACCCCTGTGAGCATCACCCGATGCAATGAGTGCTAAGTGAACTATTCAAAAATCATGAGAAATTAGTCAGTTACGACTACCCCTCATGGAAATGGTCATACGTGAATGACTTACCTAACGCAGTTGAATCCCAAAATGATATCTAATATAATGCACTGTGTAAACCCCCATACTTAAATTCAAAAAGAGTCAAGGGATCTCTACTTGAATGGTTCATGAGGCACAATACTTGCTAAGGTTTTGCAAATGGGGTAGCAAGCTAAGTGAGCTTGATTGTGGGGAAAACTCCACAGTTAAGCGCGCTTGAGCCAGAGGCGTTCTGGGATGGGGGACCTCCTAGGAAGTCCTGGTTACCGGGTGCAAGCCCCAGAAGTGATGATTGATGCTATGTGATTCATTTCACTAGTTTCAATCCCACTTCTTCACCCCTGTGAGCATCACCCGATGCAATGAGTGCTAAGTGAACTATTCAAAAATCATGAGAAATTAGTCAGTTACGACTACCTCTCATGGAAATGGTCATACGTGAATGACTTACCTAACGCAGTTGAATCCCAAAATGATATCTAATATAATGCACTGCGTAAACCCCCATACTTAAATTCAAAAAGAGTCAAGGGATCTCTACTTGAATGGTTCATGAGGCACAATACTTTCTAAGGTTTTGCAAATGGGGTAGCAAGCTAAGTGAGCTTGATTGTGGGGAAAACTCCACAGTTAAGCGCGCTTGAGCCAGAGGAGTTCTGGGATGGGGGACCTGCTGGGAAGTCCTGGTTACCGAGTGCAAGCCCCGGAAGTGATGATTGATGCTATGTGATTCATTTCACTAGTTTCAATCCCACTTCTTCACCCCTGTGAGCATCACCCGATGCAATGAGTGCTAAGTGAACTATTCAAAAATCATGAGAAATTAGTCAGTTACGACTACCTCTCATGGAAATGGTCATACGTGAATGACTTACCTAACGCAGTTGAATCCCAAAATGGTATCTAATATAATGCACTGCGTAAACCCCCATACTTAAATTCAAAAAGAGTCAAGGGATCTCTACTTGAATGGTTCATGAGGCACAATACTTGCTAAGGTTTTGCAAATGGGGTAGCAAACTAAGTGAGCTTGATTGTGAGGAAAACTCCACAGTTAAGCGTGCTTGAGCCAGAGGAGTTCTGGGATGGGGGACCTCCTGGGAAGTCCTGGTTACCGGGTGCAAGCCCCAGAAGTGATGATTGATGCTATGTGATTCATTTCACTAGTTTCAATCCCACTTCTTCACCCCTGTGAGCATCACCCGATGCAATGAGTGCTAAGTGAACTATTCAAAAATCATGAGAAATTAGTCAGTTACGACTACCTCTCATGGAAATGGTCATACGTGAATGACTTACCTAACGTAGTTGAATCCCAAAATGATATCTAAGTACATGGTTATCGAGAGTATCCCAAATCATGAAATTTGAGATGATTGTCTTGTGTATGTGGAATACCTATCACAAAGACAGAACAAAATTCAACAATCTCATAATAATACTAAAATGAGGCTGCTACAAAATATTTAATTATGTAGTGGCCTTATATTCAAAAATAGAAAAGAACAACTAAAACAAAAACATATCTGAAACACTTCACACTTAAAGATAAAAACAAATCCATTATTTATCTACATCTGATCCTTCTAATTCCAAAGAAATTGTGACTTTTAGATTCAAATATTTAATCGCAATGTGGGTGTCCTTTGACTGAGTCTCACCCTTAATATTGGGTGACTTTTGTTCTTTAGATTTTTCCTTTACTTGGAACGAGGCTCTCAGCTGATTATTTTCATAAATTAGTTGATTGATCAAATATTCAAAATGAGCAATAGTAACCTTGTATTGTTATTGCCAATACATATTGGCAATAAGTACATCTGAATGAGACGTACTTAGGGAAAAATCATCACAATAGGTCATCTGGTTGTGACAACGAGGAGATCCTAAGATTAGAGCTTATTCTTTTTCAGTGATGGATCATGATTGGTTTCCAAATCAACCAAGGGACATTTACAGGGGGACTTTTGTGCCTAATTATTCTGGCTCGAGCAATTCTCATTTGAATTTTATTTTCCTTGACCATGTCTTGTTTATTTTCATTTATTTAACCAATTTCCTATTCTTGTGCAGATTGGGCAGACCCTTGTTCGGGTTGAGGATACTTAGTGGAAGGTTTCAAATCATGTGCTTTCACCACACTTCTAGTAACACAAAGGGAGATTAATATTTTGGAGACTTTAACCTGACTATCATAAGAAAGAAGTGAACATGGTGCTTGGACAAATCCCTCACACTTGTCCCATTAGAAGTCATAAACAAGTGATGGAGTTGAATAGATAGGAGAGGGATCAGGGTCATTGTAGCAGAAGATTGAGCAGGGCTAAATGAAAAAGGATTATCATAATCATTATGAGTAAAAAAGCAATCCCAATTGCCACCCAATTGAGCCAAATGATGTTTAACTAGTATTCAGATCAAACTATGATGGAAAAAGTACCTTTCAGGGTTCTTGCGATCGGATTGAAAGACCTGAGACATTTTCATTAAACTCTTTCTCAAATAATAGGGGAATTTCAGCTTGCGGCCTAGGATAATCATTAAACTCTTGATATGATACATGAACACTAAGTTAAACCACCCTTCACAGGTTATATACTAATGAATTTAGTGCAACAAGTCACTCCATTTGGGATTTAAAGACGATACTCACATACCTTTGCGTTGGTACTCATAGTCCTTACTAGCGAGGATCTTCCTTCATGGAACATTTTAGACAGTGACATTCCTAGACCAACATTCACCTTCAAGAAGAAGGTGTGTGGCTGCTGCTAAGACTTTCAGGTTGATTTTTATTTCCAAGTTTCCCACATGGCATTTCTTCCCATTAAAAGAGGTAGAAAATGATTTTTCCACTTCATTACTATGTCCCTGGAACAACTGTAAAAATTCCCCCTAACTGACTTGGTGGAACAGGGCTAGGCATTCATGATGAGCTTGGTTCACACTACAAGTGGAATGCTATGGAAAAATGGCTAATAGCCATAGTGAAATAGGGTTTAGGAAAATAAAATAGACCAAACATCCAAACCCTAAGTAGAAAATCCTGCAAGACATAATGAAAAAGTGATGAAATGATGTTGTTTGAAGATCATCTAAAAAAACACCAGTAATCAATTCAACAATTGTCAAGTACTGGTTCGAGTGAGAGCCATAATAGCCTTGAGATATGGGAAATGAATTATCATTGTAAACTGACAGTCCATTTGACAATTGGCATCACAATAGCTTGACACGTAGGACTGATATTCAAGTCAAACAATGACTAATCCATATAACATGATCAACACAATACATGGTCCAAAAACCATTGTTTATCATAAGTCTAAATTCAAAGTTTTAAGTGAGACCGATCGAAGAAAATCCCTAAGGTTTTTAGTATTTAATTTGGGATCAATGAATCACTATATCGATACATATCCAAGGTGATCATAATATAATTCAACATTTTAATATAAATAAAATTTTTTCAAAACATATAGCACCATTGATTTATAAGATATAGTATGTATACATTAGGTTATTACCATTTATTAAATCATCAAAATATTTGGACTCATACATTATTACATTGAAACATAAGGACTGACACAAGAGTCATCATGATAGTTTATGAAAATCAACCTATTAGCATTATAAACTCAATTTGGGCTGCTACAGAATCTCTGATTCTGTAGTGGTCCTTAAACCTTAACATTTCCCTACTATTAGGAGTGATAATAAATTAAAACTAATCGTAAAATTCAAAGGAAATCATCATTGTATTATCAGTGAATGAAAGAATAGGCCCTACAGTGAAACACCAATCATCAAAAATAGTTGAATTCACCAAATAAATCAAAATGATGATTATAAGAAAGGATGCAGAGGTCAAACCAATACCAATCCAATCAAATCAAAAAGCTAAATTAGTAAAAATTTCTAGAAGAGGCCCTTTATTTTTTCAAAATAAAGGGGATTAGGCTAACGTAGCAACAATACTCCAACTTGATAATCTGATTTGCAACTTCCTCTCTTAAGAAATGGTACGTGATTAGCATATGCTTTGTCTTTGAATGGAAAACATGGTTCTTAGACATCTTGATGGCGCTTGTATTATCACAGATGATTGGAATAGGTTAATCATAGAATACTTGTACATATTGTAAAGTTTTATTCATCCATAAAAGCTGAGTGCAATCAGAGGTGTTTCTCTACATTTTTCTTCAGCAGTAGAGGGAGAAATTGAAGCTTGTTTCTTGCTCAACCATGAAACAAGACATTCACCAAGAAAGAAAGAACCACCACTAGTGCTCTTTCGATCACCTACATCACTTTTCCAATAAACATCTATAAAAAAAATCACTGAAAAATATTTACCTCTCAGTTACCAAAGTCCATAGTCCATTGTGTCTCTTAGATATTTGAGAATTCTTTTGGATGCCAAAACATGACTCTGTATGGGGGTTGCTTGAAATCTTCCAACAATACCAATTTCTTGGATGATTTTTGGTTGTGAGGTTGTCAAATATAAGAGGCTACCAATAATAGACCTATATAAAATCTAATCTACCTCTAGTGATTCATCAATCTCGCTTAGCTTGCATCCTGTAACTATTGGGGTGGTTACCAAAGAGCACTCCTCCATGCCAAATTTCTTCAAAACTTCCTTGAGATACTTGCTTTGTGAGATAAAAGTTCCTTTGGAAGTTTGTGCAATTTGTAAACCAAGAAAATAATAAAGTTCTCGAAGAATAAACATCTCAAATTTGACCTTCATATTAGCTACAAAGTGGCAAGTTAGTTTATCTAAATCATTGGCAAAAATAATATCAACATAGAATACCACCATTAGCAATTTCCCATTAGATTTAACATACAAATTACTATTAGATGCGACTCTTTTAAAACCACTTGGAATACCAAGCCCTTGGAGCTTGCTTGAGACCATAAAATGCCTATATAGCTTTCAAACATAACGAGGCTTATCTGACAGCTAAAACCCATCAAGTTGTTCAATGTAGACTTATTCATGTAATTCTCCATTCAAGAAAGTAGTTTGACATCCATCTAATATATCTTGAATTTTTTGAAGTTGGCAAAGGCTAAGAAAATTCTAATTACCTCTAATCGAATAACAATAGAAAAATTTTCATTAAGGTCTAACCCTTCAATATGTGCATAGCCTTTGCAAACTAATATCTCCTTGTTTCTTACCACTTCACCATGCTCATTCAATTTGTTCCTAAAGACCCACTTTGTTCATTATCCACTTTATTATTATTCTTATGAATATAATTAAATATTTATGTTTATTTAATTTTCCAATTTTCTTAATTGATTATCTGCTCGGCTCATTCATTTCCTTTCCATTCTATATTAATCGCAATCCTCTGCACTCTTCTTTGTAGTTATTATCCTGATGGTGAGTCTTGCTATAGAATCAAAACATCGATGGTTTTAAATGGCCACTATGGAATTAGTTCTGAACACTCAAGTAGCTTCAAGTTTTCCTTAATCAACATTTGTTTCTAATTTTTATTTTTCTTCCTTAGTTTTCCAATCTCTTTAAGAGAACTAACTAGTTATCCTTCTAAGTCAACCCCGTCCTCTTCTCCATCAAAATTAATATCTTCTACTTACATATAGTTATGGCCATGAGCATAAATTCCTTTGAACTTTCATCATCTCTATCTTCACTAGAATATTGGCTACATTCACTTTCAGAGGAGCTGACATCTTAGGTGTATAATCTCTTCTTCTTAGCCTTCATTCTATCCTTTTGGATTTTCTTGAACTTCTCTCTAGGATCTTATTCCTTCTTCTTCTTTTCAAGATGCTTGGAAGCATAGTGACCAAATTTACCATAGTTAAAGAACATAAAAGGTATTTTACCTTTGTACTTGCCTAAGCCTCTCTTAAGCTTCCTCACAAACTTTGCATCCTCTTCATATGATTCACAACATGAATCATCATGCTCTTCCTTGGGCTTCTTTTTTTCTTTGAAGGGTGTGTCTTTTTCTATAGTTTGAAATTCTCCTCATAGGAAATGAGAGTATCAAGAAGTTGGGCCAAAGTGAGAGTCTTCCACTTTGTCATCTCCTCAATGGATGAAACCTTGGGATTAAATATCTCAGGGAAAGATATCAACACCTTTTGAACCACTATAGGTTCTTCTAACTTTTCATCAACACCTCTTATAGTATTCAAAACCTCATCAACACTTAGAAATTATTTAGAAATATCTTCATCATCATGCATATTCAAAGACTCAAATTTCATTCTAAAACCTTGAATTTTGGATTTTTTTTTTTACCTTATTGTCATCTTCATAGTAGTTTCTCATCTTGTCCCAAATATATTTTGCACTAGAGAAATCCATAACCTTAACTAGTTTTGATTATAGTAAGCTAACAAGCAGGGGATTCATATCTTTAGCATTGCATGTGAATTCCAAATTCTGATCTCTAGTAATCAAGGTTGGATGATTTTGATATTATTCTTCAATTGTATCCCATACATCAGCTCCAAGTGACTGAATATAGGTTTTCATTCTGACTTTCTAAAACACATAGTTTGTTCCATTAAACATAGGTTCCCTTTTGGTGTATCCTCCTTCTTGGTTTTCCATAGCCATTGACCTCTCTTCCATCTATTGAATTTATCTAAGGTAATATTGTTTTGCTCTAATACCAATTGTTAGAAACTAGGACAATATAGAGAGGGGTGGCGAATCAATATTGCATGAATTTTTAAACTTTATTTTGCTCTTGCAGAATATTAGGACACCAATAAACACTTCAAAAATTAATGCATATCAGTATCACAAGCATCATTCATTAGAAGCACAAATGGAACATGTATATTCTTCAAACTTTCTTCAAAGTACTTGACAAAGGAAAGCTTCTACTTGCTATTACAAATTTCTCTGCCTGCAACGAGAAGGAAGCTACTACTCCCCGATTTATTAGCTACAACTGAAAGGAGCTACAACCCCTGAGTTTATCATCTACCACTGAAAGGAGATCCAACACCTAACTATTTACCATACACTATTGGAATGATCTATGATCCCTAACTGCAAGTTGCTACTTTCTTGACCTCAATGATTCATCTTTTATACCATTTTCAAACTCAAATCATGAACAAATAAACAAATAAATTTATCACTTCAATCTCTCACCACCAACACCATAAAATCACCTTTAGCAATCTCCAATCACTAATCAATCCACAATCCACACCAACAACATCAATCAATGAATAATTCATGTACCTACATCTTGCAAATTTGATTTTGCTTATATATATTTTAAGCTAATAATTTTAGTTATTGAACTTGTAGTTAAGCTCAACTCAATATCATGCATAAATCTTTATTTTTTCCTTTTTCCTGATTCAAACTTGTCTTTTGAATGTGTTATTTTAGTTTTCTAAACCTTCTTCATTGTCTATATAAGAAAACTTGAGTTAATCTACTCAAATCTGTAATTTTGTTATTTTTACAGGTTTAGTAGAGATTTTCTAAATTTGGTTTACCACAAAATTTAGAAATTATGCTAAATTTGTCTCCAAATATGTACATTCCACTAATTGAGATACTAACTCGTTCATTCTTGATTTAAAACTTTATTATACTTACTACTTGTCATAAAATGCCAAATTTACACATTTTTTACTAATTCATTCATACGCCTGAAGGCCTTAACCAATTTTCCAAACTTCCAACCTATATGCCCAAAGCACTTTGTTCTAGCCCCAAAAGGTATTAAAAAAGATTGTAGATATGTGCCAATTCCATAGTACTTAACATAAAAACTAGCGCATATAACCTAGTGTTGGGTATAATGTTCTAAGCCCTGAGGGATTATCACCTGTTAAAAAATTCCACTCCTATGGTAACAACGCCACACAAAACCTTGTGTTATTCCTAGACTTTAGCTCCCAACTATTATTTCTCAAGAGAAACCCTCTCAGAAAGATCTCAGTAGCACTCCCCTTATTACTACCAATATCATTTCCTTTGAGGTGATGTTGTTGTTGGTCTAGCATGCTTCTGCTATGAGTAATCAAATAATCATTGGGATGACCTGTCTTCCACGTTCTCTTTAAACATAAATGTTGTCATCTCCTACCATAAATATTCATGTATCTCATCTTCTTCCTTCTCGTTTTTTCCGCCAGTGCACCCTTTGATTTCTTTCGAGATTACAACATCCTATCATCGTTCGTTGTCATGGACCAATCAAATTTCAGCTAGGATTATGTCATCCTGGTGGGACTTGTACTATGCACCTGGACCAATAATAATTTTCCTAAGATTTCCTATCTACCACGTCATCTCAAATTGTATTTCTAAGACTTTTTGCCTGTGTTCTTTTAGATAAAAAAATTGAGGTGTTTCTTCTAAGAACTCTTTCTTCGAGTGTGATGTTTCACTGCCATGACAAAGCCACCTATATATTCTAGTTGTTTTCCACCTCTGCAAGGAAAAATGTGTCACTTGTTGAGTGGTTCCACGTGTCACCCATTTTTTGCCCCACTTGGCCACCCAAAAATGTTGAATCTTCATGCGATGTCTCACGCTCATATTGGGAAATGCCATACTAATGTCATCATCCACCTGTGCATCCAAATCTACTTTGTTAGCCAATAAAAATATTCCACTTGTCATATTCTTATTTGTCCATGCCGTTAAGGCTCCAAGTCATCATACGGTGGTAAGGAAGGTTCAGAGCCTTTTTTTTTTTCAATTTACTTAAGAACCAAAACCACCAAATTCAAACCCTTTTTTTCATATGACCTAGAGTTTGTGACCTGGGGGTTTGGGACCCTAACAAAAATCCCCTCACTACAAATCGTAGTGAAAACTCAAGTTGTCTCTCTCGGAGAAATCCCTGAAAAGTTTCTTTCGAGATTTTTGTCTCAGGATGAGAAACCTTGATGGAACTTCTCTGTCTCCTATCAAGTACCTTTTACTGCACCACTTTGACATTAAATTGTTTACTTCTTGCAATCTAAGGAATCCCTTTTTAGGAGGATCACTAGTGTATTCCTCGATAAGGACCTAAATATTATCGACAAGGGAGGAACCCTTGATGAATGAGTCATTCACACACACACACACACACACACATATAATGTGTGTGTGTAATAAATACCATGTATGAAAACCCTTAGGGGCATAACTTGGGCACATTTCATTTGAAAACTAAACTAGTATGGCACATGCCATGTCAAAACAATGAATAAATAAAAAACTAAACTCATGAAAAACTGGGAACTTCATGGTTTTGTGATGGTTATGTATAGGATCCTTCTACTCACACTTTTATAGCTTTTTAAAAGTTTTTTTTTGCTAATAAAGTGTTTTTAAGGATATGCAAGAGGATTTTATTATTTCTACAATTCTGTCATTGAATTCCCATTGCTACAACTATGCTGTTGTATTTCCATTGTGGAAACTTTAATGTTGTGACTCAAGTGATGAAAAGCCAATTATAGTAAATCAGGAGCAACATTATTGCAACTCTAGAGCGTCATTGTTGCAACTCCACTATTGTAATTTGATAGCTAGAATGGGCAACAAAAATTCCTGGTGTGACATTATGCCTAGATCGAGCTGCAACTCTAGCTAACATCGTTGTTTCAACTCTAGAGTGTAGGTGCTACAAATTTGGGATTACACTACAACTTCAATGCTAACAGTGATCATATTTGTAAGTTGTGGATCCAATACACTAGTGCAGTGAAGGTACAAGACATAATGACCACTTATGGTAAGTCAAGAAGGTATGTGTCATGAATTATATAATGAGTAGCATTGATTGGAAGTACCTAACCTGACCTCCAATTTGAAATCACTTTTATCACTTGCTTCCACAATCAACCTATGACATGATGCCCCTATCACATAAATCACACCTTTTCGTAATTGGAAATATCCACCCTCTAGAATGTTCATTTCATTTTGTAATCGTATTTTGCATGAGCTCTAAGTAAGAAGAATTTGGGGCTCCCTAATATATGGGGAACCTATAGAGGTACTGTAGCTAGAGGCATATGACCATATCAGGGAAATTTTCTAACAAGAGGGTTGGATGGAGTATGTACATAGGTTGCAAGGGTATGATCATGAAGTGACACTAGAATTTTCCATGAATTTCAAAGAGAATAGGTTTGAAGTGGAAAGGAAAATGGTATAGGTGACAAAGGAGGTGATAGTTGAAATAAAATGGATTTCATGGACATGGGAGTGCTGACATTACCAAAGGAGGTGAAATCCTAGGATAATGGAGTAGTTCCTCAAGCAAGGAGAAGCCTTGGTCAAGAAAAGAATGGTTTTTGACAAGAGATCATTGTTGCCTCCATGGGGACATGTTGTTGTGGTATTACAGAGGTACATCACATGTGAAGGCCACCATAAGTTTTTCTATATACAACACCCTCAATTACTAGACCACTTGCATCATGGAAGTCTAGTTAATATGTTAGTTTTCCTTTTGAAGACACTACAAACCATGATCATACTCATGCAAAAAATTTCCCAACCTCGAGAGACCCTCTCACATCATGGGCTCATAAATATCTTGGTTGAGCACACCTTTCACAAAGAAGCAATGGTATGGAGAAAAGTTTCAAGAGCTCCATTATGAGTGTTAGCTATTGCAACTCTACTAGGAGAAGTCACAGTTATTGCAACTCCACCACGAGATAGTGTTGCTACAACTCCTATAGTTCAATACATAGATTTTATTTTTGCAACTCTGTTAGCTATAGAATACCCCGGTGCTTCAATTGAATAATAAATACCTAAGGGTTTTGCTGCAACCCCACAGAGATGATGAAATAATAATGATGTGGAGATAATAGGGAGAAAACATATGTGTGCATTCCAAAGAATAAAAGGAACTTGTATACCCTCATTGTTGTAATTTGGAAAATGAAAGAAGAAACCATTTTTTTTTGTATAATAACCAACAAGGTGGAAAAAGAAGAAGGAGATGCAACATAAGGAAAACCCCTACTGCTTACAAAAACTAGTAGTGGTAATAGAGGAAAAACACTTTGTTGTTATAGAAGAACCAAGCGAAGTGATCTAGGTTATACAAAGAATGAAATGAAATGCAATAAAGTAAGTGTAATACACATAGATAAATATACTTGAGATTAAAATAATATGGTGGAACCCTGATTTCTATTAATAAATGAAATAGTAGAATACAAACTAGCTAGAATGGTTGTAGATATCTCTGAACGGAGGTAGATGGAAGCTATGCACATTTGAAAAATATATCCCAAGAGCCAAACAAAATGATATTTTAACAAAAATAAAATAACCCAAGAGGTTCAAAAAACTAACCTTAGAATATGAAATGCAAAAAGGTTTATGGCCCTCATGGGGTTAGTTGGTACATCAACTTCCAAGGGTTACAACTTTTTCATGTGATCTCTATTTGGTGTGCTTGGTGGCCCATCGGAAAGGTCTAGCTGAGAATTACACATTTCGACTAGGGCATAGGCTAGAGTCCATGGATATTTCCTAGGGCCCTACAACGCTAAACAAATTTCGTTTAGAGCCTCAAAATGGCCCTAGATGTTTGGGACCCAAAATAAATAGAAAAAATACAAAGAAGATATAGAATTGTTGAGATAGTGGAAGAGGTGGGTGGCCCTTGATATCCACCTGGATCAATAAGTTATGGGGGATGGTCATGGTTTTGTTGGGCTCACAATTGATGAATAAATGGAGACAGAGGACTTTTATATAACACAATAAAAAACAAGGGAAATTATAGGAGAATTCCTTCGTGCAATTATGGAGATATACTAAGAAGAGGAATAATTTACAACTCCTAAAGCAAAAGAGACAATTGTTGCATCAAAGCTGGAAAAGACATCCAAGGCTAAGAGACATAAAATTTTAAGTACTCCTTTACTTATTCCTTTGTATGCATCACTTTTAATAAATAATAGGGTGCTTTCAAATAAGAATAGGAAGTTCCATACCACTATCAAGATGTTGAGAAATGAACGTGGGAAGGGTAGATATTTTAAGAAACTAGAATGCCTAGATGTTGGGCATGTGATCCCCCGTAGCAGGTTTTGGGGCTTAAAGCCCGAATTTTGGTCAATTGTATTGTAAGACTCCACGAAGTGCCAGCGCGGAGCGCGAAAATCTAGGATGAGTCATAGGATTGTCCGTGCTAAAAATTGTAAAATAATGTAAAGTTGTGTCGACCTACCCATGGTCTGTGGACCATGGTATTGTATAAATAGAGCGAGAATCTAAGTGTAAAGATAATTTTTTGGAAAGAAGGTAATAGATAGATGTGAAGGCATGGTTAGAGCATGGGGGGAATTTGAAGTGTATTGGGTCGTAGTAGTAAGAAGAGGCTCTACAGCTGAGTGCGCAGAGGCCTAGTAGAGTCTGCAGTTGAGTGTGCAGACCCCTGCAGCTGAGTGCGCAAGGCAGAGTCGGGTATGTATTTGAAACTAAAAGTTAATAAAAAAGACTATTCTATGCATCTATTCTTGAATCCTTATTTTGATGTTATACATTGTTGTTACTCTATTTATTTACTGCGCGCACTGGATGAATACTTGTATGAATGTTTGTATGTAAATTTAATCTAAGAAATTAGCTAATGGAGACTAATTAAGGAAGACTTGGGTAAATAACATGGGTCGCGCTGCGACTAGAACTGCACGAAGATAGTATCACAGGGCGTGGGGTGCCCGCAGGTGCACGTAGCGCAATAAGAGCGAAGGTTGGATCACATACCAATCACCACATATTAGACATCCCCAAGGTGCAAAAACCTGGTTCTAGCACCCTCCCATACTACTTTGAGCGATACCACAGTCCATGCTCCACGGACTGTTGCCGAAAGGGCCAGTAGTACTAGGATTTTCTTGGCTAAATCACTTCCGAACCTAGATTAGGCCCCACTAAGCCAACAAATGGTTCTGTTGCTGGGACTGGGATCTGAATAAGGGATGCCTGATGTCGTGCCACTGGAACCCAACAAAGAAGGAAATTGAATAGTGGCTGGATAAGAAGATTCACGAGTTCGCGACACAGGAAAACGGAACCCTACAAGTATCTGAGAAAGAGTGGTTGGAGCACTATGTGTATACAGAAATCCATGAGATTTTCGTTGCATCCTTTCTATCTGAGCTGTATGAGTGGATCACGAGGTTAGCCGATAGCCAAGGAAGGTGTAGGCTCAACCAACCAATAGTGTGAACTCTGGAGCTAGTGTGCAGACTAGAAGCCTCAGAGGATAAGATAACACGAGCTGTGGACCACTGGCTAGACTAAATAATAGGATGATTTATTACTGAGTTTACGGTGGACACAACCATCGGTTACAACAAGGGAGAGTGACGTTTTCTCAAGGGACCGCGAGGTAAGTTTATTAGATCTTTGAACACCTGGATTAAGATGTTGTTATGTGAAAAGAGAGTTATGTGAATTGGTGAGCTCCAGTATTGCAGCAATGATGTTGCAACTCCTGGGACTCCCTACTTTACTTTTATCAACCCAGTAGTTCATAACAAACTTGGAAGCGACGGTGCTATATGCACAAGTACTAGCTCTTACTGCAGGCTGTCACTTGATCAGTTGGCACAAGTTCGCTATGAGCTTAAGCCAACTTCTATGAGTTCTCAAAAGAAGCTTTTAACTATGATGGAAGAAATCTAACTCAAAAGAGGCTAGTCTACTTGCAGAAAGAAGATGAAAGCCGAAAGGAAACGCAAACCCTAGCAAACCCTAGTTTCACCCACTAACCCTACTTGTGAAAGAAAAGAGATGGAAACTACTAAAATGGATGCCATTGACTATTGAAAAGGTTAAATGCATGTATTCAAGCTACTTCTAAAGGAGAATATGGAAAAATAATCTTTTTGTACTTTTGAGCTATTTTATGCAGAATTGTTATTCTTGTGTTTTAACTATTTGTGACTTTGCAGAGGTTTAGTGGCGAAAGGAAATGTAGTGGGCATTTGTAGGAGGTTGGGAAGGTGTGGAGAGGAACTAAGGAGTCCTGATACCCTTATATATATTTCCACTGCGCTCTGATTTCGAAAAATCGCTCGCATGAACTTCTACAGGAGGCTGCAGGGGATCTATAGGAAATTCTAAAGGAAGTTCTACAGGAAGAGGCCGAAAGTGGTTTTTAGAGGGTTGAATGTGGAAAAACGAGGGGAAAGCGAAAATGAAGGATGGATAGATATGTTAAGGGGCCCAGGAGCTTGTAAATGAAGATCAGGAGTGAAGGAGATGGTTGGATTTGTTCAAATGTCAAGGAAACAATTTTGTACAAGAATGTAGAAATTAGGGCAGTTTGGGAAAGTATGGCGAATGAGTGAAGGAAATATTGAGAGAGGGACTAGAGAAGGTTGTATGATGGAGGAAGGATAAACTGGAGTGTCTTACAGGTGATGTTGAGCCTCAAACCTGCACCTTCCTATACACCCTCTCAGCCTTCTTTTTCCACTTACTTCATCCACCACGCTGTTAAATCATTGCATTATAGTCTAAAAAGAGCTTCTGACATGGTTTTCTAACTATGCTTATGACTGTTGTTTGGTTTAGATTTTTGTTTAGGCAGCTGTGGAAACTTGTCAGTTTCCACAGCCAGCACAGGTTTCCGCAACCATTTTGTTAAAGGCTATGCTACAGGTGTCCTATGAAGAAACGAGCCACATGGGCAAGCTACAGGTGACGTGTACATGGAACGTGTCCCTTCAGATCAGCCAAATCATCCATAAACGGTCATGGTCAACAAGGGTCAAAGGCAAAGCCAACCAAGGAATTTAGTGGTGGCACGTCTCTGTTTTGAGCACGTGAAGGTTTACGTGGCACAGTCCTCAGCTCACAGAGATATCGGCACACCTGGAGATCAACCCCGTAACCTGAATCCAGCAGCTACCACTCCGAGGATTTAATGGACATGATGACCATTACGCTAGATCTCGGGCTGAGGAGATCTACGTGTCTCTGGCAACGCAGTTAACAGCATAGGATTTAGGAGTTAGTTACAACACTTTTCATTATAAATAACGTGTTGATAAACGCTGTGAAGTTAAGCTTTTAAGATGTAATTTTTCACTGTTGTTATCACCCCACTGTACTCTATTTTACGTGTTTTGCTGTTGCTTTAATACATGAGAAGACTACTTTCCTGAGCTCGTTTTTGTGACTATTCGTTGATTGGCTGAGGTGGCAGAGGGCCCCTGCGCACTAAAGCCTTGTATAGTTCTCATTTGATTTTATTATGTTTCTGCTTTCATAATTATTAGCTTGTATATAACATGTTGTTTTGATGTTTTTATTTCACTGCTGTTTACATTTTCATTTATGTTTTCTTATAGCTGTCAGCTGATCAGTGCTTTTCTACAGGTTTTCTTAGGCAGCTTGGGCAAATTTTCATCTTTTTAGATAACCACTGACATATGAGATCATCTTATCCTTCCTGCTAATTTTCATTTTCTGAAGTTTAATTCCAACACTATCATTTTTCAAATTGTGTTTTGCTTATTTATTTTTCTGCTACTTAGACATCATACTACTCATTTGTTTATGGTTTCTTTCTATAGTCAAGTGACTCTATTAGTAAGGAATCAGAATATTACTTATTGTAGTGTGATTTAGTTTGCTTTCTTGCAATTTAGATATCATATTGCTTAACTTGTTCATTATTGCTTCCCATAAGGCAGATTGAGTTGAAGGGTAAAGGATCAGAAGAGTTGAAGTAGTGTGATTAGTTTCCTTTATGCAATTTAATTTCCTGCAATTTAGATATCATATTGCTTAACTTGTTCATGATTGCTTCCCATAAGGCAGATTGAGTTGAAGGGTAAAGGATCAGAAGAGTTGAAGTAGTGTGAATTAGTTTCTTTGCTTTCAGTCTTTGAATTGCTTTAAGTTCAGTTTTTACTTTCTTTTTCATATAGCAGTAAGGATACTGGGCCATTGTCATTAGTTCACTGTTTGATACATTTACTTCCTCTTAAGAATTGATTTCATTACAGTTATTTTAGAGCTTTCTTTTTGAACACTTTTAAGTTTGAAAAATCACTGTAGAGATCACCATTACCATCCATACTTAACTTTCATTTTCGCCATCACACACTAGGGAATCCATAAAAGATAAATCCAAAAACAAACTAAAAAAACTCAAAAACGACAAAAGACTAAGAAAATGGTTATCTTGTACATATAGTACACTTCACTTCGTCAGTTTACGAATCCTGGATTGACATTTTAATCAGAAATTTAGAACACACTAAATTGACCAAACATTTTGGCGCCGTTGTCGGGGAAGTGAAACTAGGTAGCCAATTTCTTAAGAAAAAAAAAAAATCAAGGAAGGAAAATTGATAATTTCTCAAAGTATGCTCTCCTCTTGCACCTAGTGTGATCTGTAGGATCAGAAAAGAGAAAGTTATTGGTTTAATAGTTTCTTGAGTATGCTCTCTTCTTGCACCTAGAGTGACCTGGAAGATCAAAAAGAGAATTATTAGCCTGACTTGAAGAAAAATGAAAATGATATGCATAGAGCAAGAGATTCTAGGGGAAGGTTTTTAGCTAGAGCCAAGAGTTCGATTTTCACAACTCCTTCTACCTCAAGGAATAGACAAGAGATACCTCCATCATCTCCAACCTACACTCCTAGCCCTAGGATTCCTGGAATTCAAGAGGCAGTAGTTGAGTTAGGAGACTCTTCCTCACCATCCATCGAATCTGAATTAGGAAAAGATCCTTTCTTTTATTCTACAGGGAGACACATTGTAATTGAAGAAGTAGAATCATCTGAGGAAGAAGAGGGAGAAATTCCTCCTCGTTCGCCATTAGTAGAGGAACCAGAGAACTCTAAAATCTCTGAGAAAACTACCATGACAGAAGAGGGAGTTAACAGATTTGGTAGAGGTAGAGGTAAAGGAGGAGGAGGAAATAATGAAGGATGTAGAGGTAACAATGGGGGAAATAGGGATGGAGATAACTCATTTGGATTTCCTATAGTCGATGAGGATTCTCGAGCAACAATGAAAAATATTTCACCATATGTCCTCCCAAATTTTCATGGGTTAAGAAATGAAGATCCTGAAACATTTCTATTTGAGTTTGAGGTCGTGTGTCAAACCTATGATTATCTGGAAGACTCTCAAAAACTCAAACTGTTTCCTTCAACATTGAAAGGAGCTGCTTTGAAATGGTCCATGGGATTACTCACTCAATCCATTAGGACTTGGAATGATATGAAACAAACATTTCTGGATAGATACATGGATTATTGTATGCCTACCAACCACAAGGATGAAGTATTTAAAATGGTACAAAGAGAAGATGAAAACTTGGAGGATTTACTTGAAAGATTCCAATACAATCTGAAAAGAGCAAAAATGAGTAACTTAGATGAGGAAACCTTGAAAGCCCTTTATTAAAAGCCATTAGAGATGAATGGATAGATATTTTGAACATGATGGGAAAAGGAGACATATCTCAACTTCCACTTCATGATATAGCAGAACTATGTGTCCATCTCTCAAGAGGAAAATCTAAAACTGGAAAAGGGCCTAGAGATCCTTCTCTCATCAGAGCAAATAAATCTACAACTGGATCAGTAAGTAGGGCCGAGATTGGCAATATGCTTGATGAATTCAACACTGATATCTTAGGGAGTCTTAGTGAGCAACTAGACACTCTTAAGATCCACAATAAGCAGAAAGCAGAAGCTGAAGCTTTAGCCATCTTTTGCCCAAAATGTAGAAACAAACATGCTCTCAGGGAATGTCCCTTGGATGCAAAAGTTGTAGAAACATGTGCGATTTGTTCAGAGAATCATGAGACCAAGGATTGTCCTTCAATTCCTAGGCTCAAAGCTGTCTTCCAAGAAGATCCAAATACAATTGAGTCTCTCTGTTTTGTTGCAAGGAGACCTTGGCAAGGGCAACAAAATCAAGGGTTTAACAACTCTATGAACTTTCAACCCCCACCAAATTGGAATCCTTGGCAACAACCTTGGTCCCAACCTCAAAATCCTTTTCAATCATGGGTACAAGGTATGCAAAATCCTTATGGGAGATTTGCTCAATTTTATCAATGTCCTCCATCTTTTCAAAATCAACAAGCTCCACAAGTTCCAAATCAAAATCCACAATTATCATTGCCATTTCCACAACAACAACAACCTTCTCAACAGAATCCAAATTCTCAACTCTTGCTTCCGTTCCAACAGAAGTCAAATCAACTTCTTTCCCAGCCATTGCCAAACCCCAATAATAAAAACCCTCAAAATGCTTACATGGTAGAAGGTCAACAATTTCCTGCCTATATGATTGTTCCTCTCAATTATGTACAACTCAGATCTGGTAGAGTTTTAGATAAACCTTCTATAGATGCCCAAAATCAAAGCATTTCTGAGGAAGAATCTCTCGAAGCCAATAAGGGTCCTGAAGCATCTCTTCAAAACCAAAACACTCAGAAAGAAAAAGGAAAAGAGCTAACCCCCACAACTCCTATAGTTGAGCAACTTGCATCTTCATCCACACCTCCTTTTCCTGAAACATTACAAATTGACAAAGGGTTGGAAAAACAAATCTTGTTGCCTGACTATGATTTTCTAGATGAATTGAAGAATGTATGTATCAAGATTTCCTTGTTACAAGCCATTAGAGAGATTCCTATTCTAGAAAAAACAATAAAGGAGTTGAGTCTTAAAAGACCAGGAAGGAAACCTAGAGACACAAGAAGAATCCACTTGGTAGGGAAAATTGCAGACATCATGATGGGAAAAATTACTATGCAGAAATATGTAGATCCCGGTAGTCCAATTATCAAAACATATATCAATGGGGTTGAAATTCCAAATACTTTGATTGATTTAGGGGCTGCTATCAACATTATGAGTAGACAGACTATGGAACAACTGAAACTTCCTAATCTTCTCTTTACACCTACTTTACTGCAACTTGCAGATCGATCAATTATTAAACCAGATGGTGTATTAGAAGACATTTCAGTCTCCTTAGACTCTTGGGAATATCCAGCAGATTTTATGATTTTAACCCCCAAGAGTAATTTAGGAGGACACCCTCTCATCTTAGGAAGACCTTGGCTAGCCACAGCCGATGCTTTCATCAGTTGTAGGTCTGGGGATATGTATATTTCTGATGGTAATTCGACAAAGAAATTCAATCTGTATCCTCCAACAAAAGTAATTACAGAAATATGAGATAATGAGTGGATTGATGATGAAGATACTATACAACCTGTCTTTACCATTTCTGAAGTTAGTGAAGATAGTCAAATTCTGAACACATTAGAAAACTTTGAAACATCTTCAGAATATGACCACACACAATTTCAATTAGATTCTAACATTGAGTATTTATCATCTAGACAAATGTCTCTTTTCTCTATGGAAGAGTTTGGTAGTTCCGCCATTGAGATCTTTCCAGGAAAAATATTGAATATCAATAAAAATTTGGAAAGATCACAACAGGAAGAACTAACCAAAATCTTGCAAAAACATTCTACTGCATTTGCATGGGAATATACTGATATGAAAGGTATTGACCATAGGACTTGCATTCATCACATCTACATTGAGGAAAACAGTAGACCAATCAGACAACCTCAAAGAAGGATGAATCCAAACCTTAGGGAGATAGTGAAAGAAGAGCTCCAAAAGTTACTTAATGTAAACTTCATTTATCCAATTTCAGATAGCCGATGGGTTTCTCCTTTGGTTATAGTACCTAAAAAGAATGGTAAATGGAGGGTATGCATTGATTACAGGGAATTGAACAAAGCAACTTTGAAGGATCACTTTCCTTTACCCTTTATCGATCAGGTATTAGATACTTTAGCAGGCAAAAAGTATTTTTCATTTTTGGATGGTTTTAGTGGTTACAATCAGATTCAGGTAGCACCTAAAGATCAGGACAAGACCACATTTACTTGTCCATGGGGAACTTTTGCTTACCGAGTACTTCCTTTTGGATTATGTAATGCACCCGCAACATTTCAAAGGGTAGTACTAGGAATCTTTTCCGATCTAATCCATGATTGTGTAGAAGTTTATATGGATGATTTTACAGTTTATGGTAATTTGTTTGAAGAGGCATTAGAGAATTTGGAAAAAGTCCTTATAAGATGTAAAGAAACAAACCTATCATTAAGTCATGAAAAATGATTTATGATGTTTACTGAAGGGGTTGTTTTAGGACATCATATTTCAGGGGATGGGATTAAAGTTGATAGATCAAAAGTTGAAGTCATCTCCAAGTTGCCTATTCCAAATTGTCAAAAAGATGTTAGAAGTTTTCTTGGATTTACTGGATACTATAGAAGATTTATTGAAAACTTCACCAAAATAGCATCTCCACTCTTCAAATTACTTACAAAAGACTATGAATTCAAATGGGATCTTGACTGTCAATCTGCATTTGAAACTTTGAAAACAAGAATATTTGAAGCACCCATTTTGAGAGGGCCAAATTGGAAACTTCCTTTCCATATTTCCACAGATGCTTCAGATACAGCTCTAGGAGCTGTGTTGGGACAAAAGGATTTAGTTCCTTATGCCATTTACTACACCAGTAAAAATTTGACTCCCACTGAGTTAAACTATACTGTGACTGAGAAAGAGTTCTTAGCTGTTGTTCATGCAATCAATAAGTTTAGACACTATATAATTGGCTATGAAACTTTTGTCCATACTGATCATTCTGCAATTAGATATCTCATGAATAAACCTGTTACTAATGGCAGAATTACAAGATGGCTCTTACTTTTACAAGAATTCAATATTACTGTGTTGGATAGACTAGGGAAACAAAATATAATAGCTGATTTCTTGTCTAGAATCCAAAATATTAATGAAGATTCTCCTGTAGAGGATAAGTTTCCATATGAATATTTGTTTGCAATAACTACTAAGACTCCTTGGTATGCAGATATTGCTAACTATTTGGCTATAGGAAAGCTACCTCCACATCTATTTCCTGGTGAAAAAAGAAAAATTATTCAGGAGAGTTCAAGTTATTCATGGATTTCTAATGAATTGTTTAAAACAGGGCTAGATTGTGTGATCAGAAGATGTGTTCGGGAAGATGAAATGCCTGACATCCTTAAGGCATGTCATGATGAACCATGCGGTGGGCACTTTGCTGACAAAAGGACGGCCTATAAAATCCCTTCTTTAGGATATTATTGGCCTTCCCTCTTCAAAGATGCAAAACAATATGTCAGAAGGTGTGACAGCTGCCAAAGAGTTGGGAGACCGACTCTTTCAAATGAAATGCCATTACAACCACAGGTACTCATCGAACCCTTTGAAAAATGGGCTTTAGATTTCATTGGACCTATTAATCCACCATCTAAACAGAAAAAGTATATATTGGTATGCACTGATTATGTCATTAAATGGGTAGAAGCTAAAGCATTGCCTTTTGCCACTGAAAATTCAGTTGTTCAATTTCATTTTGAGGATATTTTTACTCGTTTTGGTGTCCCAAGAGAAATTGTGATAGATCAGGGAAGTCAATTTACATCTAACTTGATGGAGAAGCTGATGGAAGAATACAAAATCAAGCACAGAAAATCTACTCCTTACCATCCGCAAGCAAATGGCCAGGTGGAGTCTACAAACAAAGTTCTTGAAAGCATCATCACCAAAAATGTTCATCTACATAGAAAAGATTGGGCGGAAAGGCTTCCTGAAGCCTTATGGGCCTACAGAACTACATGGAGGAACACAACATGACATTCTCCCTATGAACTTGTTTATGGGAAAGAGGTCCTGCTCCCCATTGAATTTCAAGTCAAGACTTTCAAAATGGCAGTCAAATTGGGGATGAATCTATCAGAAGCCCAAAAGCACATAATGGAGCAGTTGAATGAGCTAGATGAGATCAGACAACAAGCAATTTTAAGGACTGATCTAGTTCAACATCAAAGAGCTAAGTGGCATGACAGATACATCAAAGAGAGAAAGTTTCAAGAGGGAGATTGGGCGTTACTGTTTGATTCTAAGTTTAAAGACTTCAAAGGAAAATTTCAGACTCATTGGCTTGGGCCATATGAGATTGACAAAGTCTTTAACAATGGAGCAGTAAGAGTCAAGACCATTGATGAATTTCAGATTTCTTTTCTTGTGAATGGCCACCGATTGAAAATTTATCATAAGCCACTCTCAAAAGAAGAATTTGTAAAGATGTTCCAAGAGAATTCTGCAATAAGGCTGGTGGAGAAGAATCCTTCTTCCCCACCAGCCTAGCCTTTTATTCTTTCAGTTAAAAAAAAAAAAAAAAAAAAAAAAAAAAAAATGCGTATAAGCCTGAAAACCAATCACAGATTGGCGGTCTTATGCAGAAAATGTAGAGTGAAAATCAGGGACACCTGACACTCTATATTTTCCAAAAAAAGGAATCTTCTCTCTTTCTTTTTCCATTTTCACTCCACCTCATTTTCCATTTCACTCCATCTCCATCTCATTCTCATTTCCATTTCACTTCACTCCACTTCGTTTTCATTTCATTCCACTCATTCCATTTCATTTCATCAATAAAATTCCCTTTCAGGACTATTTTCATTCAGTTAGTTCTTCTCTAACTATCTTTGTTCAGCTAAGTGGGTGCTGTCTCAGTTTCCACAGTTGGAAGCCGTTTCCGCAGCCAGAAGCAGTTTCCGCAGCCAGAAACGATTTCCGCAGCCACCATCACTCTGTTTTTCAAATTTACAGTCAATTGTTAGTGCAATAATCATGAAATGTAGGTGTAATTGAGCTGAAGACATGGGGCATCTCCAAGACATCAAGGAAGAGCAATTGGTTAGAAGCCTTGAGCAAGAAATGACAAAGTTTCCAAAGGTATGAGCAAAATTTTTTATCAAATAACAATTCAAGTCATAATTACGCATAGTTATCAAACCATAAAAAGTTCTACTACGTGCAATGATTTGATACGATGGCTCCATTAAACCACTCCTATTCCACGATATCACTCCACACACCTTGCATTCATTTCTCCAACGGTCTCATGATTATTTTGAGTTTAAACTCAAGATTGACTGCACTTTCATTTATTACCCGTACTCATGATACGTGACCTATTTTGTTATGGTTCTTCTTAGCCGCATTTTCCGCAGCCGTCCATTGAGACATGTAACAATTCCATACATAGTCATCCGATTCAAAAGAATCCCGAAGTTACTCCATTCGTTTACCACTCCATTAATACCATACTCCTCGCATGCATCCGCATTTTATTTTATGAACTCGTTTACTGTTGCTCACCCTCTGTTCCTCCTGTAATTCAGGTATTTCCATTCCCTATTCTCCATTTTCGATTGCAGCCACTATAGTTATCCTAAACCTCGATTGCAGCCACTACAGTTATCCTAAACCCCGATTGCAGCCACTATAGTTTATTCTAAACCCCGATTGCAGCCACTACAGTCTATCCTAAACCCTGTAACCGAGCCATTTTTTTCTCTGAACCCTCACACGCAGAAGAGCTCTCAGTTGAAATTCAAAACAGAGGATGGGAAAATTACTGAGAGCAGAGCCAGAAGGACCGAAATACTTGGAAGGTTATCCTCAAACTAAAGAATTTTTGAAGAAAGCCAGATGGTTGTGATTTATCCAAAAGTTTAAAGGCCATAACAAGGAGGTGACCAACGCTTTTGCACGGTCTTTTGATGGTCAAACAGTGGAGATTCGAGACTTGAAGCTCACGGTGACTGAGACCACAGTAGCAGCTGCCACAGGCCTACCTCAGGAAGGTGAGAGGTGGTTTAAAAATAGAAGTGTGGACGATCAGATATGGAGAATTATGCTACAAAACCAAGGTATGGATACCATCGTGTTTACAAGAGGCATCCCTGTTCATGCACTAAAAGAGGAATGGTCTAGTTTGCTGTTAGTTATCCAAAAATTTATCACATGTGAAGGACGTTTTGGTTCTATGTATATGTATCATGCTAGACTGATGATGAATTTCTTAGAGGGTCACACTCTTAATTTGCCTCATTTTCTGCTGTTAAGTTTGAAAAAGATGAGCATTACAGTTCAAAAACACATAGGCAACATTGAACCTGATCTATATCATCATGGACTCATAAAAATTCTTATTGAGGACCAGCTGAAGAAAACTAAAGATACTTGGGAGCAATTCTTGATAAGAAACTACTTCCAAGAGCCATCTGAGGCCTCTGGAAGTAGTCCACCAAAGATTCCAAGGAAAAGTAGGAGGAGAGAAAAGAACACTACAGTCCAAGACTCCCCTACTATAGAAAGTCAAGAAACTGACCAAAAAGAAGAAGAATATAGAGCTAAAGACAAGAAACAGAAGAACGAAAAAGGCAAAAGAACCATCCAAGAAGTCTATCCATCCCCTGAGCAATCCATAGAGGAGGATTATCAACCACTGTCAGAAAGATTAGTACATCTTCAGGCTGCTGCTATAGCAAAGAAAAAGCAAAAAAAAAAACAGAGTACACAAGAAAAGAGTACTAGTCCATACTTAAGGAGGAGCACTAGGCTAAGAGGAAAGGGGAGTAAAACCCAAGAAAAACAGCCTCACTTTATCGATTTAGGTGAAGAGACACTTGAGAAATCTCCAGCTCAGCCAATCATTGAATCAAGTCCTCCACATGATGAAAGCCCTTTTCGGCCAGAAATAGAGAGCAATCCTCCTCCTCCACCAGATTTTGAGCTTAGTCCGAGAAAGACACCTAAGGTAGATCCCAATCAGCAAGAGGTATATAACTACCTGGAATCCTTAGAACAATCAGCTGCAGGTCAGAGTACCACTCTGCCACTAGATGCACAAGTTCAGTCCTTGAAACAGGAGGTATTTGAATTAGAAGTCCTAAATAGGCATATCAAGCAGGAAAATGAAGCACTCAAAGAGCAGAGCAAGGTAGATAAGATTATCCATGATAACACTATGCTCCATTTAGGACTGTGGCGAAAGAAAAACAAGAAACTGAAGAAAAAGTGCAAAAAGTTAAGCAGAGCATTGATTAATCTCAAGTTCAAATGTCTAGTCAGGAAACCCAGGATGGTGTTAGCACCAAAGAAGAAGAAAAGAGGGCTAGATGTCCTAGCAGAAGCCTCAGAACATATGGATTAGAGGGAAATGACTAAATTTTGGTTGCATGAGGACATGCAACACCTTCACAGTGGGGGTATGTTGAGCCTCAAACCTGCACCTTCCTATACACCCTCTCAGCCTTCTTTTTCCACTTGCTTCATCCACCACGCTGTTAAATCATTGCATTATAGTATAAAAAGAGCTTCTGACATGGTTTTCTAACTATACTTATGACTGTTGTTTGGTTTAGATTTTTTTTCAGGCAGCTGCGGAAACTGACAGGTTTCCGCAACCATTTTGTTAAAGGCTATGCTACAGGTGTCCTATGAAGAAACGAGCCACATGGGCAAGCTACAGGTGATGTGTACATGGAACGTGTCCCTTCAGATCAGCCAAATCATCCATAAACGGTCACGGTCAACAAGGGTCAAAGGCAAAGCCAACCAAGGAATTTAGCGGTGGCACGTCTTTGTTTTGAGCACGTGAAGGTTTACGTGGCACAGTCCTCAGCTCACGGAGATATCGGCACACCTGGAGATCAACCCTGTAACCTGAATCCAGCAGCTACCACTTCAAGGATTTAATGGACATGATGACCATTACGCTAGATCTCGGGCTGAGGAGATCTATTTATCTCTGGCAACGCAGTTAACAGCATAGGATTTAGGAGTTAGTTACAGCACTTTTCATTATAAATAACGCGTTGATAAACGCTGTGAAGTTAAGCTTTTGAGATGTAATTTTTGACTGTTGTTATCACCCCACTGTACTCTGTTTTACGTGTTTTGTTGTTGCTTTAATACATGAGAAGACTACTTTCCTGAGCTCGTTTTTGTGACTGTTCATTGACTGGCTGAGGTGGCAGAGGGCCCCTGCGCACTAAAGCCTTGTATAGTTCTCATTTGATTTTATTATGTTTCTGCTTTCATAATTATTAGCTTGTATATAACATGTTGTTTTGATGTTTTTAATTCACTGTTGTTTACATTTTCATTTATGTTTTCTTATAGCTGTCAGCTGATCAGTGCTTTTCTACAAGTTTTCTTAGGCATCCCGGGCAAATTTTCATCTTTTTTAGATAACTACTGACATATGAGATCATCTTATCCTTCCTGCTAATTTTCATTTTCTGAAGTTTAATTCCAGCACTGTCATTTTTCAAATTGTGTTTTGCTTATTTATTTTTCTGCTACTTAGACATCATACTACTCATTTGTTTATGGTTTCTTTCTATAGTCAAGTGACTCTATTAGTAAGGAATCAGAATATTACTTATTGTAGTGTGATTTAGTTTGCTTTCTTGCAATTTAGATATCATATTGCTTAACTTATTCATGATTGATTCCCATAAGGCAGATTGAGTTGAAGGGTAAAGGATCAGAAGAGTTGAAGTAGTGTGATTAGTTTCCTTTATGCAATTTAATTTCCTGCAATTTAGATATCATATTGCTTAACTTATTCATGATTGCTTCCCATAAGGCATATTGAGTTGAAGGGTAAATGATCAGAAGAGTTGAAGTAGTGTGGATTAGTTGCTTTGCTTTCAGTCTTTGAGTTGCTTTAAGTTCAGTTTTTACTTTCTTTTTCATACAGCAGTAAGGATACTGGGCCATTGTCATTAGTTCACTGTTTGATATATTTACTTCCTCTTAAGAATTGATTTCATTACAATTATTTTAGAGCTTTCTTTTTGAACACTTTTAAGTTTAAAAAATCACTGTAGAGATCACCATTACCATCCATACTTAACTTTCATTTTCTCCATCACACACTAGGGAATCCATAAAAGATAAATCCAAAAACAAACTAAAAAAACTCAAAAACGAAAAAAGACTAAGAAAATGGTTATCTTGTACATATAGTACACTTCACTTCGTCAGTTTACGAATCCCGGATTGACATTTTAATCAACAATTTAGAACACACTAAATTGACCAAACAGGTGCTCTGCACACTTCTTTTCAAAACTGACCCAAGCAAAAACTAAGAAAACAGAGTTTTACCTATTTTTGACCTAATTCTGACCTAGAAACCAGAAAAGTGTTGAACATAACTTTATGGATAGGAATTTATGCAAGAAATCTATGGAAACTGAACAAGAATAGATCTAAGTATGTAATCACGACTAAATATCAACTTTTCCAACTCGAAATCTAACACTAGAAATTGCATTGGAAAGCAAAAACAATGTTTTTTTGGCAGCAAGAGTGCCTTGGTCTCAATTCATGGTCCCAAGGAGGCAGAAAGGAGATCAAGGCCTGCTTGGTAGCCTTTTTTTGGATATTTTCTATTATCAAACTATATAATCAACCTGAAGCAAAAACAACTATCTTAATCATCAAAAACAACCTAAGTAACAAAGCAAGATTTAACCTAAATAACAGAAATTATTTCATGAATGCAAGAAAAACACATATAAATACACAAAGGAGGTGTTGGGCACTTGGGTTGGGCCCAACCCCAAGAGCTACAGCCCCCTAGGAAAGGTCAGTGCTGGTTCAAAGTTGGATTCATCTTCATTGATCAAAAAATAATAGTTACATCACAAAACTGTTTGCAAAAAGAGCTCAAAAATGAGCTAAGTACAAGGCTACACTAAAGTGCGAAAATAGTCTATCAAATGGCTACAATATAACTAAAATATTACTAACAAAACTGAGGCCCTAAGCCTTCTTATTTATACAAATGGAGACCTCCAACATTCCTCCTAAAATCAAGGAACTCGGCTTCCTGGAACTGAAGATAACATCAGTCCTACTTGACTTGCTTGGCTGCCCCTTGGCTTTTTGCTCCAAGTTTTTAATGGAGATTCAAGATAAGGGCTCATAAATGAAGGGGACACCCTCCTACAAATCCTCTCCCTTGGTCTTCCATGAATTTAGCTACCAAATGCTCATTAAACCTTTGATTTTGTCTCAAAATTGACCAAAAATCTGCATAAAGCACACATTAGACTTTTTGGCATAATGACTAACCCAATTCACTCTATTAGCATAAATATGATCAAAAACATGCAATAAAATAATGAGAATGGTGGATTAAGTCGAATTAAGAGGTAAAATGAGCCCATATAATTACCCATTTATGGGGCTCATCATCACACCCCTACTGAAGGTGTTGCTCATCCTTTGAGCAACTAATCTATCTCTTCATGTTTGATGGCCCTGCTGGCCTCTCTATCACCCAAGGCTTCTAATGTGGTCTGCTCATGTGTGCCATAAAATTTTTCCTTCTTGTCCATGTCCTTCCACTACTCCTCCTATTCTACTTGTTTGAATTCTTGTGCTTTTCTTGGCCCTGAAATACATGGAGGCCTGCCTTTTTCTCTTTTCTTTTGGCTTAATTGGTGTGCTCAGGGTAGTGAGGCTAGCTGCTACCTCTCTTTCCAGAGTCTTCGGGGACCCTTTTCTTTGTTTTACCTCTTCTTCCTCTTTTTCTTCTCCTTCTATCTCTTTTTCTTTCTTTGTTTGCTCTATTTCTTCTTGTTTTGTCTCTTCATCCTTCTCCTCTTATATTTTAGTTTCTTCCTTCTCCTTTTCTTGTCCTGCTGGGCCATCAGTTGCTTCATCTTCTCCCCCTTTCTGCTCTTCTTCCTCACTGTCAGAAGGACTGATATCATAGGTGAGGGATTTTATGTCACCTTTTGTTGTCATGTCTCTAAAGACTTCCCAATTAGGGAGTGTGAATGTATGGAGGGCTTCTTCCACTAAAATTTTAATTAACCCATGGTGAACTAGCTGATCTGGAGTCCCTGCCTTAAACTTAATGCTGGAGTCTATGAATCCTTCTGTCATGATGTTTAGTGATTACTAGAAATTCTCAGGTGAGGAGGAAGGCAACAAACTTTTAAGACCAAAAACAAAGGAACAACTGGGGTTTGTCTTTCTGGAACCAGAGAGGGAACTTTTTTGTGTTTTTTCACAACAACAATTTGCAATTTCCCTCCCTTCAAACTGTTTCCAACCTGAATTTGCTTCTCAGTTTTTGAGAAAAATCAATACTTTTGACAGAACAGAGAATATTTATAACACAGTGTTTTTTTCTTCAGAGAGTGGACAGTCTTGCAAATTTGGTTTTTTCACAGGTTGGCTTCTATGGTTGCATCCCTTTTTTCAAAAGAATGTGAGGAAGAAAAAGGCAGATTTTGAATGCAGAGAAGAAAAACGGAGAGATTGTGTAGAACTCAGAGAAAAAATAGGCAAACTTTTAAGCTTCACTTTCCTTTATTTCAACTCAATATTGTGTTTTTAATCCTCCACCTTATCTAAATATATCATATGCAAAGCGGCTTCCTGGGTCTACCTCATTTGAAGCTCGAAATTTGACAAAAATCTCATATTTTTCTTCTGCAGAGCTGCTCTCTGCCCTTCCTATAGATAGTGTTCCTGCTCTTCTAGAACTGTTACAGCTTCCTGTAGAATGCCGATAGCATAAAAATGACAAAGAACAATGGTTTTGAGGCTATGGAGGTGGTATAGAGCTTGTTGTAACTACAGGGACACTGATAAAATGGAAACGAAGGTGGTGCATGTGTTCAAGGTAGAGTACTTATGTTTTCTATGAGATATTTCTGCTGATGGTGAGCTGGCAAAAATGTGCGTTGGCACCATGCAGACCGTTGGTCCCCACTGCAGTGCTATTATGAAACTTTACACTTTATGCCTGTAATCACTTCCATTATTTGTGCTGGAGTTCAAAACATCTGTCACTACCTGTTTTTTTTAGATTTCCCATGAGTTGACTAGACACGTGTGCTGTATGATTTTCGACTGATGGCTGTAGAACTGGATGAGGCGCTGTCTGAACTGGATGAGGGTGGCCAGTTAGCTGGCCACCGATCTTGTTTAATCACAACCATCTCACTGTCCATGCAGTTTTTAAATTACATTCATGCAATAGAGGAACGGGTTTAGTCACTTACCTGGAAGTCGAATGCGTTTGTTGTGAGGTGTTGTGGCCTTTCTATCTACTACATGCCTTTGTTTCTATGGATACATGCTTTTCTAGTTGCTGATATGTGGTTGTAGTTTGTGCATGTTCCTTTCTGGCTGGATTTGATCTTCAAGAGTCTGCTTCAACCTTTAGATCTGCACCCTCATGCTACTGATGCTAGATTTTTGTAGGATAGTGACTTGTTTTGTCCATAGCTCCCAAACAGTAGACTAGGTTGACCTAAAACTTCTGAGCATGTTTCCATCATCATTATGCACCTCCCATAGAAAAATTGTGGTCAATGGATGCACGGATTTTGAGAAAAATGGAAAATGGCTGAAGGTGATGGAGGCCAATTTCTCGGAAACCATGCACTGCAATTGTCTAAAATTGCTTGGGCATGTTACTATCACTCATATGCATCTCCCCATATAACAAGTTTTTAAATGGATGGACGAAGATGGAGAAAATGAAAAAATGGTTGAAGGTGATGGACGTTGATTTCTTGGAAACTATGCACTGGAATTGGTTTAAATTGCTTGGGCATGTTGCCATCATCCCTATACAACTCCCCATGAAACAATTTTTTTAAATGGATGCACGGTTTTCAAGTTAGGGAAAAAAACAAATTTCTGCTCTATGTATTTTTGTATCAGAGCATTCTGCATTTTTTGCACAGTAAGAAAAAATGAGCTTGGGCTGTAATACAAACTTGGAATTGATGGGAGAGAGGTTTGAAGATTTCAGGGGGATTTATAAACCCTTTATGAAGCTTCCCTATTCCCCAAACTACTTTTGAAGTCCATTTCTAGCTCTCTGTAATTTCTACAGGAGCCTCCTGTAGAAAACACAGTTTTCAGAAAAGAAGCACAGTGAGGTGGAAAGAATGTCAAAAATGATGGAGAAGGGTGAGAAAAGGTAGGATAGGTGTTGTTATTGGTTTCAGAGCTTTCTTGGCACTTGCTGCTGCTTCCTAAAGTTCTCCTGCAAACATGCAATACAACTGGAAATTCATTTTTTTCTTTTTCTCTTTTTTTTTTAAACAACTAGGGCGCCTCAAGGAGGTTTTCACCCTAATTTCCTGCCCTGGGCACCTCCAAGGGAGTTTTTCACCCAGGGATCTTATTCTCTTTTTCTTTCCTCTTCTTTCCAACCCATTGACTGCCTCATGGAGGTTTTCAATCAATGAGCCAATCTGAGGCGCCTCCGAGGAGGTTTTCACCTTAGATTTTTATTTTTTCTCTTATTTTTCATTTTTTCATTTTCCTTTTTTCTTTTTTTTTTCTACCCTACCCTACTTGAAAAAAAAATCATTTTCAAGTATAATAATACTTCCAATGGAGCCATGTACACATCGAGATGATAGACAAAATGATGTGGAGGCTTGAAATACATGCTTTGACAAGTATCCGAATTTCAGAGACCAAATGATTTGACTTTGAAGGGATCAAGCATAGTTGAGGAAGAGAGTACTGCTGCAACTTAGTGACTGTCTGGAACCATATCTCAATATAGCTATGATGTCCTTGGCCTTTCTGCTGATCTAGATCATTCTTCATGTCTTCTTCTACCATGACCTTCATATCTTCCTCTTTTTGCTGATTCTTCTCTTGAATACATGGAGGATTTGATGGTAACCATGAGGGAGCTCTCTCAATCTCTGATTCTATTGTCTTCTCTTTATCAAGTGCAGCCAATGGTTATTTGACCTTCTCTTTTGCATCTTCTTTTGCTGGATGTGGTCCTTCAATGCTATCAATATAATCTATTTTTTGCAATACTCTTCCTGAGCTATGGTGAATATCATTAAGCTCAAGAGGAGTTGTTTGGAAGTATTGTACCTTAGCTTTGCAATTGGGTTGAGCTACTCCAATGTGCAGGTTTGGAAATGGTGGTTCCCCACTATATACTTGCTAGGCCTATCTATTATTCGGGTTTGGGTTTGGTTGAGCAGGTATTTGGGGTTACCTTGGTGGAGCAGGAGGTAATGGTTGCGGTTGAGCAGGTGGTGGAGGCAAAGGAGCAGGAGGAGAGTTGTAATGGGGCCTCCACCCCTGATGAGGTGCATTCCACTGAGGTTGTGGCTGAGCATAAGGGTGAAATGGATGAGTATCTGGTTGAGCATGATATTGAGAAGGATATGACCAAGGAGGGGGTGTGGACCAGGAAGGATGAGTAGGGGGACCCAAGAAGGTATCAATGTGACTTGATTGGGGTTGTAATAGGTCTGGGATGTCCCTTGCATTCCCTGCTAGTAAGGTCTAGGTCCATGTGGCCTCCTTTGGTTCATGAAATAGAGTGGTTCAATGGCGCCTTTGGCCCTCTAATATGCAGCTTTAATTCTGGGCAAGGAAGGGCACTGATTCGTAAGATGGTCTTCTTCACAGACAAAACACACTTCTATAGAGTGCAATGGACATTCGTTCCTAGGATGCTTTCTAGTGCACCTGGGACAAAAGATGGCCAAAGCCCTCTCTGCTTCCTCTCGATATCTTTTGATATGCATGGCAAGCATCTGCCTCATCTCGCTCTTGAAATCTTCCCACATGTTTCCAATTTCACCTTCAATGGATGAGTTGGAAGAAAAGGTACTGCTCCCAACATTTCTGTTTTTATCCATTAGCTCCAGAGGAATGTTTTCTCCTTCTTCTCCCCTATAGGTTCTTCAAATATGTCTTGTTGGCCACCTAAGGATTCGTCTTGATCACAGCCATTGAAGAAGAGAGAAGGTTGGCTGTGTGAAGTAGGGATTGTTGGGAAATTTTTTCCTGAATTATCTCTATTCCTACAAGGAATGAAAGGAAATCTTTTTGGTTGATTTTTTGTTTTTTCTCTGCTTGTACCTACAAAACTAAAATTGATTGAACAACAAATTGCAACTAACTAAAATCTATCTTACTGAAATGAAAATGCAGAATTGGAATGAAAGCAGGAAAGGACTAATCTATTGTGCTGAAATGAAATTGTAGAATTGAAATGAAAGTAGGAAATGACTAATCTATTTTGCTAAAGTGAAATTGCAGAATTGAAAAGAAAAAAAGGAAATAGTTAATCTACGCTTGCTGAAATGAAATTTCAGAATTGAAATGAAAGCAGGAAATGTCTAATCTACGCTTGTAGAATTGAAATGAAACAACTACTATACTCTTGCTGAAATAAACTACTTAGCAGAATGTTGCAGTAGAAAATAGAAGAAAAGCAGTAATCACAAAATACTCTGATGCTTCCCCGGCAATAGTGCCAAAAATATGGTGAGCGCCAGTATTGCAGCAATGATGTTGCAACTCCTAGGACTCCCTACTTTACTTTTATCAACCCGGTGGTTCGTAACAAACTTGGAAGCGACGGTGCTATATGCACAAGCACTAGCTCTTACTGCAAGTTGTCACTTGATCAGCTGGCACAAGTTCGCTAGGAGCTTAAGCCAATTTCTATGAGTTCTCAGAAGAAGCTTTTAATTGTGATGGAAGAAAGATAACTCAAAAGAGACTAGTCTACTTACAGAAAGATGATGAAAGCTAAAAGGAAATGCAAACCCTAGCAAACCCTAGTTTCACCCACTAACCCTACTTGTGCAAGAAAAGATATGGAAATTACTAAAATCGATGCCATTGACTATTGAAAATATGAAATGCATGTATTCAAGCTACTTCTAAAGGAAAATATGGAAAAATCATCTTTTTGTACTTTTGAGTTATTTTATGCAGAATTGTTATGCTTGTGTTTTAACTATTTGTGACTGTGCAGAGGTTTAGTGGTGAAAGGAAATGGAGTGGGCATTTGCAGGAGGTTGGGAAGGTGTGGAGAGGACCTAAGGAGTCCCTGGTACCCTTCTATAGATTTCCATTACGCTCGAATTTTGAAAAATCGCTTGGATGAACTTCTACAAGAGGCTGTAGGGGATCTACAAGAAGAAGCCGAAAGTGGTTTTTAGAGGGTTGAAGGTGGAAAAATGGTGGGAAAGTGGAAATGAAGGACTAGGACCTTGTAAATGAAAATCAGGAGTGAAGGAGATGGTTTTATTTGTTCAAAAGTCAAGGAAACAGTTTTGAACAAGAATGTAGAAATTAGGGCAGTTTGGGAAAGTATGGTGAATGAGTGAAGGAAATCTTGAGAGAGGGACTGGAGCAGGTTGTATGATGGAGGAAGGATAAGCTAGAGTGTCTTACAGGTGCTCTGCACACTTCTTTTCAAAACCGACCCAAGAAAAAACTAAGAAAATAGATTTTTACCTATTTTTGACCTGATTCTGACCTAGAAACCAGGAAAGTGCTGAACAGAACTTTATGGACAGGAAGTTATGTGCATTGGAAAGCAAAAACAATGTTTTTGTGGTAGCAAGAGTGCCTTGGTCTCAATTCATGGTCCCAAGGAGGGAGAAAGGAGATCAAGTCCTGCTTGGTAGCCTTTCTGTGGATCTTTTCTATTATCAAACTATCTAATCAACCTGAAGCAAAAACAACTATCTTAATCATCAAAAACAACTAAAGTAACAAAGCAAGATTTTAACCTAAATAACAGAAATTATTTTATGAATGCAAGAAAAAAACATATAAATACACAAAGGAGGTGTTGGGCACTTGGTTTGGGCCCAACCCCAAGAGCTACAGCCCCTTAAGAAATATGAGTGTTGGTTCAAAGCTGGATTCATCCTCATTGATAAAAAATTAATAGTTACATCACAAAACTGTTTGCAAAAAGAGCTCGAAAATGAGTTGAGTACAAGGCTGCACTAAAGTGCAAAAATAGAGTATCAAATGGCTACAATCTAACTAAAATCTTACTAAAAAAACTAAGGCCCTAAGCCTTCTTATTTATACAAATGGGGACCTCCAACAGTCCTCCTAAAATCAAGGAACTCGGCTTCCTAGAACTGAAGATAACAGCAGTCCTACTTGACTTGCTTGGCTACCCCTTGGCTTTGTGCTCCGAGTTTTTAATGGAGAATTCGAGGTAAGGGCTCATAAATGAAGGGGACACCCTCCTACAAATCCTCTCCCTTGTTCTTCCACGAATTTGGTTGCCAAATGCTCATTAAACCTTTGATTTTGTCTCAAAATTGACCAAAAATCTGCATAAAGCACACATTAGACTTTTTGGCATAATGACTAACCCAGTTCACTCTATTAGCATAAATATGTTCAAAAACATGCAATAAACTAATGAGAATGGTAGATTAAATCGAATTAAGAGGTAAAATGAGCCCATATAATTACCCATTTCTGGGGCTCATCATGAATAAATTAATGTTTGGGACTACACGGAGTGGAAGGATATACAAAAGTGGTAGTGAAGAATTAGAAAAAAGTCCCTTAATTTCACCCTCATGGGAAAGCGAGTGCGAGCTCGTGAAGGTTTCACCGAGAAGCGTGGTCAATTTGATCAGACAGCGGATTCTGCGGTTACCACCTCCACCCACACCACCACCCGCTTCACCTCTCTCACCTCCATCTCCACCCACTCCACCTCCACCACCTCCACAGTTCATTATGGCGAGCATGATCAAACTACTAGTGCTCAGAGGAGTAGGGAATGAGGATCCGGACCGATTCTGGTTCATGGTAAGAGCAGTATGGGAAGCACAAGGTGTCACGAACGACAATATTAAGAAGGCTACATTGGTGAGCACGCTGCAAGACCGCACATTAACGAGGTACATCAAACACTCTAACGACCACCCAAACGCAGGGATAGTAGAGATCCAAAATGTGTTGAACAGAGAATTTAGTAGGCCAAAATTAGAGACACAGTCAATCATCGGGTTTAAAGAGATCACAATGCTTCCAGGTGAGACTCCCTAGGATCTGGACCAAAGGCTGAAGAGTACGATCCGCGAGGCCAATATGATGCTAATGGATGCATAACATCGCACGTGGTTTGTAGCATCTCTGACACCACACTTGAGGACAACATTGTCACAACAGAAACTTTTTACCTAGGCCAAAGCATTGGAAATGGCAATGAGATTACATGAGACCCTGATACAAGACCCTGGGTTGGGAGTTCAACAAATCCACACACAACTACAAAATCTGTGTTTGGAAATGCAAAGCTTGAAGCAGGATAGGGCACCATGGCTAGAGGTGTGCGAGGAAGTATGGTGCATAAAATGCAAAGGCCAGAGTCATGACAAGGATCATTGTCTAGTGTTCGTGAACTACTTGGCAGGAGAAGGGCCAATGCCATTGAGACCGGAAGCACAGGTAGGGCCAAGTGTGACACCCGCTTTATGGTGCGCGATCTATCATATAGGATGGAAACACATGACGGACAATTGTCATTTGCTGCAGAAATATACACAGACACCCCAACAATTGTTTTGTAATTTCTGCAGGTTAGTAGGCCACGATGAGCGCACTTGCTACAATTACGAGCTAATGATGGATCAGACCCCAGCCTATAGGATGCAGACTGAAACATGAACCCTCGACCCAGATGCAAGGATGGCACATGCTAGATTTCAAGGGCGAGGTCGAGGACGAGGAGGAATGGGACCAGGAAGGGGCCGCAGACAGTTAATTTTTTACAATTACAGACGACCAAGGCACTATGCTAGCAACTGTACCAACCTGACGAGGATATCCTGTACATATTGTGCTCAGTTTGATCATGAAACAATAGACTATCCTACGTTGATCACAAAGATGCGTGAAAAAGGGGTATTCTAGCCTCCCCCGACTCAGAATATACAAATGATGAGGTCTAAACCACGTGAAGAAGACCTGAATGTAAACATGATGCTCAGAAGTGGTGCGACCATGGGAGAGGATAAGGGAAAGCAGCCAGAGGAAAGTATGTGGGTTCGCAAGGCTCCTGCAAAGGAACTCGAGTTTGACTTAGAATGCGCAAAGGAGACATTCATGGAAGCTAAGAAGAGCTTCACGAAGGCCTCCACTTCAGGTAGTAAGGATCAATCAGAGCCAAGAATGGATCCTTCAATGCTTACTACTTTTCTAGAGACATGCATGAAACTGTTGCGCAACAACAAAGTGGTTAAAGGACTACAGGAACTGATGAGCCCCAAAAGTGGATAATTATATGGGCTCATCCAGCCTCCTAATTTGACTTAATCCACAATTCTCATTAGTTTATTGCATGTTTTTATTATATTTATGCTAATAGAGTGAATTGGGTTAGTCATTATGCCAACAAGTCTAATGTGTGCTTTATGCAGTCTTTTTGGTCAATTTGGAGACAAAATCAAAGGTTTAAATGAGCACTTGGCAGCCAAATTCGTGGAGAGGATTTTTAGGAAGGTGTCCCCTTCATTTATGGGCCCTTACCTCAAATTCTCCACCATCAGCTCGGAGTTCAAGGGCCACCAAATCGATTATCGCAAGGGCAGCCGAGCAAGGGCTAGTAAAGTTGTTGTTAACTACAAGTTTTGGCAGTCGAGCTCCTAAAGTTTAGGAGGGTTTTTGGGGTCCTCAATTTGTATAAATAAGAAGGCTTAGGGCCTCATTTCAGTTAGTCACTTTGTAGATAGAAGTTAGCTAGTTTGTAGTTCAATTTTAGTCATTCTTTTAGTCATTTTTTAGGCAGTAGATTAGCTCTGCATTTCAGCACACTTTCAAGCTTTCCCTTGTGGAGAGTTTTTAATGTAACTATTATTTCTTGCTCAATAAATATGAATCCAGCTTTGCACCAGCTCTAATCTCTCTTATGAGGTTGTAGCTCTTGGGGTTGGGCCCAACCCAAGTGCCCAGTACCTCCTTTGTTTACCTTTATGTGTTTTTGTTGCATTCTTAGAATAAAATTTGCTATTTAGATTTAAATCTTGTTTTGTTGTTTAGGTTTATTTTGATGATTAAAAAGGCTTTTCATGTTCAGATTGATTTTATAGGTTAATAACAGAGAAGATCTTCAGAAAAAGGCTATCAAGCACCTCCGATCTCACCTCTCCCTCAGTGGAACCAAGGTGTCCTTGCTGCCACCAAAAACATTGTTTTTTCTTCATCATGCAGTTATTAGTGTTAGATTCTCATTTGTAAAAGTTGATACCAGTTGTGATTACATGCTCAGGTTCACAATTGCTTAGTTTGCTAGCTACTTCACATGATTTCGTTGCAAATAAACTGTTGTTCATTTTCTTTACTATTATTTAGATCAAATTAGGTTAAAGTAGCTAGGTCCTTGATTTTCCGAGTCTTTGTTTGTTCAGTTTGAGAAATAACTTCCAGAGCACCTATATTACCTCTCTATCTACCTTTCCTCCATCAAATAATCTGCTCCAACCCTTAATCCATGATTCCTACCCTTCATTTGCCATACTTTTCCCACCTTGCCCTAATTTCTACATTCTTGTGCATCATCGCTTCCTCCATCCTCGAACAAATCCAATCACTCCTTAGCCCCATCACTAGGTCTTAGACCCCTTAACATCATTATCCAACCTCCATTTCCACTTTCCCACCATTTTTCCTCCATCAACCCTCCAAAATCCTCTTTTCGGAACATCCTATAAAAATTACAGAACATCCTGTAGAACCCTTGCAGACTTCCTGTAGAAGCTCACGAAAGCGGTTTCTTGAGATCCGATCACTGTGAAACTCGCTGGAATGGTGCTAGGGACCCTTTAGGCCCTCTTCAAACCTTCCCAACCTCCTTCAAGCATTTCCTTTTGCCAATCCACCTCTGCACAGTCAAAAACAGTTAAAACTCATGCACAATAATTCTGCCAACTTACTCAAAAATACAAAAAGATGTTTCCTTTCAGATTTCACTTCAGAAGTAGCTTAGTCACATGCCTTTTACCTTTCTAAGGGTCAATGGCATTCCTTTTTGTAGCTTCATCATTTTTCTTGCACCAGTAGGGTAAGTCGGTAAAATTAGGGTTTGCATTTCCTTTCCGCTTTCAGTTTCTTTCTGCAAGTAGATTAGCCTCCTTTGAGTTAGCTTTCATCCATCAGTTAAAAAGCTTCTCCTAAGAGCTCATAGAAGTTGGCTTAAGCTCCTAGTGGACTTGTGCCAGCTGATCAAGTGACAGCCGCGGCAAGATCTAGTACTTGTGCATACAGCACCATCGCTTCCAAGTTTGTTACAAACTACCGGGTTGATAAAATTAAAGAAGGGAGTTCCAGGAGTTACAGCATTATTGCTGCAATACTGGGGCCCACCATCTTTTTGATGCCATTGCCGGGGAAGCATCAGAGTATTAGTGATTGCTACTTTTCTTCTATTTTCTACTACAACCTTCTGCTAAATAGTTTATTTCATTTCCATTCTACAATTTCATTTCCACAAAAGTAGATTAGACATTTCCTACTTTCATTTCATTTCTGCAAGCGTAGATTAGCATTTCAATTCTGCAAATTCAATTCTGCAAGCGTAGATTAGCATTTCAATTCCGCAATTTCAATTCTGCAAGCGTAGATTAGCATTTCATTCCTACAATTTCAATTGAGAAAAATAGATTAGTCCTTTCCTGATTTCATTTCAATTCCGCATTTTCATTTCAACAAGATAGTTAGTTGCAGTTCAATCTATTTTAGTTTTGTGGGTACAATCAAAGAAAAAAGCAAAAATCAACCAAAAAGATTTCTTTCCATGCCTTGTAGGAGTAGAGATAATTCAGAAAAATGATTGCACAACACCCCCACTGCTTCACACAGTCAACCTTCTCTCTTCTTCGATGGCTGTGATTAAAGAACCCTTAGGTGGAACGCAAGATATATTTGAAGAACCTCAAGGGAAGGAGAAGAAGAAAACATTCCTTTGGAGTAAATGGCTACAAATAGAAATGTTGGGAGCAGTACCTTGTCCAAAAATGAATTTGTAAATCAGATGGAAGATTTCAAGAGTGATATGAGGCAGTTTCTTGCCATGCAACTAGATACCTTGCGGATCCAAAGGAAGCAAGAGGAAGCCAAGAGGGCTTTGGCCATCTTTTGTCCCAGGTGCACTAGAAAGCATCCTAGAAATGAATTTCCATTGCACTCCATAGAAGTTTGTTTTGTCTGTGAAAAACCATCCTACAGATCAGTGCCCTTCCTTACCCAAAATCAAAGATGCATATCAGAGGGCAAAAGGAGCCATTGAGACACTCTATTATCTGAACCAAAGGAGGCCACATGGACCCATACCTTACTAGCAAGGAATGCAAGGGACATCCCAGACCTATTACGACCCCTATCCAGCCACTCCCATGCCTTTTTGGGGTCCCCTTGCTCATCCTTCCTGGTCCACACCCCCTCCTTTGTCAGATCCATCTCCATATTATGCCCAACCAACTGCTCATTCATTTCACTATTATGCTCAACCACAGCCTCAGTGGAATGCACCTCATCAGAGGTGGAGGCCCCAGTACAACACTTATCCCACTCCTTTGCCTCCACCACCTACTCAACCACAACCATCGCCTCCTGCTCCACCAAGGCAACCCCAAATGCCTTCCCAACCACAACCCCATCCACATCCATCTCAAATATACACCCCCACTCAACTACCCATACCACCATTTCCAAACCCACACATTGGAATAGCTCAACCTAATTGCAAATCTGAGGCACAACATGTCGAAATGACTCCTCTTGAGCTCAATGATCTTCACCATAGCTCAGGAAAAGCATTGCAAAAAAGAGATTATCTTGAAAGCATTGAAGGACCACATCCAGCAAAAGAAGATTCAAGAGAGGAGATCAAAGAACCATTGGCTGCACTTGATGAAGAGAAGAGATCAAAATCAGAGATCGAGAAAGCTCCCTCATGGTTACCATCAAATCCTCCATGTACTCAAGAGAAAAATCAGTGAAAAGAGGAAGATGAGAAGGTCATGATAAAGGAAGATATGAAGAATGATCTAGATCAGCAAAAGGACCAAGGATATTCGAACTATATTGAGATATGGTTCCAGATGGTCACTAAGTTGCAGCAGTACTCTCTTCCTCAGCTATGCTTGGTCCCTTCAAAGTCAAATCATTTGGTCTCTGAAATACGGATAGCTGTCAAAGCATGCATTTCAAGCCTCCACATCATTTTGTCTCTAATCTCGATGTGCACATGGCTCCATTTGAAGTATTCTTATACTTGAAAATTATTATTTTTTTCAAGTAGGGTAGGGTAGAAAAAAAGAAACAAAAGGAAAAAGGAAAAAAATGAAAATAAGAGAAAAAATGTAAGGTGAAAACCTCCTTGGAGGCGCCTTAGATTGGCTCATTGATTGAAAACCTCCATGAGGCGGTCAATGGGTTGGAAAAAAGAGAAAATAAAAAGAGAATAAGATCCCTAGGTGAAAACCTCCCTTGGAGGTGCCTAGGGTAGGCAATTAGGGTGAAAACCTCCATGAGGCGCCCTAGTTGTTTTCGAAAAAAGAAAAAAAAAGAAAAAAATAGGCCTGATCTCTGTGGAATAATTGCAAATTGTAGGGAATACATTGCAGGCAAGGAGGGTCATGCAAAACAAGGATAGGGGTCTGTACCAGGCTACAGGACATCCCTACATACATTCCTTCCATGGCCACTCACCTTTCCTAAGATTTGATCACATTCAGGTCGAGATTCCACCTTCTACAGGAAGTTCTGGGCTTTCTATAGGATGTTCTGTAATTTTCTATAGGAAACATCCTGTAGAACCTTCGGGCGAGCCAAATTCGATTTTGGAAGGGAATCTGAAGCTTGGAATCTGTTTGTTAGGCATGCAACCACCCCTCTATTCAACCCATCACCATATGGCACCCTGTTCCGTCTCTTTACATCTCCGTCACCCACCTGGTTATGTGTTCCTGCACCATCATACAAGAAACCCTGTTTGCCTCAGATTGACAGCAAGAATTTTTTTAGTGGCAAGTCAAATAACAAAGTCTCGCACACCCTACTTGTCCAAGCCCCATCTAGACTCTGCATCAACAAATTCCAAGTCTTCATTATAGCCCAAGCTCATTTTTATTACCATGCAAAAAACTGCAGAATGCTTGGAAGCAAAAATACATAGTGCTGAAATTTGTTTTTTCTCTCACGTGAAAACCGTGCATCCATTTAAAAAACCGTTTTATGGGGAGTTGTATAAGGATGATGGCAACATGCCCGAGCAATTTCAGCCAATTCCAATGCACGGTTTCCAAGAAATCAACCCCTATCACCTTCAGCCATTTTTGCATTTTCTCCATATCTGTGCATCTGTTTCAAAACCTTTTTCATGGGGAGATGCAAATGGTTGATAGTAATCTACCCAAGCAGTTTCAGCGAATTCCAATGACCTCTGTAATCTTCAGCCATTTTTCATTTTTCTCGAAATCTGTGCATCCATTGATTGCAATTTTGCTATGGGAGGTGCATAATGATGATATGAACATGCTCAGAAAGTTTCAGATCGATTCGGTCTATCGTTCGAGAGCAATGGAGAAAACAAGTTTCTATCCTATGAAAATTCAGCATCAACAGCATGAGGGTGCAGATCTGAACATTGAAGCGAGCTCCTGCAGCGTGGATCTGACCAGAGGATACCCGCACAAGTAAAATAACCACACATCAGACAACAAAAAGCTTATAGCATAAAGGATCCAGGCATGCAGCAAGGGAATGTATCATGCAACAGCAAAAAAGGACCCAGCAGCATGTCGACTTACAGATATCTGTCTAAACCAGTTCCTCTATTTGTATCAATATGATTCGAAAGTGCATAAATGAATGAAGTGGTGGGATTAAGCTGACAGTGCCTTGTCCAGTTCTCTAGCACTCAGCCAGAAATCATCCAGCATAGTGTATAGACAACTCACGTGAAATTAAAAAAAAGCAGGTAGTGTTGGTCGTTTGAACTCCAGTGCAACTGATTAACAAGAAGAGAACATACAGTTCATCATAGCATTACAGTCTACATGTGGCCACGTACACCTGGCCACCTCACTCCCTCACCACAAATCACATCAAAATTAAATGATACTCGGCTGAAACTCTCACCACTCTTTGTTCAACTGCGGTCACAACTGAAGCACGCGTCCACCACTTCCAGATCAGTTAACCAGTGGTCCTCTGCAAGATTCCTACCTGATTTCTCAAGATTTATGCCGTTTTTTAAAAGAATTTCCCGCCTATCGGGCTCTACAGGAAGCGCAGTTTCGTTCTACAGGAAGGCTTCTACAGGAAACTCAGAAAATAGCCATGCAAAAAGAAAACCTGGGGTTTTCAGTGAATTTCAAGCTCAAAATGAGGTAGGATCGGGGAAACTTCTTTGTGCATGATTTTTTGGTGCAAAATGGTGAATTGAACACAACATTAAATTGAAAAATGAGAGTAAAAATTCTGCTTGTGCATTGAGAACAGTGGAAGTCTGCCTGCATGATTCACTGAGTTTACCCATTTTTTTCTTCTGCATCCGAAATATCCTCATCAGTTTTAAAAAAGAAAATAAAAAAAATTCCCTTGCAAGTAAAGACTTGTAGCAGTAGAGACCAACCTATGTGTGTGGAAAAACTTGAATTTACATATCTATCAATGTGTTGAAAAGAAAACCAATGTCCTTATGCTCTGCTCTGTAAAAAAAAATTCTTTCATAAACAGACAGACCATTCTAGGTGACAACAGTTTTAACACAAGGGAGTTACTGCCATTTGATGTTGTAAGGAGCACATGAAAAATTCCTTATTTGGTCTCAGAAAAAGAAGAAAATTTAGCTATCCTCTGTCGTAGTGAAATGACTGTTTCCCTGAACAATTTTCTTTTTTTTTGTTAAAACACAAACTCAACACCATTCCAACTGAAGAAATTGAGAAGAACATTGATGAGGGAGCACAAGAAATTCAAGCAGAGGGAAAAGCAGAGGAAGAACAGAAGGAAAAAGAGGAGTTTTACATGATCGTTGAGCATGAGACAGAAAAGGACACAACTGCAAAAAAAAAGAGGGCGAAAAAGGAAAAAGGTTGGGAAGAAAAAGGCCAAGAAAGCCCAAATGAAAGTTATCACAACCAAGGCAACCACACAAAAATTAAAGGGAAAGACACATCCATCCAAGCAGGCAGAAACAGGCACGGGAATTTCTACAGGAAGCATGAAAATAGAACAGCAAGAGGAGAAATCACCTGAGATTTTGGCCAAGGAGGCAGCAGCCGTGCTTGCCACCATTAGCACACCTCCAAGACCAAAAAGGAAGAGAAAGAGGCAAACCTCCATATACTTTAAAGCGAGGAGGAGCACATGATCAAAGTAGGCAGACCCCAGCCACAGTCAAAGGAGAAAATTGTCATTAAGGACACAACAGCTAAACAAAAGGAGGAGTCTCCTTCAAAGATATCCATCACCTATGAATGAGGAAGCCAAAAACCTTCACTTGGAGAGAGAGAATTCAGATGATGGACTCAAAGACAGCTCTATAGGAAGCTGAGACAGTTCTACAGGAAGCTGAGAATTCTCTACAGGAAACTCAGGCTAAGCTAAGAGAGACCAAGAAATTGGAGGAAAAGGCGGCCAAACAATCACAGGAAGAAGGAAAGACAAGGAAACATCTGATGAACAACAAAGAAAGGACAAGCTGTCAGCTGAGGTTGAGGCACTAACAAAACTGCTACAAGAAAAGGAGCACAAACAGTAGGAAGAAGTAGAGAGAAAAGCATGGTTTCATGACCAAGAAGAGGACATCACTTCAGAAGCTTGGCATGATAGGAAGGCCACCAGGGCCATCAAAGATGGAGAGATGGATTAGTTTCTCAGAGGATGAGCAACACTTTCAGTAGGGGGGTGATGATGAGCCCCAAAAATGGATAATTATATGGGCTCATCCAGCCTCCTAATTCGACTTAATCCACCATTCTCATTATTTTATTGCATGTTTTTTATTATATTTATGCTAATAGAGTGAATTGGGTTATTCATTATGCCAACAAGTCTAATGTGTGCTTTATGCAGTCTTTTTGGTCAATTTGGAGACAAAATCAAAGGTTTAAATGAGCACTTGGCAGCCAAATTCGTGGAGAGGATTTTTAGGAAGGTGTCCCCTTCATTTATGGGCCCTTACCTCTAATTCTCCACCATTAGCTCGGAGTTCAAGGGCCACCAAATCGATTATCACAAGGGTAGCCGAGCAAGGGCTAGTAAAGTTGCTGTTAACTACAAGTTTTGGTAGCCAAGCTCCTAACATTTAGGAGGGTTGTTGGGGTCCTCAATTTGTATAAATAAGAAGGCTTAGGGCCTCATTTTAGTTAGTCACTTTGTAGGCAGAAGTTAGCTAGTTTGTAGTTCAATTTTAGTCATTCTTTTAGTCATTTTTTAGGCAGTAGATTAGCTCTGCATTTCAGCACACTTTCAAGCTTTCCCTTGTGGAGAGTTTTTGATGTAACTATTATTTCTTTCTTAATAAAGATGAATCCAGCTTTGCACCAGCTCTAATCTCTCTTAAGAGGCTGTAGCTCTTGGGGTTGGGCCCAACCCAAGTGCCCAATACCTCCTTTGTTTACCTTTATGTGTTTTTGCTGCATTCTTAGAATAAAATCCGCTATTTAGATTTAAATCTTGTTTTGTTGTTTAGGTTTCTTTTGATGATTAAAAAGGATTTTCATGTTCAGATTGATTTGATAGGTTAATAACAGAGAAGATCTTCAGAAAAAGGCTATCAAGCACCTCCGATCTCACCTCTCCCTCAGTGGGACCAAGGTGTCCTTGCTGCCACCAAAAACACTGTTTTTGCTTCATCATGCAATTATTAGTGTTAGATTCTCATTTGCAAAAGTTTATACCAGTTGTGATTACATGCTCAAGTTCATGATTGCATAGTTTGCATAGCTACTTCACATGATTTCATTGCAAATAAATTGTTGTTCATTTTCTTTACTATTATTTAGATCAGATTAGGTTAAAGTAGCTAGGTCCTTGATTTTCCAAGTCTTTGTTTGTTCAGTTTGAGAAATAACTTGCAGAGCACCTGTATTACCTCTCTATCTACCTTTCCTCCATCAAATAATCTGCTCCAACCCTTAATCCATGATTCCTACCCTTCATTTGCCATACTTTTCCCACCTTGCCCTAATTTCTACATTCTTGTGCATCATCGCTTCCTCCATCCTCGAACAAATCCAATCACTCCTTAGCCCCATTCACTAGGTCCTAGACCCCTTAACATCATTATCCAACCTCCATTTCCACTTTCCCACCATTTTTCCTCCATTAACCCTCCAAAATCCTCTTTTCGGAACATCCTGTAGAAATTATAGAACATCTTGTAGAACCCCTGCAGACTTCCTGTAAAAGCTCACGAAAGTGGTTTCTTGAAATCCGATCACTGTGAAACTCTTTGGAAGGGTGATAGGAAACCCTTAGGCCCTCTTCAAACCTTCCCAACCTTCTTCAAGCATTTCCTTTTTCCAATCCACCTCTGCACAGTCAAAAACAGTTAATACTCATGCACAATAATTCTGCCAACTTACTCAAAAATACAAAAAGATGTTTCCTTTCAGATTTCACTTCAGAAGTAGCTTAGTCACATGCATTTTACCTTTCTAAGGGTCAATGGCATTCATTTCTATAGCTTCATCATTTTTCTTGCACTAGTAGGGTCAGTCGGTAAAGCTAGGGTTTGCATTTCCTTTCCGCTTTCAGTTTCTTTCTGCAAGTAGATTAGCCTCCTTTGAGTTAGCTTTCATCCATCAGTTAAAAAGATTCTTCTAAGAGCTCATAGAAGTTGGCTTAAGCTCCTAGCGGACTTGTGCCAACTGATCAAGTGACAGCGGCGACAAGAGCTAGTACTTGTGTATACAGCACCGTCGCTTCAAGTTTGTTATGAACTATCAGGTTGATAAAATTAAAGAAGGGAGTTCCAGGAGTTGCAGCATTATTGCTGCAATACTGGGGCCCTCCAGGAACTTATCACCAGGTGTGTGAGGTTAGGGGAACCACACATCGTTCGGAAATTGGGGAAGCATGCATTGCGCACTGGAAGAGAAATGAGGTTGACTGCAAAGATTGGGGAATATGAAATGGATCAAGTAATCCTAGATCTGGGTTCGGACGCGAATGTATTACCAAAGCAAACATGGGAACATTTGGGCCTTCTCGTGTTACAGTGGTCCCCTATTCAATTACGAATGGCAAACCAACAGAAGATTTTTCCCATGGGAAGGTTGCAAGAGGTAATAGTTGATATTGAAGGCGCGAGCACATAGACGGATTTCGAAGTAATAGAGATTGTCGATGACAACAATCCCTATCTTGCATTGTTAGGAATAGACTGGGCCACCGATATGAACGGATTCATCAACCTAAAGAAGTGCAAGATGATCTTTGAGAAAAAGTCATTACACGTAGTAGTCCCACTAGACCCAGCCGAAGGAGCGTGCTACATTGAACCAGTGCACGACGATGATAGGGACAATGACCTTGATTGTATTTACAAGATAACTGTGCAAGACCAGGATTGGGTGAATCCAACTGCAGATGGGAGGATCTCGTGGGAGCGTGAAAGTTCCTGCACTTCGGATTCAGACGAGGAAGTAGAGCGATGGCAGAATCAGTTGCATGAAGTAATGACACTGAATTGCAACATGATGGTCAAATCATTGTGTTGCGTGACAACAGAGGCAAGAGAGCTACCAACATATAATGGATTGACAGAGGTGGATGAATTCCTGAGTAAATTTGAAATTGCAGTACGGGAATAGCAACGGTTTGATGTGTTGAAGTGGGCACTGCGTGCAACACTTGCACAATGGTGGGGTACACATCAAAGAAATTTTGAGGACTGGTGTGGATGCAGAAGGATGATGCACCTATGGTTTGGGAAGCCGCAGTTGCAGTTAGAAGACAAATACGATGGACGAGATGACCCACATATGCACCTCGCGAAATGGACCAAGGTCTACAAGGAAGAACCATAGCCCGAATATGGTACGGCGAATGGGATGTCTTACATGAGGGATTTTTGTTAACATTCACATTTGAAGATCGGTGGTCAGATACTGTTGACGATGCGCTGCAAGCAGTAAAAGTCGCCATCTTCAAAATACCACAGGAGCCATTGGAAATGCTGCAACCAATTTGTGCAACCCAGTTAACTTGTGCCCTATAATGTTATAATGTGCAGGTGGAGGAGGAGGATGATGACCCACGAAATATTGATATTCCAGAGACCGAAGGTTGTTGCGAGGTTCAAAGACCATCAATTGAGGTTTCTGACATCACTGCGCCACTAAAAACAAAGCAGGTAAACATTGGCACAGAAGCGGAGATGATGTATGCGACGCTGGGAGACTATTGGGACAATGCTACGGTAGATAAGGTCGCTGAGTTACTTCGCGAATACCAAGACTTGTTCCCGACCAAAATCACAGACTTAAAAGGGATCATTGGCAACTTAGGGATGAAAAAAATCACCCTGAAACCGAATGCAAAGCCAGTTAAGCAGCGGCCTTACCACTTGAACCTAAAGTATAAAGAAAAGGTCCACGACAAATTAGACAAAATGCTTGCAGCCAAAATTATTGAACCAATGGAAGAATCTGATTGGGTGAGTCCCATGGTAGTTCAGGAGAAAAAATAGAAAGGCGAAATAAGAATATGTGTGGACCTTAGGAAGCTCAACGACACTTGTGTTCATGATCCATTCCCAACACCATTCATAGATGAAGTATTGGACAATGTTGGTGGTTATGAAGCTTACTCATTTATGGATGGCTTCTCAGGGTACCATCAGATTAAGATCATGCTGGAAGATAGGAGCAAAAAAACCTTCGCAACAGAATGGGGCTGCTTTCAATACACTGTTATGCCCTTTGGACTGAAGAACGCGTCAGCGATATTCTCGCGCATAGTGGTGGCAGCGTTCAAAGAATACATCCACAAGTTCTTAGAGGTCTATCTAGATGACTGGACTGTTTTTTTATTAGTTAAGAACCATGTAGCGAGCTTATGGTTGATGCTAGATACTTGCCGCCGACACCAAATTGCATTGAACCTTAAAAAGTGCACCTTCCTCATTCCCTTTGGCAACCTGCTAGGCCATGTGGTCTGCAAACAAGGCCTGATGGTGGACCCTGTGAAGATTGTTGTTATTTTAAATCTGGAAGCACCGCGCAGTGTCAAACAATTACATGCTACTTTGGGACACACTGGCTACTATAGGAAATTTATCAAGAGTTATGCCCAAATAACTACGTCGATGGAAAAAATATTGAAAAAAGATGTGACATACTACTGGAATTATGATTGCATGAAGAGTTTGGATGTCCTAAAGGGGAAACTGGCCTCCACGCTAATTTTGGTCTTCTCGAAATGGGACGTAGAATTTCGTGTACATGTTGATGTGTCGTGTATCGCGTTGGGAGCCGTACTCACACAGGAGGGCGCGGAGGGTGTGGATCACCCGATTGCATTTGCGAGTCAAAGATTGTCCAAAGCAGAAAAGAACTACTCTACCACCAAACGCAGAGGATGTGGATCACCCAATTGTGTTTGCGAGTCAAAGATTGTCCAAAGCAGAAAAGAACTACTCTACCACCGAACGCGGAGGGTTGGAAATGGTGTACGTGCTCCAAAAATACTGACACTATTTACTTGGAGGACATTTCAAGATGTATACCGACCATTCCACATTGAAATACTAGGTGAACAAGCTTGTGTTGGGGGGGCACATATGTAGATGGCTTTTACTGTTTCAAGAATATGATTTTGAGGTCATAGTCAAGTCGGGATGCTTAAACGCAACACCAAACCACTTGTCACAAATTGAGATAGGCAAGGAACCAACAAATTTGGAGGATGGACTACCTGATGCACAGCTCTTTACAGTTCGCGTCGCCGACAGACACTTCGAGGATATAATCCATTTTCTAATAACAGGGACTATGCCGAAGGAGTACTCAATCCAACAGAAGAAGGAATTGGTGGTGCACGTGGCGGACTTTTCTGTCATCGTAGGGCACCTTTACAAGATGGGCAATGATGAGATATTGCAAAGATACGTACTTGAATTTGAAAGAGGTCAGATCCTCACGGAAGCACATGGGGGTGCTATAGGAGGGCACTATGCAGAATGTGCGACCGTACAAAAGATTCTTCATGCATGGTTATGGGGGCTGACCCTGCACCAGGATTCGAAAGCGCATTGTAAGGCCTGCGATATATGTCAAAGGATAAGAAAACCATCGCAAAGGGATGAAATGCCACTAAATCCCCAAATGACATTGCAGCCATTTGAGAAATGGGCAATTGACTTTGTAGGCCCAATCAAACCTCAGGGAAAGACGGGTGTGCACTACATCATCACCACGATGGAGTACCTGACACAATGGGAGAAAGCACAACCGATTAAGGACTGCACGACTACCACGACTGCCAAGTTTTTGTTTGAAAACATGTTGACATGATTTGGCTGCCTGAAAATCTTAATGAGAAATCGCAGAACACATTTCTTGAATGAAACCATCAGTGCGTTCATAGAGGAGTTCCAAGTTTATCACTAGAAAAGTACACCATACCACCCACAGGCTAATGGAACAGTTGAAGCATTCAATAAAATACTGGAGACTGCGCTGACCAAAATATGTAACATGCAACAGGATGACTGGGACCTACGCGTACCCACTATGTTATAGGCATACAGGACAACATGCAATAAATTGTCGAGACATACACCATTTCAGTTGGTTTATGGTACAGAAGCAGTCATGCCGATGGAATACATCATACCTAGTCTGAGAATAGTAGTGCTCACAAGCATGTTAGACCGCGAAGCTCTGGAAGAAAGGCTCGCGCAATTAGAAGAACTCGAGGAAGAACGATTTCTGTCTGGATTTCACCAGCAGGTACAAAAGTAGCATGAGAAAGCCTAGCATGATCGCCATATCAAGTTACGCACCTTCAAGGTAAATGACTTAGTGCTGCTGTATGACAGCAAGTTCAAAAAATTTCCCGGAAAATTCAGAATGCACTAGTTAGGACCATATGTGGTAAAAGAGGTCACAGCCAGAGGCACAGTCCAGCTAGTCAAACTTAATGGAGAACCCTTCCTTAGAAAAGTAAACGGCAATAGCCTGAATCCCTACACGGGTGGGTCGGCTATCTGACTAACTAACTGAAGCACAGTCTTTGCGACCCAAGGTGCCGAACAGGGGCGTAGGACTATAAACACAAGCACTAGAAGCCAGTACAAAAAAAAAGAGAATTGAGTCAAGCACAGATGATTCAGAAGCAGAAATGGAGAAGATCCAACAGATGATAGAAAGTGTATTTCAGACCTTCGCACAGCACAGGCACAGTTGGGGGGGCTCCGTGCCAAGATCACCGCACTAGAAGAATGACTCGGGACGAGTCACGATGATTGTGTTGGGGGCCTGTTGGGCATGGGATCCCCCACAACAGGTGTTGGGACTTAAAGCTCGAGTTTTGGTCAATTGTATTATAAGACTCCACGAAGTGCGGGCGCAAAGTGCAAAAGTCTAGGATGAGTCATAGGGTTGTTCGCCCTAATAATTGTAAAATAATGTAAAGTTGTGTTGGCCCACCCATGGTCTGCGGACCATGGGATTGTATAAATAGAGTGAGGCTCTAAGTGTAAAGATAGTTTTTTGGCAAGAAGGTAATAGATAGATGCGAAGGCATGGTTAGAACATAGGGGGAAAGTTGAAGTGTATTGGATTGTAGTAGTAGGAAGAGGCTCTGCAGCTGAGTGCACAGAGGCCTAGTAGAGTCTGTAACTGAGTGCACAGACCCTTGCAGTTGAGTGTGCAGGGTAGAGTCTAGTCTGTATTTGAATCTGAAAGTTAATAAAGAAGACTATTCTGTGCATCTGTTCTTGAATCCTTATTTGGATGTTATGCATTGATGTTACTCTATTTATTTACTGCACACACTGGATGAATACTTGTATGAATGTTTTTATGTAAATTTAACCTAAGAAATCAGCTAACAGAGACCAATTAAGGAAGATTTGGGTAAATAACACGGGTCACGTTGTGACTAGAACTGCAGGAAGACAGTATCACAGGGCATAGGGTTCCCACAGGTGCATGTAGCGCAGTAAGTGCAAAGGTTGGACCGCATACCAATTACCACATATCAGACATCCCCAGGGTGCAGAAACCTAGTTCTAGCACCCTCCCATACTACTTCGAGTGAGACCTCATTCTGCGCTCCATAGACTATTGCTGAAAGGGCTAGTAGTACTGGGATTTGCTTAGATAAATCACTTCCGAACCTGGGTCAGCCCCACTAAGCCAACACTAGCCTAGTTAATATATTCCCTTACTATACAGGAACCTCTCCCTAAAGCAAGAGAGACAACCCAAACCTACAAAAGATAAACCCAAGAGGTGGTCGTCCAAACACAAGATATCAAACCTACCTTGATTGAGATATTTACCCAAATAGAGGATAAGAAAACAAAAGAAAAAGGCATACAAGTAGACATCCCTAATGATTAGATAATAGAAAAAGAACATTGATGGAATTAATTGGTAAAATATTATGAGGAAGGTGTGATTCATATTAAGGAACAATAGCATATTGTTAGAGGATTAAGAGAGAAGTACGCAGAGTACTTTAAAACCCACGTAATCATATGGGGAGTGGCAAGGGTAGAAGAAATAAGCTGATTAAAATAAAGAAATAATTGAATGAATTATAGATTGAGAAAATTCAACTTGGGTTTTTGGTTGAGTTAGCTCTTAGTTGTAGGGCTACCTTACCTCACTATAATATGTTCTTGAAGGAAAATTTGATAATGTTTCAAAGAAAATCCATAATGACTAGGAAACCCTTTGAGATCACATCCCCTGCTATCTTTCTAGAGGCATCTTATGGATGTATTAGTGAGAGAATAACCTCCTATGCTAGATGTACCAACGCAATGATTTATTGTTTCATTACACTATGTGTAATCCCAACCACTTTGTTGGGTGTTTCCAACTAACAGCATTTGTATCTCATTTGAACAACCATGCTAGTTGGGAATCTTCTCATAAGGTTGCATAAAAAAATATTAGTAGTAATATGTGGGTCAAAGGAGAGTTCCATAGGCCTTTATAAGTCACTAACATACACAAATAATGCACCTTCTTTCCACCGCATGCAAAGTTCATGATCAAGAATAGGGAACAATCCATTGTACATTGTAGGGTGAAAATTGAAATATTGGAAAATTAAATTATAGAAGAATGTACTGAAAGATGGAAACAATCCATGGAGGAAATTCAGCAAAGGAACCCCTTTAATCCCAACAAACGGAGGGTATCACCAGAGAGAGTGAATATATATATTAAGTGTATATAAATTTGTAGATATAGATGGATATGTCTGAATTTTCACTATCCAATGGTCTATCTTCCTACCAAGGAATACAAGAAAGAGTATAAGTTTTCAAGGAGGGAGAAACTCGCTTACTAGAAGGAAATTTATGCAAGAGGAGGTTACTTCCATGCTAATGAAGCTAGGAAAACTTATTATAATTTTTTGGTTGCATAGGGACATGCAAAAAATTTGGTTGGGGGAGATGATGTGTTAGGTCCCTATATTACTAGTGTAACCCCTTATTTTTATTAGTGAAACCCCCTTATTATATTGTTGTGCCCATGTAGTCCCCATATTGTTATTATTGTACCCCATAGAATCCCACTATTCTTATTGTTGTGCTCTTACATTATTATTGTTATGTCAGCTCTGATTACATTATGACCCCTTAGACTCCTATATATAGAAAGGAGGTCTTGTCATTTGTATCATCCAAGAATTTTTCATTTGTGCAATGTAAAGGAAGTTTCCCCCTTGAAGAGGCTTATTTCTAAGGAGTTGATTTATCTTTTCTATCATTTTGTGAGTTGGTTTCATAACATTTGGTATCAAAGCTTTGGATTCTAGGGTTTTGCTGTTCCAAACAGATATTCGTGGAATTTTCGCTATAACATTTTTCTATGATGTTTCAAAAGATAAAAAAAACAAAAACACCCATTTGAGACAAAATCGTTCTGAACCAAGAGTGCAAATTTCAGATCTTGTCTCGCTATATTTTCGGAGATATGATCTGAGGAAGTTAGGGTCTTTGCAAGCTCCATAATTTCCATCTCAAACAGGCCATCGTGGAATGTTCGCTATAATTTGTTTTCTATGAAGTTTTAGATTTTGAAATTAAAACCCATTTGATCTAAAATCGCGGTGAAGCTCAAGCCCAAATTTCAAATTTTTCTTCACTATATTTTCGTAGATACAGTCCAAGACATTTAGGGTTTCTATGGGCCCCCAAATTATATCCCAAACATGTGACCTTGGGAAAGCATCATAACGCTCTCTCGGAGCATCTGATTCAAATTTTGTAAAAAGTGACAAAAATAAGATGGATTGTAGTTTGTTGGGTATCAATTTTAGAACCTCACATCAAAACAGTGACATGTGGCACGTTGTACAAATTCACTTTACTGAACGAATCTATAATTAGGTCATTGTGGGAGATTGGGCATAACGCTTTCTTCAGGAATCCACTTGCGATTAGACTTGCGGGGTTAGAAAGAGGACTCAGAGGGCTATCATAGGTTGATAGTCCAGAACTTAAAAATCTGAATTATAGAGTTATAGTCATTTCAATATCGAGCTCCTAAAATCAAGAAAAAGCGATGTGAGGAAGTTTGATGGGAAAGATCCAGTAAATTGTATACTATAGATGGAGCAATATTTTGATCTACATGAGGTGAAACTATTACAAAACTTATGTATTGCATTTTTATATTTAGAACTGAATCAATTTTTATGGTATAAAGGGATTTTTTCTCATAAACCACTTGTCATGTGTTCAATTTTCACGGAGGAAGTGATAGCACATTATGAGGATACAAAGAGAAACACCTTCTTTAACCAATTGATAAATATCAAACAAAAGGGTTCAATGGTAGAGCACATTGAGGACTTTTAAAAATTGAATATAAGGGTAAGTGATATACCAGAGAAGCAGAGGATTAATGTCTTCATAGGGACTTTAAAAGATAACATCCAACATGAGGTTCACCTTGGGGAACCTGATTCATTGGAGAAGGCATACAGGTTGGAAAGAAAAGTGGAAAGAAAAATTATGGCAACAAGGAAGTCTACTCCTCACAATTATAAAGATGGAAGTGTTGTTTCTCCTAGCCTTCCACAACCTACAAGGTTGACACGACAACAATTGGAAGAAAAAAGAGCAAAAGGGCTTTGTTACAATTGTGATAGAAAATACATTAAAAGTCATAAGTGTGCTAAGAAGAAATTATTTTACATAGATTGTGAAGAGAAGGAAGAAAAGAATCAAGAAACGTCAAAAGAAGAGGATATACACTGGGAACCAACCCTAGAGAAAGAACAAATGAATCCTACCATATCTTGCACTGCATTGGCATGAATTACCACTCCTCAAACTCTCAAGATAGAAGGACATATCAAGAAGAAGAAGGTTCAAGCAATGAAATATCAGGAAGAAAAGGATCAAGAAATGTCAAAAGAAAAGGATACTCACCAGGAACCAACCCCAGAGAAAGAAGAAATGAATCCAACCATATCTTGTAACGCATTGGCCGAATTACCACTCCTCAAACTATAAATATAGAAGGACATATCAAGACGAAAAAGGCAATAGTGTTGATTGATTTGGGTAGTACCCATAATTTTATTCATTGTAAGATAGCCAAGGAATTGAATTGCTTCCTATACCTAGCACCAAAGTGTCAAGTGACAGTTGCAAGTGGAGGAACCATAAATTTCTTTGGAAAGTGCCATAATATCAAGCTATCCATGGGAGAATATGTTTTGAATAGTCCAATGCTTTCCATTCCAATGGGTGGCATTGATGTTGTACTAGGAGTCCAATGGCTACAATATTTGGGGAAAACAGGAAAGATATTCAGCTCTAACAACATGAAAAGGCTTCTAAAGGAAGAACAATGTGGCTTAATTTCACAATTATGTTCACTAGAGGTTCCGACGTCGAAATCATCTACTTCTCCAGATCTCCAAAAAGTCTTGGAAAATCATTCCAAAGTATTTGAGACTCCCAAAGGCCTCCCAACTATTTGTGATCATGATCATGCTATTCATTTTCTAGGAATTGTTCCTCCAAACATCAAGCCTTACAGATATCCCTTTGCACAAAAGAATGAAATTGAACGTATGGTTACAGAAATGCTAGAGGTTGGTTTAATTTAACCTAGTCAAAGCTATTTCTCTTCTCCAGTAGTATTGGTGCACAAGAAGGATGGATCATGGCACATGTTCCTCGATTATAGAGAGCTAATCAAGCTCACTATTAAAGATAAATTTCCCATTCCTCTCATTCATGAATTATTGGATGAATTGCATGGAGAAATTTACTTCAGCAAGTTGGACCTTCATGCAAGTTATCATCAAATCAAAATGAATACTGAAGACATTCCGAAAACAATATTTAGAACTCATGATGGTCATTATGAATTTTTGTTCATGCCTTTTAGCCTTACCAATGCACCTTCTACATTCCAAGGTTTGATGAATTCTCTTTTCAAACCCTTAAAAAAATTGTGTTAGTATTTTTTGATGATACTAATCTACAACAAGTCTTGGAAGGATCATGTTCAACATGTTGATAGAGTGCTCAAACTATTGAATGAGAAACAATTATATGAAAAAACCTTCAAATGTTTCTTTGGAGTACAAGAGGTGGAATACTTGGGTCATATTGTATCTCATGAAGGTGTTAAGGTAGACCCTCAACAACAACAAATTCTCCAACTCTTAAAGGATAACCTCACTTTGGCACAGAATCGAATGAAACAACAGGCAGATCAACATCATAGTGAAAGAAGTTTTGATATAGATGGTTGGGTATTTTTACGAATACAACCATACAAACAAATGTCCCTCAAGAAAGTTAAGAAGGATAATAAATTATCACCAAAGTACTATGGTCCTTACAAGGTGCTGCAAAATATTGGTATTATGGCATACAAATTGGAGCTTCCTGCATCTTCCCGAGTGCCCCCAGTTTTCCATGTTTCATGCTTAAAGAAGTTTATAAGTGACAAGCTCCCAGTTCGAACAATATTGTTGGAACTTGACTAGGAAGGAAAAATCATATTGGAACCTGAAGTAGTCACAGAAACAAGAAATTGACAACTATGAAATCGATCAATTTTAGAGTATCTCATCAATTGGAAGAACCTAACCACTGAAGATTCCACATGGGAGGACAAGAATTTTATATAGAAGCATCCAAAACTACTCAAGTGTTGAGGACAACACTTTTTGAAGGAGAGGGGATGTTAAGTCCCTATACTACTAGTGTAACCCCTTATTGTTATTAGTGAAAACCCCTTATTATATTGTTGTGCCCATGTAGTCCCCATATTGTTATTATTGTGCCCCATAGAAGCCCACTATTGTTATTGTTGTGCCCTTACATTACTATTGTTATGTCAGCTCTAATTACATTATGACCCCTTAGACTCCTATATATAGAAAGGAGGTTGCCCCCTCGAAGAGGCTTATTTCTAAGGTGTTGATCTATCTTTTCTATCCTTTTTTTATCTAGTTTCATAACATGATGGGAGCCCAAAATGACATTTTTTAGCACTAGTGTAATGCATTTTTGTGCACCTTCTTCCTATTTCCATCTCATTCTAGTACCCTTTTCATCCACAATGATGCATTTTTGGTCAAGGTATAATTATTCTCTTAACATTCCATTTCAATACTTATTCTTATGTGCTTTTAATAGAGTACTACCTTTTTGTGCTACAAATGGTATACAAGAAATAAGGCTACATAGATACCTTCCAAGCACAGGAACTGGGACTCTCTCAATGATTGTTGCAACTCTTTGGTAGAGTGTAGTTGTTGCAACCCTAAGTTGTTTCCATTCATGCTATATATTTGGGTTGCTATCACCATTGTTGAGATTCCCAACTCTTTGTTGTTATGATTCCCATCTCTTAATTACTATGACTCTTACCTCACCATGACAGTGACTTGCACCACATTACAATTGTTGTGATTTTCACCACATGGTTGTTGTTGCAACTCACTCAATCTACCTGTAACAATGCATCATTCAACTAAACAATTGTTATGTGTGGATTGACTAGGTATTTGAGCAACTAATATCCTCGTGTAGAAACATGATAAAGGAGGACAGTTGCTCAGAAAAGAACGTATGACTTAGCTTCCACTTTTCATATAGCTAATTAATTCGGCTTGTTCTCAATTTTACTATAGTTTGGAGAAAAGAATGTAATAGGATGGAACATCCTAATTCTCATAGTTGTCCATTAGCATATTTGATTAAATAAGAGGTCAAAAATTACGTATAAAGACCCCTACTCTCCTTGATCTAGGTGAGCTAGCAAGTAAGAGAACTAACATTTGTATTGATCTTTGTGTTCTTATTACTTTCTCATAATATGAGTTCCATTGCATCTATCCAAGTTATGGTTTGTAGAGGATTTAGTGCCTTACTACTTTTGTAAATCAATGTCTTTTTTTGTTTCCTTTACTTATAAATTAGTTGTAATATCTCTTTAGATTTCTTTTATTTCCAACAATTCTTCTATTTAATACTTATTTGTAATTATGATCTTTCTTTTGTTGCAACTCTAAATTTCAAGTGTTGCAACTCTAATATCTAATATTCTTGCAACTTTGTATCATAGGTTTATTGTTGCAAATCAGTGATTAACAATGTTATTAATAACAAATTAATTATAGACTAATTTTTTACATGATATTTATACAACAATTCATGACTTAGGTCATTGTTGCAACTCCATGTTAACACTATAATACTTTTTTTTCTAGAATTGAGATTACCCTATTTTTTATTTGGTTTAGTTTTATTACTTTGTTTACAACATCTCATTCATGGTCTTATTTCCTTTATGAACAAAGCATGGTTGTATAGTTTGTGAACTACCATGTTACATTGCATTTGCAAATGAATTTTTGTTATAACAACCAAGATCATCTTAATACTAGAACAAGTAACCTTAGATGTTTGTGTGATTTATTTCTTGCAAATGTGATATTTACTTTCATGCGCATATGACATTTACTTTCTTGCAAAGTTTTCTCTTTACATTCTACAGAGGGTGGATTGGATTGTTAAGTGTGGTGTGGATTTATCCTAGTGACTTGTGAAATCATCTCAATATCTTTCCCTATGACACACATTTAGAGTACTGCAATTATAGATTGTACTAGCAAAAATAGTGCATGATAATTTGCAATTTCCGTATGAACCTTGGTTGATAACTAAATGTAAATTGATTTTGTTATATTTCAAAACAATTATAAATGTAATTGAAAGGCCCATGAAGTTGCTAGGAGGGTTCAAAGATCACATTAGCTAGTCTTCCTCATCCTTTGGACTTATGAAGAAAAATCTTATATTTCAAGTATAATTTTCCTATATAACAACATCCTACTCTCTCATTTTGATCTTATTCCAAGATAACCATTATTATTCACTACCCCTTATTTGTTCCCTCTTATAATATTCCTTAATGTGAATTTCTTTTGTTTTCCAAATCCATTTTTAGATAGGAGTAGAGCTTATAACCTTCTTTTTCTTCCAATCCAAGGATCTAAACCAATTTCTAATTTATTTCCTCTTCTAGTTCTCCATACCAACTATTTACCAATCATAGGGAATGCTAAAATAATGGTTTTCCCAATAATTGAAGCATTCTAATTATTTATACATAGATTTCTGACACTGCCCTCTATATAGTCTAGAGAAATATATTTGTCTTGATTACTTGTTCCCATAATCTAGTGTCAATACATTATTTTCTACAAAAGCCATTAAGAAAATAAAATTGTTCTTAAGGTCTCATCCACCTTGAAATTTTGGATTTTAATTTTTTTCTAGGAAGAAAATACCATTCCCCTTTCCCCACCTCTCCAAACCAAATGAATTCTAAAGCTCAGATGCCTAGTTTTTTATATAACTCCTTTTAAAATCCAAGCAAGGGACACCAATTAAATTATAATGTCTTTGAGCACTACTTTGATGAGAACCAATCTACCACCTTAGGAGAGTCATCTATTACACCAAGTGTTTGATTTATTATCCACCTTATCTATTATCCAATGCCAAATATCGTTGATATACCTATTTACTTTTAATCATAAGCTCAAATATTTCATTCCATAATCCACAACTTTGTATGACAAAGCTTTGAAGGATTGGTATTTTTCATTCTCCATGATCCCGTAAAAGGAGATCACGGATTTTGCATAATTTATATTTATATTGATTTACTTACAAAAGAGATTGATGATCTCACAAATATTATCGATTATTCTCCTAGATCCCTCATAGAATATTAGAATAACATCTACAAAGAGTAGGTGAATAATATTGTAGAAATGCCCACATTTATACCTTTTAATATTTTAGGTACCAATCTGTGAGGTAAACTTTATTTATATACTAAGTAAACAATAAGGGTAGTAGGGGGTAGAGAGGACAGTCCTATCTGATCCCCCTTTCAATATTAAATAAAGGATAGGTACATTGTTAATAAGTATTGATAATGAGACAAAGCTAATACAACTCATTACCTAGGGGATGAAATAATGACAAAAGCCTAAATGTATAAGGACGAGTCTAATGAAGAGCCAATTTACCTGATGAAAATATTTAGAGAGGTTTACATTTACCAATTCCTAGTCCTGATTGAGTAAAGGCCTTCTTGTCTTACCCCCATGGCCTCATGGAATTTCCACCCTTCTAAGAAACTAAATTGTTCCAAAGAGATCTGACATGAAACAATTCATTCCATCCTTCTATCTATGATCTTAAAGATATTTTTGTAAGGGAAATTGCACAAATAAATAGGTCTAAAGCTCTAAATAGTGAGAGGTTATCAATGTTAGGAAGCACAACAATAAAAATTGTGTTAAAAATTTCCAAAGTTTTCCCATTGTATTAGATACTTCCACCACTCAGTAAAGGTCCTCTTCAATGAATTCAAAGTAACCCATAAATAATTCTATAGGGAGATTATCTAGGCCTAGGGTTTTATCTTTTTGAAAGTTATGGATCATTCGAAGAAGTTCCTCTTTACCCATTTCCACCATTACCTCTTATTTATCTTTTGGTTTAAAATATCTTGTAAAGTAGGAATCTAGATTGACAACTATGTATCACTGTGTTATGTTCCTCTTTAGAAAGGTATTGGTGTTGGAAATAATACCGAGAGGGAGAGTGAATCAGTATTGTCAGATCAATAATTCAATTTTCCAAACAGATTTGTATATGTTACTTTAGCTAAGTGAACTAGCATGTATACGCGATTGTACTTAAAGAAACCAACGTATATGTAAAGAAATTTTGATTTACCCAATTTATCATGCATTGAACTTTAACCAGTATATCAGAGATTTATTAGACAGTGCAGTAAAAGTAGAATAAAGCATCACACATAAGCAACACACATGAACACCAAGATATAAGGTAGAAACCCAATGTGGGTGAAAACCACCTACTGTTGTTGTCTCTGTCTTCTTTTAATAATAAGAAAATATGTTTACGATTTTGTACTGGTGTAGACTTATACCAGTACGCAGGCTTCTACCTGCATTAGGTTACAACCTTCTCTCATTCTCCAGCTTCTACTGGAAGGGAGCTACAACCTCCTAAGTCTTGTACTAGCCGATATGTTTACTAGTACATAGGCTGCGACCTACAGAAGGCTACGACCTTCTTTCTTCCTCCAAGGACCACGTTTCATAAATTTTCAGACTGGATCCATCAACAACATCATAACTGTAATTCAATCATCAAATACATTTGCATCAACCAATCACTTTCTGAACTAGCCACAACCGAACCAATCAATCACTTTGACAACCCATCAATCTGATCATTGAGAATATTGTCACCAAAATACAGTAACCAGAACCCAAAACTCTGCAACAGCAAACAGAAACAACTGAAACATACTTTATAAGGTATATGCTACTTCCATGTGTCGAACCTGTGTGTATACGCGCTTTTCTCAAAGCCAACTAGCGTATACATCTGCAAATATTAATTCATAATTCTGTAGCTATTCCAGACTTCAGTTATACCCAGATCATAATATTTACAGAACAACACATGCGTCAGTATTCAGATCTAGAATAAACATGATCAAACCATATAAATATAATTCATTTCAAGCCTTAAGATCTTGATCCATCATTAGATCTTATCCTCCATCAACCGCTAAGGTTCATCCCTGGTTCAGATCAAGCACAACACCATAAGCCAATAACCTGCATACTAGATCTCACACTTCATTAGATATTTGATACTTGCACACTTGGCCTAATGATATTCTCCTCCTTTTATAGTTTTAGGCCTTTCTCAATACCATGGACCAAAACCACTTAAGACCAATACCTTGGACCAAATACCTAGGGTCAATACCTCGGACCAGATACGTTGGACCAATACCATGGACCAAATACCTTGGACCAAAAACTTAGTTTTCCAAGATATACGCGCTTTTCCTTATGTGAAAGTTCATTTTTACATATACGCTACTTGTGTTCAGTGAACCTACGTGTATACGCACCTTGGTCAAGGTGAACCTGCGTATACCTCTCTTTCTTCATTCTTTGTAGTCTGATCTATAATTCTTTGTTGTTAACCTGTTGTATTGTGATCTTTCATCTGAGTGAGTTGCCATCAAGGACAACACTTATATCATAATGCCAACAATCTCCCCCTTTGGACTTGATGGCAACAACAACACCAAGTCACTCTCTCCCTTTGACATTAAGGGAAAAGGGTCATGCTCCCCCTGAGTACATGCTGAATTCTCTGATATGTTGAAATGTATTGATTGAGCTCCCATGATTGAGTTCGTGCTCCCCCTGAGCACTAGCAAAGTCTACAAGAAGATTTTTCTAAAAGAATAACATGACTTTATAAATCAACTATGTCAGGATGACCTTCCTATCACCAATGACTCATACATCCATCTCCCAACCAAGTGGGGATATACCAAATTTGACTCATCCACCCAACTAAGTGGGAATATACCAATTGTTTATACATGACAAAAAAAAGAAATATTACATCATCAATCCCATGCATACTGGGGTTACAAATTAGGTATTTTCATGACCTTTACATTAAATGACATTTATAATAAGGACAACCTATCTAAACAAGACCATGATAGTCATCAGCAACTATCATACACCACCCCTTTGACATTAAGGGAAAAGGGTCATGCTCCCCCTGAGTACATGATGAATTCTCTGATATGTTGAAATGTATTGATTGAGCTCCCATGATTGAGTCCGTGCTCCCCCTGAACACTAGAAAAGTCTACAAGAAGATTTTTCTAAAAGAATAACATGACTTTATAAATCAACTATGTCAGGATGACCTTCCTATCACCAATGACTCATACATCCATCTCCCAACCAAGTGGGGATATACCAAATTTGACTCATCCACCCAACTAAGTGGGAATATACCAATTGTTTATACATGACAAAAAAAAGAAATATTACATCATCAATCCCATGCATACTGGGGTTACAAATTAGGTATTTTCATGACCTTTACATTAAATGACATTTATAATAAGGACAACTGATCTAAACAAGACCATGATAGTCATCAACAACTATCATACACCATATATTATCTGCACCATCAGCAACATTAGGATCAACAACTTGTATATTTCCATCATCAAAAGAGTCACCTAAAACAATTATGTGGATCTGTACCAAGATCTTCTAAGATAATGCCAACAATGCATTATTAGAAGCATATGCTCCCCCTGAACCTGTGCCAGATGTTCACTATCAGATCTGATTATAGCATATATCAGTAAGAAATATCAAGGCATCATCATCAATCAGATATACATCAAGTTATCAACAACTTATGAGGACCAACATATTTCCACATGTTATCAGCAGATTGTAACCATCATCAAACAGAGCAAATAATTGACAAAACCAAATCACACCCCTTTTTCCTGAGTCTAGCCCACTGCTTTTCCTAAAACCAACATATACGCGACTGTGCCCACAGAAAACTGCATATGTACATGACTATGCTTAATGAAATTCATGTATAACAACCTTTCTCTGAAAAAGTAGGATTTAACAGCAGGATGATGCAACAACTACTCCCATCTTTTGTCTGAGATATTCAAATGTCTCTCTGGGCAGTGGTTTAGTGAATATATCAGCAACCTGTTCTTTGGAGGGAACATACTCCAATTTGACCTTTTTTTCAAGCACTTGTTCACATACAAAATGATATTTGATGGGTATGTGCTTGGTCTTGGAGTGCATGACTGGATTCTTTGAAATGCTGATGGCACTTGTATTATCACATAGAATGGAGATGGGTGGAGTACATGTGATCTGAATGTCTTGCAAGGTTTTCATCATCCAAAGTAGTTGTGTGCAGCAAGATGCAGCATCCACATATTTTGCTTCAGCTGTAGATAATGCAATTGAATGTTGTTTCTTGTTGAACCAAGACACTAACCTGGAACCCATATAGAATGCACCACCACTTGTGTTTTTTCTGTCATCAACACTTGCTGCCCAATCTGCATCTGTATATGCATGAAGAGTAAGATTTGTATCTCTAGGATACCATAAACCAAAGTTCTGTGTTCCTTGAAGATATTTGAAAATCCTTTTGACTGCCTGAAGGTGTGATTCCTTTGGATTTGCTTGGAATCTTCCAACTATTCCTACTGCATGCATGATGTGAGGTCGGGTACCTGTTAGATAAAGTAGACTGCCAATCATGGATCTATAATTTGGTTGATGTACTATTGCTGATTCATCATTTGAGATGAGACTGCATCCTGTTACCATTGGGGTACATACTAGTTTAGAATCTTCCATGCCGTACTTTTTCAAGATCTGTTTGAGATATTTGGTTTGTGAAAGAAAAATACCATCTTTATTTTGTTGAACTTGTAGACCAAGAAAATAGGTAAGCTCACCAAGCAAGGACATTTCAAATTCTTGCTGCATTACTGAAGAAAAATTCTGACTCATGGATTCTTCATTGCTACCAAAAATGATATCATCAACATAAACAACAATTATTAGCAATTTATCAGTGTTAATCTTTGTATATAGATTGTTATCTACTGACCCCTTTGAAAAACCCTATTGGTGGAGATATTTGTCAAGATGGTAATACCAGGCCCTTGGAGCCTGTTTTAGACCATAGAGAGCCTTTCTGAGTCTGCATACAAGTTTTGCATCATTTCCAAGAATGAATCCTTCTGGTTGTTCAATATAGACTTCTTCTTCTAAGTCTCCATTAAGGAAGGAAAATTTTACATCCATTTGGTATACTTTGGATTTTTGAAAACTAGAAAGAGCAAGAAACATCCTTATGGCTACAAGTCTAGCAATAGGTGCAAAAGTTTCTTCAAAATCTATACCTTCTTGTTAAGCATATCCTTTACAAACAAGTCTGGACTTGTTTCTAATAACTTCTCCATTTTCATTCAGCTTTTTTTTTAATATCCATTTAGTTCCTATGATATTCTTATCATAAGGTCTAGGAATTAATTCCCAAGTATTATTCTTTTCAATTTGCTCAAGTTCTTCATTCATGGCCTTGACCCAACAATCATCTTTGCATGCTTCATTTACATTTTGAGGTTAAATGGAGGATAGTAATGCTAGATAGCTTGAGTTTTTTGTAATAGTTCTTCTTGTCTATACACCTGCCTCTTTTGCCCCTAAAATTTGAGTTTCTAGATGATTTTTTTGAACATACCTGGACAGAGTCTTTTCTTCTACCGTTATCTCTTCTTCTGGTGCTTCATTGGTTTCTTCTTCAGAATTATTGTGATTTGATGTGGGAAAATAATCCCCATCTTCTTCATTGTCATAATCTTTGGTTTTTATCTATTTTGGATTTTTTCACGCTTCATCAACTACGACATCAATAGTTTCAACAATTTTCCCAAGTCTTTTATTATAACATTTATATCCTTTACTTCGGGAAGAGTAACCAAGAAGAATACCTTCATCTTCTCTGGGCTCAAACTTACCAAGTTTTTCATCAGTCCTTTTGATATAGCATTTGCTTCCAAAAACTTTAAATTATTTTACCGTAGGAGTCTTACCATACCAAAGTTCATGTGGAGTTTGAGTGTTGTTTACCCGAACATTTGCTTGGTTGAGAATAGTTATGGCAGCAAATGCAGCTTCACCCCAGAAGGTTGCAGGAGTTCCAGATTCATCTAGCATAGCTCGAGCCATTTGTGAATAGTTATGTTCATTCTTTCTACCACTCCATTTTTGTTGAGGAGTCCTTGTGGTGGAGAACTGCCTTTTTATTCCATGTTGTTCACAAAGTCAAAGAATTCATCCGAGGTAAATTCCCCTCCTCGATCAAATCTGAGGCATTTTATTTTGTGATTTGATTCATTTTCAACCAAAGCTTTGAAGGCTTTGAACTTTTCAAATGCTTCATCTTTATGCTTTAGAAGACCTATCCAACACATTCTGGAAAAATCATCAATGAACAATATAAAGTATTCTTCTCCATGAGGTGACTTTTTCCTTGATGGTCCACATAAATCAGTATGAACAAGTTCAAGAGGCTTACTAGCTGACCCTTCTTTTTCAATGAAGTGAGATCTGGTTTTCTTACCGAATTGACATGGTTTGCATATTGTATTTTTAGGAACGTTGATATCTGGAAGATCATGAACAACCTGGAATTTGCATGCTTTTCTTATTTGAGAAAAGCTTAGATGTACCAAACTTATGTGCCATAGCCAATTTTCATCATTTTGCTTAGATAGCACTCTTGTTGTCCTCCCTTGAGTATGTATAAGTTGTTTGGAGTTCTTGTACCTTTGATCATGGTTTCTCCTGTATCAAGCTCATGAACAACACATTTGTTTGATCGAAACACTACTTCATTTCCTTGATCACACATTTGACTGACACTCAACAAGTTATGCTTTAGACCATCTACATACATAACATTCCCAGCTTTAACCTTTTCTTTCAAGAAAACAGAGCCTTTATCTTTTAGGACAACAAGAGTGTTGTTTCCAAATGAGACATTCTTTTCTTTTTCTAAGGCATTATATGAGTGAATTTTTTCTTTGTCACTTGTCATGTGTTTTGAGCATCCACTGTCAATGTACCATTGATTTTCTTGTTCTTCTGCATACAAGGCTATACCACATCTTTATGTTTGAGGTTCTTTCCTTCTCTATTTTGGGATTTAATGGAGTTTGCTCCTTTTGAGATATTTGTTGAAATTTACTCTTGCATTTAGATTCTTCATGGCCAAAGTTGTTACAGCTTAAGCATTCTGTTTCATTTCTAAGAAGAGAAAAGTTATTATAGGAACGCTTCTTGATCCCTGTCACATTCCTTTGATTTCATGCTTCTCTAGTCATGATGGTTTTGTAAGCAACACATTGAGCAGCTTTGTGTCCAAAATTATGACATGAGAAACATTGACCATTAAAGAAGTTCCTATGAGTATCGAATCTATTGACCTGGTGATTGTAGTTTCTATTGATATTCATCTTTGAAGCAAATTGAGTATGATTTACCTGAGGTTGGTTGTGGCTTCTATTCATCCTTGAAGCAAATTGAGCCTGATTTACCCGGTGATCTGCTGTATGCCTTTACTGACGATTGTCATATTGTTCACTGTTCTTTGCTGCATCAAGATAGCTTTTAATGGAGGTTGATGGCTTCTGTGATTGAGATGCTTCTTCAGTATATCCAAGACCTATCTTTATCAGAGGAGAATATTGATCTTTGATAATTTCATTTAAGGTTTCTGATCCTTTGGCAAATCTAAGATTGAGAGATTTTGTTTTCTCAAGATCCTTTCTTAGATCCACAATTTCACATTCTAGTTTTTCATTGTGTTTTTCTCTTTCAACAAGTTTGTATGTCAAGGTATCTATAATCATATTATTTTCTTCTAAATAGATTTTGAGTTTAGAGATTTCTTCATGAAGGTCATATTCTTCTAAAGCATCCCAAAAATTATCATCTTCATAAGCCATTTGAAGTCTATAGTCATTACTATTTTCATCTTCATCACTATTTGATAAACCATCGCTATCTTCATGAATATAGTAACTCTTTTTACGTACACTTTGTTTTCTATTGCATTTTGTAGATTCCTTCCCTTTAACATATTTATCTTTATGAGGACATTTGGCAGCATAATGACCGACTCTACCATAGGCAAAACATGTGAAAGGTAGTTTACCTCTAAAATCTTCTGGAACCCCATTGAAGCTTCTTGACAAAGTTTACTTCATCTTCTTCTCTTGAAATATGTCCTGATTCATTGAGTTCTTCCTTTCCTTTTGCTAAAGCTTTAAATGCGGCTTCTCTCATATCTGATGGGCCTCCTTTTCTCATCTCAAAGGTAGTTAAGATTCTGTGAAGCTATGTCATAGTGATAGTTCGTAGATCCTGTTTTTCTTCTATGGCAGATACTTTTGATTCAAATTTAGCAGACAAGGATCTTAAAACTTTCTAAAATAAGGTAACTTCCTTTATCTCTTCACCCAGATTCTTCATGCAATTAACAACCTCATCTATAGGTAAGAAGTAAGTAGCAATACTTTCGTCATTGTGCATCTTAAGAGTTTCATATTGAATTCTGAGAGTTTGCAGTTTAACGCATTTTATCTGAGAGTCTCCTTCATAGCTTAGAACGATTTTGTCCCATATTTCTTTGGCTGATTTGAGCTGCATAATTTTGACAAACTCTGATTGTGACAGACTTCCCAATAATGTATTGACAACCCTGGCATTTGTTTCATATTGCTTTTTAACTGTCGTATCTGTAGGAATTGCTGATGGAAATGTATATCCTCCTTCCACGATTTCCCAGACATCTGTTCCAAGTGACTGTAGATAGGTTGTGGTTCTTATCTTCCAATAAACAAAGTTTTTCCATCAAAGATTGGTGTTCTGATGGATCCCACGCTTTCTTGACTACTCATGATGATGGATCTCCCTTCAAGCGATCAAGATTCTTCTAAAGGACCTGCTCTGATACCAATTGTTGGAAATAATACTGAGAGCGGGGGTGAATTAGTATTATCACATCAATAATTCAATTTTCCAAACAGATTTGTATACGCTACTTCAGCTAAGTGAACTGGCGTGTATACGCGACTATACTTGAAGCAACCAACGTATATGCAGAGAACTTTTGATTTACCCAATTTATCATGCATTGAACTTTAACCAGTATATCAGAGATTTATTAGACAACGCAGTAAAAGAAGAATAAAGCATCACACATAAGCAACACACATGAACACCAAGATATAAGGTGGAAACCCAATGTGGGTGAAAACCACTTGTTGTTGTCGTCTCTGTCTTCTTTTAATAATAAGAAAATATGTTTACAATTTTGTACTAGTGCAGACTTATACCAGTACGCAGGCTTCTACCTGCAGAAAGTTACAACCTTCTCTCATTCTCCAACTTCTACTAGAAGGGAGCTAAAACCCCGATATGTTTACTAGTACATAGGTTGCGACCTACAGAAGGCTACGACCTTCTTTCTTCTTCCAAGGACCACATTTCATAAATTTTCAAACTGGATCCATCAACAACATCATAACTGTAATTCAATCATCAAATACATCTGCATCAACCAATCACTTTCTGAACCAACCACAACCGAATCAATCAATCACTTTGACAACCCACCAATCTAATCATTCAGAATATTGTTGCCAGAATACAGTAACCAGAATCTTTTGTACCTCTGAGATAGTAGTAGGTCAGCTACCAATGCGAGAGCATCTAAAATAATTGTTTTGGGGTTCTTGGTTTTAGTTTTGGAAGACAAATGAATGAAGAAAGATGCAGAATTTAAGTAATTAATCCTTTGGGTTATATTAATATCTCAACAAAGGGATGCTATAAAGCTTTACAGCAGTGATATAGATCAAAAATAGTGGTGAGAAGAAGACAGAAAATAATATGATTATCACAGTTTCCAGACTGTAAAACAGAACAATCATAAGTAGAAAAACCTTCTAAACTACGTTCCAAAGGTTCAAGGCAGTATACTTAAGCTTACATAAGATGCTTATGATTTATTGATTAGAGGGTATTAGCTAAACAGACAGTTCATTAATCCATTCTCTTAATAGATGATCACTTCAGGAGCTTATAGGAATAAATTGAGACACAATTCTTCCTACCTAGATATCTCTATAAGTCATAAGAATATGAAGAAAAACATAATGATTGATAACTGGAAAAGCTTATAGGATAACACAAACTGTGTAAAACCAGATTCAAAATCCTCTGCTTTGTATTAAGGTTCCAAAAAGACTGAGTACATCAAGTGTCTACAAAAACTTCCTTCAAACGTGGCTTCCAGGTTCAAAGTAGAATTAAAAGTCAAGACTTAACAAGCAATGAACAATGAATCTTGAACTTCGTACCCATAACAACTCGAGAAGAGAGTTATTTATACAATAATGAAACTAAAAAATATCCTAAAACTGATTAATATTTATTCTAGGAAAGGAAATATCTTCATACAAGAAGATAGGGGTAGCTATTGAACTGCTTATTGTTGTCCCTTTTATTCAAGTTGTGCTGGCTTTGTTTGTCTGATATTTTTCCCCTTTAAGCTGCTTGATTCTTTTTATCCTTTGCGCTGGTTGATTTGATCTTTTATTTGATATTCTTTAAACTCTGTAAATATCCTTTGACCCTACTAAGTAACTTTTATTATGGTCCTTTTACCTTTACTGTGCATTTCAGGATTTTACTATGTTTCTCAACAGTATGATCTTCATATTTTTCTTCAAACTATATGCAGGCTTTTTCTTTTAAGCCTGGAACAGAAGTCTTTACCTGCAAAAAACAGAAACTGTTAAGAAAAACATAGGTGACAGAAGGTCTTCAATGGCTTTATTCGGCCTGAGAGGATATTGGAAGAAGTCCAAAATGTATCGGAGGGTAAAATAATGGCTTTTTGGTTGCAGAGGCTTATGGGGGTTTCACTGTGTAAAACAGGCAAAACAAAGCAAAATGGTGATTTTTTGTTTAACGAAAAAAAAAAAATCCTTTTTGAAATATGGCACAAAGTGAACAGTGTTCATTTTGTCGTTATGCAGGAGGTGGTTTTGGTTTTCTTCACACCGCTTTATCAATCACGATTGGTTTTGGGAGCAGTCACCCGAAATAACCTGAGCATGACACGTAGCAATGGGAGGTCAGTGGAATATCGCTTTTCGGGCGGGTAATGCTCGTAAAAAGATTCAATCCAAAATCGCTGAGGGCCGTTGGATTTGAATGCATTAGATCAAACAGCAGTGGAATGAAGGAGTAGCACAGAGGGTCCCAGCGGTTAATTATGGCGGAAAATGACTTTATTATGGGTTAAACTGAGATTAGCGGGGTTTTATAGTTTAAACAAAGGTTTAGGTTGGTTCTTCGTTAAAATCGTAAAAAACATTTTAACAAAGAAAACCTTTGCAAAACACAGTATGGCAGATTTGATATTTTATGAATGCAGGGGGATAAATGGCATTAGGTCTGGGTTCATATCGCATATCGCAATTGCGGTTTAGCGGAGGGTAATACTTTAATCAGGACTTGCAATGGAGGTGGATGCGAAATGGCATTGAGGTATGATATATATTGCATCGGGTCCATCGCGCATCACAATCAGAGATTGCATCGGTAGAGGGTTATTACTTAGCCAGGACTTGTGATGGAGGCGGATGCGAAATGGGAATGAAATATGATTTATATTGTGTTGGGTCCATCATAATCAGAGATCAAAATGGCGGAGGGTTATTACTTCAGCCGGGACTTGTGATGAGGGGTGGATACAATATGGCAATGGATTGTGATATATATTGCGTTGGGTCCGGGCCCATCGCAATCGCATGTCGCAATGCGGGGAGAGTGGATGCACATTGTAAGGCTTGTGATCTACCAATGCAATATTTATTAAATATATAGTTTTATAATAAAACTAAAGGTTTCGGGGTATTTTCATAAAAGGAGTTAATATATACGGGAAAGGGGAAGTTTTAGGGGTTTAATACATTAAGTTAGTATTAATGTGAAATATGAGTGGAAAGGGAAAAATAGACTAAGTATAATGTTTTTTATGAGTTATTTGCCTTCATATATATATATATATATATATATATATATATATATATATATATATATACTTAGGCTAAATAACTTTTTGTGGGTTTTTGGGGTAAAAGGGGATTTAGCATGGGTTTTTCACTTTTCCTAGGCAAAAAGGATTTTAACCTTAGGAAAAGGTATTTTTATGGAAAATGAATGAATATGAAATATATGAAGGTGGAAAGGGTAAATTAATAAATATAGGGATGAATGGGGATAAGGGAAATTAATTAATTGATCTTATAGACCTTTGTTTGCTCTGTGTAATTGCCTCATGGACATAAAAACACATAGTAAAACATGATAAATGTATAGGGATGAATGGGGATGAGGGAAGTTACTTAATTGATCTTATAGACCTTCATTTGCTTTGTTTAATTGCCTCATGGACATAAAAACATATAGTAAAACATGATAAATGTACATTTTGTCCAATCAGTCATCATACTTCTGCAACCTTTCTCTACTTACCCTTTGCTTATCCTATCATTTTTTCTTCATTTAATGGGTGCATTTAAGCTAGCAAACTCTTTTCCTTCCTTTTTATTTTACAAAAGTAAACTATCTAATTTTAACCTTATAACATCCAAGGGCTCAGATTAAACTTATGAGCACCTTATTATTCTCTACCTAACTACTGATCTGCCAAGATTAAACAGTTTGGCCAGATCTTTATTCTCTAACTATAACATCAAATTTAAAGCATGAAACAGTCAAGATTAAACTATTTGACTGTCATGGGTTGCGACATTTATGACAAGTTGCACACAACCATTATTTTGCAGAAACATAGTAGTGACATTTAGACTTGCTCACTTTCAGAGTTTATTTGTTTTCTTTTCTTTCTAACCTAACATTTTCTTTTTGCCTTGATTTTTTAGAGCATCTAACCTAACATTTTCTTTGATATGGACATCATCATCAAGATATTTTCTTTAAAAACATTTTATTCACTATTGTTATGTCCATATCCTAACTTAACATTTTTTCAAATATTCTATCTTATCAAAACCAAAAAATGCTACAACATTGGCTCCAACTGGGGATTGCTTTCTCCTGTAGAATGCAAATAACCTACAGATCCATGTTCCTTCTCCTCGAGCTGTGGAGTCCTTGTTGTAAAGAAAATCACACTAACATATTGAAAGGTAAAAGAAAACTGGAGTATTTCCAAGGAAAACTATTTCAACTTCTTAGTACTGAATGTAATGTTTGAAAAACCTTCCATTTACAAGATAAGTGGAATATAGCCCCTCAAGATTCTGCAGCAAAAAGGTGTTGTTACCCTTGACTTCAGTAATTGCTAAAGGTCCAAACCATAAATTGTCAAATTTTCCATGCTTCCCTTTCTCTTCTCTCCTAGCATCCCATATTAGAACTATATCACCTTCCTTAAAGTCCCTTTCCCTGGCTCTTCTGTCAAACAAGGTCTTCATCTTATTCTGATATTTCATAAATTTGTATTGAACTTCATCTCTGTTTTCGTTAAGTTCAATAATCTGATTTATTCCTCTTGAAAAATCATCAGGTTCATCTGTAGAATCCTGCAAGAATTTTAAAACAGGGAAGGCCAAATTGATAGAGAATATTACATCTTTCCCATAGACTAATTGAAAGGGAGATTTTCTAGTTGATCTCTTTGGAGTAATTCTGTTTTCCCATATTGCATAAAACAAATGTGAATCCCGGCTCTTCTTATGATCAGCTAGAGTCTTTTTTATTACCTTTACCAGACTTTTGTTTGATGACTCTGCAAGGCCATTACCTTGAGGGTAGTATGGAGTTGAATGATGTAACAAAATCTGATATTTCTGGAAAAAGTCAATCATTTTAATACTAAAAAAAGTTGTTGCATTATCAATGACAATTTGAGTTGGGAAACCAAATCTAGATAAGATATTCTCCTCAATAAACTTAATTACTACTGAATCAGTAGCATTTCTGACTGGAATTGCTTCCACCCATTTAGTAAAGTATTATGTTGCAGTGAGGATCCATCTATGCTGATTACTTGAAGTGGGGTGAATCTATCTGACAAAATCGAATCCCCATTGAGGAAAAGGTATTGAAACTATTGATGGAACGAGTGGAAGAGTTGCTAATTTTTGTTTACCAGCAAACATTTGACAAGGAACATAACCTCTGACCTTTGCCCCTACTTGTAAGAAAAATGTGGGCCAATAAAATCCTCCCCTCAGAATCTTGTATGTTGTTGCTCTCCAAGCATAATTTCCCCCACAAAATCATGTATAAAACTGATCAATGATTCCTTCAGTTTCTGATTTTGTTAAACATAATAACAAAGTATTTAGTGGATCTTTCTAGTATAAATTTGCATTTATAATGCAGTACTTGATTGATTTTAACTTAAGGGTTTTACACTGGGCTTTGGAGAATGATGCTAGACACTCAAAATGAATCAAGAAATTTATAATATCTTGATACCAGTTTGACAACAAGAATTTTTCACCAATGTGTATAGTACTGATCTACTCTAAAAGTAGAGGTTCTTGTGGATTCTCCCCTTTAGGATGAGGGGAAGGTTCTTGTGGATTCTCCCCTTCTACAAGGATAGAAGGTTCTTATGTATTCTTCCCTTGTATTTCTAAAACAGAATTGATTCCAAGTGCTTTGCAGTTGGATTCAGCTAGAAGGTTGGCTAATCCTTGACCTTTTACTAGCTTGGTAGTCTTGATAGTTAGATCAAACTCCAGAATTTGAGTGATCCATCTACCTCTTTTCCCATCAGTGTCTGGTTGGGTTAGGACAATTTTCACAGCACTATTAGGGACATAAGCAGTAATAGGTGAATGTAAGACATACATTCTGAATGATTTCAAGGCTTGAATGAGGGCATAGGCTTGCTTCTCAATGATGTCATACTTAAGCTCAGCATCTCTCATAACCTTGCTGAAAAAGGCTATGGGTTGGTCATGGGAATCTTCATTTTTCTATAATAGAACAACAGCAAGGGTTGTTTCAGAGGCAAAAGAGAAAATACTAAATGGCTTAGTATAATCAGGGCTGGCTAAGGTGGGAGCTTCAGATAGCCATTTTTATTTGTTCAAATGCATGCCTAGAAGAGGGAGTCCATTTGACTTCATGGTCCTTTCAGGGCATGTTAGTTATATCTTTCACAATCTTTGCATAATTTGGAATAAACCTCATTAGAAAATTAATCTTGCCTAGAAAAGCTCAAATCTCCTTCTTGTTTCTAGGTAAGGTCAATGTTTCAATGGCATATACTCATTTGGGATCAATTACTACTCCCTCCTTTGAATAATATGGCCCAACAGTTTTCCTTCTTTGATAGCAAACAAGGATTTCTTAGGGTTCAATAATATTCCAAATTTTATACACCTATCAAAAACCTTCATCAAGTGCTTTAGATGTTTCTGATCATATTTAGAAAAAACATTTATGTCATCAAGATAAATAACCACAAATTTATTTACCTGGCCCATAAAAGCTATGTCCATAGCTCTCTGAAATGTTGCTCCAACATTGGTTAAGCCAAATGGCATCCTAGTGTACATGAATGTACCCCAGGGTGTAGTAAAGGTTGTCTTCTCTCTATCTGTTGTATCAACATTCACCTGATTGTAACCTAAAAAACCATCAAACATAGAAATTATTTGTGCTCCTAAAACCATTTGAAGTAACTGATCCATTTTGGGCAAAGGATAATTATCTTTTAATGATGCCTTGTTCAAATTTCTAAAATCCACACAGAGTCTTATTTCTCCATTTTTCTTTCTAACAGGAACTAGGTTTGCAACCCAATTAGAATATCTAAGAGGGAGGATGATTTGAGCATCTAGCATTTTCTTAATCTCCCTTTCTACAATTGGTAGAAGGGATAGATTTATCCTTCTAAGTTTCTATTGATAAGGTTTTGCTTCTAGCTTCAAAGGAATCTTATGTTGTATTAATGAAGTATCATAAGTCTTTATATCAGCATAAGTCCAAGCAAAAACATCCTTATAATTTTGCAGTAACTTAAGATATTGAACTTTGATCTCAGGGTCTAGAGATGCTCATATTTTGATGTTTTTGATATCTTCATTAGTTCCAATGTTAATCTCTTCTATGACATCTTCTGAAGAAATGGATTGAGGGTTTCGAAGGACATCATTTTGATAAAACAATTTTTCTAAAGGAATGAGTCCTTTTGGAATAAAATTATTAGATAATTGAATAATGTCATGATTAGCAATTTGGGTTTTAAAATCTGAAGTATCATTTCCATCTACATTTTCATTTATTTCAGTTCTATCTTCATCAATTTGTAGAAAATAAAAATCATCTATTACCTGCAGAAATGATTTCAAATGTTCATCATCTTCGAATATTTGCCAATGTTTCAGATTATCTAGGATAGATGGCCTATATTTGACTTGTATCTGATAGAGTACATCAGTATGATCAAGAATTTTAAAAGAGATAGTAGAGACAGCTAAGGCATCTGCATGAATATTCTGATCTCTGGGAATATGAGTCAAATTAAAAGCATCAAAGAAGTTTTCAACTAAATCCCATACTTCATTTCGGTAGGACCTAAGTCTAGGGTGCTTGGTCTAGCAAGCATTTCTTACTTGCTTAACAATAAGTTCTGAATCGGTAAAAACACTTAAGTTTTGAACTTTTAAGATTTTGGCTAATTGCAATCCTAAAAGGAAAGCTTCATATTCAGCCACATTATTTGTAACTTCGAAATCTAATTTACATGATTGAGTTATATTTTATTTTTTAGGTGAAATTAAAACTACTCCACCTCCTACCCCATCTTTTGTGCAAGAGCCATCAAAGAATAGTTTCCAAATATCAGTTTGGTTTGATTCAGGTCTTTCAACTACCTCTACAATTTTGACTTGAGTTTTATGTTGGTTTGAAGTGAGTTGAAAACAACCAAAGTCTTGAACTATTGCATAAATTGGATGGTTCCTTGGCTAGTCAGTCGTTCAAACAGTATGTACAAATCTTACCTCTCTATATAATATTAATTGCTCTCCTCCATAAACAGGAATAGTAGCATATGACATATCCATCTATAGAGTTTCCCCTAATTTGGCACAGCAAGACCTAGAAAGGAGCATTCAAAACTTAGGAGGGATATCTGTGACAACCATATCAAACACTACACTTTTCACTGGAATTTTGGAAAGGGTAACCACTAGATCCTTGATCAATCCCAAACAGGGCACCCTTTTAGAATCAAAGGTGTATAGGTCATGGTAGAATTTAGTTATGTCGAGTTTCAAATGGTCCATGATAGATTTTGGTATAATATTGTTTGATGCTCCTTAATCAAGCATACAATTATACAACATGGAATCATTTGTTTTAAGAGTTACATAGAAAGGAGGCACTATCTCATCTATCATGTCTGAACTAGGGCCAAAAACTACTACTGGTTTTTCATCTTGCAGACTTATGGTATTACCTTTAGCATCAACCGAGGTATTTTTTATCCATTTTGTGACTTGGCTTTTGTAACCGAGGTTTTTAGAAAGTTTTGACAGTGGAATTGGGATCGTAACGCTCTCTAATTCTTTTTCAACATTAAATGTAGTCAAAATGTTTTTACCAGTTTGGGTAGTATCAATTGACTGATCTAAAGGCTGAATAAGAGTTGTTTGTGCTTCAACAATTTTGGTATGTGGTTCAATTACTAGAGGTTCCTTTGGAGGTCTCCCAGGACCAGGCCTAGGCCTGAGATCATATCTCTTGTTTAACTCTACAATTAAAAATTCAGAGAAAGCATGATATTTAGAGACTTGTGAAACTTCCTAATCTTCTTGAACCTAATTTTGTTGTGAGAGAGGAATGATGGTTTTTTGATTGGAAGAAGAATCCATACTATTAATATCTTCAGTAATTGTCATAGTATTATCATCAGGTTGTTGGTCATCTATTAATAGAGGAGTAGGAACCTGTTGATCATTGCTAGGTCTCTGAAGAATTTGTAGTGCTGGATTTCTTTTATACTGACCTTGATTTTGATTTTGGGCTCTAGTAACTGTTTGTTGTATTGTCCTAGGTTGGGTTTCAATATTTGAAATCCTATTTGATAGGTTTCTAAGAAGAGATGTTATTTCATCTATTTTTGAGTCTTCTGATTTAGTCTTAGAGGAACTAGAGGCTTCTTGAACAGATTTGAGTTTTCTTTGGGCCTTTTCTTCCTTAATTTTTAAAGAAGTTGAGGCTGCCCTATTTGCTTCTACTTCTATAGCATTTATTTTCATATCTTCAAGAGTTCTTGAAGTTCTCCCTCGTAGCATAACAGAAAATTCATCATCAAAAGCTTTATAAAATCTAGACTTAGCTGCTGCTACAGGGGGCTTACAATCAGCAGGCATTTTGTGATAGAGTTTATTGAGTCTTTTGATAAAATCTGATACTGGTTCACCGAAGTTCTTTTTAAGCTCTTAAAATTCTATGAGGAAGTAAAGAGGATACTTCTTCACACCCCATTGATTTTAAATATGGTTGTAAGCTCTTCCTAATTTCTAATGGAAGATGTTGGTAACTGCCTAAACCAAATCCTCACATTTCCTTCAAGTGACTATACAAACAATCTCATATAAATGTTTTCTTGTTCAATATTCATGTTGTCTACAAAGTCTAGGAAAGCTTGAAGATGGTCCTCAGCTGAGGGACCAGTTTCTCCATTATACTTGGGAAGGTATTTTAAGTATCCAGCTGGGAATGCATCAAGGTTATTAGGTAAGACTAAGTTAGCATATCTAGCCTCTACAATAGGTCGGAAAACCATGACAAAAGGTGGTGTATGAGGTGCTTGAGGTATATGAGGTTGTCCAGGTGGAGTATGAGGTGTTTGTGTGGATGTAGAGGATGAAGAAGAAGTAGAGGAAGAAGATGGTGATTTAGAGGTTGATGAACTAGTTGGCGGTAAAGGAGGAGATCTCCTGAAAGACTTCAAAGGAATCTTAAGAACTAACTTTGGGACCTATAAAGGAATACTTTATTTTGTTTCAAAGAGAGGATTGGAATATATATAGAAGGTCTCCTCAAGTTGTTCAGAAGAATAAGCTTCAAGTCGGTCAACAATGGAAGGAAAATGATAGGTGGTAGGGGATATGAAATCTGTGGGTTTATATTCTGGTAAATTAACACCCAAATCAGATTCAATTTTAGGTGATCCTAGTGGTAGTGTGGGTATTGGATGAGATTCTAATGAATGAATAAGGTAGGCTGACTTAAAATCAACTCCTTTTATCTAGAAGTTTAGCAACCCTAGGTGATAAATGGGAGTAATCAGGATCAGATGGGATATTACTATAGGGGTTAAATGATTCTAATTCTTCAGACTATAGGATTGAAGAATGTAAGTTTTAACCCCATACAGAAATTACCTGCATACGAATTCTAAAACATAGAAAATAAACAATGTGAGAGCATAACACATAAAACACATATACACAGAGATTTTCCCCTGGATCCCAAAACTGGGACTACTAGCTTGACTTTTCATTATGTTCCTTTCAATGTTACAATACATATTTATACATGCCGAAGCATCCAATACCATGGACCGAAAACCATCGTATCCAAAAACATGTACACAAATCATGCACAAAACCATAGGTGGGTCCGCCCAACCTAACATAGGTTCCAAAACCAAAATTTTAGAGTGGGGTTACCTGCACCCCTCAAACCCCCTATGACCACCCCGCTACGCAACCAGCGCAATGAAGGGGGGGATCTGCCCCACCTCTAACCCCCCTGTTAACTACATGGGCTAGTCATGGAAAGAATATAACACAACCCAAAATTCTCCCACTTGTTGTTTTCTTTCCATATGGGGCCACAAGAGAGCTTAGTCATTTATCCATACCTGCAATGACCATTGTTTCTCTACACCAAGATAACTTCTCAGAGCTCACAGATTTTGTCAATGCATCTGCAGTATTCTTCAAAGTGTCCACCTTTACCAGCAACACCTTTTTTTCTTCTATCATATCCCTCACAAAGTGATACTGAACATCAATGTGCTTTGTATTTGAATGATATGTAGGGTTCTTTGCCAAGAAAATTGCACTTTGGTTGTCACAGTCTATCCTTATAGCTCCCTGTACTAACCCCATACTTGAACACAATCTCTGCAACCAAACTGCTTCCTTGCTTGCATGAGTGGCTACAATGTGTTATGCCTCTATAGTTGATAGTGCCACTACAGATTGTTTCGTACTCATCCAACTGACTACAACTCCAAATAGGTTAAACACATACCCACTTGTAGATCTTCTCTGATCCAAACCTCCAACCTAGTCTACATCAACAAATCCACAAATATCCAACACTCTGTCCAATCCTAGTCTTCATTGGTAGCACAAACCATAATCACTAGTGCCATGCAAATACCTGAAAACCCGCTTTACTGTTTTCCAATGCTCCTTTCCTGGTTTTGACATAAACATGCTCAATACTCCCACTGCATGTGCAATGTCTGGTCTAGTACAGACCATTACATACATCAGGCTACCGACTGCACTTGCATATGGAACACGGGACATGTTCTTTTCCTCTTCTTGTGTCTTGGGACACTGTTCAGCAGATAACTTTACACCTACAAGAATAGGAACCTTCACTAGTTCACTATCCTGCATATTAAATCTCTACAATATTTTCTCGACATAAATCCTCTGATTTAACCAGAGCTTCCTCTTTGCCTGATCTCTTTTAATTTCCATGCCCAAAATATAGTTTGCAGCACCAAGATCTTTCATGTTGAATTTGGAGGACAATTGGGTCTTCAAATTCTGGATAATTTCTTTGCCATTTCCAACCAGCAACATATCATCTACATACAAGACCAAATAAATAACATGATCACCAATTAATTTAAAATACACACAGTGATCTTCTTTGCTTCTAGTGAGGTCAAGTCCCCATATAAATGTATCAAATTTCTGATACCACATCCTTGGTGACTATTTTAACCCATACAGAGACTTCTTTAACTTGCATACTAGTTCTTTCTTACCTTTCACCACAAAACCTTCAGGTTGCTTCATGTAGATTTCCTCTTCCAAATCCCCATGAAGAAATGTTATCTTCACATCCATGTGTTCTACCTCAAAATCAAAAGCAGCAGTAACAAATAAAAGTAATCTAATAGTAGTTACCTTGGCAACAGGAGAAAAAATATCACCAAAATCAATTCCCAGCACCTGGGAATAACCTTTTGCTACCAACTGAGCTTTTTATTTCTCCACCTTTCCTTTTGCATTTTTCTTCTTCTTGAACACGGATTTGCTGCCAATGGGTTTCCTTCCAGCCGACAACTCCACCAGATCCCAAACCTCATTTTTGTGCAAAGATGCCATTTCATCAACCATGGCTCTTTCTAGAGTTTTCCATCCTCTGAATCTATTGCTTCCTTCACAGTTGTAGGATCATCATCAGTAATAGATAAAGAAAAATTTGAATAGAAAGCAGATGGACTATACCTTTCTGGCTGCCTTCTTTCTTGAACTGGTCTTCTCACACCCAAATTTTGTGGCTCTTCATCTTCTGATTCCTCCTCTATTGTAGAGTCTTCCTCCTTTAGCTCAAACTCTATCTTCTCAGGTTCCTTTAGTTGGACTTCATGTTTAATAACATCTTTCACTTCTCTGAACACCACATCTCAGTTGTACACAACCTTCCCTGTTACTGGGTTCCAAAGCTTATAACCCTTTAAACCTTCCTTATACCCAATAAAGATGCACTTTTCAGATTTACTATCCAACTTGGTTCTTTTCTCCTTTGGAACATGTACATATACATCACGTCCAAATACCCTCAGATGTGAAAGAGATGGTTTCTTACTAGTCCATACCTCTTGTGGAGTCTTATCCTCCAATGCCGATGAAGGTGATCTATTGACCAGGTAACATGTTGTCTCCACCGCCTCTGCCCAGAATTCCTGTCCTAACCCAGCACCACTGAGCATGCTTCTTGTCCTTTCCATCAACGTCTTGTTCATTCTTTCTGCAACTCCATTTTGTTGAGGTGTATATGGAGTAGTCTTCTGCCGTGCTATACCAGACTTCTTACAGAATTCTTCAAATTTCTTACTACAAAACTCTCCACCGTTATCTGTCCTTAGCACCTTTATCTTCTTCTCTGTCTAGTTTTCCACCAGAGCCTTAAATTCTTTAAACCTGTCAAAGACTTCAGATTTCTTCTTAAGGAAATATATCCATGTATTCCTTGAGAAGTCATCTATAAATAATACATAGTACACAGACTTACCCGGTGATGGAACCATCACAGGTCCAAAAACATCACTGTGCACAAGTTCTATTATATGTTTCGCCCTCTTGCCACCAGAGTGGAAACTCACTCGATTCTGCTTCCCATACACACAGTTTTCACATAAATCAAAATCAAGAGAGCTATTACTCATACCTTTACCATGAAGTATTCGAAGACCCTTCTCTCCAATATGTCCAAGCCTTTGATGCCACAGCATGGTATTCTCTCCAGAGACCACTAGATTTTTTGCTCCACTTTCAAGAACCACGGAACTATTGCACCCATCAACAATAGTGCTACCTTGCAGCTTTTACAAAGTTCCAATTCGAACTCCCCGCATCAATACCAATGCCCCCCGAACCATCTTGCAGGTATCCTTCTCGAACACTATTTTTACACCTGCATCATCCAGCTTGCTTACAGAAATCAGATTTCTAGCTAATGCAGGAATACGCAAAACACCTGGAAGTGTTCTAACCCTTCCACCATGCAACTTCAACTTTACTTTTCCACGACCAACAATTCTAGCCTTCCTATCATCCCCCAAGAAGACATCACCACCATCATATTTCTCATACTCGCAAAACCACTCTCTATGGGGAATGAAGTGAAAGGATACACCTCAGTCAATCAACCATGCCTCATGATCTACATGTGTACTTGAAGAAGCCAAGTACACATCCCCACCTTCATTTGAGGTGGTTTTCGCCTCTGCAAAAGGAGCCTTATCAAATCCCTTTCATTTATTAGGAGAGTTAGATTTACACTCCCTTTTGTAGTGACCTTCCTTTCCAAATTTCCAGCACACCACCTTTACAAGTTTTCCTAGAGATTTAGATCTCCCTCTATATTTAGATCTCCCACTCGATGACTTAGTTTTGTTTTTGTTCTGGTACCATCCTCATACAGATAAGGCATCACCATTCTGGCTCTCCATATTTTTTCGTCTCATCTCCTCCATCAGCAAGGATGAGACTATTTCATCAAACTGTAAGGCAATTGCATTGCTACCTATTGAAATAACTAGACTATCCCACGAATCTGGTAGAGAACACAACAAACTGATGGACTTATCTTCATCTGAAATTTTAATATCAACACATGCTAACTGACTTACCATAGTATTAAATGCATTCATATACTCTATCATCAAGTCTCCATCTTTCATCCTTAGGTTATACAACTTTTTCCACAGGAACAATTTATTCACCAAAGACTTATATTGGTACAAAGTCCCTAACTTGTCCTACAAAGCCTTCGTCGTAGCTTCCCCTATTACATTCAGCACACTGAATTTGAGACACACAATCGTATTGTGCTCTTTTCCTTCCGATCCAACTTCTTCCATTCTTCATCAGACACTCTCGTTGGTTTAGTACCCAGATCTACCATGATCGATTGATCTTTATCCACCAACAGATCCTCCATCTTGAGTTTCCACAACTCAAAACTCTGACCATTAAATTTCTCGATCTCTATCTTTCCATTGCTCATCATCTTCTTTCACTACTAGAATCGATCTCACAGATCTCCCACTGTATAGGGTCTACCACAGGCCCGAGCAAAACCCCTCAACAACAAAGGTGTCCCCTTGAAGCCAAAACAGCTCTGATACCAAATGTAGGTTTTAACCCCATACAAAAATTACCTGCATACGAATTCTAAAACACAAAAAATAAAAAATGCGAGAGAATAACACATAAAACACATATACACAGAGATTTTCCCTTGGATCCAAAAACCAGGACTACCAGCTTGATTTTTCATTATGTTCCTTTCAATGTTAAAATACAAATTTATACATGCCAAAGCATCCAATACCATGGACCGAAAACCATTACATCCAAAAACATGTGAAAAAATCATGCACAAAACCATAGGTGGGTCTGCCCAACCTAACATAGGTTCCAAAACCAAAATTTTCTGGGGCGCTACCCCGAACCCCATAGAGTGGGGTTACCTGCACCCCTCAAACCCCCTGGTGACCCCCCTGCTACACAATTGGCGCAACGAAGGGGGGGCTCTGCCCCCCCTCTAACCCCCCGGTTAACTACATGGGCTAGTCGTGGAAAGAATATAACACAACCCAACAAAGAGGAAGAAGAAGATGGTTGGTGTCCCCTTTTAGAACTGGCTTTTCTCAGAAGCCTTTCAGGATCTGACAGAAGACTAACTATGTCAGCTTCTGAACAATATCTGGTATGTTTAAAAGGTGCCATCTTGGGAGTGTGGAGTCGCCTAGGTGAATGATTTTGACCTCTCTAAACCTTTAATCACCTTTAAAGGAAAGAATGAATGAATATCGTTGTCCCAAGGGAAACTTAAAAGAAATTTGAATCTCCAGCAATGGCGCCAATCTGATGTTGTACCTCTGAGATAGTAGTAGGTCAGCTACCAATGCCAGAGCATCCAAAATAATTGTTTTTGGGTTTTTGGTTTTAGTTTTGGAAGACCAATGAATGAAGACAGCTGTAGAATTGAAGTAATTAATCCTTTGGGTTATATTAATATCTCAACAAAGGGCTGCTATAAAGCTTTACACAGTGATATAGATAAAAAATAGTGGTGAGAAGAAGACAGAAAATAATATGATTATCACAGTTTCCAGACTGTAAAATAGAACAATCATAAGTAGGAAAACCTTCTAAACTATGTTCCAAAGGTTCAAAGCAGTATACTTAAGCTTACATAAGATGCTGATGATTTATTGATTAGAGGGGATTAGCTAAATAGACAGTTCATTAATCCATTCTCTTAATAGATGATCACTTCAGGAGCTTATAGGAATAAATTGAGACACAATTCTTCCTACCTAGATATCTCTATAAGTCATAAGCATATGAAGAAAAACATAATGATTGATAATTGGAAAAAATTACAGGATAACACAAACTATGTAAAACCAGATTCAGAATCCTCTGCTTTGTATTAAGGTTCCAGAAAGAACGAGTACATCAAGTGTCTACAAAAGCTTCCTTCAAAGGTGGCTTCCAGGTTCAAAGTAGAATTAACAATCAAGACTTAACAAGCAATGAACAATGAATCTTGAACTTCGAACCCATAACAACTTGAGAAGAGAGTTACTTATACAATAATGAAACTAAAAAATATCCTAAAACTAATTAATATTTATTCTAGGAAAGTAAAGATCTTCATACAAGAAGATAGGGGAAACTATTGAACTGCTTCTTGATATCCCTTGTATTCAGGTTGTGCTGGCTTTGTTTGTCTGATATTTTTCCCCTTTAAGTTGCTTGATTGTTTGTATCCTTTGCGCTGGTTGATTTGATCTTTTATATGATATTCTTTAAACTTTGTAAATATCCTTTGACCCTGCTGAGTAACTTTTACTATGTTCCTTTTACCTTTACTGTGCATTTCAGGTTTTTACTGTGTTTTTCAACAGTAAGATCTTCATGTTTGTCTTCAAACTGTATATATGCTTTTTCTTTGTAAGCTTGGAACATAAGTCTTTACCTACAAAACACAGAAACTATTAAGAAAAACATAGGTGACAGAAGGCCTTCAATGGCTTTATTGGGCTTGAGAGGATATTGGAAGGAGTCCAGAGCATATGGGAGGGTAAAACAATGGCTTTTTGGTCACAGAAGCTTATGGGGGTTTCGCTATGTAAAACAAGAAAAACAGAGCAAAATGATGATTTTTCATTTAAATGGAAAAACAGTTTCCTTTTTGAAATATGGCGCAAAGTGAACAATGTTCATTTTGTCGTTATGCACGAAGCGGTTTTGGTTTTCTTCGCACTGCTTTATGAGGCGCGGGTGGTTTTGGGAGGGGTCACTCGAAATAACCTGAGCATGACAAATAGAAATGGAAGGTCAGTGGAATACTGATTTTCGAGCGGGTAATGCTCATACAGAGAGCCAACCCGAAATCGTTGAGGGCCGTTGGATTTGAATGCATTAGAACGGACGGTGGTGGAGTGAAGGAGCAGCGCGGAGGGTCCTAGCGGTTAATTATGGCAGAAAAAGACTTTATTATGGGTTAAAATGAGATTATCAGGGTTTTATAGTTTAAACAAAGGTTTAGGTTGGTTCTTCGTTAAAATCGTAAAAAAAAATTTAACAAATAAAACCTATGCAAAACACAGTATGGCGGATTTGAAATTTTATGAATGCGGGCAAATAAATGGCGTCGGTTCCGGGTTCATATCGCATTTCGCAATTGTGGTTTAGCGGAGGGTAATAATTTAACCGGGACTTGCAATGGAGGCGAATGGAAAATGGCATTGAGCTATGATATATATTGCGTCGGGTCCATCACACATCGCAATCGAAGATCGCATCGGCAGAGGGTTATTACTTAGCCAGGACTTGCGATGGAGGTGGATGCGAAATGGGAATGAAATATGAAATATATTGCGTCGGGTCCATCGCAATCAAAGATCACAACGGCGGAGGGTTATTGCTTCAGTCGGGACTTGCGATGAGGGGCAGATGTGATATGGCAATGGATTGTGATATATATTGCATCGGGTCTGGGCCCATCGCAATTGCATATCGCAATGCGGGGAGAGTGGATGCACGTTGAAAGGCTTGTGATCCGCCGATGCGATATTTTATTAAATATATAGTTTTATAATAAAACTAAAGGTTTCGGGGTATTTTAACAAAAGGAGTTAATATATACAGGAAAGGGGAAGTTTTAGGGGTTTAATACATTAAGTTAGTATTAATGTGAAATATGAGTGGAAAGGGAAAAATAGACTAAGTATAATGTTTTTTATGAGTTATTTGCCTTCACATATATATATCAATACTTAGGCTAAATAACTTTTTGTGGGTTTTTTTGGTAAAAGGGGATTTAGCATGGGTTTTTCACTTTTCCTAGGCAAAAAGGATTTTAACGTTAGGAAAAGGGATCTTTATGGAAAATGAATGAATATGAAATGTATGAAGGTGGAAAGGAGAAATTAATAAATATAGGGATGAATGGGGATGAGGGAAGTTAATTAATTGATCTTATAGACCTTCATTTGCTTTGTGTAATTGCCTCATGGACATAAAAACATATAGTAAAACATGATAAATGTACATTTTGTCCAATCAGTCATCATACTTCTACAACCTTTCTCTACTTACCCTTTGCTTATCCTATCATTTTGTCTTCACTTAATGGGTGCATTTAAGCTAGCAAACCCTTTTCCTTCCTTTTTATTTTACAAAAGTAAACTATCTAATTCCCTTATAGCATCCATGGGCTTAGATTAAAATGATGAGCACCTTATTATTCTCTACCTAACTATTGATCTGCCAAGATTAAACAGTTTGGCCAGATCTTTATTCTCTAACTATAACATCAAATTTAAAGCATGAAACAGTCAAGATTAAACTATTTGACTGTCATGGGTTGTGGAATTTATGACAAGCTACACACAACCATTATTTTGTAGAAACATAGTAGTGGCATTTAGACTTGCTCACTTTCAGAGTTTATTTGTTCTCTTTTCTTTCTAACCTAACATTTTCTTTTTGCCTTGATTTTTTAGAGCATCTAACCTAACATTTTTTTTGATATGGACATCATCATCAAGATATTTTCCTTAAAAACATTTTATTCACTATTGTTATGTCCATATCCTAACTTAACATTTTTTCGAATATTCTATCTTATCAAAACCAAAAAATGCTACAACAGAACCCAAACCAGAACCCATAACTCTGCAACAACAAACAGAAACAACTGAAACATACTTTATAAGGTATACGCTACTTCCATGCGTCGAAATTGCATGTATAGGCACTTTTCTCAAAGCCAACCAGCATATACATCTGCAAATATTAATTCATAATTCTGCAGCTATTCCAGACTTCAGTTATACCCAGATCATAATATTTACAGAATAACACATGCAACAATATTCAGATATAGAATAAAAATGATCAAACCATATAAAGATAATTCATTTCAAGCCTTAAGATCTCGATCCATCATTAGATATTATCCTCCATCAACCGCTAAGGTTCATCCCTGGTTCAGATCAAGCACAACACCATAAGCCAATAACCTGCATACTAGATCTCACACTTCATTAGATATTCGATACTTGCACACTTGGCCTAATGATCTTCTCATCCTTTTATATTTTTAGGCCTTTCTCAATACCATGGACCAAAACCACTTAGGACCAATACCTTGGACCAAATACCTAGGGTCAATACCTCGAACCAGATACCTTGGACCAAAAACTTAGTTTTCCAATATATATGTGCTTTTCCTTCTATGAAAGTGTGTGTGTATGTATATGCTACCTGTGCTTAGTGAACCTGCGTGTATACGCACCTTGGTCAAGGTGAACCTGTGTATACCTCTCTTTCTTCATTCTTTGTAGTCTAATCTGTAATTCTTTGTTGTTAACCTGTTGTACTGTGATCTTTCATCTGAGTGAGTTGCCATCAAGGACAACACCTATATCATAATGGCAACAATTGGAAATAATTTACCCCTTTAAAATCCATCCCTCACAAAATTGTTACCAAGGATCCATCATTTTATCTAACCTCCATACAAAGTTTATGTTTTTCCTACAATTAGCATATTTGTGAAAAAAATTGGTATTCCCATCCCCTTCGAATGGACAAATAGCTTAGTTTTTAAGTATTCATTCTTTCTCTCAATCCAAAAGTATTTTCTTCCTTTTATCTTCAAAATGTTTTATCTCCTCCTTCTAAGTTTTTGTCAAGAAGTCAAAATCTTCTTTGAAATAAAAGGTATCTAAGATTTGTTTAGTTTCCTTTAATATTTTATCATCTATATGTTTTCTCTCCATGGACCAATTGGTTGTAGTTTTTTAATCTTTTTTCGGTTTTGATTAAATTTTATGAGGGGTAATTCATTGAGAGAATTATGGAAAGGCTTCCACACTTATTTTAGATTATTTAGAAAATCCTTGACCTTTAACCATTTAGTATTCAATTTGAAGGGCTTTAGAGGTTTTCATTGGGCTAGGACCACCTCTATAAGAACAAGATTGTGATCAAAACACATTCTCAAAGAGACCTATTGTCTAATTCCCACTACTTTGTCAAGAAAATATTTCAGGATGAAAAATAAATCAATCCTTTTACCCATTATGACTTTCCTTGTTCTCTTATTCCTCCAAGTCAGGGTTATCATTGTAAGCTCTATGTCCAAAATCCCTATTATTTCTAGATTGTTTATGAAGAAACCAAATAGATTGTCTACTTAGGCTACTAGTCCCCATATCTCCTTATAGTTTTACTCAAGTTTCAAGTGTAGGAAATCGTTAAATGTGGAAATAAATTGTGCATCCAATGAGTACAAACTTAACATACCTTTAAGATAGCTACAATGAGATAAACTAGAAATATAAAAAAAAAAAAAAAAACAAAAACAAAAGCAAAAAAATGAATATTTGCGGTTTATCTGACCCTGGGTTTATCAAATATACGCAGAGTGGGTAATCATTGGATGCATAAAAAAAATTCAACATCCAGCAAGTGCTTACACTTGTAATTTGAGTAAACTTGTAAGGATACAAGTCAAAAATACAATTTAAAAACATATTTTTTTGTTTCCCTTTAAAAATTCATCACTCTTATTTTATTATTCTATTATATTTTATTATTTGAAATATTGTTTATTATTTTCCTTAGAATTATCATTTTATATTTCCCTATTCATGATCCCTAATGGTTATTGGCATAATATTATAAGTTATAGTCTTAGAGACTTGGGATCCCTTGTGGATGTCTTAATAGACCACCAAACCAAGCGAAAATTTCATAGATTTTTGAAAAGTGGGATTCCTCACCTTTAAACCTACCCAAACCATACATGGGATCAAGAGTGGGAGGAATGGTTCCCCTTATTATTTAGAGACTAGGAAGGGAAACACTATTTTGTTTGGCTCTTTTAACCCTATTTCCAAGGACACATAATATAATTTTTCAAAATAGTTAATTTGAAGGTAAGAGGTGGGGGTAGGGTGGGGGTGGGGGGGGGGGGGGGGGGGGAATTTCTTTCTTGATTTTTCCACAAAGACAACGTTTTTAATGTGCTCTAAAGGGAGTTGTGTATGCCAATCAATTCCATAAATGGCTAGCAATTTTAGTGGTGGATTTTCCTCAAGGGACCCATTTGAGTTATCCCTTGGAGGAGCCTTATTTATTGGAAATTTGGGAATATTCAAGACCTCTAGTTGTGCTTTATGAACTCATAGTCTTCCTCTTCCAGGTATAGAACATTCCTTTGAAAAATTCCCATAGACATGGATCCTATCGCATTTGAATGTGATTCCTTCATAATCCAAGGTTTGAGTGTAAATTTTCAAGCCTTTTTTGATAATGATGGAGTCAACCAATCCTTTGGTAAGGTTAAATATTACAATAATTATGGACATTCCCCTATACCCCAATTTGTTGTAGGAATTATCTACTTCATAAAAAAAATAAAGGTGTTTCCAATTTCTTTAAAGACTACACCTAACCATATAATCAAGGGAAATCCTAGTAACATAACCCTAACTAGAAAAAAATCCATATGAGTTGAGTTGGTATCAAACTAAAAGTGATATCATTTTAGAAAAGTGCTTACAAGCCCCTTTTCCATATTGACTATAAAATTTTATCAACTTCCACTATCATTTGGAGTATCTACACCATCTATGTTTTCACCAATACCATGATATGAAGAGAGTAGCCTAAGACCATAGTGAAGGTTTCTATGTACAATATTTTAGAGTTTCACCATTCATTCTTTTACTTAAGAATCAACCCACAATTGTTGAGTCCATTAGCTCTATGATTTCATGCAACTTTATATTATTTACTAATTCCATTTTCACCACCTTCATTAATTTATCTTCATGCACTTATGTCTTTATCTATATTTTCTAAGCCTCTCAATCTCTAGCCCTCCTAGAATAAAACCAAAGGTCTACTCAAAAGTATGGAAACTGGGTACTTGATGGATGTGGAATTAAATTCCACATCTAACAAGTTCCCACATTTAACTTTTGAGTAAACGTATAAGGAGGTAATTTGATAATAAAATAAAAATAAAAATAAAAATAGATTATTTATTTTCCTTTATAAATTCATAAATCATATTTTACAATTTTAACTATTATTTTATTATTTTCCTTAGGGGGCACATTTTAGGCCTCAAAATCCCTCTGATGTCTAGAAACCCTCCCAAAATGTATAGAATCAAAGACACTAGAAGTAGCTTGAGAGGTATTGCCTTTGTGAACCTAGTACACAATGAGCTAAGATTTCATGTGTCAAAAATAAAGGCTCATCAATATCCCCACTAATGGAGTAGACACAATGGCTCTTCAAAGCCTACATTTCATACTTCTCAAAGCCCACAATCTTTTGACATGATTGTCTAATGATTTCACATTGTTTGAATCTAACATCATGGCACACAACCCTACCATGTTGGATTCTTGATTGTCGTATTATTCACATGCCAGCTCACTCAAGATCACAAAGGTTTCGTCCTTTAATGGGAAACTCGAAGATGGGTGAATCTCAACAAAGGGGTTTAAACATTGGGATTATGATCAACTAGATTGGATCAAAATTGCTATCTCTTTAATGGATCATCAAAGAATCGATGGCTTCTTCCTCCATACCCACAAAAAGCTTCTTGTGAACCTACAAAAAATCCTTAACTTTTATCTCCCCTCTATTGATTTTTGTAGCATTGGGAGGTATTCCCACATGCCAAGAGGCCTCCAAGTCAGCCAAAGAAATTATAAATATTGAAATATATTTCTTTTAAAAGGTTCATGTAGGCTTCAAAAAGCCAAGTCACCCACCATTGGAAGGAGGCGACTCTTGGTCAAAAGGGCACCCATTTGACCAATATAAATACACATCAAGAACATGTATTTTGATCATCTAATAAATAATGAAGATATTATTTAAAGTAGTTGCAGATGTGGAAAGACAAAGAGAAGATCGAAGTTGATTGAGTTGACTGAAGTTTGATTTCTCTGAAGTTGGACCAAGTCTGACTTTTGACCAAATTTACTACAACTGGGATTTGACCTTAGTATGGTGACCAAATGTTGATGTGACCTCAATACCTTGACCAACATTGACCAATGTTGACTTTTGTTTCTTGGATGGTTTGACCACAATTTCCAACTAGAATTTTTTACCAAGTTTGACTAGTATTTGGGCTTGAGAATTCGTACAATTTTCTAGACAATTTATGTTGTAAACCTTAATGTTGAAGAAATTATCTTTATGATACTAATATTATCATTGATCTACTATTAATATTTTCTATGTATAATTTCTTAATGATATAAGTGACAAAATATAACTTGAGTTAAATCATTGGAAGTAATTATCAAATTGGAAGATCAATTTCTATTATAAGAAAAATCAACATGGTCTCAGAGCAAGGTTCTTAAAGATCATCTCTAAGACAAAGGACAAGCAAGGTTAAGGAACAACCATTGAAACCAGTTGTGATAAAACAATCCCTAGAAGAATAATTTGATTAACAGTGAGCATGTCAGAGGAAGTATGAAGTACCAACAAGTTTAGTGATGGTCTTTTTAAACGTTGAGGGTAACCAATAGAGAATGAATACAAGTTTCAAGGATATGTGGTGAAAGACATTCAAGAACCAGAGGGAGTTGAGGCCAAAGCAAGAAAAATATTTTTATCCCTCATAAAAAATTCCAAGAAATTGAAAATAATACATTTTTTTGTGTTTTGGCTTAAGGTCTGAGTTCTAGACAAGGCTAAGAGTTATGCTCGATATGGACCTATTTTACAAAGATGTGTAAATAAGTTTTAGTTTTTATTATGGCCACTACATAGTTATTATTATTATGAATAGAGATTGTGTTGTAATTCTAAGGATGTCATATAGAGCTAAGGTCACAAATGAACACTCATATATTGTAGATCGTTGTTCTGGTTGTAAGTCATCATAGTTGTGATACACATACATGTCCAACAACCAACCATTGAACAATATATATATATATATATATATATATATATATATATATATATATATATATATAGTGCAAGTGTGGATACAACACAGTTGACATCTCTTGTAGCATTATGATTCGTGGGCATGAGTTTTAAGAAGAACTTGTAAACAAAAATAAACACTTGTGAAAAATAATTGGTTCTGAGCTCTATGGTTAACGTGATTAGTTCAGTTGTCTTGTTTGTGATATATCTCAGTTTTTAACTCTATAGAAATCATCAGTTACATAACATGCATTGAACCATTATTGGAATAGTTGTTTTGGACTCATCGTTTGTGAGTAATTTTGGCATCAAGCTTTGTAGAGGATGATTTTTAAAATTGAAACAAGGCACGACAAATTGGCCCTTGACTTATGTATAAGATACAAATTCAAATTCAATTTTTTGTTTGGTTACATATATTACACAATGAGAATAAACATAATCAAACAAAAATAGAGGTATTGACAAACTCATTTGTGTCATAGTTTTGAATTCCACAGAGTTAGTTGGAATACTCCTTATGCCAAATGTAAGTAGAAATCATTGTATGGTAAGATACAACACATAAGCATAGTTGGTATTGAAGTCTAGTTGCAAAGACAATGCTTGAATATTGACAAAACTATTACACATCATACTTGAGTTGTTGTTCGAATTCCAAGGCAAGTTCATGTTCTTTGAAGAAAGTTACAATGATAAGTATGAAACTATGATGAACATATGCAAAGTAGTTCTATGTATCAATTTAAAAAATGGATTTATTGGTCAAAACTTCTAACAATTGGTTACATCTTATTGATATCTAAACAACACCATTTGTCTAAAGGAATCAAAATTTTTGTGACTAAGAAATATATTGAACAATGATTTGTTATTCAATACATTTGAATTGGCCACATATGTGAAGGTTAAAAGGTTACAAGTCCAACATTTTGTGATGGATATTGTAGACATGTGGATCAGCCACATGACCAGTGATGCAGAGGAAAAACTTCTTTATTTCCTGTGGAGGATTGAAGGTCGAATTCTTCTATGGAAGATTGACTATGAAGGTTTAATTCTGATAATTCCAAGTCTTGCTTACATTTTGGTTACAATTAGAACCAAATATGATGGTTATAGATAATTGGAACCTAATGACATATAAATGATATAATAGTACAAAAGGTAATATGAGTCCATGAATGGGCATAATAAGTAATTAGTGCCAAGCGCCATTGAATGAGTTCATTTTTCACTGCAGATTTTTTTTATTATGTCTGAGTTTGGAGTTTAGTAATCCAGTATGATAAATATTGCTCAAACTACGAAATAAATACATATATATTCCTCCACATACAATAATAACATTTATTTATAGACACCTAGGATCATAATGATAAAAAAGAATTGATCCTTCTGAAAACATTGGAGGAAAAGGACAAATTACTATAAACCCTAGAATTTAAAGGATAGAACCCTAGTACAAGACTTGGAATACTGAATTCTAGTGGAATATCTAGGGGATGAAGAAAACCTAGCCCTTACAAGTTATACAAGGAAGAAAACTGTATAATTGATGTTAATAACTAAAATGAGATTGTACGTAGATTTCAATAAGGAAGCAAGGATCAAGAGGGAGTTCATTAAAAGATAAGTAACTTATATTCTTCTCATTTGATTATTTTTTTTATATTTTATTAATATCCCTATGTCTTCATAATTATTTTACTCAATTATTTCCTCTATGGTATCATGAATGAGGTTGTGGGAACATCATATTGATACTAAACTTATGAAAGAACAAAAACAAAATTAATAACTAAAAGGGTCTCTCAAGCAAGAAGGAGTAGAAGTACATGACAGAGGAAGCAATATTGATAGAAGGACTAAGTTGAAGGATTATTTTTGTAATAGAGGGGGAAACCCAAAAGGCTTGCTTTAGCTTTAGAAGGAGTTAATCTCGGAAATTAAGATGAAGGATTTTTTAAAGTACATTATCTAGACCAAATGTTTGAAAATGAATATATGGTACATTGGTACCTATGATGTTGGATATATCTCAGGAGATGAAGTGAGTCTTTGCAAGGACATCACTAGTCATAAAGCAATGACCATATCACATCATCTAAGATATGATAAATAAAGGATCAATAGATATCAAATATATATTCACTAATGAGTATATTATGATGAGCTTAGTATGATGTCGAATGTCTCCCTCTTTGGAATGCAATGATGATGTATTTACAATATTGGTAAAACCATCTAGTTGGGTCACAAATGTTTTTGACCAAGAGGAGATGGATACATTTACCTTTGAAACGAAAAGGACTTGGCTAGGTCGACCAAGAGTGAATGTCCTAGAGAAACTATAATATTGGACAGATCTTCTCCTTAGAAGTCAAAAGGACTTTTCTGCCACAAAGACTTGGCTATGTCAACCAAAGGATATAAATGAAATTCACCTTTAATGGTAGGACTTGGCTAGGTCATAAAGGAATTTGACTAGAAAGGTGAATGGTCAAAGGAAAATTCTCTACTGAGAAGCTATAAAAATTTAAATGCCTACAATAGGTCATGACCAAAGGATATTGATATATTTGTCTAAGAAGCCATAAAGGACTTGTAGGAATTTACGGGGTAAGTTCCTCAGATAGAACGCCAAAGGGCACCACTCACAAATAGATCACAGATCAATACACCAATATTCTTGACGTGGTTAAAACCCTTAAAGATGGAAACAATCCATGGCCTAAGCCAACGTGGCCACTTTAGGAAATTTATTAATAAAATAAAGAAAATTGACATAAGCTTCTCTCATGAAAGGTCACCCTACAAATGACCCTCCATGCTCTTTAAATAGAGATCATAGACCAATCAGATGTTAAGCCATGGATCAAGTGTCTATAATGCCGAGGAGAGAATGAACCGTCGGATCACCTCATGTCTAGAACATATCATGACAATAAGATTGTAAGTTGTAAAAGTACATAGTAAAGAAACACACTTTACCTAACTCTACAATAGACAATCTATATTTAACTATTTCCTATGTGTCAGAATATCCTAACATCCCCCCTTAAGAACAACTTGGGATAGGATTGAAGGATGTACAAATATGACACAATAGGAGAAGGAAAGATGTATTAGAGTCTATCCCCCCTTAGTGACAACTTCCTGAACTCCAACCATAAATCGAAGTTTAATAAACTTCGCCTCTGTGAGAGCCTTTGTAAAGATGTCTGCAACTTGATCTTCGGTTGAACAATATTGCACTTCAAGAACATGGTCATGAATGAGCTTTTTGATGAAGTGCATGTGTAGTTCAATGTGTTTGTTGCATTGATGTAGGACTGGATCTTTGCATAGTTGAATGGCACGTTGATTATCACACCAAAGTGTAGACGGATGCTGCTGCTGAAAGCCAAACTCTAACAGGATCTGACGAAGCCACAAGGCTTCCTTACTAGCTTCTACGGCACCACGATACTTTGCTTCTGCTGAAGAAATAGAAATGGAATTTTTTTCTTACAGGCCCATGTAATAGGTCCAGAACCAAGAGTGAATACATAACCTGCAATAGAATTTCGATCATTAGGGTCACTAGCCCAATCAGAATCAGTGAAACCAACCAATAGAGGAGACTTCTGCACTGTAATGAATCCCAAACTGAACTGTACCTTGAACATAACGAAGTATTCTTTTAGCTTCTTTCCAATGACTTTCATGTGTTTTTTTCATAAACCGAGCAATAAGGCTAACAGCAAAGGAACGATCAGGATGGGTATGGGTCAAATACAAAATTTTTCCTACAAGTTGACAGTATAAGGTAGCATTGGCTTCAGGGGAAGTACAAGTGACTAAAAGTTTGACTCCCTACTGAAAGGGAGAAGGGGCTGGCTTAAAGCCTTCCATGTGAAAGTGGCATAGAATATCACAAGCATACTTGGAATGGGAAAGGGAAATACCTTCCTTGGATTGCAAGACTTGAAGACCAAGAAAATAATGCAAGTGTCCTAAGTCTATAATTTCAAACTGCTTTTTAAGGCTATACTTCACATGGTTTATAAGGTTGGGATCACTACCAGTAAGGATAATATCATCAACATAAAGAACAAGAATGATAAGAGAATTACCCACTTTCTTGGTGTAGACAGTATTGTCAGAATGACACCTAGAAAAGCCAGTATCTAAAAGAAAGCTATCCATTTTAGCATACCAAGCCTGAGGAGCTTGCTTTAGACCATAAAGGGATTTCTTAAGCCAACATACAAGGATGGAGTCTGTTTGTATAAATCCAGGAGGTTGTTCCATATAGATTTCTTCATGCAAGTCCCCATGCAAAAAGGCAGATTTAACATCCATCTGATGGACTTCCCATTTGAAAGAGGCAGCAAGGGAAAGAATAAGGTGGATAGAGTTCATTTTGGCAATAGGGGAGAAGGTTTCAGTATATTCAATGCCTTCAACTTGTGAAAAACCCTTAGCAACAAGACGAGCTTTATGTTTATCAACTTTTCCATCTGGTCCATACTTGGTTCTATAAACCCATTTGCATCTAACAATTTTTCGTCCCTTTTGAAGAGGAACAAGATCCCATGTATGATTTGCCAATAATGAACGATATTCTTCATTCATAACTACATCCCAATATAGATGGCCTGAAGCTTCTGTAAAGGTGTCAGGATCATAATTCGTTGGAGCTTGAGCTAGTAAAGAAGAGGCTCTATCAAACTAAGAACGAGTGTGACGTTGATCTGTAGGATCACCTGCTACATCCTGAGTAACGCGAACCCATTTTGGAAGTTGAGGAGATGAAGGAGGATCTCGAGAAGGTGGGGGAGGATTTTCATCCTCACTGTCATCATTTGAAGAAGAAATATTTTCAGAAGTAGAAGGGATAGAGATAGGTGGCACATCCGCCAAACTAGGCTCGTAGGCCGATATACTTTCGGCAAACTTTACATCTCTTCTAACGATAAATTTTTTGGATTTAGGTGAAAGAAGTCTATATCATTTGACATCTTCAGAATATCCAACAAAAATACATTTTTCTCTCTTAGGTTCTAAGGCTTTGTGTTTCTCATCTGGAATATGGGCCCATGCTTCACTTCCAAAAAAATGAAAGTGACTGACATCTAGTTTAATCGAGCTCCATGCTTCTTCTGGAGCGATATTCTTTAAAACCTTAGTAGGAGTGTGATTTACCATGTAATTTGCATAGTTAATTTCTTCTGCCCAAAAATTAAGACTAAGTCCTTTAGATTGAAGCATACAATTAGCCATTTCCTTTAAGGTCTGATTCTTCCTTTCAGCTACACCATTTTGTTGTGGAGTATATGGAACAGTATGTTGCATTTCAATTCCATGATCAGTGCAAAAGTTGATGAATTTTTTGTTAACATATTCTCCACCATTATCAGATCTTAGTTTAATAATTTGATGTCCAAATTGTTTTTCAACAAAGGCCATAAAGGCCAAGAACATGTTAAATACTTCACTCTTTATTTTTAAGTATACCCAAGTGTGTCTAGAGAAATCATCAATGAAAGTTAAGAATACTTGTAGCCAGAGAATGAAACAAATGGAAGTGGACCACATAAATCACTATGCACGAGCTATAAAGGGGCTGAGGCGTGCCAAGAGTCACGTTTTTCAAAACTATCTCGATCATGTTTTGCGAGTACACATCCGGAACAAACACCATCTCTGCAAGATACCATAGGAAGACCTGTCACCATATTTTCTTTACGTAGATTTTGAAGAGAGCGATAATTTAAGTGACCAAATCGCTCATGCCAAAGTTTTTTCACTTCATCATTATGAGCAACAAATACCAAGGGAACAGTTGATGACCCAAACTTGTTAAACTTATACAACCTTGTAGAATCATCAGCAATGCCAGTAGCTAAAATCTGTCTAGGATCTCTTAGGTCCTTAATTGCAACATCATGAGGTGAGAATTCAACGATTTTACCTTCACCTGAATGAGTTATCTGATATACAAATAGAAGGTTGTAGGATAAGGTTGGAACACATAATACATCATTAAATTGACCATTATCTAGATGAATAGTTCTAGTCCCTACAACACTAATAGATCTATCATCACCAACATATATATTTTTGGTGTTACAATCATTTAAAGAAGAAAACATGGCTTTGTTTTTGGCCATGTGATAAGAAGCTTCAGAATCAACGAGACACTCATGAGAATGAGAAGAAGAAGATACATTTAGTGCATAACCAAACCGAGATGCTTAACAACCTCATGCAAAAAGTGCAATTCCTGAAGATGAAGTTGAAGTTGAAGAGTGCTCCAAATGGATGTTATGCTTCTTCATTGTTTCTTCCAAGGCTTCCATCTTCTTAAAGCATTTGGATTCTAAGTGGCCATCTCGATTACAAAAGTTGCAATGTCTACCAGTCTTTTTCCCTTTGTTTTTATTTTCCTTATCATTTTGTTGAATTTATTTTTCATTTTGAGACTGAAATTGCTTAGAACCCTTGTATGGTTTATGACCATTCTTTTTAGGATACTGCTTAGGATTTTTAAAATTTGGTTGTTGTTGGGTGGCTAAGGCTTTCTTAGAAGAGTTTCCAAGATTAAGAAGACCAAGATGTAAGAGTCTTTCTTTTTCTCTTATTAAAGAATCACAAAAGGCATCAAAAGAGGGGGACTTGTAGTCTTGTTCTTGAGAAATAAATGCTTCTCTAGTAGAATGGAAGGTGGAAACGAACATAGAGTAGGCTAGTCCCAACTTAGTAATAATGGAATAGATAAGGTTGTCATATTATTTCTTAACCATAACACCTTCCAAGAGAATTCTAAGGATCTTGAACTTGGAAAAAAAATATTCAATGAAAGAAAAATTATTGAGGTCCAACGTAAGCAACTCATTTTCAAGATGATGGGCTCTGATTTCATTTTTAATTCCAAAAACTTTAGTGAGTTGTTTCTTTGCTTCATTAGAGGTAGCAAGTTCTGCGATATGGATTCTAAGGTTTGGAGAAATAGACGTCCCTATCAACCCATGTGCTTGATCTTTCCTATTTTCCCATTTGATTGCCTTATCTTCATCTTTAGGTTTAGTTTCTTGGTATGAGGCTATTTCGTAAAGGTCTTTACTTCTACGTAAATCCACAATGTAGGACCACCATTGGAAGTAGTTGGTACTGTCAAGAATAACTTGGCATGGACTTTCCATTTTAACAAAAACTGAAGTTGTAGATGTTGAAACTAAGTGTTCCAATGGAAAGATCTCGAAAGATTAGGCCGATTAAAAAAACAGCTCTAAAAATAGCTTCCGGATGAAGAAGTTATGGATTTTTGAAGAAAAGTTGTTGAAGATGTTGGTTGATAAAAGGTGCCTTTTTAACTCCTAATTATCTTCACATTAGTTATCAATCCGGGCAAGATTTTCTATTTCAAGAGTGTACACAATTTTTGGTGGCTATTTACTCAAGAGTAATGTTTCTAAATTGCAGTACAGTGCTTTCAAATACAAGAATAAATGGATGCAAAAAATAAATTCTAATTGCAATTAAAAGAAATTCCAATCCTTTAAGGAACTCAAATCCTGCAGTAATCTAAGTAACAACAATGCAATATATATAACAGCGTTATCAGTTAAGAGTGTAGTAATAATAACTCTTCCCTTAGAAACTGATAGAAATTAAATCATGTTCATTTGAATGTAAAATAACAATGGCATCAATTTGAGAGTTCTTAACAGCAATAGTTATAGCTCATTACAGTTGATTACACTAAGCAAGTGATGTATCAATGAAACTCAATCTGAAATGAAAGGAAACTAATCAAGAAAAAAATTTGTAAATTAAATATAAAATAGAGTTATTCTATCATGCAAAGAACCAATGAACAACAAAGCGATAAAATAACAGCAGGCAGTAATATGATCACACTAGCACACTTGCAATAATTGAAATCATATAATACAGATGAAGCAGTGAGTTCCACTGGAAGCCGAGCCCTAGCTGCCAACATACACCACTTAGTTACTTCAGAGAATGGAGAGGAACAACAACTCTTTTATTTATTAATCATCAAACTGTGAAATCATTACAACGCATTTGCGTTCTACAACAAAATTCTATAATTGAAAATTACAGTGGTAATACAACAGTCCCCCTTTCCTCCTATCCTACCCTATCTTATCAATCCCTATCTTAATCTCTCATAATCTATCCCATAATCTCCCCTCCTCTGATCTCTGTTCTGATTTAAATACACAGAGAGAAAAGAGAAGTTACAACCGTGATGATTACAATATGATTCCCATTACAAAATTAGATTGTTCTCAACAAATTGATAAACAAGATCATATCTGAAATATCTTCCCATCAGCATTCAACAGGAACAGGTTGAATTTGGTGTTGCAGCTGAGATAATTTGGAAAATGGCCACAATAGCGAATCTGAGAAAAACATCTTCAGAGAACCTTCTGTTTCTCTTAGTACATATCGAATTTGGGAAAACTGCTCATTGCAAAACTGATTTTGTCCGTTCTGAACAAAACCCATGTTTTGACACATTTAATGATGAGTTGGAGATCAAATCTTCAATCTAGAAAATATCTTGGAGACTAAAATGGTGAGTGATGTTACAACCAATTTATTAATAAACCATTATTGGTAAAATCATGCATAATCATCAATTTATTAAAAATAAAGGAGAAGAAATAATATTTATCCATAAGAGCATAAATAATTATAAGATGGAATTATATGATAAACCATGATAAATGGCATGATAAAGAAGAGTAGAAATGGATGAAATAGGTGTTAAAAGTGATAATAATAATGACATATTAACGGCCCAACAGTCTTTACTTCTAAGTAAATCCACAATGTAGGACCACCATTGGAAGTAGTTGGTGCTGTCAAGAATAACTTGGTATGGACTTTCCATTTTACAATAACTGAAGCCGTAGATGCTGAAACTAAGTGTTCCAATGGAAAGATCTTGAAAAATTAGGCCAAATAAAAAAACAGCTCTAAAAACAGCTTCCAGATGAAGAAGTTATGGATTTTTTAAGAAAAGTTGTTGAAGATTCTGACAAAGTGTGTGAATGTGCGGAAGTGAATGATAATGTTATATTTTAAAAAAATCACCCCCCTTTCCAAACTTAATCTAATTAGCTACTTAAAAAAAAAAAAAAATTATGTGACCCACTTTTATAAATAAGTGAAAGTCACTTTTACAATGGTACTTTATGAGCTGCCCACTAAATTGTAACTTAAATAAAATATAAAGAGACTTTTGAATTATAAGTGACTCACTTTTTATAATGGATGAGAACACTTTTACATAAAGTAACTTTAAAACATAAGTTACATGTGCTTTCTAAAAACGTAACTCAACAAAAAGAAAGACTTGAACTCAAGAACTTTATTCTTATAAAGTAACTTTGGACCAAGTGAGCTAGTTTAAAAGGTTAGTAATTTTTGGAAAAGAGGAATTTTTTTTTTAGTCACTGAAGCTTTGAGGTGCGTGCTTACTTGAAAAAACTCTTTTTGCCTCCGATCTTAAAAATGACGTAGCTAGGGCTACTGGAAACCTTTTCGTGTGAAACGAAAGGGGTTCCTCACTAGAACAGATGCTCTTAACACAATAGAGTAGTCCTCTACACCCAAAAGCAGTCAGAAACAATAGATCTAGGAAACGACAGTCGCATGCACTTTTACCAGCTTCAGATTTAGATCACCAACGGATGCAGTGCTCAAATAGCTCTGATACCATGTAGGAATTTACAGGGTAAGTTTCTCATATAGAACACCAAAGGAAAACGCTCAAAAACAGATCACATATCAATACACTAGTATTCTTGATGTGGTTAAAACCCTCAAAGAGGGAAATAGTCCACAGCTTGAGCCAACGCAGCCACTTCAAGTGATTTATTAATAAAAGAGAGAAAATTTACATAAGCTTCTCTCATGAATGGTCACCCTACAAATGACCCTCCATGCTCTTTAAATAGAGATCATGGACCAATCAGGTGTTAAGCCATGGATCAAGTGTCGGTAATACCAAGGAGAGAATGAACCATCGGATCACTTCATGTCTAGAACATATCATGACCATCGGCTTGTAAGTTACAAAAGTACATAGTAAAGAAGCACACTTTACCTAAATCTACACTAGACCAAGTTATACTTAACTATTTCCTATGTGTCAGAATATCCTAACAAGACTTTGGCCAACCTTGGATATATGAAGAATTATATTACCCACTCCAGGATGGAATTATTTTATAAACATGCATCATTATGACAAGCTCATGAAACTTTTCTTAAGAAAAGAGAATTTTCCAACTAAGGGGAAATTTGTTGCAGGAGAATACCTCCCTCAATAAGTGTGATTGTTGATTTTTCATAACATCAGGAGGTATTATTGCATGCCAAGAGGCCTCCCAAGTCATCCAAAAGGAATTATAAATATTGAAATAAAATTTTTATTTTTAAAAGGTTCATGTAGTCTTTAAAAATCCAAGTCATCCCCACCATTGGAATAAGGTGACCCATGGGCAAAAGGGCACCCATTCGACCAATATAAATACACATAGAAAAATTCACTGTGACCATCCAATAAATAATGAAGGTATTATCTAAAGAATTTGGACATGCGGATAGAGAAAGAGAAGACTAAAGTTGACTGAGTTGACCAAAGTTTGACTTATGTTAAGTTGGACCAAGTTTTATTGTTTATCGAATTAACTACAACTTGGATTTGACCTCAATATGTTGACCTAAGGTTGATGTGACATCAGGACATAGACCGTAGGTCCAAACATTTTTGTTCACCCGTATTGACCAATGTTGACCAACATTGACTTCTCTATTTTGGATGGTTTGACTATACTTACAAACTGGAATTTTTAACCATGTTTGGCTAGTATTTATGCTTGACAATTGTCATAGATTTCCAGACAATTTCTGTTGTAAATATTGTTGACAATTAAATTATCCTAAGAAGAATAGTTTGATGAATTTTTCCCGAGGTTGGGTTTTCCTAGGGTAAATTTGTGTCTATTATGTATGGTTGTCTCTTTGTGATCCTATTGTTATCATTATTCTACTATTGATATTTTCTATGTATAATTACTTAATAATATATGTGAAAAATTATAACTTGAGTGTTGTTAGAAAATTATATATTACGGAGCAATGGAACACATAAAATATTGCAGAAATATAAACACAGAAAACGCACAAAACAAGAGAGACACAGATATACGTGGTTCACCCAGTTTGGGCTACGTCCACCCTGAACAGCCAGTCCTTCCTTTCTATTATCCAGCAAAATGAAGAGACACAACCTACAGCAAATCCACTGTAATATCCTCTATTTTCTCTCACGGTCTCACCTCTCTATTTCTCGCTCACTGAATACACATCTATCACACAGCCTCAAAATACAATACCCTCATACAAAGAGAGGGGTTGCCTTCTAGGGCAAAAAACCCTAAACTAAACATAAGTTCTACGGTCAGATCATCCGCCTAATGAACGGCCCAGATTGACTAGAAATTACTATACTTTTACAAGGCAATTTTACAGTTGTTTTTTAGCTTCGGGGGCGCTGCCCCCTAAACCCCCCGCCAAGGGGGGCTCCCAAAGGTCGCAGCCGCCCCCCCCTGGACCCCCCCTGCAGCGAATATTTTACGGGCGGCGTTGCCGCCCCCATTTCGAACTGGGGTCCTATGTGGTGATACCTTTGAATATAGAAGATAATCGGCTCCACACCCAACAATCTCCCACTTGGAGACTGATTGTAGCAACTCCACCGCTGCTCCATTTGCTGGACAATGACTCCTCTTTGGACCTGGCTATTTCTCATCTTCATCGTCATCCTTGAAGACCAACTGAAACTGAGCATATTCTCAGTTTCTCCCTGGTTACAACTTTTGTTAGCATATCTGCAGGATTCTGGCTAGTGTGTATCTTTTCCAGCTTCAACTCTCCATCTTCCAACACTGATCGTATGAAATGGTACTTGAGCTGTATGTGTTTAGTCCTGGAATGAAATGTTGAGTTCTTTGCAAGATGAATGGCACTTTGGCTATCACTGTATAACATGCCCATATCATGCTCCTTACCCAATTCACCCATAAACCTTTGTAACCAAATCATTTCTTTACTAGCCTCTATAGTAGCAACATACTCTGCTTCTGTTGTTGAAAGTGCAACAACACTTTGGATTTTTGAAACCCAACTGACAGCTGTTCCTCCAACAGTAAATACATATCCTGTAGTTCTCCTCTTGTTATCTCTGTCACCTGCCATATCTGCATCAACATATCCTTGTAGGGAGATGTTTGAACCACCAAAGCATAATGCTTGATTTGTGGTACCTTTCAAATATCTAAGAATCCATTTCACTTCCATCCAATGTTCCTTTCCTGGATTGTTCATGTACCTGCTTACAACTCCCACTGCATGTGCAATATCAGGTCTTGTGCAGACCATTGCATACATTAAGCTTCCAACTGCTGATGCATATGGAACTTTAGACATATAATCCATGTCTTCTTGGGTCTTTGGGCACATTTCCTTGCTAAGTTTGAAATGGCTAGCAAAAGGTGTACTAACTGGTTTTGCATTGTGCATGTTAAATCTTTTCAACACCTTTTGTATGTACTCATTCTGAGACAATGTTAATTTACGATTTTTCCTGTCTCTAGTTATTCTCATACCAAGGATTTGTTTTGCAGCTCCCAAATCCTTCATTGCAAATGAATTTGCCAATTTTCTTTTGAGCACATTTATTTCCTGCATGTTAGATCCTGCAACAAGCATGTCATCTACATACAATAACAATATAATATAGCTGCCATCATTTTGCTTTTTCAAATAAACACAATGATCAGAGTGACATCTAGTATAACCTTGTTCAGACATAAACTTGTCAAATTTTAGATACCACTGCCTTGGAGCCTGTTTTAAGCCATACAAGCTCTTATTCAACCTGCACACTAGTTTCTCCTTCCCTTTCACCTTATATCCTTGTGGCTGTTGCATATATATCTCTTCCTCCAAATCCCCATGGAGAAAGGTTGTCTTTACATCTAACTGCTCAAGATGCAAATCTTCAGCTGCTACAAGACTTAAAATAGTTCTGATCGAAGTCATTTTAACAACAGGAGAAAATATTTCATCAAAATCAATACCTTTCTTCTGTGCAAACCCCTTCACCACAAGTCTAGCTTTATACCTCTGTTTTCCTCCATCTTCTTCCTTCAGCCTGTAAACCCATTTATTCTTCAATGTAGTTTTTCCTACAGGCAACCTAACTAAATCCCAAGTCTGGTTATGCATTAAGGAGTCCATCTCTTCTTCCATGGCTACCTCCCACTTCTTCCTGCTTTCAACCTGCATTGCTTCTTCATAACATTCGAGTTCACCGGAATCAGTCAACAATAAATAATATAATGAAGGAGAGTATCATTCAGGGGGTCTACTTATCCTGGTAGATCTTCTAACACCACTTTCAGGTGTTTGGGGTGCCTGTTGTTGTTGTGGTGGTTGCTGTTGTTGTGGTTGTTGATTATTATTATTTTCAGGCACCTTTACTTTTTCAGTGATTTCATCAAGAACTGCGTATTCCTTATTTTCCTTTTCCTGTTTCTTTTCCTGCAACTAATTCTTATACAAGACCTTTTCATTGAATATTACATCTCTGCTCCTAATGATTTTGTGATTTTCGTAATCATATAAGTGATAACCGAAATCATTAACACCATATCCAATAAAGGTACATTTCTTTGACTTTGCCTCAAGCTTTGTTCTATTTTCTTTATCAATATGGACAAAGGCCTCACAACCAAAAGTCTTTAAAATAGAGTAGTTTACCTTTTTACCTGCCCATGCTTCCTCTGGAACACCACCATCCAAGGAACTTGAAGGCCCTCTGTTTATTAGATAAACAGCAGTATCTACAGCATCTGCCCAAAACTGTAAAGGCTATCCTGCATGCAATCTCATGCACCTTGCACGCTCCATGATTGTTCTGTTCATCCTTTCTGACACACCATTTTCTTGTGGTGTTCTTGGAACTGTCTTCTCTCTGCGAATTCCATGCTCTGAACAGTACCTATCAAACTCTTTGTTGCAATATTCACCTCCATTGTCTGATCTAAGACACTTCAATTTCTTTCCTGTCTCAATCTCAACCAAAGCTTTCCACTTCTTGAAAGTATCAAATACATCAGATTTATTCTTAATACAATAAATCCAAGTTTTTCTAGTTGCATCATCAATAAAAGTAACATAATAACGAGAGCCACCGAGAGATGATACCTAAGTAGGTCCCCATACATCTGTATGCACAAGCTCTAATTTTTCATTCTTCTTTTCTTTCCCAACTCTGAGAAATCTGACTCTCTTCTGTTTTCCATAAATGCAATTCTCACAGAAGTCCAAATCAACATTCTTCAAACCTGGCAACAAATTCCTTGAGTGAAGAATATTCATCCCCTTTTCACTCATGTGTCCGAGCCTATGATGCCATAATGCTGCATCTACTCCTTTGGAAGTTAAAGCATTAACAGAGTTAGAAATACCATTGCATAAATACAATGTACCAACCTTTTCGCCTTTTGCTATTACCAGGGCTCCTTTGCTGACCTTCCAAGCTTTATCTGTGAAAGTTTTCACACAACCTTCACCGCCTAACTGCCCTGTTGAAATCAGATTTTTCTTTATATCTGGAACATGCCTTACCTCCTTTAATAGTCATTGGTTTCCATTCTGCTGTTTTACAAGAACCTTACCCATTCCAACGATTTTACAGGGTTTATCATCACCCAGACGAACTTGTCCAAAATCTCCTTGAACATAGTCATGAAAGTATTTCTTATCAGGTGTGGCATGGAATGAAGCCCCTGAATCTACCACCCAGGAATCAGTAATATTTTCGAAAGAAAGAATCAAAGCATCTTGTAACACCTCACCTATCACATTTGCTTCATGATTGTTTTCTTGCTATGCATCTCCTTCTTTTCCCTTCCGAGATCTACAATCTTTCTTTAGGTGTCCTTTCTTTCCACATTTCCAGCACACTATCCCCGATCTGGACTTGGATCTGCCTTTCCTTGATTTATTGCAATATCCTGAGCTCTTTCCTCTTTCCATTTTTCTTCCTCTAGACTCTGCACTCAAAGCATTTCCCGATGTCTCACCGGAGCTTTTCCGTCGCATTCCTCGCTAAGGATAGCACTGACAACATCATCAAACTTTAAAGTACTAGATTCTGAAACAGAGTTACTAATGGCCATTACCAAACCATTCCAACTTTTTGGTAATGAGCACAAGAATAACAAAGCTCTAACTTCATCATCAAAGTTTACCCCTGCAGAACTTAATTGACTTGTAACTGTATTAAAATCATTTAAATGGTCTGCAACAGATCCACCTTCTGACATCTTCATATTAAATAACCGTTTCATAAGAAATACCTTGTTTGAGGCCGAGGGTTTTTCATATAGTTTCGACAGCGTCTGAATCAAACCCTCTGTCGTGGTTTCCTTTGAAATGTTGAGGGCGACTAATGTAGCAAGGCACAACCGTATTGTTCCGAGTGCCTTTCTATCAAGAAGGTTCCATTCTTCGTCTATCATACCCGTCGGCATATTTGATTTTCCGCCCAATGGTAGGTATAGATCTTTCTGATATAGATAATCTTCCACCTGCATCTTCCACAACGAGAAGTTTTTGCTGTTAAATTTCTCGACCCTAAACTTACCATCTTCCGCCATTACTCCCACTCGAACCAGGAACCCTTCTTTCCTGCGAGTTTATCAGCCAAATAGACCTTCGGCTCTGATACCAGTTGTTAGAAAATTATATATTACGGAGCAATGGAACACATAAAATATTACAAAAATATAAACACAGAAAACGCACAAAACAAGAGAGACACAGATATACGTGGTTCACCCAGTTTGGGCTATGTCCACCCCGAACAGCCAGTCCTTCCTTTCTATTATGCAGCAAAATGAAGAGACACAACCTACATCAAATCCGCTATAATATCCTCTGTTTTCTCTCACAGTCTCATCTCTCTGTTTCTCGCTCACCGAATACACATCTATCACACAGCCTCAAAATACAATACCCTCATACAAAGAGAGGGGTTGCCTTCTAGGGAAAAAAACCCTAAACTAAACATAAGTTCTACCGTTAGATCATCTGCCTAATGAACGGCCCAGATTGACTAGAAATTACTATACTTTTACAAGGCAATTTTACAGTTGTTTTTTAGCTTCAGGGGCGTTGCCCCCTAAACCCCCGCCAAGGGGGGCTCCCAAAGGTCGCACCCCCCCCGAACCCCCCCTGCAGCGAATATTTTACGGGCGGCGTTGCCGCCCCCATTTCGAACTGGGGTCCTATGTGGTGATACCTTTGAATATAGAAGATAATCAGGCTCCACACCCAACAAGTGTAAATCATTGGAAGTAATTATCAGAAGATAACATCAGTTTCTATTATACGAAAATTCAACACCCTCACCACTCTTCAAACATTCAAATCCTCATGTAAACATTAATTTATGCTTTGACATAAGCAGAAGGGAGAAACCATGAAAGGCATGTGAAATTTAATGAAGCTATGATCTACAAGTATGAGAACATGAAGTCCAAGTTAGACATCTAGTGTTTAGGTATACACAAAGTTCAAGTCTTCACATTTTTTTCAGACATCATCATGAGTCATAATTTGTAAAGTTTCAAATTTATTTATGTATTAAAAAAAAATTAACCATTTAAAATTAACTTTTTTATTTTGTAATCTACCTGGTGAGATTATATATTAATAAAAGGAAAAAACTATATAGTAAACAAGTTGTTGATCTATCACTGGGGAAACTAGACCAATAGCAAAAGAATATATCATTTTTCCATAATGTCTGAGATGAAGAGTTGGTGCATATACTATAACCAAAAAGACTATACATATGATAAACATTGTTTATGAAAATTATGTTAAATGGAGATATTAAACACAATTAAAGTAAGAGTGCTTCTTTTACAGTAATATAAATATGAAAAAATTCATTAACTAGAACATATTGAAGCTTAAGAAAAGGGTATATTGACAACATCATCAAGAACCTATTTATATTCATCCTAAAACTCTGTAAACTTTAAACCCATTGTCATCTTGGCCATAATTAAAACTGTGTGATTTACTTCCTTAATCTGAAGTTGCATGGCATCCAATTGAAGCAAGATATCTTGATATGCTTCACTTTTCTCCACTATAATGTTACCCATGATTGTTTTGATTTACCAATAGGGATCCATGGTCTTGTAGTTGGTATCCTTGCTCCTAATAATTCCAAAGTCAAGAATCAAAGGACCAAATGCTTCATCAATTTCAACATTCGAAAGGAACCCATGTTCCAATGTCTCCACCTCTGCTAAATCTATTTTTGTTGAACCTAAAGTGAAGTTTGTGTCCAAAAATTATTTGTTTATTATGCAACTCCCTCCTAAGCATGAGTGACCGGTGGCCTATGAATACTTCTTCATCCCCTTCAATTTGGACCACCATGGTCCATGATACCAAGCTTGAATAGTGAAAATATCATGGATTCAATGTAGAATTGAAGACACATAGACTCACAAGTCTCAAAAGATAAAATGCCACCCATCTAACACACCATTTGTGATCTATGTTGAGGACTAAATTCTATTATGAGGTCTGAGACTGAAAACTCTCAGCAACCTCTGTTGATTTGGGGTATCACTGGATGTGGTCTAGCCATGAAAATAGGCTAAAGCACATGAGACCCCCAAGACCCAGAAATGGTTTGGGCAGATTCTAACCAGTTTGGGAGATATTAAAATAATTAATATTTTTAATGGAGTTCCTAAGTCTAAACTTAGGAAAAATAAAATATTAATGGGTATTAATATAAAACTGGGTTAGAAGGTTCCAAAAGTCATGGATCAAGCTAAATATAATATTATCCATTGATTAGATATTTAATCTCGACTGTTGATGGACCAACGAGAAAAGTATAAGAAGAGGCTTGAGGGTCAGTTGGAGAACACACCAGAGTGATCATTTATTCATTTTGCTAGAGTGGGGTTGCTAAGCAAAGTTGAATCAGTGATTAGCAACGATGGGTAGTGAGTATGAGGCAGATAGACAGGGACAATACTGGGAGACTAGCACAGAATCAGAGAGAGAGAAGCAGTCAATCCATGCTACGCAGAACCCAGCAGAGGTAGCGCAAAGCCTAGAGAGACTGCATCATCCACGCAGAGGGTAGAGGGAGTGATGCAAAGGCTCCTAGAGGTTGCGCAGTGCCTCAAAAGGTTGACATAGAGGGTCCTGGGGCTGACGCACGTCAACAGGAGGCTAATGCAAAGGCTAGAAGGGCCAGTGCTGAGCTTCAGTTATGTCGGAGAGGGTTTCGTGGGACAGGTTTTCTGAACACCTGTTTCCAAATATAAAGGTAATGTTGTCATGTATTTTTCTCTATCAGGTGAGCCAATTAGGTACCCAGTTGTACTCAGATAAACTACATAATAATATAACCCTCAGAATAGTTGCACCGGTTTTCCTGCATTGGGTTTTCTAGGGAAATTTGTCCAAAAATAACGGTGTCACTTGTGTGCTTGTTTTCTTTTAGTTGATGATCTGTAGATGTTGTGACTATATTGTGTTTATTTCAGTATTGAATGTATTAAATAACTTGTTCAATTTAAACAAGTAGCAGAAATAAACCAACAGAATATAGAATAATTTTCTAACGAATAGACATAGAAAACTCAACATGGTATCGGAGCCAGGTTGCAAATCACAGGAAAACTGAAGGCATCAGCTTAACAAAGCATTTGTAGTAGATTCAGCTGTCCCGAGTGACAGATTTTATCCTTGCAGAAAGCGACAAAGGAAGGAGTGATGTAGAGGGACTGCGTCATTAGTTTGGGCTGGAGAGAGGCTAAAGCAGAGGCTAAGAGAGGTAAAATCAAGCTCATGTAGAGCCACGCAGAGGCCAAGAGGGCTGATGCCGTTTCCTGAGGTAGTTGATTTGCTGGTGCTAGGATTGCACTGGGCCAAGAGGCTCAATCCTTCAGTTGTTGGGGCATAGGAGGCTATGGGTAGCTTGCGGAGCGAAGCTGGTGGGGTATTGTGGTTAGAACAATACCTAACAGGGAAAGACCAAGGTAGAGGGAGTTGCTGCAGAGGTGAATTTCTAGCCAAGGAATTTAGATCAGTGTTGCAGTTGCACAAACGATCAAAGAGGAGAAACTTGACAGTTGGAAGAAGGATTTCCAAGAGGGAAATCAGGACTTAGAGGGAGTCCAAAAGAGAAATTCTAGATAGGAAGTAGAGAGACTCAGTAGGAGTTGAACCGAGAACTTCCAGGCAGGAAGTAGAGAGACTCGGAGGAGTCAACAGAAGACCAGCGAGATGGTTGTGAATGGGCTAAGAGATTAGGACAGGCTGGACGGAGCATCCAACTTTATGGTTTGGAAGGCCAGGATCTTGTCCATTCTAGATAGACATCGCATCAAGGACTTTGTGTCGAGAGTGATAGCTATTCTAGTTGACTCGTTAGCTAATGAAAGGTACGAGGAGGCAATGGCTAAGGCTAAGTGCGTCATCCTTGATGGGGTCAAGGATCATGTGGTACCACATATTGCCAAGAAGGAAACATCAGAGGAGATGTGGGATGCCATGAAGAAATTGTACTAGCATACTTCCATGCAGACGAAGACGCTCCTGGAGAATCATCTAAGGGCATACTAGATGCAGAAGGGAGAGCAGATAGATGTCTTCCTCGGTCGCTTGAAGGAGATCCATGACTAGCTAACTTCCATAGGGGCCATGTTAGATGAGGAATTAATGGTGAGGACTGCACTGAACGCAGTTTTCGAGGACAGGGAGGTATTTTTCCAGAGCATACTGGGAAGGATGAGTCTTCCGAATTGGGAAGAAGTGTGGGCGACTCTTTGTCAAGAAGAGATCATACGGCTGACCAAGGTGGGGAGTAGTGGCAAAGGGGTCAGGATCGAGAAGGAGGAAGAAGAGGATGCGGCTCTAACATCTGTGGGAAAGCAAGAGAAGAGGAAGAAGAAGGACCTCTCCAAGGTCAACTGCTTCCATTGTGGGGAACTGGGTCAATTTTCAAACCTATATTCGCGGAAGAAGAGTAAGGGAGAGGCTTCTAACTTGAAGGCAGTGCCAGCGAAGGTGGAGAAAGAAGTCGAGGAGGATGATGATTGTGCCACGAGTGCTCATGTGCCACTTGAGAAGAAGTGGGGAGACATCGAGCTATAGTCAAGAGGACTATAGGCGATGAGGGGAAGGATCCTTGAGGTACCCAACCTCTTGGATTATACCTTTCTATGGGAACCCTGAAGAGGAGTAGCAAGACTGGTAGATGTAGGTATATATGGATGCAGATGAAGCGGCAAAGAGTGCTACAGTGCAGGAGTCCCCGGGACAGCCCGAGGCTAGCAAACTGCAACAGTGCAAGAGACATGGGAGTGTTGCACAAGTGCAAGATGGCACAGAGAGGTGTGCAACAGTGCAAGATGCAAGGAGTTGTTGTAGCAACATAGTGGTCAGTAGAGGGAGCACTTATTAGTGGCAGAGGTAGCTTCAACATTAAGAGTTTTTATAGCCTTACAGGGATGTCAGTGGTTGGGTGGATCAGTTACTTACTTCTTAGTAACTAAGTTGCAGTGCAGTAGCACGATGTAGCATGATGACAGGGGATGCAGTGCTGGGAGGATGGACCACCAGCATCATGGATGCAGAGGGAGTTGTCATACGGATGCAATAGTGACAGTGGCAAGGCCATGGGCAGTAATACAGGATGTAGTAGTGTAGAGGATGTTAGGAAAGGAGGCCTAGCATCAACACAGGGACCGGTGTTGGATAATCAATGTGGAGTATTACTAGAGCACAATCCTCACTAAGAGGGAGTATTGATTTGGGGTAGCATCGGGTGTGCTCTAGCCATGAAAATTGGTGGAGAGGCTAAAGCACATGAGATATCCAAGGCCCGGAAATGGTTTGTGCAGATTCTAACTGGTTTGGGAGATATTAAAATAATTAATATTTTTAATGGAGTTCCTAAGTCTAAACTTAGGAAAAATAAAATATTAATGGGTATTAATATAACTGGGTTAGAAGGTTCCAAAAGTCATGGATCAAGCCAAATATAATTTTAGCCATTGATTAGAGATTTAATCTTGGCCATTAATGGATCAACGAGAAAAGTATAAGAAGAGGCTTGAGATTCAGTTGAAGAACACACTTGAGTGATCATTCATTCATTTTGCTAGAGCGGGGTTGCTAAGAAAAGTTGAATAAGTGATCAACAGCGAGGGGCAATGAGTACGAGGCAGAGAGGCAGGGACAATTCTGGGAGACCAACACATAAGCAGAGAGAGTGATACTGGCAGTCAGTCCAGACTATGCAGAGCCCAGAGAGACTACGTCAACCACGCAGAGGGAAGAGGGGGTGATGTAGAGGCTCCCAAAGGCTGCATAATGCCTTAGAGGGTTGACGTAGAGGGTCCTGGGGCTGACGTAGGTTAGCAAGAGGTCAATGCAGAGGCCAGAAGGGCCACCACTGAGCTTCAGTTGTGCCGGAGAGGGTTTCATGGGACGAGTTTTCTGAATACCTGTTTCTAGATATAGAGGTATTATTTCCATGTATTTTTCTTTGTCGGGTGAGCCGATTAGGAACCCAGATGTACTCAAATAAAATGCATAATAATATAACCCTCAAAATAACTGCATCGTTTTTCCTACATTGTGCTTTTCCGAGGACATTTGTCCAAAAATAACAGTGTCACTTGTGTGCTTGTTTTCTTTTAGTTGATGATCTGTAGATGTTCTGACTGTATTGTGTTTATTTAGGTATTTAATGTATTAAATAACTTGTTAGATTTTTAAACAAGTAGAAGAAATAAACCAACAGAATACAAAATATTTTTCCAACAGATAGACTTTGAAAATTCAACAACCTCTAGGTGAAAGACACTCACAACAATAATTGCCCCATGAAAAACTTCATATTAAATACTATGTTACCACACAACCACTCAGTAAAACCAATTCCATCAACTTCATACTACATAATATGTTATCAAACAACCAATGGGAAAGGACAATTCTCTTACCATGTAGATGCATAAATGGATTGAAAGACTAATTAAAACAATCAATCCATTCTAAATAAAAATTGTTTAGGATTTGTATCTATTAAAACAAAAAAGGTATTTCAAACATCTGAAACCAGCTATGTACTTTATGATATTAATTCACAGATCATTCACACCATTTACTATTAAAATATTACAAATCATGTCCCTATGACCCCATCCTACCAGAAATTACAGTTTTAATAAAAATTTATAACTAAATTCTAAATTTTTAACAACTTCATGAAGAAAAAGAAAATTAACCTTTTACGTTTTAATGTAAAAAAAATTAACAAGCTCATAAAAAATGGATAAGAAGAAAAAAAATTAAATTATTAAACTTAAAATTTGAATATAGAGAGTTGTTTACTTTTTATTCATTAAGCATTCCACGTCAGAAGTGGGAAAGAAGTTCCACATCTGAACAGGGAATACACAATCAGCAAAATGGAAAGCATGTTACGTACATTATTTCACAACACTATAAAGTTTTTAGATAGGTTTTCATAAGAGATATCCTACACCATTTCAAAATAGTGTCAATGACAGTCATATTGGTTGGAATGCTAAAGATGCAACAACTAAGAACTACACAAAAAATTCTATAATTTTCACCAATATATGTGTGCAACACTCATGATTTTATATCCTGATTGTAGATTCTAGTATCTGATAAAGAGGAGTGAGGTTAAAACATATTATTATATTTTTTTACATAATATACCTCCCAACCCAAATAAAATGTTTTACCTAATATTCCCTCAACCCTTTATCCCCATGATGATCCCCAGTATTGCAACAAGAATGATGCAACTCCCAAGGCTACCATCTTAAATTATCAACCCAGGGTTTGTGCAAACTTAAAGGTGTCGGAACTATATGTGCAGCATGCAATGTGTCCTTATTTCATTGATCTAATAAAATGAAGTGAATATCATGAAATCAAACCTAAACTAATTGTAGAAATGGAAATGTTTGAAATTGAAACCTTAACTTATTACAGGAAACAAAAGACAAGGAAAGAAAACATATTCTAATTTCATAAAATAAAGAGCATGAACAAAATATCCATCACTACATTCAAAAGAGGTTAGAACTAGTAAAATATTTCCTTAGGTTCTTCATAAAGTAATCATGAAAATCATCACTATCTCATTTGATTCATGAACCTATCTACTAACCCTTAATTGTTGGAATGTGTTGTAGTGGTAAAAAGGAAAGTCCTAAGTGCTCTTTCATCTTCCTCGATCATGGTTTCAGAGCCTAAGGGTCATTATTCAAGGTTAAGAGGAAAAAATTAACCTTTTGGGGAAAATCTAACCAATTTTACATAGTGCTACAAGATGTTACAAGATTGCTACAGGATTTCTACAGGATCCTACCAGATTTCCCTGTTTTGCTATAGGATTGGATCCGTGAGCATTATGAGGGTGTAAAAGGTGATATAAAGGTGGGAAATGGTAGATTAAGGTATATGAAGGTTTTATGAGGATTTTTCCAATCTTATCACCTATCAAAGACCCATATTGGACAAGAACAAATGCATGTTGTGACCTTCAATGACCCAGAAATCTACTTTCAGTGGCAAAGTATTGAGGGAATTGTGTAGTGAATAGAAAGAGGTTTATGATGGTAAGAGGAATGTAGGATGAAAATTATAACCCTATAAATCAACATTAATACATGCACACCAAAAAAATATTATGATTTTTATACTTGCAAAGGCTAAAATACACAATCTACTAACTAGTCTGTCCTCCAATTTATCTCATTAAATGTGTCAAGCCAAGAGGTAACTCCTCAAATCAAATATGTTTATTCACTTAGATTGCTCATATTTATATACATGAGGGAGTGACTCTTGGATTTCATCTCCCAATGACTCTTCCTTTTCCATTATTTATTATTTACACTATTTACAATTGTTCACCCAATCCCCATGATTAGGTGTCAACATTCTCCCCCCCCACCTTAATCTGAAGGGATGTTGGTGAGTCCAAGCATCATTCTAAATATTTCAAGCTTTTCTCTTCCAAGTGATTTGGTGAAGATGTTTGCAATCTTCTCATTAGTGGAACAATGGCGTAGATGGATTGTCTTGGCCTCAACATGATGTCAAATCAGATGGTATTTTGTATTGATGTGCTTCGTTCGATCATGGAAATTTGGGTTCTTGGTCAAATTTATTGTAGAGGTGTTGTCAATCATGAGTGGATTCGAATGTACTTGTTTTACCTACAAATATTCCAAGATTTTCCTGAGCCACACAATTTCTTTTGTTGCCTCAGCTACTGCCACATATTCTGCCTTTGTTGTGGAATCTGTTGGAACTGATTGTTTGTGTGATCTCCAAGAGATAGATCCTGATCCAAGACTCATAGTATAACCAGAACTAGATACCCCAGTTTCTTTGTCTCCATCGAAGTCTGAATCAGAGTATCTAATCAAGCTAAAGTCACCCACCTGTGTATACTTGAGTCCAAAGTCTTGAGTTCCCTTCAACTACTTTAGAACTCTTTTTGCAACAGACTAATGTCCCTCACAAGGCTTTTGCATAAACCTGGAGAGGATTCCAACAGCAAACAAAATGTCTAGTCTAGTAGTAATCAGGTAGTTGAGACTTCCTACAAGCTATCTATACTTTGTTGCATCCTCAAATTATTTTCCTTCAATGGATGTGAGCTTTAATTTTTGTTCCATTAGAGTAGTTAGAGGATTGCAATCAGTCATGCCAAACCTATTCAACAGATCTCCAATGTACTTCTTTTTAGAAAGGAATATAGACTTTAGATGTTGAGTTACTTCAATACCAAGATAGTAATGAACATAGCCCAAATCATTCATTTCAAAACCTTTCCTCAATTCCTTATTTATGGATGCAATGTAGCTCTCATTGTTCCCTGTCATCAAAAGATCATATACATATACCACAAGATATACAATTGTTTTGCCAACTTTCTTCACAAACAAAGTTGCATCATCAATATCATAATGTTTGAAATTGAGTTTTAGAAGATGCTCAGTTAATTTTTCATACTAGGCTCGCAGTGCTTGCTTGAGGTCATACAAGGATTTCACAAGTTTGCATACTTTACGTTCATGTCCTTTCACAGTAAATCCTTTAGGTTGGGACTTTCCAACCATTCTGAGCTACTAGGGCAAAGAGTGTCCGGATGGTAGCACATTTTGTTGTGGGGGAAAAAGCCTCCTCATAATCGACCCCTTCCTTCTGTGCAAAACCTTTTGCCACAAGCCTGGTTTTGTGCTTGTCAAGTGAGCCATCAACTTTATACTTGTTCTTGTAGACCCACTTGTAGCCAATTGGTTTGGTTCCCAATGAGGATCAACCAGGTTCTAAGTGCCATTATTTATCAAGGCATCATACTCCCTTTGCATCGCTTCTTTCCATTCATCATGAGAAGTAACTTCTTTGAAGGAAGTTGGTTCAAATCTATAGACAAATTCAATTCACAAGCATAAGAAACATCCATATCAACAGGTGAATCAGAATCGTCTACATCACCTCCATTTTTCCAGGTTGAATTTCTTGTTCATGTTTTTCCAACCTCATCAGGATGAGCACTTTCAAGTGTCTTTGTCATCCACTTTGGGGGACCTTTCTAAGGTGATCCAGGCTACTCAATTGATTGAGTTGGGACTGAAGCAAGATTGAATCTCCCAATTCTGTCAATCACATCACTCAAAGTATCATCAGTGGTTGGAGTTTCATGAGGGGGAGAGAGTAATTCAAAAGAAGATTCCACATGTTGATCTAGTATAGGAATCCCCCCCTTCAAGACGTGGAATATGATTATCAAATTCTTGAAATGATTTTTTATTTATGAATCTATCTAAGCGATCAAGTTTCCGCTCAACAACATTGTCATCTTTGGATGATTCAAGAAAGATTACATCTCTAGATACAACAAACTTCTTATTAACTTCATCATAGAGGTGGTATGCTTTGGAGGTGTTTAAATACCCCAAGAAGATACACTTACAACTCCTTGCACCAAGTTTGTTTCTATGTACCTTTGGTATCAAGGCATAACAGGTGGAACCAAAGGCCCTGAGATGCTTTATCGAAGGAATGTGCCCATACAACATTTCATAAGGAGTCTTGTTTCTAATAGAATTAAATGGGCATCTATTCTTTACATATATAGCACATAGAACCGCATCAGCCCAAAACATCAATTTTACATTCTTGAAAAATATCATGGAGCGCACCATATTTAAGATTGTCCTATTCATTCTTTCAGCTACGTCATTCTGTTGGGGATTATAAGGCACAGATATTTTATGTTTGATCCCACGTTGGCAAAGAGAGTTTTGAAATTCATTTGAAGTGTATTATTTTCTGTTATCAGTGTGAATAGAGCCAATATGAGATTGTGCATCATTTTCAATCCATGTATGAAATTTCTTGAATGTTTGAAAAGCATCAGATTTGTTCTTTAATAAATAAACCCAACACATTCTGGTGTAGTCATCAATAAATGTCATCATATATTTATTTCCATTTGCAGAAGGAACAACCATTGGACCACATAAATCTGAATGAATGAGCTCAAATTTTCTATGTGCTTTGGAATGTGAATCATGAAAATATTATTTTCTATGCTTTCCTAGAATGCAAGCATCACATTGCTTAAGTTTCCTAGGAATTGTAGGCAAATCGGTAACACCTTTTTTCTTCAACAAGCGAAGGTTGTCATAGTTCAAGTGTCCAAATCTAGCATGCCATAATAGACTTGATGGAAATGTACCTTTATTATAATGAGAATTGTATGAGAAATTTTGTGTACGAGCAGAGGTACCTTGCAGCTTGAGAAGCCTTTCTTCTTCTATCCCCGTCATGACAGGTGAGCGATCTGATGCTTTTATCACCTCAAACTTTCCATCAAACATATAAATGGAGTGTCCTTGCTGGCAAATGTGGACCAAGGATAGAAAGTTTCTCCTTAGTTGTGGGGGATATAAAATATCATGCAGAAGAAAGTCTGGAAGACCAGGTAATTTAAGCTTGATTGTGCTAAGCCCTGATGGCTTGAGTTTTGATTTGTCTGAAAAGTATATTGCTCCATCAACATTGTTAGTAAATTCTTCAAAAAAATCTCTTCTAAAATTCATGTGGCAAGTTGCTCCTGAATCAAGAAACCAATCATTTTTCCAAGAAGCAAGTGAAGCATTAAATAAGTCTTCATTTACTCCAATATTACAATGTTCCACAACATAGTGAGCGGATTCAGGTGCTTTACCTTTCTCTTTGTCATTAGTTTTACCTTTGGTTTGATTTCTTTCCTGCTCAATTCTGTCCCAAGGAAACTTGCATGTGGATGCATCATGTGATCCATCTCTATTACAGCGTATGCAATGCAAATCTGACTTTTCTCCTTCAGAATGTCTGCGCCCCCCCCCACCTCTGAAATTTATTCTTCCTCTTCCTCTTCGACCACCTCTTCCACTGTAAGAATCTTGAGCAAGATTCTTTTCTCTATGTGCAAGACACACAGCCTCTTCAAAAGACTATGGAGTTGTCTTCTTCCCAAAAGCTTTCTCTCTCTTAACAAATTTATTCACAAGGGAGTCAAAGGTAATTTCTTTGAGGTTTCCATTTGCTTGCAATGACTCAATATAATTTGAGTAAGTGGGATAAAGTGCCTTGAAAAAATATATCAGAGGAATTTCCAGTTCAACATTAGTTACTTTGATATCATGCATTATAGATTTTACTTCCGATGCAAGAGCAAGAGGATCATCATTTTGTAATTCAAGGCTGAACAATTTAATCATGAGTTGAAGAAATTCAAGTGTAGAGCGTGAGTCATAGATTTCCTTCAGTTTTTCTAAGTCTTCGAAAGCATTTGAAAATGGCGAAATATGGCGAATCACCTATTCATTTACTGATGATGCAATCAATCCATAAGCCTTGTTGTTCTTATTTTCCCAAATGGAAAATTCCTTGTCTGAGGTAGGATTTTTTGGTTCTTTGTCTCCTTCTCCAACACACACTCCTTTCCACAGCTCATTAAAAATGAGTTTGTTTGACCATTCTGGATAGTTCTCCTCCAATAGATATCAATGAATGCATTGTAAAAATCTGTGTACTGTAAAAAAAATTCTTCTGCTACCAATATATAAAATTGTACTTTTGATAGTAATATGTATAAAAATTGTACTCTCATATATCAAACAAAGGTATTATGTGGGGGAGGTGGTTTATGGGAGAGGAGGGTGTATATGGGGTAGGCTACACCAAAAGATGGTGTTAAAATCAAAAGACAGCATTATGGTGGTTGGCCTTTAAGGCACGAAAGTGCAGTGGTATGGAATGGTGTGGAGTTAATGCAAAGCGTTGGAGTGATATCTATGAAACACGAAAACTGTGTTGGGACCACTGCACCATGGTGGCACCACGTTTCCGCTAGGCCATGATTCCGCTACACCAAAATCGAGAGTGCTGATAACCATGGTATCATATGACAACATCCAATGGCAGTATATGGTATGGGGAGCGGAAGAGATTGTCGGGCAAAGACTTTATATACTAAAAAACGGTGATATATATGGTACGCAAGTGGAGGCAAAATGGAGGGGAGGTCTGCGAAGAGGCAGACAGGTAGTAAAACAGGCATATAATAGATTCAAAACAATGTAAAAAAAACACATCATATACCACAGGAGTATATATATCATGCAAAGTATGGACCAACATTCAACATGACGGGAGCGGAGTTCTATGGTCAATGTAGCACTAAATTTTCTCCCAATTTGAAAATCAAATCAACAGGAGCTTCATCGCACCGGACTTAGCATGTCCCTCCTCTTTGATTACGTGGTTCTTTGGTTCGAGTTGTGGCTTCTTGGAGTCAAAACTGGAAAACACACCAAAGATTTCAATACCTAGCAAGTATGGTAGTGTATTATGAGCAATACAACAGAGAGGGATTTTGAGAATGACTGTTATTAAAATCGACTATGGAGAGGGGAGCGGAGAGATTTCTAGAAGAGCAGAGGTGTCATTCTGCAGAATATAGGTAGGACAAAGGTAGAGAGGGAGTTACAAGGGTAGGAATATAGCCAACAATAGAGGCTGGGACCTATACTCTGATACCATGTCAGGCCAGGAGGTAACTCCTCAAATGAAATCTATTTACTCACTTAGATTGCTCATAGTTATATACATGATGGAGTGACTCTTTGGTTTCATCTCCTTATGGCTCTTCCTTTTCCATTATTTATTATTTACACTATTTACAACTGTTCACCCAATCCCCATGATTAGGTGTCAACAGAATGACTAATCAAATAGAATGAAAATGAGATGGGGTTATTTTTTTTATTAATTAGGATGTCATAAGACCCAAATCCAACTAGAATGTTTCAAAAATATCCTTTTTAACATGTGCTAAAAAATAATAGAAAATTACTACTCCAAAAACTAGAAATTTAAGAATGAGTGAGCTCGATAACCTACCAAATGCTTAACATGATCAAGTGTAAATTCTACAAGGTAATTTTTTTTATTAACTTGATTTTTTAATGACTTAATCCAAGTGGAATAAACTCAAAATAATATCATTAACACGTTCTAAAAATTAGCATAAAATTACTACTATTTTTCTACAAGAGACTTCCAGAAATTCTAAATTTTTGAACTAGTAAACCAGTCCAAGTAGGTTAATAATGAATATGACTTTTTAAAGTTATTATAAGGATGCATAATGTTTTTGACTATGTAAATAACCTGTAAAAAATACTCACTTAAATCATTTAACCAATATAACCTACAATAAAGGAAGCATGAACACTAAATGAAAAAATAAGAGATGCAAGTAAAAAAAACATTCAAAGGAAATAAATAAATAAATAAAAAATGTATAATAGGGCTTTGAGGCTCCTAGAATGGCCAAGCCCAAGGAAAATTGAAGTCTTATGAAGGAAACGAAGATTTAGACGCTAAAAATGGCACCAAAATTAATTATTTTAAGTAATCCAAGTACATCCCTACTAGAAATCAAAGTGGAGCTACTAAATAACAAGTTTTCTCCACAACAAGACTAAGAAATACATGCCCCTAGAGGAAAATTAGAATTGGTATTTATAAAAATTGATGGGGAAGCATCCACCTTGAAAGAAGGTAGCTTTCCCCTCCAAAATATCTCAAAAAGTGGATCTGGTTCCCAACAGGAGGAATCTTCATTTAATGACAAGGAACACAATCCTATATTTTCTCAATCACTAGAACTCCAAAATTTGTTCAATAATTTATAATATATTGTTTATTTATTATAAAATATTGGTCTATCCTGTAGCATGGAGTAAGTCCCTATTATCGCATTCATAATTTACTCAATATTCTACAAAAATAAATAATGTTATGCACATAATATGCAATTATCTCTAAACCTTCCTAAGAACGTATTTAAGCTAAAAAATGTTATTAAGTGTAGAAGGAGAGATTTAATGTAGTATTTATTCACCTAAGAAAGGTTATATGGGCCTTAATTTGTGTATAATTTGAAGGCCCATCATACCCCCTACTGAAATTGTTGCTCATCCTCTAAGCAACCTACTCATCTTCCTTGCTTTATTGTTTTGTTTGTTGCTCCATTTCCTGCTCCTCATGATTCTCTAACTGTTGTTCTACATGTTGCTCTAACATCTGCACATCCCTTCTACCATCTCAGAAGGACTTCTTGGCACTCATTTCCTCATGTCTAGATTATTTGTCCCAATGCACTCTTGTAGGTAAAATGGTGATCCTGTTGATATCACTTTCATTCAAATGTATTTCCAATCCTCTTATTGTTGTCACAAACTCTTGGTCATTTGGATTCCTTAGGTTGACTATAAATTCCAATGCAAGTTCATCATCATACCCCTTTAATTTTTCAAGGAACCCCATCTAGTAGAAAAAAAAGGTTGACAGTATTGTGTCCAAGATGAGGAAAGAAAAATTTCAACATGCACACCATGCTCATCCAATCCAAATGTTTATACTACTGGAATTCAAACTGTAAATTTGCAAAGTGCTTTTTTTTAATGAATAAGTTATTATTGGAAGAATTGTGCCAAATGTTGGAGAGGAGAAATATTTACTTACATTTCCTATGAATATTTCCTTGCATATCGAGGCTCGGATGGTTGTTCTAGGCGAAATTGACCTCCCTGTAGAATTTTGTTTGTATCTTGTAGCAAATTGTATCAATCATGTAGCAGTCTGTTCTGGTCCAGTAGTAACATGTTTTGATCTTGTTCAAATTTTCTCTTTTTTTCATTGCATGCAAAATAAACTCAATGTTCTTTCAGTTAATTGAGTTGGCCCCACCTACCCCTTCGCACTCCTTTTCCTCTATCATGACTAAATGATAAAAAACCAGTTTCTCAAGTCTTTTTCACTTTGTCTTGTTCCTCTCCCACACATGGGGACATCTTGATGGAAATGTGAATTTAACTGCTAGATAAGGTCGAGGTTGCTTTGATTCTAATTTTGGCTATAAAAAAACATTTTCCTTCATACACATGAAACATTTTTTTTGAGCTAAAATAAGTTTGTGGGAGAGGTTTTGAGGACTACATACATGGGCCTTACTATTGATATGTTTTTGCAAGTGATATTGAGGTTGATGATATGATCGTTGAAGCTTCCTTTGGTGGTTCTGAAGTTGATGTGTTGATAAATTGATGTTTGCATGTTGTTGGCTTCTTGAGGTTTCATATTCTTATGCTTGTTTCTCCGTAATTTGGTCCTTCTTTTAAACAAAATAGTTTTGTAGATATTATCGATAGGTGCATGACTCAGCGAAGACTATTGATGTAGGTTCTTCAAATGGTGGATCAATTTTCTATTGTTGGAGATAAAACGTGACCCTATATCAGCTCCTCAAGAGTTGCTTCACTACCCAAGATCATAGAGATGGTCCTTAATGCTTTAGGATGGCTAAGTATTCATTTTGGTACGGTCAAGTGCATCCAACTATGGTTTTGTAGAGGTTGTGTAAGTTGCTACAAGATTGGATTCTTTCCTATAGTAGTCACACAGGCCCATCCAAGACCACAAAAATCTTCATGAAATGCATTCAAAAGCTCTGATAATTCATGGTGAGATCATGGATAGGGACTATAAACTTTGGTGGTGGTGAAAATTGTAGAAGAAGGATTGAAAATGGGTTTTTTTTCATGGACAAAGATCAATTTTTGGATGGAAAAGTGACTAAATGGTGTGGAGGATGGATGATGGCGGTGTGGTAAACTTATTTTTTCATTCCCCCAAGGAAAAAATAAGATATGACCCCTCTCTATGTTGATCACAATCCTGTAGCAATTATGGTCAATCTTGTAGCACTATAGGACAATCTTGTAGCAAACCTGTTTAATCCATATCTCTCAAACAGTAGATTGGATTCACCTGAAAAAAATTTAGCGTGTTTTCATCATCCTTATGCATCCCCCCATAAAAAAATCTTGGCCAATGGATGCATGAATCTTGAGAAAAATTAAAAATGGTTGTAGGCAATGGCAGTCGATTTCTCAAACAATATGCACTGTAATTTGTTAAAATTTCTTGATCATGTTACCATAATCATTATGCATCTCCCCATGAAATATATAGGCTAATGGATCCTCAGTTTTCAATGTATAATAAAAACATTTTTTACCGTGTGTTTTTTTTCAATCCTATAGCAACACAAAACTTTCTTGTGGCACTTCAAGACAACGAGGAAAATGAATGGGAAAGGCTTGGGAATGATGGGTAGATGTCGGAAATGGATGAGGGTGATGGATTGACATGGACTTGGTCTTGTTGGAGCATCTAATCAAAGGAGGTGAAAGCTTAATTTTGACTTCTCTTGACTAGATTTTGGATCAATTTTTTCTCATGTTGCTAACGTGTTCTTGTTGCTTGCAGATGTTGGACAACACCTACATTCATTAGAGAAAGATACCTGGGGTAAAGAAGAAGAAAAAAGAAATCATGTTTTCATTTTTTTCTTTTTTCCTAGGTCTACTAGCTTCCTCAATGAATTTTTCAACCAATAGGTCTGCCTAGGCACCTCAAAAAACACATATTTCATTAAATTTGGAATTAAATAGTGGATCTAGAATTTCAAAATAACAAAATAAATCAATTCTAGTGATGTCCTTGTATTAATTTCTTTTCCAATTTTAATGAAATATGTGTTAAAAGAGGTTTTCACCTAGGATGTCATTGCTTTTCTTTTTTTTATTTTCTCTTTTTTCCAACCCATTGATTGCTTGACGGAGGTTTTCAATTAGTGAGCTAATATTAGGCACCTCAAAGGAGGTTTTCACTTGAGATTTTATTTTCATTTTTTCCCTCTCTTTTTCTTTTATTCCTCTATCCTACTCTACTTGAAAAATAGAAATTATCTTTTAAGTATAGGAATACTTCCAATGGAGCCATGTGAACATCAAGATGACAGATAAAATCGTGTGTAGGCTCGAAAGATATGATTTGACATGTATCTGAATATGAGAGACAACTTCTTTGACTGAGATGAGATTAGTAATTGTTGAAGAAGAGTGTGTTGTTGCATCTTAATGATTATCTTGAACTAGATTTGAATATACTTGTGATGCCTCTTCTTCTACCATGAAATTCAAATATTCTTCTTTTTGTTAATTATTCTCTTGAACACATGGAGGATTTGATGGTAAACATGCTGAAACTTTCTCAATATCTGATTCTCAAGTTTGCTCTCCGTGAAGTGCAACCCATAATTCTTTGATCTCCTCATTTAAATCTTCTTTTTATGAATGTTGTCGTTCAACGACATCATGATAAAAAATTTTTAACAATACTCTTCCTAAGCTAAGATGAATAACCTTTAGATCAAGAGGAGTTGTTTGGAAGTGTTGTACCTCAACATTGGAAGTGTGCTAAGTTACTTTATTGTTTGGGTTCGAAAATGGTTGTACAAGTAGTTGAGTGGGAGTGGATCTTCGAGATCGATGTGGTTGAGGTTGTGGTTCTGGTGGAGGTGGATGGTGGGGATAGCATGGAGTTGGGTATGGAGGATATTGAGGAAAATATTTAGTATATTGTGGATTTTTCTTATAAGGACCTTGCCAGCCTTGTTTCCAAGATTTGTTTTGGGGTTGAGATAGCCAAGGTTGCCAAGGAAAGGTTGTGTTCCAATTACTTTGAGATGGATGTGCATAACCTTGAAATTGTGAATTAGGTTCTTGCATCATACCAAGTTGAATAATATGTCATGGTCTTCTTAGAGGTACATAACAGAGATGCTTTGGTGATTGCCTTACTCCACTGTCCTCTTGATAAACTTCCTTCAACCTTGGTAATGATGGGAAATATTTAGTAACATGTGATTCTGCATGAATAACACAAATATCAGCATCCTCTTTTTGTTCATTTTGTATTCATAAAATTTCTACTTGTTCACTTAGATTTATTAGAATTTATGTTTTAAAGTTATCAAGAAAATTTCCAAGTTTAGCTTGACTTACCAATCTCGATGTTGATTTACTTACTCTTTCCCTTCCTCTTGATATGCGCTTGCATATTTCAAAAATTTCTTCAAAAGATAATTGATATACATCACCTCTACTCATGAGATCAAGGAGATCAATCCACTCATCCATAATTTATTAGGAGGGTTTTTAGCATGTCAAATCCTAATTGATGCAAATTTTCTCTCTTAACATTATACATGAATCTCTCTATTAGATATTAAAGGCTCCCATCTTCTTTTTAAGTTATTCTAAAGATTTTCTCTTTAAGATCATGATATTTATATTTTTCTAGAAATACCTTTTGCAAATCATTTCATGATCTTATTGAATTAGTCCCTAAACTCATGAACCATTTAAGAGCTCTATCCTTCAATGTTGCCGAAAACAACCTCAATTTTTGAGTGTTTAATAAGTAAACATAAGATCTATAAATGATTTCAAATTCAAAGAGAAATATTTCCAGATCCTCTGACATCATACCATGGAAGTTGGGAAGAAAATATGGAGGGATTTTCTTCATATGAATGTTGATATTCGTATCTTGAATGGGAAATCCAAGAGGATCTTCTTCATTGTCATCGTCTCCATCCATTTCTTCTACCTTATCTACCACCTCTTCTTCTTCTAACTGCAAAGGTGAATAGTGATTTGGTTCTTACTGAACCACATGATCAAGTGGGGGAGGTAGGGGTTTGGTGTTAGAGAAGTATTTTTTGTTTTTACAAAAAAAATTGAATAAGAATTCTAATGCGATGCAATTTTCTATTTTTGAAATAAAATATTCCTATTGAAACTATTTTGTCTTCGTAGAGAGTAAAATAAATTGATTAACTAGGGAATAAAATAATGCATACTTTGAACCTCCCCGACAATGGTGCCAAAAAGTGATGAGCTCTAATATTGCAACAAAAATGATGCAACTCCCAAGACTACCAACATAAATTATCAAACCGAGGTTCGTACAAATTTAAGAGGTGTCAGAACTATATGTGCAACATGAAATGTGTCCTTTTTTGTTGATCTAATGAAATGAAGCAAATATCATGAAATCACACCTAAACCAATTGCAGAAATGGAAATGTTTGAAATGGAAACATTAACTTATTGCATGAAACAAAAGACAAGGGAATAAAACCTATTCTAATTGCATAAAGTAAAGAGAATGAGCCAAATATCCATCACTGCATTCAAAAGAGATTATACCTAGTAAAAAAGTTCATTAGATGCTTCATAAACTAATCATGAAAATCATCACTATGTCATTCAATTCATGAACCTATTTACTAACCCTTAATTGTCAGAATGTGTTGCAGTGGTAAAAAGGGAAGTCCTAAGTGGTATCTGGTTTTCCTCAATCATGGTTTCAGATCCTAAGGGTCATTATTCAAGTTTAAGAGGAAAACATAAATATTTTGGAGAAAATCTAGCCAAGTTTACACAATGCTATAAGATGCTACAGGATTGCTACAGGATGTTATAGGATTGCCATGTTTTGCTACAGGATTGGATCTGTGAGCATTCTAAGGGTGGAAAAGGTGATATAAAGGTGGGAAATGGTATACTAAGGTATATTAATGTTTTATGAGGATTTTTCTAAGCTTAGCACCTCTCAGAGGCCCATCTTGGACAAGAACAAATGCACACGGTATCCTTCAATGACCCATAAATGTACTTTCGGTGGCAATGTGTTGAGTTTGTTGTGTAGTGAGGAGAAAGAGACTAATTATAGTAGGAGGAATTTATTATGATAATTGTAACACTTAAAATCAATAGTAGTGCTTTCACACCACAAAAATATTATAATTTTTATACTTGCAAAGGCTAAAATACCCAATATGCCAATTGGTATATCCTTCACTTTATCTAACTGAATGACCAAGAAAATTGAATTTTAATGAGAGAGTAAATTTTTTTATTAAGTAGGATTTCCTAAGACTCCAATACAACTAGAATCACTTGTAGGTTTTAACCCCGTACAGAAATTACCTACATACGAATTCTAAAACACAAAAAATAAACAATGCGATAGCATAACACATAAAACACATATACACAGAGATTTCCCCCTGGATCCCAAAACCGGGACTACCAACTTGATTTTTCATTATGTTCCTTTCAATGTCATAATACATATTTATACATGCCTAAGCATCCAATATCATGGACCGAAAACCATTGCATCCAATACCATGGACCGAAAACCATCGTGTCCAAAAAACATGTGCAAAATCATGCACAAAACCATAGGTGGGTCTAGCCATCTTAACATAGGATCCAAAACCAAAATTTTTTGGGGTGCTACCCCAGACCCCATAAAGTGGGGTTACGGGTATGCCTCAAACCCCCTGTGACACCATGCCCCCACTACACAATCAGTGCAACGAAGGGGGGCTCCATCCCCCCTCTAACCCCCTCATTAACTACGTGGGCTAGTCATGGAAAGAATATAACACAACCCAACATTCTCCCACTTGTTGATTTCTTTCCACAGGGGGCCACAAGAGAGATTTTTTATTTATCCATCCCTGCAAGGCCCATTGTTTCTCTACACCAAGAGAACTTCTCAGAACTCACAGATTTTTTCAACGCATCTGCAGTATTCTTCAAAGTGTCTACCTTTACCAGCAACACCTTTTTGTCTTCTATCATATCCCTCACAAAGTGATACTGAAAATCAATGTGCTTTGTCTTTGAATGATATGCGGGGTTCTTTGCCAAGAAAATTGCACTTTGGCTGTCACAGTCTATCCTTATAGCTTCTTGTACTAACCCCATACTTGAACACAATCTCTGCAACCAAACTGCTTCCTTGCTTGCATGAGTGGCTTCCATGTATTCTACCTCTGTAGTTGATAGTGCCACTACAGATTGTTTCTTACTCATCCAACTGACTACACCTCCAAATAGGTTAAACACATACCCACTTGTAGATCTTCTTTAATCCAGATCTCCAACCCAATCTGCATCAACAAAGCCATGAATATCCAACACTCTATCCAATCTTGGTCTTCCTTGGTAGAGCAAACCGTAATCACTAGTGCCACGCAAATACCTGAAAACCCACTTCACTGTTGTCCAATGCTCCTTTCCTGGTTTTGACACAAACTTGCTCAATACTCCCACTGCATGTGCAATGTATGGTCTAGTACAGACCATTGCATACATCAAGCTACCAACCGCACTTGCATATGGAACACAAGACATGTCCTCTTCCTCTTCTTGTGTCTTGGGACACTGTTCAGCAGATAACCTCACACCTACAGGAATAGGAACCTTCACCGGTTTACTATCTTGCATATTAAACCTCTACAATATTGTCTCGACATACTTCCTTTGATCTAACCAGAGCTTCCTCTTTGCCCAATCTCTTTTACTTTCCATGCCCAAAATATAGTTTGCAGCACCAAGATATTTCATGTTGAATTTGGAGGACAATTGGGTCTTCAAATCCTGGATAATTTCTTTGTCATTTCCAACCAACAACATATCATCCACATACAAGACCAGATAAATAACACGTTCACCAATTAATTTAAAATACACACAGTGATCTACTTTGCTTCTAGTGAAACCAAGTCCCCGTATAAATGTATCAAATTTCTGATATCACATCCTTGGTGATTGTTTTAACCCATACAGAGACTTCTTTAACTTGTATACCAGTTCTTTCTTACCCTTCACCGCAAAGCCTTCAGGATGCTTCATGTAGATTTCCTCTTCCAGATCCTCGTGAAGAAATGTTGTCTTCACATCCATCTATTCTACCTCAAAATCAAAAGCAGAAGCAACAGATAAAAGTAATCTAATAGAAGTTACCTTGGCAACAGGAGAAAAAATATCACCAAAATCAATTCCGGCACCTGGGAATAACCTTTTGCTACCAACCAAGCTTTGTATTTCTCCACTTTTCCTTTTTCATTTGTCTTCTTTTTGAATACCCATTTGCTGCTAATGGGTTTCCTTCTAGCCGGCAACTCCACCAGATCCCAAGTGTCATTTTTGTGCAAAGATGCCATTTCATCAACCATGGCCTCTTTCCAGAGTTTTCCATCCTTTGAATCCACTGCTTCCTTCACAGTTCTGGGATCATCATCAGTAACAGACAAAGAAAATTTTGAATAGAAAGTAGATGGACTATACCTTTATGGTTGCCTTCTTTCTTGAACTAATATTCTCACAGATGGAGTTTGTGGCTCTTCATCTTCTGATTCCTCCTCTACTGTAGAGTCTGATTCTTCCTCCTTTGGCTCAAACTCTATTTTGGTTTGACTTCATGTTTAATAACATATTTCACCTCTTTGAACACCACATCTCAGCTGTACACAACCTTCCTTGTTACTGGGTTCGAAAGCTTATAACCTTTAAACCATCCTTATACCCAATAAATATGCACTTTTCATATTTACTATCCAACTTGGTTTGTTTCTCCTTTGGAACATGTACATATGCATCACATCAAAATACCCTTAGATGTGAAAGAGAGGATTTCTTATCAGTCCATAACTCTTGTGGAGTCTTATCCTCCAACGCTTATGAAGGTGACCTGTTGACCAGGTAACATGCAGTATCCACTGCCTCTGCCTAGAATTTATGTCCTAACCCAACACCACTGAGCATGCTTCTTGCCCTTTCCATCAACGTCTTGTTCATTCTTTCTGCAACTCCATTTTGCTGAGGTGTATATGGAGTAGTCTTATGTCGTGATATACCACACTTCTTACAGAATTCTTCAAATTCTTTGCTACAAAACTCTCCACCATTATCTGTTCTCAGCACCTTTATCTTCTTCTCTATCTAATTTTCCACGAGAGTCTTAAATTCTTTAAACCTGTCAAAGACTTCAGATTTCTTCTTAAGGAAATATATCCATGTATTCCTTGAGAAGTCATCTATAAATGATACATAGTACACAAACTTACCTAGTGATGGAACCTTCACAGGTCCAAACACATCACTATGCACAAGCTCTAATATCTATTTTGCCCTCTTATTACCAGAGCGAAAACTCACCCAATTCTGCTTCCCATAAACACAATTTTCACAAAAATCAAAATCCAGAGAGTTATTACTCATACCTTCTACCATACCTTTACCATGAAGTATTCGAAGGCTTTTCTCTCCAATATGTCCAAGCCTTTGATGCCACAACATGGTCTTCTATCCAGAGACCACTAGATTTTCTGCTCCACTTTCAGGAACCACAGAACTATTGCACCTGTCAACAACAGTGCTACCTTGCAGCTTGTACAGAGTTCCAATCCAAACTCCACGCATCAATACCAGTGCTCCCAGAACCATTTTGCAGGTATCCTTCTCGAACACTGTTTTTACACCTACATCATCCAACTTGCTTACAGAAATCAGATTTCTAGCCAATGCAGGAATATGTAGAACACCCGGAAGTGTTCTAACCCTTCCACCTTGCTGCTCCTTTGCTCGTCTGGCCACTCCGGCTTAGCAGAGGGTTACGCTTTTTAAAAAAGAACTTCAATTTTACTTTTCCATGACCTACGATTCTAGCCTTCCTGTCATCCTCCAAGAAGACATCACCACCATCGTATTTATCATACTCGCAGAACCACTCTCTATGGGGAGTGAAGTGAAAGGATGCACCTAAGTCAATCAACCATGCCTCATGATCTACATGTGTACTTGAAGAAGCCAAGTACACATCCCCACCTTCATCTGAGGTGGTTTTCGCCTCTGCAGAAGGAGCATCATCAGATCCCTTTCCTTTGTCAGGAGCTTTAGATTTACAGTCCCGTTTGTAGTGTCCTTCCTTTCCGCATTTCCAACACTCCACCTTTACAAATTTTCCTGGAGATTTAGATCTCCCTCTAGATTTAGATCTCCCACTCGATGACTTATTTTTGTTTCTGTTCTGGGACCATCCTCGTACAGACAAGGCATCACCATTCTGGCTCTCCATATTTTTCCATCTCTTTTCCTCCATCAGCAAGGCTGAGACTATTTCATCAAACTGCAAGGAAATTGCATTGCTACCTATTTCAATAACCAGAATATCCCACAAATTTGGTAGAGAACACAACAAACTGATGCACCTATCTTCATCTGAAATTTTAATATCAATAGATGCTAACTGACTTACCACAGTATTAAATGTGTTTAGATGCTCTGTCACCGAATCTCCATCTTTCATCCTCAGGTTATACAGCTTTTTCCGTAAGAACAGTTTATTCACCAGAGACTTAGATCGGTACAAATTCCCTAACTTGTCCGACAAAGCCTTCGTCGTAGCTTCCCCTGATACATTCAGCAATACTGAATTTGAGACACATAATCGTATTGTTCTCTTTGCCTTCCGATCCAACTTCTTCCAGTCTTCATCGGACACTCCCCTTGGTTTAGTACCCGAATCTACCGTGATCTACTAATATTTATCCACCAATAGATCCTCCATCTTGAGTTTCCACAACTCAAAACTCTGACCATTAAATTTCTCAATCTCTATCTTTCTACTGCTCGCCATCTTCTTTTACCACCAGAATCGATCTCGCAGATCTCCCACTAAACAGGGTCTATGTTAGGCCCCTATACTACTAGTGTAACCCCTTATTGTTATTAGTATAACCCACTTATTATATTGATGTACCCATGTAGTGCCCATATTGTTACTATTGTGCCCCATAGAAGCCCACTATTGTTATTATTGTGCCCTTACATTATTATTGTTATGTCGGCTCTGATTATGTTATGACCCCTTAGACTCCTATATATAGAAAGGAGGTCATTCATTTGTATCATCCAAGAATTGTTCATTTATGTAATGTAAAGGAGGTTGCCCCCTCGAAGAGGTTGAATTCTAAGGCGTTGATCTATCTTTTCTATCTTTTCTTGAGCTGATTTCATAACAGTCTACCAGAGGCCCGAGTGAAACCCCTCAGCAACAAGGGCGTCCCCTTGAAGCCAAAATATCTCTAATACCAAATGTAGGTTTTAACCCCGTACAGAAATTACCTGCATACAAATTCTAAAACATAGAAAATAAACAATGTGAGAGCATAACACATTAAACACATATATACAGAGATTTTCCCCTGGATCCCAAAACCGGGACTACCAGCTTGATTTTTCATTATGTTCCTTTCAATGTTATAATACATATTTATACATGCCAAAGCATCCAATACCATGGACCGAAAACCATCGCGTCCAATTCCATGGACCGAAAACCATCACGTCCAAAAAACATGTGCAAAAATCATGCACAAAACCATAGGTGGGTCCGCCCATCCTAACATAGGGTCCAAAACCAAAATTTTCCAAGGCGCTACCACAGACCCCATAAAGTAGGGTTACGAGTATGCCTCAAACCCCCTGTGACCCCCCCCCCCCCCCGGCCACACAATCAGTGCAACGAAGGGGGGCTTCATCCCCCCTCTAACCCCCCGGTTAACTACATGGGTTAGTCATGGAAAGAATATAACACAACCCAACATCACTCAGAAATACTCTTTTCAACATGTGCTAAAAAATAACGGAAAATTACTACTCCCAAAACCAGAAATTCAAGAATGAGTGAGCTAGTTAACTTACCAAATGCTTAACCTAATCAAGTGAAAATGCTATGGGGTAAATTTTTTATTTACTTGAATTTTTTTATGACAATACAAGTGAAAATGCTATGGGGTAAATTTTTTATTTACTTGAATTTTTTTATGACAATACAAGTGAAATTAACTTGAAATAAGCTCATTTACATGTTCTAAAAATTAGTAGAAAATTACTACTATTTTGCTACAAGAGACTTCCAGAAATTCTAGATTTGTGAACTAGTAAACCAATCCAAGTAATTCAATATTGATATGAATTTTCAAAGCCATTCTAAGGATGCATGATTCTTGTGAATCTGTAAATAACCTGCAAAAAAACTCACTTCAATCATTTAACTAATATAACCTACGACAAAAGAATCATGAACACTAAATGCAGAAATAAGAGATGCAAGTGAAAAAGACATTCAAAGGAAATAAATAAATTGTACAACAGGGCTTTGAGGCTCCTAGGATGGCCAAGCCCAAGGATACTCAGAGTCCTATGAAGAAAAACAAGATTTAGAAGCTAAAAATGGCACCAAACTTCATTATTTTAATCAATCCAAGTACATATCGGCTAGAAATGAAAGTGAAGCTACTAAATAACAAGTTTTAACCACAACAAGACTAAGAAATGCATGCCCCTAGAGGAAAATTCGAATTAGTACTTATACAAATTGATGGGGGAGCATCCTCCTTGAAAGATGGCAGTTTTCTACTCCAAAATCCCTCAAAAGATGGATTTGGTTCCCAACAGGAGGAATCTTCTTTTAGTTACAGGGAACAAATTCTTATATTTTCTCAATCAATTGAGCTCAATAATTTGTTCAATAATTTCATAATATCTTATTCATTTATTATCCCATCTTGGTCCATCCCATAGTAGGGAGAAATTCCTTATATTGTCTCATTCATAATTTACTCAATGTTCTGCAAAAATAAATAATATTAGGCACATAGTATGCAATTACCTCTAAACCTTCCTAAAAACTTATTAAATATAAAAAAACATTATTAATTGTATGAGAGATTTAATACATCCTTTATTCACATAAAAAATGTTAGATGGGCCTTAGTTTGTGTCTAATTGGGGTTCCCATCACCCCACTCTCATCCATATAAGGGTGGAGGTGGGAGTCTAGTGGGTATATTGGGTAAAGTGTATACCCCACGCCCCCATCACCACTGCCATATAAATGAGGGTGACGGAGTAGGGTTGGGAGGTCTGTTGGATAAAACATATACCCTTCCAACCCTAGTCTCATATATGGATGGGGGATTGTGGGGATATGTTGGGTAAAATATATCATAAAATGTTTTACTCAATATCTCCCCTTACTCCACCACCCCCACCCTCACCCTCATATATATATGACGGTGGGGGGTGGTGTGGTAAGGACAGGTAGTGGATAAAACATATTATTATATGTTTTTATGAGGTTGGGGGTGGTGTGGTGAGGGAAAGTGTTGGGTAAAACATATCTTTATATGTTTTAATCAATACCCCATCAACTCCACACCCTAATATATATGAGGGTGGGGGATATTAGGTAAAACAAATTTTTATATGTTTTACATAGGGGGAATATTGGGTAAAACATATTATTATATGTTTTGTATATGGAGGTGGCTGGTATGCAGTATATTGGAAAAAATATATTATGATATGTTTTACCCAACATATCGCCCCAACACCCAATCTCCCCCTGATTTATATGAGGGTGTGGTTGGGGCGATGAGGTGATATTTTGCATAAAACATATCATAATATGTTTTACTGAACAACCCTCCAACTTTCCACCCTGATATATATGAGGGTTGGAGGTGGGGTGGGGATAACATATAATAGCCTCCTAAGCCCCTCAAACCCACCCATATATATATATATATATATATATATATATATATATGGGGTTGGAGAGAATATAGGGATATTGAGTAAAACTTGCAATAATATGGTTTACCCAATCTACATCCCCCCCACCTACCATGCATATGAGGTAGGAGGGTTAGGGGTGATATTGGGTAAAACATATAATAATATGTTTTACATATGTAGGAGGGAGGAATATTAGGTAAAACATAGTATTATATGCTTTATATATGGAGGTGCGAGGTAGGAGGATACTCGGAAAAACATATATGAGGGTGTTGTTGGGAGGGTAGGGAGGTATGTTATGTTGCACATATTGTTTTCATTGATGAAAAAATGTGTCATTGATGTCAAAGGGGATGTCCAAGATAACGATAGTGTAGTTCATGACTCAAAGAAAGCAGTATGACAGCTAGATATTCTACATGCTCTCATCAGGTCACTACTACAATTGGGTAGAAAGTTTGACAAAAAAATCCAACGGAATGGCTAAAATTAGAAAAAGTGTCAGAAGTTAAATGTTTTTTTTTTTTTTTTTGCTAAAATCCTAACTACGATTGAATATCATGGCAGTTATTTATCGGTCGAATATTCGACGAAATTCCCTATCCCATCAAGTATCAAATGTTTTCCTATAATCCCTCTTATCATCAAATAACCGATGATAATTCTTTTACCGTCGAATATCCAACGCTATATCCAATATGAAAATGTGTTGTCCAATTTCCTACAAATGGTAAATAGTTGTTGCATAATGTTTAATTCCTCCATTAATGGCCTTTTGTGTTGACAACGTCTAATATGGGACCACTTTACGTTGATCAGTTTAACTAATTAAAATAAATATAACATTAATATTATAATTAAATATAATATTATATATCTATATATTATATATATATATATATATATATATATATATATATATATATATATATATATTTATATTATATTATATTATATTATTATAATATAAATTATATAGATAAATTTGTCAAATATATTACTATAATTATAATAAATATGTGTGTGTGTAGAGACCCTAACATCATATAACTTTGACTGTTAGGCCCCTATACTACTAGTGTAACCCCTTATTGTTATTAGTATAACCCACTTATTATATTGATGTACCCATGTAGTGCCCATATTGTTATTATTGTGCCCCATAGAAGCCCACTATTGTTATTATTATGCCCTTTCATTATTATTGTTATGTCGGCTCTGATTATGCTATAACCCCTTAGACTCCTATATATATAAAGGAGGTATTTTCATTTGTATCATCCAAGAATTGTTCATTCATGTAATGTAAAGGAGGTTGCCCCCTCGAAGAGGCTGAATTCTAAGGCGTTGATCTTTCTTTTCTATCTTTTCTTGAGCTGGTTTCATAACATTTGGTATCAGAGCTTTGGATTCTAGGGTTTCGCTGCTCCAAACAGGTCATCGTGGCATTTTCGCTATAACTTTTTTTCTGTGACGTTTCAGAAGTCGCAAAAAAAACCCATTTGAGAAGAAATCGCGCTGAACCTTGGCTTCGAATTTCAGATCTTTTCGCGCGATATTTGTAGAGATATGCTCTGAGGAAGTTGGTCTTTTTGCAGACTCCTGAATTACATTCAAAACAGGTGACCTAGGGAAAATCGTCATAACTTTCTCTCTACGGATCGGATTGAAATTTCGTAAGAAGGTACAGAAATCAGACGGACTGTAGTTTCTTGTAAATCTTTTTTAGAACCAAATATCTAAAATTGTACACGTGGAACTTCATACAACTTCGCTCTTCTGGAAAGGTATTTAATCAGGTCATCTTGGGAGATTGTGTATAACTCTTTCTTGGAGAATCCAATTTGGATCAGATTGGTGGCATTGGAAAGAGGACACAGAGAGATACTACAGGTTGCAATTTCAGAACTTAAAGATCGAAAAGTATAGAGTTACAGTCATTTCAAGATCGAGCTCCTAAAATCAAGAAAAAGAAAGATGAGGAAGTTTGATGGCAAGGATCCGGTAAATTGGATACTTCAGATGGAGCAATATTTTGATCTACATGGTGTACAACTGTTACAAAAGGTATGTATTGCATCTTCATATTTAGAACCAGATCAATTTTTATGGTATGAAGGGCTTTGTTCTCGTAAAAAACTTGTTACGTGGCCAATTTTCACGGAGGAAATGATAGCACATTATGAGGATACAAAGAGCAACACCTTCTTTAGAGTAACACCACAACAATTGGAAAGAGTAAAATGGCTTTGTGACTTAATGGAAAGCAAAATTATGGAAACCAGGAAGCATACGCCTCACAACTATAAAGATGGAAGTGTTGTTTCTCCCAGCCTTCCACAACCTACAAGGGTTACACCACAACAATTGGAAGAAAAAAGAGAAAAAGGGCTTTGTTACAATTGTGATAGCAAATGCACTAAAGGTCATAGGTGTGCTGAGAAGAAATTATTTTACATAGAATATGAAGAGGAGGAGAAAAGGATCAAGAAACATCAAAAGAAGAGGATATACGCCAGGACACCACCCCGGAGAAAGAAGAAATGAATCAGACCATATCTTGTAAAGCATTGGCAAGAATTAGCACTCCTAAAACTCTCAAGATAGAAGGACATATCAAGAAGAAAAAGGTGCAAGAAGTGAAAGATCACATCGAGAAAGAAGAAATGAATCCAACCATATCTTGTAATTCAATGGACGAAATTACCACTCCTCAAACTATCAAGATAGAAGGACACATCAAGAAGAAAAATGTTCAAGAAGTGAAAGATCACATCGAGCATCAAGAAAGGACTAGAAGAAATTACCACTCCTCAAAAGATAGAAGGACATATCAAGAAGAAAAAGGTTCAAGCAGAGAAAGATCACATCGAGCATCGACAGCAAGTTCTCCAACTTTTAAAGGATAACACCACTTCGGTGAAAAATCAATCGAAACAACAGGTTGATCAACATTGTAGTGAAAAATGTTTTGATGTAGGTGATTGGGTATTTTTAATGCTACATCTCAAGCAAGCTATTTATGAGAAGGAAATGTTGGCAATACTACATGCACTTAAAAAAATGGCGACCTTACCGAATGGGAAGACTCTTCAAGGATGAGGATGTGGAAGCATTGTTTTGTGCTATTTATATTATCCAACCAGATTGGATAAACGAAGCAAGGGATGAATGGAAGAAGGACGAAGAAGTATGGCCACTTATTCAAAAGTTGCAAAAGATCCCAATTCAAGCAATATTGCCAGAAATTGAAGAGGAAGGAAAAATCATATTGGAACCTGGAGCAGTCACAGAAACAAGAACCCGACAGCTACGAAATCGATCAATTTCAGAGTATCTCATCAAGTGGAAGAACTTACTCGCTGAATATTCCACATGCGAGGACAAGAATTTTATACAGAAGCATCAAGAACTACTCAAGCGTTGAGGACAACTCTTTTTGAAGGAGAGGGGCATGTTAGGCCCCTATACTACTAGTGTAACCCCTTATTGTTATTAGTATAACCCACTTATTATATTGATGTACCCATGTAGTGCCCATATTGTTATTATTGTGCCCCATAGAAGCCCACTATTGTTATTATTATGCCCTTTCATTATTATTGTTATGTCGGCTCTGATTATGTTATAACCCCTTAGACTCCTATATATAGAAAGGAGGTATTTTCATTTGTATCATCCAAGAATTGTTCATTCATGTAATGTAAAGGAGGTTGCCCCCTCGAAGAGGCTGAATTCTAAGGCGTTGATCTTTCTTTTCTATCTTTTCTTGAGCTGGTTTCATAACATTGACATATTTTTAAAGGTTGTAGGCTTATTTTGAGGTTATTTTTTGAACAAAATCATCACTGAAACTTTGGTGACAAAAAATGTCACATAACATTCCTCAAGGAGACCAAGAATACATGGGATAGGCATCGAGGGCTTTTGAGGATGGAAAATATTATTGCCTTTGTATAAAGTGCAAGGTTTTGAAGCCAACGCGAATTCTAATAAAATCAGCTTAAAAGTATTGTAGAGACTATGGACAAGCTGAAGGTGGAGATGAATATCATCCATCTGTAAGTTATTTATTATATGTCTTTGTATTGTATATTGTTTTTGTAAATGTTTATATGTATATTTTATCTTAGATTGTATGTCTTTGTATTGTAAATTGTATTATATTTCTATTTTTAATGTATTTTATTATATTCTTTTGGGAGGTGTTTGAAGTATGTTGTCATCTTGATGTGGACTAGAATTATTATTTGATTATTTTCATTAGGGTCATTTAAGGGGCCAGGTCAAGTTATAGGATAATTAATTTATGGGCTTACTAGGGATAAGGGGTTATTGTTTAAGGATTTAAGGGTTAGGGGTTAAGGTCTTAGGGTTAAGGGTTTAAGGGTTTAGGGGAATGGGGTTAAGGTGTTAGGGGGTTAATGTATATTGTTTAGGGGGTTAATTTGGTTCTATAGGATTTAGAGGTTAATCATGGGTTTTTATGGAGAATTATTAATAATTTTTTAAAGTATATTATGAAAAATATGAAATTAACAAAGAATATGACATTACAATGATGAAAGAAAAATAATATTAGTATTTTTTTTATTATGGTCATGACTATATATGTCAGAAAGTGTCTCACTTCCTACATGTCAATAAAAGCAACATCTTTCTTATATTTTTTCAACATATTCTTAAATATCTTGATAAATTGCACAAACATCATCATTGATTTGTTGTTTTTGTTTCTTGGTCTCACCTAAGTTGTCTTTCTCTTTTTCTTTGTTGTCTTTGTTGTCTTTGTTTTCCTTGTATATTATATTTGTAAATTGTTTTTATATAGACATTTCAATATTTTCTATATAGATTAATATTACTTTATTGATTGTAATTGTATAGTATTGCCCCCCTAGGGAATTGTTTGATGAGGAAGAGGTGGTTGTAGTACAAGCGCTTGTTCAAGAACATGGAGTGATTAATATTGAGGATCAAGCTAATGATCCTACAGAAGAAAATAATGATGTTGATAACATAGTTGAAGAAGATGGGACAAATAGATTGATCCAGGAGACATTTAATAATGTTGGAATGAATGATGATGACAACTAGTATGATGACCATGCTTTTGATTTACCTGTACTTGAGATGGCAACTAAACCTCTTTATGAAGGCTCAAAAACATCTCTTCTCTATTATTGTTTTTCAACTTAAAGGTGGTGAATGGTTTGTCAAACACATGTGTGACACAACTCCTAAGGTATGTAATATATTTTATGACATTTAGTACTATATACATGATAAATAAATTATTTTTTCCGTTGTTTTTAATGTTAGTACATTGATATGCATCATTTCATTAATTTGTAACATTTGGAAGCAATATCTATGATTAATATTTTTTAGTACATTAACCAATTCTATTTTTTTTTACGTTGTATATTATTAGGTGAATTTATGTTACCACCGTCAAATGTTTTACCTCCTACACACCGAGATTTACACGTTGTTATGAAATATATTGGAATGGAGTATCAAGCTATTCATGCATGCCCTAATGATGATATCCTCTATTATAAAGAACATGCGTTGAAAGACAAATGCCCAAAATTTTATGAGAGTAGATATCAAACCGATAAAGTAACAAAAAAAGATACCTCACAAGACTCTTCGTTATATTCTCATAATTCCACGTCTACGACAATTATTCAGGTGAAAAGTAGCAAAATGTATGGATTACCACGCAAGGAATAGAATTAAAGATGGTGTTCTTTGAATCCCTGCAGATGGATCTGCATTTAGGAATATAGAGGAAAAGTGGTAAAAGTTTAAAAGAGAACCTGTTAGGCTTTCATTAGTAAATGACAGTGTTAATCCATTTAGAGAGGCCAGATCTACTTACTCGATGTAGCTCATTTTTGTTATCAACAATAACATTCCTCTGTGGAATTCAATAAAGAGGGAGCACATAATGTTGACAATGATTGTTCCAAGTATTAATTTGTTTAGAATAAATTTTTTTAGCATAATAACATCACATTTGTCTTGTTTGTTTTATAATTATGTCCTATATTTTTTTTGTTAATTTACTCATATATGTTCAATTATGCCTTATAATTATGTCATATAAATTTTTTATTTACTCATATCTATAGTAATTATGTATTATATGTTCAATCAATTAGGTAAGTACCAGTTTAAATATATGAATGTATATATCGAGCCTCTTATTGATGAGTTAGTGGAATTATGGAATGGTGTCACTATGTATGATATCTCTAGACCAGTAGTTGCACAAAGGGAATTTGAATTCCATGCAATGCTTGTATGGAAAATTCATGATGCCCCAGGGCTAACACATTTATGTGGTATGTTATAACGTTACCCTGCACTTTAATAATGTTTAATTTTATGAAGTTCATTTCAAGTATGTTTTTTAAATAGTTCGACCTTCATTGTACATACTTAAAATAATTGATATAAAAAATATTTTGTCTCTTGCAGGTATGCAAACAAAGGGTAAATTTGCTTATCTAGTTTGTGGTCCTAAGATTAAATCTCGTCGTTCAAGAAGCTTAGGAAAGGAGGTGTTTGATGAGTATAGGCACTTCCTTTCTAAGAACCATAGGTACCGAAGTACTGAAAAACATATTTTCAATGGGAAAGAAGAGATTGGAGTAAGACCATAGAGAATGACACCTCGTGCATGGAAGTTGCAATATAATAGAGTATCTCAACCTATGGATCGAATTGTCTATGTATCAATATACATTATATGTTTGGATTATTTTATCTTTTTATGGAATTTTCTTCATTGTACTAATTGACAGGTTATATTGTTGTTATAATATCTTTATCTATGATTCACGTTGTAGGTCGTGAAGGCATTAATAATAGGGAACTTCCACGAGGAATGAAAAGTTATCCCGAGAAATTCAATAGACTCCTCTACTATGAGCACCTAGAAATTGTTAACTTGTTTGATACAATGCACATCGGGAAGAATGTAACAAATGCCTTATGGTGAATCTTAGATGGAAGGAAAGATAAAGAAAAAAATTGTTAAGGTTTGAAATAACATTGAAGATGACCATGCATTACAAAGTGGGATTCATTCAAATAGTGATGGAGATGGCCAAAATATAAGCAACCTTCCATGGTTATTGACAGAGAAGAAAAGCAAGCATGCTAGAGAGGTTATTGAAAAAATTAAATTTCCAACTGCATTTTCTTCCAACATAAATAATATCCTAACAAAGAAAAGTGAATTAGGTGGTGTAAAAACTCATTATTAGCATACGTTCATTAAGGTAATTATTTTGGTGTATATATATTTTATACGTTGGTGAAACATCTTGTTAATTAGTGTTTTTTCTACTAATTTGGTAAAAAAATAGCGATTGATCATTTTTTTTTACAGTATGTTCTACATTTATTTCTCCTAGAAAACTTTGACAACAATGTCAAACAAGTTATATATGATCTTTGGAAATACATGAGGGAAGTGGAGATTTATGTGCAAAGTGTAATTTGTTCAATAAGTTGTCATGTTGCATATTTTTCACTGCATGTTCTTTACTCGTCATCATGTACTATATTATTCTCTTTTTCTTTTAAATTGTGATTTGCTTGCTTTATTTGTAGATGGTTGTCATCTAAAAAATCAATAAAGAATCTATAAAGTATTGGATAAAATAAATTCCTCATCTAATGTGTGAAATGAAAAAGTATCTGTTGGAAATAATACATAGAGGGGGGGGGGGTGAATCAGTATTATCAAGTCAAATATTCCTTTTCTAAAATCAAATGATATACGCTACTTCAGTTAATTAAACCCGCGTATATACGCAACTATGCAGAAGGAAACACGCATATACAATGCAAACTTTTAATTTACTTTATCTTTCTGATGTTGATTGTTAATCTGTGTTTGAGAATCAAAAAACCAGTAACCAGAAATAGTAAAGCAGAGCAGAAAGACAATCGCACACAAGAACACAAGATATAAGGTGGAAACCCAATGTGGGTGAAAACCACCTGCTGCAATTCGTCTCTATCTTCTCTTTATTAGAAACTTCTTTTTACAATTGTACTAGTGCAGTCCTTTACCAGTACGCAGGCTGCAACCTGCAGAGAGCTACAACCCTCTCTTGTTTTCCAGCTTCTCCTGGAAGGGAGCTACGACCCCCTTAGCTCTAGCACTAGCCAAGATACTAGTACGTAGGTGCTAGCCTACAGAAGGCTACAACCTTCTCTTTCTTTCAGGGACCACATTTCATAAATTTTCAGACTGGATCCACAAATAACATCAATCAAACATCAAGAATTTCTGCATCAATCAATCACCTTTTCACCAATCAAAACTGAATCAAAATAAACACTTCTCTGATGATTGTACCCAGATCACAGTAACAGTAACCACACACCAAATTTGAACCCAGAACACTGCAGTAATAAACAGAATCAGCTAGATCACAACTCAAAACATATACGCTACTTTAATAGCCTGAAACCTGCGTGCATACGCTTCTGTGTATGGAACAACCTGCATATACGTTGTTTTCCTTCACTAAACCAGCGTATATACGCACCTTCGCTTCACTAAACCTGCGTGCAGATCTATAAAGGATAATTCGCTCTTTCAGATATTTAAACACTAATTAACCCAAATTATCAGTTTTATAGATCAAGCAAGCGCCACATATAACAGATCAAAATCATACAACGATACTACCATTCAAGCTTAAAGATTATGATCCATCAATAGAACTTATCCTTCTCTTTACGCTAAGGTTCCTCCTTCATTCAGATCCAGATCTGCACCATAACCCAAATACCAGTATTCCAGATCTAGCACCTTATCATATATTCAATAATAATTCAGATGATGATATTTTGCCACATGATCTCCTTCCTCTTTTATAGTTTTAGGCCTTCCACAATACCACAGTCCAAAACCATAATAAACCAATAGCACAGACCCAATACTTGGGATCAACACTTCTGACGAGGTACCATGGTCCAAAACCATAGGTTCAAATACCAAGGACTAACTACCACGGACCAAAGGTAAGTTCTCCAACATATACGCGCTTTTCCTTGCATGAAAGTGCGTGTATACGCATACGCTCCTTTTAAATGTCTAACCCGCATGTATACGCATCTTCGTCTAGATGAACCTGCATATATGTCTTTTCCTTCATTCTGAAAGCCTGAACTGAGATCTTTTATCAAAGAGAGTTGCCATCAAGGACAACACTTGTGCCATAGCTCCAAACCTGTGCCATAATGCCAACAATCTCCCCCTTTGGACTTGATGGCAACCACAAGATCCTCAAAGTCATTCTCCCCCTTTGTCATCAAGGGAAAAGGGTTGTGCTCCCCCTGAGTACATGTTGAAATCTCTACCCCACTGTGCTAACCATGCTCCCCCTGACTGTAGGCAAGATCTGCAAAAAGATGTTCTTCAAGAAGAACCATGACTTATACATCATAAAAGACCTTCCTATCACCAAAAGACTCAATACATACATCCATCACCCAACCAAGTGGGGATCATCCACCCAACCAAGTGGGGATACATCAGAAATTTACATATGACAACCAAGTTCATTACATGTTCATCCCAGGCATAGTGGGGAAACCAAAATAGGCCGTTACATGACCTTGACACCATAAAAGAGATACATGACATAGAGACGAAATATCTAGAACAAGACTTATGAAAGTCACCAATAACTGATAGCAGCAGCATCTGTCCATCACCATTCAGATCAGCAACCAAGATTTCCTTATGTTCTCCCTCTACCTCTGTTCCACCTGAAACCAAACAACAGCTGTGAACTAGAACCAAAAGCTTCTAAGATAATGCCAACAATGCATTATTAGAAGATTATCTGCTCCCCATGAACCTGTGCCGGATGGTCTCTGTCGGACCCATATCAGAATATCTTCAACCAGAGCCTATCCCTACTGATATCCATCAAACCTCCATATACGCGACTGTCTCTGCACAAACCGGCGTATGTACACGGATCCTTCTCAGGCAACTCGCGTACACCCATTTTTCTCTGAAACAGACAAGATTTAACAGCAAGATGATGCATCAACTACTCCCAGCTTCTGTCTGAGGTATTCAAATGTCTCCCTAGGCAGTGGTTTGGTGAGAATATCAGCAACTTGTTCCTTAGAAGGAACATACTCCAATTTGACCTTTTGTTCCATCACTTGTTCCCGGAGAAAGTCTGCTTGGTATTTGAATGCATGACTGGGTTCTTTGAAATGCTGATTGCACTTGTATTATCACATAAGATGGAGATAGGTGGTGTACAAGTGATTTGAAATTCCTGCAAGGTTTGCATCATCCAAAGACGTTGAGTGCAACAAGATGCAGAAGCCACATATTCCGCTTCAGCTGTAGATAAAGCAATCGAACTCTGTTTCTTGCTAAACCAAGATACTAATCTGGAACCCATAAAGAATGCACCACCACTTGTGCTCTTCCTGTCTGTTATGAAACCAGCTCAAGAAAAGATAGAAAAGATAGATCAACGCCTTAGAATTCAGCCTCTTCGAGGGGGCAACCTCCTTTACATTACATAAATGAACAATTCTTGGATGATACAAATGACAAGACCTCCTTTCTATATATAGGAGTCTAAGGAGTCACAATATAATCCAGCCGACCTAACAATAATAATATAAAGCCACAAAAATAACAATAGAGGGATTCTATGGGGCACAGAAATAATAATATGGGGGTAATAGGGGCACTACAATATAAATAAGGGGTATAACTACAATAGTAATGGGGTAATCACTAGTATTATAGGGACCCAACATGCCCCTCTCCTTCAAAAAAGTGTTGTCCTCAATGCTTGAGTAGTTCTGGATACTTCTGCATAAAATTCTTATCCTCCCATGTGGAATCTTCAGCGGATAAGTTCTTCCACTTGATAAGATACTCTGAAATTGATCGATTTCGTAGCTGTCGAGTTCTTGTTTCTGTGACTGCTTCCGGTTCCAATATATTTTTTCCTTCCTCATCAAGTTCTGGCAATATTGTTTGAATTGGCAGCTTGTCACCTATAACCTTCTTTAAACATGAAACATGGAAAACTGGGTGCAATCGAGAAGCTGCAGGAAGCTCCAATTTGTATGCCATAGTACCAATCTTTTGCAACACCTTGTATAGACCATAATACTTTGGTGATAATTTATTATCCTTCTTAGCTTGCTTTAGGGACATTTGCTTATATGGTTGTAGCCGTAGGAATACCCAATCACCTACATCAAAACTTCTTTCACTACGATGTTGATCTGCCTGTTGTTTCATTCTATTTTGTGCCAACATGAGGTTATCCTTTAAGAGTTGGAGGACTTGTTGTTGATGTTCGATGTGATGTTCCACTGCCTGAACCTTAGAATTTTCTCTTAAATATGATGTGATGGATGGTGGTTGATACCCATAAAGTGCCATAAATGGGGTCATTTTTGTTGCTGTATGGAAGGAAGTGTTATACCACCATTCAGCTAGAGGCAACCATTTGACCCATTGTGTCTGTTTATCAGATACAAAGCGACGAAGATATCCTTCCAAACATTTGTTTACTATCTCAGTTTACCAATCAGATTGAGGATGATAAGATGAGCTATGAGCTAACTGAGTACCAAGACAAGAAAATAATTCTGTCCAAAAATTTCCAGTGAAAATGGGATCTCTGTCACTTACAATAATCTTTGGGTTTCCATGTAGCTTTTGAATTGTTTCCATAAATGCAGTAGAAACTGTACTGGCTTTAAATGGATGTGATAATGCACAAAAGTGTGCATACTTGGTAAGTTTGTCAACTACCACCATGATGACACTCTTTCCCTCAGACTTGGGTAAACCTGTGATAAAATCCATTGAAACCTCCTCCCAACGTTGGCTTGGAATGGATAAAGGTTGTAATAGACCCGGTGTCTTAATTGTTTCAACTTTATTTTGCTGGCAAACCAAACATTCCGCCACAAACTTTTGAATATCTGATTTAAGGCCATCCCAAAAAATTCCTTCTTAACCCTGTGGTAAGTTTTTAAAAATCCTGAGTGCCCTCCAAAGGGATAAGTGTGCAATTCCATAAGAATCTTTTGTTTTAGCTGGGAATTCTTACAGAGTATAAGCGATCTTTGTACCATAACAAATCATTTTGCCAGCTAAATGTATCAGAAGTACTAGAATCTTGTTGTAGCTTTCGAATAAGTGCCCACACTTCTTCGTCATTCTTCCATTCCTCCCTTGCTTCGTTTATCCAATCTGGTCGGATAATAGAAATGGCACACAACAATGCTTCCACATCCTCATCCTTTCTTGAGAGTGCATCTGCCACCACATTTTGCTTCCCTTTTTTGTAGATGATTTCAAAGTCATAACCCAACATCTTTGTGACCCACTTTTGTTGCTCTTCAGAGGATAATCTTTGTTCTAAAAAGTATTTAAGGCTATCATGATCCGTTTTTACCTTGAAGTGTCTTCCCATTAGGTAGGGTCGCCATTTCTTAAGTGCATGGAGTATTGCCAACATTTCCTTCTCATAAATAGCTTTGCTTAAAAACTTTCCCTTGATTGGATGACTTTCAAAAGCAATGGGTCTTTCATCTTGCATTAGAACAGCACCAATTCCATTTCCTGAAGCATCACATTCCACAATAAAGGTTTTTGTGAAGTCTGGTGTAGCTAAAACCGGTGCTTGGCACATTGCCTCTTTAAGATGTTCAAAGGCCTTTGTTGCTTCCGGAGTCCATGAAAATGAATCTTTCTTCAATAATGTTGTTAGAGGTGCTGCTATTCTCCCATAATTCTTAACAAACTTGCGATAATACCCTGTCAACCCAAGAAATCCTCGCAGATGCTTTATGGATGTGGGGATTTTCCATTCCTTAATGGCTTTAATTTTGCTAGGGTCTACCTTAACTCCTTCATGAGATACAATATGACCCAAATATTCCACCTCCTGGACTCCAAAGAAACATTTGGATCTTTTTGCATATAATTGTTTCTCCTCCAATAGTTGTAGCACCCTGTCAACATGTTCAACATGATCCTTCCAAGACTTGCTGTAGATTAGTATATCATCAAAAAATACTAACACAAATTTTCTAAGGAATGGTTTGAAAATTGAATTCATCAAACCTTGAAATGTTGAAGGTGCATTGGTAAGGCCAAAAGGCATGACCAAAAATTCATAATGACCCTCATGAGTTCTAAATGCCGTTTTTGGAATGTCTTCAATCTTCATTCTGATTTGATGATATCCTGAACGAAGATCCAACTTGGTGAAGTAAATTGATCCATGCAATTCATCCAGTAATTCATCAATAACAGGAATGGGGAACTTATCTTTAATAGTGAGCTTGTTGAGCTCCCTATAATCCGGACACATGCACCATGATCCATCCTTCTTGTGCACCAATACTACTGGAGCTGAGAAAGAAATTTGACTCGATTGAATTATACCAGCCTCTAGCATTTCTGCAACCATACGTTCAATTTCACTTTTTTGGACATAGGGATATCTGTACGGCCTGATGTTTGGAGGAACACTTCCTGGAATCAGATGAATAGCATGATCATGATCACGCATAGGTGGGAGACCTATTGGAGTCTCAAATACCTTGGAATGATTGTCCAGGACTTTTTGGAGATCTGGAGAAATAGATGATTCCAATGTGGAAACATCTAGCGAACATAATTGTGCAATTACACCTCTTTGCTCCTTTTTTAGAAGCTTTGTCATGCCATTAGAGATGATTATCTTTCCTGATTTCCCTTTAATACCCCTTAATTCAACTTCCTTTCCTTCCGTAGAAAATTTGATGAAAAGTTCTTGAAAATTAAAAGCTATTGTACCCAAGGATTGTAGCCATTGGACTCCTAGTACAACATCAGCACCTCCCATTGGAATGGAAAGCATTGGGCTAGTCAATACATATTCTCCCATGGATAGCTTGATATTATGGCACTTTCTAGAGAAATTTATTGTTCCTCCATTTGCAATCATCACTTGACACTCTGGTGCTGGATATAGGAAGCAATTCAATTCTTTTGCTACCCTACAATGAATAAAATTGTGGGTGCTTCCTGAATCAATCAACACTATTACCTTTTTCTTCTTGATTTGTCCTTCTATCTTGATGGTTTGAGGAGTGGTAATTCCCGCCAATGCATTACAAGATATGGTCATATTTATTTGTTCTTCATCTAGGCTTTGTTCCTGGAGTATATCTTCTTCTTTTGACCTTTCTTGCTCCTTTTCTTCTTCCTCTTCACAATCTATGTAGAATAATTTCTTCTCAGCACACTTATGACCTTTAGTGTATTTGCTATCACAACTATAACAAAGCCCTTTTGCTCTTTTTTCTTCCAATTGTTGTGGTGTCAACCTTATAGGTTGTGGAAGACTGGGGGCAACAACACTTCCGTCTTTATAGTTGTGAGTGGTATGCTTCCTGGTTGCCATAATTTTGCTTTCCATTTTTCTTGCTAACCTGAATGCCTTCTCTAATGAATCAGGTTCCCAAAGGCGAACATCATGTTGGATATTATCCTTTAAAGACCCTATGAACACATCAATCCTATGCTCCTCTGGAATATCTTTTACCCTTATGTTCAATTTTTGGAACTCCTCAATGTGCTCCATTACTGAACCCTTTTGTTTGAGACTTATCAATTGGCTAAAAAAAGTGTTGCTTTTTGTATCTTCATAATGTGCTATCAATTCTTCCGTAAAAATTGCCCAAGTGATAAATTGTTTACGAGAGCAAAGCCATTGATACCATACAAACTGATTTGGTTCCAAATATACAGTTGCCATACGTACCTTTTGTGCGTTTTGCACATTATTGAGATCGAAGAATTGCTCCATCTGTAATATCCATGTGGCGGGATCCTTGCCATCAAACTTCCTCATATCGATTTTTGGAATATGGTGATTCTTTGATCCAACATTAGTGTCTATGTAATCATGATTAACATTTCTTTTGTTCTCATCATGAGTTTCCTTTACTACCTTTTCACCATTAGTGACCCTTTCTTGTAGCAACTTCTTCAATTCTTCCATGTCTATCTTCAAATCTGCCATGTCTCTCTTCAAATCTGTCTTCGAATCATACATCTTAGCTTCCATGCCCTTTATCTTAGATTCCACGCCATTTATCTTAGATTCCACGCCACTTATCTTAGCTTCTGTTAGCTTTTGTGAGCGTGACATTTGTTGCACTTGTTCTTGTAATTTTGATGTATCATGTAGCATTTCTTCCTCTTCTTCATGAGTCATGCTAGAGCTTTCAGGTTCCTTACTAGGTGTTTACATTTTCTTTCCTCGGGGCATCCGTTACCGATAATAATGCTTTACTATGCCCTTTGAATTCCGTTAAACCAAGCTTACACAAAAATTTAAAAAAAAACTACACACCTTTTTTCACTTTATAGAAGCCTGATATTGAATCTGATGTATCTCTGTAATTTCGGATCATCCAGTTCTGAAGTTGCTACCTGTAGTAGCCTTATGCGTCCTCTTTCCAATGCCACAAGTCTAAGCCAAATTGGATTCTCCAAGGAAGAGTTATGTGAAATCTCCCACAATGACTTGCTTTTAGACTGGTTCAGTAGAGCGAACTTGTATGACGTGCCACGAGTCACTGTTTCAACCTGAATCTGAAACACACATACAAGAAACTAAAGTCCGTCCTCTTTCTGTACCTTCTTATGAAATTTCAATCCGATCCCCAGAGAGAAAGTTATGACGATTTTCCCCAGGTCACCTGTTTTGAATGTAATTTAGGAGTCTGCAAAAAGACCAACTTCCTCAGATCATATCTCCGCAAATATCGCACGAAAATCCTGAAATTCGGACCCAAGGTTCAACGCGATTTCTTCTCAAATGGGTTTTTTTTGCGACTTCTGAAACGTCACAGAAAAAAAGTTATAGTGAAAATGCCACGATGACTTGTTTGGAGCAGCGAAACCCTAGAATCCAAAGCTCTGATACCAAATGTTATGAAACCAGCTCAAGAAAAGATAGAAAAGATAGATCAACGCCTTAGAATTCAGCCTCTTCGAGGGGGCAACCTCCTTTACATTACATAAATGAACAATTCTTGGATGATACAAATGACAAGACCTCCTTTCTATATATAGGAGTCTAAGGAGTCACAATATAATCCAGCCGACCTAACAATAATAATATAAAGCCACAAAAATAACAATAGAGGGATTCTATGGGGCACAGAAATAACAATATGGGGGTAATAGGAGCACAACAATATAAATAATGGGTATAACTACAATAGTAATGGGGTAATCACTAGTATTATAGGGACCCAACACTGTCATCCACGCTTCCAGCCCAATCTGCATTTGTATAAGCATGAAGAGTGAGATCTGTATCTCTAGGATATCATAAGCCATAGTTTTGAGTTCCTTGAAGATACTTGAAAATTCTCTTCACTACCTGAAGATGAGTTTCCTTTGGATTTGCCTGAAATATTCCAACTATTCCCACTGCATGCATGATGTCTGGTCGGGTGCCTGTCAAATAAAGTAGACTTCCAATCATAGATCTCTAGGTTGGTTGATGTACTGTAGATGATTCATCATTTGCACTGAGACTGCATCCTGTAACCATAGGGGTACATACTGGTTTCGAATCATCCATGCCATACTTCTTCAGAATCTGCTTGAGGTACTTGGTTTGAGACAAGAAGATACCGCCTTCATTTTGTTGGATTTGCAATCCAAGAAAGTATGTCAGTTCTGTTAGCACTTGAAATTTCACCTCAGGCTGAGAAAGGTAAACTTCAAGGCAACATCAAACCACTTAGCCTCGTAGCTAGCCCTACGGGGCAGGAGAGGGCTCTCTCCGGTCTATCTCAGTAAATATCTTCAATGGGCAAGATGACCAATAGGAAAACACTGATTTTAGGCTAGTAAACTGATCAAGAGGTTTAAATTTGGGATTTTTAAAGTTTTGGTGGAAAATTGGGGAACGGCAATTTCGGGTGCAGGGATTGGACACAGTTTTCGCAGGGGGTTCTTTGGGGCAAGGTAGGAAACAGTATTGATGCCTTTGATAGAGATGGATGGATGAGAATGACCGATGAGGAGTTAAGGAGAGCAAGCAATAACCTTGAATTCCCCTTAAACTGTTGAAAACATTGATATTAAGCAAACTTAAAAGCAGAGCATGACAGTCATGAATTCTACTTTAACACTTCATTTGCCTAATTTGCAGAAAGAAAAGTAAGGAAATGATTCACATAACACACTTACAAGTACAAAAAGAAACACACCATCAACACATGTGACCACAAGAATCCCAAAAAGGACTGCAAAACCCTGGTCTTCCTTTGCCAAAAATTGCAGAGATACAGTGAGTGATACAATAAGAGCTTCTCCCTCAAGAGTCCAACCATGAAAATGAGCAAGAAAGTACAAAATATAGGCCATCTAACATCTTTCCCTGCCTCTAGGGGTCGATCTCATCCTTCTAGGAGCTGTTTCAACCAATTCTAAACTAAGCACTGAAAACTAGGCAATCAAAACAACTTGCCTCTATAAGCTAGGAAACTAATTCATTCATTAAATGTATGCTATTTCATGAATGAATCTTCTAGAGAAGGTAAATAAGTGTCATATCAACATGAAAATACATAAATTACATCAAAGAGGGTGAAAAATCCCATCAAAAGTCAAAACTAGTAAAAGTTGGGCGAATCCATGAGCTGTAAGTGAAAAATTGTGAAAATTGCCTGATGGGTCGCGTGCATTTCCTGGACGGGTCGCGCGCCTTTGGAGGCACTTTTGAGGCACTTGCAGGTGTCCAAATGAGGCAAAAGTGGGCTTGTTGGAAAGGTCTGGATGTCTACTTTCCAACCCAAGTGGAATTTCTGAATTTGGTTGTCATTTGCCCCTCCAAAATTGCAATCTCCCAAGACTGCTCCCTGTGTGTCAAAAATGTGGCAGAAAGTCATTTTTTGCTTGTTTTTTGACTTTCTGGAGGCCCAAAACTTGGTGAAATTTCTTAGTAATGGCTGAGCAAGTGTAACTTTTCATGAAAAATCCAGAAATGCTGAGTTTTTCCAAAATGGAGTTGCCAATCGAAAGGGTCGCGCGCGGCGCGCGACCCGTCAGGGAGGAAAACCTGTTTTTTGCCCAAAAAAAACTCAAAATGACCCAAAATACTCAAAATTTTTTGGAATTTGTGCTGGAGTTGAGTTATCTAGTATCATGCTCCTTCAAAGAAGCCTCAGCCAAGATGTGGAGGGGGTCGGGCCTTTTCCTTCGTTTTTGTGCTTTGGCCAACTTCCTTTGGAGCACTTTCATTTTCGCCTTGCATACATGCATCCGCGCCCAATAATGATTTTTCATATTCCTGAGCAAGTCCTTATCTTGGTTGGCCTTGGCCAGCAACCTCTCCAAATGAGCATTGACCTGGAGAAGCATAGCCTCTCGCTCAACAGGTACCAAATCGCCGGGTCTCTTTCGAGCCAAGTTGCGGTCCTCATGAATCCTCCGCAACTCATCAAGATTGTGCTCATCCTCCAACTACTTGTTGCGCTGCTCTAAATAGGTGATCGTCCATTGTGCCCCTTCCAATCTTCGCTGCAATGAATCATTTTCAGCTCTTAGGTGTTGAATGATCTCCTTTGACTCTAGGCTAGGAGAACTAATATCAAGGTCTACCACCTCTATGTCTGGAACACCTGATGGCCCCTCATCAATCCTGGGTTGTTTGCCCCTCTCTGATACCTGTGCTGCTGTCGGAGACGAGGCCCCTTCCACCTGATGTGGAGATAACACTCGTGGTGCTGATGAAGAAGGCGAGACCCCTTCCACCTGGTGTGGAGAAAATACTCGCCGAGCTGCTGCAAATAAGGCCCTGTGGCCTCTCTGATAAGTGACCAATGGAGGAGAGCTGACATGTCTAGTCTCATGGATATCATGCTGCTGTGATGGTCCTCCCTCCTCATGAACAATCTCAGGATGTGGTAGTGGTGCTGTGAAAAACTCATGAGAGATAAACTCTTCCCATGGGATGCCCTGCTGTGCCAACTGATGTATGACCACAAGCTGAATCAAACCATAATGATAGAGGCTCCTATATTGTTGTGCTGGGCTCTTCCTCTGCATCAAAGGCACCATCCTCTCAATATTCTGGCACAAGAAAACTGGGATGTTCATCATCCGTACCCGTGTGAAATGCATCAATAAGCGAATATGATATGAATACACAAGTGAAAATCTGCCCTCACAGGTGAAATAGCGCATGATAAGTCTCATCAATGGAGCATACTCATTCCTCAAAAATCTGAAAGGAAATACACCCGTCACTTGTCTCATGAATGCAGGTTTAATGTAAGGCTCAAACTGAACATTGTCCAATATTTTGCGCTTGTTCCACACTTCTCCAACATTTGGTATCCCTGTTGCTTGAGCAATCATCTCAGGTGTCAATGTAAAATCCACCCCTGCAAGGTTCACATGCCCATCATGCAAATGCAAAACAAACAAGCGAGCCAACTCCCTGTGATGCTGAATCTAAGAGATCCTCTCGTAAAACTCATAACAAGACATATAACGGAAACATGAGACTGCAATTGGACAAGCCTGCAAATCAGTCAAAGAGGTGGGCTCCTCTCTCCTATGATGACCGCTCTTTCCACCTTTGTGAGGTCTCCTCTGTACCTCAAACTCTGAAGCTGACTCATGGTCATCACTTTGCTCATAATTGGTTTCGGTTTCTGACATTGTTTTAGGAGCAAAGTGGCTGAAATGTACTGTTGTTTCTGCTTTGAAAACTGTTGATTAAAATGTTGTTTTAAGGGGACAAGAGGCACAAGGGAAATGTTAGGGAAGGGATACTTTAAAGGGAAATTGGGAATAATAATGAAACAGGGAGTTTTAGGGGAAAAATCATTGCATATACATCATTATACAATTTTACTTACAAGGATGTTATGGGAGGTAGGGTTAGGATTTTAATTTTTTGATTTCTTGGGGAGAGGGATAGGGTTTTAGGCTCTTAGCAAATTTGGAAGGGAAGTTTAAATAAAATGATAAGGAATATGTAATGGGAGGTGGACAATAGGAAAGAAAAGGGATACCTCAAAATAGCATAATAAACCCTAGCAATTTTGACAACTTCAAGCCCAAAAGCACAATGGAGACTTTTACTTGCAAATGAAGACCTTTAAAAATACAATCATGATCTTCTTGAACTGTAGCAAGCAATAATTTTTCATGATTGAGGGCCTACCTTGCAAAATTTAGTAACTTGTGGTTCCTTGGCAGCTTGCTGGCGGTTTTGTGTAGAGGGAACGCTGATAGGTCGCGCGCCTCACCCAACAGGTCGCGCGCGCTTGACGGGTCGCGCCCGTTGAGAATTAACACTGGCGGAGGTGGCCTGACGGGTCGCGCTCGCCTGACGGGTCGCGCGCCAGTCTCGACGGGTCGCGCGCCTCCCAAACTCACCGAATTCACTCAAACGCTCTTGCAACTGATTTCTCTATCACTTGGATGCACAATGGAGCTTGATGGAGGGAAATAGAGCCTTTATAGCCTTGCTTTGAATAAATTTCATGTCACAACCCACTTTCTAATGTTTTTCCATGACACTTTTTAAACTTTGAATGCTGTTGTCTTTTTGGTTTCCTTTTGTCCTGAAATTGATTGATTTGATGTTTTCCTTGATAATTTTTTTGCAGGGATAGCTTCTAAGGGGTTTTGGCAAGGGAGCCAGGGTTGTATGTTGTCCTTTGAATCATTTTGAATTTTTACAAGTTTTACAAAATTTTGTGAAATGACCTTGGCTTTAAAAACAAGGTTTTTAAATCCAAGGTGAAAATTAGCTGCACAAGATAGAATCTTTCGAAGAAATACTTTGAAAATCATCCCTTTGGCTTGCTGGGCACTTATTGACTTTCAGAGACGTGACCTTGAAGATAAATTTGACCTAAACCCTAGACCTAGAAATTTTGACCTCAAGACAAGACAAATAACCTTGAAAAAGTTTAATGACTGAAACAACTTGATCCAGTAGTGCCAAGAGGGGAATAAAGACACCAGCTCCTCCATCAGGGTTATGGCATGCCTAATGGAATGCAATAAGATGACACTGATGAGACACCTACTTATGCAAATGCAAAGAGCTTTGATCGCTGATGGAGGACTACTAGACCGACTCTAACAAGTTCTCCAAGCAAGGACATTTTGAATTCTTTCTACATCACCAAGGCAAAGCTTTGACTCATAGCTTCTTCATTGCTGCCAAAGATAATATCATCTACATACACAAAAGTATTAGCAATTTGTCATTTTCAATTTTTATATAGAGATTGCTATCTGCTGATCCTTTTGAAAAACCTTGTTGATGAAGATATTTGTCCAAATGGTAGTACCAAGCTCTTGGAGCCTGTTTAAGACCATAGAGAGCCTTTTTTAGTTTGCATACAAGATTTGGATCATTCCCAAGAATGAAACCATCTGGTTGCTCAATGTACACTTCTTCTTCTAAGTCTCCATTCAGAAAGGCTAATTTCACGTCCATTTGAAATACTTTGAACTTCTGAAAGCTTGAGAGAGTAAGGAACATTCAGATGGCCTCAAGTCTAGCAACGGGAGCAAAAGTTTCTTCAAAGTCTATTCCTTCTTGTTGAGCATACCCTTTACACACAAGTCTGGCCTTGTTTCTGATTACTTCTCCATTTTCATTCAACTTATTTTTAAAGATCCATTTTGTCCCTATGACATTCTTATCTTTTGGTCTAGGAACCAACTCCCAAGTGTTGTTCTTTTCGATCTGCTCAAGTTCTTCATCCATTGCCTTGACCGAGCATTCATCTTTGCATGCCTCTTTTACATTTTGTGGCTCAGTGGAGGAGAGCAAAGCCAAATAGCTTGAGGCTTCTGCAATTGTTCTTCTTGTTTGTATACCTGCCTCTTTCTGCCCCAAAATTTAAGATTCTGGATGATTCTTCTGAACATACCTGGATGGAGTCTTCTCTTCTATCCTTATCTGTTCCTCTGGTGCCTCTTGAGGTTCTTCTTCATTATCAGTCTGATTTGGAGAGTAATCTTCATCCTCTTCGATATTTTCATAATTTACTTGCCTAGGAATGTATCCTTTTTCTTCAACCACTACATCAATGCTATCAACAATTCTTCCAAGTATTTTATTGTAACACTTATATGCTTTGCTGTGGGGAGAATAACCAAGGAGAATGCCTTCATCTGCTCTAGGTTCAAGTTTGCCAAGCTATTCATCATTATTCTTAATATAGCATTTGCTTCCAAAAATTTTGAAATGCTTTACCGAAGGAGTCTCACCATACCAGAGCTCATGAGGAGTTTGAGTGTTGTTCACTCGAACATTTGTTTTGTTGAGAATAACAACCGCAGCAAATGCAGCTTCACCCCAGAAGGTTGCGGGAGTTCCAGACTCATCAAGCATAGCACGAGCCATTTGTTGGACTGTTCTGTTCATCCTTTCCACCACACCATTTTGCTGAGGAGTCCTAGCTGTAGAGAATTCCCTTCTTATTCCATGTTCTTCACAAAAATTGAAAAATTCATTTCAGGTAAATTCCCCACCTGTGTTAGACCTGAGGCACTTAATTTTGTGATCTGATTTGTTTTCAGCCAAGGCTTTGAAAGATTTGAATTTGTCGAATGCTTCGTCTTTGTGCTTCATAAGTACTAACCAAACCATCCTCGAGAAGTCGTCAATGAATAATATAAAGTATTCTTCTCCTTGAGGTGACCTTGTCCTAAATGGACCACATACATCTGTATGGACTAGCTCAAGAGACCTGCTAGCTGATCCTTCCTTCTCAAGGAAGTTAGTTCTGGTTTGTTTACCAAACTGACATGATTTGCATATAGTGTTGTCTGGAATTTTGATATCTGGAAGACCACGTACTGCCTGGTATTTGCATGCTTTCCTTATTTGTGAAAAGCTTAGATGTCCCAACCTCTGTTGCCATAACCAGTGTTCATCATCCTTGCTCAAATAGCATTGTTGTTGTCCTTCTTCAAATATGTATAAATTATTTGGAGTTCTTCTGCCTTTGATCATTGTTTTTCCTGTATCAAGATCACGAACACTACATCCATTTGATCGAAATATTACCTCGGTTCCTTGATCGCACATCTGACTGACACTCAGAAGATTATGCTTCAAGCCATCAACATACAAAACATTTCCTGCTTTGACCTTTTCTTTCAACTGGGCAGTGCCTTTTCCTTTTATGACTACAGGGGTATCATTTCCAAAAGAAACTTTCTTTCCCTTTTCTAAAACACTATATGATTCAAGTTTTTCTTTATCACCTGTCATATGCTTCAAACATCCACTGTCGATGTACCATTGATTTTCTTGTCCTTCTGCATATAAAGCTATCCCACATCTTTCTCGTTGCGGTTCCTTCATTTTCCATGTTCTGGAACTTGAGGTTTGTTCCTTCTGAGTTGTCTTCCAAAACTTGCTCCTGCATTCAGAATCTTCATGACCGAAGTTATTACAAATAGAACATTCAATTTCATTTTCAACGGCCGAAAAGTTGTTATAGGTTCTTTTCATGATTCCAGTCATACTTCTTTGTTTTTTAGCTTCTCTAGTCATGATTGTCTTATAGGCAACACATTGAGCTGCTTTGTGGCCAAAGTTATGGCAAGAGAAACATTGGCCATTGAATAAACTCCTCCGATTATCAAATCTACCTGCCAAATGATTGTAGTTCCTATTGTCATCCATTCTTGAGGTAAATTGAGAAGATTTTACCTGTGGCTGGTTGTAGCTTCTGTTCATCCTTAAGGTGGATTGCCCCTGATTTACCTGGTAGTATTTGTTGGGCTTTTGCTCATTCCTCCTTGCTGCATCGAGATAACTCTTTGAGGTGGATGCTTGAGATCCTTCTCCATTATACCCTAGACCAGTCTTGATTAGTGGAGAACGTTGTATATTGATAATCTCATCCAGAGTTTCAGATCCTTTAACAAATTTAAGATTAAGAGCCTTTGTTTTTCTCAATTTCTTTTCTAAGGCCAACAATTTCACATTCTAACTTCTCAAGAAATTTTTCTTTTTCATCAAGTTGGAATTGCAGAGTATCAATGATCACATTCTTTTCTTCTAAACATGTTTTGAGTCTAGAAATCTCTTCATAAAAGCCATCCACATCTATAGCATCCATGTAATCATCATCTTCAAAGTCCATTAAAAGTTTATAGTTAATACCTAGTTCATCTTCATCACTATTTGAAATACCATCACTATCTTCATGAGTGTAGTAACTTTTCTTAGTTACATTCTGTTTCTTGTTCCATCTAATAGGTTCCTTCCCTTTGTCAGTTTTATCCTTATGAGGACATTTGGCAGCATAGTGACCGACTCTCCCACAAGCAAAGCATTTGAAAGGTAACTTACCTCGGAATCGTCCAGCACCCCATTGAAGATTTCTGACAAAATTTGATTCTTCTTCTTCTTCTGACACGTGTCCTGACTCATAGTACTCTCCTTTGCCTGAAGCCTTGAAGGCAGCTTCTCTCCTGTTTGATGGACCTCCTTTTCTCATTTCATAAGCAGTTAGAATTCCATGCAGTTGTGACATTTTAAGGTTTTGTAGATTCTATTTTTCTTCTATTGCAAAAACTTTAGATTCAAACCTAGGGGACAAAGATCTTAGAACTTTTTCAACCACAACAACCTCTTTTATTTCTTCACCCAAGTTTTTCATACAATTAAAAATCTCATATACATGAAGAAAATAGTTAGCCACACTTTCATCATTGTACATTCTAAGATTTTCATACTGAATTCTGAGGGTTTGAAGTTTTGCTCATTTTACCTGATCATCTCCTTCATAGCTCAGTACAATCTTGTCCCATATTTCTTTTGCATATTTAAACTACATAACCTTGACAAATTCTAATTGAGATAGGCATCCTAATAGAGTATTGACCGCCTTTGCATTTGTTTCATATTTATTCTTCTCAGCCAGATCTGTAGGAGTTGCTGATGGAAAAGTATACCTTGTTTCTATGATATCCAGACTTCTGTACCAAGAGATTGAAGATAGGCAGTAACTCTTACCTTCCAATATACGAAGTTTGTCCCATCAAAAATCGGTGGCCTAATTGATGCTTCCCACTCGTAGTTGCTCATGATGAAAGATCTTCCTTCAAGCGATCAAGCTTCTTCTGAAGGACCTGCTCTGATACCAATTGTTGGAAATAATATTGAGAGGGGGGGTGAATTAGTATTATCAAGTCAAATATTCCTTTTCTAAAATCAAATGATATACGCTACTTCAGTTAATTAAACCCGCGTATATACGCAACTATGCAGAAGGAAACACGCGTATATAATGCAAACTTTTAATTTACTTTATCTTTCTGGTGTTGATTGTTAATCTGTGTTTGAGAATCAAATAACCAGTAACCAGAAACAGTAAAGCAGAGCAGAAAGAAAATAGCACACAAGAACACAAGATATAAGGTGGAAACCCAATGTGGGTGAAAACCACCTACTGCAATTCGTCTCTATCTTCTCTTTAATTAGAAACTTCTTTTTACAATTGTACTGGTGTAGTCCTTTACCAGTATGCAGGCTGCAACCTGCTGAGAGCTACAACCCTCTCTCGTTTTCTAGCTTCTCCTGGAAGGGAGCTACGACCCCCTTAGCTCTAGCACTAGCCAAGATACTAGTACGTAGGTGCTAGCCTACAGAAGGCTACAACCTTCTCTTTCTTTCAGGGACCACATTTCATAAATTTTCAGACTGGATCCACAAATAATCAATCAAACATCAAGAATTTCTGCATCAACCAATCACCTTTTCACCAATCAAAACTGAATCAAAATAAACACTTCTCTGACGACTGTACCCAAATCATAGTAACAGTAACCACACACCAAATCTGAACCCAGAACACTGCAGTAATAAACAGAAGCAGCTAGATCACAACTCAAAATATATATGCTACTTTAATAGCCTGAAACCTGCGTGCATACGCTTCTGCGTATGGAACAACCTGCGTATACGCTGTTTTCCTTCACTGAACCAGCGTATATACGCGCCTTCGCTTCACTAAACCTGCGTACAGATCTATAAAGGATAATTCGCTCTTTCAGATATTTAAACACTAATTAACCCAGATTATCAATTTTATAGATCAAGCAAGCGCCACATATAACAGATCAAAATCATACAACGATACTACCATTTGAGCTTAAAGATTATGATCCATCAATAGAACTTATCCTTCTCTTTGCGCTAAGGTTCCTCCTTCATTCAGATCTAGATCTGCACCATAACCCAAATACCAGTATTCCAGATCTAACACCTTATCAGATATTCAATAATAATTCAGATGATGATATTTTGCCACATGATCTCCTTCCTCTTTTATAGTTTTAGGCCTTCCACAATACCACGGTCCAAAACCATAATAAACCAATACCACTGACCCAATACTTGGGATCAATACTTCTAACGAGGTACCATGGTCCAAAACCATAGGTTCAAATACCAAGGACTAACTACCACGGACCAAAGGTAAGTTCTCCAACATATACGCGCTTTTCCTTGCATGAAAGTGCGTGTATACGCATATGCGCCTTTGAAACGTCTAACCCGCATGTATACACGTCTTCGTCTAGATGAACCTGCGTATATGTCTTTTCCTTCATTCTGAAAGCCTGAACTGAGATCTATTATCAAAGAGAGTTGCCATCAAGGACAACACTTGTGCCATAGCTCCAAACCTGTGCCATAATGCCAACAGTATCTACCTCCAACATTTTTCAATGCACAAGAACACTACCTCATACACCAAGTTGAGGATATTGAAGAGCGTGGACCTATTCACGCAATATCGATGTGGATGGTGGAGAGGCACTTGAAATCACTAAAGGATTTGGATAGACAAAGAGCATATCTTGAGGGTTATATGGTAGAGGGATATATGGTATATCAAACCATGGCTTATATTCATCAATATAGTCATGAAATAAGAAAAATTATTAATGTTTTGGATTTCATTTAGGATGTCAACTCCGTGGACGATTTTGAAGGGGAACAACTATTGGGGAAAGGTAGAATGAGAAAAGTGAGATGTAAGTAGATAGTGGAGATTTATAGCACATTTGACTTATTTGTTTTTATGTATATCATACTTATTTAATTTTTAGTCTTCCTGCATAATCCATTATTATGAAGGTATAACATGGTAACTAATTATATATATGTGAATTGTTTTATTTTAATACAGTCGGTCGAGAGTGGGATGCAATACATTTATACATTGTGAACAATAAAGATTGGATGAAGGTATGGATTGAATGATGAAAACAAGCTAATAATGGTAGGTTATCATGGTATGGTGTGTCTTCATTGGTCAAAGAAGCTCAACGTAGTGGAGATACCAATCTTACACAGAGGGAAATTAATTTAGCATATGGTTTAAAATATTATATTGATGCATATGACATGTTTTTTTCTAAATTTTCAAATTTTATCAAGTATAAATATGCATGCTTATCAATTGACAATGCATTTTTTATGTGTTTGATGTATTGCAGTTGAAACACCACAAAAAAATGTGGTGCAATGGCCGCAAATTTCGCATCAAAAGGTTGGATGAAAAGATGAAAACTTCTGATAGTGGGATAACTACAGTATTTCAAGTTATCAATGTTTCCACTAAAGGTGACAAAAATCCAAAACTCTCTGAACGTGACCCTGATAGAACTATTATTGAGCATGCTAATGGATTTACCATGGTTGATAAAAGGAATCTTGAGCCAAGATCATATCGATATGTTCTTCCAAGCCAATTTGAATAGGTATTTTATGTAGGCATTCCAGGTAAAGTGGGTTGGTCATATGTTGTTAGATATGATCTCAGAGGAAGGTTCGTAAAGTATAATATAGCGAAAGAATATGAGATTGAAGAAGAAGATGATGTAGAGTAGTAGGAGGTTCATGCAGTGTCAAACGAAGATGTCAAAGAAGTTCAAGGAATATATGTTAATCAAGACAATGTTAATTTAGATGAAATATATGATATTGACATTGTGTCAGATGAAGAAGTTGAACCAAATTTAGAAGATCATGTTCTAGATGATGATATAGACAATGATGATGATGATGATGTTGTTGATGTTGATATGGTGAATCCTTTGTACATGAATTGTAAATTGGATGATACAACTTATGAGATGGATGAGGAATAAGATTAATGATATCAAAATGTTGAAAAGTATGAGGTATGTATTTATATGTTTTCATTTGGTTTGTTCTCTTTCGTTCACCTTAAATTTTATTTTCCTGGTTTTGAAGTTTGAATGTTACTGTGTTTCTTTCAATATAGTATAGTAAATAGATTGGGTGTGGGGAATTGAGAGTGATGTGAGGGGGGAGGAGGGACCATATGAGCTTCCACATTCACGTGGTTGGCCTTGTTAAGTAGAGAATATATTATTCTTAAAATGAAGAGAGGCTCGTTTACATTTATACCATAATTTCCAATTTTCACTTTAATGGTTTGTTAAGTAGACGTACCTGACGGGTTGGGCGATGGGTGAACCAAGCAACATTGGGTTGACATGCTAAGTAAGGTCATTCCATGACTACCTATGAATTGAGTTCCAACCTGGGTGTCTCATAATGATTTTTAGAAAGTTGACTAAATTAATGTTTAGGTGATAAAAATCAGTTTATAATTGATTGATTATGCAGCATGGACGTACTAACAAATGACAATATTTTGTTGCCATTGAAGACATAATGACTTGTGTTGACTGATTTTCACATCAGGGCAAATGCCTGCACCCTAGACCCACCCACATGAAAGCCGAGCAGTCAGGCGACCCTAGGGGTGTCACGAGCTAGGCATGTCAGGACGTTCACTTGATAAGGGTGCCCATGCGATGAGTTGGTGGGTCGCTCGAATTTGCGAGGGGAACCCACATAAAATAAGTAAGGTTGGCCCATGACTACCCATGAACATATTTCTCACCAAGGGGTCTCATAATGATTTTAGAAAATTGGCTAAAATATTTTTTGGGTGTTAAATGTCGGTTTATAATTGATTGATTATGCAACAAGGTACTAGAAAATTATAATATTTTGTTGTCATCACTGAATGAAGGCGGGGTGCTTGGGCTCCCATGGGGGTGTTGCATCTTGGGCATGCCAGGGTGCCTAGCGCCCATGTGGGAATTGTGTGTTGGGCACGCCTAGGTGCCCGTGCGATGAGTTGGTGGATTGGCCTGACTTGGCAAGGGGTGCCCGCACAAAATAAGTAATGTCAACCCATGATTTCCCATGAACAAAGTTCCCAAAAAGGGGTCTCATAATGATTTTTAGAAAATTAATTAAATTAATGTTTTAGTGTTAAAAGTCAATTTATAATTGATTGATCATGCAGCATGTAAATAATAAATGATAATATTTTTTTGTCACTGATGAGCTAATGATTTGTGTTCACTGATTTGCACAGCAGGGAAAACACCCACTCCCTAGGAACACCCGCACAAAGGTAGTGCGACCAACACCCATGGGGGAATCGCGTGCTGGGCAGGCCAGGGCACCAAGTGCCCATGGGAGTGTCATGTGTTGGGCATGCCAAGGCACCCATATGACGAGTTGGTGGGTCAGCCCAAATTGGCAAGGAGCACTTGCATTAAAGAAAGTCAGCCCATGACTTCCCATTAATAAAGTTCCCGCCAAGGGGTCTCATAATGATTTTTATAAAATTGACTAAAGTAATATTTGGGTGTTAAAATTTGGTTTATAATTTATTGATTATGTGACATGGTACTAACATATTATAATATTTTATTTTCATTGATGACTGAATGAAGGTAGGGCACTTGGGCACCCATGGGGGTGTGGCATGTTGGGCATGCCAGGGCACCAGGCACCCATGGCAGCATCGTGTGTTGGGCATGCCAAGGTTCCTGCCACCCTTGGGGGCATTGTATGCTAGGCATGCTAGGGTTCCCCCCTGACTGGGGTTCCCTTATAAAAAAAAGTAAGGTCAGCCCATGGCTGCCCATGGATAGAGTTCCCTCCAAGGGGTCTCATGATGATTTTTGGAAAATTGACTAAAGTAATGCTTGGTGTTAAAATTTGACTTATAATTGATTTATCGTGCGACATGGTACTAACATATTATAACATTTTGTTGTTGTTGATGAGCGAATGAAGTCAGGGTGCCTAGGTTCCCATGGGAGTATCATGTGTTGGGCATGCCACAGTGCCTGCCCAGCAGGGGCACCCGCGCGACAAGTTATTGGGTTGGACCAACTTGGTAAGGGGCACCCGTAAAAAGGAAGTAATTTCGACCCATGACTTCCCATGAATAGAGTTCCCACAAGGGGATCTCATAATGACTTTTAGAAAATTAAGTAAGTTAATGTTTTGGTGTTAAAAGTTGGTTTATAATTGATTGATCGTGCATCATGGAAATAACAAATGATAATATTTTATTGTCATTGATGAATTAATGATTTGTGTTCACTAATTTGCACAGCATGGAGAACATCCATGCCCTAGGCGCACCCGCACGAAGGTGAGGCACCTGACGCCCATGGGGGTGTTGTGTGCTAGGCATGCTAGGGCGCCCACTCGGCAGGGGCACCTATGCGACGAGTTGGTAAATCAGCCTGAGTTGGAAAGGGGGGGCCACTTAAAAGAAGCAAGTTTGATCCATGAATTCCCATGAACATAGTTCCCACCAAGGGGTCTCATAATGATTTTTATAAAATTAACTAAAGTAATGTTTGGGTGTTAAAAGTTGGTTTATAATTTATTGATTATGCAACATGGTACTAACAAATTATAATATTTTGTTGTCATTGATAAGCGAATGAATGCAAGGTGCCTAGGCACCCATGAGAGCATCACATGTTGGGCATGTCAGGGTGCTCGCCTAGCAAGGGTGCCCATGCGATGAGTTGGTGGGTCGACCCAACTTGGAAAGGGGTGCCCGTACAAAAGAAGTAATGTCAGCCCATGACTTCCCATGAACATAGTTCCCACAAGGGGGTCTCATAATTATTTTTAGAAAATTAACTAAATTAATGTTTAGGTGTTAAAAGCCAGTTTATAATTGAATATTAATCATGCAACATGGAAATAAGAAATGATAATATTTTATTTTAATTAATGAGCTAATGATTTTTGTTCGCTGAATTGCACAACACAAAAAATGCCCACACCCTGGGCATGCTCGCACGAACGCGGGGCACCCGGGCGCCCATGGGGGAATCATGTATTGGGTACGCCAGGGTGCCCCTGCAATGATTTGGTGGGTTAGACTGACTTGGTAAGGGGAATCTTCACAAAAGAAGTAATCTTAACCCATGACTACCCATGACTTGAGAATACGATTAACATCAAATTTTTCTCAGTTTGTGCTCATATGCATTGAAATTTGACATGGTTATGGTAGAAGCATGCATTGATGACATGGGAGGGTTTTGAGACTCAAATAAGAGTCACAGAAAGAATTATACAATCAAATGACAAAATTAGAACGTATATAAATGTCAAGGAGATGAAATTATTTATTACTATTTACTAGTTACAGGCTTATAATGTACTTCATAGTCAAGAGGTTAAAAAAATCATTACCCTTCCATTTGAGAAAACTTATTACCCTTCATCACCATATTTTTCATCATCATCACCATCATCTTTTTACTAGGCGATTTGGGAGATGCGTGAAGTAGGCGACACGACGGTTAGCCGATGTGGTTTATTCCAAGCCTGATATAAGTGATTTAACAACTCATATCCATTCACAAGCATAAATTATTAAATACCCCCATAATTCATAAACAAATTTAAGCATAAAGATAATCAATTAAATAGCAATATATAATGAAGACATCATTTGGTTGGAAAACTCACCATAGAAACAATATAAGACTTATCTTATTAATCACAAAAGCTTTTTCAATCCATGGTGCTCTGTTCTTTTATCACAAATTCATGTTCCTTCTTTACAAATGATATATAGATAATGATGATGAATGAATAAATGAATGTCTTTCACTAATGCATAATTATTACTTACAGGCAGAGGATATGTTGATAAAATGAACCTCACTCATTATATGGGAAACTGTTGGACATAGCCAATCACGATCCAACTTTCTATGTTAATTTAACCAAAGTTACATGCATTTGAAGTAAGGTGGGTTTTATATATCCAACACTTAGTATATATGGCCTAGTGTGGACCACATTGTAAAAATGTTAGTAGAAGCTAATAGGTTCACAAAAACAAAAACTTTAGTAGAACCAATGAGATCACCATCTCTACATACAATATACCCTAATAATGTGCTAAAAGGAATCCAAAAAATGCACTCAAATTGAAAGAAATATGTGATAATGAATATTGCTCAAACAAAAGCCCTAGTGGATACATGGTCTTTGAGTATGTTGTACATTGTCCAAGATTCTAGATAGACATCCAAAAACTTGTGAATGTATTATTTGAATGCTACAAATGACCATCTTAGAAAACATTGTAGGGGCACACTTAAGTCCAAAATGCATGGCATCATCTAAACCCCATTTTGTAGCAAAGGTTGTCTTTGTTTCCTTCCTACAACATGGTCAAGCACCTAAACATTGAATGTGATCAAGAAATTTTCATGGACACAAGAACCATTTAACCCCTTGAAATCCACATAAGCATATATCCTTTCTCTTGTTTTATTATCCATAATTACAATCAAGGTAATCCACTCTTAATCTTCTAGGAAAAAAATATTTCCATAAATAATATCTTGTCTAATTCATCCTTTAAGTTCTTCCTCACTTTAGAATACATCTTATAGGACCACTTCTTGATAATTTTGACATTTGGTTCAAATTGATTTTTCTCTCCCCTAACTCTCTTTTGATTCCATTCATCTCTATAAACTCCATGGAAAAATCCTCATATTCTCTAAGAAAGGTTGCAACTTATGAAATGATATTCACATCCTAGTAATCTCCCATTGACACTATGTTGGGCTTTTATGTAGTACCATATTGCATTTCCTTATCTTTAGGGATGCTTGATAGATTTACTCACCTTCATCATCCCAAACCTAGTGGTGCAACTCCACACCCTATCTTATAACCCTATAACAGTATCACCTAATCACTTAATTATATATATATATATATATATATATATATATATATATATATATATATATATATATATATATATATATATATATATATATATAGATAGATAGATAGATATCACAGTAGTGGATTAATATTAACACAGAGCAAGCAAGGTAGGCATGAGAGCATGGAATTCGAGCAGGCATGAGGGAATTTGAATAGGGATAAGGGAATTCGATAAGTGGGCACAAGGTATTTCGTGCAGGGCACAAGGGAAATAAATAAGTGGGCATGAGATCATTTGAGGAGGTGTGAGCAGGTGGTGCAGCATTGACTCCACAAGTGCATGGGAAAAACTATGGAAGTAAGCTTGAAACCATTTGGAGTGAAAAGTATGGCCACATATTTTAAAACAAAACCTGTAATGAAATCTTTGATTGCAATTTTTTCTTAATCCAAGTGTTAAATCAATATCATGTCCTATGGTTAGGGCTTCCCATTTTCACTGGCTAGTGGATCTGTATCTCACCCCCTCGTCACATCTGATCTAGCAAGGAGACAGACCACCTTTCATGCCCTCAATCAATTGATAATGAATAGTAAGGAGTGAAACGGTTTACCACAAAACATATAAAATAATATTTATTGGCCCTAATTATCCTTCCTTCTTGTATAGAAAGTCATTAGGCTAGTCAATTATGATCTGATGGTAGTCCTGGTTTGATAGGAAAATCTCTAAGGTAAGGCTCTGAGCTATGACCTATGGGCTTTATCGGTCTCCTCAAATCCAATCAAAATATCCAGTAGCAAGGCTTGCCAAGCCAAGCTCACTAGATTGGGATTGATATATCATTATATAAAATACCTATAATGTCTTTTGTTCAAGTCGGCCTAGATCCTCTCCTAGGCATCTTCTTCATAGAATTGCACAGAACCTTATGATTTTCATATCTTTGAAATGTGTTACAAGAAATTTGAATTTGACCACTTGGTATGCTTGGACTCCTATTATAGCATGTGTAATGGCCCTTCTCTCTAATTCCATTATTGCATTTTGACATTATTGCAGTGATTTGAATCGCACATCCATGGTTTCGGATGAAAGCTCCCATTTCAAATCTAGATCATACACTAATTTAAGCCTGAGAGTGAGTAGAGAGTCTTTCTAGTATATCTTTCCCCTTTTTTCATTGACCAAGTGGATATGCCCATCCTTCGAGGAGAAATTGTGTTCATCCTTTTTTATTATTCATGATGAAGATGCTCGGCCTTCAGATAACACCTCTTCAACCAAGAAAAAAAACTAGTTCATAGGCAAGCAAGTAGGGATAGCTCCTGCAGAGGTAAGAACAAGAAACAAAACAATAACAGTGCTTGTTCTTATTGATTATAATATATCTTGAGGAAATAAGTGAGGAAGAGAAGCTATTTACCTCCATTTGAATGGGACATTTCTATAGAAACTATCTAGGGAAGTAGGCATTAATAGTATAACTCCTTATCTTTCTAGGCCAATGAATCTTGATAAGAATGATCGCTTCTTGTTAATGAAGGCCAAATAAGTCCATATCTGTATTTCTTATAAGTTGCATTGAGCTCCTTAATGAATTTGAATATGACAGATGTTTTGTGTCTATTGCAGTAATCAAGCCATCTAGTCTGCTCAATGTCACATCTATGTCTCACTAATTCAATTTCGTTTTTGAGTTGAGTAGCCTGTAATTGAAACTCTGTGATCTTGATCTCAAACAAACATGCATTTCTTCTCTAACCCTGCATATTTTTTTCTAGATACAATAATAACAAGAGGTCATTATTGTGAAATGATTGTTGGTCTAGTATCCTCTAACTCGGTTCCTTTGACATCCTTTAACATCCTCTACTTTGACATCTTCTAACTACTCATAGGTCTGACACTATAATTCATTTCACATGTAAGAGGTATAGAATTGTAGCTTCTCTGTAATATAACAGTTCTGGCCTTCGAAATCACTCTATCTCAGGTCTAACATCCGCACACAACAAACATTAGATACACAACTTTGGCATCCTCTGAATTGGCAAGGGATCATACTTGTAGCTACTATGAATTATGTAATTCATTCGCTAACCTATGCACAAGCTACGTAACATGCCAATATCAAAATGCTAACGCTACCATTACCATAACTCTAACACTCGTGTCCATTGTAATGTTGCCATTGTCATAATGTTATCACTTAGGCCTTCCTATCATAACATTGTCATGACTAGTGCCATGATGGGTGCTAGACTATGTAATGGAGCTTTCCACGCTGACATATGCTCAATATCCCTTTAAACATCAATTTCTCATTTTATTTGGCATCTTCTCATTTTGTGTGGAGGCAACATCTCTTCATTGGTTATTCTTCATGTGAATGATCTTGCTTGGAGGCACCATGTTCACTACTCTGCATGTTTTTTTAATGTTCTTTTTTTTTATTCATATTATTCTTAGGTCCAACTTGTAACTTATTCTCACGTCTAAGTTGTAACTTTTAATCAAGTCCAATTTACAACTTCTTTGGAGGCACCATGATCTCTCTCTCATTTTATGTCTTACTTGACTTGTTGGGCATATCATGTTGTTGGAATTTAATGAATATTATTATTGAGAAATTGTAATCTCTGTAAATTACAATGTATTTTTCATATAATTGTTTCATATACATCGTAGATATTAGAGTATATCTATGAAGTTCACAGTCAACCAAAGGGAAATGGCATAAGCAAGTGCTTGAAGCTTCATTCAGTACTGATTCTAATTTTTATAGTTACTCTTCATAGCATTTTTGGTAGAATATAAAGTTTTGAGCTTTGACATTTCTACTTTTATTACTTCTTTGATGAAAATAATTTGTGTGTCTTTGTTTCCATATTTCTTGGTCATTTTTTCGAGTTGTGATCTCTTATGCAATGTTTTAGAGGAAAACATGTTGCTAGGCTAGAAGAGTGAATAACATAACATGTTGTTGTCTTTGGTTGGCCATGCGATTGATGTCTCATTGTCTTTGTATTATTTGTTTATTGTATAATTTCTATATGTGTTATTCTAGTTGTGATCTTTTGACAATGGGAGCCCATAAATAGAAAGCTCCCATCATAGAAAGGATTCATTTTGAGAAATTTCAAATATAAATTGATTGATTGATTGGATTCCAAATCAATGATATCCTAATAGTAAATAGGACCCATGTGATACAAAATATCATGAAAAATGATAGTCAACATAGAACATGATGTTCTTACAACTTCCAAGGTAATCTTCTCAAATGTTACCTCACTTCCTAATCGTGAACTTCTTCTCCACTAGTAAAACCATTGTCCATTTTTGAAGTTGTTGCATGTGTTGAAAAGAACAATGCAAATCTTAACAAGACATGAATCATAGTTATCATGGCCCATATGACAGCTGAAGACAAATATAGTGTTCCTTGAAATTAAGGGAATATTCAAGGCCTAAGTGTTGATTTTTGAATAGCTTGGGAAGTACTCCAAGCCCTAGGGTTTAGGGATTGGACAACAAAGCGCCACACGAGTCACTTGGGGACTTGGAACCAAAGTATGGGGTTTTTCACCCATCATGATTTGGGGAAATTTCAAGGGTTACTTTGGACATGTGATGGCATGAGATGATAGATCCAACGCTTCAATAATCGTCAAATTCTAAGTTGTCCTTAGTGAGATATGAATGTTTGAATTTATTTGATGGGTTTTCACATGTGTGTCAAGGTTGCCCTAAGGTCATTTTAGGCTTGTGACAGCTGGAAAACCCCTAGGATGATGTTTTCGAGCCCTTTTGTATGTGTAAATATACAAGGTGATATGGAGGACTAATCCTCATCCAAAAGTGAAACGCACACTTGAACACAAACTCATTGGAGAAGAGGAATATATTTGAACTAGCACAACAGAGAAGGTAGGGACAACATGGGAGTTTTAGGGTTGTTGGAGCCTCTTGGTGTCTACGTGGAGGGTTTTTCTATGCTATAGACAGGTTGATTTTGAAGAAGGGTGCACGCAGGTTTGTGTGGGTAGCTTCAAGATAAGGGAAACATTGTTTTTGGTTGGTTGTAGGCATTAGGGGATTTTTGAGGTCTAAAATGGTCCTTCTAAGGAAATTATAAAATAATAGTAGAAATAATAAAATTATATTAGATTACATCATCAAATTTTAGAGGCAAAAAAAAGAAAACTATTTTTCAACTCGTATTTTAAACTAATCCCCTTATGGGTTTACTCAAATTTCGAGCGAAAACACTCATTGGATGCAGAATTTGATTCCTCATCTAAGGAGTACCCATGTTGCATACTTTAGATGGACCATTCTATAATAAAATTGATAAATACATGAAAAATGTGATTGCAATCACGTTGTTTCATGTATTTCTTATTTTTCAAGTAGTAGGGTCCATCGAAAGTATGCAACATGGGTACTCCTTGGATGAGGAATCAAATTTTCATCCAACGAGTACTCCCGCTTGAAATTTGAGTAAAAACTTAGGGATATAAGTTGAAAATATGAGTTGAAAAAGTATTTTTATTATTTTTTTATTTTTTAATCTTTGTACTTTTTTACTCCATAAATGGTGAATCATCCCCCATGGTTGACATCATCATCTTGAATTGTATTGGTTCTTATAAAGTTTATTTTGTTTGTACATTTTTCTTAGGAGACCCATTTTAGACCTCAAAAATCCCCTATTGTGACAGCGAGTCCCTGTGGTAGGTTGCAAGCCTTGCAAACCTAAAATAGGGATAGCGTGGAGGGTTCTTGGGCTAAAAAGTGCCCAGAACAGAAGTAGCACATATGGAGGAGACCCTTCCTTGATGAGGTCGCAGTCTTTGAGAGTCATTTTGGGTGATTGTTTTAGGGTTGTTGCAGCACGTCGGTGCCGTAACCAATCACAGTGAAGAACATCAACAAACGCAAACTTGGACAACATTTTTGATTTGTGTTGGAGCCTTGTTTTGGGTCAGATTTGGATCAATTTACCTTGCAACCTGTGGGTTCCATTTGGAGGAATTTTCGTGGTGGTAAAAAGTCCATCCTAGGAGAAAAACTTGCACTAAAGTATTAGGTATCATTGGTCTGGTGGAGGGCAGTGTGTTGATAGCCTAAGGTATCCCTTGATGATCTATCCTGAAGTAATGAAGAGGAGATGAATGTTGGGTGAATATTAGTGCGGAAGTGCAGTACCTTGATGGGAAAGGTGACTACTAACCTGGCAGTTTTGAGCTCAGGAATTGGCCAGCCCAGAGAGCAAATTGGATCAGTCTATGTACATGCTGCAAAATTGATTTACATCAATGTTAGGTGGTAGCCCTCCTGGAGTATCAATGTGTTTTCCTTTGAAGGACTAAGGGGTAGCTAGTGAGCAGTATGGAAGTGAAGGACCGACAGGACAAGATACGCCATAGAAGTTGCAACGAAGTTTGTCATTGTATCTTGTATACCATAAACTATTTTATTATTCATAATTGTTTTAATATAAAGAAGATTGGGTTGTACATATTGTATAATAATTGTTATAAATTTTGTATAGTGTTGCATATGTGATATACTACTTTAGAGTTTTCCACTGTGCAAAGTAGTTCTGGTTGAGATTCCTGGTTTGCTAGTGTCAAAGATTTTAGGATTCTAACCTAGACCCAAGATCGTGGAAATTCAACATGGTATCAGAGCGTGTCTAAGCTACTTTGGAAGTCAATGAATCATAGTTGTGCACAACAAAGTACAACTTAAGTGGGATTTGGTCACATTGTAGGTGACAATGTCAAAGTTGAAGGCTGGTATCCGGTATGAGGACAGGTTGGAGAGGTTGTCCAACTATAGTCCATGGAAGGAAAGGATCAAGTTAGTCTCACGGGTTAATAGGATCTGGGAGTTTTGCAAGAAAGACATCAAGAATCCAACTTACCCGAATGAGCTAGAAGTGTATGAGGATTTGGATACAAGGGTGAGATTGGTCATCCTAGATGGTGTGAAGGATGCCCTAATACCTCATTTGTCCAAGAAGAACACCGCACATGAGATATGGATGGATCTTCAGAATTTGTTCCAGAATAAGAACGAGAACTGGGTATTGGTATTGGAAGATAAGTTGAAGTCCACCAAGATGATAAAGGGTGAAGGCATGACTTGATATCCGATGAGATTGTCTCAGGTCAAATATGAGGTTGTTACCATCAGTGTGACTATTTCAGATGGAGATATGGTGAGGATTTCCTTGAAAGGGTTCACCGAGGAATGGAAGCTCTTCATCAAAGGGATTGTTGCCAGAGAGAAATTGCTAAATTGGAATAGGCTGTGGGACAACTTCATTCAGGAAGAGTTGCGAGACGAGGATCTTCATCCAAAGAAGAAGACTTTCGATGATGAAGTGGAACTTGCAACGCAATGAATGGTAAGCAGAAGAAGGACTTGATTAAGATCAAGTGTTTCAACTGTGGCGAGAGGGGTCATTTTTCGTCAAGATGTCAGGTCATCGATGTTGCCACTTTTGCTGAGATAGATGATCTCACCAGGATATTGGAAGAGGAGGACTTTTCCATGATCTCTCATTTCGCGCAGGGTACTATCGATGAGGATGGATGGTACGTGGATAGTGGTGCAAAGAAATATATGACAGGGTCACAAGAGATTTTTGAGACTCTAGCTGAATGGGACTCGAAATTTCACATGGTGTTAGGTGGCAAGAGTCAGAAGGAGCTCCGAGGATCGGGTGTTGTGCCATTAAATATGGATACAAGATGAGTGATGTAGATCTAGGATGTATTGTTCATACCAGGACTCAGATATAGCATGATTTATGTCTCAATGATCAAGAAGAAGGGGTTTGAGGTCTTGTTCTATGATGGGAAAGCAAGACTCAAGCCTAGAGGCTCTAGCGCCATTGGTATCATACCTTGCGTTAGAGAGCATGGTCTATATAGGTTGACGGGTAATCCTATGGATCATGAGAAGTAGGTGGAGCAGGTGCAGATACCAGGGAAGTAGGTGCAAGTGTAGGCTTCAGAGGAGCAGGTACAGGTTCCTGAGAAGAAGGTTCACCTTCCTGAGAAGGTTCAGATTCCAAAGACTCATAGGGAGTCGAGTTTAAGAGGGAGCTTGCAGATTAAAAGGGAGACTTTGAAGTCCAAGAAGAACATGTGGTTAGTGGGGATCAAGGGTGCTCCTATAGATGCCAAGAAGAAATCATGGAGAGAGTGTAAAATGTTACAGGAAAAGAAGAAGAAGCAGGGTGCTTCTAGCAGTGACAATGACACTTTCGATAGAGGCATAGTTCACAGAACAAGGATTGTTGCGATTATGAGTGCCAAGGGTTGGGAAAGTGTTGTGAGTAGTCATGATGATGATGAGTTACTTCACAGTCTTGGAAGTACCTTCCTCGCTAAGAGGGAGTGTTAATTTTTGAGTAGTTTGGGAGGTACTCCAAGCACTAAGGTTTGGGGATTGGAGGAAAAAGCGCCACAAGAATCACTTGTGGGCTTGGAACCTAAGTATGGGTTTTTGCACCCATCATGATTTGGGGAAATTCCATTGAGAACTTTGGACATGTGATGGCATGAGATGATAGAGGGCGAAAAGGAGAATCCAATGCTTTGATAATCATCAAATTCTGAGTTGTCCTTAGTAAGATATGAATTTTTGAAGTTATTTGATGGGTTTGCACATGTGTGTCAAAGCTCGGCCTAAGTTTATTTTAGTCTTGTGACAACTGGACAACCCCTAGGATGACGTTTTGGATCCCTTGCTTATGTGTATATATACAAGGTGATATGGAGGACTAATCCTCATCCAAAAGTGCAACACACACTTGAACACAAACTCGTTGGACAAGAGGAATATCTTTGAACTAGTCGCAGCAAAGAAGAGACATTGTGGGAGTTTTATGGCCATTGGAGCATCTTGGTGACTACATGGAGGGTTGTTCTATGTTGCACCTAGACCGAGTTTGAATAAGGGTACACGTAGGTCTATGTGGGCAGCTTCAAGATAAGGGAAACATTGTTTTTGGTTGGTTGTAGGTGACAACAAGTCCCTGTGGTAGGCCACAGGCCTTGCCAACCTAAAATAGGGATAGTGTAGAGGGTTCTCAGACTAAAAAGTGCCTAGAACAATAACATGTATGGAGGATACCATACTTTGATGAGGTCGCAGTATTTGACGGTTGTTTTGGGTGAATGTTTGAGGGTTGTTGTAGCAAGTGGGTGCCCTAACCAGTCATAGTGAGGAATAGCAGCAAACACAGACTTGAACAATAGTTTTGATGTATGTTGGATCCTTGTTTTTGGTTCATATTTGGATCATTTTACCTTGTAACCTAGGGGTTTTATTTGGAGGACTTTTCGTGGTGGTCAAAAGTCCATCCTACAAGCAGAACTTGTAGTGAAGTATTGGACATCATTGGTCTGGTGGAGGGATTGTGTTGATAGCCTAAGGTATCCCTTCACGAGCTCTCCTAAAGTGTAGAATAGGAGCTGAAGGTTGGGTGAAAATTTGTGCCGAAGTGCAGTACCTTGATGGACAAAGGTGACTGCTAGACTGGTAGTTTGGAGCGCAGGAATTGGCCAGCCCATAGAGTAGATTAGATTAGCCTGTGTACATGTTATAGAAGTGACTTACAACAGTGTTAGGTGGCATCCCTCCTTGAGTCTCAATGTGTTGTTCTTTGAAGGACTAAGGGGCATCTAGTGAGCAGTATGGGAGCGAAGGACTGACAAGACGAGATATGACATAGAAGTTACAGAAAAGTTTTTCATTGTATCTTGTATACCATATATTGTTTTATTATTCAAAATTGGTTTAATATAACTAATATTGGGTTGCACATATTGTACAATATTTGTTAAAAATTGTGTATAATGTTGAATATGTGATTTACTACTTTAGATTTTTCCGTTGTGCAAACTACTTATGGTTGAGATTCTTGGTTTGGTAGTGTCAGATATTTTAACATTCTAACCTAGACCCAAGATCGTGGAAATTCAACACTAAGCATCAAAATCAGAAATCTTAGGAGCTTTTCCATCAATGATGGAAACTTGTGCATAATCTATAGGAAATCCTTCAAGCTCCAAGCTTTTGAGCACCTCCAAATAATTCTAAACTACTTTTGAGATAATTTCTTCCCAAGCATCATATATGTGTCCATCATCAACCCTATGAATGATCATTATAACACCTCCATAGTATTCTACTAACCTAACAAGAAAATCTGTAAGCTAAGACTCCATCACATCATGTTTACAAATCATCACATTACCATACTCTCCATTGATCTCAGTATTAGGAGCGAATTCACAAGCGAAATGAAAATTTATTTCTAGAATCACATAGACATTCAAATTGTGGTGATCAAACACAATAATTCTAATGAAAAATTGAACAAAATTCAATCATGTTTTATGTGTTATTAATTTTAAAGATAGAAAATTTTAAACACACTCAATAAATTGCTCTCCTTATTGATACAAAGAATTAAGATATTTAATCATTGCGAGGCCTTCCCAAGACCAAGTTAGCCACCAAACAATCTAGTAAAAGACTTCCCAAGACCAAGCAATCCACCAACAAGTCAAATAAAGACTTCCCAATACCAAGCGAGCCACCAAACAATCTTCCTTGAACAAAAACAAGATCTACAACAAGTCAGCACAGTTGACCTTACCAAGAATGTAACTTCTCTAAATTTTGGCTTCATCAATTAGGTCTACAACTTCGGCTTCTGAAAACTCAAACCTATAGTAACCCAATAATCACAGAAACTCGCACTAGTGGGATAATAATAGTAGGAGATCAAACTTCTTTCTTTTATTGAGATTCTTGTTTTCTTCGCTAGGGTGATTTCTTGTCTTATAACCTCCTCACACTACTTTTCTATCACATATCAAATTCCAAGTGTATCACTAGATGATATTAAATTCCTCTTATTTATAGTTTTCACAAGGGCTAGAGTGGGCCTCTCTAGGCCGACTTTATCATGGATGGCCGACTCGGTCATGGGGTCTTTCTAGAATTTTCTAAACATCAAAATATTATTTTCTTTCTTGATACAAGAGCCCAATCAAGTCTATTATATCATTAAATAAAATTTGACTCAAGAAAGAAACCCTAGAGAACCTAATGGGTGCTTAGACCTGGGGACCAAAAATTTTGAGCATGAAACCCATGCTTTAGTAAAAAAAATTATTTCAGAATAATTTTTTTTCTTCTAATAAGTACATAACATATACATCATGCCATGAGGCAAATAAAATTATGAAGACCAATACTAATTACAACTTTAAATAGGAACTTTGCATGTTACAGACCTTCAATGTCTTCTATGGTAGATTTCTCATCAACTAAACTTGTCTCTCCCTCTTTGGTACTTCACATTTCTTCTTATCTATAAACTTGCTCTGAAATGAAGCACATGTGTGATGTCACTCAAAGGAGGTCGAATGTCTACTTTATATATCCTTCCAAGGGCTCTTTAAGACTAATGGGAGGCCAACTTCAGCTAGCTAGCTGACCTGCTCTTGGGAGCACTATACACATTTTTCCAAAATATAAAATGATTTTCTTTCCTTGATAAAAGTGCCCAAATGGGTATTTAAATAATGACAATAACCTTTTGACTCAAGACAATCCTATAGGCATGTAATGGATGCCTAACATATTAAATAAAGACTCAAGCATGAAACCCATGCTTTATAAAATTTTATTTTTACAATTTTCTTTCTGCTTTTGATCAATCTATAATAATTACATCATGATATGAGACAAAAGACAATTATGAATACCAAAACTAGTTCCATTTCCCAACTAACAGGAGCATGTTGATTCAACTAAGCCATAGGAGAAACACCAATTATGTTGCCATTTTGAGTTTCTTGCTATGTTTGGGACAAAGTTTCATTTGATACACTATGACAACAAGAGAAATATGGTTCATGATGAGATTGTCTAGTCTTCCAAGTGCAATTAAATAAGATCTCCAAGGGCATTGAAACAATATCTCTTCAAGTTGATGGCTCTTCTAGCCTTTCGTGCTCACTAAGGCAACCTACAACACCTACAATTTTGGACCTGAGGAAACCCTAGGGTATTCACACGTGTGAATATTAGAAGAAAAATTACAAACTTTCAAAATCTTGATGTGTTTCTCAATAGGTCGAAGATCCATGTTTATATAGCCTTTCCAAGGGGCTCCATTAACCCTCTCTAGGCTGATTTTTCTTTGGCTAGCCGACTTGGTCTTGGGAGCCTTATAAACATTTCTAATTTCAAAATAATTTTTATTTTCTTGATACAAATTCCTGAGAGGTTCTTTTACAATATGAAAAGGACTCTTGACTCATGACAAACCCTAGGAGAATTCAATGGATGCTTGACCTAATGAAAAAATGACTTGATAATGAAACCCATGCTTTACAAAAATCATTTTCTTTCTTCTTTTGATAAATACATAAGAATTACATCATTGTTGGAATTTCTAAGTCTGACACGTTAGAAACCCTTCATGCACTTTATTGATTTATTCTTACCTACTTGTTTTGTTAATTAACAAGTTATTTACCATGTAAATACTGGAAATAAATACAAGTACAAGCTCAACACATTACAAATCATCAACTGAAGGAAATAGAAACAAGCACACAAGTGACACTATTATTTTTGGTCTAATATCCCTAGAAAAACCCAATGCGGGAAAACTGGTGTAGCTATCTAAGGGTTTGATTTATTAATCAGTTTCAGAATAAAATTTGGGTGCCAGATCCATCTCACCCAATAGAGAAAAATCTCGGTAGTAGTACCCTCTACTTGAAAGCAGATATTTCAGCTGAAACCCTGGACAAACACTCCAACAGCTCCAAAACACTAATCTGCCCCACGAAACCCCAACGTCAGCCTCTCTTTGGCCTAGCGTTAGCCCAACGTCACCCTGTCTTGGCCTGCATCAGCCTCTAGAGGCACTGCATCAGCCCTCTATCCCTCTGCGTCACCAATGTTGGCCCTCTGAGGCACTGCACAACTCCTGGCTGCCTCTACGTGAGCCTTGGCTAGCTCTGCGTGAACCCTTGGCTGCTTCTACGTCCATCTCTCCGGCTACTGCGCTGATCCTCCTGGTGCTATCTCTGCCTCTCTTCTTTTGTATTCACTGCCCCTTAACTACAACTTTGATCACTCTCTCAACTTTCTCAGCAAACCCAACCCCAGAAAGTCGAAATCTTGATCTCTTGGTGTGTTCTCCAAGTGACCCCAAGCCTCCTCTTATACTTTTCTCATTGACAAATCAATGGCCGAGATTAAGTCCCTAATCAATGGATAAGATTATATATGGCTTGATCCATGACTTTTGGACCATTCTAACACAATTTTATATTAATTCACATTAATATTTTAATTTCCCTAAGTTTAGACTAAGGGACTCCATTAAAAATATTAATTATTTTAATATCTCCCAAACTGTTTAGAATCTACCCAAACCCTTCCTGGGTAATGGATATCTCATGTGACTTAGCCTCTCCACCAATTTTCATTGCTAGAGCACATCCGATGCTACCCCAAATCAACACTCCCTCTTAGCGAGGATTGTGCTCAAGTAATACTCCTCATTGAGCATCACTCTAATCATCCGACATCGGTCCCTATGCTGATGCTAGGCCTGCTGCCCAACATCCTCTACATTGTTGCATCTGTACTGCTACCCATGGCCCTGCCACTACCACTGCAACTCCCTTTACATCTATGCTGATGCCCATGGCCCTGCCACTACCATCGCTACATTTGCACTGCAACCCCTCTCATCATGTTGCATTGTGCTTCCCATAGCACTACCATTGCTAACTGCTGCATTGCAAGACAATTACTAAGAAATAAGTAACTGATCTCCAAACTTTGACATCTCTTTTAGGCCAGAAACACTCCTGATGCTAAAGCTCCCTCTATCACTGACAAGTGATCCCTCTTTAACCTCTATGCTACTACAACAACTCAATGCATCTCGCACCGTTGCACACCTCTTTGTGTCATCCTGCACTGGTGCAACACTCTCATGCATCTCGCACTATTGCAGCCTACTAGCCTCGCACTATCCTGGGAATCCTGCATTGTAGCTCCCTGTGTCGCTCCATCCACATCCGTTTCTACTGATATCGCCAATACTGCTGCTCCTCTTTGGGGCTCCCGTAGCAAGGTCTAATCCAAGAGGCTAGGTACCTCAAGGATCCTACTCCTCATCACCTATAGTCCTCCTGACTACAGCTCGGTGTCTCCCCACTTCTTCTGAAGTGGCACATGAGCACTCATGGAACAATCATCGTCTATCTCAACTTCCTTCTCTACCCTTGCTAGCACTGCCTTGGTCTCACAAGCCTCTCCCTTACTCTTATTCCTTGGACACTGGGTCGCATAATGACCCATCTCCCCACAATGGAAGCATTTGACCTTGAGAGGTCCTTCTTCTTCTGTTTCTCCTGATTTCCCTCAGATGCTAGGGAAACATCCTCCTCCTCCTCCTTCTTGATTCTGATCCCCTTACCGTTTCTTCCCGCCTTGCTCAGCCTTCTGATCTCTTCTTGGTGAAGAGTAGCCCACATTTCCTCCCAATCTGGAAGGGTCGCCCTACCTAATACGCTCTGGACAAACACCTCCCAGTCTTCTAAGACTGCTTTCAGGGTTGTTCTTACCATCAATTCTAGATCCGGCGTTGCCCCTATGGAAGTCATTTGATCCCAGATCTCCTTCAATCGACCAAGGAATGGGTCGATCTGTTCTCTCTTTTACATCTGGTATGATCACATCTGATTTTCTAGTAGCATCTTCCTCTGCACGAAAGTATGCTAATACAACTTGGTTAGGGCCTCCCACATCTCCTGTGTCATGTTCTTCTCGGCAATATGCGGTACTATATGATCCTTGACCCCATCAAGAATGCTACTCTTAGCCCTCACCATTACATCCTTGTACTTGTCTTTATCAACCAAGTCAACTGGGATAGATATCGTCCTTAAGGTGAAGTGCTTGACATGATTCCTATCTAGTATGGATAAGATTCTTGCCTTCTAAACTACGAAGTTTGAGGCTCCTTCCAGTCTGTTCTGGTCTCTTACTTCGTGTAGTTCCATTTCAGTGCTCCACTACTTCCCTCTTGGAAGTTCTCGGTATGACTCCTCTGAGCCTTGATTTCCCTCCTAGAAACCCTTATGCCAATGTCGAGATTCCCCTCTCCAATCGTCTGTGCAACTGCAACACTGATCTAGATTCCTTGGCTAGAAATCCACCTTGATAGCAACTCCCTCTACCTTGGCCTTGCCCTATTAGGTACTGTTCTGACTACAATACCCCACCATCTCCACTCTGCAACTTACCGACAACCTCCTAACCCCAGAAAACTGAAGGTTAGAGCTCTGAGGCTCTGTGCGATCCCGGCACCGGCAAATCAGCCTCCTCAACCAACTGGGTTAGCCCTCTTGGCCTCTCCATGGCTCTGCATGAGCCTGCCTTTACCTCCATCCTTTTTGTTGCCTCTTCCTAGCTCAATCTTGATGACCTAGGCACTACATCACCCCTTCCTTGCTGCTACTTTGCTAGGAACAGCTTCTATCACTCGGGATAACTGTTTTTCTGCTGCTACTGCTATGTTCGGATGATGTCCTTATTTCTCCTATGATCTGCAACCACCCTCTGATACCATGTTGAAATTTCTAAGTTTGACATGTTATAAACCCTTCATGCACTTTATTAATTTATTCCTACCTACTTGTTCTGTTAATTAACAAGTTATTTACTATGTAAATACTAGAAATAAATACGCATACATGCTCAACACATTACAGATCATCAATTGAAGGAAATAGAAACATGCACACAAGTGACACCATTGTTTTTGGACTAATGTCCATGGAAAAACCCAATGTGGGAAAACCGGTGCAACTATCTGAGAGTTTGATTTATTAAGCATTTTCAAAATACAATCTGTGTGCCGAATCCGGCTCACCCAATAGAGAAAATTCTCAGTAGTAGTACCCCTCTACTCAGAAGCAGATACTTCAATTGAAACCCCTGATAAACACTCTGGCAGCTCCACAGCTCCAATATGCCCCACGAAACCCCAACGTTAGCCTCTAGGGATTGCGTCAGTCTCTCTCTGGCTCAACATTAGCCCAGCGTCACTCTGGCTTGGCCTATGTCAGCATCTGGAGGCATTGCATCAGCCCTCTGGCCCTCTGTGTCACCCACGCTGGCCCTCTAAGGCACTGCACAACTCCTAGTTGCCTCTGCGTGAGCCCTGGCTGGCTCTGCGTGAACCCTTGGCTGCTTCTGTGCCCCTCTCTCCGGCTACTGTGATGATCCTCCTGGTGCTATCTCTACCTCTCTGCTTTTGTATTCACTGCCCCTCAGCTGTAACTCTAATCACTCTCTCAACTTTCTCAGCAAACCCAGCCCCATAAAGTCGAAATCTTGATCTCTTGGTGTGTTCTCCAAGTGACACAGCCGAGATGAAGTCCCTAATCAATGGCTAAGATTAGATTTGGCTTGATCCATGACTTTTGGACCATTCTAACACAGTTTTATATTAATTCACATTAATATTTTAATTTCCCTAAGTTTATACTTAGGGACTCCATTAAAAATATTAATTATTTTAATATCTCCCAAACTGTTTAGAATCTGACCAAACCCTTTCTAGGTATTAGAGATCTCATGTGCCTTAGCCTCTCTGCCAATTTTCGTGGCTAGAGAACATCTAATGCTACCTCAAATCAACAATCATGACATGAGTCAAATGACAATTATGAATACCAAAGCTAGTTACATTCTTCAACATATTGAAGTATGTGGGTAAAGTTTTGTAATGGAAGATTAAAAGCTATCAGATTATGTTGATTTCTCAAATTATTGAGTGAGTTCATTGGTTAGGATGAACATTCTCAAGTTTTTAAATATTACTTCAATATTTTAAACACAAAAGACTTCCTTATAACTCACTTGTATTAATAAAATGTTCTTATGGTTTCGTCAAGACATTTCTCAACATCCCTTAAGACACTCTCTAACAGTTTCTCTCATTTGATGGAGTGTTATAGGACATTCAACCAAACAGGTATTTTTCATATCTATCTTCATCGAGTGATGAAAGTTTAGGTAGGATAGAAGAAATTGACCAAACATCTGCTACGTCGTCTAGTAGGTGAAGATTAACTAGAGGTAAAAAGATTAGAATAAAATTCCATAGACGCATGGAAATTTTTCTCGCTAAAGGGGGGTCATGTTATCATATTAATGAGAGCATAGGTGACATCAAGGTGACCTTGAGATACAAACATCTAGTGAAACAATGGCCACCCAAGGATCTTCTTGAAATAAACATTGATTTTTCTATCAATGAAAGGATATACCGCATTTCCCATCGTCATTACATGGTTTGGGGCTATTTTCCATGGATGGCATAAAGGTATGTTACAAAGGATTAGCTGAATTGATGGAGCATGTTGAAACGTGTTACAACTACAATGATTGGGTACAACTAGTCCAATACACCAAAAGTATGTGAAGATATGAAGTGGCCGCAAATTATATAGAGCTAAAAGACAATGATGAAAATAAAGGCAAAATTACGTATATTGATGGAAGGCCAAAAGTAGTAGGGAATATTGCAAGGATTATAAGTAGTACACAGACCGTCATCACAAATAAGTAACCCAATTGAATATTCAAGGGACATGAAGGAAACTGTGTATTCGTATGTGCCATTCAATAGATGCAAGGGAATAATTGCACATTGATTACAATTTGAATAAAATAAATATAGATATTTCTATTATGGGGGCAGTATGTATTCAATTTTACCCAACTTGTAAGCAATGTCTAATGTATGTTATGATTCTCATTTACTACATGAAGTTTCTATATAAATTTAGACATATGTCAATAATGGTTTTCATATTGATATAATGATTAATTGTGGATGAATTGAAAATTATACATATTTGATAAACAAGGTGATAAGGGGAAGGTGTAGAAATTTTGAATAATAAACACTTGTTCACAGAGATTATCCCGATTATACACTATTGCGGAATACATGCATAATACATAACCTCCTCTACGTTGATCATCAATTTAGCAACATTAAAATCAATAAAACATCAATCGCATGCACACATTAACATAGTATGTAACTCGGGGAAAGCTTACAGCTGAAAACCCCACACTATTTGTATATTATAATGATTGAGAATATGTAACAATACATAGTACAATAATCCTCACAAGTACTCAGTACTATCTCCACCTGTTACACACAAAAACTAGCTCAGATCTGAATCAATCACAGGTTCAAATCTCCTCCATCGTCTGCCTGCCTCCATTGCGCAATCCTGCATGAGAATAATGATGAATGGCTGAAGCAAACTCGTATTTCCTTGGCTGAACCACGCAATCCTCATTGGCATTACTCAATCCCACTGATTGTGCAAGATCTCATGCACAACTATAGTCACAACTGATAGCAATCTCAACCTCTACCACATGTCTCCACTGAACTGTCCATGCACTGAGTTAACTGATGTATTCTTTAGTTGTTTTATGAGTTAATAATTAGTGAATTAATTAATAATTAATTCACACAACTCATCACTAGAGTATTCTTTAGTTAGACTAAAATACAACTAGTTTAACCAAGTCAAACTAAACACAACTCCATCAACTCCACAATCAACTCCACTGAAACTCAACCACATGAGTTCTAACTGAAGTCCTGCATGCAATAGCTCAACTGACCCACAAAGAAAGCGTATTTCCTTTTGACAGCTGCATGTGCCACATCTGTAGCTCAAACTGAAGTGCTCCAAGAGGATAAGATAATGTTTATAGTCCAAATATTATTATGAGACAATAATATTCGACTGTTCTATTTTTAGCCTGGCAATCTAAAAATAGAAACCTCCCATATGTCTAAAAATAGAAGTCCATCTATTTTTTGCCAACATGACCAATCATCCACAAATAGAATCCTGCAACTCATAGACCATGATCCATATGTCTAAAAATAGACTTTACGCAAAAAATAGCCTGCGGGCCCACTTAGTGAAGGCGACTTATTTTCACTAAGCTCCATCATCTTGTTGCATTTTCAACAGAAGGCACCAGCCTTAGAGAAGTCCACAACTTCTCATGAGAAAGAGGTTACTAATGATGAAAATTTTATGTCCATCAATCCAATGCAAGCAATAAGGAAGCTTAAATTCAAAGCAAACAAGAAGCTTAATTCTTTAGTTATGATTGAGCCTCATAGAGATGGGATACAAGGCGTAATCAAAACCTTGCTACAACAATTTCATCGATATGGGGTGAGAAACTCATTTAATTATCCAAATTATTTGTTTATGATTTAGTTATCTCATCCTTTATTAAAAAACTCTTTATTTTACAAGAGTTTTTAGCGGAGTTCGATCCTCATGCTACGACTATGGGTCGGGACGGCATTGGTAGGAGTGTTAATTCTCCACTTTTGAGTGAGTCACCAGTCATTGAGACCAATACAACCACTCAACCACCCACATTAGGATTTGCACCCTATGAACAATGTACGTCATGATCTACACATGATGTTGTGGATGCAAAGCATGATACAATCGCACAATTTGAAATGAGTTTTCTTGGATCTTCACGTGTTACTATCATGGGATCACTGCCAATCATGTTTTTGGTAGATGATGAAAATGGCCCTACAAAAATAGAGAAACTTTCAGGTATTTAGGAAGTGTTTTAAATATTAAGTACAACAGAAATGAAATTAATGTATAATATTTGATTATTTTAAACTAATGATAATACCATTTTGCAGGAAATGATGTATTTTATAGTCATTTGTATGACATAACCTTGGAAATATTTGGGCCAACCATTTGCACAAACTATAAATCCCAAAGTTCTAAGTTAAAAGAGGAACTTATTAGCAAGATGGTTCGTCTGTTTGCTAACAATACTTTCAATAAATCTAGAGTTACCTCAAAGGCAGGCCTACATTTAAAATATTTGTGGGACCAATATAGGTCTCAATTGGAAAGGTCTAGGTTGCACGAGCAACCTCCATTGATTACAAAGATGGAGTGTAGAATGCTCATGGAAGATGCCCACGAGAAGGAACTTCGAAAAGTAGGGAAGGCTCCACTTGGACCAGGAAGGTATGAGGCATGTTTAATAATGTAATTATAGTGTTTTATCATCATTATGCCATCTAATTAAGTTTTTCAATGTTTTAAATATAGGCTCCCAAATACTTCCAAATCCATACAGGCTAGAATAGCCAAACATGGGCAACATCATCTTGGCCTAGATGGTTACTCGAAACTGGCCACAAAAATGGTAAGTATATTAAAAAAAAATTGCAGCCAAATTATAAATTGTTAAAAAAATTAATTTAATATCACAGAAGAAGAGAAATTCATGCTCTAATGAAAAATTGTAGGAGACACAATTCAAAGAGGCTCCCACAGAGGAAGACCCAAAGCTTTCTTTCAAGTATGTCTATCAAGTCATGGTTGAACAGAGAAAAAACTTGGTGTCTTCACAATCTTCCAACATCAAACATAACACTTAGGGAAATAAAAGCATCGAATAGAATTTATAATCATTACATGTTGAATCTATTGGATATTATTTTTGGCCATAAAGTAATGCTCTTGATTTTAAAAACAGGGCAAACAATGTAGATACAACACATGAGCCTACTAATGGTGCAGTGTATGGTCTTGAGATTAATGTTCTTCTCAGTACTGGAGGTATTTCATGTGTTATAAAAAAATTGTAGTACGGATATAAATTAAAATATTTAAATGAAAATTGTGTATTGATTATAACTTTTTCTTATTTCTACACCATAGCATGTACATGATGTGGCCACATAAGAGGAGGAACATATGGCTACATATGAAAGTATTATGCTTCCCTCCACTACCAAAGTAGGTAAAGAAAACTATACTACTATGTTTATTAATAAAACATTTGTAATAATAATAACTATAAATATGAATTTAACATTTCTTTCTTATTGCAGTTGATGCTCGACCCCACTTGCAACTGCATATTCGTAGGAATAGGTCAGCAGCAAGACATATTACACCGAATACCACAACAACTGAAAGGGGCCAAGATCAAGACATCCTGACTAATTACATGTTAAAAAGGAGAAAGAAGTTGATAAAAAATGACTGAACTTGTTTATTTAAAGCCCATTATTTTTAGTACCACATTTTTTACTGAGAGGTTGAATTCCTCATGGCATGTGCACATGTAACTTTAGAATATCTTAATAAAACTTTCTGATTTTTCCATTGCAAAAAATAAGAAAGATTTTGTTTCATATTGTCAAAACATATTTTTGTGATACAAGGGGTGTGTAGAATACCATATATTTGATAAATTTGTGGTATAAGTCAATTAACTCTGTTATGAACACCAAGATCCTATAATCAGATTCTCATGTTAAACTAAGCCTTTACACAATCTGTGCCCATGATAAGTCAACCATATACTGATTTGTACACCTATCTCACTCCACCATACACTGCCACACTCCTAATTTAGGTGCTAGCTACTCCTACGTCAATGCCTAATCACAACAATTTGTGATATGATGGAAATTTAAGTACATATGTGTGTAATTTCCATGATGGGACATATGAATTGTCCTCCCCAAATTTCCTATCAATGACTATAATAATCTTGAATGGGCTAGTACTGGTCTCTCATCACCATCTCAAAATGACCCAACAGATAGAAATTTACCATGTCTATCATCATCACTTCACACTATCTCATGGATGACCCTTTTTACAGAATATATGCTTGAATTTATGGAAGGTTGTCCCCTCTATCTATCCTATGATTGATTGTGACAGCAAGTGAATAAAGGAAAATTGACGGATCTTTGTTGACAATATCCCCTACTTATAGATTATACTTTGTTCACTTGTTCTCACAATCAATCATAGGCTAGGTAAAGGGGAATATCTGCTAGAAATTCATGCATATAATTTGTATAGGGGATCATCTATGAGACATTGTGAAGTGATGATGACAGATATGGTAAATTTTCATCTAACGGGTCATTTTGAGATGATGATGACAGACCAGTGCTATCACATTCAAGGTTATAATCATTTATGGGAAATATGCGGAGTACAATTCATACATCCCATCATGGACATTACAGTCATGTGTACTTAAGTTGTCATAATAACGACAAATTGTTGTGAATTGACAACTAATATATGTTATAATTTTGTTAGACTAATATATATTAGAAAATGAAACCAATATATAGATTAGTTACAATAAATATAGTAGAAATCAATATAATATCCATTCCAACAGTGTCGACTAGTCTATATTGAGGCTATTCTTGATGCTTCATGGGATGGTGTATCAACTCGTCTCATGCTTTATCCCAATAATCATTGAATGTCATAATATTTCTCTGAGGTTCTATTCAAATTTTGGCAATTTATAAGACTTGTAGCCTTCCACTATTTGCACAGTTCTCTAGCTTCAAGTGGTACACTAAGTCTAGGTAAATTAGTATACATTTAATGAATGTAGTTTATTGTCCTCAATCCATATTCTAAAGATCTTTCAAACATGTTGTTATATATATGGGCTCCTGTAGGTTATTCATATCCTCTATTTTCTTAGTTTGATCGATATTAGAAGTATCTTCTCATAACACACACACATACACATATGACAATATTTATCCCATACTAATCATTAAGATCGATGCATTGAACATAACCCTCGGTTATATACTCATGTTCAAACTTCAGATCCTATATATGTATGTGCAAGATTGCTTTGTCCTATTCAAGTATGGTGACTATAGTTTTCGAACGAGGTCTAATATTTTAACAATGCATTTTCAAACTTAATTTGGATACCCTGTTCAAAAGGTGAATTTTAGTCTTTAATCATGATAAGTATTTGTTTTTGGATTTTTGAAATGGTGCAACAATTTAAATGCCTAGTTTCAAAAAAAGTTCTCATGCATGTTGTTTGGATGAGACCTAATCTATTGAAGGATAAATGTGCAATTATTAATTTTCCAATAGTATTAAATTTCTAATTTTAAGCATCTAAAAACATCATCGACTGCACTCTTCCCTAAATATTTTATATGAACCCCTCTTATCTATTCCCCTCAACCCCTAAGTATTTTTTGTCTATGATTAATGAATGAATGAATGTTATATCTTAATGAATAATTGTTATATGTCTCTTTATGTACATGACATTATTTCATATTATGTAAACATATTTTTTATGATAAAATTTATTGATATGAAATATTTTGTGGATTTACGAATGAATGAATCACTATTTTCTATTTGTTTTTTTTATGTATCTTAATGTCTTGCTTCCAAATATTTCCTATATAGTAGATAGATTGGGTACAGAGGAATTGAGAGTGATGTGGAAGGGGTTGGGGGGCATGAGAGCTCCCACCTTCATGTGGTTGGCCTTGTTCAGCAGAGAATAAATTAGGATTTTATTGGAGAAAAATATCCTTAATCCAACAAAGCAAAAACAAAGTCAATGTTGACTCCGCTTATACTTCATCAAGTGGGGGAGGTTTGCTGAACCAATATTAAACTACTCCAACAATTTATTCTCGAAACTAAGAGGAGCTCATTCAGGTGTTCATATTGTCTATATTATAATATCCATATTAGAATGATTTTGTTTGATATTGTCCATATTATAATCTCCATATTTCCTTTGTTATCCTCTTCTTGGAAAATAAAGCGCTCATACATTGTAGTATCTCCACAATCCATTAGTTATTTATGTTTAAAAACAAAATGATATACATTAACAAAACCTAGAATTGATCTTCAAAAATTTTTAAAGGGAAAAAATTACCACAATATCAAAATGGAAAAGTACAATTCTGCAAATGCTTCTCAAACAAAGTGTCAATATTGATCAAGACAACCAATATTTCCTCCTATCTTCACCAGTAGTGTTTGGGGCATCTATGAATTCCAAACATACTCCTGCATAGATGCCATACATGCTATTGGTGAAGATGGGAGGAAATATTGGTTGTCTTGACCAGTACCAATGCTCTATATGAGAAGTATCTACAAAATTACACTTTTATGTTTTGATATTGTAGTAATTGTTTCCTTTTTAAAATTATAGTTTTGACTAGTGCACGAGGTAAAGAAAACTCTAATGCTATTTTTATTAATGAATAATAACAAAAAATATCAATTCAACATTTATTTTTGGTTACAACATATGAGCCACCCCTCTTACGGTAGCCTCAACAATGTCATGAGTATATGACCAAGCCATCAAAAATAAAAAGAAAAAATAAAAAGAAATGATTGTAATAATTATACCATTAGAAACATCACGTACTATATTGTGAAAACATATTTTTTATGATATTTTTTTTTAGATGAAGTATTTTGTATCTATGATTAATGAATGAATGAATTAATGAATGTTATTTGTTAATGAATAATTTATTTATGTCTCTTTATGTACATGACGTTCTTTCATATTATGTAAAAATTATTTTTATGATAAAATTTATTGAGATGAAATATTTTGTGGATTTAGAAATGAATGAATGAATGTTTGCTATTTGTTTTTTTATGTATCTTAATGTCTTGATTTCAACTATTTCCTATATAGTAGATAGATTGGGTACTAGGGAATTGAGAGTGACATGAGTAGGTGGAGGGGCCATGAGAGCTTTAACCTTCACATGGTTGGCATTGCTCAGTAGAGAATAAATTAGGATTTGGATCATCTTAGAGCAAAACACCCTCAATCCAACAAAGAAATAACAAAATCAATGTTGATTTCGTTGCTACTTCGTCGACTGGAGGGAGGTTTGCTCTAAGATTAAACTACTCCAACAATTTAATCTTGAAACCAAGAGGAGCTCATTATGGTATTCATGCACAAAATTATTTTTAATTATTATTTATTCATGCAATTAAATTTAATATTCGGTCAAATTTAATCTAAGTTTACCTCATTGGTCTCATGAATCTGTAGGACAACTAGTTTCAATTCAAATACTTAAGTGGAATAACTATCTAAAGAAAATAATTCAAAATGGTAAGGATTTGGGTGAGACAACAAAATTTGTTTGATATTTTTCTTGTATGTCTTACCCGAGTGGGAGTTATATAAAGTTTTATAAGAAATAAAAAAACTTTTCCATGCAAAAAAATTCATGTAGTATTTGTCTTTTTTTGACAATTGTGTTTTTATTTGAGTGAAATACCATAAACTATCATTTTCCATGCAAGGAAGTAGGAGAAATTATTAATCTCTTAATTGGATGTAAGGAAATGGTGTAATTTTTATTCTATTTTATTAATTATTTATTCCATATAACTTCTCCTCGTTCCTTTATTTTTCAAGTACTTTCATTCGCATATCTGGATTTGAAAGATTAACTATGGTTGGAGTCTTATACAAGAAAAAAAACCCCGAAGTACTGCTCAACTTTATCCCACCAAGTGCTTAGCTACTGGGTGTGTGATTTAGTTTTGCGTTGCATTTTATTTCAAGCAATTTTTTATTTCTGCATTGCAAATCCTCCCAAACCATAGATGTTGAGAAAATCTAGGGAAAACATAATTAGGTTTTCTTTTGTAGTATTTTCTCTTGTTATATTGACAATTATTTTGATACAATGTTATTTCTTCATTATCATTATTATTTTTTTTCATCATCAAGAGAATGCCAATAAAGAAGATCAAAATGCAAACAAGAACTCCAAAAATAGCTTCCAGGCTAAGGAAAAACCCCTCCACAGGGGAAAAACCCAAAAATTTCTCTTGTTATAGAAATTCAAGGAAGAATTCCAAGACCTTTGATCAAGACAACTCACCAAGTTATAGGCCAGCCACCCAAACAATAATGCTTCTCTTTATATCCTAGTCTACTACTCTTCTTTAGCTCGAAATATTAATAGAGATAGCTTTCTTCCCTTACGTGTGAGCTTTCCAAATAAAGAATTGATGCACAAGACAGAAAAATATACCTTCTTTCTTTCCTCACTATCCTTCACCTCTTTCTTGCTCTGAATTTGGCTCAGACTTCTTAACAAGATCGAATTACTTGTGTGACTCAAATGAGGTCTAATACCTCTCCTTTGTTGAGAAATCTAGGGCATTATGTGAGTTAGAATATTCAATTTGATTTCTCTTATCTTGAAATTTACTTGTAAAATTACATGTTGATTATGTTAGTGTTCCTTTCATCAAATAAATTCCAACATGAAGACCACAAAGACAACAACACAATATGTAAGCACACAACCAGGGAAAACCCAATTAACTTAAGGAGAAAACCCAAATAACTCTTTCTCTAGTAGATTAAATTAGGTTGAGACACACTTGACCATTTGACTAAAGAAATAGACTTACTTCAACCACTACATCAGTTCCTCCTACAATTGTCTCTGCAATCATGGTTCTTGGCTCCTTCTGTTTCAACTTCAAAATTTTGACCCTCCTTTTGGAATAGTCTCGGCCCTCTTACTTTAGAAATCTTGGCCTTCTTGCGTCATAAATGTTACCCTTCCTTCTGCAATAGTCACAACCCTTTCTATAATCATCGCTATAACAAGGAACTTTGGTCTCATTGTAATTGTTTTTGAATTCACATTTTCAGCTTCCTCTCTATAATAATCCTCTAAGATTCTCTGCTTCCTCTCCATTTCTTGGTCCTGCAATAGTTTCTCTAACTTCTTAAATGAGTTATTCACTTCTCTCTGTAAAATGGTGAAATAGTAGGCTATTTATACTTACTGGTCACTATGCATTTGAGCCGACATGAACAATTTAACTTGAACCGACTTGTAGGCTTGTAATGAAGGCTGACTTCATTATCTTCTATTTGGAGGCTAGTTTTGAAGGATGATCTAGACTTATTTTTATGAAGTCCAAATCTATTTCTCATCCTCTGTTACTCCTTTGACGTGGAATTATAAATGGAACCTTAAATTCGGTATTTAGATAATCTAGAAAAGATTTTCTCTCTCCTTGCTCAAAATAATGGATACTAAATCAACATTTTACATAATGGCTTATTACCAAAACCTTGAGGTTGGAACTTTAGTATTGAAATATGCGAACAAATATAAATTTCTATGATTTTCAAAAGTCTGGATGTCCCACCTCACTATACTCTTCTACAAAATTACTAGTTTTTAGAAACTCATAAATTTCTTCGCAATCTGGATAGTTATTTAACCTTGCCTTGTAGTTAGTGTCTGGAAAAAAAAAAAAAAATGAATAAATAAATAAAATAAAAATAAAATAAATAAATAAAAAATAAATAAATAAATAAAAATAAAAAATAAAAATAAAATAAAATAAAATAAAAATAAAAAATAATAAAATAAAATAATAAAATAAAATAAAATGCTCTATTCGGGTTCTGCTCTTCACTATATCCTTTATACTTAAGGTATTTTGTCATTATTTTCTTCCCTCTTTGATTAAGTTCAAGGCATTTAAGTTGTTTATCCTTTCCTCTTCTCAACATTATTCCTTTAACAAGTCAAATTCAAAAGAAAATTATATAGAAATCTTATCCCAATTTAAATAATTTTAGTTAACAGTGCAAAAAAATCAAGAGAATATTTTTACCAAAGAAAAGTGGAACCAAAAAATTACTTCTTAGAATCAATGTTAACTTAAGTTTGGTGGTTAAATATTTTGAAGCAATAGAAATCAGTTTCAGTTACTTTGCCTAAGGTGGATTAATGTTAAAATTCAAATTATATTACACTTACATTTAATATAGGATAAAATTTAAATCCACACTCAGGCATCTATGTAGGTATATGAAGCTTGATAGCTATTCAACACACATATACCACCCGAGATTCATCTTAACCTTGCATCCATCAAGCGCTGAGAGGGATCAAATCTCTTTAGATAAAAACCACTTTTAATGTGAAAGGGGATTTGATCCCTCTTGGCACTTGATATATCTAGGTTTAAGATGGATCTAGGCTAGTTTTTATATACAAACATACCATATATACGTTGAATCCATGTTTCCCTCTCCTTATCCTTTTTGTCTATCCCTTCCTTCCTGATTTACTCTCTCCATCACTCTCTCTTCATATCTCCCTTGTCACTCTCTCTCTCTCTCCACCTCTCTTTATGTATTTCTTATTCCCTCCCTCTCTCTCCCCCTAAAACTCCATCTCTCCTTCTCTCTCTCAAGTCCTCTCTCTTTTCCTTGCTCTCTCTCCCTTTCTCTCCCACCTTCCTCTCTCTCCTCCCCATCACTCTCTCTATCTCTTTTCCCCCAAACTCTATCATTATCTCCTTCCCTGTATCCTTCTCCCTCACCCCCCTCCATCTATGTGTCTTCCTCTCTCTCTTTCCCTTCTCTCCCTTTCTCTCTCATATCCTTCTCTCTCTATTCCTTCCTATCCTCTCTCACTCACTCTCTCTCCATCTATCCCTTGACACTCCCTCTCTCTCTCCACATATATATTTCTATGTCTTTTTTCTTCTCCCTCTCTCTCTCCCCCTCCAACTCCATCTCTCTCTCCCCCGCTCTCTCCTCTCTCTCAATTCCTCTCTCTTTTCCTTCCTCTCTCTCCCTTTGTCTCCCACATTTCTCTACCTCTCCCCGCATCTCTCTCTGTCTCTAGCCTCGAAATCTATCACTATCTCCCTCTCTCTCTCCCTATCCAACTCCATCTCTCTCTCCCTCCCTCTCTCCTTCTCTCTCTCAAGTCCTCTCTCTTTTCCTTCCTCTCTCTCCCTTTCTCTCTCACATCTCTCTGCCTCTCCCTGCATCTCTCTTTGTCTCTACCCTCCAACTCTATCACTATCTCCCTCCCTCTCTCTTTCTCTCTCCCCCTCTATCTCTGTGTCTCCCTCTCTCTCCTCTCCTTCTCTTTTTCTTCCCTCCTATCCTCTCTCCCTCTCTCTCCATCTTGTTGAAGAAAGTGTAACTAGGTTCGATCTTCATATTTAATGTAATGTTGATCTTTGTACTTATAAAATAAAAGAATTATTACTTTTGTGTCATTATCAAGAATGGGTTTCTTTACCATTTGATAGGTCAAGCACATGTCTAAGTGCTTCTAGGAAAATGTAATTGTTGAAGACCCATGCAGCCATGTTACTATGTAAATCTATGAATTAGAATCAAAGAAATATGTCAAAAGAGATCCTCCAAAGCAAAGACAAGTCTCCTCTTCAAGTTGACTTAAAGAAATGAAATTTTGGTGCACGTAAGGACATGTCGGCCTCACTAGCTCAAGTTAGCCCAAATAGGAGGGACAAACTCTTATATATAGGGCAATTCGACCTCACCAATAGACCATCAAGCTATCTTTGAAGTCAACGAAGAAGAGGGTCAAGAAGGAGGTGCATAGAAGAGAAAAAGGTTGATTCTAGGCTAGTGAAGAAGAGAAGAAAGAAATCTAAATTTTTGGGATTGTTTTAGGGCTCTTTTCTATCACACGTGTGAAAGAGAAAGGGCTCATTATGCTGCCATATCAAATCTGCAATTGCAGTCATAAGAAGCAGCTCGGATGGGCTAGAAGAGATTAACAATCTAAGTCTACTCATCAAGCGAAGAAGGGGACACCTAAAGTGATGTAAAGAGGCAAGTAAAAAGGTCTAGTTTCAAGCCCTAGATCAGCCACATGTGCAAAGAAATCATATCTGCAGTAGGGTTAAGAGGATCAGCCTCTAACTCAGAGATACACCAGAAGAAAAGGCTCATTATCTAGTCCAAGTGTCAAGGAAAAGGAATATTTCCAAGTGAAGGAAAGGAAGGCACCAAAGAAGAGGTCTCTAAGGAGACCTAGGGTTTCTGCAGTTGCCAGAAAAGGAGCAAAGGAAAGTGCCATCAGTTGCCGAAAGAAGTGCGAAGAAAGAGATCAAGGTGCAGTAGAGAAGGAGGCATTGATTGAAGGACAAAAGGAAGTTGCAAAATAGAGACTGCGTCTTGTGCTTGGAGGATCTACCGGTCAAGGTCCTAGGGTTTGGCATTTGTCAATTGAAGCTTCAATAAGAGAAATTTACAAAAGGGTTTTCCTCTCTAAGAAAGAGAAATTTTTCCCTGGCTGAGAGCCAACATCTTGTGTTCTTGTCTCCTTTTGTTTTGGTAATTGTTTGATTAAGAAAGAGAACACACACTAATAATAATAAGAGTAGATTGTGCAAATAAGAAAAGTAAAAAGTACTTCACAAATAGTTATCATCATTAGAAGAATCTCATCTTAATCTAGATGCCCTAGATTCTTTAATGCATCTCTCCCTTGTCACTCCCTCTCTCTCCCCCCCCCCCCCCCGCCCCCCGCTCTCTCTCTCTCTCTCTCTCTCTCTCTCATCCCCATTACTCTTTCTCTCTCCATCCTCTAAATCTGTCACTATCTCCTTCTCTCTCCCCCCTCCCTCACTCCTCTCTCTCCCCCTCCATCCATATGATGGAGAAATTTCACTCTATGTAATCAATGTTATATGTAATGTATAAAATATTTCACATTTTATTTTTTGAATTGTGATATGAGTTATGGTTTTTGGCATGTAGTATTGATAATCCATGGTATTGGCCTATGGTATTGTAGAAAAGCCTATTTAAAGTTAATAATATCCATAGTAAAGTGGGGTTGGATATCCATGGTTAAGAAACTTGTTATATTGCGAGTTTAATGTAAGCAATGAGTCTTGCCTTGGTAGGGACTAATGATATTCGGTAACCATAACTAAATTTAATTAATAAGCACATTTAATTAATTTAATGTGCTTATTAATTAAATTTAGATATGGTTACCAAGTAATTATTAGTCCCTACCAAGGCAATACTCTAATAATCGATTTTTCTATTTGTTTATTGATCATTATTAGTTTAGCATTGAACAATGCAAATCATAATGTTAAACTTGTGAAAAATAAATATTTATTTTTCAACATTATTAAAAATAATAATTTTCAAACATTTGATTGAACCATAAATTGAAAGTTTTATTGCAGTCTTTGCACAATATGATGCCATGTGGATAACTTCCTTACATATTTTATGCCATAATTAATAAATATGGTTGCAATATTCATGCATGATTTTTTAGATATTTGTGTAGTAATTTTTTTTTCTTAAGACTTTCAAGAAAATAATCCAAAAAAAAAATACTTGAAAATAATTTATACTCAAGTAAATAACATATCTACCGTCAATTACTTCACGCCATAATTTAAGCAAGTCTTTGCATAAAAAATGGCTAGGAATAAGATGTAAAAAATATACTTATAGGAGTTACTTCCCATCATTATTTATTTTTTCTTCAACACTTACGTAGGAGTAAAATTGTAAATGTGTAGAATTATTAGTGGTTACTACCCACCAAAATTTATGCAAGTTCTTTAGTTTGAGCAAACAATTTACTTATCCATTTCATGTGGCAATTTATTAGTTGCTGCTAAAGAAAGACTATAGAATGATTTTTCTTTCAACCATTATTGATTTAGAATTCACCACTGTAACTTATAATTATTTATGCAATTTTTCCCAAAGCATAATTTCTAACTTGATAAACATAATTAGAATATAACAAATTGAATTATTATTATTTATTACTTTTACTTTTAACTTTTTATTATTTATTGAGACAAGATTTAAATGTTTACACAACAACATCTAGATTGGATCCAATCCATCACCACCTCTCCCTCTCCTCTTTCTCTCTCTCCTCCCTCCCACTCTACTCTCTCCCTCACTCTCTCTCCCTTGTCACTCTATCTCTCTCTCCACATTTCTCTCTTTATGCATTTCTTCTTCCCTCTCTCTCTCTCTCTCCCCCTACAACTCCATCTCTCTCTTCCTCCATCTCTCCTCTCTCTCAAGTCCTCTCTCTTTCTCTTTCTCTCCCACCCCCCTCTCTCTATTTTCCCTCTAACTCCCACCTTGTCTCCTTCTCTCTCTCCCCCCTCCATCTCCATGTCTCCCTCTCTCTCTTTCCCTTCTCTCCCTTTCTCCCTCCTATCCTTCTCTCTCTTCCCTCCTCTCCTCTCACACTCACTCTCCCTCCAACTCTCCCTTGCCACTAATGAACTAGTGATATTACTATGACTAATGCAGAGTATTTTAGGAAGCATACTTTTCTTATATGACTAGACTTTGACATGTAGATTAAATAATTGGAAGGACATAGTTAATAATATTCTATATGAGGAGCAAGCATTTTGAAGTATGCATTAAAGAAGTCAAAAATTAGCATTAGATGGAAGCATGGAAACATGTCATGAAAAGGTTCTCCTAGTAAAAGAAAAAAGTTCATAATAAGACACTTGCCTCAACTAGAAAGGTTACTCCTGATTCTTGAAAGACACAAAAAGGAGTCTCATGATTAAATAAGACCTCATACTTTGGAATCAAATTGAATGATTCAAGAAGAAATCATGAGTTAGAGATATCATCTTCAGATGGAGCTGGAAGCATAATTTGACATAACTTGGATGGATATTTTACTACTTGATTTTTGGCAGAAAACTAAAAGAATATTGTGACCAAGATCCTTCAGAAGGTTGGATGATAGATTATATACCTATGGAAATAGAAGTTGGAGAGTTCTGATATTGTTGATCCATCATTATATCAATAGTTGATTGGTTCCCTGATACATTTGATTCAAGGACACATCAATTAGGTTGGCAGTGTTGATGATGAATAAAGTTACTACTAATGGTTGGTTCTGCTTGGGATTCGATATGATTTCTTTGTAGAGATTAAAGTAGGATTCAGTTTCACTGCGAAGGAAGAAGATATGGAAGTTTTTCCAATTAGCTATGAAGCAGTTTGGCTCCATAAAATGTTTGGACTATTTGATGACATGTTGGATTCGACCATGATACTTTGTATGGATCAAAGATGTATAAAGATTGTCAGAGAATCCGAAAGGTCGAATCACATTATGATTTGTAACATGACGGAGCCATGAAGCTACAATATATCTCCACTGACAAATAGGTAGTTGATCTATTGACGAAGTCCCTTCCTAAGGGAAAGCATGAGCATTTTCGAGACAAGCTTGGGCTTGTGAATATCTCCCCCCAGATTAAGAGGGAGTGAAAATGGACACCTAATTCTCCATGTGTCATTACTGTGGCCAGGACTAACAGTTGTAAGTCACATACATGAACACAAATAGAGAGAATGGTATATTGGATAAGCATCATGGACTGACATTCTTGACTCATGTATTGTGGCTAGGACTAACAGTGGTAAGTCAAGTGCATTGACTCGATATAAAAATGGTCCGGAGGACCAGAATTTCCTTATGTCAAGTATTGTGACAATGGATTAGGAAATGGTCCTATGGAGGACATACTTTGGTGAACCTAGGTGGAGTATGTGCCTCGAAGAGGCAATTGTGTGGTGTCCTTTTGAATGCCTTCTGGCATTGTGCTCCGATCTAGTGGAGAGATAGATCTTACTTATCAAGGCCTTGGTAAGTTAACAATGTTGGTCATGATGATGTTTATAATGATTGTTATCAATCTGGATTCATTCTTATACGAATATTTCAACTTGATCTTATCCCTATGAATCATGTTGAATACCTCCCTGGTTAAGAGGGAGTGTTGAAGTTGTAACTAGGTTCAGTCTTCATAATGTAAATTTATCATTAACGTATTTATTATATTTATATTTTTCAAAGCATGTTCTTCATTCTTAGAGTCAAACGAGTCAAAAAGAATTTATTTTGAGTCAAAAGAAAAAATTATTTGAGCCATGTCCCAGTGGGACATTTGTAAGAAAAAAAATGAATTTTATTTTTGAGTCATAAGCCCACAAGATGACCAAGTTGGCCCTCCTTGGACAAGTGGCCCTGACTCTCTAGAGTGACACATATTCGACCCTCATAGATAGCTATATATAAAATACAGTCAGACTTAATTGGAGCATATTCACACACATCATCATAAGAAGCATTTTCTGAACCAAGCAATTGAGAGAAGAAGCCAAATCAAAGGAAAGAGAAAGCAAGTCAAAGCATAGAAGAATATTCCTTGTTGACCGAATTTCTGACCTACAGTAGCTCGCATGTGTGAAAAGGCCGAAATTAATTAAGTTACTACAAGCTTAATTTCACCCCCCTTGTTGCAAGACCAATTTTTTTTGTGTTTGACCAAATTGGAGCAAATTTAACAAATGTTGACTTTGACTCTTGGATGTGACTTAGAGGAGGGTTGGACTTGGTATCTTCATGATAGTTTTGACTTGGTCTTGGTCTTGGATATCTCTCATTTTGATCTGATTCTATAAGAGAATAATTGTTGGGTTTTCAACTGGCTATCAACCTAATTTTGGTATCTCGTCTCATTATGATCTCCATATTTTCGTAAGAGATTGAACATTTGTATAATTTCCTAATGCAGAAGACATAAGAATTAATAGGAAGACATCTAATATTCACGAGTAATTATCAAGAAGAGAAACTAGGTGTTAGACTTCTTTACACTTGGTTTCTCAATAGTTCTAGATGTCAATACAATTTCTCCCTCTTGAACACAAATCACTCTAGCCGAGTTTATGCTAGATCCTGGGAGAGTCTTGATGCCATAAACTTTGCTTCATTCTTCTCAATGCTTTCATCTTCTACCAGAGCCATGACAACCTTCTCGATGTATATGCAATCCTCATTAGGAGCTCATGGAAGAAAAGATTACACCCAAGCAAAAGATACAAAGATAAGAGGTTGAACAAAAGTAAACCAATAATCAAGGAAGAAAGATATAAAGTGCTTATCTTTTGGTCTGAGGATTGTGAGGAATCGTCAACTCCCTCTTGATCCTTATAGCAGTCGCTGGAATCCATCTATAATATCATCAAGCTAGAAATGTTCATCCTCGTTGCATACAACTTTCTTCTCTTCTTCTTTCTTTTATAAGAGTCATGGTTTCTTCATTCAACGGATTTATGGATTCTCAACATGCTAGGTCTAGCTCTAGGGTTTTATCGCAAACCTCTTTCTAAATCCTAACCTTGAAGACTTTTCTAGCGTTTACAAACCCTAAGCCTACCAGTTCTTGTATTTTAAATTCCAAGTGGGGCTCATACTTTAGCACAAGTATTATGACTTTTCTTGCTTTATATGGGGGAGCCTTTCTCCTCAACTCCCTCTAGCTTTGGGGTAGCTTTCTTGAATCAAATCAATAACTTTTCTTTTGATCCAAATTTTAATTACTCAAATTGATCATTGCTCAAATGCTTGAAAGGAAACTCTTTCTGTTGGCATTATGATACAGGTATTGTTCTTGATGGAAACTCACTCAAATGATAGTTCACAGTGCAACAGGTCAACAACAAAGGATTACAGATCAAACTCCAAAGAATGAAGAAAGAAAGGTATATGCTGGTTCACTTTGTCCAAGGAGCATATACATGCGAGTTAACAGAACAAAAATAGCGTATAACATATACACACACTTTAATAGGAGGAAAAGCATGTACATATTGGAAAACCAAGTTTTTGGTCTAAGGTATTTTGATCCAAGGTATTTGGTCCAAGGTATTGACCCTAGGTATTTGGCCCAAGGTATTGGTCCTAAGTGGTTTTGGTCCAAGGTATTGAGAAAGGCCTAAGAGTATATGAGGAGAAGATCATTAGGCCAATGTGCAAGCAATAATATTCTAAGAAATACTTTTATCTGAAGTATATTTTATGTTGCAAGGTTGTGTTTAGGAGTGGATCTAAAATAATCATGTGCACCTTGAATTCAATATTGGATCAGGAATCATGAGACTTGAAATGACTTATTCTTGAATGATCCGATACTGGTTGAGATTAGATCTAATGTTTTGTGCCTGTTCTATTTGTTATCTATCATGATCTAGGTTTGTCTGAAGTCTGGAATTGCAGCGAAGTTTTGAGTCAATATTCACAGATCTGTACGCAGTTTCGTCTCGGCCAAAGAACGTGTACACGCAGATTCGGTTATTTCAAGTAGCGTATACAAAAGAAAAGCTTCTTTTCATATCTGATTGATCTATCTGATCAAATTCTGTTGTTTTACTGTTGTCTGTCAACGAAGTCTTCTTAGATCTGGATGTAAAACTGAATGCATATGGAGGCTGGCATTTGATTGATTGATTGTATAAGTGAGAAGAAGTGATCTTTGTCCCTACCTATGTAAAGCTCTGTAGATATTCATATATATTGATAGTTGGTACAGACTTGATTCAAAAGTTTAGGTTTGCAGAAGTTTTGAAGGTATACGTAGGTTTAATTCACAGAGGTTGCATATACACGCAAGTTGGGTTCAACTAAGTAGCGTATACACTCTAATGCATGATTTTTGAGGTTACAGCTGGTTCTGAATGATGATGCAGGGTTCTGCATTTAGCACGGTGCTTTGGTGTCAGTGATCTGATTGTTCAGATCAACTGAATATTAGTTGATGCAGTTTAAGTTTAAAAGCTTTGATGGGTCCAGTGTGAAAATTTGATGAAACGTGGCCTTCAGATTGTGGTGTTGTGATCCAGGAATATCCAGTCTGAAAATTCATTAAACGTGGTCCCTGGTAAAAGAGTGGAGTTTTCTTTAGGTTGGCACCTACGTAATAGTAAACATATTGGCTAGTACAAGAGCTAGGGGGTTGTAGCTCCCTTCCAGTAGAAGCTGGAGAATGAGAGAAGGTTGTAACCTTCTGCAGGGAGAAGCCTACATACTGGTATGAGTCTGCACTAGTACAATAGTGTAAACAAATTTTCTTATTATTAAAAGAAGACAAAGACAACAGCAACAGGTGGTTTTTGCCCACATCGGGTTTCTACCTTAAATCTTGGTGTTCATGTGTGTTGCTTGTGTGATGCTTTATTCTGTTTTTACTGCATTGTCTAATAAATCTTTGATATACTGGTTCAAGCTCAACACATGATAAATTGTCTAAATCACAAGTTCTCTGCATATACGCTAGTTTCTTTAAGCACAATCGTGTGTACACGCTAGTTCACTTCACTGAAGTAGTGTATATAAATCTATTTGGGAAATAAAGTTATTGATCTGATAACACTGATTCACCCACCTCTCAGTGTTATTTCCAACACTTTCCATATTCGAATTTGTTCTTGCAAAACCCTAGCATATCTCAGCCAATGCAATTTTTAACTTCAATAGCATATATAAGATATCTTCTACACAAACTTGTCAAAAACATTTATTTTATCATATTTTCACAATCGCAACACTATGCTTTTATTATGAACCTAAGGGTTTGTATGATTAGTACTAGATACAGATCAAAAATCTAGTTGTCCCATTTATAAAGTTTGAAACAAATTTCCTTTTGTTGCTTTAACAACCTCAAATACTTTCTTATATTCCACATCATTCATAAATTTGTCAAATCACCATTCTTGAATGACCTATTAGAACCTTGTGACTTATTTTGAATACATGTAATATCCCAAGTACATGCACTTGTCATTTAACCATGTTGCTACAACCATCCTCCTATATGGGGGGGTTTTTCGATTTCTACAGAAGAGAAGACTTCAACATTTCACATATCTCTCATGGCAGTTACACTTAATGATTGTAGTTGTAAAACTCTTTTCTGATGACATAACAAAAGCCAATATTGTTGTCCTCGTCTACACCATGCCATTTCTCACAACCAAACTTCATAGGGTATATGTACTAGTTCAAACCCTTGTTCACACCATCTGAGGATCTCAGCCTCCTCCTAAGACAACGTCCTAGCCATAAAACAAGTTTCCATCCCTCCTTAACTTCCTTGTCCCTTTCCGTTCACCAAGGCATGAGTGCTTTCGACTATGAATACACTCTTCCAAACTTCAAGTCTCTTTAATGGCTGCCCTTTCACTTAGACTAGTAGACAAATCCTTAGCAACCCTGTCTCATTGTCAACAACCTCATTTATGTGCCACGCTGGCCTCTTCACATGCTTGAGGCTACTCGACCCTATTCGCAGCCTCTTGAGGCCTTTCAGCCTTGATCAATCATCTCGAAGGCCCTCTCAACCTTACTTGTTGAGGCCTTACGAGGGCTCCGGTCTAGACTTCAAGGTAAATAGAATTTGGCCCTCTCTTGAATCATTAGACAAGATAAGACTAGGGCAAGGGAAACCTTCTTCCTGAGCACAGACTCTCCTAAACAAGCTCAACCCTCATCTTTTTAGACATATACTCTCCAGGTCAAAGATTTGATTACCGAATGGTGTCTTTAGATAGTGATCTCAATGTCCCTGACCTCGCTCGGATACCATGTTGATTTTTCAAGTGCAATAAAGACAAGCACAATTTCTGCTACTAATAATTACTTACAAGGATATTGTTATTACTTGAGCTCATTCCAGATTATCATTAAGCAATTATAATACAAAAAATTCAACCATAATACAATAGAACAATAGAGATCACATAGAATAATCATGCACAATAGACACCATTCCTTTTGAAAATCCTAGCTAGGGAAAAATGCAACAATTTTTTATTAGGAGAAATTGTTAAATTCATCAAAATTACAAACTAATTTTCTAGTCAAATTTTGTCAAACAAGACCAGCAAACTAGCACAGGTCAAACTTGGTCAAACTTCCTAATAATACACTCAATCAACCTGCAGTTAAACTACCCATAAAAAAGTAGAATTCAGCCTCTTGCTACTGCCTAGAAAATCTTGATCTGTTACCCAGAAGATGCTTGGAAAATTCTACTAACGAGTCACACCTTGTGGTTCACACATGCGAGGTCAACACTAGTCAAAGGCTAGTCTACAATAGAAATTTTGACTCCTTGAGAACTCAATTGTCTTCTTCGAAATTCTCTCTCTTTTTACACATGTGAATAGAAGAAATGATGTTATGAATTGCTCTGAATGAATCCAAAGTGATGAGGTCGAATGGCAATATATAGTGGTTTAGGGGTGCCCCAAAAGGTGTGTCTCCTTGACTAGGCGGCTTGAATAGTTGGAGCAAGCTTCACTTCTGGAGGCAAAATAAATTCAAATTTAAATTTTTGAATCCATCCTTTTTATTTTCCTTTAAGGGATTTACATGAATATCGACTATAGCTACCATAATTCAACACAATTCTCTCCATAAAATAAGTTTTGGTGCCATAACATAATTACAAATATAATCCATAATGAATTAGTGTTTACAAATATAATCCAAAAATGAAAAGCCCTCAATGTTCACAAACTCAGAATTGTTTAGGTCAAGAAATTAATTTGACATCATTTTATATTGGCAATGGAAATTTATAACAAGTTATGTGGACTAACATTAATTTGGAAGAGACATGCAAAATTAAACAGGAAAAGAATGTTGTCAAAATTGCATAATACTTAGCTAGGTCACTAGCTAAGTATTATAATTGTATATTAAATCACATTAAAATATACATTTATTCTTGCTCGATGTATTCAATTAAATAGGTTGCATCTTGGACATACACTTCTTTGTGTTATATTAATTATTAATTTTAAGTGTATTATTACAAAATCATTATTTCTAAAGAAAATTCAGAAACGTGTGTGCCCATGAATGACTCTAAATGTAGTGTAGATATTCAAACATGTTGGAGATTAATAATCATCAAATCAAGCTCAGTGTTTAAGAATAAGGATATTGATGAATCGATAGACATGATAGATGGGCATATTCTTACAAAATTGTTATTTTTAAAGGTTTGAAAAGAATATTAAAATGGCTCTAAATGTAGTGTAATTAATTAGACATAAATGGAACTCAATAATAATTGCTTGTGAGTGAAGATAATAATTAATCCATTATGGATGATCATTACATCTGCAAAGATGAACTCAACAAGAGATGTGTTATAAGCAAGGCAAAGCAAAATAGATTGGAGTTCAAAAGAGCAAGATAGAAAAATTTAATGAAAAACAAAGGAAACACACCCATCAAATACTTTTATTAGCCCTTGTTACTAAGAAAATCAAAATGACATTGAAATTTCACATCTTATAGAAAATTTTAAAAGCAAATATTAAGGTCTCACCTTGGAGGCCTCTTTATTTAAAGTCAGTTATTCTACCAACCCTATTCCCTTAGCACTAACATCTTTTAATATTATAAATATTAACACAATATCCCCATAGAGTTTAAACATTGATCAGAAAAAGAGAACCTATGACTTTCACAGACTCACCACACCCATGTTGCTCAACAAAAAGAGAACCTATGACTTTCACCAACTCACCACATCCATGTTGCTCCACAACAAGAGAACCTATGACTCTCACTGAACCACCACACCCATGTTGCTCTACATTTATGCATTGTTCTAAGCTAGCAACTTGACAGTCACTTTTTCACCATGGATTTTATAGTGTTTTATGCCATGTAGTGGGTTGACAAGGTTTTTTCTTTACTAATATGTTAAGAAAAACCAAATGATATGCATTGGATTCACTAGGATTTATAACTAGTATGCTAACTAAATCAATCAACGTATTGTTGATTTAACAAAACCACATTTTATTAATACAATGTTTTTCATTGTAAAAGTTGGGTTTGTAATATAGATAAATACATATGTTAAGCCCACCTAGAATATTGTAGCTTGCAACTTTGGAGAGCCAATGAGCTCTACTGTAGATGGAACATGCATCGTGCATAAGATTTTTGTTGATCCCCAAAAGCAATAGGAATAATATCAACCTCACTTTAATTGAGCAAATATATTATTTATTATTTCTAGTATTTATATTTGGTTGTAACTGACTGAATTATAAATTCTTCTCCAGTTGAGGAGAACACCCAAGAATTGTATGCATCTTTAACGTTTACCTCTTGTGAAGACTCTGTGCATGTGGCTCCAAACCTGCATTGGCCACTTTTCCAAAGAACGTTTGTTTGTTTGTTTGTTTTTAAGATTACTAATTCAGAGCAGCATGGTTTGTTATCAAAGCTTTGCATACTTCACAAAAATATATTTATTGAAGTAATAAAAAAAAAAATGGTACATGATTTTGTAGATATTCATCATAGCAAAAATTGTTAAATATTGTTGCATTTTACTATATTTTTTCTGGAATCAGAGGAAAATAGCATAAAACAGAAAAGCAGATGATTATGGAAAATTACACAAGATTTGAGCCAATCATTTATATTGCTTTTATATTGTTGCATTGTGACACAACATTAGTTAGCCCCAATCATCCTTCCATTCGACACTAACTTATTAGTTTGATAGAGTACAGTTAATTGAAGACAGACCACATATTGCAATGATTTTGTAGATATTCATCATAGCAAAAATTGTTAAATATTGTTGCATTTTACTATATTTTTTCTGGAATCAGAGGAAAATAGCATAAAACAGAAAAGCAGATGATTATGGAAAATTACACAAGATTTGAGCCAATCATTTATATTGCTTTTATATTGTTGCATTGTGACACGACATTAGTTAGCCCCAATCATCCTTCCATTCGACACTAACTTATTAGTTTGATAGAGTACAGTTAATTGAAGACAGACCACATATTGCAATTAAAAAAAAAAACAAAGAGATACCTCAATTACATTTCTTAGTGTAGCTACTAACCCACGTTGCATGCCATAAACAAGAAATCAGAAATACAAACTGCAGGACCACATTTTGCAATTGCCAAAAAAATAATATATAATATATATATATATATATATATATCAAGGGATTCCTGAATTACATTCCTAGTATAAGTTTAGCTACTAACCCACGTTGCTTGCCCTCACCAAGAAAACAGAAATACCAAACTGTAGTGTTTGCTTCAGAGTCTATTTATAATTGCTTTTACATAGTTTTCTTTCTCCCTAATATAATTGATCAACAGTTACACATACAAGTCGCTTTCACATACCTGAAAATCAACAAAGATATCCAAGAACCACTTTTCTTGTCGACCTCAGAGTTAAAAGCATTGCAGCAAGTCTGACCTCCAAGGAATAGGCTGTGAAAATTGATATATGACTTCAAAATATATTTGTCCACTAACTTCAGAATTTGAGTTTCGCTGGAGGAAAGAATTATCATTGAAGGATTTTAAACTGAGCTAGAAAATATACGTGGATTTGCTTTGAAGGCCATGTTTATTTTGGTCATTGTAAAGACCTCTGCAATGACTAATTGGCTGATGTTTGGGACAGTTGCAAATAATAGTTCAAAATATATACAAATTTTATTTCTGTGAACTGATCCTTATCATGTACTTTCATGGCATCCTTAAATAGATAATTGTGTTGTAGTTGTGCACATATCTCATGCCCATATATAATTCCTTATTTAGAAATTTCCAGAAGTGAATGGTAGGGAACTACATGTGGCATTCAAGAAGTTGAGTTAGTTGTTTATAAAGATGAAAACCTGCATACAAAAGTATAGAGGAATGGTAATTTTGTAGAAAAGGTTTTAAAAATATTTAAAATTTAGTTGTACCCATACAAATTGAAATGCTGTAATTCATAATGTATAGGAACATACCATGTATTCCAAAGGCAATTTACTAGCTGAATATCAAATAATGTGTCTAATTTGACCTTAAGACCAGCATAATATTTTCATTGTAATATGGGAAGCATAATGCTAACTGTAAATCCAAAGGTCAAGTAAGACTCATGAAACGTGACTTTTGGCGCTAACAGGAAGCATCTTTTATCAAGTACTGATCCTGGCAACATACTTATGGTGCTAAAAGGAAGCATCTTTTATCAAGAACCAATCCTGGCAACATACTTATTCATAATTATCGATAAATTGCATAACCATAAATCCAGTTGTTTTCATGTACAATCATGTCAAATTGCAACGTTCAACCATAAATCTGCCCCTTTTACAACAACATTTTTGAAAAGTCCTGAATTTACAAAATTCTGGTCCTCGGAATTATTTTAATTTTAAGAATAGACTCTCTTTGCTAAGTGTGGTAACTACAAGAGCTAAGAATAGACTCTCTCTCCTAGGTGCAGTAAATGTCCAAGCTCCAAAGTTTGTCACTGCATAATTACACAAATGCATAAAACGAAACAAATGGTTCCAAGTTCCACTTAAGCAGCTGCAAATTCCATCGTATGCTGAAAAATATGTACATATGTTATCCCTTGAAATCCTGTTGGACTAGCCAAGAACACTCCATTTGCAGGAAAAGGAACTGCCAAATCTTATTCATTATTACTAATACCAGATCTAGAAAATCTGATAGATGGAACAATTTCTACCATCTTTATCAGAACTTTTGATTGCATTAAGAAAATTGCAAACTAGCACAGCAGAAAATGATGTGTTTACAAAACTCTAAGAATGTTTGAGTAATCATAAAGTGGAAAATATATGGAATTATCAAAAACTCATTTCTGTCGTCACAGAACAAACTACCAATAAGTTTCCTGCCACTTAACCTAATTATTATCATAGGACTTGGTAATTGTGCCATTTATATTGAGCATATTTGACTTCGTAGATACAAGCATTTGCAATTTGAAAGTTACAATGGCAGAAAAAAACAGGCCATTGTCATTTCCTGCATAATTGCGTGTTTCTATTTAACTAGCATGGTATTGAAACCATCACCCCACCACCAATATGTAAAATTAACTGAATATTCTGAAAACTTACACCTTAGGTATTAAATGTATTCCTTACCAAACAAGATGACACAAGCAACAAATGAATATAATTTATTACCAATAAAGTGAAGGGAGAGGCTACTTTCATTGCTCCAGGCACTCAGGGCCTCTGCTCCAGTTGCCAATCTGAAAATACAAATGTACTCCAAGCGCACTTATTGCAATCCCCTCGACAAATTGTTGGATCAAGAAACAAATCTCAAGTACTTCTCATGAAAAGTACATGATGAGCAAAATGTACAAGGTTCATACCATCTGTGCAACAAACTCGAAATAATTTGATGTATTCAACAGATTGAAGCAACACAAGAAAAATCATTACAAGAGAAAAACTTTTTCCAAGGAGCAAGAAAGAAACACTTTCCCTGCAGAATAACTTCCATGGAATTTAAACATATCAATGATTCAAGTGATCAGTTTTACAACCTTACACTGGAAACATTAAGCCACCAATGTCCACAGAGATCTTACTCTTCAAAATGTCATGAATCAGTAGGCTGTGAATCTTCAGCCCCAGCAATCCGTACTTCATTTTGGTTGGCAGCATGGTCCTTTCCAAGTTGTCTACTTTCTGCACGCAGCACGGTCCTTATTGGTGGTTGTCCCCTGGGCGACACCCGAGTAGCAGCCTGTGTGGATCCTGCAGGTTTTTGTAAAGGCTTCAAAGCCGACATGATTTCACCAAATGAGGGCCGCATCTTTGGATCACTGTAGAGAAAAATAGAAAGATAAGACCCAACTGCCCAAATATTTTGATTGTTTATCACATAAACTGATTATAAAATACTTAGTATTCCTCTAAAGTTTTGGCTACCTTTAAACCCTGAAAGGGTCAAGGGCATAAAATAAAACTTAGAACGGATCACTTATAATTGTCATTCATTTACAACTAGTAGTATATAACATACAAAGCCAAAAAATAGAATAAATACTATAATTGAACAAAACGAACCCAGCAGGTGTTAAGTATCGATTTTGGGATCACTATTGATTCAGACTCTAGAGGAATTCTCCCTTGCACACACAAATTAGTAGATTTAAGATATGCAGACAAGAATCGAGGAACCTACATGAGACAACAGATGGTGGCTTGCCTGATACTGAGAAAGGACAGGAGGTGGAGCATGGTGAACATTTAGGAATTTTTGGAAAGCAGCCTGCACAATTGTTACAAGACAATACTTGAGGTGCTCCGTCGGAGATATGCAACAGTTACTTTCCAAGATGATAATAGATTAGTCACTAGTGTGTTAGTTGGACTCTGTGACTAGTATTTTGTAAACTAGGGAGCTAAAGTTTTGAAGAGAGAATTAGCAGAAGCCAATAAGTTGTCACACAGAATGTGGGTGGCTGAAAAATTCACCTAGGCTTTTATGCTTTATGTGCCTTCTGCAGACTAAGTTACCCTGGTACCAACCATGGTAGGCACCTAACTACTCTTACAGATCTCTATAGACACCAATCTACTGGAAACACCAATCCCCACCGCTAAGCACCAAGTCACTTAACACGAGGACACGGGACATGAAGGACACGAAAATACGAGTATCCGACATGTGACACGGCAACCCCCAGAACATGACACAAAGGACATGTTATATATTATATATTAAAAAATATAAAAAATTAATGAATCACACATAAAATATGAAATATATAAAAGTTTTACATCATGATGATACAAATTCAATCACACTATTAATGCATATAACCAAAATAACATCGTGTGCAAATGCAATCCATCTCTAAACCAAAAATACATCAACAAAGAGTCCCTAATGGCCTGTATAGTCCAAAAAAAAAATCATACTACAACAAATAACTAGTACTATATATCATTGAAACCACTGCCTATATTGGGATACTCATCATCGATGTCACCCTCTAAGCATTAAAAGAAAATATAAAGAGCTTAACATGTCAAATCGAGATTATGTTTGTGTGATGGATACATTTTTACTAGGGTCATGACAGAGGAGTTCAACAATCAATGCCACCAACATCGAGGTAGATAGAGAGCTTGGTCCTCTTAATTAAATGTTAATTCCATACCCTCGTACATGACAAACTCCTACAACAAATAACTAGTACTATATATCATTGAAATCACTGCCTATATTGGGATACTCATCATCGATGTCACCCTCTAAGCATTAAAAGAAAATATAAAGAGCTTAACATGTCAAATTGAGATTATGTTTGTGTGATGGATACATTTTTACTAGGGTCATGACAGAGGAGTTCAACAATCAATGCCACCAACATCGAGGTAGATAGAGAGCTTGGTCCTCTTAATTAAATGTTAATTCCATACCCTCGTACATGACAAACTCCAATGGAAAAATTGTAATCCCCCAAATCTTGAAACCCTGAAAACTGTTATGTCTGCAAAATTTTGAGTGGGATCTAAAATTCTACTTTCTCCATATGAAATCCAATGAGGTCAAAATCACTCTCAAACATCCCGAGTCAATTAGCAATAATGTAAAAATTTAATTAAAAGGATGAAAATGAAAGATGAAATTCTCCTCTATCTTCCATTTTCATTCGTTTACTTTAAGAATTTAACCTTACCATTAATAGCATTAGTAGGGCCTAGACAAATCCACTTCCCAACACTTGGAATCCCTTCTAACAATGTCTAATTTCCCTTAGCTGCACTCCGAAACTGTTGAAGAATGGAACTAGCTTCGGTCTTCATAATTGTACTTGTCAAAAGAAAATTTATTATTAAAGAAAAATGACTTATTAAAGCATGGGTTTCACGCTTGGGTCAATGTTTTCTAGGTCAAAGCCTCCATTGAAGGCTTCTAGGTTTTGTCTTGAGTCATTAGAGTCATTGTCATTTTTATTAGGCCCTTCTTGGGATTTCTAGCCCTCAACAAGTCAGCCTGGATTAGGGCAATTCAACCTCACAAGAAGCCTATATATTGAGAAACTCGACTTCATTTGGACAACATCATCAACAAGTTCGATCTCTAAGAAGAAGTAGTTGCAAAAGAGTGCAAAGTTGCTGGAGGAGGAGGAGAGAAGAAGCTAGGAAGAAGAAAATCGAGTTTTTGGGTTGCATTTCTCTCACACGTGCGAAATTATTGGTTTGAAGATGGGGCCGAGGCCCGAAATTCTATTTTTGTCGCAGCGTCGAAGTTCTAAAGCTAGGGGCTGAAAATCTATTGTTGGGGCCGAAATTCTGATATGAAGTTGCACTTTGAAGAGTCGACACTTGAAAGGTGAAGCAAAGGACATCTTCAAGGAGGACGCTGTTAATTTTAGATAAAAATGGTATGTTCTATGCTTAAGAGCAATTTTACTTCGATTTTCTTATTAGCCCAATATCAATATCTAGATTAGCAATCACATCAACATAACAATAAAATGCAGATAGAACATAAACAATAATAGTAGAAGACAAGCCAAGACAAGAGGACACAAGATATGGCACTAGCCAGGGACAAACCCCAATGTGGGGAAACCCTTGATCAATTCTTCTTATTATTCTTCAAAAGTTCAGCAGAGAGAGAGAGTACAATATACAATATTCACTTGCCCAATCAAAGTGAAATCTGACTAGTCAAACAACAGTAACAGAAAGCCCTAACCAGAAAGTCAATGTTGGTCAACATGGCAAATTTTGACCTCCAAAACAACTTGGTCAACTCGGCCTCCAATAGCTAGTCAAATCAACCCAAAAACAGTTTGAAAAAATCCAGTCAAATCTAGTCAATGAAAGTCAATGTTGTAGCAAACCCTTCTGCAGTCAACACTGGTCAAACAACCTCAATTTCTGTGCCCAAAAATGCGGCCTACCCAAACAAAGATTCCCCACACAAAACTGCAGTCAAAACAGGTCAACATTGGTCAACGCAATTCAAAACAACCTTCCTACAACTCCAGTCAACGTAGGGATAGAAAACCCTTCTCTTCTTCGCACGTGTGGAGAGTTGCCTCTGAAATTCATACCCCATCAACGAAGGAGAGAGAAGAATGAGTGTGAGTGACATGCCAAAATGAGGAGGCGGCTCCTTGTATTTATATGCAACGTTGAGGTGCAATTTTGATGGTTGGTCGACCTTGACAATTTGTCCATAATCAAAATAAATTCATAATTCCATTTGTACATGTCAGAATGGGATGATCTTTAGATCAATCCTACACCTCTCAAAGAGAGGAATCCAATAAAAATATCAACTGCCTCATATGAGTTGTCCAAGGTGAAGTTTGGCCCTAGTTTCCAAATTTAACACTCCCTCTCAACTAGGGAGAACTTCACCTACCAAATTGTCTGACAATCTATACCATCCTCGTCTCTGCTCTGCTCTGTTGAACCATGAAGAAAGAAGAAATGATCGAGAATGTATCATACCATTCTCCACTAACCTGAAGTCAGTTTCCATTAATCCCAGATCAATATCAACATCCTAACATAGGGAGTATGGTAGTACACGATGCGTCCATCGGTAGTACTATGGTACCTATCCTCATTTCCCTACTCATTGGCCAAATAAGAGGTACTTCCCATGAGTCCCAGACTATATGGGTAGGATGTGCCAGCAGGAGAAGGTGAACCACTCATCCTATGCATATCTCAACATGGGGTATCACAGGGGAAGGTGAACCACTCACCCTGTACATTGCACACCGAGGAGGTGAACCATGCACCCTATGGTCGCTCATTGCTCCAAGAAGTACCTCAAGCCCCTCGGAGCTCCCAGAGCTCAACATCCATTTCATACAGAACCCTCATAATGGGGTCTCTCCACAACTCCAAGTCGTTCACGGAAGGTTAAGAATTTGACCTTCCCCAGGGGCTTCATAAGAATATCTGCGACCTGATCATCAATCCCAATGTGTCGGAGCCTTATTTCTCCCCGTCGTACCATATCCCAAATAAAGTGGTACCTGATATCAATATGCTTGGAGCGGTCATGAAACACTGGATTCTTAGAAAGATGAATCCCACTCTGGTTGTCGCAATAGATCACAGTGGTATCCAACACATGTCCAAACAGCTCACTAAAGAGCTTCGTCAACCAAACAGCTTCATAGGAGGCCATACTAGCAGCAATGCATTCAGCCTTAGCGGTGCTCAAGGCAACCGACTTCTGCTTCCTGCTCATCCATGATATCAAAGCAGAACCTAGAGAGAAGCAACATCCAGATGTGCTTTTACGATCCACCACACTGCCAGCCTAGTCTGCATCAGAGTAACCATGGAGCCTCACATTTCCGGCAGTGTATCTCAGTCCATAAGTGATTGTGGCCCAGAGATATCTCAAGAGATTCTTGGCAGCAATCCAATGTATGTGATGAGGCTCGACCATAAACTGATTCAATGTATTCACTACAAAACATATGTTCGGATGGGAGTTCACCAAGAACATCAGGGCCCCACGAGTTGATGATACTCAAAATGATTTCCCAAATTGGGCCCAGCAGCACTTCCGCATAACTTCTTGAAGTTAAGTTCCATCGGAGTAGTCACGGACTTGCAGTCCACCATCCCAAATCTTTCAAGTACCTTCACAATGTATTTTCCTTGAGAAATGAAAATCTCACTTGGCTTTTCCCAGACCTCCAACCCTACGAAGTAATGCATCAGTCCTAGGTCCTTCATCTCGAATTCAGAAGCTAACTCCCTCTTACATTGATGAATGAGAGGGTCTGCACCTGTCAGAAAGAGATCGTACACGTAGAGTACCAAGATAAGAGGCCTATCATTCTCAACCTTAAAGTAAAGGTTCAGATCAACTTCACTTCTTGTAAATCCAGCTTCATCAGATAGTTGTTGATCCTCTCATACCAAGCCTGGGATGCTTGTTTCAACCCATAGAGGGATTTTTTCAACCTGTATACATGTGTCTGACGATCTTGAACTTTGAACCCCTCAGGTTGTTCTATATAGACTTCCTCCTTAAGTGAACCATGCAAGAGGGTAGTCTTGACATCCATCTGGTGTAGATTCCATCCTTGCGAGGTGGCAAGGGCTATAATCAAACGGATGGTGGTATAGCGGGCAACTGGTGCAAATATCTCATCATAATCTACAACTTCCTTTCGAGAGAAGCCTCGAGCAACAAATCTGGCCTTGAACTTTTCAGCGCTTCCATTACCTCAATGCTTGATCTTGTAGAGCCATTTCAGGGTGACAACAGATTTGTCCTTGGCTCTAGGGACCACATCCCAAGCATCATTCTTCATAATCGACTCATACTCTTCGTTCATTGCATCCTTCCAAACTTGGTGCTTTGCATCTTCTTCGAATGTGCAAGGCTCAGATTTAACAATGGTGCTCATTGCAGTTAAGTACCCTTGGTACCTATTCGGCTTCTTTCTTTCAGAAAATGTCCCCCTAGGTGCAACATATGTCTCTTGGCATCTTCGAGAGTCTCCCGAAGCCATGAGGGTCTCCTTTTTTAGGAGGAAGGCTCATGATGGGGTGGATCTATGGGATCCATTGGTCCTTCAGCATCGAGCATTGGCTCATCCTGCGGTTCTCCCAAATTTCCTAAATTTGCTTCTTTGTCCTTCCTTGGAAGAGGAAGGTTACTAATCTTCCCAAGGGCAACATCCTCATCGAAGGTGACATCATGACTTATCTCCACTTCTCTTTGACCAGGCACATAAATTCTATATGCCTTAGAAGTTTCACTATAGCCCACAAATGTTCCTTTCTTCCCATAAGCATCCAATTTGGTTCTCTTTTCTTTCGGCACATGAAAATATACGGGACAACCAAAAAGTCTAAAGTGAGAAACATCAAGTTTCTTAACGGTGAAAACTTCTTCGGGAGTTTTGGACTCCAACGCTTAATGAGGGCATCTATTTTGAACATACACGGCAGTGTTTTCAACTTCGGCCTATAAGAACTTCGAAAGGCTTTGATCATGAAGCATGGCATGAGTGGATTCTACGATAAAACGGTTCTTCCTTTCAACAACACCATTTTTCTCAGGAGTATATGTGGTAGTAGTCTCCCTCTTAATGCCAGCTTCTCTACAATAATTATTGAACTCATTTGATTCATATTCGGTTCAATTATCGGTCCTCAATATTTTGATCTTCTTCCTGGTTTGATTTTTGACCAAAGATTTGAAAGAACGGAACCATGAGAATACTTCGTCCTATGAAAATCTCTGAATTTAACACATCAGAAATCCCTACTACTATTTTTAGTTTATTATCTCCTATTTGTTCTTTACATTAACAAGTTATTTAATCATATAAACATCGAAATAAACACAATCGGAGCCTTCACAAATATGCAGATCAAAAACTACAATAAACTGAGACAACACAAGGGACACCGTTATTTTTGGACAATCGTCCCTGGAAAAACCCAATGTGGGAAAACTGGTGCAACAAATATGAGGGTTTTATTATTATGCAGTTTTCTGAATACAAGTAGGGTGCCAAAAATGGCTCACCCTTCAGAGATTTTCCTGGGCAGAAGTACCTTTCTCCAGATATTTTGGCTAATCAACAACCGGATGATTGGTCCCACAGCAACTTCAACTTTTCCTTAGTTGGATAGTGAAAGCTGCTCCAAGCTATCTTCAGGAACTGCGTCACCCTCTACAGCTCTGCCTCTGTGTCTCAACTCTCAGTCTGCCCCACGAAAACACCACAGCGCAGCTCTTTCTACCCAGTGTCAGCTTTGCTAGCCTTTGCGTCAATTTCTCGGCCTCCTGCGGCACTAGCGCTGGCCCTCCAAACCTCTACATCACTTTCTCGACCTCCTACGACACTAGCACTGGCCCTTTAAACCTCTGCATCAGTTTCTCAGCCTCCTGCATCACTAGCGTTGGCCCTCCAAACTGCTACGTCAGCTCTGGCTGCCTTTGTGCTGTCTCTCCGGCACTATCTCTACCTCTTTGCTATGTATTCTTGGCCTTCTGTCGAACTGCCCCTTGCTACAACAGATCACTATCTCGATTTCTCAGCAAACCCTGCCTTAGAAATCAATTTGACTTATCAACTTGGTATATCTCCAACTAACCCTCAAGCATCCTCTTATATTTTTCCTGTTGACGATTCAACAACCGAGATTAAGTCCCTAATCAATGGCTAAGATTAGATCTAGCTTGATCCTCGTTATTTACAACTTTCTCACCCATATTATATTAATACACATTAATATTTTAATTTTCCTAAATTTAGACTTAGGAACCCCACTAAAAATGTCAATTATTTTAATATCTCTTCATCCGAGTGGAATTTCTCCAAATGATTTCTGGGTATTGGAGATCTCATGTGCCTTAGCCTCTCCACCAATTTTCATGACTAGAGCACATCCTCTGCTACCAAAAATCAACACTCCCTCTTAGCAAGGAATGTGCTCTAGTAATGCTTCACCATGGAACCATCACACTGATCTTCCACACTGATACCTGTGTAGATGCTTGGCCTACTGCCTCACATCCCTTGCACTGCTGCTTCCTGTACTGCTACCCATATCACTGCCACTATCACTACTACATCTATACTGCAGCTACCTCTCAACATGCTACATCATGCTGCCCATAGCACTGTCACTGCTAACTGCTGCACTGCAACTCAATTACCAAGTAGGTAACTGACTTCCCCCAAATACTGACATCCTGGACAGTCTGGAAGCCTCGTGATGTTGAAGATGCCTCTGTTGCTATCCTGTGCTCCCTCTGCTGCCATTGTGCTACTGTGAACATCTCTCTGCCTCTCACATTGCTACAACATCTATTGCGCTGCTATAGACTTTTGCACTCTAGCACTGCCTTGTCGCTCCACCACACTTTGCTCCACCCGACATCTGTCATCATGCTACTGTCGTTAAGGGCTGCCATCTCTTCTCCTCTTCTAGACTCCCTCTGAGTCTCGACTTCCCTCCTGGAAATTCTCCTGCCAACTATCGAACCACTACTCTTCAATCCTCCTTTGTTGCTGCAACTTGGATCTGGATTTCTTGACTAGAAATTCGTCAAGGTAGTGCTTTCCTCTACCTTGGTTCTATCTCCTTAGACATTGTTCTGAACTGACATAAACAAGGTCCCACCAGCTCCTCAAATCACAATCTGCACAGCTCCCTTAGCCCCTGCAACTGAAAAAACTGAGACCTTCAGGCTCTGGGCAATCACAACGAAGGGTGAATCCTACCTGACTGAGGAGGATGACTTGGCTCTGCGTGAGCCTCTTCTGCCTCTCTCTACCTCTGCGTTGGCCCTTCCCTTGGCTCAAAATGTTGACGCAAGCTCTGCGTGAGCCTCTACGTCACCCTATAAGCACTGCGTCACCTCTTCTTTGTCACTTCAACTCTGGAACAGCACTGTCTCTCGGGACAGCTGCTTCTGCTGCAATTTTTTCAGATTTCTCCTGTTACTGTCTGTAGTCCTCCTATGATCTGCAATCGCTCTGATACCATATGAAAATTTATGAATTTAACACATCAGAAATCCCTACTGCTATTTCTGGTTTATTATCTCCTACTTTTTCTTTACATTAACAAGTTATTTAATCATATAAACATCAAAATAAACACAATAACAGCCTTCACAAATATACAGATCAACAATTGAAATAAACTGAGACAACACAAGGGACACCGTTATATTTGGACAATTGTCCCCAGAAAAACCCAATGCGAGAAAATCGGTGCAGCAAATATGAGGGTTTTATTATTATGCAATTTTCTGAATATTACTAGGGTGTCAGAAATGGCTCACCCTTCAGAGATTTTCCTTGTAGAAGTACCTTTCTCTAGAGACAGATATTCCAAGCTAATCGGCAATCGAATGATTGGTCCCACAGCAGCTTTGATTGTGCCTTAGCTAGACAGCAAAATTTGCTCCAAGCTATCTTCTAGAACTACGTCACCCTCTACGACTCTATGTCTACCTCTCAGCTCTCAGTCTGCCCCACGACAACACCACAGAGCAGCTCTTTCTACCGAGCGTCAGCTTTGCTAGCCTCTGCGTCAGTTTCTCAGCCTCCTTCGTCACCAGTGCTGGCCGTCCAAACCTCTGTGTCAGCTCTAGCTTCCTCTGCACTGTTTCTCCGACACTATCTCTGCCTCTCTGTTATGTATTCTCGGCCTTCTGCCGCACTGCCCCTCGCTGCAACAAATCACTAACTCGATTTCTCAGCAAACCATGCCCCAGAAAATCGAATTGACTGATCAACTTGGTGTATATCCCACTGACCCTCAAGCCTCCTCTTATAATTTTTCTGTTGATGATTCAACGACCAAGATTAAGTCCCTAATCAATGGCTAAGATTAGATCTAACTTGATCCTCATTATTTAGAATTTTCTCACCCATATTATATTAATACACATTAATATTTTAATTTTCATAAGTTTAGACTTAGGAACCCCATTAAAAATATTAATTATTTTAATATCTCTTCATCTTGGTGGAATTTCTCCAAACGATTTCTGGGTCTTGGAGATCTAATGTGCCTTAGCCTCTCCACCAATTTTCATGGCTAGAGCACATCCGATGCTACCAAAAATCAACACGTCCTTCTTCCTCAAGAAATACATCCAAGTCTTGCGAGAGAAATCATTCATAAAGATAACATAATATAAATATCCTCCCAATGAGTTCACGGGCATCATACCAAATAGATCAGAATGAACTAATTGCAATATGTCGGTAGTCTTGCTATCACTTGAGGGGAATGGACCACTTGTATGCTTTCCTTCGGCACACCCTTGACAGACACCTTCATGTTCTACTTTAAATTAGGGCATACCTGTCACTATCTTCCTCACATCGAGTAGAACCTTATAATGTAGATGTGCAAACCGTTGGTGCCATAATTCAGATTGAAGTGATGTATCGCAAGACATAGCTCCCAAGGGACTTCCTCCAACTTGATATAGGCTATCAACCCTGATTCCAAGTGTAAATGCATCTTTAAAATTTTTATTCCACACACGTACCTTTCCATCGATGAATGCCACCTTGAATCCTTTGTCCTCCATCGTCGAGATAGATACCAGGTTCTTCTTTAGATCGAGTACATATAGTACTTCTTGTAGATGAATGGTGTTACCTTGATTCAATTGAAGAGTAACATTCCCAACTCCCTTCACGGGATAGGTGGCATTGTCTCCAAGGATAGTTTCCAAATTTGTATATTTTTCAATCAGATTTGAAAGTGCTTCCTTATACCCAATGAAGTGCCTTGAGGTACCATTATCAATCAACCAATTTCCCAAAGTGTTCGAAGGAGATGCAGTAGAGAGGGTAGATAAAAGATAAAATTATTATTTTTTGTTATCAAAAACATTAGATTCATCATACCTGGTGTCTCTTAATCTCTTGGGAGGACGACCCATTTCCTTGATGAGGAGCAGGAGCATTCCTTTTTCCTCAGTTGTTGAATCTACCAATCCTTTGATTATTGTTGCCCTTGAAATTGTTGTGGTTGTGGTTGTGGTTGTCATCATCATGAGGTGTATCCCTTCTATTAGGACACTCCCTAGCATAGTGGCCAAACTTGTTGCAAATGAAGCATTTTCCCTTCCTTCCATTTTTGAAACCCGACCTTCCTTGACATTGCTTCTTTGAACCTGTATTGTTCTTTTTAGCATAAGTGGAGAATGCAGTAGGATCATTCCTATTTGAAAGCATATCTAGTTCCATCATCCTTGTTTCTTCTTGAGAACATCTAGTCAGCAATTCTTCAAAACTTGGAATCCCGTCATTGTTAAGAATAGTGGTGTTGAACACATGCCATTCACGAGGGAGCCCTCCAAGGGCAATGAGAGTAAGCTCCATATCAGCAATAGCTTCTCCAATCAAAAGAAGATCATTTTTTATCTTAGTAATCCTCATGAAGTAGGATTGAATGTCTTCTCCTTTTCCCTTTTTTATGTCCTTCAACTTGTTCTTGAGGAAAAGAACGTGGTTTGCATTGCTAGATTTAAACATGCCAACCAACCTGTCATATATCTCATTTGTGTTGAAGAAAGTGTAACTAGGTTCGATCTTCATAATGACATGATCTTCGTAAATAATGTAATAAAAGAGAATAAATTATTTTGTATGCCTTGCTACATGGGTTTCATGAGCAAGAAGTGTCATAGGTCAAAAGACTTCTTCTTGATGTCTTTAGGATTTTATTATTATGTCAAAGAGTCAAGTCATGTATGAAGAAGCTCTTCATGAGCTTATGTAAAATGTATTCAAGCTAAAGCAGCCCTCCAAGACCAAGAACAATCCTCCATTAGCAAGCTCAAGAAGTCTGCAAGCAAATCAATAAGGAATTCATCATGTCGGCTCCAAAAATGAATTAAATACATAATTAAATGTCATGTCGGCTTGGGCAATAGACATGTCGGTTCATGTATTCAAGTCGGCTCAATATAGGAGGCACAAACGACTATAAATACCCGTCTAGGGTATCCGCAAATGCTAAGGACAGAACTCACATTTCTCTCTGAGATTTCATATGTATAGAAGGAGCAGATCTGCATTGCATTAGGGCAAGTGTTTAAGGGTTTGACTGCACCTTGGATGGGTATAAGGAGCAGGCAGACTAGGTCTCGGGTGGATAGAAGGAGCAAGGAGGAGACCTCGCATTACAAGAAGACAATAGATCAGGACTACGAATGGAATGGCATCACTATAAATCTTCGCATGGGTAAACACAGGTACAATCTTGGCATTACAGTGAAGAGTATTTGGTCTCCTAGCAGCCTCAGCGTATATGTATATATACATGTACCTCGGTGCTGTCACAACAATGCATTATCTAGGAACTTATTCCATATGCAGTCATAGTCTATGCATCATTGTGAGGAGAAGGGTTACAATGATACAGTCTCGGCATCACTACAGTAGATCTAGGTGCAAGAAGAACTTAGCCTCGATGAAAGTGTAGACATAGTCCTAGTCTCATGGTAGAAGAAGGATCTTAGTGATTATCACTATCTCGGTGTAATGAGGAGTAGGATCACAGACACTGCATAATGAGAAGGAACTATACCATAGCCTCGGCATAATGAAAAAGGAGAAGTGACAAGGATCATCTGTCTCAACATGATCATGATGGAAGGATCTTATCGTGGCACACATTATCTCAATCTATATTAATGTACAACCATGATCCTATCTTAGTCATGATCTTGTTCTTGAAGATCATAATCTTGATGAAAGTTAAAATAGTAATGAAGGTCTTAATGGAGCAGTCATGATGCAGCAGGGACTTAGGTAAAGGAGCAATCCTAACACAGTTTTCATGATGATGATATCAGCAATGACAGAGAAAAGAATTAGTGTCTTGGTCTTGGAGTGGCGTAGCAGGTCAAGGGTCCTGATCTTGGTATTCGTCAATTGGAATCTCTATAAGAAGAATTTTTGTGCAGGTTTTCCTCTCTAAGAGGAAGAGGTTTTAGCCCTGGCAGAGAGCCAAATATCTTGTGTTCTTGTCTCTTTGTTTTAATAGTAGTTTGATGAAGTAATTACACACACTAATAATAATAAGAAGATCAAGCTAAGAAAATTGTAAAAGAACTTCACAAATTTGTTATCATGCTAAGAAGAATCACCTTAATTCTGAATGCCCTAGATTCTTCAACATGGTATCAAAGGGATTGGGTTCAGAAGTCAAAGGAAGGGCAGAAAAGAGACATTCAAGGATCAAGTTTCTACAAGGCATCAAAGCAAGCTGAAGGATATCAAGATCTACATTGTAGAATCAAACCCTAATCGTGATCAAACCCTAGATCAAAGGATCAATCTTCAACAACAGTATTCAATAACAAGGGTTGTTGTCTATGCAATCAAGGAGACAATATACAACAGCAAGACCTTTTTAAGGCCTCCAAGACTCTCATCAAATGAAGCTCAAAGGACCTCAAATCGAAGTCTACATCAACTCAAAGAAGGTCCTAGAAGTAGTCTTGATCTGAACTACAATTGAAGGCAATAAAGCATGAACATCTTCAGAGGATCATTTCCTTACCCTAGAAGGAAAACAGTCAAGAGAAGCAACAAAGTATTCAAAGCAATCAAAGTGAAGACTTCATCTTCACAATCAAGTAAGTATCTTTTCATTTTGTAATCAAGTTGGTTCTATGACTTCATGAATGCAAGGAGATCTATAGATAGATAGGTCATCAAAGGTCCTTGCATAGAATAAGAAGGATTGACAGAATCCTTATGGAGAAAAGAAGTCAGTAAACAAGTCTCCTTTGAATTCATCTCTATGTAGCAAGAAAGGAGACAGATAAGAAATATATAGAAGATATACTTTCTGAAATGCAGTGAAGTAGGTCATATCACTTAGACCGGATTGAAGGTATCAAAGAGTAAAGGAATATCTTCATGAGGTCTCAATTACGAGATCTGGTATTGATGAGCAAGGTAACAAATGTCCATGAACAACAAGGTTACCTCAATCAACAGTTTGTGGAACAAGAAGGTTACCTCAATCAACAGTTTGTGGTCTCTATGCCAGATAGAGAAAGACAAGTTGAAAGGACTCAAATATGTGCAAAGGAAAGGTTGACAAGACAGTACTATGGAAAGATTATGGAGAGGAGCTCATATCGCCTGAAGGATGGAGGAAGCTGAAGAAAGGGACCAAGGAAAGAGGGAGTAATAGATCTCCATTATGAATGAGATGGTGTCCCTCTCAAAAGGATCCTATCAGAAGTCCTTGCAGATATGACCATGGTAAGAAGATGCATCGTGGCATCATGGAAGCATTAGAAACAAGAGCTCGTGATATCACCATGAGAAACATGAAGGACATAGCTCTTGGGAATCTCATTGGACATTAAAGGAAAGGAAGAAGTCATCCAGATCAAAGGAAACATTGCCAGATAGGGATATGCAAGATCCTGAAGATTCTCTGATACTCAACAGAGGAAGGCAGTGAATGTTTCATCAAGGAAATCCAACTTACGGAATTCATGAGATGAAGTTCTGATGACTTAAGAAATGAAGCAGATCAAGGGATTGAAGATCTTTTCAATCAAGGAAGTTGCTGGTAGAAGCAAAGGTAAAATGAGGTATGTATGCTTGTATTTGTATTTAATATTGTAACGTCATGTCATATGGTTGCAGGTAGCATGGATCACGCATGATCAAAAGGAAAAGGATCTCCTCCTCCGAAAGGATGCAGAAAGGCATAAGTCACACTAGATGAAATCAACATAATATGTCCTCATATGAAGTATGAGGTGGTTGACTACAATTAAAGAACTCTGATTAAAGGATCCCAGGGATGCAAGGTGTGAGGATGGAAGAGATCATGAAATATGCAACCATGATGAAGGCAATCAACATCCAAAGGATCAGGAAGATTTGACTAGAAAATCTCCCGGAGGAGACTCTAATGGAAGTCTAAAAAGATGAAGACTCTTGACAACAGATATCTTTGGGAGATGTGTCAACATATATGTAGGGTGTTGATACCTACAAGAAGATGTCACTGGAAAAGACCATCACCAAAAAGGTAATATGTGTTTTGTTTTTAGTTTCTAACCTCTTGGAGAAAGTCTGGGTATGTGTGCAGGGCCAAGGAAAGGAGAGTTGTGAAAGATGTCACAACTATGTACCTTGTGATCCAGAGCAATCACTGTTAAAGGAAAGTGAAGATAGATGGCCCTATGAAGGAAGCCCCAGATATAAAGCCAAGGAGGATACATTCTGGAAAAGAAGGAATGACATGATGAAGGAAAGTGATGGATGGTTGAACCCTACATGTGAAGAAATTGATGACATCGAAGTCTTGGATTGTCAGTCAACTAGAAGATCCTAAAAAGTACTAATGATAGAATCCCTAGGTAAGAGGGAGCTCTAGAATGTTCCTATGAGTAAAGGAACTCGAGTGAGTTTCTGAGTGAAGAGAAACTTGGAACTCATCCCTGGTTGAGAGGTAGAGTTAGACACGACATTCTTGTCTTCAGCTTGGAAGCAAGAATGGAGGATTGTGTAATCATCTAGCATCTGACACTCTTGAGGATGTGGTAGGGCATCCAAGACAAGAGTGGGAAAGAGGACCGATATTCTTGAGGGATGGGAACCCAAGATGAGAATAGTCCAAGTAGAGCATACTTGGAGAACACCTGTGTGGGTATGACCCTAAGAGAGACAATGATGATGTGTGTCTATCATTCATTGGTCTCGCCAACATTGTGTGCTCTAATCTAAGTGAGAGATAGAGTTGTTAGTCAAGGCCTTGCTAAATGAAAACAATGTTGGTTGGAATGATGCTATAACAGATGGATTGCAAATCCAATTCTTCTTATGAGAAATTCTTCAGATTGAGAATGACCAAGTACCATTATGAATACCTCTTTAGTTAAGAGGGAGTGTTGAAGAAAGTGTAACTAGGTTTGGTCTTCATAATGGCATGATCTTTGTAAATAATGTAATAAAAGAGAATAAATTATTTTTGTATGCCTTGCTACATGGGTTTCATGAGTAAGAAGTGTCATAGGTCAAAAGACATCTTCTTGATGTCTTTAGGATTTTATTATTATGTCAAAGAGTCAAGTCATGTATCAAGAAGCTCTTCATGAGCTTATGTAAAATGTATTCAAGCTAAAGCAGCCCTCCAAGACCAAGAACAATCCTCCATTAGCAAACTCAAGAAGTCTGTGAGCAAATCAATAAGCAATTCATCATGTCAGCTCCAAAAATGAATTAAATAATTTCATGTCAGCTTGGACAATAGACATGGCAGTTCATGTATTCAAGTCGGCTAATTATAGGAGGCACAAACGACTATAAATACCCGTCTAGGGTATCCGCAAATGCCAAGGACAAAACTTGTATTTCTCTCTGAGATTTCGTATGTATAGGAGTAGATCCGCATTGCATTAGCACACGTGTGTAAGGGTCTGACTGCACCTCAGATGGGTATAAGGAGCAAGCAGACTAGGTCTCGGGTGGATAGAAGGAGCAGGAAGGAGACCTCGCATTACAAGAAGACAGTAAATCAGGACTACGGATGGAATGGTATCACTGTAATCTTCACATGGGTAAGCAAAGGTACAGTCTCAACATTACAGTGAAGAGTATTCGGTCTCCTAGCAGCCTCAGCATATATGTATATATACATGTATCTCGGTGCTCTCACAACAGTGCATGATCTAGGCACTTATTCCATACGCAGTCATAGTCTATGCATCATTATGAGGAGAAGGGTTACAATGATACAGTCTTGACATCACTATAGTAGATCTCGGAGCAAGGAGAACTTAGCCTCAGTGAAAGTGCAGACACAGTCCTAGTCTCATGGTAGAAGAAGGATCTCATTGACTATCACTATCTTGGTGTAACGAGAAGGAGCAACATCACAGCCTCTGCATAATGAAAAAGGATCAGTGACAAGGATCATCTGTCTCAACATGATGATGATGGAAGGATCTTATGGTGGCACACGTTATCTCAATCTATATTAATGTACAGTCATGATCCTATCTCAGTCATGATCTTGTTCTTGAAGATCATAATCTTGATGAAGGTTACAGCAGTAATGAAGATCTTAATGGAGCAGTCATGATGCAGCAGGGACCTAGCTGAAGGAGCAGTCCTAACATAGTTGTGATGATGATGATATCAGCAGTGACAGAGAAAAGGATTAGTGTCTTGGTCTTGGAGTGGCATAGCAGGTCAAGGGTCCTGGTCTTGGTATTCGTCAATTGGAATCTCTATAAGAAGAATTTTTGTGTGGGTTTTCCTCTCCAAGAGGGAGAGGTTTTAGCCCTAGCAGAGAGCCAAATATCTTGTGTTCTTGTCTCTTTGTTTTGATAGCAGTTTGATGAAGTAATTACACACACTAATAATAATAAAAAGATCAAGCTAAGAAAATTGTAAAAGAACTTCACAAATTTGTTATCATGCTAAGAAGAATCACCTTAATTATGAATGCCCTAGATTCTTCAACACTTTGATGTGTTCAAATCAGAGATGTAAGCAACTAAATGCTTATGAATAGAATCCTTGATGATCTTCTTGGCTTTGACTTCACTTTTCTTGTACTTTGTCTTAGCAGCAGCCGATGCATTTGAAGGAGGTTTCGAAATGTTTCCCTGCACATAATCTAATACATCTTGCTCTTCTAAAGTCAAATCAAGAGACATCTTCCATGCATGATAATCAGACTTATCATGAAGCTTGTCATCAGACTTGAAGTAGGATGTGAAGGCCAATGAGTCTTGTCCTTGATCAAAGGATCTTAGTGATTGCTCTTTTCACTCTTGCTTGGGCTTTGTCTTCACCTCACCTCTAATACCATGTTAATTTTAGATAACAATGGTATGTTCTATGCTTAAGAGAAATTTTACTTTTTCTTATTAGCCCAATATCAATATCCAGATTAGCAATCACATCAATATAATAGTAAAATGTAGATAGAACATAAACAATAACAATAGAAGACAAGCCAAGACAAGAGGACATAAGATATGGCACCAGCTAGGGACAAACCCCAATGTGGGGAAACCCTTGATCAAGTCTTCTTATTATTCTTCAAAAGTTCAGCAGAGAGAGAGAGAGAGTACAATATACAATATTCACTTGCCCAATCAAAGTGAAATCTAACTTGTCAAACAACAGTAACAGAAAGCCCTAACCAGAAAGTCAACGCTGGTCAACAGGGCAGATTTTGACCTCCAAAATAGCTCGATCAAACTCGGTCAACTCTGCCTCCAACAGCTAGTCAAATCAGCCCAAAAATAGTGTAAGAAAGTCTAGTAAAATCTGGTCAACAAAAGTCAATGATGCAGCAAACCCTTCTATAGTCAACACTGGTCAAACAACCTCAATTTTTGTGACCAAAAATGCGGCCTACCCAAACAGAGATCCCCCACACAAAACTGCAGTTAAAACAGGTCAACGCAGGGACAAAAAACCCTTCTCTTCTTCGCATCTGGAGAGTTGCCTCTAAAATTCGTAACCAATCAACAAAGGAGAGAGAAGAATGAGTGTGAGTGAGATGCCAAAATGAGGAGGAGGCTCCTTGTATTTATATGCAACGTTGAGGTGCAATTTTGATGGTTGGCCGACCTTGACAATTTGTCCATAATCAAAATAAATTCATAATTCCATTTGTACATGTCAGAATGGGATGATCTTTAGATCAATCCTACACCTCTCGGAGAGAGGAATCCAATAAAAATATCCGCTGCCTCATATGAGCTGTCCAAGGTGAAGTTTGGCCTAGAAGCACTAACTTAGTTGTTGGAGGAAGTCTTTGTCTAGGTCTAAGAACTAGAAGTCTGGAAGTGTCTCATCTTGAGTTGAATCACTGAAGGAAGAGTTCTTGACTAATTTTTCCCCATATAGGGGTTTTGCCCTAGCTATACTCCTAAATCTTGTCTCTCTTGTTCTTGTGATCTTTATACACATATACTTTGGTAATTAAACAAAGTCTTTCGGTAGAAATCACATGAGAGAATTTTTTGGCCGACGCCAGTGTTGCAGGAATCGCTCCCCCCCCCCCCCCTCGGATCCTAGGCCGGAATTGCGTCCCGTACGGAAGCGTTCCGGAACCTCCAGGCGAAGCGCGATTCCAAAATTTATGAAGCGCGATTCCTGTTTTTTAATGCGATTCCTGGAATATAGGAAGCGTTGGCCCGGATCCGCGCTTCGGGCCACCGGAAGCGCCTCGCTTCGGCCCGGAAGCGCACGCTTCACGAGCTCCGGATCCGCGCTTCCGGAAAAGTCCGCGGGTGCAGCAATGTAACTCGATTTTTTTTTAATTTTTTTTAAAAGTTAACTTGAGTTTGCATGAGGGGGTGGGTTAGGGTGAGGTTAGGGTGGGTTTAGGGTGAGTTTAGAAAAGAATAAAGCCCCCATTCTCTTCTCATTTTCTCACTTTGAGTTTATGAGAGTTGGAGAAGAGAAGAGAGGAGAGGAGAAGAGAAGAGAGGAAAGGAGAGGAGAAGAGAGGAGAGCTTGGAGGAGTGAAGAAGGAGGAGCTAGGAGAAGGAGGAGGAGCTTGGAGCAAGAGCTTGGAGGACTTCATCTACAAGAGCTAAAGAGGTAAGTTCAAACCCCAAACTCCCTTGTTTTTTTGAAAAAAAAATTGTATTTTTCTCCTCCCTCTCCTACTCTTTCCCATTGTTTCTACTTGCTCCTTTATTTACAGGTTGTCCACCACCTATATCCATATTCCAAGATGGTGTTCTTTTGGCTTCTATGTATCATTCAACTCTTGGTTTTAATGATGGCAAGGGTGAGGAATAGAGGGGAAGAGGAAGGGGATGAACTTGGTCCTAATAGTAGTGACCCAATGTATGATGAGGAGGAAGGGTTTGAAGAGGACGGGGATGAACTTGAAGGGGACACTGAAGCACAAGATGGGAAAGGTACATCAACACCCTTGTGGAACTATGTGACCAAACTTGATGGGGGAAAGGGTGGTGGATCTTACAAATTTGTGTGCCCTCATGGTTGTCATGGAGGAAAACCATATACGGGTTCATATACCCGTCTGAGGAGGCATCTTTGTGGGGTGCTGGACAGTGATGAAAAAAAGGGTTCTGTGGGGGTACAAATTTGCCCAAACATTTCAACTGAAGAAAGAAGAAAATACATCCAAATAGAGATGGCTGCACAACGAAAAAACAAGAAACAAAAAACTCATTCTGAATCAAGTGCAACCTCTAAATTTGGTAGTTGCCCATCTCCTCATGGTACTTCTGCAACCTCTGGAGGTAGAAAAACAATAGGGGATTTCCTTAATGTTTCTGGGAGGGATAATGTGGATGGAAAGATAGTCCGTTTTCTTTGTGCTTGCGGTGTACCATTCAATGTGCTTCGCTCTCCCTATTGGCATGACATGGTAAAGGCCATCAATGAAGCCCCAAAAGGATACAAGGCCCCCAACTATGAGAAAGCTAGAACAGTGTTATTAGAAAGAGAAAAAGCTAAGGTTCAAAGAGCTTTGACACGTTTTACACATGAGTGGGTGGATTCTGGGGTATCCATTGTATCAGATGGGTGGACAAATATTAGAAACCAACATTTGATAAATGTTCTTGGTGTTTCTTCTAGTGGTGCAGTATTTATTGCATGTCATGACTCCTCCTCCATCAGTGCAACTGCACAAAACATTGCAGATCTCCTATTGAAATCAATCAAAGATGTTGGTCCGAAAAATGTGGTTCAAGTGATCACAGATAATGCAGCAAATTGTAAGGCAGCAGGAAAAATTATTGAGCGTACTCATCCACACATCTTTTGGTCTGGGTGCCTGGTTCACACATTGAACCTTTTGATGCATGATATTGTGAAACACAAAGATTGTGGGTGGATTGCTGAGGTTTACAGGAAAGGGAAGCAGCTCATTAAATTCATCACAGGGCATACAAGGGTAAACTACTTCTATGGCACTTACTCCAAGTTGCAATTGCTTAAAATTGCAAAGACAAGATTTGCTAGTTATTACCTCACCTTTAGGCGGCTAGTGAGGGTGAGACAAGCTTTAACTAATCTGGTGTGTGCTGAAACATGGGATGAAATTAACACTGACACAGATGGTGCTAATGTAGTCAAGGACACTGTTCTTGACAGTTACTTTTGGTCACAGGTTAAATATGTTTTGCAATTCACCAAACCAATTTATTACATGATCAAGTTTGTAGATTCAGATCGACCAGTAATTGGGGAGGTGTATGAGCAAATGGATAGCATGTTGGGGCAGATTAAAGACATTGTTGAGCCTAGAGATACCACCTTGTACAATTATATTTGTGTAGAGGTGCAAAACCGATGGGAAATGCTAAATATTCCATTGCATGCATTAGCATATGTTTTGACACCTAAATACTATCATCCATCATGGCTTTCAACACCAGCACCTGGGGGGGGAAGCAGGAAAAAACCACACCAAGATAGAGAGGTTCACGAAAAATATATGGCTGCATTGAGTAGATTAATCCCTGATAATGAGGAGGCTGCATTGGTACGGAGACAGGTGAGCAACTATACGCTCAACACTGGTCCATTTGGGAGCATGCATGCAATTCAAGATCGAGAGCATTTTTCTGCTCTTGAGTGGTGGAACATGCATGGAGGGGCTACTCCACTTCTACAGAGTTTGGCATTGCGGGTGCTATCACAGGTGGTAAACACTTCTTCTGCAGAGAGGTGTTGGAGCTCTTATTCTTTCATCCACAGTGTTAAAAGGAACAGGTTGAATTTAGACCGGGCAGAGAGCTTGGTTTATGTTCATTACAACTTGCGATTGTTGTCCCATTACTGTGAAGATGCAAAGTCTAATAAAGACTTGTTGACTTGGGACAAGAATCCAGAGGAGCCCAATTTGGAGGATGGAGTGTTGCGACTAGAGCAATTAGAGGATGCTCTTATCCAGGTATGTCCATTGTGGTATGAATTTTCCAATTTTCCCTTATAAAGCATTTCTCTAATTCATGTTTTTAATTTTTTTGTTAACTAGTGTTTTTTTTTTTTGCATGAATTTTTTGAGCGATTCTAGGATGATGATGACCGTGTTGATATGCCACCACCCCCACCCCCATCTGGTCCCTTGGTTCCTAGGTTCCATGGTTCAACACCAACAGCAGGGGGTTCTTCTTCATCAGTTCCAGTGCCACGACTTACACAGGGACCATCTTCTTCATTGCCACCACGTGGAGGCCCGCCATCACGTTCTATTCGTGGTGGAAGGAGGAGAGATTAGTAGATATATTCACAATCTACTTCTTTTTGTCATAGATTACTCATTAGACTTGTAGACTTGTGAATTTGAATTTTGAACCTTTTTGGCTTGGCGGTGACCAAGTGACATATTTTGTAAACATTATTATTTGAATTTTGGACATGACAAATGTTGACAGTTGCTCACTTGCTAGATAAATCATAATATGCTCTATGTTTTATGTTTTATAATATGCTTAAATGTTTTATGTTTTATAATATGCTTAAAAATTTGATGTATGTTTGTAATAGCTAGAATATAGATGATTGTTGTACTAGTAAGTAACTACAATGGAATCATGGATGCCATATCTATCTTGATTTATGCAAAAATATGCATGTTTTCATGTCTTCTACAATTAATTTGGTATTTGGGATGTTTGTTTTGAGTATAAATGCAAAAAAATATAAAAATATATATATATATAGCAGACGCTTCCGCGGACGCTTCGCTTCCTAGATTTTTGGAAAATGACGCTTCCGCGCTTCCGCTTCGCTCTCGCTTCGTGCAACATTGGCCGACGTGTTTCGAACCAACAAGTGTGGTTCATCATCAGGACCAGATGAAGAGACAGACCATGGCAAAGGCTTAAATAGAAAGCAATGTAGAGACATAATTTCAAGTAATGGCTATATTTGAACAATAATGTTTAAATTATAATATTAATTTATCAATATATTAAAAACAAATATTATTAAGTAACGGCTATATTAAATGGCTAGTTTTTTAAAAATATTTAAATAATGATATTATTTCATTAATTTATTAAAAATATTAATAGGTAATGGCTATATTAAACGACTAGTTTTTGAAAAATAATATTTAAGTTAATTTATTAAAACCAAATATTACTAGTTCTTGAAAAATAATATTTAAATATTGATATTAGTTTATCAATTTATTAAAATATTAATATGTAATGGCTAGTTTTTGAAAAATATTTAAATAATGATATTATTTCATTAATTTATTAAAAATATTAATAGGTAACAGATATATTAAACGGCTAGTTTTTGAAAAATAATATTTAAATTAATTTAATAAAACCAAATATTACTAGTTCTTGAAAAATAATATTTAAATAATGATATTAGTTTATTAATTTATTAAAATATTAATATGTAACGCCTATGTTAAACGGCTAGTTTTTGAAAAATAATATTTAAACTGTGATATTAGTTTATTAATTTATTAAAAACAAATATTAATAAGTAACCGCTATATTAAACAACTAGTTTTTAAAATAAATAAATAAATAATCAAAGTCAAACTTTAAAGGAGAGGAGTCGAAAATTATAAAAATGAGTGAAGACTCCAATCGAGACAAGATCATTTGATAAATAAAATAACTAATGGAAATAAAATAAAATAAATAAAATAAAACAAAATATAAACAAGTCAAAATAAATAAATAAAAATATATATATATATATATATCCAAAGAAAAATAATCAATAAATAAAACAGGGTCAACAATAAAATATGGGGCTCAGTCCCATTAAACAAATAACAAAAATATTAAAAGGAGTTAAGAACGCAAAAATATTTAAATAATGATATTATTTCATTAATTTATTAAAAATATTAATAGGTAACAGATATATTAAACGGCTAGTTTTTGAAAAATAATATTTAAATTAATTTAATAAAACCAAATATTACTAGTTCTTGAAAAATAATATTTAAATAATGATATTAGTTTATTAATTTATTAAAATATTAATATGTAACGCCTATGTTAAACGGCTAGTTTTTGAAAAATAATATTTAAACTGTGATATTAGTTTATTAATTTATTAAAAACAAATATTAATAAGTAACCGCTATATTAAACAACTAGTTTTTAAAATAAATAAATAAATAATCAAAGTCAAACTTTAAAGGAGAGGAGTCGAAAATTATAAAAATGAGTGAAGACTCCAATCGAGACAAGATCATTTGATAAATAAAATAACTAATGGAAATAAAATAAAATAAATAAAATAAAACAAAATATAAACAAGTCAAAATAAATAAATAAAAAAAAAAAAATATATATATATATATATATATATCCAAAGAAAAATAATCAATAAATAAAACAGGGTCAACAATAAAATATGGGGCTCAGTCCCATTAAACAAATAACAAAAATATTAAAAGGAGTTAAGAACGAATAAAATGATAAAGTACATAAAAAAACACTAAGGATCAAGAAAATAAACTCTAATGAAGAATAAATCAACAACAAATACTATAAAAAGGATGCCAATACCTACATAGATTTCAAAAAAAAAAAAAAAAAACTAGGAGTACAAGACAGGGACCCAATTTCTACTAATATTCCAACGATCATCTCTATTCAAATTATTGGGTCTTTTTTCAATTTCTAGGGCCTCCCTCAATTTACAATTATGAAAATGATTAACCTTAGCAACGACTTAGGCCTCCTCAATGTAAATGTGATGTTTAGATTTATCTGCATGCTCCCCCAAAGCGGAGGAGCAGGCCCCGCCATGCCTGATGTCAGCAGCATGCTCACGAATCCTTTGATTAATCGAACGACCCGTCTCACCAATGTAGGGAATCCCACAAGAGCATGGGATAACGTAAACACCCTTCATATTCTTTAATAATGGATATAGTAGACACCAATGTACTAAGGCTTTCCTTAGAGCTGAAAAAGGTCCTAGTGCTAAGAAAGATACCAAGGATCGATTTTCTAGTGTTCATCTTCCTTTTATCCAAGGGACCACTGACAAGATTGCAAGGATCCTAAGGAAGCATAAGGTGGCTTCAACTTTTCAGCCTTTAAATACCATAGGAAGCTCCCTTAGATCTGTAAAAGGCCCAATGGACCCCAAGAATATGAAGGGTGTTTACGTTATCCCATGCTCTTGTGGGACTCCCTACATTGGTGAGACGGTTCGCTCGATTAATCAAAGGATTCGTGAGCATGTTGCTAACATCAAGCATGGCAGGACCTGCCCCTCTGCTTTGGTGGAGCATGCAGATAAATCTAAGCATCATATCTGCATTGAGGAGGCCCAAGTCGTTGCTAAGGTTAGTCATTTTCATCATCGTAAATTTAGGGAGGCCCTAGAAATTGAAAAAAGACCCAATAATTTGAATAGAGATGATGGTTGAAATATTAGTAGAAGTTGGGTCGCTGTCTTGTCCTAGTTTTTTTTTATTTTTATTCTTCATTAGAGTTTATTTTCTTGAGCCTTTGTGTTTTTTATGTATTTTATCATCCTATTCGTTCTTAACTCCTTTTAATATTTTTGTTATTTGTTTAATGGCACTGAGCCCCATATTTTATTGTTGACCCCGTTTTATTTATTGATTATTTTTCTTTGGATATATATATATTTTTTGACTTGTGTATATTTTTTTTATTTTTTTTATTTTTCCATTAATTATTTTTAATTTATTTTATTTTATTTCCATTAGTTATTTTATTTATCAAATGATCTTGTCTCGATTAGGGTCTTCACTCATTTTTATAATTTTTTACTCCTCTCCTTTAAAGTTTGACTTCGATTATTTATTTATTTATTTTAAAAACTAATTGTTTATTATAGCGGTTACTTATTAATATTTGTTTTTAATAAATTAATAAACTAATATCACAGTTTAAATATTATTTTTCAAAAACTAGTAATATTTGGTTTTAATAAATTAATTTAAATATTATTTTTCAAAAACTAGCCGTTTAATATAGCCGTTACATATTAATATTTTAATAAATTAATAAACTAATATCATTATTTAAATATTATTTTTCAAGAACTAGTAATATTTGGTTTTAATAAATTAATTTAAATATTATTTTTCAAAAACTAGTCGATTAATATAGTTGTTATCTATTAATATTTTTAATAAATTAATGAAATAATATCATTATTTAAATATTTTTCAAAAACTAGCTATTACATATTAATATTTTAATAAATTAATAAACTAATATCATTATTTAAATATTATTTTTCAAGAACTAGTAATATTTGGTTTTAATAAATTAATTTAAATATTATTTTTCAAAAACTAGCCGTTTAATATAGCCATTACCTATTAATATTTTTAATAAATTAATGAAATAATATCATTATTTAAATATTAAAAAAAAATTAACCATTTAATATAGCCGTTACTTAATAATATTTGTTTTTAATATATTAATAAATTAATATTATAATTTAAACATTATTGTTCAAATATAGCCGTTACTTGAAATTATGTCTCTACATTGCTCTCTATTTAAGCCTTTGCCATGGTCTGCCTCTTCATCTGGTCATGATGATGAACCACACTTGTTGGTTCGAAATGCGTCGGCCAAAAAATTCTCTCATGTGATTTCTATCGAAAGACTTTGTTTAATTCATTATGGATCACAGAAGCTTGAATACAGAAATTTGGTAATTGTTTAATGAAAGATAAGCTAATAAAGAAATAAAAAAGGCCAACATAATTCACAAGTAATTATCAAGAAAGAGGAACCATAACCCTAATATCTACTAGCATTGATTTCTCAACATGGTATCAAAGCTAAGGTCGAAGAAGGTTGGAAATCACTTTGTTGGCTTAAAAGATAAGGTTACTCCCTCTGGCAAAATACTTGAAGAGGGGATACAATATTATAAGAATTGCGCGAAGTTGGATTGGAAGGATCATCTACAACCTCTCTAAGAAAGTCAAAAGCGATGGGTTCTTGGTTGCACTTACAAGTACTCTTGATGATGACAATGCATGGATCACTGATAGTGGAGCATCAAGGCATATGAAGGGAGAAACTGGAAAAACCTAGGTCTTTCTCTCCCTCCTCAGGGACTTCTTTGAGGGTTGTATGATCTTAGTATTCATTGGAATAAATCATAAGCCCTTTCTTCTCCAGGCCTTGACCTTGTGAATACCTATTACCATCGAGGAACCTCAAAAACCTAGGTCTGGTGCTTCCTTTCTAGGGTTTTTCTTAGAGAGAGATTTTCTTCTTTGAAGCCTCATACCTTTATTGAGCCTCTCTTTGAATGAGTTGTAGCTCCATCATCTTGAACCTTCAAACCTAGAATATCTATTATAGTTGATCGCAATCATACTAGGACTCATCCCATCGGTGAAAGTCATTAAGAGAAGGGGACTTTAACTAAGGTGACAGTGGGTCATTGTCCCATCGTCATCACTTAGTTTAGTAGCTGTCCCTTAGTTTTTATTCCCTTCCTTAGGGCCCTGCTAGATTGTGTGGTAACAGTACCTTCCAATAGATGACCCACCTTCCTTCAAGAAGCATACTAGAGGGGAGTGAGCACTAACTGAAGCATAGATGTAGAACTTTGATGTAAAGCCATCTATGGATCATCATAGGACTCCTGGTTGGCTAGTTGACAAATGGTTAGAAAAAAATTATCCTATGGGTTACCCACTTTTGGTGGGTAACAAGGACCATGTAACTACAAGTTGTGTTCCATGAACAATTCCACTTGCTCTTGCTCCTCTTCACCATAGATCACAGGAAAAGAAACTAGTGGTTCTTCATGGCAAGCGGAAAGCTTCGTAGATACTACATTTGTTTGTCTTTTCACAGTTTAGAATTTAGTCACTAGAACATAGTAGTTGTCTTTAATATGGCCTATTTTACAAGCATTATATAATAGTTCAAATTTGAACTTTGAACTTTGAACCTACTTTTGAAATGTTAATTGCATCTTACTATTGAAGAAAGTGTAACTAGGTTCAATCTTCATAAATATAATTTTGATCTTTGTACTTGTAAAAGAAAAGAAATATTATTTTTGTAAAATTATAAAATGAGTTCCTTGCTCATTACATAGGTCCAGCACATGTTGAAGTGATAAAGGAAAGTCAAAGAGTCAAAGATCCCTTCTTGAGCATATATGTAATGTATATGAGTCAACCTAGAGTCTAGATCAACCCTCCAAGACAAGCACAATCTTCTTGAAGAAGGCAAAAAGCTAAACGATGTAAAACGCAGTCATGTCAGCCTGCAAATGAATATAAATGACATGTCGGCTCAATAAAAAGACACAGCGTTTCACACTGTCATGTCAGCTTGAATACATGAACATAAAACTATATATACGCAGCTAAAGTGACCACAGAAGCTCAAAATCTCAGACAAGTCTTTGCAATCTCGGATGGAAGTAAGAAGTTCAGAATCTCAGACAAGGTAAAGTGGTGAAGGAAACTCGGATAAAGGAAACAGTTCAGTATTTCGTATGAAGGAGGATCATTGTGATTTTCGGATAGGCATTACAGTGGTACACCTTCTTGGCATAACTGTGATCTCGGTGCAAGGAGAATACAATTACAGTCTCGGTGGAGGTATCAATAAGAAAGACATAGTCACGTTCTTGTCATAACTATTATAAGGATCTCAGTGATACTCTCTCGGCATACTACTAGATGTTGTCATAAGTCTCGGTACAACAGTGTTGCAACAATAGTGATCTCAATGATGACCTTGATAGTGCAGCAGTAGAAAGAACTCGTTGACAAGGTGATGAAGCAAGCAATGGTGCAACAGTAAGGACCTCTGTGTTACTATGATAATTATCTCGGTTAAGCAATAATGATGATGATGATCTCAGCAGTAAGAAGAGAATTGGTGTCTTGGTCTTGGAGTGGCCTAGTAGGTCAAGGGTCATTGTCTTGGTATTCGTCAATTGGAATCTCTATAAGAAGAATTTTGTGCAGGTTTTCCTTTCCAAGCAGGAGAGGTTTTGGCCCTAGCAAAAAGCCAAACATCTTGTGTTCTTGTCTCTTTGTTTTCGTAGCTATTTGATGAACTAAAGAAGACATGCTCTAGTAATAAGGAAAGATTGTACTAATAAGAAAACCTCTCAAATAGTTATCATGCTAAGAAAAATCACATTAACTCTAATTGCCCTAGATTCTTCAACATGGTATCAGAGCTAAGGTGTTGAAGTCAAAGGAAGGGCAACATAAAGAGACACTCAAGGATCAACTTCATGAAGGGCATCAAAGCAAGTTGAAGGAATTGAAAGATCAGTGTACAACAATAGTGTACAATAGCAAGGGTTTTGGTCTATCAAATCAAGGAGACAATCTACAACAGCAAGATCTTTTGTCTCCAGAGTCATCATCAAAAGACCACCAAGACCCTCATCAAGATGTCTACAAAGCAAGGTAACTCAAAGGACCTCAAAATCAAAGATCACCTCATCTTGGAACAGGTTGAAATTCTAGAAGCAGTCCTGATCTACTCTACAAAAGAAGGCAAAGCATATTGAAGGCAAGAAGGCAGTGTCATCTTCAAGATTATAAAAACAAGCAAGGATCATCTCCTTGCCCTAGAAGAAGATCGTCTGAGGAGGCAACAAATCATCCTCATCAAAAGGAGCAACCTTCTATTGAGGAAAGACTCTCCCATTCAAAAGAAGGTCATCCAAGAAGAAGTACTAATATATCTTCTTCAACCATCATCAAAGCAATCAAGGTGAAGATTTCATCTTTACATGACAGGTAAGTATCTTTTCATTCTATAATCAAGTTTGGTTAAAGGACTCCACGATTGCAAGGACATCTATAGGTTGGATGGGTCATCAAGATTCCTTGCATGAAGGAGGAGGATAGACATAGTCATCTAAATAGTTGAAGTCATTGAACATATCAAAAGGTCTCCTCTGAATTCATGGAAAGGGATACTTACGAAAGATCCCCTCATATAGCAATATTGGAGACATCAAAGAAACACTCACTCTTTGAAGGTGCAATGAAGGTCACATGAAATCTTATCTACATGAAAATAAAGGGTATCAAAGGATGTAGGAATATCTTCATAAGATCCCAATTGGGAGATGAAGATAATCATCATTGTTCTAACTAATAGGCAAGGTAACAAATGTCCATGAACAAGAAGGTTACCTCATTCAACAATTTGTGGTCTCTATGCTAGATAGAGAAAGACAAGTTGATGGCAAAAGTATTGAAGGTTAAAGGACTCAAACATGTGCAGAAAGGAAAGGGAAGTTTGGTCCTCAAACAAGACAGAATAGTATAGCTAAGATTCAATGCTATGGAAAGATTATAGAAAGAAGCTCATATCACCAGAAAGATGGAGGAAGCTGAAGAAAAGGGCCAAGGAAAGTGGGAGTAATAGATCTATACTATGATCGAGATGGTATCCCTCACAAAAGGGTCCTATCATAAGCTCCTAAATCTTGTGTTATAGATATGACCATGATAATAAGATGCATCGTGGAAGCATTAGAAACTAAAGCTCGTGACATCACCATGGGAATCATGAAGGACAAAATCCATGGCAATCAAACATGAAGGATATAACTCTTGGGAACCTCATTGGACATTGCAGGAAAGGAAGAAGTCATCCAGGACAAGGCTCATCATACATCAAGTCAAAAAGGAAACATTTCCAGATGGGGATATACAAGATCCTCAAAATTCTCTAAAGGAATCCTCATTGGAGGGTTCACTAATCTAGAGAGGAAGCAAGTGTTTCATTAGGAACTCCAACTTATGGAATTCTTGGGATGTTGGTGTGATGATGTTAAAATTGGCAATTAGGGCCAAACTCCACATAGGTCATCTTATTTATGGCAATCGATATTTTTCTTGGATTCCTCTCTCCGAGAGGTTTAGGATTGATCTAAACATCACTCGATTCCAACATGTAAAAATGAAGATATGAATTTATTTATATTATTGACAAGTTGTCAAGGTTGACTAGCAAGCAAAACAGGCAATTTTACCCCCAGTTCATCCTCAACGTTGCATATAAAAGGAGGAGACCTCAAGTCATTATTTCATCATCTCATCTTCACTCATCTCTCTCTCCTCACTTGATTGGGTATGCAGATTAGGGCAGCCATCTCTCACACGTGCGAAGGAAGAAGGAGTTGATTGCGTTGACCAGCGTTGACCGAGCTGCAGGGAGACTGTTTGGCTGCGTTGACCACTTACGTTGACCTGTTTTTATTGTGGATTGGGTGAGGCAACTTCTCCTTGGCTAGCCGCAGATCTAGGCATTGAAACGGAGGAGATCTGACCTCTGGTTTGACCAACGTTGATAGCCCTAGTTGCTGGTTGTAGTTTGACTTCAGTTGACCAGACTTTGATTGAATTTTTCAGATTGTTTTGGACTGTTTGGGTTTGCTATTGGAGGCCGAAGTTGACTAGGTTTGACCAAGCTGCTTAGAGGAAGAATTCAGCCCTATTTGACCAACATTGACTTTTCTGGTTAGGGCTTTTTCTGCTGCCATCATAAATTATCAGATTTGTAAATTTGTACTATCTCTCTCTGTTGAACTATTGAAGAATATAAGAAGAATTGATCAAGGGTTTCCCCACATTGGGGTTTGTCCTTGGCTGGTGCCACAGCTTGTGTCCTCTTGTCTTGACTTGTCTTCTATTGTTTATGTTTATGTTCTATCTGCATTTTACTATCATGCTGATGTGATTGCTAAACTAGATATTGATATTGGGCTAATAAAAAAATTGAAGTAAATTTCTCTTAAGCATAGAACATACCATTGTTGCCTAAAATTAACAGATGACATGATGCAAATCAAGATCTTTTCAATCAAGGAAGCTATTGGAATAAGCCTAGATGACCTAAAGGTAAAATGAGGTATGTATGCTTGTGTTTAATATTATAATGTCATGTCATATGGTTTCAGGGAACAAGGATCATTACTTCTATCTTGAGAGGCATGATCAAGAGAAAAAGAATCTCCTCCTCTGAAAGGATGCAAGAAGGCATAAATCACACTAGATGAAATCAACATAATATGTCCTCATATGAAGTATGAGGTGGTTGACTACAATTAAGAAACTCTGATTGAAAGATCCTGGGAATAGAATGTGTGAGGAAGGAAGAGATCAATATGCAACCCTGATGAAGGCGATCAACATCCAAAAGACCAAGAAGACTTGACTAGGAAATCTCCTGGAAAGATATGAAGACTCTGATGATGAAGACCCTTGACAATGGATATCTTTGGGAGATGTGTCAACATGTATGCAAGATGTTGATACCTACAGGAAGATGTCATGATGAAGAGCTATCTCGTAAGGTATGATTTGATTTCTTGAATAATATATGGATGAGTTCATGCAGAGCTACTCGAACAAGAGTTCTAAGTAACAGTACAACTAGCATTCATGTTGTGGATGGAAGAAGCATGATGAGAAAGAAGCAGTCATATGAAGAAGGTTCCAGATATGTATCAAGAAGGCCACTTTCCATGAAGAAAGGAATGACATGACAAACCAAGAAGGAAAGTGATCGATGCCTGATACCCTACAAGGAAGAAGCTCAACTGAATTTCACGACACCAAGGAAAGAAGTTGATCAAGCAACTAAAGGACCCACGAAGAAGAAGTTGTTGATGAAACATGAGTCTCTTGTTAAGATGGAGCTCTGACAGGTCCTTGATCAAGAGGGAGCTTGGATTGGGTCACCCCTGATTAAAAAGGAGTGACAGTTGTGTTTTTCCTATTTCATTTGTCATGCACTAGACCAAGACTAACAGTTGTAAGTCTTAGTGAAGGCCATAAAGAGAAATGTAGACACATGATGGATGTATCTTCCCTAGTTGAAAGGGAGAGATAGACACAACATTCTTGTCTTCATTTGGGAAGAAAGAATGAAGGATTGGGTAATCATCTGGCATTCAATGCTCTTTGAGGATGTGTCGGGCATCCAAGATAAGAGTAGGCAAGAGGACCGATATTCTTTGAGGATTGGGAACCCAAGATAAGAATAGTCCTAGAAGATCATACTCAGTGAACACCCGGGTAGGTATGTACCTTGAGAGACAATTATGAAGGTGTCTATAATCATTGGTCTTGCCAGCATTGCAGCTCATGGTCTTGTGGAGAGATGGAGTTGTTAGTCAAGGCCTTAGCACTGTGACAATGTTGGTTGATATGATGCTATGCAGATGGGATTACCAACCCGATTCTTCTTATAAGAAATTCTTTAGATTGAGAGCAACCAAGTACCATTATGAATACCTCCCTAGTTAAGAGGGAGCATTGAAGAAAGTGTAACTAGGTTCGGTCTTCATAAATGTAATTTTGATCTTTGTACTTGTAAAAGAAAAGAAATATTATTTTTGTAAAATTATAAAATGAGTTTCTTGCTCATTACATAGGTCCAGCACATGTTGAAGTGCTATAGGAAAGTCAAAGAGTCAAAGAGCTCTTCTTGAGCATATATGTAATGTATATGAGTCAACCTAGAGTCTAGATCAACCCTCCAAGACAAGCACAATCCTCTTGAAGAAGGCAGCAAGCTAAACGATGTAAAACACAGTCATGTCGGCCTGCAAATGAATATAAATGACATGTCGGCTCAATAAAAAGACACAACGTTTCACACTGTCATGTCGGCTTGAATACATGAACAAACAACTATATATACGTAACTAAACTCACCACAGAAGTTAAGAATCTCGAACAAGTCGCTGCAATCTTGGATGGGTACAGGAAGTTCAGAATCTCGGATAAGGTACAGTGGCGCAGGAAACTCGGATAAAGGCAATAGTTCAGTATTTCGTATAAAGGAGGATCACTATGATTTTCGGATAGGCATTACAGTGGTACACCTTCTCAGCATAACCGTGATCTCGATGCTAGGAAAATACAATTACAGTCTCAATGGAGGTATCAATAAGAAAGACATAGTCACGTTCTTGTCATAACTATTATAAGGATATCAGTGATACTCTCTCGGCATACTAGTAGATGTTGTCATAAGTCTCGGTACAACAATGTTGCAACAATAGTGATTTCAGTGATGACCTTTATAGTGCAGCAGTAGAAAGAACTCGTTGACATGGTGATGAAGCAAGCAATGGTGCAATAGTAAGGACTTTTGTGGTACTATGATAATAATTTCGGTGAACCAGTAATGATGATGATGATCTCAGCAGTAAGAAGAGGATTTGTGTTTTGATCTTGGAGTGGCCAAGTAGGTCAAGGGTCAGGGTCTTGGTATTTGTCAATTGGAATCTCTATAAGAAGAATTTTGTGCGGGTTTTCCTTTCCAAGAGGGAGAGGTTTTGGCCCTAGCAGAAAGCCAAACATCTTGTGTTCTTGTCTCTTTGTTTTGGTAGCTATTTGATGAACTAAAGAAGACACACTCTAATAATAAGGAAAGATTGTACTAATAAGAAAACCTCTCAAATAGTTATCATGCTAAGAAGAATCACATTAACTCTAATTGCCCTAGATTCTTCAACACTTACAACTCCTTGGTAATGAATACGATGCACTGCTTCATTTTGCATTTTATATTATCTATTACAATTTCTTGATGACAAATGTTATATGTTGAAGCTTGAAGTGGACATTGCGATCGATGATTGGCAATTTGATGACAATGCTTATAGTAGATACTAGATTTATTTATATTTTCCCTATTTAGAATTTTGGTCTCTTAGAATGTAGCATTGTGTCTTTCTTATGGCCCATTTTGTAAAACATTGCACGGTAGTTTAAGTTTGAACTTTGAAGCCACCTTCGAAATGTTAGTTGTACCTTACACCTCTTTCGTAATGAATGTGATGCTCTATTTCATTTTGTAGTTGATATTATTAATTATAGTTTGTTGATGACAAATGTTATACAATGAAACTTGAATGTGGATGTTGTGGTTGATGACTGCTCATTTGATGAAAATGCTATAACTTGTCATTGCTAGGTGATTGAGGATATATGTGTGCTAAATGGTTGATGCTTTAATAATCATCATTAACCCAATTGTTAAATCTATGTTTTCATGTTTTCCATAGTTAATTCAGCATTCTACATGTTTTTATGAATATATATGCATCAAGATATATTAAAATACGTGTATATAAAAAACACTTTTGGTATGCTCTACTCCTTGAAATTTTTTAAAACTTGCCATTCCCACTCCCATCTCCCTCTCTTGCGCCACTCCACAGGGACACAACCCTATGTTTTGTGCATCTAATGGACATGAGGGCATTTGGGATGCATCCACCATGTTCCCTAGGGCATATAGGACAGAATTTTTGTGTCCCCAAACATCCCCTATCTACTAGGAATATCCTAATGATGTTTTTTCATATCCCCATAAATAATTTTCTAAGTAAAATCATCACTTTTGCAATTTTGGCATTTGAAAATTATTTTTGGCATATAAAACTTAGGAAAGGTGGGTTATTAAGGCTCCACTTAATTTTTGGAGAAAAAAGAGGCTGCAAACATTAGAGAAAAGAAAAATTAAATTTGTAGTGGGATGTGGGGGCCACCCAAAAAAGGGAATTCGATCAGCTTAGGAAAATCGAACCAAGGGAGGAGGCAAGGGAGGATGCTTCACCCCTGTGAGCATCACCCGATGCAATGAGTGCTAAGTGAACAATTCAAAAATCATGAGAAATTAGTCAGTTACGACTACCTCTCATGGAAATGGTCATACGTTAATGACTTACTTAACGCAGTTGAATCCCAAAAACGATATCTAATATAATGCACTGTGTAAACCCCTAATACTTAAATTCAAAAAGAGTGAAGGGATCTCTACTTGAATGGTTCATGAGGCACAATACTTGCTAAGGTTTTGCAAATAGGGTAGCAAGCTAAGTGGGCTTGATTGTGGGGAAAACTCCACAGTTAAGCGCGCTTGAGCCAGAGGAGATCTGGGATGGGTGACCTCCCAGGAAGTCCTGGTTACCGGGTGCAAGCCCCGGAAGTGACGATTGATGCTATGTGATTCATTTCACTAGTCTCAATCCCACTTCTTCACCCCTGTGAGCATCACCCGATGCAATGAGTGCTAAGTGAACAATTCAAAAATCATGAGAAATTAGTCAGTTACGACTACCTCTCATGGAAATGGTCATACGTTAATGACTTACTTAACGCAGTTGAATCCCAAAAACGATATCTAAGAGTTCAAACTAGCTTGGGCCACAAGGAGGAAATGGAGCAGCAACTATAAATAGAGGAGGAGAGCCTCATTTTGACATCTTTGGTCATTTTACAATTCAAACCTTAGTTCTTGAGTTGTTTAGCCAAGACAACCGTGTTGTTTAGAACAAGGAATTTCCAAGCGGAAATTCCAACTCTTCCTTCAGTGAACTTCGAGTGTCACCCTAGAAGAGAATTTGGGGAGTTGATTCCAGACCATTAAGGAGCTATTTTACAGGTTTGTATCAGCTGGTGCTTGCTACTCCAAGGGCAGAGAAGAATTTCATGGGGGTTGAGAGAAGCTAGCAATCAGTGGAGTATTGGCTAGAGAATTTGCAGATATTTATCCTTGGGGAGAATGAGTTTTTCCTTGGTGATTTGTAGGGATGAGAGTGCTGGGTTTTAAAGGGTCGATTTTGTCTATTCTGGGGCCTGCGCAAGGGTTTATTGGCAGCTTTTGTGCACTTGCAAAGACTCTGAGTTTGGGGAGCATTCGCATTGGGATTCACTTGGTGATTGAGGGGAGAAATTAGCAGGAGTTAGGGAGGATTTCTTAGAGGAAGATTTGGGCATTTGGGCAGCGGTTTAATTCCTGTAACTTCTCTAGTAGACAAAAGGGAGCAACACGCAAATTTGGGGACACGAGTGACTTGTGGATCTAGCTCGAACGCTTTTTGGGTTTTGGTGGGTTTATTTAGAGGACGCTCCAGTTAATTTGGAAGATTTTTCCGAGTCCTTCTAAGGGCAGAATTCCTAGTCCATCCAGCAACTAGCAGCAAAAAATTTACTAGATGAGGGCGCAGTTCACTCTGGGACCATTTCCACCACTTGGGTTCGTCAGATGTTTCTAGGTTTTGTTGGAATTGGTGTGGAGAGCCTACATTTAATTTTGCTGAATTTTTGGAGTAGATTTGAGGGTCGAAATCTCAGTTCAGCTATAGCAACAATAGCTAATTTTTTTGGGCAATGCGAGTTGCCAGTTTGGGCCATTTTCAGCTTGGAATTTCATATATTTCCACCTGGGTTTGCATGCTTGTTGTAGCAAGCCCAAGGGCACTCATTTCACTCTATTTGTACTTACTTTCAGCGTTGGAGATTAATAAAATGGCTCAATGGTTCTGCTTTATTTTCCTAGTGTTTTGATATGAAAGTGTAGTATTTGTTTATGGTCGTTGTTCCTTGTACATGTTTATGTTATTTGCTGTAAATTTTCAAATTGGAATAGTACAGTGGCATCAGAGCATAATCTTGGCTAGCTGTGGGGAAGCTAGCAAGATCATGGAAGTTTTAGACATGCATGCACAATGATTGGTGACTTTATGGACACTCCAATGTCGCAAAAGGGGAAGCGTACACAAAGGATCAAAACCAACAGATCCCAGAAGGGATGCAAAAAATGATGGGAATGTTGATACATAACCAACAAAGAAGCCACACACATGCATCCGCAGTCCAGCAAGACCATACCCATGGCCAGCTTAGCCAACCTACCATGCCTCATTTTTTGGATGAATCGGAGAAGGAGAGGAAACCAAACATCCTTGTAAATTTGATGAGGTCCTTCATGGATAGGATTGATGAGTATGAGGCATTAGACCCCAAGATCAAAAGGGCTCTCTCATTTGAGGAGCATAGATCAGTGACTGGATCATCATATAGAGGAGGGTAGTTAGAGGGTGAGACCAGGAGGTGCTTCTGCTAGGAGACTTGGTTTTAGATATCAGGAGCATGAGGCTGGTGGCACACAGGAGGAGCACATAGATATACCCAGAGTGATGCAGGAGTCACCTTTGTCAAAGATTTATTTGATAGCTCCAGTTGACAACTTGGTGGAGACAGTTGAGCATACACCCGTAGGGCCATCCTTTGAGGATGTATTTGTTGATGATGCACCCAGAGTTGTGACAAAGTTTCCAAATGATGACCGCCTACAGAAGGTTGATGAGGTGCCAGGAGACACAAAGGTATCCAACGTTGATGAGGTACCAAGACACATATCCACCATTCATGATGTGCCTGGAGACATAGAGGTATTTAGAGCTATAACTAAGATTACAAATGACAACCACCCACAACAGTTTCAACAACTTCAAGCCGACCTTCTAACATTGAAAAGGAAGATCACGACAGTCCGAGATGTTGAAGAATCTAGGGCAAAGTAGTGTAAAGTGATTCTTCGCTACTTCATAACAAATTGTGATGCACTTTTACAATTTATCTTCTTCTTCTTATTAGTGTGTGCGTGTCATCAAACTACTACCAAAACAAAATAACAAGAACACAAAGTTTGGCTCTCTGCCAGGGACAGCCTCTCCACTCTTAAGAGGAAAACCCTTTGTAAGTTTTCTCTTATTGAAGCTTCTTATTTGAACAACTGCCAAACCCTAGACCCTTGACTAGGATATCCTCCAAGCATGAGTCAAATCCTTCCTCTTTCTGCACTATGACTTCCGCCACATGGACCTCTTCCTTCCGGAACTTGGTTCCTTAGTACTTCATCCTTCTTCTGTTGCCTGTCCAACTCAGACTTCTCTTCTTCTTAGGAGAAACCCTAGAACATTAGGGCTTCTTTACTTCGCTATAGGGAGAACCTTCTTCGCTTTCCTTAGACACCTTGTAGACCTAGTTATACATCCAAATGAGGTCTCTTAATGTGTTGCCTTCATCTGTTGTCAAATCCGCAATAGTTGACTTCTGAAATCTTCGCACGTGTGAAAAGAAACCCTAAACACAGTCTCATTTTCTCGTTGTCTTTTATTTCTTCTTCGTTGGTTAAGGAGGCCTTATAGTCCTTGTCTCTTAGCCCAAAACCAAGATACTTGTCACTGTAATTTCCTGTTGTAGGAAGCAACCTTTGTCTTCGCATGTGTGGTTGTTGATGCCCTAGAAAACGTCTTCTTGCCTTCATTGTCTTGCCTCCTTATCTCGCTGTCCTTGTAACCCTTTTCTTTTGTTTTTCTTCATCCTTATTATTCCTCTTCTTGCTTACAGATTTCAAAGTGAATTCGTTACACTTTTTGAGTGCACAACCTCTATAAATAGAGGTTTGTCCCTCCTCTTCAAGCCGACTTAACTGTCCATTAGGTCGACTTGACAGTTTTGTTGTAATTCATCTTTTATTCATTATTTTGCTTCTTGGAGACTTCGTTGATGCTAGAAGAGGATTTGACTATGCTTGGAGGTGTTCCCATGACCTTGTATGATGTAACATGCCCTCAAGGGGTCTCATCATAATTACATTTTGACTTTGACTCTCTAGAAGCACTTCAAAATGTGCTTGACCTATTTTCAATGAGCAAGAAACTCATTAACAAATAATATCAAAATAATTTCTCTTTTCTTGAATAAGTACAAATATCAAAATTACATTTATGAAGACCTAGCCTAGTTACATTGCCTTCAACACTCCCTCTTAACTAGGGAGGTATTCATACAACATTACAATGTGTTTGGCAATTTTCAATCTTGAAGAATTCACATAAGAGAAACCGGATTTGCAATCCATCTATTATAGCATCATATCCATCAGCATTGTCATAGTGCAGGCCTTGACTAATAGCTCCATCTCTTTACGAAACCATGAGCTACAATGTTGGCGAGACCAACGATTTATAGACACCTTCATCATTGTCTCTCAAGGTACATACCCACCCGGGTGTTCTCCGAGTATGACCTTCTAGGACTATTCTTATCTTGGGTTCCCAGCCCTCAAAGATTATCGGTCTTCTTGCCTACTCTTGTCTTGGATGCCCTACACATCCTCAAAGAGTATCATATGCCAGATGATTACCTAATCCTCCCATTCTTTCTTCCAAGTGAAGACAAGAATGTTGTGTCTATCTTGCGTTCTACATTTCCATTCATGGCATTCATCTGACTTATGGTTGTTAGTCTTGGTCTAGTGCATGACCCACGAAATGGAAAACACAATAGTCACTCATTTGTAATCAAGGGTGTTCCAGAACTCCCTCTTGATCAGGGACTGGTCAGAGCTCCCTCTTAACTGGGGACTCTTTCCTTCATCAACAGCTTCTTCTTTGTGGGTCCTTCATTTGCTTGATCTCCTTCCTTTCTTCATGTCATGAAGTCTTTGTTCGAACTTCTTCTATGTAGGGTACCATCCATCGATCACTTTCCTTCCTGGATTGTCATGTCTTGCTTCCTTCATGGAAAGTGCCTTTCTTGTCATTCATCAGGTTTTCTTGTCATCTTGGCTACTCTTTTGTCATCTTGTCCATGCTTCGGAATATTATTCTCATGGATGCTTTGATGTACTTACTAGGTTACATGCGTTGACCTAGTAGCCCATCATGACTTCATCCTGATATTGCTTCAACATTGCTTTTTCTTTTGTTGGATGGCTTCTTCATCACAACATCTCTGTAGAGTAGAATTAGTTATCTGCACCTTTTGTATCTCCAAGGCCTTCATAGGTGTCAAGGGTCCTTTCTTCCTTTATCAGAGTTGTCCTACCTTCTTTCGGGAGATATCTTCAAGGCATTTTGTTAGATAGTGATTCTCGGTGATCATGGTGTTCTTCACATGCTTGATCTCTTTCTTCATTTGCTTCTTCTCAGATAGATAGGTCAACCATCTAATGCTTCTTGTGAGAGCATTCCTTCATTGCTTGCTTTCTAGACTTGTCAGCATTTCTTCTTGCTTCTTAGTCAGCAATCTTATGCTCCTTATGTGAGCATATTCTTTTGTTGACCTTCATTGCATCGTGGTACATGCCTTCGAGCATGTTCTTGGTGAAAGAGATTCTTTCATGCTTGATCATGTTATAGAACTATACCCATGACTCAATAATATACAAATGATAACATGATTAAACTTTAATGCATACATACCTCATCTTGATTCTCCTTTGATCATCCTTTGGTGTGGTTGTTCTTGCTTCATCTTAGCTTGCATGCATATCATTCTTTTCTTGAAACCCATGAATGGGATTCCCAATGAGACATCTTCTTTGGTCCATGAACCTTCTTTTGAAAATTCCAACATAGGATCTTAAAGATCCTTGCCTTGCAAATGTTTCCTTTCTTTTGATGATGTAGGTCTTCTAAGATTTTTATCATGATAAATTTTCTTTCATCATGTATGAGGTCTATGCTAGGTATGCTTCTTATACATGAATATCTTGAGCTATATCTGCCATGCTCCTATATTCTAGAAGATATTTTTACTTATACATTTTTGTTCTTATCATAAATGCTACATCTACATGAGTAACTAGAACTCTATGTACAACATGTTGCTAGATTCTAGAGGATGCTTCTAGCCATGAAATTTTAAATTATCCTACATGCTCCTATCCTACTCAAAACATTGAAAGAAGTCTAGAAGTAAAGAGTTTGACCTAGTCATAGTAGAGATCCAGAGGATCTTCCTTCTTTTGCTTCTTTCCTTCTTTCATCTCCTGAGTCAAGTGAGCTTCTTCCCTCTTTCTTTTGTTGTTATTGTCCTTCTTAAGCTTAGGGCAATTCCTTTTGTAATGTCCATATTATTAGCATACAAAACATTGGATCTTGGACATGTCTTTGTTGTTTGTTCTTCGTGGACCAAACTTGCCAAATTTACCCTTTCTTTTGGCCATAGTAGAAAATGCTTGCTCCTTTGATCCCACATCTTCTTTTGCCTTAAGTCTAGTTTCCTTTGTTCTGCATAGAGACCACATTTCACTGAGAGTGGTTGCTTCCTTCTTGGCATATATGCTAGATGTGAAGTTTCCCCACTCCTCAAGTAGAGCATTGAGTACTACAGTTGTCATCTCCCTGTTGGACATAACTTCCCCAAGCTCTTGAGGTTGATCTCTCATTTCAAAGATTTTCATGACGTAGGGAGCTATTCCTTCCATTGTTATCTTCATCTTGTATAACTCATTCCTTAGAGATATTACTTCTCTGGTTGTAGATATCGAGAATAGCTCTACTAGCTTATCATAGATTTCTTTCGATGTCTTAAACTTGGAGACATAGGGAATGAGAGAGTATTTGATTAATTCTATTAGAATCCTTTGAGCTCTTGTCTCATCCTTATTGTACTTGGCTAAGGCTTGAGTCTGTACCTTAGCAAGGATAGTTATATTCCCTTTGACATGCTCTAGGAGTTCATTCTCCTTGAGTAGTAGATCAGTCCTCTTCTTCCATGCAAGAAAGTTATTGGTACTTACCAATTTATTGCTTTCCTTGCAAAAACACATTAATGTATATTCAAAAGGGGACATGTACTTACTTGATAGATTTTGAGATGTAATGAATTTGCTTCCTCCTTGAAGACTTGATGGCTTGTCCTCCCTGGATTTTGATGTTCCTCAAGTTTCCTTCTCCAAGTGGACTTGCTTGGTGATGAGGTTTGCTTGAAGACTTGCAGCTTGATCTTCTTTGTAGGTGCCTTTATATAAGGCTCTTCTTCTAGCTTTGTAGACCTCCTTGATGAATGACAGATTGTAGATCCTTCTTGTCCTTGAAGTGATTGAGACTTCTAGGCTTGATGCTTCAACTTTGTAGATGCTTCCCCTTGATGAGTGTTCTTCAGTTGCCCTATCCTTAATGTGTCACCTTACCTCTAATACCATGTTGAAGAATCTAGGGCAAAGTAGCGTAAATTGATTCTTCGTTACTTGATAACAATTTGTGACGCAATTTTACAATTTATCTTCTTCTTCTTATTAGTGTGTGTGTGTGTCATCAAACTGCTACCAAAACAAAATAACAAGAACACAAAGTTTGGCTCTCTGCCAGGGACAAAACCTCTCCACTCTTGAGAGGAATACCCTTTGCAAGTTTTCTCTTATTGAAGCTTCTTATTTGAACAACTACCAAATCCTAGACCCTTGACTAGGATATCCTCCAAGCATGAGTCAAATCCTTCCTATTTCTGCACTATAACTTTCGGCACATGGACCTCTTCCTTCTGGCACTTAGCTCCTTAGTACTTTGTCCTTCTCCTGCTGCTTGTCCAAGTCAGACTTCTCTTCTTCTTAGGAGAAACCCTAGAACATTAGAGCTTCTTTACTTCGCTATAGGGAGAACCTTCTTCGCTTTCCTTAGACACCTTGTAGACCTAGTTATACATCCAAATGAGGTCTCTCAATGTGCTTCCTTCATGTGCTGTCAAATCCACAATAGTTGACTTCTAAAATCTTCGCATGTGTGGACAGAAATCCTAAAAACAATGTCCTTTTTCTCATTGTCTTTTCCTTCTTCTTCGATGGTTGAGAAGGCCTTATAGTCCTTGTCTCTTAGCCCCAAACCAAGATACTTGTCACTGTAATTTCCTGTTGTAGGAAGCCTCCTTTATCTTCACATGTGTGGCTGTTGATGCCCTAGAAAACGTCTTCTTGCCTTCGTAGTCCAGCCTCCTTATCTCGCTATCCTTGTAACCCTTTTCTTTTGCTTTTCTTCATCCTTCTTATTCCTCTTCTTTCTTGCGGATTTCAGAGTGAATTCCTTATGCATTTTGAGTGCACAACCTCTATAAATAGAGTTTTGTCCCTCCTCTTCAAGCTGACTTAACTGCCCATTAGGCCGACTTGACAGTTTCGTTGTAATTCATCTTTTATTCACTATTTTGCTTCTTGGAGGCTCCGTTGATGCTAGGAGAGGATTTGACTATGCTTGGAGGTGTTCCCATGACCTTGTATGATGTAACATGCCCTCAAGGAGTCTCATCATAATTACATTTTGACTTTCTCTCTAGAAGCACTTCAAAATGTGATTGACCTATTTTCAATGAGCAAGAAACTCATTGACAAATAATATCAAATAATTTCTCTTTTCTTGAATAAGTACAAATATCAAAATTACATTTATGAAGACCTAGCCTAGTTACATTTCCTTCAACACGAGAGACCATTCTATAGCAAAATGAGGAGTTGGAGGGGATAAGAGCAATCTGTGCCAAGTCAATGGCCAAGTAGACTCATATTGGGGAACAGTTGACATCCCTAACGATGCAACTAAAAGGGTGTACGTTGGAGTGCCACAACATCCCTCTTTAGACATACATAGATGGGGCTTGCAACACTTGCGGGTTGCCTCTACACAGTGGAGAGGGAGAGGTAGGATCACCTCAACAAATTTCAGGTGCCAACTAGACCAGTGAGATGAGGCAACACGGGTTGTGCAGGGTGTTGTTGGTTTGGGTTAGCATCGGATGTGCTCTAGCCATGAAAATTGGTGGAGAGGCTAAAGCACATGAGATCTCCAAGACCCGGAAATGGTTTGGGCAGATTCTACCCGGTTAAGGAGATATTAAAATAACTAATATTTTTAATGGAGTTCCTAAGTCTAAACTTAGGAAAAATAAAATATTAATGGGTATTAATATAAAACTAAGTTAGAAGGTTCTAAAGGACATGGATCAAGCCAAATCTAATCTTAGCCATTGATTAGAGATGTAATCTCGGTCGTTGAAGGACCAACAGGAAAAGTATAAGAGGAGGCTTAAGGGTCTGTTGGAGAATACACTAGAGTGATCAGTAAGTTCGATTTTTTAGAGCAGCGTTTGCTAAGAGAAATCAAATCAGTGATCAATTGGTTGCAACGAGGGGCAGTGAGTACGAGATAGAGAGGCAGAGATAGTACCGACAGACCAGTGCAGAAGCAAAAGAGGCAGACGCTGAGCCAGAGGGAGCCACGCAGAGGCAAAAGGGACTGCGTAGAGGCTAAAAAGGCCTGCATCATCCACGCAGACGCTGCAGGACTGACGCAGAGGGTCAGAGAGGCTGCGTAGAGCCTCAAAGGGCTGACGCAAAGAGTTTCGGGCTAACGCAGAGGCTAGGAGGGCTGACACTAAGCTTCCGATTATGCTGGAGAGGGTTTCGTGGGGCAAACTTTCTAAATGTCTGCTTCCGAATAGAGAGGTATTATTACCGGATTATTTTCTCTGTCGGATGAGCCTATTTGGCACCCAATTGTACTCAGAAAGACTAAATAATAAAATAACCCTCAAAATTGTTGCACCGGTTTTCCCAAGTTTGGTTTTTACGGGGACGAGTTGTCCAAAATAACGGTGTCACTTGTGTGTTTGCTATTTCTTTCAGTTGTTGATTTGTAGACGGTTGAGATTGTATTGTGTTTATTTCGATATTTATATGTTTAAATAACTTGTTCATAATTAACAAGTAGAAGAAATAAACCAGAGAATACAGATAAAATTTCTAACAGGTAATACTTGGAAATTTCAAGAGGTGCAACATTCATAGGATGGAGGGCTAGTTCCATGTACGAGACTTCATGTATTCGCTCCCCCTCTCTTGGGGTTAGATGGAGAGAGATTTTGAGTTGGCACCTAGTGGAGTGGGTTGGACTTATGGAGATGGTCGTAGTCAGGAGTGAAGCTCAACAAGAGCTCCCACACATTGGAGATATTGGAGGCCTAGGTTGGCATTGGGATCCAGAGGGGGCCTCCTACCATATACTGATGACGCAGTATGACGAATGCTGGGATCCAAGTGGGATTCCACACTATGCTATGGATTTGGCTAGTGAGGGTATTGGCAGTGTGGCAGATTTGGTTATTGAGCAACCACACACTTTCAAATCTCCATCAACATTAATGATGGGTTGAATTGACAAGGGAGCAGGCAGACTCCGCGAGTTGCTTGGGCATGTTGGTTGTGCATGGAGTCACAAGGAGAATAGCATACTCTGGCAAGGGCTAGTCGGAGGGGGGGGGCATTATATGGAGACCTTACTCTCTTAGTGGCATATTGGATGCAAGAGCTACTGAGGCTAGAAACAATAGTGTCATTCTCGTTAGCATGTGAGGAGCTAGGCCACTCAGGTCTACCAGGGCAAATGAGGAGGGGTAGCCAACATCATGGTGGATTCACTAACAAAATAGTTGATGCATTGACGCATGTGGGATGGCCGATGATGCAGGGTGGTGCGATAGTTGGCGTAGGTGTTTAGTGGTGCGCAGAGTTGTGCCATAGAGTTCAGTGTTCTGTAGAGGAGCATAGAGGTGTATATAGGAGTCTCGCATTGTGTGGGCTTGCACTATGGAGTAGAGGAGTGATTCACACCACCTTGAGGTTCCGCATGGAGTGACAGCGATTTCATCATAAGAGGGATACCGACTGATTCAGGATGATATGGTAGTTGGTAGTGGTGTCAAGCAGTGCACAGAGGTGCGCAACCGGATGCAATTGTGTGCCAAGGGGCACAAAGGTGCATGTTTGTATGCAGAGGAGTGCAGGTATACTTGATTGTACGCATTGATGTGTGACATTAGCCCATTGGATTTTGCAGCATTATCTTTAGGGAGACTGCCTAATTGGGACAACAGCCATACCCTTGGGTGTAGCTCACTCAAGATCGATGGGGATGCAAATGAGCATCATTTGATGATATCCATGGGGACTTATGCGCCTGTCTCACTTCCACATTCTTTGCAGGCACAACGAAGTTGGATGTTGTAGCTTGATGCCTTCATCACAAGCAGCGAGACGTGGGAGGCTCACTCGAGACAGTTAGTTGGGATATAGAGTATCCAGAGAGAGACTTCTCATCAATGGCATTCGATCAAGGCACGAGCTGACAGGTACAGGCTTGGGGAGTCCATGGTTTGTCGTAGAGGTAGTGTATGCTCCACCCTTGAGTTCACACTTAGGGAGGTGACCATGAGTGAGTTGCAGGGTGCACTTTCGGCAGGACAACTTGAGGTGTTATGTGAGCATGACGTACAGGGGATGATAGTCCTTGTTAGCGGGAGGGTTCCTAGGTTCTAGGAAATATTTGGGTACATCATCAGGAGTTGGGATAGCAGATTTCGTTGTGTGGTCTATCAGGAGCAAAATAGTTTGTCATACGCACGACAAATTCTTAATGTTGGGTGCCCATCCATTGGATACATACAGGGGTCAGAGACGAGGCATAGAGGGGTCCTAACAGCTAGCAACATGTCACGGCAGCAGGCAGTGAGGATGGGGAGTTGTGGACCTCCAGTATGGTTATTGGATCCAAGGATCCAATTGATTGGTGTGATACTCCATTACTTAGAGTGCACGGTTAGGATAGCAGGTGACCTAGTTCATTATCATGTTGACACATGGAGGATCACCGAGATCTTCATCATATGGCTAGGCAAGTGGTTGTTTAGGATTAGGGTGGGCCATAAAGCGATAAGTGCGAGCATTGTTGAGTCACCTTGGCAGGTTGGGCATAGCCTCGATCATCGCATACATTATGGTCGAGAGTTAAAGGAGAGGAGGTTCTGGTGTGAGCATATTAGGTAGTCAGTCATGGACAGAGTTTTTCAGGGTCAACAAGACAGTTTCTTTCTATGATGGGAATGGGACCCTGGCATGACAATACTTGATAGTTCAACTACCCTTAGGGATGCGCTAGTTTCAACGGGGGGAGATCATTCTGATCTCCCATTGGACTTTAGTGACTCGCTGATGGCATGGGAGACTTCACCATCATGGCAAGTTGGTCAACAAGAGGATACCAGGGGAGGTTCATGCGGGAGGGCATGGGAGACTTCATCCCCACAAGGATTGGGCTGTATCTTCAAGAGTTTACTCTTGGAGTGCATGAGAGGGACTACTCAGTAGGGAAGCTTCATCAGGAGTTGGACAAAGTCCTACATTATCATGATGCTCTACTTATTGATAGTGTGTAGAGAGCTTCTGGTACCTATACCTAGCTGGATAGCAAGTGGAGCAAGTGATGCTTCACATTGATCAAGATGGCTTGGGATACTGGTATCGAGGGATTCCTTCATGATAGGACAGTGCAGAGATCAGGGAGGATTCAGTGGCACATTTGGGACCCTCATATTATTGGTGGTGACAGTGGTGATCAGCAGTGAAAGAGGGCACTTGTTCAAGCATTGCTTGGGGACAAGCAATTTTTGGCAGGGAGAACTATCAAGTCCCCCATAAATAGTTTTCTAAGTAAAATCATCATTTTTGCAGTTTCGGCGTTGAGAAATATTTTTGGCATATAAAACTTAGGAAAAGTGGGTTATGGAGGTTCCACTTAATTTTTGGAGAAAAAGGAGCTTGCAAAGTTTAGAGAAAAAAAAAATTAAATCTGTAGTGGGATGTGGGGGCCACCCAAAAAGGGGAATTCAAACCACTTAGGAAAATCGAACCAAGGGAGGAGGCAAAAAAAGAGTTCAAACTAGTGGTGACTACAAAGAGGAAATGGAGCAACAACTATAAATAGAGGAGAGCCTCATTTGGACATCTTTGGTCATTTTACAATTCAACCTTAGTTCTCTTGAGTTGTTTAGCCAAGACAACCATTTTGTTTAGAGCAAGGAATTTCCAAGCAGAAATTCCAACTCTTCCTTCGGTGAACTTCGAGCGTCAACCTAGGAGAGAATATGGGGAGTTGATTCCGGACCATTGAGGTGCTATTTTACAGGTTTTTTTCAGCCGCTGCTTGCTACTTCAAGCGCGTAGAAGAATTTCATGGGGGCTGAGAGAAGCTAGCAATTAGTGGAGTATTGGCCGGATAATTTGCAGAGATTTATCCTAGGGTAGAACCAGTTTTATCTTGGTGATTTGCAAGGGTGAGAGTGTTGGATTTTAGAGGGCCGATTTTGTCTATTCCAAGGCTCGCAGAGGGGTTTACTGCCAGCTTTTGTGCACTTGCAGAGACTTAGAGTTTTGGGGGCATTCGAGCTGGGATTTGCTTGGTGATTGAAGAGAGAAATTGATAGGAGTTAGGGAGGATTCCTTAGAGGGAGATTTGGGCATTTGGGTAGTGGTTTGATTCCTGTAGCTTCTCTGACAAACAAAAGTGAGCAACACAGAAATTTGGGGACATGGGTGACTTGTGGATCTAGCCCGAACACTTTCTGGGTTTTTGTGGGTTTATTGAGAGGAGGCTCCAGTTAATTTGGAAGAATTTTCTGAGCACTTCTGAGAGCAGAACTCCTAGTTACATGCAGCAGAAAGCAGCAAAAGATTACTCGACGAGGGCACAGTTCACTCTGGGACCATTTCCACCACTTGGGTTCGTGAAATATTTATGGGTTTTGTTGGAGTTGGTGTGGAGAGCCTATATTTAATTTTACAAAATTTTTAGAGTAGATTTGAGCATTGAAATCTCAGTTCACCTATAGCAGCAGCAGCGAATGTTCTGGGCAGTGCGAGTTGCTAGTTTGAGCCATTTTCAACTTGGAATTTCATATCTTTCCACCTGGGCTTGCATGCTTGCTGTAGCAAGCCCAAGTGAACTCGTTCCACTCTATTTGTACTCAGTTTCAGGCTTCAGCATTGGAGATTAATAAAATAGCTTAATTGTTCTGATTTATTTTCCTAGTGTTTTGATATGCATGTGCAGTATTTATTTATGGTTGTTGTTCCTTGTACATGTTTCTGTTATTTGCTGTAAACTTTTAATTTGGAATATTACATGTTTCCACATTTTGTAGGGACAACAAGACCTGAGCAGTGGCTTCTCATTTACAGTCTGTGAAGCTAAACTAGCATATTATATTATAAAATGTTTGTAGCCAATTTATTAGTCTAATAATGCATGACTCATTTTTTTATTTATAACACACAAAATATTGTGTGTGTGTGTGTATTAATCAAAATTTCTAGCGGGATAGATAAAACTATTTTAATATATTATAAAAATATATTACATTTTTTTCCAAGGAATACCTTAACCTAAAAATATCTAGATGGAGGAAAGCTCACCACCAACCACAACATTGGTTGGTGACCCTGAGGGACTCAATCAGACCTAAGCCTATGACCTTAGTCCTCACCATCAACAACATGTCTTGGTGGAGGTTCAACCAATTGAGCTAACCTCTGGGGATACTATTATCATGCAAATCTGCATCAATAAACCTGTCTAATAATTATAGAAAACCAAATCACTGCTGGAAGCCTCTCTGTTCAAATTAGTGTTTTTCCAGTCTTAGGGGTGTCTCTCGAGGTTGTATGTTGTCATAAAACCAATTAATTTGCATGAAATCCAAGTTTATTCACACACAAAAACTCATTGTGAGTTGCTCTTGAGAATTCAATAGTGTGGGTAAATTCTTACTTATTTCGTAGGTGGTTGGGATTAGATTTCTAGAGATAGTTGTAACAATAAATTAACAAAAATGGGTGAAGTGAATGTGGGCCTTAGGTGAAGAAATTCAAAATAAGTGCACCATAAACTAGGATAACATTACAAATAATTTAACCAATGACAACCAATATATTCAAGGAGCTAAAAGAAAGTATAATTGGACCAAATCATATGTTACCCAAAAGACTGACTGCAGCATAGTAAATCACAGGTAGCAGGAAGCCATTAATCTCCTTGCTTGCAGTGGAGGTAGTGATCCAGGATCTGGAGGATGGAAGGGGAAGGACTCATCTACTGCAACAAAACTGTCAAAGAACAAAATTATCAGACCTCCTCTGCTGTCAGCTCTATCTAGACAGAAGCCATCTCTAAGGAAATCAATTTGCCCTTACAACTGGATGAAAGCAGAAAAATATGCCAAATTATATCACCCTTTGCATGGCTGCCAACTCGGTTTACAGCTGTTTTAGCAGGATTTTCTCTGCTGTTTTAATGACTGCTAAAAACAAAAAATTCCAGCAGCCAGATAGGTTGAATTCTTCCTTTCCATCTTTGTTGTTTCAATCCTTATTCACTGGCATCTTTCTGTGGCTTATAAAACACACCAAATCTGTCGTATTCAATCTTTTTCCAGCCTTATTCCTGGTTTTTTGCTGCTGTCTTATCCCCTAATTCTCTGGCAGCTTTCAAGGATATTTTCCAGGTTTAAAAGTATTGTTTAAAACATCAATCGACCATTAAAAGAGGTCAGCCTATTCCCTTTTAGACACTAGATAGGATTAGCATGATTTTCATGCAAAAAAAGTTCGCAAAAGCAGCCTACTTAAATTCTTTCATCCTTTGTGGATTTTGATTTTATTCTCATCCTAAAAGATAAAGTCAGTCTAAGCTTTATCTTGGCAAAATCAGAACGGAAAATTTAGCATGCTTGCCAAATTAAGGATGAGAAAGCGAGTTAGGGCATAAAACACTTAATTTAAGGCTTCAATTTAGGCTACATATAATTAACACATGCCAAACATACCCAAGAGGTCAAACTAGGTTGTGGAGACATCAAACTTAGTATATGGAATCAAGATTTGAAAGTCAAACTTGGCAAGAATGAACCTAAACATAGCCATTCGAATTAGGATTCTGACATGAATGAGACAGACTTTTCATGCAAAATGGACATCCTCCACGAAGCTGCCACATGTCACCCTAGGAGAGAATCCACCTGCATAGCACTGATATTGAACACCACTCTTTCATCCACCAAAACCAGGAAACCACCCCACCACTACATACATGGAACCATAGCATCCCTATACCTGCCATATATAGAAACTCCTAAATCCTAGATGTGCCCAAAAGCAGTCTTCTTGAAAAAAAGCAAGCAAAAAACAGGAAACACTGTTCATGAAGAGAGGTAGCATTAGTGTGTCTTCTGAAAAAGCAAAAACCAAAAAAATAAAGGCAAGCATGATCATGTTGCATGCAGGAAAAAACAATCCCACTAGACTCGCTCTTTTACAAAGACCCTGAATATAGAAAGATCTATGTCATGCTACCCCCCAAATCTCGAGCTTTTGAAAAAAGCGAGCTGTTAAGCATAGCAGTTTTCTTTGACTCTGGTGGAACTGGCTCTGAAACAGGCTCTGACCACTATAAATGTCTGGATGCAAATTTGTAGTGAAACCAGCCTGATGGAATCCTGCTGGATCTTAACCCTCCAGTTGTGCAGGCAATCTGGGGGTTAACAGGATCATAAACTATATTACATGTATACAAATGTCAAATACACACTTCTATCATAGGTGGATGCATAATACTAGCTTAGTATATTATAAAATATCTATATACTGTATATATCATTAGTTCAAAATAGTATTTACATATAATATATTATAAATATTAACATATGATATAAATAGTTCATATATTATGCTATTTTAAATTTCTGTATAAAATATTTTTTAGTTTTATATTTTGGGGAGTGTTGTCCCCTCTGTTGTCCCTGAAATTTGCGAGGTCTCTCCAGCTGACCATGCAATTCATTCCCCACTGTCGAAACTCAACGAACTACAATGGCTCTAAAGTATTGGTTGAAATTAATCATACATTAAGACATAGAGAGGAGGTCTCTGTAGAATTCCTTTGAGGAACTGTGTTTCCCAGGACCAAAATATTTTCCTATAGCAACTAACATAATAAGATCAAAGAAACACAAAACCTTTAAGCATATATTTGATCAATTAAAAGGTTTGATTTTAGACTTCTCTTTCAGTATTTATGTAAGCTCATTTTTTTGCAGTTTCAGCAGCCCATTGTTATTGCCCCTTAGGGGATCCATAGGCTACTTAGTTTCCTAAAAGTTTATAAAATCACAAATTCAGTCATTCTAGATTTCTGTGATGTCCAACCACAGATGAAAACACACACTAAATTGGATGTTCTAAAGGACAAACAGTCCCAACCAGCCAAGGGAAATTTATCAAAATGGCCTAGACTAGATGGCATCAAGATTCAATACAGTCTAAGAAACTGAGGGAAGTTTTTATATGACCATCTTTTCAATAAAGGATACAACTGGGCAGCCACATTTTTACAATGGATAGTCTGATAGGAAAATAAACAAATATAAATTATATTGGACAGAATATAACATGCTGCAACCAGAAATGTAAAAGAGTGTAATAACAAGTGAAAAACTAATGTTTTTAAGCATATGTGCATTCATGAAATGTGATATGCTCTAGCACTGCTAACCAGGAGTTAAAAACACAATGGGGAGAAACAAGATGTACTAACTTGTGCCAACATTTCATTATAATGTCGGCAATCATGGGGTCCATATCACTTGGAATGTCAAGTCGGCGATGCTGAAACCCAACAGCCCCCACTACTTGCATGGGATTCATTCCACTCCAAGGCTGTTGCAGAGTAGCAAGCTCCCACAATATTACACCAAAGCTAAACACATCACACCTGCAGATGCAATAGGCAGTCTTAACCAACAAAAAACATTGAATTATTTCATAAACCTCAAAAACATAAATAGGTAGAAATTTGTATACATTAGGATTGGCACCTCTTCTCAGAATTATGCCTAAAATTTAAATCTTTTTATTAAGCATTATTGGGCTTACTTTTCATTGGACGGTTCATTACGCAAAACTTCAGGAGCCATCCACTCAGCCTGGAGTCAGAAAATGGAAATTCAATCAAAACTGCCATGCAAAAGATTCTAATCAAAGATTTAAGAAATTCACAATATATTTCATAGTCGTGATCAGAGCAGCATTGCCTAGAAAGATGGTGATAACTATTCATGATCACAATCAGTAATAATATTTTATTGTATCCATTAAAAGCTGAAGAAAACAAGATACAACTACTTCAATAAAGGTATAGTCCACCACATTTTATATCCAAGACTCAACACCTACTTGAAAACTAAACCCCTTGTGAAGACAATAGATTTATTGAAGTCCGCATACTATCACAATATAAGAATCTTATTCGCCCTCTAAGGTATAACGTTGCATTTATGTAAAAATAGCCAGAGGATAAAAAGGGAGGAAAATTATGCCTTACCTTTTATAACCTCTGTTGTTTATCCAATCATTTTTTTCCTAAACCTTTAATTTTAGAAAAAAAAATATTCTATAAACTTCAAACATAAAAATTATACATAGAAGTGCGATTAAAAATAAAAAGAAAAATAATAGAAGCTCAGCATGATTGGAAAAAGTTGCATCCATGGCTGTGTAATGCATAATCTCTATAGTCTAAATTTTTCTACGAAACTCAAGCCACAGTTCCCTTGTCTGTTAAGCCGGTTTCCATAGTGTTGCATTTCATCAAACCCTGTAATGATGAATTGTTAAAATCATGTAAATCATTTAAAATGAACAGTGGAAATTTCCTCAATTTGTTGAATCATTGCAAATGAAAAATGGTGACTACTTCAACTCGTGAATAATTCATAACCACAAGTAGCACCTGCCTTGATGCATAAAAATAGGTCAAACGATAAATAAAATAGCAGGGCAAACTACGGTTTGTTATTCAAAGAAACTAAAGTCGAATTTAATCTACATTATGCTAAAACCATAATAAAAATGAAATTCTCACCTGATGATTTAGATTAAATTCACTACTGATAGTGCATTATTTTAATGTCAGGTTACAATATTCTACATATATAATACTTGGATATTATTTTCTTTGTTATTTGTCAAGTGCTTATATTTTATGGTTATTTATTTCTATCTTTGATTGTAATGTTTTCCTCAAATATGGCCCTGTCCCGGATTTAAGTCCACACAGTTTTCACCTTCTTTCTGCGGATGTTTTAACTTCAAATCAAAGTTCCAAAATGGAGAATGTCCAACCCACAACTTGATAGACCAACCAATAGGCAATGGCTACTCAAAAACTGCATGTCCTTGCGAAAAAAAAAACAACCCTGTACTCATCATTGTCTGTGGTTTACTAGTCTTGTAATTACAAATACACTTCAAAAATTCTATCATGAGATCAATATTTTTCAGTTCCGTACCTGTTAACCCCTAAATTTGCCCCTTGCAAATCTGGAGGGTTAAAGACCAACATATTTCATCAGACTGGAGGTTCAGAGACAGATTTACTTGGGCTGGGGGTTGGTTCCCAGAGAGACTGGTTGCAAGATGGATTCAGTGATGATTCGAGCACAGTTTTCACACAGGTTGGAGAGACCTACTAATTTTAGAATGTCCCCTACTTTGTAGAAGAGAGTTCTGGGGCTTATATGATAGCATAAATTACATATTCACCCTTATGAACTCAGGATTTCAGTGAGGCCTCTCCAAGTGACATGCATGGCACTTAGTATTTTTCGCAAGTTTAGTCCAAACTCACATGTCAATGATAATGGCATATTTAGAATCCATGCAACATTCTAAGTCCGATGAGCTACTTTAGGGTATGTGAGCACTTTTTTATTTTTAGCATTACTTGCATGTCAATTTTAATCGTAGATTCAGATTCCTTACTGAAATACAAATCCAATAAGTATGGTATTATGAGATTCTAAGCACTTCCTATTTGTAGCAATTGTCACGTTTCAGATCCGGTTACATATTCGGACTCCCCATTGAGTTCTGAGTCTAATGAGGGTGATTTTTGTTAGAATTCCACGCACCCTAAGTCTGGTCTATGCCTTAGATAGGAAACATAAACACACTGAAGATGCCTAACTTTAAAACAACTTTTACACAGCTGGAATATATCAGCAACTCCTTTTCTGACCTTTTAGCCCTTGCTGCCAGATGTTCCAACCTTTGTTCAACCTCCCGCCTGCCCTCAGCCAGCTAATTCTAGGTTGTGACTGCTTCACCAGGCATGCAGCCTTCTCAACCAGGTCAGCGGCCCTCCTGCAGCTATCTATGTGGCTTCCTGCGGCCTGCACACAAAAACTAATCCAGCTGTCCTGGAATTGATCTTCTCCTTTAGACCATAACTTCCTCACAACTTGTCCTCACACTCCTGCGATTAGGGAACCCTTGTGACTCCTTTTGCTGCCTTTTTCACCACACAAGAAGAATGATCCATTTTGCTACTTGTCCCTTGTATTTATACTTTTCCAAGGGGTGTGAAACCCCAAGGGTCGTGTCTCTTGGCCTTGCTGGACGCCCTAAGTAGACTTGACTCTTAAGCCGACAATAATTAAATTTAAATATCAAATGTCTTTTCCTTGGGTGCAAAACTCCAGCAAACAAACCCAAAAGCCCCAAGGGCTTTTCCAACCTGAAACACCTTACGAGCTACCAAACTTCAACACTCCCTCTTAGTGAGGAAGGTATTTTCACCTGCCTCCAAATCTTATCCACGATTACATCCTTCTGGAAGACGTGGATCTTCAAAGACACCATGCTCCTAGAAGCCTCCCACTTCAAAGCATCCTACATGGCCACCCAAACCATGACTTTCCTTGTTCCTAGAAAGCTCTAGTTCCATGACCTTTCCTTGCATGGCCATGACTTCCTTGCACGTGCCATGACTTTTCCTTGCATTGGCTATGACTTTTCTTGCATGATCATGACTTTCCTTGCACAGTCCATGACTTCCTTGCATTTACCATGACTTTTCCTTCCGTGCACTATGACTTCCTTGCATGGTGTATGACTTTCCTTAAACACACCATGACTTTCCTAGCATGGCCCATGACTTTCCTTGAACACACCATGACTTTCCTTGCATGGCCCATGACTTTCCTTGCATGGCTTGGAAGACTCCACTTTCTCACTTGAACCTAAAGATTAGACTTCCATTGGGCAGCTAACTCTCCCTCTGAGCCCAACTCTCTCTAAGCCGATACAACCTTCCCTTGGATTACTTAGCTTTCCCTCCCTAAAATTGTTACAACTAAACTTGTGTCCTTTCAAGGTCAGTGTCAAGGTGTGTTTGAACACTTGGCCTAGTCCACTCTAGACCATCGCAACTCAACTTTGCAAGAGTCCTCATCATCTTGGGTCAAACACCTCATATGCACATGGCTCCACTACCAAATGTGCAACTCTACAAACCAATGAAGATACTATCTCACAAAACTCATCAAACTGCAATCCATATAAAGCTACCTCGTCGATGCCAAACCACTCACTGGCAAGGCACCTATGCTGTCGCAACTTACTTTGACAAGTCAATGAAATTCCATCAATGGTATCAATAACCCACCATTCAACATACTGTTCTGCATTGAGTTCTCTGTCAATCCTCCAAAACTCCCATTCTGCCGCCCCAAATTGCAATAGTCCAAAGTTACTTGTCTGAACATTTTACTCCATGACTAGCCAACTCACTTGGCAACATTGTTGCTTTCTGCAGCAGTCACAAAACTCCCTCTCAGAGCCGCCACCTATGCACATCCTAGATCCAACTGCTCTTTGAACTAGCTCAGATCCCATGTTAGAATTCCACGCACCCCAGGTTTGGTCTATGTCTTAGCTAGGAAACATAAACACACTAAAGATGCCTAACTTTCAAACAACTTTTACACATCAAAATATATCAACAACTCCTTTTCTGACCTTTTATCCCTTGCTGCCAGTTGTTCTAGCCTTTGTTCAGCTTCATGTCTGCCCTTGGCCACCCTATTATGCCCTTAGACAGCTTATTCAAGGTTGTGGTTGCTTCACCAAGCCTGCATCCTTCTCAGCCAATCCAGCAACCCTCCTGCAACTAGCACTACGGCCCTCCTATGGCCAACTTAATGGATTCCTACAACTAACTATGCGGCTTCCTACGGCCTACAAACAAAAACTAGTCCAGTTGTCCTAGAACTAGGTCTTCTCCTTTAGGCCAGAATTTCCTCATAGCTTGTACTTTCACTCCTACTGCTAGGGCACCCCTGTGGCTCCTTTTGCTGCCTTTCTCACTACACAAGAAGAATGATCCAGTATGCTCCTTGTTGTATTTATACTTTTCCAAGAGGTGTGAAACCCCAAGGGTCATGTCCCTTTGCCTTGTTGACCGACTTGAGGTGACTTGACCCATAAGCCGACAACAATTACATTTAAATATTAAATGCCTTTTCCTTGGGTGCAAAACTCCCGCAAACAAACCCAAAAGCATCAAGGGCTTTTCCAACCAGAAATACCTTCTGAGTTACCAAATTTCACCAATTTTGTCATAATCTGAGATATTTCAATTTTAACAGTATTTGCATGGCAACGCTGACAACATATTTAGATTCCCCATGAGATTTCAACTCTAGTGAGTATAATATTGTGGACATGCATGCAACTCACTACTTTTAGCAATGCCTACTTTTAGGCATATTATATATGGCAAGGTACCCCTTATCTATTCCGAGCCTTTTCCATCTTTTCCTATTTTTTTGGGTGGTGCAGCGACTTTTGGCATCTCTATTTATAATAGTAAGACAGATGGCAGTTTGAGAGGTGGACACATGGTAGCTTATGGAATGGACATTTTGTGAGATTTTACAAACGAGTCATCAATGATGTGGCAAAGCACATGGGTGGATAGAGGAGTGATGTGGCATTACAACAATTTACTTTTTAGTCCCTCCTGTCTATTTTTCTCTTTCCTAATGGACATGGCCTTTATTGTACTTCGAATATGTAAAATTTACCCAAGGATAATTTTATCACAGGTTGAATTTACTCAAAGATGTTTTTACCCAAGTCGAATTGCCCAAGGACATTTTTATTTTCTGACGACACAAACACTTCAGTTAAACTCAGGCATATGCCACTTCACTTAGTTTTTCCTCTCCAATATAGTTTAGTGGATGGCGATTTAACCCTACATTTTTTTTTCAAGTGTACATTGATTTCCATTTTAGAGGTAATTCAACCTCCTACTTTGCTTATGTAAACTGGATGAATTAGAAGGGGGAAGGGGTTATAAATACATGTGGAGGTCCAACCCACAAACGGAATTGTCTTGAGCAAGCAGCAACATTACTCTCTGTTGATTTGGGGTAGCATCGGATGTGCTCTGGCCATGAAAATTGGTGGAGAGGCTAAAGCACATGAGATCTCCAAGACCCAGAAATGGTTTGGGCGGATTCTAACCAGTTTTGGAGATATTAAAATAATTAATATTTTTAATGGAGTTCCTAAGTCTAAACTTGGGAAAATAAAATATTAATGGGTATTAATATAAAACTAGGTTAGAAGGTTCCAAAAGCCATGGATCAAGCCAAATCTAATCTTAGTCGTTGATTAGAGATTTAATTTTGGTCGTTGAAAGATCAACAGGAAAAGTATACGAAGAGGCTTGAGGGTCAGTTGGAGAACATACTGAGGGAGACCAGTCAGTTCGATTTCTGGAGCGGGGTTAGCTGAGAAATTAGAACTAGTGGTCTGGAGAGCAGCAAGAAGCAGCATGTACGAAACAGAGAGTCGGGAACAGCACAGAGGCTAGAGAGGCAGACGCAGAGGTTACAAACTGCGCAATCACTGGAGGGTCTGCGTGGGTGACGCAGAGAGGCCCAGTGTTGACGCAGAGAGGCAGGGGCTAACGTAGAGGGTCTAGGAGCTACGCATAGGTCAGCCAGGCTGACACTGAGACTGGGGGAAGTGCTGAGGAATTTTCTCTCTGTTGAGTAAGCCAGTTTGGCACCCAATTGTACTGAAGAATTGCTGGATAATAAAATCCTCCCTTGCTGCACTGGTTTTCCCACATTGGGTTTTTCCGGGGACTAATTGTCCAAAATATTTGTGTCGATGTGTTAATTCTTGTGCATGTGTTTGTTTATGTATTATGATGTGATATCTGCAGTAGAATTTATTTTAATGTTTACAGAAGAATTTTTGTAAATAACTTATCAGGAAATAAGTAGGTAAAATAAATCAGTTGTTGCAGTGATAGAATTTTCACATGGTATCAGAGCAAGTCATCAGAGACATGAAGGGAAAATCAATTATGGGTTGAGACCATGATGTAGAGGCGTCTACGTCAAGAGATTCGCACAAATTTTCAGAAAATTGCACAAGAGAAAGTGATTTCGATTTCTCTATGTTGGCTTCCAGACTGGAAGAAGAAGTGCCTTGTGTGACTAACTCTGCATCATCAGAGGTATGGTATATAGACAGTGGGGCCTCTTCGCATATGATGGGAATCCGGGAATGTTTCTCAGATTATCGGGAGGAGAAGATGAACTTTTAGATCACCATCGAGAACAAGGCAAAATGTACTCCAGTAGGCAGGGGTACCATAGTTTTTCAAACAGAAACGGGAGAGCGGTTCCATGCTACCAATGTGCTGCATGTACCAGGATTGAGGATGAACTTACTTTCCGCATCACAACTTCAAGGCAAAGGCTATGATGTTTTCTTCATCAAGGAGAGTATACGTCAAACACCCGAGCTGGAAAAAGAAAGTGCAAATCGGGATCAAAAGTAACAAGTTGTACAAACTACAACTGGAATAACTAATGGCACTAATAGGCAGTCATGGAGACAAGGATCTGAATGAACTATGGCATAGAAGAATGGGACATTTGCACCATGGCGCTCTGAGAATTCTCAGGAGCATTGTAACAGGAGTTCGGGATCTTAGTACACAACAAGATGATGTATGCAAAGGATGTGCTCTAGGAAAGTATGCCAAGGCAGCATTTCCTAGAAGTAAAAACAGGGCCAAGAGTGTTCTAGGATTGATACACTTAGGTATCTGTGAACCCATGTCCACTAAAGCTCTTAGTGGTGTCGAGTACTTCCTTACCTTCATTGATGACCACTCAAGGAAAACTTGGATTTATTTTCTAAAAACCAAGGACGAGGTTTTTTGTCGATTCAAAGAGTTCAAGGCTCTGGTGGAGAATCTAACTGGGAAGACAATAAAAGTTTTGCGCTCAGATAATGGTGGAGAGTATGTTGATAAGGACTTCACTGATTTTTGCACTAAGGAGGGCATCAGAAGAGAGTGGGTAGCTTCGTACACTCCGGAGCAGAATGGGGTAGCAGAAAGAAAGAACAAGATTATTGTAGAAGCAACTAGGGCCATAATGTATGATCAGGATATGCCAAAATTCATGTGGGCAGAAGCATGCAACACAATAGTCTATGAGAGGAGGAGGATGCAGCAGAGGAGAGCAGTGGTGACCATGACAGATTTTGATGATGATGATGACTAATGACTAGTGAGCTACCTACTACTTTGAAGTTGTTTTGTCTTTGATATTTCTATTTTCTATTGGCATTGCTACAACCTATGTAACACATTTTGATTTTGATGACTTAATGAGAAAACTACAATTTGAAGTTTCTTGTCTTTCTCCTATTGGATCATTGATGAATCTGTCACAATTGTATTTGTATGCATAATGTTACTTTGTATAACTTACAAATTTTAAATTTACATTATAGAATCTAGATCTATGTCTGAATTTGTATCAGGAATGAGAATTTGTGTAAGAAATATCTAATTTAAAAAAAATAAAAAGAAATAAATAAATATCTATATATATATATATATATATATATATATATATAACGTGTCCTATTCCAGGGGGTCAACGTGCCTATGTTAGACACTCGAATCTCCGTGTCCTACGTGTCCCGTGTCCCTATGTCAGGTGACATAGCTTAGCACAATTTACTTCAATGTTCTTTAGCAGCCCAATAACAATAGCCAATTATTTTCAGTAGCAATCAGATCAACCATTAATCACATTGACAGTAAATGCAGATAGTACATAAAAACAAATGCAAAAGACAAGCCAAGACAACAGGACACCAGATGTGGCAAATGCCAGGGATAAACTGCAATGTGGGGAAAACCCTTTGATCAAATCTTCTTATTATTATTCAATAGTTCAGCAAAGAGGGAGAGTACAAAAGTCAAATAGACTAGCCCAATACAAAGTCAAATCAGCCCTATCAAATTCTGTAGTCAAACTTCAGCCCTAATCAGAAAGTCAACACTGGTCAAAACAATAGAAATTCTTCCTTGAAGCAACTCGGTATTCCTTGGTCAAACTCGGCTAGATCAGGAGGATAAATTCAACCCAAAACAACTCGGTCAAACTCGGTAAAAGGAGAGAGAATACTGCAGTAATTTTCTACAATGAAACAAGAGTGAAACCTGAAGTCAACGCAGGTCAACCAACCCAGAATTCCTCAATTTTTGTGCCCAGCAATGCAGCGTAAGAAAATCGAAACTTTGGCCCAAAAACCAAAGTCCAACTCAGTCAAATGCCCCTTGGTCAATGTTGGTCAAACCCGCTCCTGATGTCTGAAATTCGGCCTGTAATTTTCTGCCCAAAAAATCATCCTCATTGCCACACGTGTGAGAGAGACAGAGAGAGAGGGTGTCCAAGTTGTACGAATCAATCTGATGAAGAGAGCGAGAAGAATGTGCGAGTGAAGGATGTCCAAATGAGGTGTGAGGTCTCTTCTATTTATACACATCGTTGTGGGTGAAGAGACACATCCATTGGGTTTATTGAGCCTACATTAAGCTGAGGTCAACCTGAACAATTTGCACATGTGAGGAAATAATTTCAAAATCACACTTCTGCTTGTCCGAATGTGATCATATTTATATCAATCTTGGACCTCTCGAAAAGAGGAATCAATGCAATCATCTCCATCAAATGAGTTGTCCCAAGGTGGAATTTGGCCCTAGTTGCCACTTTTAACACTCCCTCTCAACTAGAGAGAATTCCACCTGCCAATCCATTTGCCATCATCATGCCATCCTGTCGTCATGTACCATCTCTGTCATCTCTGCTCTACTATGCTGAACCATGAAGTAATAATGAAGAAGAAGTGATCAAGAGTAAGTCATAAGACCTTACCACTCTCTACTGGCAAAATCCAGTCCACGGATAGAATCTCAAATGATCCCAGATCAAGTTATTGAACACCATGCATCCTAGTCATAGGGAGTACATGATGCGTCCATCGGTAGTGTTATGGTCCCTAACCACTTTTCTTAACTCATTGGCCAGATGAGAGGTACTTCCCATGAGTCCTAGACTCCATCGGTAGGATGTATGTTGGGGCATCGACAAGAGAAGGTGAACCACTCATCCTGCTCATATGTCATAGGAGAAGGTGAACCATTCATCCTGTGCATATGTCACATAGGAACACAAGCATCACTCTGCTGCCAGCGAGCCTAGTCAATACCTGGTGAAGTTACTTGCATCACCTCTCTACGCAGGAATCCTTTCTCTTCTTTCGCCTTATTCATTTTTCGTTTTTTAAAACTTTTCACTTTTTCATTTTTTCATTTTTCATCTTCTTAACTATGCATAGCACTTATTCATTTCAAAGGCGGAAGAGGGATCGAGAACAGAAGAGGTTGTTCCTTCAAAGAAGTAGTTTATGTATACCTCTAACGTGCTTGTTAAGGTTTTCCCCCTCACCTTACTCTACTTGATTGAGCTGACAAGGATTAACCCAAGAACAACCGACTATAATAGGTGATACTAGTTAGCGCGCAAGCGTTGTGTTTTCACCAAGGTTCACTTCGAACAGTACTTATTTTCCATTAATGTATAATGGACTAAAGACAGCAAGTTCTTACATAAGAGAGCAGACAACAGATAACCAAATGTTGATAGTTGTACAAGTCCTCTTGTACTTTACCTAGCTTGTTTCAAGAGTCACACATGGTCCATGCGAAACTAACCTATGGACAATAACAAGCAAACAAACCAAAAAGCAAAGCAAGAAGCAGAAGCAAATGTGGAAGCAAAGCGAGTAAGCAAACAAACAAGCAAACAAACAAACAAACAAACAAAGAAGCAAATATGCATGCAAGCAAACACTACTCCTACTCCTAAGCTAACAATGCATGCGTCATCTCATGTAAAGTGATACTTCCAATGCAGCCACCAGCACATTGATTGACCCATGTTGGTGAAAGCACGGTTTGCGAACAACGCAGTTGCGCAAACCAGCAAGCATGAAAGATTTAACGATGAAAACGGACACACTCCGAGCTTACAAGCGACCACAGAACAAAGATGAGTGAAAGCGCTTGACATGCACTCTGTGGAGCTGCCATGGTGTTGTGGACACTGTGTGCAGATGTCGAGTGTATGCATTCTTTTGACTGTGACATGCAAGCAAACGTGAAAAAGGTAGACCACTAACGTTGTGCATGTGTGCTTGCTGTGTAAGATTTCTCCAACGCATGAGCGATGGGATCATGTAGTTCGAGTGGAGGAAGCGAAATCTGGGTGTTTGGTTGATCTTCAATGCAAAGCAGAGAGTGATGAGGAGCCTTGAGTGTTTCAACAATTTCCTGACCGAAAGTGAAACCAACCTCAAGACAGCGAGGGCCTGACATAACCATCAGCTCAGGCTGAAGTGCCTCGACAGTCTGTGGGGTTTCGACTTCGTTGACAGATAGATCATCGTAGACCAGTGTCTTAGACAGATTAACAATGATTAAATCAACATTGTGATCAGATGAAGAAGTAGAGAGATCACGACAACCAAGATTAGAAAATTCAGGATGTTTGTCAACATCCTCATGATTTGATGAATCGGGCAGAGGGGTAGATGAGAAGCAAAGATGTTCACCCTCTGTGTTTTCAGAAATGACAGATGACAGATTGGACGGATTTTCGGAGGAAGATGTGTCCTCTCCGCACTGTGATGACAGACTGACATCCGACGTGTCCTGTGAATGATCGGAAGTAGAAACATCCAGAAATGGGTTTTCACAGGGGAAATCAGCAATGGCAGAATCACAAGGGATGTCAGGATAAAGCGGATGAGGCACGGCTGGAAGAGAGTCATCCTTCACTGCGGGTTCTTCTTTAGATTCCCTCACACACTCATCATGAATGATGGCGTAGGTTGGCTCCATAACACCAACTCCGTCGACAACTTGATCCTCATTCATAGTAGGTGAGTAGTCCGAAAAGGAAGAGCACAAGACAGTACAATCCGGAGGATCAAAAGAATGTGGGGACGAATGTTGAGGGATCCACGTGACAACCAACAAGCTTGCAATTCAAATCTACGCAGATATCAAGAGCACGTGGAGTGGGAGGATGTGAGAGTTCAACAGATTTGTGTGCATGTTCTCCTGCATCACTCTGTGGTTGTGGAGCTGTTTGATGAGGTGAAGGCGAACAGTGACTTGTGACAGCAACTGTGCCTGCCTGTGATTGTGCAGCTCCATCACCGAAGTGTGTTGAGCGGGGTTCAGATATGTGAAGAAGATACTCAAGTCTTCCCTCGAGAAATTCCCAGTCAATATCATCTTCGGGGAATCAATCTGCAAGATTACAAAAGCGTGTGTAAAACTGATCAACAAATTCATCAGGTGCTTTTCGTAATTTCAGAATTTCTTGATCGAGTGCTTTATGGTTAAAGTGATTGAAAGCACGGTCTATCTCTGCGACCAGATGAGAAAGAGAATGAATAGATTTTTCGGGCAGCGTGGCACACCAGTGCATTGGGTGCCCTCGAAGCGTGTAGACGAACAATGCGCAGGTCATGTATTCTTCAAAGATTCCATGTCTTTCGCATGAGCCTACAATGCCGACCGCGTGCCTAACCAAGGCTATGTAGCCTCCACCATCATATGTTTTATGTGACAAGTTATCCGAGAGATCTTCCGAGATAATGAAGTCGTTTCCATAAGACATACACTCCGGAAGAGGAACTCGGTAGTTAGTCATGATAGATATGTAGAGATTCAAAACAAATGTGAGGACTCAGCTTGTCATCTGGCCCTCCTTCTAGCGCCAAAATGTTGACAGTGTTGGACCCGCCAACATGTAAGGGGATATCCCCGGTAAGAAGTCCCAATTAGACCTCAGACTGTTTGGTGTAGGAGTCCAAGCAGTTGGTCGTGCAGTAATGCTTTGACCTCGATTTCGCACAGAGGCAAGTAAGATGTCCCTGTTGGTAGCAAGGGTGTGACAGCTGCAAGTCAAGGAAGGTGCATGAGAGGTTATAACACACTGAGGGTGAGGTGAGTGCGCCACTTGGAAACCTGTAATAGTATGCGGCTTGGAAGGGAACACATGAGCAAAGCTGCATCACAAGTTGGAAAGCAAGTTAGCGAGCAATCCAAAGTGATGGTTAATCCAACAACACATTTCAGAAAGATCCATACATAATTATACAGAATAGTCCATACATGCATGCGTAAGCAAACAAGTACATATATCATTTAGAGTAAACTAGATAGTAGAGGATACAATACAACATACGCATGAAACATGCTGGCTCTGTTATATTAAGAAATGTAAGTTCTAGTCATACAATACATCCATGTCCAACCACTAGTTCTGACAGCGGAACGTTACAGCTACAACCACCTGCTCCTCCAAAGAGATGTACTAGCTCTGCGCAGTGGAGAAGCCAAGGCTCGTTACAATATTGTCCAAGCTTTCTCTAAGATAGTCCTTTCGAAAGCTTGGCTAACCAAAAGCCTTTACAATGAGTTATGCAGTTCTATTTATAGCAAAGGGTGGGGTGACCCTTGACATTCCCCTTTGTGACAGTTCATCTACCCTCATGACTCTTCATCTACTCTATGAATGTTACATCCAACTATCGACACTTGAACTTACACTTGACAAGACATTATATTACAATGCACATGTGCCCATGCGAGACAAAATGGCTTGTGTAAGCCATGCAAGACATCACTGACAATCGGTCCGTTGTGGTGAGACCAACTCTTTGACATGCTTGTGACGGTGAAGGTGGTGAGCTGATGCCAAGCTTGGTCGTCTGTGATGGTGTGCATGCGCTCCATGGTGACATCTCGCTGAAGCAAACTCTTGCCTCCATTGCATTCAGGTGCATTGGTGTGGCTCCTCCATCCAACTCGTCTGCTAGCATGCGCATGGTCTTCTTGAGTGCAATCGAACCGGCAACACACTGATGCATAGTGTCCATGCTGATCTTCCAGTGTGTGTTGGTGGTCATGCGCATCAATTGTCAACTGCATGTTCAGCTCCAGTCGAACTTGCTTCTTGTCTTTGCCTCGGTGAGTGTGTTGAATGGGTGGGATCGCATGCATGCGCACAATGACATGCATGCTACTAAATTCCCTTGCATGCAATCAACAACACTGCTCACCATGTCTGCTCCGTGCCAGCTGTTGGGATGGATCTATAACTTGTACGGGCACAGTTTCATCCGTGAGTGCATGTTTCACCTGCTACTGTACCTGTTCCTGCTACAACTCATTCTCTCGTCTATGCAGCTCATGTTCTTCCTTGAGTTGCTGCTTCAGCACATGCAACTCCTTCTCTGTTTCGTTCTCTGTCTTCGCGCAATCTTCATGTCGCACTGTCACCTCATAGCCTAAGTCTCCAAAGTTGCTTTCATCACAAGTGGATCTGCTTGAGCTTGCAACTTTGTTCCGCCTCTGTGTTGTCAACAACCTTCCTCTTCCATTCGTTGCATCCGCTGTGTTGCCTTCACAGTGTTGCTTGCTATGATGTTGTTGTCGTCATATCTTGATGTCCTTGTCTACGAACAACTTGATGTCTTCGTGGGTAGGCAAGTTCATAGACACTTGATCGACTGCATCCCCAAGTGTGCTCTAAACGGTGTCTTCGACTCTGCTCTCCTAGAAACCATTGTACCTGTGCTGCTGAGAGGCAGATGAACACCTGTGATACCTGTAGACATGGCAACACTGATGGCAAGCAATCTGTCAGTCGAAAACCAAAACAAACTTGAGAACTAACTTGCAACATACCTGTGTGACTAACCATGAAGGTCGTGCAATTTCCGCTACGAGGTCGGGAGACTGGCTACCAAAATTGCACAAGGCACAGTCTGGGCTGTCAGGAGGCTGACTGACTGCTGGAAATACGCAATGCACAATCCAACCTGGCCTGCTGAGGAATGAAACTGCACAATGTGTAATTTCAGTCAATAGTGACATGCAACCAGCGAACTGCATTGCATAGTTTCTGGGGCCAACAAGACATTGCCTCCAAGAATTGCACAATGCAAGCCTGGAGGTCATTGCCTTGCTAGACTTGCGCGATTTCTGGAGGGAAGGCAGAGTCTTCGCTTCCGAAAATGCGCAGTGCTAGTCGGGCAAGGCACAGTCTAGTCCAAGGCAGCCCAATCCGACCGACAGGTGACTCAAAACACAAGAAGTGTGAAAGCATGATGAGATGAGTGCAAACAAGAGTGAATGATCATTCATGCAAACAAAAAGTGCAGGATTCAGGAAACGAGAAGGCATGCATGTGCGTGAAGCAAGTCACCACAACGGCGACCGTTCGTGCAAAAACAGTTTCATGCATGCAATAGCAATGAGATGTTAACAAACACTGAAACGGTGCTAGTACAAGATAGTATGTATCAAAACGATAGCAAGTGCTCACTGAAACCAAGTAGACAACATTCATACAAAGAAAAACACATAAAGCGCCAAAAACGCAGTGCGAGACATGAAAAGTGGGCTTACCCCAAAACAACCGAGTTGAATGTGTCGACGACTCCTAGATGCAATATCGGATGTCAGAGCTGCAAAATCGATGTGAGGAATGAGCTCTGCAGTATCCGGTTGATGAGTTTTGATAAACTCGAGGTTGCGACAAGCATGCTACAAATCTAGGGAAAACGACACTTGGTGGGAGGTTTCTGAAATGATCTTTGCACGTAACCTCCAACTGCTAAAAATAGATCCCTGAAACAAGGGATGCCTTTGCATGTTGCCTTGCGAGGAGCAGCCCATGCGTGCAAAACAGTTTTACTCAGTCCCGGAGGGAACCAATCATCTCCACTGCACATGTAACAGTCTGCTCAGTTGGGAGGAAAAAATGCGCATTTCTGGGAGGGAGCTAGGCTGGTTGCCTAGAGGGATTGTGCAATTTCTGGGCAAAGCAATTGACTGCTGCCCAAGATTGCACAATTTCTAGGCAGAACAGTCCTGTTGGGAGGAATTACGCAATTTTTCCAATGAACAGTGACAGGTAGATTTGTGCAATTTTGGAGCTCAGCAGGCTGCCAAACAGATTTGCGCAATTTCTGGAGGGAAGGCTGGTTGCCCGCCAGAATTGCACAATTTCTTGAGGGAGCTGCTCAGCCGGCAGCTAGACCAAGTCCAATGAAACAACCTGTGAGAGGGATGCAACAAGCTTTGATGGACAGGCTATCATTCTACAAGAAAATCATTGAAGCTTGTGTACTTGATAAGACAAGACATGTTGCTGCGAAAGGGTTGGTAGGGAGGCTCCAAAACGAAGCTAAGACAAAATTTTGGAGGTTGGTTGTAGCCGCTACAACAATTCTTTTTCTTGAGGTAGAGGGCTCACAAGGAGGTGGATCAATGGGATCCATGGAGCCTTCAACATCGGGCATTGGATCATCTGTCGGAGATTCATCCTTCTTTCCTGTATCATCATCATTGTCCTTCCTAGGGATAGGAAGATCTCTGACTTTCCCAAGCACAGAATCTTCATCGAAGGTGACATCATGACTTATTTCTACTTCTCTTTGACCAGGCACATAGATTCTATATGCCTTTGAAGTTTCACTATAACCCACAAAAGTTCCTTTTTTCCCAAATGCATCTAGCTTGTTTCTTTCTCTTTTGGCACATGAAAATATACGGGACAACCAAAAATTCTAAAATGAGAACATCAAGTTTCTTAATGGTGGAAACTTCTTTGGGTGCCTTGAAGTCCAATGCTTGATGCAAGCACCTATTTTGAACATATACAGCGGTGTTGGCAGCTTCTCCCCATACGAACTTTGGTAGGCCTTGATCATGAAGCATAGCACGGGTAGCTTCTATGGTTGTTCGATTCTTCCTTTCGGCAACTCCATTTTTCTCAGGAGTATATGCAGTAATCGTCTCCCTCTTACTGCCAGCTTTTCTACAATAGTCATTGAATTCATTTGACTCATATTCGGTTCCATTATCAGTCCTTAATATTTTGATCTTCTTCCCTGTCTGATTCTCAACCAAGGCTTTGAAAGAGCAGAACCATTTGAATACTTCATCCTTCTTCTTCAAGAAATAGATCCATGTTTTGCGAGAGATGTCATCCACAAAAATTACATAGTATCCTCATAAATATGTTACGGGCAACATACTTGATAGATCATAATGGACCAATTGATGAATATTAGAAGTTTGACTTTCACTTGAAGGGAATGGTCCCCTTGTATGTTTTCCAGCTACACAACCCTGACAAACTCCTTCATGATCTATGTTGAATTCGGACATACCTGTGACCAGGGTTGCGGGGGAGTGCCCCCCCCCCACACCCCCCCTCACACTCTGGTTCCAAATTCGTGCTCCGAGTGGGAGCAATGCTGGAGTGCCTCGGGAGCCCGAGGCGCTCCAGAGGAGGGAGCATTTTCGAGATCGTATAGTCTTTTTTGCAATAAAAAATTGCAGTAATATTACAAATGCAATTGTTTTTGAAAGAAACAAATAAGTTTTGAGTGGGGCGGCCTAATGATCAAGCCTATGGCCCTAGTATTGATTTGTGATTCATGCTAATGTTAAATTCTTAAAGTAAAAGTGACATTCTCCTTAATCTTCATTTTCATCCTTTTACTTAAATTTTTAACATTACCATGAAATGACTCAAGATGTTTGAGAGTGGTTTCAACTTCATTGGATTTCATATGGAGAAAGTAGAATTTTACATTTCATTCAAAATCCAGCAGACTTATAAGTTTTTTAGGATTTCAGGATTGGGGGGATTGAAATGTTTCCATTGTCATGTATTAGGGTATGGAACTCGTATTTAATCAAGAGCACCAATCCCTCTATGTACCTTGATGTTAGCGACATTGGTTGTCGAACTCCTATATCATGACCCTCCTAAAAATGTACGCATCACTCAAACAAAATCTTGACTTGACATGCTATGCTTTTTCTATCTTATGTTAATGCTTAGAGGGTGATATTAATGACAAAGATCCCTATACAGGTCCAGAGGTAATGACAAAGATACCTTTGGATATTAATTCTTAGAGGGCAATATTAATTGTTGATTTTTCTGAATCTAACACATCAAAAATTCCGACTGCATTATCTACTTTATTTCACCTACTTGTTTATTCCTTAACAAGTTATTCAACCATCTACAGATCATCCACTGAAATAATAGACAAACACATAAGGGACACCGTTATTTTTGGACAATCCTCCCCGGAAAACCCAACTTGGGAAAACCGATGCAGCAGTTCTAAGGGTTTTATTATTAAGCAACTTTCTTGAGTACAACTAGGGTGCCAAACTGGCTCACCCAATAGAGATATCTATCTGGCAGTAATACCTCTCTTCAGAAGCAGATATTCAGCAAGTCTGCTCCACGAAAATCCTTCCAACGCTTCTCTGAGGCTCTGCGTCAGCCCTCTTGGCCTCTACGTAGCTCTGGAACCCCCTGTGTCAGCCTTCTGCTGCTCTGCGCTGGCTCTCTGGCCCTTTGCATCACCCACGTAGGCCTTGCTAGCCTCTACATAGTCTCTCTGGCCCTCTGCGTGGCTACTGTTGGCTCTGCATAGCCTCCTCAATTACTGCATTGGTCCTTCGACACTATCTTTGCCTCTTTGTTATGCACTCACTGCCCATTGCTGCAACTCAGATCACTTGTTCGAATTTTCTCAGCAAGCCCCACTCCAGAAAATCGAACTGACAGATCAATCTTGGTGTATCTCCAATTGACCCTCAAGCCTCCTCTTATACTTTTTCTGCTGAGTCTTCAACAGCCAAGATTAAATCTCTAAGCAACGACTAATATTAGATTTAGCTTGATCCATGTATTTTAGAACATTCTCACCCAGTTTTATATTAATACCCATTATTATTTTAACTTTCCTAAGTTTAGACTTAGGAACTACATTAAAAATATTAATTATTTTAATATCTCTCTAACCGTGTGGAATTTCCCCAAACCATTTCTGGGTCTTGGAGATCTCATGTGCTTTAGCCTCTCCACCAATGCTACCCCAAATCAACATTAATGACAAAGATCCTGATTTTCCAACAAGACTAAAAAATTAGACATTTATCGTGGTGGCAAGAGGCCCAAGCATTAGCAATAGATAATAGATTTACTTGTCTTTTCTAGTTTCTAGTAGTTTTTATAACTATTGACTCTTTCATATTTATTATGATATTTTTTGGAAACAAAACATGACAATTTAAGCTTGAAGTTTGAAGTTGGCAATTATAACTCATTAGTAATGAATTATGATTATGATGTTTCATGAAAGTTGAAAGTTGTTTCATTTTATAACATTTCATTTCTTGTTGGATATTATTTGTTGTATGGTTACAATTAGCTTACAAGTACAACTTTGGTGATCAATGATGATAAATGTTATATATTGAATTTTGAAAGCTTGACACTTTAAGATTGATGAATCATGAGACTCAATATGTTGTATGTTACTATGTTACTAACTTGTAGACGTGGTTGATGAAGATTATAACTTCTAGATGATTGTTGTTATATAATTCAATCTATGTTTTTTATGTTTTTTATATCTAATTCATCATTCTACATGCTTTTGTTGACATATATGCATCAAAATATAAAAATATAAAAATATATATATTATATAAAAAAAAAAAAGCTCCTGGAATCACTCCCAAACCGAGAGCTTCTGAAAATGTCGCTCTTGCTCCCAAGTAACCTTGCCTGTGGCCATCTTCCTTACATCATGTAAGGCTTTGTATGAAGGTGAGCAAATCTTTGGTGCCATAATTCAGATTGAGGAGAAGTATCGCAAGTCATAGCTCCAAAGGACTTCCTCCAACCTGATAGAGACCAACCCTAAATCCAATTGTAAATGCATCTTTCAGGTTCCCTTGCCAAACATGTACCTTCTCATCAACGAATGTCACCTTGAAAAATTTATCTTCCATCGCAAAAATAGATACCAAGTTCTTTCTCAAATCAGGTACATACAATACTTCTTGTAGATGAAGGTTTTGACCTTAATTTAAGTGAAGAGTGACAGTCCCCATCCCTTTCACGGGCTAGGTGGCATTATCTCCAACTATGATCTCCAAATTTGTCTTCTTTTCAATCAAATTTGAAAGGGCCTCCTTGTACCCAGTGAACTGCCTTGAGGCACCAATATCAATCAACCAACAATCCAATGTATCCGGAGGAGAGGCAGTGATGAGGGAAGAAATAAGATAAAATTCTTTTTGCTTATCTACAACATTAGTTTCCTCATACCTAGAGTTTCTCGATCTTTTGGGGGGAAGACCACTTCCATATTGAGCAGCAGAAGAATTCCTCTTTCCTTTGTGTTGAACTTGTTGTTTCTTTGATTGTTGCCTTTGTAATTTCAGTGGTTGTTGTTGTCATCATCCCTTGGAGTATCCTTTCTGTGAGGACTCTCTAGCAAAGTGGCCAAACCTGTTGCAATTGAAGCATCTTCTTTTTCTTCCTTCTTTGAATCCCGGCTTAAATCCTTGACCTTGTCTTCATAGACCAACATTGTTCTTCCTTTTAGTATGAGCGGAGAACGTGATAGGATTATTTCCATTTGAGGGCTTATCTCTTTCCATCATCCTTATTTCTTCTTGAGTGCATCTAGCCAATAATTCATAAAAACCCGGAATCCTGTCATTGTTGAGGATGGTGGTTTTAAACACGTCCCATTCTCTCCTCTCTCCATCTTGATGTCTTTCAACTTGTTCTTGAGAAAGAGGACTTGATTTGCATTTTTTATTTTGAACATCCCAACCAACTTGTCATACATCTCCTCAAATGTTTCCAAATTAGAAATATAAGCAACCAAAGGCTTGTGAATGCAATCAACAATAATTTTCTTAGCTTTGACCTCACATTTCTACCACTCTTCCTTTGACATAGTCCATGGCATCATTTTCTTCCAATGTCAAATCTAGAGTCATCTTCCATGCATGATAGTCAGATTTGTCCTTGAGCTTGTCCTCGGATTTGAAGAAAGATGTAGTCGTCATTGGGACTAGTTCCAAGTCCTTGTCCAACAACTTCTCTTAGTGATTGCTTTGCTTCACTCTTGTTTGGGCTTTGTCTTCACCTGAACTCTGATACCATGTTAATTTTAGATAACAATGGTATGTTCTATGCTTTAGCACAATTTACTTCAATGTTCCTTTAGCAACCCAATCACAATTTCCAATTATATCTAGTACCAATCACATTAACTTAAACACATTGATAGTAAACGCAAATAGAACATAAAAACATGTGCAGAAGACAAGTCAAGACAAGAGGATACCAGATGTGGCGGATGCTAGGGAAAAAGCCCAATGTGGGAAAACCTTTTGACCAAATCTTCTTATTATTATTCAATAGTGCAGCAGAGAGAGAGAGAGTACAAAAGTCAAATAGACTAGCCCAATATAAAGTCAAATCAGCGCTGTCAAATTCTGCAGTCAACTGCATTCAAACTTCAGCCCTAACCAGAAAGTCAACATTGGTCAAAATAGCAGAAATTCTTCCTTAAAGCAGCTCAGTCTTCCTTGGTCAAACTCAACCTGATCAGGAGGATAAATTCAGCGAAAAATATCTCGGTCAGACTTGGTCAAAGGACTCATGGGAAATACCTCTCTTCTGGCCAATGAGTTGGGAAAAGTGGATAGGGAACATAGCACTACTGATGGACACATCGTGTATTTTCGTACTCCCTATGTCTAGGATACTTGGGGTTCAACAAATTGAAACGGGATCAAGTCTGATTGAGGTTCTACCTCTGGACTGACTTTTGTCATTGGAGAGTGGTAAGGTCTTGTGACTCACTCTCGATCGATTTTTCTTCATTATTCACATCCGTGTTCAACAAAGCAGAGATGAGATGGTACATGACGACAGGATGGCATGATGATCGATGATGATGGATGGATTGGCAGGTGGAATTCTCCCTAGTTGAGAGGGAGTGTTAAAACTGGCAACTAGGGCTAAATTCCACCTTGGGACAGCTCATTTGATGGAGATGATGATTGCATTAAATTCATCTTTTCGAGAGGACCAAAATTGATATAAAGATCATCCAATTTGGACAAGAAAAAGTGTGTTTTTTAAGTTATGCCCACACGTGCAATCTATTTAGGTTGGCCACATCATCATGTAGGCTCATGAAGCCCAATAAACGTGACTCTTCACCCTCAATGACTTGTATAAATGCAACCGCCCTCTCACCACATTTGGCATCATCATCACACACACTTCTTCTCTCTCCTTCTCTCATTAGTTCATACAGCTATTAGGCAGATCTTCTCTCTCTCTCACACGTGTGGTAGAAGGACGAATTTTCTAGGCAAATTGCAGGGCTAAATTTCAAGACTGTTGCAGGAGTTTTACCAGTGTTGACCGAGCACTTTGACTCATCCTTTCACTGCGATTTTTCTGGGAAAGTTTCCTTTTTTTGCAGGTCATACAGTTTGGCACAGGAACCGAGAATTTCTGGGCACTTTGACCACAGAGTTGATTGTTGGGTTGACCGCAGACCTGACCACAGAATTGACCAAGTTTGACCGCAATTTGCAGGATTGTTTTGGGTTGAGTTTGAGCAGCTCATCATGCTAAGTTTGACTAGGTATGACCGAGCCCCAAAGAGGAAGATTTTTGTTGCATTGACCATCTTTGACTTTCTAGTTAGGGATGAATTTGACTGCAGATTTGTTAGGGTTGTTTTGACTTGGATTTGGCAAGTCAACTTTGACCTTTTGTACTCTCTCTCTCTGTTGAACATTTTGATATAATAATAAGAATTGATCGAAGGGTTTTCCCCACATTGGGGTTTTTCCCTAGCATCTGCCTTAAGATGATCAAGTCGGCTTCAAGGAAGGTTATTCAACCTCACCTAAAGGCTATAAATGAAGCAGTTTGAATTCATTTGGAGGACGTTAAACTCAAGCAAGTTTGATATCTCTTGAAGTTGGTAAAAAGTGTGAAGTGGAGGAAAGAAGGCAAAAAGGAGTGTGAGTTTGGTCTAGGGCAAGGAAGGAAAATCGAAGTTTTGGTGCATCTATCTCTCTCTCTCTCTCATGCCCTGATTTGGAAGATCGAAGTTCTCTGGTTGATGTCGTAGCCTGTTGTTGCATGTTGTTGTTGCTATAGGTCAAAGTTGCTATCGTTGGATGTTGTTGCCTCAGGAAGTTGTATTGGGCCAAGATCGAAGTTTCTAAGTGAAGATCAAAGTCTTTCAATGAAGGTCGAGTCTCCAAAGCAAGGTCGAAGTCGTTGGGTCAAAGAAAGTGTTGTTGTTGCTGCTGTTGCTGCCAGGTCAAGTAGGACCATCTGCAATCATAGAAGGAGGTTAACTTGGCATGGAGAAAAGTTTGTGTCAAGGTCTAGAATCTTGGAATATCTGAGGAAAACTATTGAAGGAAGAATTATTGATTGGGTTTTCCCCTAGAGAGGGGTTTTGCCCTGGTTGTGTGCCTATAACTGGTGTCCATTGATTTATGTGTTATTGCTTTGGTAATTGCTTAATGAACTAACATGGTTTCAGAGATTTGGTGAAGAAAGAAGAAAAAGGCAGTCTCAAGCACTTGATCAAGGAAACATTCAAAAGGAATATTCAAGGAAAGAATTCTACTATCTTCAACGACAATGTCTAACACAATCAAGGGAGAGAACAAACTTGAAGGAGCCTCAAACTACAAGTCTTGGAAGAAGAGGATTGACCTCATCCTTGAAAAGAGCAAGGTACTCGACTTCGTCAAAGGAAAAGTAAAGAAGCCTACAGATGACTCCAGTGATGTTGATAAAGTGAAGTTCAGAGAATTAGAATTAGTGGCCATGACCCTAATGGTAGAAGGAATAAAGGACAACCTTGTCCCGTTTATAGCCAACATTAATCATGCTCAAGAAATGTATGAGGCCTTGTCAAAGTTATTCACTATTAAGAACATTGGTCAAGTAGCAAGCTTGAAGAATGAACTAAGGACCACAAAGATGACTAAAGAAGACACAATGGCCTCCTTCTTTGTGAAGATAGCAAGAATCAGACATGATCTTTTGGCCATTGATGAAATTGTTCCAGACAAAGAACTCGTGATCACTTCTCTATTAGGATTGCCACCTACTTAGGATGCATTTGTTGCAAGACTTAACAGTTGCAAGGAAGCTCCCACTTTTGAAGAACTATGGACTGTCTACAGTCAAGAAGAATTAAGGATCTCACTAGTTGTCAATCCTGAAGGAGTTTCAAATGCCTACATTTCTCAACACAAAAGAAACTTCAAGAAATCGAAATGACCAAGAAAGAAAGTAGAAATGTCCAAAGAAGAATGCTATCAATGTCATAAGAAGGGTCACTATAGGAGTGACTATCCCGACAATCCAAGAAATAAGAAGAGAGAAAGAGATCATGTTGACATTGGTAAAGAAGAAGATCCAAATAAAGCCAAACCCGAAGAATATAACATAAGGGACTTACACTACTAAGTCCTTTGTTTTTAGTCTTAGATATCCTATTTTGTATTTTTGATGTTTAGAATTTATAGGTTTTTAACATGTTTTTGGAAAAGACGTTCTCTTTTGTTTTTATAAGTTTATAGGTATCCCTCAAGCTTTGGAGGGAGCCCCCAACATCTCCCAAAGATAAGTATCTCATTTCCTTTCAATTTCTGGTTTCATGTACTTATTTAAGTTTTGATTATATTAAATACTAATCACCATTCTCCCTCTATTGTCTTGATTAGGAAAACATCTGCTATATCCTCAAGAGTATGGAAGAGAGCCTCCCAAGACAAGGTTTGTCAAGAAACAAAGGTATGCCTTAAATTACAAAACATTGATTTCTTTATAATAAATGCTTATTCATTTGACAATCTATTACTAACATTGTTATGTCTAGCTATATTGAATCATAATGATTCTTGTTTTGGGTGATTCATCATTTGATAAATCTACCCTCCTTACATCCTTGATTATTCTTATAGAACCCTAGACAGGTTCTCTGGGAAACCCTAACCTAAAAGTATGGTAATTTTAATGTTTGAAACCTTAAAACTATGTTTATTGGGAAATGTTATTTAAAGTTTTTGTTGATAATGCCTTATTTGGGGTTTTGGTATGATTATGGAAACCCTAACTTGTTAGGGTTGAATGATAATGCCTAAAATCTCGAACCTTTGAAGTATTGGTAATTTAGGGTTTGCTATGTTCTTATATTGAAACCCTAGCTCATTAGGGTTTGGTGGAATGTGTAAGCAAGACCCTTATAATGTCTTAGAAATGATTTCCTTGGAATGTGTGTGTTTGTCTGATCAAACCCTAGTCTAATCAATTTTGTTATATGTCTAACTCTTATTGCTATTTGTGAAGTTGGGTTTAACCAATGTTTTAAGACTCCGACTCGGCCGAGGATCGACTCTGACTCCGACTCGGCCGAGGTAATGACTCGGCCGGCTCGATTTCAATGACTCTGTCGTTGTAAAAAATACATTAAATATTTATTTTTTTTATAAAAAAACATAATTTTAAAGATTTTAAACATAATTTTAAAGATTTTCATTCATGTTTCCAAACACAACATTATAATATAGATGGAAGACAACATATGATCAAAGTAGGCTCATGAACCAATCCATTATATCAAAATGGTACCCAATGGCAATACATAGTCAACTGTCATACATGATCGAAGACTCAAAACAAAAAACACATAACCAAGGAGGCTAGAAATGGCCTCTACAACAAAAGTAAACTGTGACGGTGACCAGACTCCAGTACTAGTACTACAGTACTACTGGCTAGTAGCTACTGTCAGAGGAGCCAAGATCATGTCGATCAATCTCTGGATCATCATCATCAGAGTCAGACAGGGGGCCCCATGGCTCCTCCTCATCATCATCATCCCCAACTGCAACTGTAGAAGTGGTACCACTAGCAGGCTGTGCAACTGCAGCAGATGCAAGCTGAGATAGAGTAGATAAATTTTGTTATGCTTTTGGCATGATCTATAGTGTTTTTGACCCAATCTAATTTTCCAATATCCTCAAGCATGAGGTCTATGCAATGTGCAGCGAATGGGGTCCAAAATATGGTCTTGTGTTTTTCCTCTAACAGTTTACCAGCAAGAACATAGTTAGAGGCATTATCTGTGATGATTTGAACAACATTAGCCACCCCCACCTCCTCAACAACCTGATCCAATAGCTGAAACAACAAGTGGCCATCTTTTATCTTATTAGATGCATCAACTGATTTTAAAAACATGGTTCCCTGTGGGCTGAAGACAAGAAAGTTTATGATGGTACGGTTTCTTTGATCAGTCCATCCATCTGACATGATGGTACACCATGTTCTTGCCCATGAGTCCTTGAACTCTTGCAAATACTCATTAATGGATTGAATTTCTTTCTGCAAACGAAACCCCCTTAGCTCATGCATAGTAGGGCCTTTGAAGCCTTTTTCAGCAGCATGTATGGCATCAAACATAGGCTCATAATATGGTGAACGAGCAGCATTAAAGGGGATATCAGCATCATACCACCATCTAGCTATGTAATCACAAGCAGTCTCCCTCAATTCTTTCTTCCAATGGTCATCTAAAGTGGGCTGCATTTGAGTTTTACTAACTTCAGGACCATGTGCATCTGATGGAGAGGAGGGAGTGCAATAACTTTTGATAGTCACATCACCCTTTTTCATTGACATTCTACCCTTTCCCTTATCTTGAACAGAACCAAAAGAGGGAGGAACATATCGGAAAGGGTTGGATGTATCAGTTTGAGGGATAGAGGAAGAACCCTCAAAATCATAATGGGGGTTGGCAGCCATCATTTTTTGTATCTCCCTCTTCCTCCCAATTTCAGCCTATATCTCTCTTTGCCTAGCCTTATCTTCTTTAAATTTCTCAAAGCTGGCCAACAAATTCTTCCTAATCTCCCCAATTTTTGGTGAGGTACATGGGGTAATTTGGCCTTTAATCCCTGCCAAGTGTTGTTTCAGCCTATTAATGCCCACAGGACCTTCCTTAATTTTCCTATGGCAAAATTTGCATTGCATTTGACTATCAACCATTTCAACATATGCCCAAGCAAGATCTCTTGCTATAGGTGCCATTTTTTGACTAGGAAATGAAAGCAAACAATCTGAAAATGAAAAAAAAAAAAAAAAATCTTGATTCAATGTTCATTTATTTGACAAAAAACACTCTCTAAGATTTCTAGATATGCACCTAAAATTTACTAAGCAAAAACAGATTTATAGAGGTGAAAAAAAATACCTCCAGGCACAAACTGCCTCCTCAAGCTTGCTCCAAGAATCAGCTCCTCAATGCTGCTCCAAATGGCTGCCCAAGAAGCTCCTCACTCCAGCTACAATGCTCCTCCAAGACTCCTCACTGCTGCTCCAAAACAAGCTCAAGAACTGCTCACTAACTCTCAAAGAAGACTCTCACTCAAATGCATAAGATTGCTGTGAGTGAATGAGAGCACTTGGGTGTGTTAAATAGGGTTTGGGGGGGGAATGGACCCCAAAAATCATTTAGCAAATTCATATACCTATTTGGAGTCCAAACCAACCAAAAAACCATTTAAAAATCCATTAAACTTTTATAAATCCGCTGTAATACGTGTTGTTGGGCGGTTTCTTGTGACTCAGCCGAGTCATAACGGAAACGGCCGAGTCAGCCATGACTCGGCCGAGTCATTCAATGACTCGGCCAGCCGGACCGTTCCAATGGCCGTTTCAATGCTGGAGTTTGTGGCTCGGATCAACCCGACCGTTTCGGTTTCGAAACGGCCGTTTCTTAAAACAGTGGGTTTAACTAACATGTGATATTAAATGTCTATGCATGATGATGAAGTCCTAGATGTATGAGTTGACCTGTTTGTCGGTGGTCATGAATCCTAAGGTTTGGAACTAAGCCCTAGTCGAAGTTTGTTTCTCTAGAATGATAATATTTGTGCATTCTAGGGTTTTGAAGTTAAACCTTAGTAGAAGTAAAATCTCTGGTATATAATGACAATGTAATAGTTTGAGATTTGTGTAAGATTGTTGCAATCTGAGTCTTATTTATGGTTGATGCTTAATTGTTTGAGAAAATCTAGGGTTTGCAACAAATCCTAGTGGAAGCTAGTCATGTTATTGATTGAGTTGTGATTGGTTTTGATTGTCAAATCTCATGTATGAAATCTAAGGTTTGTATGAAACCCTAGTGGGAAGTCTAACATATGAATTCTGAAAGTTGTTAGATACTTTGTAGATCTATATTTGTTTGAATTGTTTCTAGGGTTTGCTATATGTTGTAGTAAGGTACGTCATACCTTTGGAAGAAACATTGAAACCCTAGATGTAATGAACATTGTCATGAAGTAGTCTAGGGTTTATGACAAAGTCCCTAGCAAGATGTTGAAGAGTATGTGTCTCTTGTTTGTAATTAAGTTTGGGTATCTGATATATATAAAGTTGAAATGCTTTTGTAATACTGATATGGCTAACTTCATGCTTCTATAGATTTGGTTGTACTTGCTATCTAAGTTGTGTAGGTACACAATCTTAACTTTTAAATATGGTGAAGATGTTCATTGATGTGATAAGCATGATGTGGCTAGTGATGGTAATGATAACTTTGATGAAATGGTTGGAAGCCACAAAAGATTCTCCAATGTCGAAGAAAAGAAGATGATCTCCTTGGGTTGAGAGGAAGCCTGAATAATGGAGATCTCCTTGAAATTAAGAGGGTGCCTAGATAAAGGGAAGCTCTCTAGCTGAAAGGGAGGGTATAGCATAGTTTTAACTGGAGAATGCTTTTTGAAAGATATGTTGTTGTATATGAAAAAGGAAAGGAAAGTGTATCATTGAGGATTCCTTTGTCAAAGATTCAGTCAATAGTCCTACTGTGTTGAGGAGCAACATTAGTTGTCTGAAAGACCCTGAAGGTTTGTATTTGATTATGTACACGTAAAAGTATATTATTGATTGGGGTTGTGTTTGTACAGGTAAATCTCTCGAAGGTTTTTGATAGCATGCTAGTTACCGATTAGTTTGATCAAGAGAGATTTGTTGTCCTTGATCTGCTAGATCATGGAGTGTTGAGGCTTTGTGAGTGAAGCATTGCCTGGGAGGACATCTGGCCAACACTTTGTGTTGATGTCTAGTTCCCGAAGTAGGAAAGGTGTCGTTGGTCATTGAGCTCTAACACAAACCTACATCCCTGGGTTGATGGTTAGCAAGTAAGCATGATGGTACCTAGAGAGGTTGAAAGCTTGAGTCCATCTTAGTCCCACTTGGATAGATTGCCCTGGTCTGGAATCTAGTCCATGGCATTCCGGTGCCTAAATTGTTGAGAGACTAATGGATAGATTGCCCTGGAAAGGAATCTAGTCCATGGCATTGCAGTGCCTAAAATTCTTCATGGTTGGTTTAGTTGAGATCTTCCTTGTACTTGTATATGATGAATACATCCCTAGATAAGAGGGAGTGTTGGAAAATGTAACTAGGTTCGGTCTTCATTAATGTATTTGAGAATAAAGAAAAGAATTTTTATTATTATTATGACTTATTAAAGCATGGGTTTTATGGTTGGGTCATCATGTTTTAGGTCAAAGTCCCCATTGAGGACTTCTAGGATTTATTCTGAGTTAATAGTCATTGTACATTTAAAGACACCCTTCTTTGGGATTGGAATCATGTAAAAAGGTTTAGTATTGAGTCAAAAATGAATTATGTTGCCCCCACACCAAGTCGACCTTAAGATGATCAAGTCGGCCTCGAGGAAGGTTATTCGACCTCACCTATAAGCTATAAATGAAGCAGTTTGAATTCATTTGGAGGATATTAATGTTGAAAATTGGCAGCTCAGGGATGAATTTATGAAAATTAAATTCCTAAAAATAAAAAGTCTAAAAATAGAATTTCTAAAAATAGAAAATCTCAAGTATGACTTTCAAAAAATAGTAACTTACCTTGCATAAATTGGTAATCAAACATTGTTGATGGAAAATCCCTTTTGATCATAAATCAATCCCAATAGTTCAACTTCGACTTAATCATCATCATTATTATTATTATTATTACTAAAAAGAAATTCAAGTCTCTAAATCATGAGACGCAATCATGTCATATGTAACTCCCCTTAATTAATGCATATGTTAGTCTCTCTCTCTCTCTCTCTCTCTTAATGGTTTCATTCCTCTCTCTCTTTAATGCTCTTACACACCTCTTACACTCTCTCCCACACTTTAATGACTTGTCATAAAAAGATTCTTCTTACACCTCTTTAATGCAAAAGTTACACTCCTCTCCTAAATGCATAAGTTATACTCCACCCCTTTATGACATAAGTTACAATCCTATTTTGGCATATGTAACTCCTCATCAAGGCATGTGTATTGCTCCTCCTTTATGTCAATAACTCATTGCCCCTCCTATATATATGTGTGTCATATCATCTAACCTCACTTGTGCATTGTGAATTCAAACTTGAGAGAGAGTTGGAGAGACTTGAAGGAGATTGTGAGAGAGAGAGAGAGAGACTTGGAGAATAAGAGAAGATCTTGGAGAGCAAAAGTGATTCAGTGTTTGCATCAGCTACTGCTATCAAAGATATTCTTCATATTTGGGTGAACTTTTTCATTCTCTCATTGTAATTTGCATCTCTGTTGAACAATTGATTTCTAATGGAAGAAGAATCTGGTTGGGTTTTCCCCTTGTGGGTTTTTCCATGGCCATTGACCTAACTTCTCTATGTATCATTGAGTTCTTGGTTGTCTTTGATTGTCTTTCATCCACGCAGAGGGCAACAAGAGTGACGCAGAAGGCCGTAGAGGCTGCGCAGTGCCTCAAAGGGCTGACGCAAAGGGTTCCAGGCTAACGCAGAGGCCAGGAGGGCTGACGCATTGCTTCAGTTGTGCTGGAGAGGGTTTCGTGGGGCAAATTTTCTGAATATCTGCTTCCAAATAGAGAGGTATTACTACCGGTTATTTTTCTCTATCGAGTGAGCCAGTTTGGCACCCAGTTGTACTCAAGGATATACTGCATAATAAATAACCCTCAGAATTGTTGCACCGGTTTTCCCGCATTGGGTTTTTCTAGGGACGAGTTGTCCAAAAATAACGGTGTCACTTGTGTGTTTGCTATTTCTTTCAGCGATTGATCTATAGATGGTTGAGACTGTATTGTGTTTATTTCGATATTTATATGGTTAAATAACTAGTTCGTAATTAACAAGTAGGAGAAATAAACCAGAAGAATATAGATAAAATTTCTAACGGATAGACTTAGAAATTTCAACACGGTATCAGAGGATGGTTGCAGATCACAGGAGAGCTGAAGGCACCAGCTAAAGCAGAGCATTTGCAGCAGAAACAATTGTCCTGAGTGACAGAAATTGTTCCTAGCAAAAAGCAATGGAGAAGGGTTGACGCAAAGGGACTACGTCATCAATGCGGGTCAGAGAGAGGCCAGCGCAGAGGCTAAGGAGAGCAAAAAAGGCTCACGCAGAGACCAGGAGGGTTGACACAATTGGCTAGGGGAGCATTTCGGCCAATGTCGAGATTGCACAAAGCCTAGAGGCTCAGTCCTTCGGTTGCTGGGGTTTAGGAAGTTGTGGGCAGTTTGTCAGGAGTGAAGTTGGTGGGGTATTGTGGGCAGAACAATACCTAACAGGGCAAAACCAAGATAGAGCGATTCGCTACCGAGGCGGATTTCTAGCCAAGGAATTTGGATCAATGTTGTAGGTGCACACAAGATCGGAGAGGTGCGACTTAACGAGTGGCAGAAGGATTTCCAGGAGGGGAATCGAGACTCAAAGGGAGTCTAGCAGAAAACTTCCAAGCAGGAAGTAGAAAGACTCAGCAAAAGTTGAAGAGAGAACTTCCAGAGGGAAGTAGAGAGACTCGGAGGAGTAGAAAGGAACAGCAGAGAGATGGCCATGAATGGGCTGAGGGATCAGGACAGGCTGGAACGGGCATCCAACTTTGTGGCCTGGAAGGCCAGGATCCTGTCCATTCTAGATAGACATCGCATCAAGGCCTTCGCCTTGAGAACATTGGTGACACCAGTTGACCCGGCTGATAATGAAAAGTACGAGGAGGCAATGGCCAAGGCGAAATGCATCATCCTTGATGGGGTCAAGGATCATGTGGTCCAACATATTGCCGAGAAGGAGACGGCAAAGGAAATGTTGGACGCCTTGAAGAAGTTGTACCAGCACACTTTTGTGCAGAAGAAGATGTTACTTGAGAATCAGTTGCAGTCATACCAGATGCATAAGGGGGAGCAGATAGATCACTTCCTCAATAGATGGAAGGAAATCCGGGACCAACTGACTTCCATAGGGGTCACGCCGAATCAGGAGTTGATGGTAAAATGTAGTCTCCGAGGCGAGGAGTGGGAGATATTTGTCCAGAGCATTCTGGGCAGGGCAGATCTTCTAGATTGAGAAGAATTGTGGGCGGCTCTTCGTCATGAAGAGATCAGACAGTTGAGCAAGACGAGAAGTAGTAGCAAAGGAGTCTGGATCAAGAAGGAAGAGGAAGAGGATGCAGCGCTAGCATCTGCGAGAAAACAGGAGAAGAAGAAGAAGAAGGACCTCTCCAAGGTCAAATGTTTCTACTGTGGGGAACTGGGGCATTATGCAAACCAGTGTCCGAGGAAGAAGAATAAGGGAGAGGCGTCTAACTCCAAGGCAGCGCCAACGAAGGCGGAGAAGGAGGTAGAGGAAGATGACGATTGTGCCATGAGTGCTCATGTACCTCTAGAGAAGAGGTGGGGAGACATCGAGTTGTAGTCAGGAAGACTACAGGCGATGAGGGGCAGGATCCTTGAGGTACCCAAATTCTTGGATCAAATCCTTGCTACGGGAGCCCCAAAGTGAGAAGTAGCAGGACTGGCGGATGTCGGTAGGAACGAAAGCGGATGAAGCAGCAGAGAGTGCTACAGTGCAGTAGTCTCACGCAACGTAGAGCTAGTAGGCTACAGAAGTGCAAGAGGCACAGAGGAGGTTACAACAGTGCGAGGGGCAGGGAGTTGTTACAGCAACGCAGAGGCAGTAGAGGGAGCACTTGATAGCAGCAGAGAGAGATTCAGCTTCAGGGATGTTTCTAACCTAACAGGGATGTCAGTAGTTGGGTGGATCAGTTACTTCTTAGTAACTGAGTTGTAGTGCAGTACCAGTAGGCAATAGCACGATGCAGCTTGATGAGAGGGGGTTGCAGTGTTGGGAAAAAGGACCAGCAGCAGCACAGATGCAGAGGGAGCTGTTGTACGGATGCAACAAGGGCAGTGGCAGGGCCGTGGGCAACAGTACAGGATGTAGCAGTGCAGAGGATGTTGGGCGGGGAGGCCTTAGCATCAGCGCAGGTGTCGGTGTCGTATAATCAAAGTAGTGCTCAGTGTGGAGTATTACTAGAGCACATTCCTCGCTAAGAGGGAGTGTTGATTTGGGGTAGCATCAGATGTGCTCTAGCCATGAAAATTCGTGGGGAGGCTAAAGCACATGAGATCTCCAAGACCTAGAAATGGTTTGAGAAGATTCTTCCCGGTTTAGGAGATATTAAAATAATTAATATTTTTAATGGAGTTCCTAAGTCTAAACTTAGGAAAAATAAAATATTAATGGGTATTAATATAAAACTAGGTTAGAAGGTTCCAAATGATAGGGATCAAGCCTAATCTAATCTTAGTCGTTGATTAGAGATGTAATCTCGGCCGTTGAAGGACCAATAGGATAAGTATAAGAAGCGGCTTAAGGGTCAGTTGGAGAATATACGAGAGTGATCAGTCATTCGATTTACTAGAGCGAGGTTTGCTAAGTAAAGTCGAATCAATGATCAGTTTGCAGCGAGGGGCAGTGAGTACTGGACAAAGAGGCAGAGATAGTATCGAGAGACTAGTGCAGAGGCAGAGAGGCAGACACAGAAGCTAGAGCAAGCCACGCAAATGCTAGTTGGGACAGCGCAGAGGCTAGAGGGCCTGCATCATCCACACAGAGGGCAGCAAGAGTTACGCAGAAGGCCGTAGAGGCTCACAGTGCCTCAGAGGGCTGACGCAGTGCTTCAGTTGTGCTGGAGAGGGTTTCGTGGGGAAAATTTTCTGAATATCTGCTTCTGAATAGAAAGGTATTATTGTCGATTATTTTTCTCTGTCGGGTGAGCCAGTTTCGCACCCAGTTGTACTCAAGGATATACTGCATAATAAATAGCCCTCAAAATTGTTGCACTGGTTTTCCGGCATTGGGATTTTCCAGGGACGAGTTGTCCAAAGATAACAATGTCACTTGTGTTTTTGCTATTTCTTTCAGTTGTTGATCTGTAGATGGTTGAGACTGTATTGTTTTTATTTCGATATTTATATGATAAATAACTTGTTCGTAATTAACAAGTAGGAGAAATAAACCAGAAGAATACAAATAAAATTTATAATGGATAGACTTAGAAATTTCAACATATGCTAACGGATTTTTTTGTTCATGTGATTGTGGGTTATGTTCAAAGACACCCTTTGATCTTTTAGATCTGTATCGGGCTTCCTCCTCTTCCCTTATGTATTTTGTTGTTTGTGTCGCTGACACACTTAAACAAGCTTTGATTCCTATTTGTTTATCTCCATCCCATGGCCTTTTCCCACAGAGGTGCCTTCTGGCATGGGTGTATGAACCTGTGTAAGTGTTTTTGCAATAGAGGCATGTGAATTTAGTGCTTCCACCCCCTTTCCCTCCTTCAGGCCTAGAAACATATTTCCACAATGGGGTTTGGTTTGGTTTAGTTGTTGTGCCCTCATCATCTCCACTCTCCTCTTGCTCCTCACCAAGGTACTCCTCTCCAAGGTTTTCATCAAATCCACTAAAACACACTTCTTCATCCTCTTCATCATGATCAACCCTCCTCCTTCTACGCTCCAATGCCATAATAACAAAAAAACAAACCAACAACAAGAGAATGCAAAGCCATATAGCCATGATGTTTGAAGTTTTGAACCTGCAATAAAATGGAGGAATGGGAATGGGAAAGAGAGGAGAGCATTTTCATTTAGCAAAAAACATATAAAAAACACAAATGGTAAATTAGAGTGTAGATCCTACCTCTTTGGCCTTCAATCCAAAGCTCCAATCTCCCTTGAAAGCTCCTCAATCTCCCTAGCAATCCTCTCAATCTCCCTCCCCAACTCAAGCTCCAAGCCTCCAATTCCAAAAGCCCTCCTCTCTTGCTCTCTCACTATAAAGGGAGGACGGCCTTTTATCTTTTTTTCCCTCCCCTTCCTTGCTCGTCCGCCATGCGGCTTTTTCATCAGTGGGAGCAAAAGAGATCGGTTAGGGAGCGACCACTCCCTTAAAAATAGGGAGCAAAATTTGTTTAGTGAGCGGCCTACAAAACTTTCTGTTTCTAACCTGAGGTAGCTCAGCCCTCCTTCCAACAACCTTACTAGCATTTTGGTCCTCTTTCCATAGAGAGTTAGGGATTTGGCCCTATCACACAACTTAGCAACCAATACAGCCTATACAGAGATGTATTTCGGATCCTTTTGCACAAAAACGCACTCCAACAGACTAGACCTAGAAGGAGAAACTCAGTGTCCTAATCTTGACAGACTTAATACTAGATCTCTTAGCCTCACTAAACTCCTTTTGCTCTTTTTATCATAGCTCTGAAACAATGTTTATTTTTCAAGGATCTTCTAAATTAATTATTACTTCTTATGATTTTCTTAACTTAATATTTTCTTTCATTCACATTCATCATAAAGCAATTACATAGAAGATCTTAACAGTATAAATAAAATGCCAGTAGGATCATAAAGAGACATCCAAACAAGAGACACAAAAATTTACCCTAGGAAAACCTAGCAACCTTTTTCTTAGAGAAATCTTTAAGTTCAACAGAGATACATCAAGTCAAACATAAAATCAAATTGACAGCACTGGTCAAATTACCCAAAAGTAGGTTTGCCCATAATTCGTCCCTCTACCCAACAAACTCATTTGCCTCAAAGATTCAGTGTGCTCATCAAATGACTATTTTCTACCTCAGATATTCCATTCATCCTTAGATTTCATCTCTCTATTTAACCTCAGATTTTGTCCTTCTTCGCCTCGAATGATCTGAATTTCCCCAGTACATATGATGATTGAATTGCCTTTTTGGAAGAGGTTGAAGCCTCTATTTATACTTGTCTAGGAGGCCAACTTGATGTGACCAAAGACATAGGCCAACCTAACTTCTTGGAGGATTGACTTCATGTTTTGGAGCCAAAAATTCAATATTAAAAATTCAAAATTTCCTTTCTTTTGAAGCCTACATGAAGAACATGTCTTACTTTGTTTATTACATATATTTTCAAGGACTAAAATAAAAATTACAGAGACCGAACAAAGCTACAAAATTCAACACCAATCCTCCTCCAGATTGATAAATTAGACCAAAAACCCCCCTCCCCATTTAAATTCAATTATGTCTAAGAGAAGGATTTCAAAGAGCGATTGATCTGAAATGGATCAAGTATGACACTAATTCAAGAGAAGCAGTTATGTTTTTAACTTGTTGAAGAGTTTCCTTTCACCAAGGTTTTGGATCTTTTGTCCATTTTCCACAATTTTCATATATATATATATATATATATATATATAGAGAGAGAGAGAGAGAGAGAGAGCATGAACAGAAACATTCTTTGGCTATTTGATTATTAAAGAGCACCCTTGGCCAAGAGTTGAGATCTGCCACAAAGAGAAAAAGGAAGACAATGAATATGCTCATTCTGAAAAAAAGACCTACACCAAGGACAAGTAGAGCTAAAAATACCAATGTGGAAAAAGTCGAGGTCGGGATTAAATCGGCAAGGGTCCAAAAGTTGAAAAACTCGTTAAAGTCTGGAGTTTTTTGAAAAAGTCAGCAAAATTTAAAGAACACAAAAACATTCATTTTTTTTACCTTCTAGAGTATCCACAACATCAAATAAATGCATTTCCACATAAACATGTAAAGAAAGCTAATATATAATATGTATATGAAGTCTAGTGCTACATCACATATCTAAATAGTGAATCAACTCCTGAATCTTTAGTCTTGTCTGAGTCTCAACTCTCAAGAGTCAAAATATCAACAAAAAATATAATAAATGTATATCATGAGTCATCTACATGTCATAAAGTAATCAGTCACTGAGATCCTCTGCCCCTTTTACGGGACTAGGGAATGGCTTTGCCTTTTCCTCTAGAGGAGGAAGGCCTAGCCCCTGGAAATACAAATAGAGTCAGTCGTCCACTAGAAGTCGATGAAAGAGGTGGCCTTTGTCCTATGTTGTTGCTCCCCATCATCCTCATCCAGCTCTGCCTCCTGACCCTGATGCTTCTCCTCCTCCTCTACCTCTGGATCTCCCTCCCCTGCAACTACTACCTCCTCTGGATCCACATCTAACCAATCTGGGATCAAGTCCATGGTCGGCCTCTCAGTCTCGACCCTCCATGCAGCAGTGGTATCAATATTGTCCAATGAGATGGCTTCCACATCAGGAGGTTTCTGAAGTTGTCTCACCCAGAATCGAAGATTGTAGTAGACGTAGACCATGTCATTGAGGCGTTGGGACTCCAATCTACATTAGGGTCATAGATTGTAAATTAGTACTTAACAACTTTAAATATTAAAAATAATCAAATAAATTCAAAAAATTTAATTTGAAATTTTTTTACCTATTGCGCATTTTGTTGTGTATTTTGTCAAATACACACTCTAGTTGCACTCACAACCAGAGACACTGCATGTTTGGTTGAGCGCTCGAATGGCAAGCTTTTAGAGATGGGGTACTCTGCCACCATCGCTTGTCCACTAAGCATCTACAAGTTAAAAGAAAAATGAGAGACATAAAAAAAACATTGAAATTCTAAACTTGAAAGTTTGAAACAAACTGAAGCTTACCTGGCATTTTGGTCGTCCTATTCTTGATAGCCATGGTAAAACCAAATGTGCCACCTCCCATCTTATATACCTCCATTTCTTTAGAAATATCTTCATGTTCTTGCTCAGATGCCACCATCCTCTCAACACAAGTGAAGAATCCATCCATCACCTCGGCATCAAATCTGAAACCACAGGTATAAGAAAATGTGGGGTTGAGGTAGATACCTGCAACATGATTGGGGTGATGGAAGGTATTGTTCCATCGCTCAGCAATCACTCTCCATATGACCTGTTGTTTCTCTAACCCCTCATCTCGGTTATCTTCATAATAAGCATGAATGGCTTCCTTGGCCCTATCCATGGCCTCATACAAATAGCCCATTGCGGGCTTGTCTCCATCAACCAATCGAAGAACCCTTACCAAAGGTTCTAAAATGGCACACACCTCCTCTACTCTTGCCCAAAAGCTCTAATCATATGAAACTACTCTGCATATGCCCTCTCCCTCTGGTTTTCGGCTAATAGATAAAGCACGCCAATCTGGTGAAAGAAACATGCTCTTCACATCCCACATAGAATTCAACAGAGACTGAAGAGATATGAAAGTAATGGCAAATCATGTAACGGCAGGACGCACCAACACTTTGTTGTTGGTGAATCTTCTCATCAAGCTAAGCACAGATGCATGATTATATATAAATTTTGTTATGCTCCTGGATGATTCAACAATATCCCTCATAATAGGAATTTTACCTATATCCTCCAACATCAAGTCAATGCAATGAATAGCACAAGGTGTCCAAAACAAGTTAGGATACCTCTCCATAAGCAACTTGCGAGCTGCAACATAATTTGCAGCGTTGTCCATTATGACTTGGACAACATTGCTTGGGCCTACTTCCTGAATCAAGATGTCCAACAACTCACATAATAAACGTGCATCTTTGACGTGTGCAGATGCATCAACAGATTTCATAAACATTGTCCCCTTGGGACAGCTAACCAAGAAGTTAAGAAGGATCCTACCCTTTTGGTCAATCCAACCATCTGACGTGACCGTGCATCCAGTGTTTTCCCATGATGCCCTAAACTCCTCCAATCTAGAAGTGCAATCAGTCTTTTCATCTTGAAAAAGAGGCCCTCTCAATTCTGCAAAGGTGGGGGCTTTGTACCCTAGGTCAATGACAACAACAGCATCAAACATAGGTTGGTAGAATGGGTTTGTCTTGGCAATGTTGAAAGGAACATCACTCTATAGAAGACACTTACTGACCAACCTATCAGCGTCTGCCTTTTCCTTCTTTTTAAGTGTTGATTTGATGCCAAGTGGTGCACCAGGTGTGGTTCTAGCAACAAAAAAATATGAGAAAGCTGAGGGGTTGGGACATATGGGTGTGGAAGGTGATGCTGAAGAAGCACTCTCACTTCCCCCCACTCTTGAGGCCCCTACAAGTTGGATTTTTAGTGCTGCCCTGGTGTCTTTGCCCTCCTCTTTATCCATCAACGATTGAATGGCCTGTCGGATGATTTCTGGAGATGGATTTGGGCAAAGGTCTACATTTTGCCCCGGAATTTGCCCCAAATGGAATTTTAATCTGTTGATACCTCCTGACATATGCTTGCCACACAACTTGCAAGTCAAATACATTCTATTGATCCCCCCAGATTTGGGTATAGTATCAAGTTCACCATATTCCCACATAGCGTCCAAAAGCCTTGGCATTTTGTTTTAAACTTTGAACTTGAATTTGAACCTGGGCACAAAAAAAAATATTGAAAAAATTAAAAAATTCCCATTACATAAAAAGAAAACACAAATGCAATTGTTGATTTTAGATTTTAAATGCCTCTTCTCACTCACTTGAACACACTCAGATTCAGTAAACAAGGGTTTGAATTTTTGTCATTTGATTCTTGAAAGTTGAAGTTTTGCTTCAATCTAGATTCTAAACAATGTTTTGATTCAAAATTCTAGGAAAAAATAAGATAAAAACAAACTAATAAAATTATAGAAAGATTTAAGAAGTCATTTGTGTAACAAAGACTAAGAGAGAAATTAAAATACGTACCTAGCAGCAGCAATTCAGCACTTTGAATCTCTCACTTTGAGCAGTGGACAAATCTCCAAATCCCTACCACAAAACTAGCAAATCTCCTCCTCTTGGGCAATGGCAAACAGCTACTCTCTCCACAGGGACGAATGGGAGCAAAAATAGCAAGCAAATGTGTTTTTTCCCCCTTTTCAGCCTCTTATCCGTGGCCTGGGAAAGATGGACGACTTTTTCAGTCGACTCCCAATAAAATTGAAATTAATTTGATTTAATCGTGATTTTTTTGTCAGTGAAAAAGTCGGCCGATTTAATCGTTTTGATGAAAAAATCGGATTTTTGGGATTTAATCCCGACTTTTTGCCGACTTTTCCACACTGGAAAATACCCTTCCACATTTTACACTGCTATTTGTAAATAATTTTCTATAGAAATAACACACAATTTTTAACAATAAAATAATATATTAAACACAATAATACTCAAAAAGCCAAAGGATGTGTCTATTCAAGCTTCTAACATATACATATATATATATATATATATGGAATCACTGCAATGGACAAAAAAGGGAAACTGTGCGATGGAAAAAAAGCCCAAGACCTTGGTGCCATCCTGCTATCACTGAGAATGCAGTGAGAACATGAAAACATCCAACTGCAAACACAGAAGCACACCAATGCAACCTGTCCTCCACATAACTCGAGCAATGATGGGCAAATGGACACTCGATTAATCACTCTGTTAACCTCAAACAAATGGTTAACATTATTTGGCCTTTTTCGTTTATCAGTAATTGATATGGATGAAAACTTACAAAAAGCCACCCACTTTCACTTTCCCGTTCCCTAAAATGTGAGTGGCAAAGAGAGATGTTTTAATCTTTGATAAATTTGTTTTTCACTTAAAGCCTACTTTGAAATATTTTACTCAAGACCAACATTGCAATATATTTTTGTTATTAATATTTTAATATTTTTGTCCACGTACTTAACATTGAAATATTTTACTCAAGGCCAACATTGAAATATATTTTTGATGTTAATATTATTTTTAAACTCCACAAGTCAACTCTACATTGAGAACAGAATTACACATCTCCCTCATACTGTGCTGTAGAAAGCACATCTTGGCACAACAAGAGATTTGAAACAAAAAATATACCCTCTACTGTTAACAAAGGTTCTCAACTTCCATTATAAGTGCAAGAAAGATATTTTCTAGAAATATTTATAATTGTATACACAAGGAAAACATCTTTTTAATGCTATAACAAGCCTACCACTGATTTGTGAAAACACTGGATTTCCTTCTGCATTTCCTAGTTTCCTAGCTGTTAATTGGTCAGGTTCAGTCATAAAGAAATGCACAATAGAAATTGGCTATAATATATGATTTTCGGCAGAAGAAATAGTAAACTGCCACTACCATTTTTATAGAAAGAATATTTTCTCCAATTAGTGTGGAAACTACACCGCGAGTGAATTAGATATGAATGTATATATCGCATCAGACATATTCATTGTTCAGTCTTCTAAGTTTTAATTTACATCTAGTCAAAAAAAATGGTTTTACATGAAATATTTAATAGATAATTATATCCTCAGCAATTTCCAGTTTTTTTTCACTTCTTAAATTGTAATCTTCACATAAGCTCATGCTGGAAAAGATCCTAAAAATTACCGTTCCTGCAGTTGACTTTGAAGAGAGAAAAGTATTATGCTTCATCCTGGACAGTCCAAAATCACAAACCTGAAATCAACACAATAAAATGCCAGTAGGCAACATGAAAATATACATCAGTATAAGGTAATAAGAATCAGCTTTCAATTTATTTCATTCCCTGTAAGACTATATACTATGAAAACGTTTCTTTACATATGTAATACTGCTGTCACCTTCACAACCCAATTCTTATCCACTAGAAGATTTGGAGATTTCAAGTCACGATGTACAATCACCGGTGTACTGTTGTGCAAATAGTTCATTCCTCTTGCCTGTACATAGAAATGAGGCTAAAAATACATATAAGTAAAATTTCCATGGAAGAACAAGACTGGCAGTCCAAACAGTTCAGACTCCATAATTGGAAAGAACGCAGCATATTTCACAGTTAATTATAGAATACAGAATCTGCATGAAAACATACCACATCTAGTGCCATTCTCAGCCGCTTCCTTTCATCTAACTGGTTGTTCGGGCGATGAATCAGTCTATACAAACTCCCTCTGCAAGAGCCAAAGTAACATTTATGTTTATCAAGGACCAAATATTTACCCCTTTTTAATTATTCAAATCATACAACTAGTCAGAAAATGTAGTCTAAAAATCATTATTATCTTTTCCATTTAGTTCCATTTCAATCTTATGATGCCAGGTCAATCATTTCTGGTACCGCATTTTCCAAGTACTAACATTCTTACTTGTAACAAAGGTTCAAACTCTCTTATATCACTTTAATGTAAAGAAATGACAACGGCATATCTAAGACATTAGAATGCAATTTGCACTGCAAAACAAACAACAGCGTTGATGTTACATTCATTACCTGTTACCCACCAAAATGGGTAAACCCTATAGGAGAACTTTCTCCTATCCTTGACAACCAGGCGGTCAGCCACATAGCCAACAACCCCTAGCAGCCACCACTAGCTGATGATATGTCATTATTGTTAAAATTTGGCAGCTTCGGGATGAATTTCCCCATGGAAACCCTCAAGCCACAAAGAAAGAATTATAACTTGATCAAATGGAATTAACTGAGCAAATAATTATAAATGGTTTGGAAATATATATTTAAATATTAATGTCAAATTCAAAATAAAAGTCTTCCCTCTAAATCAAAATCGGCCTTAAAGTCACCTCATCGAATTATATAAATTATTGAGAAGTCTCATTAAAGGGCATCACTGAGAAATTGCATAGTTTGCAACCCTATAGGAGAACTTTCTCCTATCCTTGACAACCAGGCGGTCAGCCACATAGCCAACAACCCCTAGCAGCCACCACTAGCTGATGATATGTCATTATTGTTAAAATTTGGCAGCTTCGGGATGAATTTCCCCATGGAAACCCTCAAGCCACAAAGAAAGAATTATAACTTGATCAAATGGAATTAACTGAGCAAATAATTATAAATGGTTTGGAAATATATATTTAAATATTAATGTCAAATTCAAAATAAAAGTCTTCCCTCTAAATCAAAATCGGCCTTAAAGTCACCTCATCGAATTATATAAATTATTGAGAAGTCTCATTAAAGGGCATCACTGAGAAATTGCATAGTTTGCATATTTTATTCAGTCAGGTTCTTTTTTCGGTAGTATGATCCGTAACTCATATTCTGTGGCACGAATCTAATAAACTGGTATCGCATTCTTTGTTTCGTGTTGGAGCCCTATATCCTTGCAGCATCATGGCTTCAATACACTTGGGTTTCGTTTGTATTTCTGTGCCTGGCTCCGTTTGTAGCTTGCATTTATTCCGGGGACTCATGACTCATCTCATCATCTATTCTCTCCGCAATGTATCCCTGTTGTCATAACATGGCATGGCATCGCAATTGGCAGCATGGCACTGAATTCCTGTCAACATTGCTTTATATGGGCATCATTTTATATAGGCATTGCTTTGTATGGGTATCATTATTATGGGAATCAAAGTCTTGGCATTGGATCAGTTATCTGTCCTGGCATTGCATTGGATTACAGTTTTGGCATCGCATTGGATTACAGTTTTGGCATCGCTGTCCTGGCATCACATAAGATTACAGTTTTGGTATCGCTGTCCTGGAATCGCATTAGTTCGCAGTCTTGGTATTGCATTGGTTTACAGTTTATATGATTTTTATGGTCTCGGATCTGTCCAAGAATGTATGGTCTGCACGTCGAATGGTCTTTGGTTTGCAGTAAGCCTCGCCACTGTATCATATGTTATAAGGATCAGTTCATCTTGGTGTCTTTTGATATCAATTTACAGTGGTTTAATTATGTGATTTCCTCGGCACATTTTATATATATATATATCTTAGTCTCCGCACTTTAGTATATGGTTATGGCTTGTCATGCTTCCGCATTACGGTATATGTATATGTTTTGATATGGCAAGCTTCAGCAGCACAATATATGTATATGTTTTGATATGGCAAGCTTCAGCAACGCAATATATATATGTTTTGATATGGCAAGCTTCAGCAACACTATATATATGTTTTGATGTGCCAAGCTTCAGAAGTACAATATACATATGTATATGTAGAATATGTCTCAAGCTCCTCCAAGTATATGCATGATTGCTCCAGCAGTAAGGTAAGTTTGATTTTGTGCAGGCGCAGGGGTATAGTCTTATGTTGCAGCTGTGGAATCTACGATTCTGATCAGTAATCTATGACAGGAAATCTTGGCTGTATGGATGATGATGACGCACATACATTTTGTAATTTTATACTAGTCAGATAACAGTGATGTGGCAGCAGCTCCCTGAAAGTCAGTTCACAATCGAAGTTGTGAACTGACCTAGGTAGGCCCTAGATGGCCCGATGAAATGATGTATCTCAGTATGGTTGTACTTTGTATCTTAGTTGAACAATTGATGAAATCTAATAGAAGAAGAAGAATTCCGGGTTTTCCCCTTTTGGGGTTTTGCCCTGGTCTCCGACCAATCCTAGTGTCTCTATGTATATGCTTTTCTTCTGATGTTCCTTTTATTTCCGCTGCATTGTTGATGATGTTGTTCTTTCTACATAATTGTGTATGATGTGATGATGTTATGGGGTAAATGAATATGTAAATAATGAAAAGTATATAAATGCAAATATCAAAGCAAAGAACAATATAGCCCTAAGAGAAAATTAACAATTAGATTTCCACCACTTGCATCAGCCATATGCTCCTCACCCATCCAGCATGAGCACAAGGATGAACGTGGGCTTCCTCTCAAAAGGTACTTTGATCATTTTGCAATGTTGCACATATGGCGATAATATCTGAATTATCGCAATATTATCGCCGAAACTGCCATTGCCGATATTATCGCCAGAAAATATCACGATAATTTGCCCAATTGAATTTATCGTGATAATTTTAAAATTATCACGAGACGATGGGAAATTATCGACCTATTACTAAAAAACACAATATAAGTTGTGGTTTGGGCTTTTCAAAGGTCATTTTTGTTTTTTCTTGTGCTAAGATTGAGCTATGAGGGTTGTGTGTGTCTTGTGACCATTTTTTATCGAACAAACAAGGGAAAATCTACAATTTTCTTTGCCATCAGCTGAGCATTTTTGGAGTGGAGATTAACTCCAGTATACCATATCCATATTTCCAGGTATGTTAAATAAAATTGCCTTCCTTTTCTTCGTTTTCCAAGATTAGTATATACCATAAATTTAGACTCTGCCTCTTCTTACCCTATTTTGAATTTCCACATTTGTTTTGTGTGGTAGGTCCAAAACTTGAAATTTAATCAAAACTCTACAAAATGGCAAAGCCATTGGACCAAATGTGGGAGTATGGTGAGCCATGTGAGGGTGATATTAGAACAAAGCTGAGTTGCAAGCTCTTTGGAATGGAAATGTTTGGCGAATCAACCACTTGAAATACCACCTTGCCAAAATTTCAAGGCATGATGTGGATATTTGCCCTATATCCACCCCAGACATTGTCCTTATTCCAAAAAACACAATTCTAGATATATAAAGAGAGATTAGAGGGAGGAACTAAGGAATTTCATGGGAACCACAAGCTTCTCAAGGCCGAGAGAAACCTAATCTGTGGCCACACCTTATGTCATGTACCTTCTCAAATACATTTGTAATAGGGTGTTGCTACACAATTTTGCACAATTTTGGCGAAGGAAAAGAACCCAGCATTTTCGACTTAGGGACTTAGGAGGAAATTTGACTTTATTTGGCTGCTAGTGGAATGTGGGGGCCACCCACATGTGAATTCGAACTAGGCCATTCGAATGGCTTGGAGGGAATTCGAATAGCTGGATGGAGGGGCCCACATGAGGCAAGGAAGGCCCAAGGAGATAAAAGGAGGAGGAAGCTCTCATTTGGATTCATTCTTACACCTTGCAAATCGAAATTACTTGACTATTCGCTCTGCTGTTTAGCTGAGTCAACCAGTTGTTTAGCCACGAATCTCTCAAGCAGGAGATTCAACCTTTCCTTTGGGGGACCTTCCGTGCACGCCCTAGGGAGGCAGTTCCATAAGCATTGATCAACTATTTGCCAGGAGATTCAAAGGATTGGGAGAGCAACATTAGGCCAGCATTTCTTTAGAGTTTTGGAGCCAGCATCCCAGCAGTTCGAATTACTGGGCTTGGTGAAAGCACAGCGGGACAGTCTAGCATTTTCGTGGGGCTTAGGAGTAGGTGCTATAGGCCGGAAGCCCATCCAAGAAGTCAATGGATTTGTAGTAGAGGTCAGCCCAGCACTTTGGGACATTTTCCGGGATGATTTACAAGCAAATTCCAGCAGGCCGAGTTTTGCAGTTGCAACTGAAGTTGGGCTCCTTGGGGGTCAAATCAAAAGTCTAAACCAGATAAATCCCTTCGTGGGTTTTTCTATGTTTAGGGCAAGGAATCTGAGGCTCAAATCTTATAATCTTCTGAGCACAAGAAGTGGACCTTCCAACCATTCGAACTAAAACAAAAAAGGTAGTTTTCTGGACAGCCCAGCGCAGATTAGTGCAACAGCTGGAGCAGTCACCGGTTCAGCCATTTCTCACCTGGGTTTGGTCATGCTTGTCCATTGAGACAAGCCCAAGTGCACCATTCTATTATCCATTATTATTTGCTTTATATCACTTGTATTCATATTTAGGAACATTACAGTGGTATCAAAGCCCAGTTCTTGGCTCAACTGTGGGGATTTTCTCCTATGAGAGAACGGGACCAACAGAACATCGCATACCAAAGACAGAGGTACCGGAGAAGAGAAAGAGAGTTGGAGATTACTCCAAACACAGAGGACAGAGGGAAAGCAATGGTAGAAGAGGAGGACTTGGGGGAACCCAAGAGTAGGGAAGAGATGGCTTTCAACAACCTCCTAAGAGCCCTGAATGACTTAGCCAAGGCCCAAAAAGATATGCTGGAAGAGATAAAGTTGCAGAACAAAGAGAGAACCACTCCTAGAGGGTCTCTATTTGGGGAAACTTCTGGAGCCTCTCAGCCATTCAATCACCCCTCACCAGCAACGCAGCACCCATCAGCTAGTGGGCCAACTCGTGCCACATTGCCCTCTTTCGTACCAGTGGCACAAATCGAACCAGCAAGGGGTGAAGACCCCATTCAGATGGGGGACTATTTCAGAGAGTGGCAATCTATGGATGCAGATTTTAGGGAAGCACTCTCTTTCAGAGATTTATAAAAGCTCAAGCAGAGCGAGAAGAACAAGGGTTATGGAGGACAAGGAACCCAGAACTATGAGCTGCAAAGAACCATATGGAGGATATACTTCCCTACTTTCGATGGCACTGCCAAGTGCACGACTGGTGCTTGGGTTGAGAAGATGGACACCTACTTCCAACTCAACCGGATGACAAAACAGGAAGCCATCAAGATGGCCACACTGCACATGGAGGGGGAAGCCCATGACTGGTGGTTTCATGGCTTGGCCACCCTAGGGCATGCCAATGTGGCTTCTTATGAGGATTTCACCAGAAGGGTGGTGGAATGTTTTGACCAAAGAGATCCAGAGGCCCATTTCAAAGAGTTGACCCAACTGCGCCAAACAGGGAACCCATAGAAGTACATCTCAGAGTTTCTATGAGTATCAGTGATGGTTCCAAATCTATCATAGGCTAGGAGGCTATACACCTTCATTAAGGGCTTACTTGAGCCCCTGCGTGGACTAGTGAAGTCACACAGACCCTCCACGCTGCAGGAGGGAGTTTTGTGCACTAGAGATCTACAAAGGGCCATCCTCAAGACTAGAGCGCCTTTTCCTGCACGAACCCCTTTTCCACAGAAAGGGCATGAGACTAGACCTCCACCTCAGAGGACCACACAGGGGCTGGTGCAGCTAGATGATGAGACACGAAAGGACCGTAGGAGGATGAAGTTGTGTCTCACATGCAGGGAGCCCTAAGCACCAATCCATCGGTGCACTGCCAGCAGAACACACTATATTGAGGTTTTTTTAGACAGTGACCAAGAGGACGAGGTGGAGCAAGAGTGTGGTGTGGGAGATGGTGAGAGTCTGGCAGATAGAGGGCCACCACCACCACCTCCACAGGGAGGGGCATCCCTTGCCCCATCCAGAGGAGTCCTTGCTTCCTTATGCAGGGTTCCCAAATTTTTGACATTGAGGATCAGAGGCACCATATAGGGGCAGCGGGTGGCAGTCCTAGTTGAGAATGGGGCTACCCACAACTTCATAGATGCCAAGTTGGTTCAAAGGAGCGGCCTCACCACGGCTAAGTTTGAGGGCTTTTCAGTCCTAGTACCAAGTGACCGCACCATATAGTGCACTCGATGACGGACCATTTCTTTGTGGTCAAGGTGCCAGACACCAACATGGTGATGGGTGTCCAATGGTTGTACTCCCTTGGGCGAGTCACGACAGATTGGAGGAAGCCAGAGATGGAGTTCATTGGGCCGGATGGCAAATTGGTAGTTCTGAGAGGCATGCAGTCCTATCCACCTCAAACAGTCTCGGCCCACAGGATGGAGGCAGATCTGTGACATGGGGACATTGCACGAGCAATAGGGCTGAGGATTTCAGAGGTTGGGGTACAAGCCCAGCCACCACCACTAAACATACAGGCTTTACTGGACAAATAAACAATTGTGTTTGGGGACATTCCACCAAGGCAGCCACCAAACAGGGGATTCGAGCACACTATTAAGTTGGAGTTGGTGTGCAGGCAGTGATCACCACCCCTTATAGGCATCCCAAGGCCTATAAGGACGAGATAGAGAAGGCCATTCAAGCTCTGTTAGCATTGGGCCATATCAGGCCAAGTTCCAGTCCCTTCGCTTCTTCAGTAATACTGGTGAAGAAGAAGGATGGAACCCTTTGCATGTGCATTAACTACCGAGCACTCAACTAGAAGACATTAAAGAACCGGTACCCCATTCCCCGCATAGATGAGCTAATGGATGAGCTTAGAGGAGCTAAGTACTTCTCTAAGATCGATCTACGTTCGGGGTACCACCATATTAGGGTGAGGGATCAGGGTATCCCTAAGACAACATTTTGGTGCCACTATGGACATTTCGAGTTCCAGGTCATGCCATTTGGGCTGACCAACGCTAGGCCACTTTCCAATCATGCATGAACCATGTCTTCCGGGGACAGTTGAGGAGGTTTGTGCTGGTTTTCTTTGATGACATTCTGATTTACAGTCGGACATGGGAGGAGCATCTCCAACACTTGGAGGAGGTACTACGCATCCTGGAGGATCAACAGTTTTCTACCAAACTATCCAAGGGCAAGTTTGGCTTGACAAAGATGCTCTACCTAGGGCATATCATCGATGTTGATGGGGTGAAGTTCCATGAGGAGAAGATACAAGCCATCCAGCACGGGCCAGTATGAGATGTGACTGCGTTGAGGGGTTTCTTGGGCATTTGCACCTACTACAGGAAGTTTGTCAAGGGGTTCTCATAGTTGGCAGCACCCTTGATTGCTTGGACCAAGGGAGGGGCTTTCGCATGGACTGATGGAGCACAGGTTGCCTTGATCGCCTCAAGGAGGTGATGAGAAGTTGCCCGATCTTGGCACTTACATATTTTTGAATTTTCCCAGCCTTTCACAGTGGAGTGTGATGCATCCGAGGTGGGAGTTGGCGCAGTTTTGTCACAGGATGGGCATCCCATTGCTTTCAAGAGTCGGAAGCTCCTACCACAAGTTGTGATATTCCATATATGACAAAGAGATGTTGGCCATCATGCATGCATTGGCCAAATTTCGACAGTACTTGGTAAGCAACAAGTTTCGGGTGAAGACTGATCACAACAGTCTTCGTCACTTCATGGGGCAGCAGGTCCTCAATGACAAGTAGCAGAGATGGGTCAGCACGGTGCAAGGCTATGACTTCAACATAGAGTATGTGCGGGTAAAGCACAATGTGGTGGTCGATGCTCTATCTCGGAGACCAGCTAGTTTATCCCTCATGAGCATCTACCATGATTGGAAGGCTCACCTATTGGCGGAGTACTCTAAGGACAGGAGGGCATGCGAGGTCTTGGAGGGTACCCATGCAAATGAGCATTTCTGAGTGATGGATGAGGTCATCTATTACAAGGGGCGCATTTTCCTAGTACCCAACTCGTAGTTGAGAGATAGGGTGCTCCAAGCAGCACATGACTCGCCATTATCCGGGCACCAGGGGTTTCAAAAGACATATATGGCAGTCAAGGAGACATTCACGTGGAAGGGCTTCAAGGGGAGTGTGTTGAAGCACGTACAGGAATGTGAGGCATGTCAGCGGAACAAGGGGGAGTTGATTCACCTTGCAGGATTGCTACAGCCACTTCCCATCCCTGAGGGGAAATGGGAAAGTATATCTATGGATTTCATCACAGGGCTCCCCACAGTGCAAGGGAAGGACTGCATCTATGTAGTGGTCAACAAGTTGACCAAATATGCCCACTTTTTCGCCATCCCCACCAGATACATGACTGCACAGGTTGCAAAATTGTTCTTTCAGGAGATTTGCCGGTTGGACAAGCTCCACAAGAACATTGTGAGGGACGGGGACAACAGGTTCATGGGAGGGTTTTGGCAGGAACTTTTCAAATTGGTCGGTACCAAGTTCACTCCTAGCACTAGCTACCACCCTTAGACAGATGGCCAGACCGAGAGGGTTAATTAGTGGCTGGAGGGGTACCTGAGAAACTATTTGACTGGTCAGCAGTGGGCTTGGATTCGGTGGTTGCATCTGGGCGAGTACTGCTACAACACCACCCACCACATGTCCATTGGTATGACTCCTTTTCGTGCTTTGTATGGATATGATGCATTATCTTTTGCTGACATTGTTTTTGGAGACAGCCGAGCCCCAAAGGCCAAAGATTGGGTCCAAGAGAGCCAAGACATCCTCAAGGCTCTCAAGGATAACTTGGTGACAGCCCAAAACCAGCAGAACGTGTATGCAGACTGGCACAGGACAGAGAGGCATTTCGAGGAGAGGGACTTGGTGTACCTCCAACTACAGCCTTACAGGTAGTCCATGCTAAAGCATAAGGGGGATGAGATGCTACAAACCCACTTCTATGGGTCATACCGGCTGATCAAACGAGTTGGGGAGGTGGCCTATGAGCTAGAGCTGCCTCCGGGGAGCAGGATCCACAATGTATTTCATGTCTCATGCCTTAAAAAGGTGTTGGGACAACAAGTGACAACAGCAGCAGATTTACCCCCACTGGATGATGAGGGCCACTTGGTTTTGGAACCTGAAGCCATCTTGGAGAGCAATGAAAGGAAATTGAGGAGCAGGACCATTAGGGAGTTCTTGGTGCGTTGGAAGAACTTGCTAGATGAGGATGCCACCTGGGAGGGTGAGTATATTTTGGAGCACCCAGCTTTGAGGTTGCTTGAGGGCAAGCAACATTTGGGAGGGAATGACTGTCATGTCCCTTCTCAAATAAATTTGTAACAGAGTGTTGCTACACAATTTTGCACAATTTTGGCTAAGGAAAAGAACCCAGCATTTTCGACTTAGGAACTTAGGAGGAAATTCGACTTTATTTGGTTGCTATTGGAATGTTGGGGCCACCCACATGTGAATTCGAACTAGGGGAAACCCTTGATAAATTCTTCTTATATGTTCTTCAATAGTTCAACAGAGAGAGAGAGATAGTACATTTACAACAGAAGTCAACACTTTGATTTATTTAAATAAAAGCATAGATCATCTCTAAGTAAATGATACATGAGGTAGTTGAACTCAATTGAACACATGCGACTTCAACTGATTCTCCCAAGTTACTCCATCACCATGCTACACCTATCATTGTGTTGCTCCTCATCATCATGTTGCACCTCACTATGTTGCACCATGTTGCACCCATCATCACTATGTTGCCTCTCATCATGCTTCATCAATCATCACTGTAGCCATCGTTGTACTGCATCATGTGCCATTGCTTGCGCCATGTTTGCCATACTGTCCCATGTGCTTGTTGCACCATGCTTGCCTCCATGTGCTTACTGCACCTTGCTTACCATACTGTTGTTTCATTGTTAGCATGCCTTTGCGGCTGACCCAATTGTTACATTGTTGTATCATGCCATCATTGTAACATTGTTGCTATCATGCTATCATTGTAACATTGTTGTACCATGCCATCATTGCTATTATGCTGCCCATGCATCTTGCTGCACTAAAATGCATTCAAACTTCATGGGTCACTTTGCTGTCACATTCCTAGCACTATTGTCCCACTATTAGTGATTGTTGCTCCTATGATTGCTTGTTGTCCCATTTGTGTTTGCAGTACCATGTGACCTTGTTGTCCCATCTTCCTTTGTTGCACCATGTGACCTTGTTGTCCCATCTTCCTTTGCTAACAACACACCATACAAACGATGTTGTTTGTCAATTCATTACTGCTGTAATTTCTGGGACTAGTTAGGGCACACAACAATCCCTAACCATCCTCAAATTTGGCCCAAAATTTCCCTTATGAAATGCGGCCTACCCTAGTGTGAACAAACCTCATTTAGATGACTGCGTCTAGGGTATTCTAGGACTGGAACTAGGGCTTCCTTACGACTGCGGCTAGGGCTTCCTTACGACTACATCTAGGGCTTCCTTAGGACTGCATCTAGGGCTTCCTTAGGACTGCATCTAGGGCTTCTTTAGTATAGCGTCTAGGGCTTCCTCAAGACATCATCTAGGGCTTCCTCCTCCTACATTTCTCTTCCACTAAAACCCAAAACAAGTGGAGAGAAATCAAGAGTGAAGTGTGTATAAAATGACTCTCAAGTCATCTCCTTTTATACTAAAAGGTTGAGCACATGTGGGGGTTATTTGGTTGTTGGTCGACCTTGACGAATTGTCTTATAACACAAATAAGTTCATAACTCCATGAATACTTATCGGAATCAGATGATCTCTAGATCAATCCTACACCTCTTGATGAGAGGAGTCCAAGAAAAATATCAGCTGCCATAAATAAGATGACCCACATGGAGTTTGGCCCTAGTTGCCAATTTTAACAAAAGCACTGCTAGAGCACATTCCTCGCTAACTGGGAGTGTTGATTTTGGATAGCATCAGATGTGCTCTAGCTCCAAAATTTTCTGGAGGGGCTAGAATACATGAGATCTCCAAGACCCAGAAACCGTTTGGAGAATGTCCACCCAGATGAGGAGTTACTAAAATAATTAATATTTTTAATGGGTTCCTAAATAAACTTAGGAAAACAAAAATATTAATGGGTATTAATAAAGATATGGGTGAGAAGCTTCTACGAGACAAGGATCAAGTCTGTTTTAATCTTAGTCATTGATTAGAGACTTAATCTCGGTCGTTGATTCATCAACAGGAAAAGTATAAGAGAAGATTTGCAGATTATTTGGAGACACACCGGCAAATACTTAGTATCCCAAGGAAAATCGATTCTCAAAGAGAAGGAAATCGATTTCAGAGGGGCAGTTGCAGGGCGAAGGAAGAGGAGGGCATCAGCAGCAGTCAGTGACTGAGGAGGAGGTGTTGCAGGGTATTGAGAGACAGCGCAGAAGGAAGACGCAGTCCAGGAGATAGTCCTCACGCGGGTTGATTCAGAGGGACGCAGAACCACGCAAAGTGACGCAGAAGTGGGAGAAGGGTCTCCCGGGTGTCAAAAAGTTTCCAGGAGAGGGATGAAACTTGCCTCAAGTGTTTTCTCTTAGTTTCTCTGTAAAATCATTCCTTGTAAAGTGATTGTTGTTGAAGATTAATAAAACCCTCATCTGCCGCACTAGTTTTCCCACATCGCGTTTTTCTGTGGACAATTGTCCAAAAACCACTGTGTTGATGTGATTGGTTCTTGTGCTTGTATATCATTGTTATTTTCTCTATGTAATTATGTGATAATTGCAGTAAAATTTATTTTAATGTTTGCTGAAGGGATTTCGTAAATAGCTTATTGTGAAAAATAAGTAGGTGAAATAAATCAGTTATTGCAGTAGAATTTCAGGTGAGAAATTTTCACATTTAGCAGTGGCAGTGCTATGGGCAGCGTGATGCAGCACATTCAAAGGGAGATGCAATACAGATGTAGCAGTAATAGTGGCAGTATCATGGGCAGCAATACAAGTTGCAGCAACGTAGTAGGTGAGAGGCAGTAGGTCGAGCATCAATAGCACGGAGGACCGATGTCGTGGATTAGTGTGATGCTTCTATTGGGAAGCATTGCTAAAGGGAGTGTTGATTTTGGGTAGCATCGGATGTGCTCTAGCTCTGAAATTTTGCAAAGGGGCTAGAACACATGAGATCTCCAAGACCCAGAAATCATTTGGAAAAATTCCACCAGGATGAGGAGTTATTAAAATAATTAATATTTTTAATGGGTTCCTAAGTCTAAACTTAGAAAAAATAAAAATATTAATGGGTATTAATAAAGATATGGGTGAGAAGCTTCTAAGAGACGAGGATCAAGTCTGTTTTAATCTTAGTCATTGATTAGAGACTTAATATCCGTCGTTGATTCATCAATAGGAAAAGTATAAGAAAAGACTTGAGAGTCATTTGGAGACACACCGGGCAAATACTCAGTAACCTGCGGGAAATCGATTCTCAAGGAGGAGTTCGATTTCAGAGGGAGACTTGCAGGGTGAAGGAAGAGGAGGGTTTCAGCATCAGTCAGAGACTGAGGAGGAGTTGATGCAGTGCCTCCGAGAGACAGCACAGAGGGAGAGCTCTGAGAGACAAGGCAGGCAAGGACGAGATCTCACGCAGTCCTCACGCAGATGGCACAGGGATGATGCAGTCCTCACACAGAGGTGAAATAAAACAATTATTGCAGTAAAATTTCGGGTGAGAAATTTTCACAGTTAGCAGTGGCAATGCTATGGACAGCGTGATGCAACACATTCAGAGGGAGATGCAACACAGATGTAGCAGTAACAGTTGCAGTGTCATGGGCAGCAGTGCAGGTTGTAGCAGCGCAGTAGGTGAGAGGCAGTAGGTTGAGCATCAACAGCACGGAGGACCGATGTCGTGGATTAGTGTGATGCTTCTATTGGGAAGTATTGCTAAAGCACATTCCTCGCTAAGAGGGAGTGTTGATTTTGGGTAGCATCGGATGTGCTCTAGCTCTGAAATTTTGCAAAGGGCTAGAACACATGAGATCTCCAAGAACCGGCAATTGTTTGGAGAAATTCCACCGGGATGAGGAATTATTAAAATAATTAATATTTTTAATGGGTTCCTAAGTCTAAACTTTAAAAAAAATAAAAATATTAATGGGTATTAATAAAGATATGGGTGAGAAGCTTCTAAGAGACGAAGATCAAGTCTGTTTTAATCTTAGTCGTTGATTAGAGACTTAATATCGGTCATTGATTCATCAACAGGAAAAGTATAAGAGAAGACTTGAGAGTCATTTGGAGACACACCGGGCAAATACTCAGTAACATGAGGGAAATCGATTCTCAAGGAAAAGGAGTTCGATTTCAGAGGGAGAGTTGCAGGGTGAAGGAAGAGGAGGGTTTCAACATCAGTCACAGACTGAGGAGGAGGTGACGCAGTGCCTCCGAGAGACAGCGCAGATGGAGAGCTCTGAGAGACAGGGCAGGCAAGGACGAGATCTCATGCAGTCCTCACGCAGATGGCGCAGGGATGATGCAGTCCTCACGCAGATGATGCAAGGGTGACGCATTAAGGATAAAGGGTCTCTGTGGGGTCAGAATTTCTCCTAGCTGAGGAGGATAATTATCTCAAGTGTTTTCTTGAAGGTTTCTCTATGTACTGCAAAATTATTCCCTGTAAAGCGATTGTTGCTGGAGAATAATAAATAAACCCTCCTCTGTTGCACCGGTTTTCTCGCATTGGGCTTTTCCGGGGACAATTGTCCAAAAATACCTGTGTTGATCTGATTGATTATTGTACTTGTATATCACTGTTATTTTTCTCTATGTTATTATGTGATAACTGCAGCAGAATGTATTTTAATGTTTCAGTTTGCTGAAGGCTTATGTAAACAACTTATTGTGAGAAATAAGTAAGAGAAATAAATCAGTTACTGCAGTAGAATTTCGTGTCAGAAATTTTAACAGAACATCAAAGTGTAATCTTCAGAATATCGAAATCTGTCCCTCTTTATCAGCTGAAACATATTCCTGGCATGATACATCTTTATAGTTGCTCTCAATCTAAAGTGGACTCATCTTCAAAGTCATCCTGCTGAAGGGAATACTCCAGGTTATATAAACCCTATTATTGCTCTCAATAAATGTCTATGGCTGATTTATTCCAAGGCTGTTCATGCTTAGTTTATTGCCAATTACTCTTTGTATCAGCATTGAAATAACAGTATATATATTTCTGAGTGCATTATAAATCAGTCATATTTGTGGAAGACTGCTGTCATGGTGTGAAATAACTACTGTGCACATTATTTGAATTACATACATGAAAATTACATCTACAGCCACACCTCTGCAATATGTTTGGCAAAATCCCCCACTGAAAAGGTTTATTAAAACTCAGAAAATCAGCAGCCAATTTGGGATATTTCCTAATAATTTTTTCCTTTCCTAATCTATATTATTACTATGTTGAGAGGAATTATGTATTGTTCCTTCCTAGAAGTCAATTTCAAAAATTTGCATTTTTGGCTATTGTGGCTACCCACGAATTTTTGGAGATGAGACTTAGGAGAAGGGGGTCGAAATGTGGGGCCACACCCACATGGAATATGCATCCCTTGGAGAGAAAAGTCGAATTGCCAAAGGAGGAGGTAGAAATATTAGATGGGGGGACCCACATGAGGAGGCAAGGAAAAATTATAAATAGGGGCATAGAAGCTATTGGGGCTCTTTTGTCAATCATCCATTTTCTTTGTTGCTCAAGCTGCTTAGCTGGGTCACAAGTGCTGCTTACCACAGAGCTTTCCAAGGGGAGAGCTCACCCTTCTTTCAGTGGATTTCGAGTGCCACCCTAGGGAGGTAATCTATTGCTACTTGGGTAAGGAGATTTGTGGAGTTGGAGCCCAATTCAGCAGGTTTCCTTCAGTCAATTTGGACTCTAGGAAGGATGCAGTAGAGAAATCATATCACTCATTTCAGCTGGCTTCCAGGGGTGTTTCGTCGGGAGAAATTTCGTATAGCTGGTCGAAGGGAAGACTAAGCCCTTGTGGAAAATTTGGGGGCCGGAGATTGCTGCTTTGGGGCAGAAAGAATTTCCCTTTCCAAGCACTGCGGAGGAGGGACGTTGGATAGATTCGTGGGGTGTCGGGCTCAGCTATTGAGTGCCTCTCCTACTATAGGGGAAATTTCCCAAATCCCTTCATTAGCAGATTGACGAGGAATAAAGAGGATTTCAGCAGATTTCATCACTGGGGGATGCAGTCTTTGTTCAAGAGGGCATAGTGCTAAAATAGGGCAATTTAGGGAGGTCGGAATTAGCCAAATCACTTCCTGTGTTTTTGTGGGTTTGGTGAGGGAAGACGGGCTAATTTTGCAGAATTTCTGAGCACCGGAATTGGGGCAAATCTTCATTGTTTCTAGCCAGCAGTGCAGTCTCACTAGGGCCAGCACAGATTCTTGCAGAGGAGTTCTACAGTAGTTGGGCAGACATTGTTGGACACTTGAGGCTTGTAGCTTGCCTTGAGCAAGCCCAGGTGCATTCCTTCCATCACACATTGTACTCCTATCATTTGTTTATAAAATTGGCCCATTTTGGCGTGTTTCTGGAGCATTTCTGGTTGCATGATTGCATGTGTAATTTTTTGTCTTAGATTTGCTTAGTTTGCTTCGTTTATCACTGTTAATTTCCATTTGGAACTTTACAGTGGTATTAGAGGTTAGATCTTGGCTCAACTGTCAGGATGTTTCCTATGAACGAAGAGGATAGGCAGAACATTACTTACCGAAGGCAAAGGTATCGGAGCAAGGAAAGAGAGTTGGAGATTACACCGGATAAAAAGGCATCAATGCAGGCAATGGTGGTGGCAAATATGGGGGAGCCAAGGAGTAAAGAGGAAACAGCATTTGATAGCCTCTTAAAGGCTCTAAATGATTTGGTCAAAGGGCAAAAGGAGATGATGGATGAACTCAAGCAGCAGAATCGAGACAAGAGCCTACATTGAGACTTTTTGTTTGGGGAGACTTCAGGTGCATCTCAACAATATGACCACTATTCACCCATCACTCATCCTCAGGCCTATAGCGGGCCAACCAGGACCACATTACCTACGTTCTTGCCAACATGTCGAAGTGAGTAAATGGGGCAAGAGGATCAGATGCCCATGGGAGACTATTTCTGAGAGTGGCAATCCATGGGGGAGGATTTCAAAGCACCATTATCCTTCAGAGATTTCTCCCAGCTCAAGCAAAACGAGAGAGGCACGAGCATTGGTGGGTCTAGCACGCAGAGTTCAAAGTTGCAGCGTGCCATTGGGAGGGAGTATTTTCCCACGTTTTATGGACCTTCCAAGTGCACAACTCGAGCTTCGGTGGAGAAGTTGGACACCTATTTCCAGCTTAACCGGATGATGAAGGTGGAAACCATCAAAATGGCTACCTTGCACTTGGAGGGAGAGGCACACAACTGGTGGTTTCATGGCTTGACCACGTTAGGGCATGTCAGTGTGACCTCTTATGAGGATTTCATATGGAAAGTGGTGGAGCGTTTTGATATGAAGGACCCGAAGGCCCATTTCAGAGAGGTTACCCAGCTTAGACAGACCGACCATCCAGAGCAGTATATATCAGAGTTTTTGAGGGTCTCAATCATGGTGCCAGATTTATCTGATGTCAGGAGGGTGTACACATTTGTAGAGGGATTGCTTGAGCCATTGCATGGGTTGGTGAGATCCCATTGACCCACTACTTTGCAGGAGGTTGTTACTTGTGCCAGAGATTTGTAGGGGGCAATCCCAAAGACTCGAGCACCCATACCACCACGAGCTCCCTATCCACAGAGGGGGCGTGACACGAGGCCCCCACTATAGCGAGTAGTCCAGGGGCGTGAACAATTGGTTGAGAAGACTAGGAGAGACCTCCGAAGGAGGAAGCTATTGTTTACCTATCAGGAGCCTTTGGGCATCAAGCCATAGGTGCACCACTAGCAAGCCTCACTATATTGAGGTCTTTTCTAACAGTGAATCGGAGGATGATGGGGGACCAAACGTAGATGGGGATGACAGTGAGCCACATGTAGCAGGGGGGCCTCCACCACCACCTCCTCTGCTTGGGGGAGCACCATTTGTACCTACAAGGGGTGTATTAGCCTCGTTGAGGGGAGTTCCGAGATACTTGACATTGAGGATTAGAGGTACAATTCAGGGGGAGAGTGTTTCAGTATTGGTAGACAGTGCGTAAACCCACAACTTCATAGATGCCCAACTGGTAGAGAGGAAGGGCATTCACAGAGTCCTTTGAGGGCTTCTCCATTCTTGTACCAGGTGACAAGACCATGCAGTGTACCAGATATGTGCCCTCTTTTGACCGTGACCATGGGGAACTACTCAGTGATCGATCACTTATTTGTGGTTGAGGTACCAGACACCAATGTGGTGATGGGTGTCCAATGGCTCTATTCTCTTGGATAGGTCACTATGGATTGGAGGAAGTTGGAGATGGAGTTTATGGGGTTGGATGGCAAGTTAGTTGTTATTCGGGGCATGCATTCATATCCTCCATAGAGATTTTCAGCGCACAGGATGGATAATGACTTGAGACATGGGGACATTGAGCGGGAAATGGAGCTGAGGATTTTAGAGGTTATGAGTCAGCCCAAGCCACCACACCCCAACATACAGGCCATTTTGGACAAGTACCTAGTAGTGTTTGGAAACATACCTCTAGGACAACCACCTGACAGGGGGTTTGAGCACACGATTGAGCTAGAGCCAGGGGTGCAAGCAGTTATCACCGCACCATACAAATATCCCAAGGCCTAAAGGGACGATATTGAGTGAGCAATTCAAGAGTTGTTGGCACTTGGACACATTAGACCCAGCTCTAGCCATTTCGCTTCATCAATTATTCCGGTAAAGAAGAAGGATGGGATGTTACGCATGTGCATAGATTACCGAGCACTCAACAAGAAGACCCTAAAGAACTGTTACCCCATTCCACGCATTGATGGATGAGCCTAGAGGAGCCAAATACTTCTCTAATATAGACTTGTGTTCAGGGTACCACCAGATCAGAGTGAGGAATCAGGACATCCCCAAGATAGCTTTCAGAGGTCACTTTGGGCATTTTGAGCTCCTGGTTATGCCCTTCGGGCTGACCAACGCACCTGCCACTTTCTAGTCCTGCATGAACTGTGTGTTACGTAGGCAGTTGCGAAGATTTGTGTTAGTATTCTTTGATGACATCTGGATCTACTGTAGAACCTGGGAGGACCATCTATAGCAGTTGGAGGTGGTTTTGCGCATTCTAGAGTAGCAGTTCTACGCCAAGCTATTCAAGTGCGAGTTTGGGTTGACAGAGATGCTCTATTTGGGGCATATTATTGGAGAGGATGGCATAAGGGTGCATGAGGAGAAGATTAGAGCCATCAGGGATTGGCCAGTACCCCAGAATGTGACCGAGTTGAGAGGCTTTGTGGGCATATGCACCTAATACAGGAAGTTCATGAAGGGCTTCTCACAATTAGCAGCTCCCCTCATTGATTTGACCAAGAAAGGGGCCTTCGCATGGATAGATAGGGCACAGGTAGCGTTTGAGCACCTCAAGGAGGTGATGAGCAATTGTCCAGTATTAGCACTCCCCGATTTCACTCAGCCATTCACCTTGGAGTGCGATGCATTAGGTGAAGGCGTTGGCGCAGTTTTGTCACAAGATGGCCACCCCATCGCTTTTGAGAGTCAGAAACTCCTTCCGCATGAGAGGTCGTATTCCATTTACGACAAGGAGATGTTGGCCATTATGCATGCATTGGCCAAATTCCGGCAATACTTGGTGGGCAACAGGTTTAGAGTGAAGACTAACCACAACAGTCTTCACCATTTTTCTGGGGGCAGAAAGGCCTCAATGACAGGCAGCAAAAGTGGATCAGTAGAATCCAGGCCTATGATTTTCATATAGAGTATGTCAAGGGAAGGAACAATGTAGTAGTGGATGCATTATCCAGTTGGCCCGTGACACTTTCACTCTGAGCATCTGCCATGATTGGAAGGCATAGTTGTTGGTAGAGTATTCCAAAGATCGACGAGTGTGCGAGATTTTGGTGGGCACAGATGATGATGAGCGTTACAATGTGATGGCTAATGTCATCTACTACAAGGAATGCATATTCTTGGTGTTGGGTTCAAAGTTGAGGGAGAAGATTCTCCACGCAGCCCATGACTCCCCATTGTCAAGACAACATGGGTTCTTGAAAACATAGAGGATAGTCAGAGAACGCTTCACGTGGAAGGGCCTCAAGGGGGATGTGAGTGCAAAACTTGTCAGAGGAACAAGGGAGAGTTGACCCATCTAGGCAGGTTATTACAGCTACTTCCCATTCCTGAGGGGCAATGGGAAAGCATCTCTATGGATTTTATCACAGGGCTTCCCATGGTGCAGAGCAGAGACTATGTATATATGTGGTGGTGGATCGGTTGACCAAGTATGCACACTTCTTTGCTATTCTAGCCTGGGACTCTACTTTGCAAGTAGCGGCGCTGTTTTTCAGAAAGGTCTTCTGTTTGCATGGCCTTCCCAAGACCATCATTAGTGACAAGGACAGTAGTTTCATGGGAGCATTCTAGCAAGATCTTTTCCGATTAGTGGGCACTGAGCTCACCCCTAGTACTATTTACCACCCACAGACAGACGAGCAAACCAAGAGAGTTAACAAATGGTTGGAGGGATGCCTACAGAACTATGTGACAAGGCAACAGTGAGCATGGATCCGGTGGTTGCATTTGGGAGAGTATTGCTACAACACCACCCATCACATGTCCATCAGTATGTCACCTCTCTGTGCTTTATATGGGTATGATGCTTTATCTTTTGTTGACATTGTTTTTGGAGACAGCGACGCCCCAAAGGCCAAAGATTGGATTCAAGAGAACCAAGATATCCTCAAAGCTCTCAAGGGCAACATGTTGACAACACAGAATCAACAGAAATTGTATGCAAAAAGGCACAGGATCGAAAGGCATTTTGAGGAGGGGGACTTGGTCTTTCTACGATTATAGCCATACAAACAGTCCACTCTAAAGCAAAAGGGGGTCGAAAATCTACAGCTCCATTTTTATGGGTCGTACAAGGTGACTAGGAGAGTTGGAGAAGTGGCTTATGAGTTGGAGCTTCCACCCAGGAGCAAGATCCATAATGTTTTCCACGTCTCATGCCTCAAAAAGGTGTTGGGACAACAGGTGACAGCGGCTACAGAGTTACCTGTGCTTGACGATGAGGGACATCTAGTGTTAGAGCCAGAGACCATTTTGGAGACCAGAGAGAGGAAGTTGAGGAGCAGGACTATCAGAGAATACTTCATACGTTGGAGGAATTACCGAATGAGGATGCCACCTAAGAGGGTGAGCACATACTTCAACATCCAGCACGGGGACAAGCAACATTTGGGAGGGGTGGACTATAATGTTCCTTCCTAGAACAATTTTGCTAAAGTTAATTTCACAATTTTGCATTTTTGGCTATTGTGGGGACCCACGAATTTTTGGAGATAAGGCTTAGGAGAAGGGGGTTGAAATACTTTTGCTAGTGGAATTTGGTGGTCACACCCACATGAAATACGCACCCCTTGGAGAGAAAAGTCGAATTTCCAAGGAAGGAAATCAAAATATTGGATGGAGGGACCCACATGAGGAGGCAAGGAAAAATTATAAATAGGAGGAGCATAGAAGCTATTGGGGATCTTTTGTTACTTATCCATTTTCTTTGTTGCTCAAGCTGCTTAGCTAGGTCACAAGTGCTACTTAGCACAGAACATTCCAAGAAGAGAATTCACCCTTATTTCAGTGCACTTCGAGTGCCACCCTAAGGAGGTAATCTATTTCTACTTAGGTAAGGAGATTTATGGAGTTGGAGCCCAATTCAGCAAGTTTCCTTCATCCAATTCGTACTCCAGGGAGGACGCAGTAGAGAAATCGTATCACTCATTTGAGTTGACTTCCAGGGGTGTTTCGTCGGGAGAAATTTATTATAGCTGCTCCAAGGGAAGACTAAGCCTTATGGAGAATTTGGCGGTCGGAGATTGTTGCTTTGGGGCAGAACGAATTTCTCTTTCAAGGGACTACGCAGGAGGGACGCTGGATAGATTCATGGGGTTTCAGGCTCAGCTCTTGAGTGTCGGAATTTGTGATAGAACGCCTCTCCTACTGCAGGGGAAATTTCCCAAAGCCCTTCATTAGCAGATTGAGGAGGAATAAGGAGGATTTCAGTAGATTTCATCATTTGGGTACGCAGTGTTTGTTCAAGAGGGTGTAGTGCTAAAATAGGGTAATTCTAGGAGGTCAGAATTAGCCAAATCCCTTCCTAGGTTTTTTGTGGATTTGGTGAGAGGAGACCAGGGCTAATTTTGCATAATTTTCTGAGCACTGGAAGTGGGGCAAATCTTCAGTTTTTCCAGCTAGCAGTGCATTATCACTAGGGCCAGCGCAGATTCTTGCAAAGGAGTTGTCCTACAGCAGTAAGGCAGACATTGTTGGACACCTGAAGGCTTGTAGCTTGCCTTGAGCAAGCCTAGGTGCATTGCTTCCATCACACATTGTACTGTTGATCTCTGGTAGCATCAGATGTGCTCCTAGCCTCAAAATTTGCAAGGAGGTTTGGACACATGTATTTCACAATACCCAAAAATTGTTTTGGAAAATTCCACCCGGAGAGAGTTTCATTAAAATAATTAATTATTTTTAATGGGTTCTGGGTTCCTAAGTCTAAACTTAGGAAATTAAAATAATTAAAGGATATTAATCTAACTGTGGGTGAAACTTCTAGAAGAAGACGAGGATCAAGCCAAAATGATCTAATGAGGATCAAGCCATTAATTAGGATCTAATCTGGGTCGTTGGCTCTCAACAAAAAGATTATAAGAGGAGGCTTGAGGGGCATTTGGAAAACACGAGTCGAGATCAGAAAATCGAATTTCTTAAGCATAGCAGTTGCCAGGAGAGAAATTCAAAGTGATCTTTTGCAGTGAGGGGTAGAGATAGTATCCGATAAGGAGTTTTCCTAGGGCGGAGAGTACAAGGTAGAGAGGGCAGAATGACGTCCAGGGAGGCTGATGCTGGGCCACACAAAGCTGACACAGTGGCAATGCAGAGCCTGAAGGGAGATCGAATTCTTGCTGAGGAAATTGAGTTTCAGAAGCCAGGAGCCGAGGTGTGAGACCGGGAGGCTGAGAGTTGAAGTTTCCAGCCAACAAAGGGTCAGAAGGAAGAGCAGCGTAGTCCCTAGCAAAGGTGACGCAAAGACTATGTGGGGTTGGCAGAGACTGACACAGAAGGGACGCAAAGGCTCATTTCCAATAGATCAGAGTCGGATCTTCCATTGACAGGGTGAGATCATCTCACTATTTCGTTTTGTCCAATTTCTCTTTGTATCGAATAGCCAGTTGGGCATCCAACGAATTGTACTCATAATTACTACTGCATAATAATAAAACCCTCAATTGTTGCACTGGTTTTTTCCACACTGGGTTTTTCCGAGGACTTTTGTCCAAAAATAACTGTGTAGATGTGTGTGATGTTTATTTCTCTCCTGTGTTGTATTTAGTTTCCGCAGTTTTACTTTGGTATAGGCTACAGTGTATGTATTTCAGTATCTGCCGTAGAAAATTGCAAGTAACTTGTTCAATTAATTTAACAAGTAGGCGAAATACAATCAGTTTGCTGCAGTAGGAATCGGTTAACTGATTTTTCACATGTACTCCTATCATTTGATAATAAAGTTGGCCCAATTTGGCGTGTTTCTGGAGCATTTTTGGTTACATGATTGCATGTGTAATCTTTTGAGTTAGATGTGCTTAGTTTGCTTTGTTTATCATTGTTAATTTCCATTTGGAACATTACAAATTATTAAGTTGTTATTCATTTATCATAAGCAGCCGTATGAGCAGCCATGGGATTAGCAGGTGGCTACTGAAAGTTGCTTTGCAACACTGTGGGGGGTTGATCTCACTGGGCCCCACATTGCAATCACAAATGCTAATCTCACTGTCCAAGTTGAAGATGAGGCCTATGCAGGTAGAGCCAAGTTCTCTATATTGAGAGAACCAACTTATTGGCCATGGCACTAGGACATAATGAAATAGGTTAAGAAAATTCCATTCTTCAGCCTAGGCATATGCTAGTAGAGAAGTTGGATATTTTGGGTACTCCCGGGTATTAAAAGCCCAGTTCCCCTTATAGCATGTCTTTAGTTGAGTCAAGGTGAGTAGTTTTAGAAGGTCAATCATTTTTCACATGCTCACTCCACATTCGAGGTCTAAAGGGAAGGAATATCACTCAAACATATTTTTTAGCCACCTGTGTTGGAACAGAGCCAACATGCAAACAATTATTGGGGTCACTTTATACAAATGCGGCAAATTTTTATTTGGATGAGTTGTGGATTGTCATCTTCCTTAGATAAATCAGCCATTGCATCATATGGAGCCGCTTTCACTTATGCCAACAGTATCTCATTAAAAGGAGACTACATTATGAATACAATAGCACATTTAAAAATATATATGCATTTTTATGGATTGCTCGCTAGCTGGAAAATGATGTGGAATGTTTGTCAACTGTTGGAATTTTGAGATGGGATTGTCAGATGCTCATATAGAATTGCCTTCACAATGCCTTGCTACCTAATCAAAATTGAGCCAATCTACATTGGACTTGAAGTCGCCAGCATGGAAATTGGATCAACCAACATATGGTTATGTGGTCACTGGTCACAGATCTTCAAGTTGAATCAAACAGTGTGATAGTGAGTGGGCCATCCTAGGCATACATTTTATTATTGTTGCTTGATTTTATCTAGCCATATAGGGTCATACTCTCACCCTTCTCATGTATAGTGGAATCTTGGGACTTGGTGATATATTCCATAAAGCCTTTATTACATTATCATTAATGCATGGACCATCATAGAGGTTTGTACACTTCCAACAATTTCTAGAATAATGGAGACACTATATTTTTTATTGTAAGAGGTCAAGTTAGAGGTTCTATTTAAAGAGCAGATACAGTGATTTTAGTCCATTAATTGATTCAACTTCAATTTCATAGTTTACATTATGGAAGCAGTTGGATAGGACAGTATTTTAATTTAGGTGCAGCTATGAGAAACTTCCTCCCCTTGAATATGCTTTCTGAAAAGGCACATTTTAGATGCATAAATTACATGTCTTTATCCATTACCATTTCCTGGAGATTTTGTATTGTGTCTCTAATGTTATTCCTCATTAGATTGCTACTTGGCATTCCCTGTTAGTGTTCCTCAACCAACATGCTTTGAGAATTTAAGCTGGCTGTCGCAGAATCAATCAGCCAAATGGCTGCATATATTCTTCCACATATTGGCCAGTGTAAAAGATGCTTACCAGAGGTATCTTCTGATATGATAGAAATAATTTAACTACAAACTATAAGAATATGTGAGATAGATATTTGCTATGATCAATGTTCCCCAAATGATAATCATTCTTCTTTACCTATAATGCAACTTATTGTTTGAAAAATAGATAAAGCTACATTCTGTCTGGGAAAATAAATTTTATAATTTCAATGGCAATTCAGGACTGAATTGATCACATCATTCAATAAATAAATCAGAGGATGATCAAAATACTCACACATGCATCTTATCAGAATTATTTACCTTGGAAGAAACTCAGTCACAATCGAAAGATTTGGTGCTCTAGTAACTGCACCCATCAAGAGAACAACATTGGGATGGCGAAGCCTTTTCATAATTCGCACCTGAACAAGAGAATGGCTAGGAGTCACAAAGAAGCCAATTAAATTTATGAATCTTTACAAGAGTACTGTGAATCATGAAGCCTATAATTAATTCTTTAAAGTATACACAATTTCAGAAATGAGATGTACTTGATATTGAAATGCCTGTGCACTCACATCGGTCAATGATTTTACCTGACAAATGATAGATAAGACAACTGTAACATTTAATTTTTGAAGCTAATTAAGTTGTCCATAATGCTTTGGAGTGAGCAGTGTTGCGAACATCTCGATAACATCCCGATTTTATCTTGAAATCACAATTTTTTGGTCTAGCTGATGTTTGCCGATTTTTACCGATATTTTAATGGTATCTTGAATTTGCCAATGTTTGCTGACTTTTACCGATATTTTCCTGATTTTTACAAACTTTTGGTTTTCCAGAACCTTGCCGATTTTATCCCGGTGCCGATGTTTGCAACATTGGGAGTGAGACTACATAATGTTTTGAAGCTTTCAACATTTCGGGTAATTCCATCACTCATCATCAGGGAACTATAGAAAGCAAGGAAACTTCTATGATGATGGATAATGTAATTAAACCTAAATGTTGAAACTTCAAAACTTTCTGCAGTCTCACTCCGAATCACTAGATTCAATCATTCAAGATAACATATTTTTATTAATGTCCATCAATAACCAAAAAAACGCTGGTCAAAGGAACTCAAAAGTACAATCCGTGGTGACAAACATGGGGAGTGCCAAAGCTAATCCTAGAAACAAATATACAATAATAGAAACCAAATTACTGAATTAGCAAAGTGACCAAAAGCATAAGCCTGGATATAACATGATAAAACGCTACACATCATCATAAGTGCAGAATGAGAAGGGTAAGAGGAATCCCCAACAACCACATCGGAAAATGTGGTAGTAAGGAGGCAGAAGATGAAGACATCCCTGTTGTATCATCAACCACATAGGACCCGATGCAATGTCTGACAATGTCCTTGGGAAAGCGTCCAGAGCTTAGAAGAAACTGATTGGAAAACACATTGGAAGTTATTTCAACATCATTCCATGGGGTCTTTAATATGCTATGTAAATTGCATGATCTTCTCCATCAAATAGTAAAGAGTACAATTAGCACATCCATTATATATATAGCCCTTTTCAAAAAAAAAACCTCATGAAAAGCCCAAGGAATGTTTCACCACAATCGTGGACAGTATCCCTCGTAAACCCACTGGTATAGAGCAATGCACTCTCCCAAAGGAATTTGAATCAATCAATTTCTGGCACAAAACTAGCAAAATACCTAGCAGCATTGGTGACAACTGGTTGAGGTAACCCCTTGGGACAAATTATGTATAGTTGTGGAATAAACAATTCTTGTATAATACCAGATTGACAGAGTAATACTGCAAATATAAAATAGAATAATGAATGATGAATACGAATGAAATTCACAATGAGCCTCATAACAGAAAACAAATATCCATGTTGCACTAGTTTTTGAGATATTGGAACGGCAGGGACGGGCACACACTGCTGGAAGAGCTACAGTGCACCCAAAAATTCCCTCCCTATAAGAATGTTATAGTAAATATGTTCTAAGTAATTGAGCATGTTTCCTGTGGGGCATAATCTTTATCTAGTAAATGCATTCTCAATTCGAGTGTTGGCAAGGCTCCTTTGTAGTGGTACATCATATTCTGAAGTCTTTTGACCTAGTTGTTTAATGTGGAACCTCAATCCTCCTTGGTAACATACGTTCCTTAGTTTCGTTGTGATATGTTCGACTATGTTTCTTGCTTTTTTGTCATGAGCTGTAGTTCACCTTTCTTGAAAGTGGAACTTTGATAATTTATGGTATGTTCTATGCTTAGAGCAGTTTACTTCAATTCTTCTTATTAGCCACTGTTTAGCAATCACATAAACATAAAGTAAAGTGCAGATAGAACATTAATAGATCAACAAAAAACAAGCCAAGACAAGAGACACCAGATGTGGCGGCTAGCCAGGGACAAACCCCAATGCGGGGAAACCCTTTGATCAATTCTTCTTTAATCTTCAATAGTTCAGCAGAGAGAGAAATAGTACAATAGTACAGATCTGTAATTTTTATGACAGCAATAATAGAAGCCCTAACCAGCACTTGCAAAGTGGATCAAATGGTTCACAAATAGCCTAGAGTCAACCTTAGTCAACTCAGCCTTCAACAGCAATGAAGGACAGCCTGAAACAGCCCAAAAGAAATGGTCAAAACTGGTCAACATCTAGGCAGCCCTGCAGTCAGCCCTAACCAGTCAGCGCTGGTCACTTCATGAGTCAAATCAGGTCCACAGGCAGCAGATCAGGATTGCAGCTTGCTTGAGGGAGACTCCCCACACTAGGCCGCAGTCAAAATGGCTCCCTCACTGGTCAACGCAGTCCTCTCTTGCTTGCTGCACCCAGGTCAACGAAAGTCAACGCAGAACAGACCTGCGTCCTCCTCCTTGCTGCGTCTTCCTTGCCTCCTTGCTGCGTCCTTCTTCTCCCACGTTAGCTGCTCCTTGTTAACCCAATCAAGTAAGGAGAGTGAGAGAGAAGAAGACAAGATGAGATGAGATGAGATAATGACTCAACCTCACTTATATTTATATGAAACGCTGGGCATGTGTGCCACACACTTAGCTGCTGGCCGACCTTGACAATTTGTCAAGTAATTACAAATAAATTCATATCTTCATAAATACTTGTCGGAATTGGATGATCGTTAGATCAATCCTACACCTCTCGACAAGAGGAATCAAGGAAAAATATCAGCTACCATAAATAAGATGACCCACATGGAGTTTGGCCCTAGTTGCCAATTTTAACACTCCCTCTCAACTAGGGAGAACTCCATCTGCTAATCCATCTGACCGTCGGTACTATCTCGATTCTCTACCATCAAAAGCACTGCCTTGCACTACTCGGCTCTGCTTTGCTCTGCTCTGCTAAACTATGAAGAAGAAGAAATTATCGAGGATGTATCATGATTCATACCATCCTCCACTGACCCGAAGCCAGTCTCAAAGAGTGTGTCATACCACTCTCATTGATCCCAGATCAATGGAGGTCATCCTAGCATAGGGAGTACGGTAGATACAACGATGTGTCCATCGATAGTACTATTATGGTCCCTAACCCCATTTCCCTACTCATTGATCAAATGAGAGGTACTTCCCATGAGTCCCAAATTGCATGGGTAGGATGCCTCGACAGGAGAACTAATCATCATGTCCCAAAGTTGCCACGGGGTATCATCATTTTGAATGATCGTGCTCATGAGGGTCAAGTATCCCTGATACCTGGCCAGCTTCTTGCTTTCTCGGAAAGTCCTTCTGGGTGCAATGTGTCCTTCGGCATCATCAAGTGTCCCCCTAAGCCATGAAGGCCTCTTCCTAGAAGAGGAAGGCTCTTGCATAGGGGGATCAATAGGATCCATTGGTTCTTCTACATCAGGCATTGTCTCATCTTCCTTTTCCTCTGGTTTCCTGGTGTTTGCTTCTCCAGATTTCATTAGTATAGCAAGATTGTCAACTTTGCTAAGAGCCATATCTTCATCAAAGGTGACATCATGGCTGATCTCAACTTCCCTTTGACCAGCCACATAGATTCTATAGCCCTTAGTATTTTCGCTATAGCCCACGAAGATTCCTTTCTTTCCAGATGCACCCAATTTATTCCTTTTCTCTTTTGGCACAAGAAAATATACAGGACTTCCAAAAATTCTAAAATGAGATACGTCAGGTTTCTTACCAGTGAACATCTCTTCAGGAGTTTTGGAACCCAGTGCTTGATGAGAGCATTGGTTTTGAACATATATGGTGGTATTCGCAGCTTTGGCCCATAGAAACTTCATAAGCCTTTGATCATGGAGCATAGCACGGACAACTTCCACCATCGTACGATTCTTCCTTTCCGCCACACCATTATGCTTAGGAGTATATGGTGTTGTAGCCTCCCTCTTAATGCCATCCTCTTTGCAAAAGTCATGGAGCTCATTGGATTCATACTCAATCCCATTATCAATCCTTAAGATCTTGATCTTCTTTTCGATTTTATTCTCGATCAAGGCTTTGAAGTGACAAAACCAAGAGAACACTTCATCCTTCCTTTTCAAGAAGTATATCCAAGTCTTGCGAGAATAATCATCTGTAAAAGTGAGGTAATATAAATATCCTCCCAAAGAATTCACAGGCATCGTACCAGATATGTTCGAGTGAACCAACTGCAATATATCAGAGGTCTTGCTATGGCTTGAGGGGAATGGTCCCCTTTTGAGCTTTCCTTCGGCACATCCCATACATACACCTTCTTGCTCTGCTTTGAACTCGGGCATCCCTATCACCATTTGTCTCACATCGGGTAGAGATTTATAATGAAGGTGAGCAAACCTCCGATGCCATAGTTCGGACTGAAGAGATGTGTCACAAGACATGACACCCAACAGACTTCCTCCAACCTGATATAGTGAATCAACTCGAAACCCAAGAGTGAAAGCATCTTTAAAATTCTTTTTCCATACACATACCTTGCCATCGATGAAGGCCACCTTGTAGCCTTTGTCTTCCATTGCCGAAATGGACACCAGGTTCTTTTTGAGATCAAGTACATATAGGACTTCTTGCAAATGAATTGTATTGCCCTGATTCAATTGTAGAGTAACATTTCCTACGCCTTTCACTGGATATTTGGAGTTGTCCCCAAGAATAATTTCCAGGTTGGTCTCCTTCTCTATCAGATTAGAGAGAGCTTCTTTGTAACCAGTGAAGTGCCTTGAGGCACCACTATCAATAAACCAATTTCCCAGCAAGTCCGGGGGAGTAGTGGTAGAAAGGGCCGCTGGTAAATAATATTCATCTTGCTTATTGTTAACAACGTTAGATTCATACCTGCAGTTTTGTTGCCTTCTTGGAGGGTTGACCACTTCCTTGATTTTCGGCATTCCTCATTCCTTTCCCATTGAACCTGCCATTCCTTTGATTGCCTCGAGAGTGGTTTGGATCGTCGTCATGATGTGTGTCCTTTCTATCAGGTCACTCCCTCGCATAGTGGCCAATTTTGTTACAAATGTAACATCTTCCTTTTCTTCTACCCTTCGGTCCAGCCTTTCCTTTAGATTTAGACCCAGAATTGTTTCTCCTTTTAGCATGAGAGGAGAAAACAGTGGGATTGCCTCTAAGTGCAAGCATTTCCTACTCTTCCATCCTTGTCTCTTCTTGAATGCATCTCGCCATCAATTCCTCAAATCCAGGAATTACATTATTGATGAGAAGAGTGGTTTTGAATATATACCATTCAGATGGGAGCCCTCTGAGAGTTGTGATGGTCAGTTCCTTATCAGGAATGACTTCCCCAATTGATAGGAGATCATTCTTGATCTCAGTGATCCTTAAGAAGTATGCTTGCATACTCTCATCTTTGCCCTTCTTAATTTCCTTCAGCTTATTCTTAAGGAACAAAACATGATTTGCATCATTAACTTCAAATAAGCTTACCAATCTATCGTAGATTTCCTTGGAGGTGGTCAACTCGGAAACATAGGCCACCAGGCACTTGTCGATAGAGTCCCAGATGATCAGCTTTGCTTTGACTTCTCCCCTGGTCCACTTGTTCCTTGCAGCAGCAGATGCATTTGATGGAGGCTCAACGATTCTGCCTCTCACATGGTCCAACACTTTCTGCTCTTATAATGTCAAATTGAGAGACATCTTCCATCCGTGATAGTCAGACTTCTCACGGAGCTTGTCTTCAACAGGGAAGTGTGATGAGGACCCAATGAAGTCTTTGAGATTGCTTCAACAGCCTTCGGTGATTTCTCTTGCTTCAAACCATAGAGGGGCAGAGGATCTCAGTGACTGATTACTTTATGACATGTAGATGACTCATGATATACATTTAATATATTTTTTGTTGATATTTTGACTCTTGAGAGTTGAGACTCAGACAAGACTCAAGATTCAAGAGTTGATTCACTATTTTGATATGTGATGTAGCACTAGACTTCATATACATATTATATATTAGCTTTCTTTACATGTTTATGTGGAAATGCATTTAGTTGATGTTGTGGATAATCTAGATGCTAAAAAAAAAAAATTAAAAAATGAATATTTTTGTGTTTTTTTAATTTTGCCGACTTTTTCAAAAAAATCCAGACTTTAACGAGTTTTTCAACTTTTGGACCCTTGCCAATTTAGTCCCAACTTCGACTTTTTCCATATTGGTAAAATGTTTAAACAATTTACTTGAACGGTGAATAATCCAGGAAAAAAAGGGAAATTTGAACGAGTCTGTATTTGCAATAACAGCAGAAATAGATACAATTAGCAGAAACTAGCTATCCATAATGAAAGCAAGTAATTCTATAAACTAAACGCAGGTATATGTGCGCCAATTTGTCAGCCAGCCTTCTAATTCATTCTGTCAATAATAGTCAATAGAAATAAAAATTCCCTCCCTACTCAAGTTGCAAGTATATGCAAGAAAAGTAACAAATCAAGTGAAAATAAAGAGGACAATATCTAGCAAACAAGGAATGCAGAAGAGATAAATGAAATCCACATATTCTTCCAAGTTTAAAGAACAGAATGATAATCACATATTTTTTTCCAAGAAAACAATAACAATACCTCACTTCTGAATTCTTCAAGTGCATCTCCTGATATATCTTGGTCCAAAAATTTTTTAACAGCAACTTCCTGCACCCAGAAACAACAGAAAGACTGAGAGAACATACGCTTTGCATTTTCCAAGTTTTCAATCTGTAGAGTTACTCTACCAAAGTAGTAAAGAACAGAAAAAAAAACATTACAGCAACAGTACAATGTAATTGGAGCACAATCTTAAGATCTTTCATTTTCATATTCAAAAAGGAAAAGGCCAATCATGTTCATCGAAATTGAATACAAAATCAACCACAGGAAAAGGTTCCAATTGTATGCTGGTATAACTAATGAAAATCGTTTTCACAGTGCTGACTTTGCCACCATGAAATTGATGTATCTAGTGTAATTTTTAGTAGAATGATACTATTATCCTGTTACTAATTTGGTTTCTTTTAATTACACTTCAAAATATGTTTTTCTACCTCCATTTTACTGTACATCATGGGTGCATGTGCAGCATAGTTTTAAAAATCGGAATCGGGTTTTGAACTGGGCCACCTATCAAACCAGGGTTTGAACCGGAACCAGATAAAACATGATCAAGCCAAATACAATGAACCAGAATTGAAAAAAATACACAAAATAATTGATCTTAAAAGATAAAATTTATTTTTAAGATTTCAAACCATGATTCCAAACCATTAAGGACAAAATATACAAAGTTTGTTCATCTATATACCATGTAAGGGTGAATATATCAAAATCACACAAAGTGCAATACATATCATTAACAAAATACATAACCAATGAGGCTTTAAATGGATTCTAGAGTCCAAAAACAATGCAACAAGCTATTGGGCAATTGGCCTATTACAAATAACTGATCAACATGATCAATCATCATACTCATTACCACCACTACTAGACATTGGATTATCACCCGAAGCTACATAAACATCATTTGGCTCAGAGTCTGAGGAATCCTCAAACTCCTCTGCAATAGTAACAATACTAGGCCTACCAGAAATATAAGCATGAGTTGGCCTAGCTACACCACTAGTGCTTCCATCACCATGTGCCATCATTTGTGGTTTGTTTCCTTCAGCTCTTGGTTCTACTCACAGATCTGCATTAGGATCGGTTGCGCCCAAACTGTACAACCAATACGCGACAATGCTCAGGGCAGGGGCTGTCACTCTGCTCCTTTCCCTCTCCGTTGTAGCTGTCTCCCTACAACAAGCAATGGGGGTTAGTCCCTATGAAATGTGAAGATGAAAGATTTGTTGGCAACCAACAAGTCTGAGAGACACAATTGAAGGGGCTAGCAACTTGGTTAAATTAGCAAGTTAAATGATTTGATTAGATTAGAGTAGAAGACCAGTGCATTAAATGGAGTCCACTATTTGCCTCAGATAGATTATTACCAAGTTACCAGATGAACAATTGTTTCTTATGGGATGCTTCACTATCCTAAATGAGATGCAAATCCTACAATCTAGGTGAGATGCAAAATCTTGGTTTATTAAGTTATATGCCTATTCTAAGTGTATCCTTCCTCTTCACTGTTTTGAAGCGAGTCTCTGGAGTAAGTTGTGAGAGCGAAACCAAGGGGAAGTAAGTTGAGTCTTGGTTAACGCTACCTCCCCTAGGGTTCTAACCACCCGATGCCTCCAGCGCTGCAGAGACTGTGGCTCTAACGATTGCAAGGTCATCATGTTAACTATTCATGAGGTGCTAGACTCCTCAAGCTAGATGAGAAAGGTGGGCCTATCTCTCTATAGATCAAGCTTATGCTTGGAAGCTAATTAATTAATGCAAGAGGCTATCCCTAAGATGCAAATGCAAGATCTGAGTGCTCTTAAGGTGAGATTATTTGGTTACTTAAGTACCCAATTACAATTATTGTCAATTATAAACAACCAAATACTTAAACAATAAACAATCTCAACCACAAGAGAAAGTGCTCAAATTAAATGGTGCCAGAAAATGTTATCAGTAAAATTATTAGACAATTAGCTCAAAAGATAAAAAAGAGGTGGTTAGTCCATGTCACGAAACACACTGAGAGCGTTCCTTTATCCAATATCCAACAATCGCCCCCCCAACGCGAGCCGGGTGTGTATCAAACTCGTAATCTACGCTCTTATATCACTTGTTGGGAATCATGATTGTCGTTAGACCAAAACCCAAGGGTGTTAGTCAACTGTCGCATCGCTAAAGATAAGGATCCACGAGAGGCGGTTAGTCCATGTCACGAAACACACGAGGAGCGTTGGTTTATCCAATGTCCAACATACAGTGGTATTAGAGCCATGATCTTGGCCAGCTATGGGGTAGCCAACTAGATCATGGCAGATTTGGGCATGCATGCATAGTGACGGGTTAAAACATACACAACCCATCGCTCGAGGGAGATTCGATATGTAGGAATTCTGGGGTGGAATCGACCAGAATGATGAGAGATTGGGCCAGTTGAGGAAGATGATAGACCAATTCTATCCTCATCCTTACAACAGAGACACTAGAGGTACACAGGTCGTGGGGGCGCAACCATCTACACCATGTGGGGAGAGTCGACAGAATCAGGGCACCAAATCTCCTCAAACGGAGCAAACAAGATAGGGATCATTTGAGGGTGAGACCTTGGGGCGCTATTGTTGGTGGAGAATTGACTTTAGATATCAGGAACCTTAGGAGGAGGTTGAGAAGGAGGACACGCAGGATGGTGAGGGGCACAGCGATACACCCGGTGTGGCTCAAGAGTTACCCTTGTTGGAGATCCCTTTGCTAGCTCTGGTTGACACATTAATGGAGGGAGTAGGGCATACACCCAGACGGTCACCTATTGGTGAGGTATCGATCGCTGATGAGAGGCCATTCATCAATGAGGCACCTATTGATGAGATGTCCAGGACCGTGACCGATTTTCTAGATGATAGCCATCCTCAGCCGGTCTGACAGCTTAGTGCTAGCCTTCTAGCATAGGGAAACAAGGCCAAAATGGTCGGGGAATCCATCCTGCAGCAAAATGAGTTGGAGGGCATGAGAGCGATTTGTGTCGAGTCAGTGACCAAACTGACTCACATTGGGGAATAGTTGGATTCCCTAATGGTGTATCTAGAGTACACATTGGAGCATAGGAGCAGACCTCTTAAAACATACGTAGGTGATGTTGGTAGCACTAGTAGGTTGCCTCTGCACGTTGGAGAGAGAGAGGCAGAGTTATCTATACCAGTCTTATGTGCTGACCACAATAGTGAGACGTGACAACACGAGTTGCACAGGGGGCAGCAGTCACAGGGTGGAATTGTTATGTATACTGGTGTTCTTGTAGTTGATCCCTCGCACTAAGTTGGAATCGAGAGGTACTGAGTTGGTACCCGGAGGAGCAAGTTAAGTGTCAGGATGTATCCATGGCCATAGTTCAGCAGGGGCCCTGGGTTACCAGAGGGGCTCAAGGGCCAGACTATTTTTGGGATCCAAGTGGGATTCCCTGTCACGACATGGACTTAGTCGACGATGGTAGTAGACGTGCGTTGGATCTGGGAATTGAGTGCACACACACCCCCAGATTTCCATCAAAGCTCTGAGCAGCAGTAATGGCTAGTTGGATCGACAGGGAGTGGGTGGACTCCACGAGTTGTCCTACCATGTGGATCAGGCATGGAGTCACAGGATGATCAGCATACTCTTGCAAGAGTTGGTCGGAGGAGGTGGCATCAGCAGGTCACCAGACAAAGCACTGTACGGCGATGAGGAGTTTTCGCGGATATGTAGGGTGCAGGGGACACCAAGTAGCAGCACCTTAGCAACATCGCCACTGGAAAGTATGGAGGTTTGCCTGTCAGAGCTCCCCGAGAAGTTCAAGAGGGGAGGTCGACTCATTTGAGGACATGGAGGTGTGGTGGTAGAGATGGCGATTCTGACAGGATGCAAGTTGTTGCACACTGACTCGGTCCCAAACCATGGCATTTTGTGGTGTATAGAGATTTGTCGCAATGAGCGCCTCTTGAGTATATCCATAAGGACTTGCACACAGTGACAGAGGCAGGAGTTTTTGACCCTTGATTCCCTCATCACGTGCAGTAGGGCACAAGAGACTCACCTGAGGTGGTTGGATATGACCCAGAGCATCATGGATAGGAGAGGAGCTTTCCCGTGGGGGTAGACAAACTATGCACGTGTTGGCACGTGGAGGCACAAGGATGACATGGTATGGTGCAGAGGTAGCATATGCTTTGTCCCTGAGTCCCCACTTGACGGTATGCTTAAGGGGGATCTATATGACACACCTTCGGTAGGGCATTACAAAGCATTGTAGGGGCATGTGGCACAAGGGATGATAGACCTTTTCTACAGGAGGGCACGTAGGCTTCTGCCAGTTTTTGGGTACACCATCCAAAGACAGGATGGTAGAGTTCATTGTGTGACCAGGCAGGAGCAGGGCCGTGGGGTATACACCAAGTTGTCCCTTAATATATGGAGCCTATACCCGCCAAGATTAGAGGTGAGGCATGGATGGATCCCAGTAGTTGTCAGAATTATGTCGCCACAGACTTGGGAGCCAAGGGTTCGATTGATGAGTGGATCGCTCTACTTCGAGATGAAAAGGGTCCTGACAGAGAGTGATCTAGTTCATTCCTGGGTTAACACATGGGGGATCGTTGAGACTGTCACCATGTGGTGGGGCAGGTATTCACTGTTGTTTCCCAAGATTGAGGCTAGCCATGGGTGAGAGGTTCAATCATTTTCGAGTTGTCCTCACAGGTTTGGCATAATTTCAATCACTACTTGTATGGTGGTTGAGAATTCTAGGAGAGGAGGGCCCAGTATGAGCATGTTAGACAGTCAGTTATGACAAGACAGCGGCAGCATCAGCATGGCAGTTTCTATTTGCGATTAGCACAGGATCTCGACATGTCAAGGCTTAGTAGTTCAGCCACATTTAGGGATGCGCTAGTTTTTGCAGGGGAAGATCGTATAAATCTTCATTGGGTTTCAGTTGCACGGAGTATAGTTTGCCCCTTAGATATTCACTGATGACTTGGGGCACTATGCTAGTTGAAATTTTTGAATCTAACACGTCAGAAATTCTTCCTGCATCATCTGGTTTATCTCACCTACTTGTTTATTACTTAACAAGTTATTTAACCGTATAAAGACTGAAAATAACACAAATGCAGTCTCAACTCATCTACAGATCATCAACTGAAATAATAGACAAACACACAAGTGACACCATTATTTTTGGACAATCGTCCCCAAAAAAACCCAACTTGGGAAAACTGGTGCAACAGTTCTGAGGGTTTTATTATTAAGCAGCGTTCTTGAGCACAACTAGGGTGCCAAACTGGCTCACCCAACAGAGATTTCTATTTGGCAGTGATACCTCTCCTCGGAAGCAGATATTCAACTTCTCAGCACTAGTCTACCTCACTAAAATCCTTCTCGCGCTTCTCCAAGGCTCTACGTCAGCCCTGCTAGCCTTTGCGTAGCTCTGGAACCCCCTGCGTCAACACTCTACCTCTCTGTGTCAGTGCTCTGGTCTTTTGCGTCACCCATGCAGGCCCCTCAGCCTCTGCGCAATCACTAGTTGCCTCTATATAGCCTCCTCAATCACTGTGCTGGCCCTCTGGCATTATCTCTGCCTCTCTACTATGTACTCACTGCACTTCGCTGCAACTCAGATCACTTGTTCGAATTTTCTTAGCAAACCCTGCTCCAAAAAATCGAACTGATTGATCAATCTTGGTGTATCTCCAACTGACCCTCAAGCCTTTTCTTATACTTTTTTTGTTGAGTCTTCAACGGTCGAGATTAAATCTCTAATCAACGGCTAAGATTAGATTTGGCTTGATCCATGTCTTTTAGAACATTCTCACCCAGGTTAATATTAATACCCATTAATATTTTAATTTTCCTAAGTTTAGACTTAGGAACTCTGTTAAAAATATTAATTACTTTAATATCTCTTTAACTGGGTGGAATTTCCCCAAACCATTTCTGGGTCTTGGAGATCTCATGTGCTTTAGCCTCTCCACCAATTTTCATGGCTAGAGCACATCCGATGCTACCCCAAATCAACACTAGTATGGCAGGATGATTGGCACATGTGGTTCTTGGTGATCATCGACACTACTCAGTGGCAGGCAGCAGAAATTGGGAGCAACGAGAATCTAATCTAGCTGCAAGATCCAAGAATCCATTGGGTTAGAGGACTACCATGTTTTGGGAGGATCATGGGGATGACAGAGACGGGATTGCATCCTCTTTCGAATGACAGGTCGAAGACCATCGAGGTGATCACTACAAGCTGAGGAAAGCCTTTCTCACTATTGTTTCGACAAGATATTGGGCATGGATTGGTAGATGGTGACCCTGGTAGGGTGCCCTGGCGAGATAGACCTACACACATTAGAGTTGCCCCTTCTCGGATTTGTGGCGGAGATTCACTAGAGTGGATGACTCTGCGGGAGCGTGAGAGGGTCACAGTTATGATCAGACCGATGCAGCACACACTTGGTGGACTCACTTCGAGGTTAGTTTGGTACCCAAGAGCTACAGGGTTAAGCAAATGTGTTACAAATAGGGGAGAGTGGGTTCTCATAGGGGGAGGTCACCCAGATCTGCCATTGGGACCCCGTTTGATAGCAGGCACTTCACTTCCCAAGGACCAGTTGAGACAGGATAGCGCCTCACTTGGATGGCTATATGACCGGCAAGAGGTGGTCGTGATTGACACGTCGGGACGAGAGATCTATTTTATGGGACCTGGGTTGTATCTTTAAGAGTTCCCTCTTGAGATACCCAGGATCGATTTTCCGGTGGGACAACATTCTGAGGAGTTTACAGGGTTCAGCAACATCAAGGTGCTCTGCTTATCAATAGGAGGTGGGAGGACTTTCGTGCCCCTACACCTTGGGTTTGCGCATCGAGAGGGGTGCTTCAGGTTGAGCGGGATGGCTTGGGTCCATAGTATATGGGAACTCCTTTATGATAGGTTAGCACATGGATTGGGAATGGCTCAGTGGCACAAATTGGACCCCCATATTGCTTGCACTGATAGTTGGGTCAGCCAAGAGAGAGAGCTTGTTCGAGCATTGCTCGAGGACAAGCAATTTTTGGCAAGGAGGATAGTAATGTCCCTTCTCAAAAAATTTCTGCTATAAGAGATTTGCCATTTTTGCCATTTCTGAGCTAACACAATTTTGGATACCAACTTAGGAATGGTGGGTCAAATATTAAAGTTGGTGGAATGTGGGGACCACCCCTCAAGGAATACACACTTCTTCGAAGAAAAACCGATTTTTGTGAAGCGAGGTTGAAATATTTGGAGCAACCCACAAAGAAAGGTAAGGCAGCAATTATAAATATAAGGTCGAGGGCAACGATTGGGACCTCTTGGTTAACGCTACCTCCCCTAGGGTTCTAACCACCCGATGCCTCCAGCGCCACAGAGACTGTGGCTCTAACGACTGCAAGGTCATCATGTTAACTATTCAAGAGGTGCTAGACTCCTCAAGCTAGATGAGAAAGGTGGGCCTATCTCTCTATCAATCAAGCTTATGCTTGGAAGTTAATTAATTAGTGCAAGAGGCTAGCCCTAAGATGCAAATGCAAGATCCGAGTGCTCTTAAGGTGAGATTATTTGGTTACTTAAGTACCCAATTACAATTATCGTCAATTATAAACAACCAAATACTTAAACAATAAACAATCTCAACCACAAGAGAAAGTGCTCAAATTAAATGGTGCCAAAAAATGTTATCAATAATATTATTAGAGAATTAGCTCAAAAGATAAACAAGAGGCGGTTAGTCCATGTCATGAAACACACTGGGAGAATTGCTTTATCCAATATCCAACTATCTCCCCCCCAACGCGAACCGGATGTGTATCAAATTCGTGATCTACATTATCCCTTGTTGGGAATCACAATTGTCGTTGGGAATCACAATTGTCGTTAGACCAAAACTCGAGGGTGTTAGTCAACGATCGCATCGCTAGAGATAAGGATCCACGAGAGGCGGTCAGTCCATGTCACGAAACACACGAGGAGCGTTGGTTTATCCAATGTCCAACATACAGTTGTATTAGAGCCATGGTCTTGGCCAACTATGGGGTAACCAACTAGATCATGGCAGATTTGGGCATGCATGCACAGTGACGGGTTAAAACATACACAACCCATGCCTCAAGGGAGATTTAGTATGCAGGAATTTTGGGGTAGAATCCGTCGAAATGATGAGAGGTTGGGCCAGTTGAGGAAGGTGATAGACCAAATCTATCCTCATCCTTACAACAAATACACTAGAGGTACACAGGTCATGGGGTGCAACCATCTACACCATGTGGGGAGAGTCGACAGAATCAGGGCACCAGATCTCCTCAAAAGGAGCAGACAAGACAGGGATCATTTGAGGGTGAGACCATGGGGCGCTATTGTTGGTGGAGACTTGACCTTAGATATCAAGAGCCTGAGGAGGAGGTTGAGCAGGAGGACACGCAGGATGGTGAGGGGCACAGCGATACACCCGGTGTGGCTCAAGAGTTACCCTTGTTGGAGATCCCTTTGCTAGGTCTGGTTTACACATTAGTGGAGGGAGTAGGGCATACACCCAGATGGTCACCTATATGTGAGGTATTGATCGCTGATGAGAGGTCATCCATCAATGAGGCACCTGTTGATGAGATGTCCGGGACCGTGACCGATTTTCTAGATGATAGCAATCCATAGCCGGTCTGACAGCTTAGTGCCAGCCTTCTAGCATTTAGAAACAAGGCCAAGATGGTCCAGAAAGCCATTCTGCAGCAAAATGAGGAGTTGGAGGGCATGAGAGCGATTTGTGTTGAGTCAGTGACCAAACTAACTCGCATTGGGGAACAGTTGGATTCCCTAATGGTGCAGCTAGAGTACACATTGGAGCATAGGAGAAACCCTCTTCAGACATACGTAGATAATGTTGGTAGCACTAGTAGGTTGCCTCTGCACGTTGGAGAGAGAGATGCAGAGTTATCTAGACCAGTCTTATGTGTAGACCACAATAGTGAGATGTGGCAGCACGAGTTGCACAGGGCGCCGCAGTCACAAGGTGGAATTGTTACGTATACTAGTGTTCTTGTAGATGATCCCTCACACTAAGTTAGATGGCGAGAGGTATTGAGTTGGTACCCGGAGGAGCAAGTTAGGTGTCAGGATGTATCCATTGCCATAGTTCGGCAGGGGCCCTAGGTTACCAAAGGGGCTCGAGGGCCAGACTATTTTTGGGATCCAAGTGGGATTCCCTGTCATGACATGGACTCAATCGGTGATGATAGTAGACGTGCGTTGGATCCGGGGATTGAGTGCACACACAGCCCCTAATTTCCATCAGAGCTCCAAGCAGCAATAATGGTTGGTTGGATCGACAAGGGAATGGGTGGACTCCACGAGTTGTCCTAGCATGTGGATCAAGCATGGAGTCGCAGGATGATCAGCATACTCTTGCAAGGGTTGGTCGGAGGAGGTGGCATCGACAAGTCACCAAACAAAGCACTGTATGGCAACGAGGAGTTTTCGTGGATATGTAGGGTGCAGGGGACACCGGGTAGCAACACCTTATTGACATCACGACTGGCAAGTAGGGAGGTTTTCCTGTCAGAGCTCCCCGAGAGGTTCAGGAGGGGAGGTCCACTCATTTGAGGACATGGAGGTGTGGTGGTAGAGATGGCGATTCTGACAGGATGCAGGTTGTTGCACACTGACTCGGTCCCTAACCGTGGCATTTTGTGGTAGAGATTTGTCACGATGAGCGCCTCTTGAGTATATCCATAGGGACTTGCACACAGTCACAGAGGCAGGGGTTGTTGACCCTTGATTCCCTCATCACGTGCAGTAGGGCACAAGAGACTCACCTGAGGTGGTTGGATGTGACCCAGAGCATCATGGATAGGAGAGGAGCTTTCCCGTGGGGGCAGACAAACTATGCGCGTGTTGGCACGTGGAGGCGTAAGGATGACATGGTATGTTGCAGAGGTAGCATATGCTTTGTCCCTGAGTCCCCACTTGAGGGTATGCTTATGGGGGATCTGTATGACACACCTTTGGTAGGGCATTACAAAGCATTGCAGGGGCATGCGGCACAGGGGATGATAGACCTTTTCTACAGGAGGGCACGTAGGCTTCTGCCAGTTTTTGGGTACACCATCCAAAGACAAGATGGTAGAGTTCGTTGTGTGACCAGGCAAGAGCAGGGCCATGGGGTATACACCAGATTGTCCCTTGATATATGGAGCCTATACCCACCAAGATTAGAGGTGAGGCGTGGATGGATCCCAGCAATTGTCAGAATTATGTCGCCACAGTCTTGGGAGCCAAGGGTTCAATTGATGAGTGGATCGCTCTACTTCGAGATGAGAAGGGTCCTGACAAAGAGTGATCTAGTTCATTCCTGGGTTAACAAATGGGGGATCATCAAGACTTTCACCATGTGGTGGGGCAGGTATTCACTGTTGTTGCCCAAGATTGAGGCTAGCCATGGGTGAGAGGTTCAGGCATTGTCGAGTTGTCCTCGCAGGTTTGGCATAATTTCGATCATTATTTGTATGGTGGTTGAGAATTCCAGGTGAGGAGGGCCCACTATGAGCATGTTAGATAGTCAGTTATGACAAGAGAGTCGTCGTTGGTAGTTTCTATTTGTGATTAGCACAAGATCTCGGCATGTCAAGGTTTAGCAGTTCAGCCACATTCATGGATGCGCTAGTTTTTGCAGGGGAAGATCATACAGATCTTCCATTGGGTTTTAGTTGCACGGAGCATAGTTTGCCCCTTAGATATTCACTGATGACTTGGTGCATTGCGCTAGTTGTTCAAATTTTTGAATCCAACATGTCAGAAATTCTTCCTGCATCATCTAGTTTATCTCACCTACTTGTTTATTACTTAACAAATTATTTAACCATATAAATACTGAAAATAAACACAAATGCAATCTCAATTCATTTACAGATCATCAACTGAAATAATAGACAAACACACAAGGGACACCGTTATTTTTGGACAATCGTCCCCGAAAAACCCCAACTTGGGAAATCCGGTGCAGCAGTTCTAAGAGTTTTATTATTAAGCACCTTTCTTGAGCACAACTAGGGTGCCAAACTGGCTCACCCAACAGAGATTCTATTTGGCAGTAATACCTCTCCTCGAAAGCAGATATTCAGCTTCTCAGCACTAGTCTGCCCCACGAAAATCCTTCTCGCGCTTCTCCAAGGCTTTGTGTTAGCCCTGCTAGCCTTTGCACAGCTCTGGAACCCCCTACGTCAACACTCTGCCTCTCTGTCTCAGCTCTCTGGCCTTCTGCGTCACCCACACAGGCCTCTCAGCCTCTGCACAGTCACTAGTTGCCTCTGTGTAACACCTGTTGCCTCTACGTAGCCTCCTCAATCACTGCGCTGGCCCTCTGGCATTATCTCTGCCTCTCTGTTATGTACTCACTGCACTTCACTGCAACTCAGATCACTTGTTCAAATTTTCTCAGCAAACCCCGCTCCAAAAAATCGCACTAACTGATCAATCTTGGTGTATCTCCAACTGACCCTCAAGCCTCCTCTTATACTTTTTTTGTTGAGTCTTCAACAGCGAGATTAAATCTCTAATCAACGGCTAAGATTAGGTTTGGCTTGATCCATGTCTTTTAGAGCATTCTCACCCAGTTTTATATTATTACCCATTAATATTTTAATTTTCCTAAGTTTAGACTTAGGAACTCCATTAAAAATATTAATTATTTTAGTATCTCTTTAACCGGGTGGAATTTCCCAAACCATTTCTGGGTCTTGGAGATCTCATGTGCTTTAGCTCTCCACTAATTTTCATGGCTAGAGCACATCCGATGCTACCCCAAATCAACACTAGTATGGCAGGATGATTGGCACGTGTGGTTCTTGGTGGTCATTGACACTACTCCGTGGCAGGCAGCAAAAATTGGGAGCAATGGGAATCTAATCTAGCTGCGGGATCCAGGGATCCATTCAGTTGGAAGACTACCATGTTTTGGGAGGATCATGGGGATGACAGAGACGGGATTGCATCCTCTTTTGGATGACAGGTCGAAGACCATCGGGGTGATCACTACGGGTTGAGGAAGGCCTTTCTCACTATTGTTTCGACAAGATATTGGGAGTGGGATTGGTAGATGGTGACCCTAGTAGGGTGCCCTGGCGAGATAGACCTATGCGCAATGGAGTTTCCCCTTATTGGGTTTGTGGCGGAGATTCACCGGAATGGATGACTGTGCGGGAGCGTGAGAGGGTCGCAGTTATGATCAGACCGATACAGCATACACTTGGTGGACTCACTTTGAGGTTAGTTTGGGACCCAGGAGCTACAGGGTTAAGCAAATGTGTTACAGATAGGGGAGAGTGGGTTCTCATAGGGGGAGGTCACCCAGATCTACCATTGGGACCCCATTTGATAGTTGGCACTTCACTTCCCAGGGACCAGTTGAGACGGGATAGCGCCTCACTTGGATGGCTATATGACCGGCAAGAGGTGGTCATGATTGACACGTCGGGACGAAAGATCTATTTTATGGGACTTGGGTTGTATCTTTAAGAGTTCCCTCTTGAGGTACCCAGGATCGATTTTCCGATGGGACAACTTTCTGAGGAGTTTATAGGGTTCAGCAACATCAAGGTGCTCTGCTTATCGACAGGAGGTGGGAGGACTTTCGTGCCCCTACACCTTAGGATTGCGCATCGAGCGAGGGGTGCTTCATGTTTGAGCGGGATGGCTTGGGTCCATAGTATCTGGGGACTCCTTTATGACAGGTTAGCACATGGATTGGGAGTGGCTCAGTGGCACAAATTGGACACCCATATTGCTTGCACTGATGGTTGGGTCAACCAGGAGAGAGAGCTTGTTCGAGCATTGCTTGAGGACAAGCAATTTTTGGCAAGGAGGATAGTAATGTCCCTTCTCAATAAATTTCTGCTATAAGAGAGCTACCATTTATTCCATTTTGGAGCTAACACATTTTTGGATACCAACTTAGGGATGGTCGGTCAAATATTAAAGTTGGTGGAAAGTGGGGACCACCCCTCAAGGAATACACACTTCTTGGCAAAAAAATCGATTTTTTTGAAGGGAGGTCAAAATATTTGGAGCAACCCGCAATGAAAGGTAAAGCAGCAATTATAAATAGAAGGTCAAGGGCAGTGATTTGCGACCTTGTGATAATTTGACATTTACACATTGTTGCCCAAGCTATTCAACTGGGTCACAAGTGTTGTTTAGCACAGAGTTCTCCGAGTGGAGAACTCACCCTTCTTTCGGTGGGCTTTGAGTGCCACCCTAGGGAGGTAAATTTGCTACTACATTTGAAGGGATGCTTGTGGAATTTTGGGAGCATCTTTCCGCCATTCCCCTCAGCTAATTCATGCATCCAAGGAGGACGCAGTAGAGGATCTCGTGCCACTTGTTTCGGCTATTTTCTTAAGATTGTTGCCTTCGAGAGGGACAACTTTCTCTCTCCAAGGCCTACATAGAGGAGACACTGGACAGGGTTTCATGGAGTTGGGCTCTTTGGTGTCAGTACTTATGGGAGATCATCTCTCCCACTTCAAAAGGAATTTCCTAAAGCCCTTCATTCGCAGATTGAGGAGGAATAAGAAGGATTTTAGCAGATTCCAACCTTGGGGGATGTAGTTTCTGTTTAGGAGAGCGTAGTGCCAAAATAGGGCAATTCTGGGAGGTCGAATTAGCCAAATTCCTTTCTGGATTTTTGTGGGTTTGGTGAGAGGAGACCGGGGCTAATTTTGCATAATTTTCTGAGTATCGGAGGTTAGGAAATCTTCAGTTTTCCAGCCAAGCAGTTGCTGGTAATTGGCACCGTCTTGTGGGTTTTTTGGTGTGGAGGATTCGGACCAATTCCTTTCTAGGTCTTGTGGGGAAAATTAAGAGGAGGCTACAGCAGCGATTTCAAACCATTTCGGGCATTCTGGTGGGAAATTCGAGCTATCCCCTAGCAGCAACAACAGCTAATTTCTTAGTTCAACGCAAAGGCCATTTGAGGTCGAGTTTCTACTCATTGGAGACATCTATCTCACCTGGGTTTGATTTAGCTTGCTTATGCAAGCCCAGGTGCACTTATTCCTTGCTATTGTACTCCAATATATTCCAGATTTTAATAAAATGGCTTAGTTGTTGCGCTCTAAAATTGTCTTAGGTGTTTGCGTCTTGTGTTGTTTTATAGTTTCTCTGCTATTGTCTAGTGCATGCTTCTGTTACACTTAATATTTCTATTTGGGAACATTACAAAACCCCAAAATATTTATATTATGATACAAAATGTTCCCAGCAAAGCAGCAGCTCAATACCAACGGTCAAGTATTACATCATCCAAAGATATTCAATAGAAGCAAAATGACTTCCTTGTATAAAGAAACCCCTCCAAGTGGAAAATAACAACTAAATGGCTTGATCCCCATCAAAATAATCTGAACCGTTGAAAATAATTTAATCATCTTTTAATCTCCACCGTCGAATTTTTAATTTTGAGGAAAAATTCGAATTTTTCTTAAAACCCACTTTTAATTAATCCAAAAATTAATATTTTGGATTAATTTTTAAAAAATATTGACTTTGACTTGACCACTAAGGTCCAAGGGCTCATTTTTATTAAAATATATATTTTTCTCTTGGTGGGGGACCTCCAAAAATTGACTTTCCTTTGACCTGTGAATATTTTTATTATTTTCCACTTCGGGAGAAATTAATCTCTCTATAATTTTTTTTTACTCAAAATTAATTAATTTTCTGGCTTAGGATTTTTATCGGAGTAGGGGATTAATAATTTTCCACCTTCAAATATTTTGGTCATCATGTCTAAATATGAGGGACCATGCACTAAAATATTTTTTACATCAAATTATTACAATATCAACCCTCGAAAGGGGAAAACACATTTAGACTCATACCCTAAATAATTTACCCAATTCTACGACACAATATGATCTAGCATATACCAAATGTGTTCGTAATAAAATAATTTAGCCAAATGTGCTAAAATTATTCTCAAACACACTTTTACAAAAGACTCAATATAACACTAGGACTCACCTAAGACCTTGTCAAGAGATTCCACCCTAGCTTTGGGGTTTAAGCTGGAAGAAAAAATCTGCCGATTATTCGTGTTTAGAAACACACATAATTCGGTGAGGTTAAAAAACTTCCTAGAATGAAATTTGTTGCCAAAATCAGAGGTTTACCTTGGTGTTGTTACATAATTAAACGGTCATACTAGCATCATTTACAATATAACTTGCAGAAATTGGGTTTACAAAGATAAAATTGTGTTGGCTTATGACTTTGATCTCTGAAAATTTTTCTCCATATCTTTGCATTCTGCTTCCTTGGACTGTTAACAAAGTGTGGTTAACAAGAATCAAGATTGTTGTCGCACAAAATGTCTAGGCACCACGACAACAGCTCAGATCGGGCACTGTCACCCTGATCCCCAATCTTCCCCTTAGTCTGTTGTTCGGAGGCAGCTTAAGTTTTTAACATCTCGTTTCATCTTGCATTTCATATAAGTTAGTCGATCATCCATCTAAAGCAGCATTTGTCATCTTGTTACTTGGTGAATCATTTATCTTGCAATTCTTTTCTTTCTCAACATTATATTTAAAGGCACTGGTCTCATAACTTTAAATCTGGTTTGTCTAAATTCAATTGAATATCTTAAACATTGGTCAATTAATCTTGCTTGCATCTAATTTAAGTCAAGTTAATAAGATAGCTTTTAGTGCATCTCCTAGAACTTGTTGGTTCCCAACAAGTTTTCCTCATCATCCATCTTTCACCACTTGGGGTAGTTTTCCTCATCATCCATCTTTCACCACTTGGGGACTACCCCCCTTAGCTTGACTAGGAGATGGCTAGAACGGAGTGGACAAAGTTTACAATGACAGCCTTTGTCCTGAGCATTGTGGCCCTTGGTTTACACTCTGGGTGACAACAAGGATCAACCCCCCCACCCACCCAAATCCATGACATCAATATCAAAATCAAGATCTAACTCAATTGGATGACTCTCCTCCATCCATTCTGAGGTTAGATCAATATCATCCAACTCAATGAGATCTCTATCAAGTATTTTGTTAAGCAACTGGTTGTGCCTTTATCAAAGGTTGTACTACATGAAAACGAGATCATTTAATTGTTTTTGTTCCAAATAGTTTCTCTTCTTCATGTGAATATGCTCAAAAACAGACCAATTTTCCTCACAACTAGAAGCATTGCAAGTTTGGTTGATAACTCTAACTACAAACTTTTGCAATTAAGGACATCAGTTGCCAAATGACTACCACCAACGTGCTACAGAGACAAAGACTAAAATTAGTTCATTGTTCAACAATGTTGATTTCTAGTAGCATCGGATGTGCTAAAAGTCTCAAATTTTGCAGGAAGGCTTAGACACATGTATTCTCCAATACCCAGAAATCGTTTTGGAAAATTCCACCTAGAGACAATTTTATTAAAATAATTAATTATTTTTAATGGGACCCTAAGTCTAAACTTAGGAAATTAAATAATTGATGGGTATTAATCTAAACTATGGGTGTAACTTCTATAAGAAGGCGAAGATCAAGTCAATATGATCCCAGCCATCGATTAGAAACTAATCTGGGTCGTTGATTGATCAGTGAGAGGATTATAAGAAAAGGCTTGATGGGCACTTGAAGAACATACAGAGAGTTGATCAGTCAGATCGAATTGTTGAGGCTAGAGCAGCACAGTGATTTTGTGGTGATCACGCAAAGAGGGGCAGAGATAGTTTTGGTTGGAGAATCTTCTCTTGAGCCAAGAATACACAGAGGAGGCAGTGAAGTGCCCAGTGAGGGCCACAAAGGGCTCATGCAAAGAAGCGCAGTGTCTTAAGTGCAAAAGTCTGAAATTTAGCTGGGAGTTCGATGTTTTGAGCCGAGAGGGCTGAAGTCGAGGCTCTTGAGAGCAAGTCGATCTAGTAGAGGAAGTGACGCAGTTCCTTAGAGGCAGTGACATAGGCCCACGCAGTGATTGCATAGTGATAGCGCAGAGGAAGTCGGGGACTCGTTGTTTCAGTTGTCGGATCAACCGGACTTGCAGTGTAGAGTGAGGTAATCTCACTAATTTCTTCTTCCGAGTGATATTCTCTATACTGGATAGCCAGCAAGGCATCCAAAGTTTGTATTCAGAAATTACTACTGCATAATAATAAAACCCTCAAATCTGCTGCACCGGTTTTCCCACATTGGGTTTTTCCGGGGACATTTGTCCAAAAATAACTGTGTCATTGTGTTGTATCTTTTTCCTGTTCAGTTTCTTGTTTCGGCATATTATTTTAAATAGTGAATGTTGCAGTTGTATTTACTTCGATATTTACCGTAGAACACAGTAAATAACTTGTATGGATTAACAAGTAGGAGAAGTAACATCAGTTTGCTGCAGTAGGGATTCCGGGTTTAGGAATTTTCACATGGTATCAGAGCTGCAGGTGAAGCAAGAAGAACAGAGCCGGAAGATCCAATGCTGAAGGAAGAAGGGAATTCGAAATTCCTATAGAGGCAGCAATTCGAATCCCCAGAGGGTTTGCATAGTTCAGGCTAGGAGAACTAGATTCTCGTGGTAAATTTCTCTTTGAGTGAGTCGACAGAGAGGTAGGATTTCCAATTCAAGATTTATCAGCGGCAAAGGGAGTAGCGCAGCAGAAGCTTCAGCAAAGAGGTTTTCTGGTCGGACGCAGTTTTCTACAGGCAGTTGTTGGGCAGAAAGACATCAAAGGGAAGAGAGAGACACTATTGAGGGAATTCTTCCTCAGAGGACTTCCAGCCAAAAAGTCTAAATTCTCATCAGTTGAGCAGCAGCAAGGGGCAGCATATTTACTGACTCCAGTAGGGAGTGTGTAGGCTAGCCCCGCAAGAGCGCAAAGGAGAGAGGAGGTTATTCGACTTTCTATTTGGCAGAGATGATAGCCAGTGGACTGAGAGATCAGGATAGGTTGGATGGGGCATCCAACTATATGATCTGGAAGGCAAGGATGTCATGCCTTCTAGATGAGCATTTTCTCACAGTCTACATCGACAACGTGGTAGCTAAGCCCACAGATCCAAATCAGCTCAAGAAGTACAAGGGAGAAATGGCAAAGACAAAAAAAATGATCCTCAATGGATTGAAGGATCATATAGTCTATCACATAGCTGGTAGAAATATTGCCAAGGAAATGTGGGATGCATTGTCGACATTGTATCAAGGATCTTCTAAGCAGCGGAAGATGTACTTGGAGTAGAAGATGAGATCTACACAGATGCAGAAGGGGGAACGCATTGATCCGTTCCTCACGAAGCTTCAGGAGACTTGGGACGAGTTAGAAGTTGTGGGGTCGACACCTCAAGGATCTGAGATGGTTAGACTGGCCCTCAATTCAGTCTAAGAGGAGTGGCAAGTCTTTGTCCAGAGCATCTTGGGCAGGGCGACTTTGCCAAACTGGGATGAGATGTGAGCAGCTCTCAAGCAAGAGGAGCTGAGGAGTGACTTGGTCAAGTATAAACTTGAAGGAAGCAACAGCAGTGGATCGAAGCCCAAAGAGGTGGATGAGAATGCAGCCCTCGCATCTAAGGAGCAGCAGGAGCAGCAGAAGCAGAAGGACGTTTCGAAGATTAAATGCTTAAAGTGTGGTGGAATGGGTCACTACGCAACACAGTGTCCTCTCAGAAAGAAGGACAAAGATGAGAAGCATGATCCGAAGGTTGCTCCTGCGAAGATCGAGGAGGATGAGTTTGCCAGGACAACCGAGATACCTCCAAGAGGGAGGTGGGTTGATTTAGAGTTGTAGTTCAAAAGAGCTATAGATGGGAAGGATCCTGGAGGAGCCCGAATCAGTAGTAGCAGGATGGACCAGTGTTGGTGCAGAGGAGTGTCGGAGTGACAGTTGCAGTGGCTAGGAGTGCCAAAGACTGAGCAGTGCAACGCAGAGTTGGTAGCAGTGCAGATGGCACAGAGCAGAGGTTAGCAGCAACGCAGAGGCTTCAGAGGGCCAGCGCAGAGACTAGTAGCAGCCAGACTCCAGTAGCGAGATGCATCATACTAAACACCAGTTCAGTAATTTGGGATGTTTTTTCGATGTTGATGCAGTAGCAGCAATAGTTGGAGAAGGTTGCAGTGTAGTTGCAGTTGGCAGTGGCAATGCTAGCAGCAGCATGGATGCAAAATTCAAAAGGAGTTGCAGTACAGATGCAGTGTTGACAATGGCAGGGTCAACAGCAGTACAGATGCAGCATTTACGTAGTAGTTGGTGGACAAGATGTCAAACCTTAGTAGCGCCTAAGGAGATGTTACAAAACAGAGTGATGCTTCAGCAGGTTGCATTGCTAGAGCACATTCCTCACTAAGAGGGAGTGTTGATTTCTGGTAGCATCGGATGTGCTCTAAGTCTCAAATTTTGTAGGGAGGCCTAGACAAGTATTCTCCAATACCCATAAATCGTTTTAGAAAATTCCACCCGGAGACAGTTTTATTAAAATAATTAATTATTTTTAATGGGACCCTAAGTCTAAACTTAGGAAATTAAAATAATTAATGGGTATTAATCTAAATTGTGGGTGTAACTTCTAGAAGAAGGCAGAGATCAAGTCAATATGATCCTAGCCATTGATTAGAATATAATATGGGTCGTTGATTGATCAGCGAAAGGATTATAAGCTAAGTTGCAAGAAACGTTGCCTAGGGGTCCGCTTCCGGGCAGAAACGAAACGGAAACGAGGAAACTCATACTGTACGGCCTGGAAACTCGTTTCTGGTAGCACTGGCCCGTTTCACGCTGGGGAAACGTGGCCAGTACAGCTCGAAACAAGTTTCCAGGCCGTATATCGGAGTTTCCAGTTAACACTTGATGTTTTTTTTATTTATTCACTTCTAATTTTTTATTGGGCAGCTAAAATATCTTCTAGATGCTTCTAGATGCCTCTCTCAAGTTATAAAAAAGAGGATTTTTTGAGTGGGGCAGCCTAATGTTCAAGCCTATGGCCCTACTGTTGATATGCAGTTCATGGTAATGTTAAATTCTTAAAGTAAAAGTGACATTCTCCTTTATCTTTCATAAAGTGACATTCTCCTTTATCTTTCATATTCATCCTTTTATTTAAATTTTTAACATTACCATGAAATGACTCAAGATGTTTGAGAGTGGCTTCGCCCTCATTGGATTTCATATGCAGAAAGTAGAATTTTAGATCTCACTCAAAATCCAGCAGACTTATTTGTTTTTCAGGATTTCAGGATTGGGGGATTGCAATGTTTCCATTGGATTTTGTCATGTACTAGGGTATGGAACTTGTATTTAATCAAGAAACCAAGCACTCTATGCAGGGGAGACTCCCAATAATCAAGAGCACCTAGGGTACTAGGGTATGGAACTTGTATTTAATCAAGAGCACCAAGGTCGTTCGACTATGTAGGAGGAGACTCCCAATCAAGCACGAGACAAGAAATTAGAAATTTCTCGTGGCTGATTTTGGATATTGTTGTTTCATTATGTGATGCATTGATAATTGACAATTTAATGATAATGTAATAAATTAGAATGTATCATGTATGCTTTATAATTGCACATATTTCTTAAATGTCATGTATATATATATATATTGATTGTGTTTCCCCGTTTCCAAAATTTGGGGTGGCCACGTTTCGTATTCATTCCCGTTTCAAAAACTCGTACTTGTTTCCCCGTATCGTGCAACTTAGATTATAAGAGAACGCTTGATGGGCACTTGGAGAACATAGCACAGTGATTTCGTGGTGATCACGCAAAGAGGGGCAAAGATAGTTTTGGTTGGAGAATCTTCTCCTGGGCCAAGAATACACAGCAGAGAGGTAGAGAAAGATGAAGAGTAGGCAACACAATGCCTAGTGAGGGTGACTCAGAGCCACGAAGGGCTCACATAGAGCAACGCAGTGTCTTAAGTGCAGAAGTTCGAAATTTAGCTGGGAGTTTGATGTTCTGAGCCGAGAGGGCTGAAGTCGAGGCTCCTGAGAGAAAATCGATCCAGTAGAGGAAGTGACGCAATTCCTCAAAGGCAGTGATGCAGGCCCACGCAATGATTACGTAGGGACACCGCAGAGGAAGTCGGGAACTCGTTGTTTCAGTTATCGGATCAGCTGGGACTTGCAGTGTAGAGTTAGGTAATCTCACTAATTTCTTCTGCCAAGTGATGTTCTTTGTACTAGATAGCCAGCAAGGCATCCAAAGTTTGTATTCAGAAATTACTACTACATAATAATAAAACCCTCAAATCTGTTGCACCAGTTTTCCGACATTGGGTTTTTCCGGGGACATTTGTCCAAAACTAACTGTGTCATTGTGTTGTTTCTTTTTCCTATTCAGTGTCTTGTCTCGGCATATTATTTTAAAATAGTGAATGTTGCAGCTGTATTTACTTCAATATTTACCGTAGAAAATAGTATATAACTTGTATGGATTAACAAGTAGGAGAAGTAACATCAGTCTATTGCAGTAGGGAAGGAATTTTCACAAACAATTTAGATGGTAAGTTCGGCTAAAGAGGCAAGTATTTACAGTTTGAATTTTAAACAATTGAACTTTTGAAAAAAATAATGGAATTGCTTACCTCGTTGATTTGCAATCCTTGTTAGGTTTTTTCCAAATGTACTTGTGGCCCTAGTGAAAGCACTGATCTGTCGATGTATTGCAAATTGCTCAAACTCATCAAGGACCATGTGCTCCAAGCACTCAAACAATGCATCTTTGACTGCCCAGATTGATCTTCTCTTAACTGAGCTCTGTAATGATACCTTAGGTTCAAGAAATATTTAGTTGCATGTATAGGATGATGGAATTGATTGTTATCTCCCAAATACCTACTCTATCATTGCAGGTTGCTCGTATCTACTCCTTTCCCTAACCCAATAATAGTTGGGCGGACCGAAGGATAGGGGGCGAACCCAAAGATGGTGGGCAGACCTACCCATGGTTTTGTGCATGGATTTTGCACATGGTTTTGGGCATGATGGTTTTCTTCCCATGGTATTTTGTAGATCCGGTCAAGGGAACTACGGTTATGTTCTAAGCCAGTGTGAATGGATTGGGGTTTATGAATGCTTCGGCATGTATATATATGTATTATAACACAGAAAGGAACATAATGAAAAATCAATCTGGTAGTCCCGATTTTGGGATCCAGAGGAAAATCTCTATGTATATTTGTTTTTTGTTCTCGCCATTGTTTATTTTTCTGTTTTAAGAATTCGTTTGCAAGTAATTTCTATACAGGGTACCAAAAAGTGTTGTCAAAAACTTCCTTTTTGGTGTCTTTTCAATATTTTCTACAAGCCCACTAAGATGAATTCCAATCATTACTAGAAAACATTTTTGCAACTTTTGTTGTTCAGAAGTGATAGATTGCAACACGAGGAAGTGCGTTGTAAATCTCGTGATGACAAGCCTAACAAGCTCCTTTCCACTAATGGTTCTCCTCTATATGCTCAGTACATGTAAGAGGTTATAGATGTATTTTACAATACAGTTGCCATGCTCTACAATGTTCTTTACCCACTCCACCTTGCCTATGTCCTCAAGCATCACGGCTATGCAATGGGAAACACATAGGATCCAAAATATGATCATGTATTTGGACTCTAGCATCTTTCCGACAAGAACATAGTTTGAGGCATTCTCTATGATGACCTGCACAACATTCTGCTCCCACAATATTAACCATCTCATCCAAAAGCTCAAATAATAGGTTGGCATCTTTCAAGTTTCACCCTATCAGATGCATCAACTGATTTTAGAAACATGATTCCTTGAGGGAAAAAGGCAAGGAAATTTATGATGATGTGGTTCTTTCCATCAATCCATCCATCTAACAGGATGGAACAACCTATTTTGGTCCATGGCCCTTTAAACTTAGACAAATATTCTTGAATGGACAAAACCTCTTTTTCCAATAGAGATCCCTCAACGCATGCATATTAGGCCTTTGAAGCGCTTTCCTGCAGTAATAGCAAAGTCCTACATAGCTTGGTAATAAAGTGACCGGGCAACATTAAAGGGAATATCTCCATTATACCACCATCTAGTAGTGTATTCAAAAGCAACATCTTTGCATTGCTTTCTCCAATGGATATCCAAAGTTAGTTGAGTTAGACTTGGTTGGGCGGCAGTAGCATTAGCAGAGGTTGGGGTGCCAGAAAGTGTGAAATAGCTCTTAATGTTCATCCTCTTTTTACCTTTGGCTTGACTATGAGACTCAAGAGGGGAAGGAACAAAACAAAAGGGGTTATGGATATTGATGGAAGAGCTAGAGGACGAGTCTTGAATGTCAAAATCATCACACCCACTTGTGCCTTTCATAGCTCCACAAGTTCCCTTTTCCTTGCAATTTCTGCTTGTATAGTGTTTTCACTAGCCTTCTCCTCCTCAAACTTCTCAAACTTTTCAAGGTATTCAACCATAATAGGCCCTATCACTACATTTGATGCTTCACATTGGAATACTCGGCCTCTTACACGAGCCAAATGTTGTTTCAACCTATAAATAACACCCCCCCCCCCCCCAACAACCTTTTATTGGGTGTCTGCAATATTTGCATTACATTTTTCCATCAAAACATCATAATGAACCCATGCAGCATCTTTGGCTTTTGGGACCATGGTGGATGATGAAATTTCAAATATGAAGGGAAGGAAATCTGCAAATAGAAAAAGAAAATAAAACTAAAGTAAAATGCAAAATCTATGATAAATTTGAAAACTGAAAAGAGACAGATTTAGCCTACAAAGAGAGTTGTTTTTTACTTGAAAGAGGAGGAAAAATTTAAAAACGGGGACAGCAATCAAATCTGGAATATTTTAGGAGAAAAAGCATACCTGAAAATGAAAACCAGCTGTCAAAGCCTCCTCCCAAAGATGCCAACTCCAATGGACAGCTCCAAACCAGCTCCAGGATGACAAACAACCCCCAAATTTGCTGCTGCAAAATCTAGTACTGTTGCAGAACACTCCAAGTTCACATATGCCCACAAAAACTCAAAATGAGAGGTATGAGGCAAATAGGAGGGGAGGGCTGCTTTTATAAGTTAAGGAGTGCATATTTTGGAGGGAAACGACCCAAAGTTTCCCTAAAAAACCACTTAAAATACCGCCTTTGGGTCCCTCACCTCACCACACATGTCACTTTTGTAGCCGGAATGGTTTGGGTCAAAACTGGCCAGTTCAAACTTCAGACTGGTTGGTACCAGTTAGATACCAAACCGGCCGGTTTGGTATCTAACCAGTAACAGTCCCCAAACCGAGTTTATCTGCCGGTTTGTTGTCCTGAGTTAGCTGACTCGCCAATTTGACCGGTTAACACTTCAAACCAGCCAGTTTTTAAAACTATGATGTGCAGTGAATATGGCACATACATATTTTATTTGAATACCGGTATGGTTGATGGAAGTAATTGTCATAATGCTGGCTTTACCTTTAATACTAAATTACTAATCTATCTAGCATAATTTTATGTTTTTTGAATAATGGTATTGTCCTGTTAGTATCTTATTTATCTCTATTATTGCCATAACATGATTTATCTAATGCTATTATACATAATTGCCACTGGTCATCGAAGCCACACATGCTGTGTATGTGTATCGCATGTTTTGCTGAGTCAGCATATATCCTGTTTTAGTATTAGACTTTAGTGTATAAATGTTACTAAATTTCAGCTTTTTGAACATTGAATATATAGTCCAAATTATAATATTGCTACCTCCATCTAGATTTAGAAATATATCTAGCCCCAGATGGACACTCGTCTAAACCTTCCGTAAAATCCTCTCCATGTCAATTGATGGAAAATTTAGGAGTAATATTCCAATGGAATCCAAAATGGTGCTCACTAGAATTGAGATAGAAGTAAGGCACCGATGGATAAGAGACTAGTAATGTTTTCAAGATTTAAAAATGAACAGGATGGAGAACTAGTTACAGGAAGAAGTGATCATTCCATAAGTAGAACATCTATTAGATGTTAGGCATTACTGACCAAATAAACATTGATACGTGGGTTAATGTTATGTTAAATATTAGTATAACTTGTCATAATGAAATTAATGAACATAATTGGTGTAGGTTTTAACCAGTGCTGCTGAACTCCAACTTGGAAAAAAAATGGCAAGGGTCTGAAATTATTGACCTAAGAAAAACTTGCAAAAATCAGAAATTTTAGCAAAATATCACTGACGTGATCATTACTATCATCCTGTTATAATTTTATTGTTATAAAAAAAGTCTAATCCTATCATAATATAGTTCTTATTGAGCATCACAAACAACACAGTATCTGTATATGCGTACTTTGCTGAGTCAGCATATATCTCATTTCCGTAATAACATATAAATGTCACTAGTTTTCAGTCTTTTAAGTTGATATATAGCTCACATTATTAGATTGCTACCTCCATTTAGTCTTAGAAATATATCTAGTACCACATGGGCACTCATCTAAACCCTTCATATATACCTCTCCATATCAAAGGCTGCAAAATGAGAGCCATCTTTCAATGATGCTCACTAGAAGTAAGATAAATGCAAGGACTGAAGCATAAGAGACTCATACTGTTGTCAAGATGCAAAAATGAACAGGATTGAGCTTTCGTATTAGAAAGTAATGATTATTACCTAAGTTAGAGATTTACTGGAAGCTAGGTGTTAGTGAGACTAATAAATGTTGGTACATGGGGATAAATGCTATCTTAAAATGTTAGTTTAATTTCTTGTAAAGAAGTTAACTGGTACTTCAGGCCCAGGGGTTAATGTTATATTTTTTTTTGTAAACTGGTGCAAGAGATTTTCATTAATGAAATAGATTGTACATTGAGCTCATATAGCCAGTTTTAGCAAAAACACAGCCTGGTAGGGTAAGTCTCCAGCCAGGTATAACAACATAAACACAATTCCTTGCTATTACAAGCTGAAGCCTGAGTACTAGAAGAACAGCATATCCATGAGGCCGAGAATCTGTTAACAGAAACTGAGAAAAATAACAATTGCCACCTCCAGTGTTTTCATACAAAAACATATGAAATAAAATACCCAACAGGCAAACAAGCATTCTCCTGCAGAACATGACTTAAAACTTGCAAGACAAAATAAAGAGCAGTTGCACACGTCCAAGTAACGAACCCAGGAACCAACGAGCATGTTAGATGTACAATCTGCATTATCAACCATATGGAGGCCTTGCCAATATGCCAGAGGGCATACCACAGCATCCCATGCCCAAGACAAATCCATTGCACATCGCAAAAAACAACCATACCCAACAAAAAGTCGCCACAAGAAACAGAAAGAGCACCTAGAAGAGATTCAATAAGCATAATAATAATTGAGCCCGAGCTAACCAAAACTTAACCAGCAAAGACCAGTGTTAAATAGATAGAATAACTGGGCAGTCAGGAGCATTAGCAGTGGGTGGAACATTAATGAATCCAGGAGGATAAGAAAGCTCCTCAGAATCTGAGTCTGACACCACGTATTTTTCTACCCAACTCAAATGTGCAACAATATCATGAAGGCAAAAATGTATATTGCGTACAAGACGTTTAATGTCGTCTTGGCCTGCAAATACTTTGTAATCGTCAACTTGCTTATCTCTTAGAACCATGCGGAAGAGAGTATCCATCTGTTGGTGAGCCGAAAGAGAATATAGGAAATGCAGCCTTCGTTTCCTGAACTTTACAGAATCTGGAATTCACTTGAGGCTGTCTGCTCCTACCTTCCAATCAAAAAAGTAAGGGCGGTCCCCAAACTCATTCGATTCCAGTGGAAGAATTTCTCTCCGGACTTCCAGAGGGACTGAATCAAAGTATGTTGCTACAGAATCCCAACCAAACAGCCTACACGGTTGAGAGCTAGAGCTACTCGCACCACCTCTGCGACTTGCCATTCTCTGTTGAGGAGGCATGGTAGCAGAGAGGAGAGGAGTCCCCACGACCCTGGACGATACAACTACCAACAAGACCAGCAGGGCAGGTAAACACAGACCCTTTAAAACCCAACCACACCACAAGCAAGTCGTCCCCCAAACTCCACACCTGGGACCCAAATACAATATTGATTTGTAAAACTCGACAAGCTACAGACGTGGACCACTGAAAACCCCAAATGTAAGGCACAGCATTGACGCTAGACAACTGAAGAAAGATTCCAAAATCCCCCCCCAAAGTTCAGGAAGACAACAGACTCGACCACAACAATCCCAAATGGAAAGATACAGAGAGATTTCCCCGTTGAGATGCCAAAACCCCAATTGCCCAACACAGAATTTGAATAGAGTATATTGAATAGAGTATACAGAGGAAGAAGGTATCAAGTACCCTAAACCCAAATTGCACTTTCAAATTAAAAGATAAAGCACTCTCTCTAAAACCACATAGAGGAATTACTAGGATACCAGCATCAGCAAACAAGGACTAGGTATGGATACGAAATACCTGCTAAATCTGTTTCTTGAAGAGCCGAATTGGATAAAACAACCACCAATTCAAATACTGGCCCATGCATTGTGCTGTGCAGAAATAAAATGAAGAACATTGACCCAGTTCACTCATGACCCTTAAGGAAAACACAAGAAATGATGTCATTTTACCACCAGAATGAACACCACTACCAACTTCACCAAAGCAGCAAGGAAAACCTCCCAAATGACCAGAGGTCACTGCAGTCGGATAGCATGAGTAGCAGGGTGAGGATGGAACCTCACCACCACCACAATTAACAACGTACCTCTGCCACCCTGTGTCAACCCCCGTGCATTTATAATGAGGGGATGTGAGGTTATTACCCCAAGCCAGAAAACTAATTCCATGACACGCCATAACGAGGAGCGGACAGGTGTAATCCAGGACACGTTTTGAAAAACATTCCCTTACTGGGTCACACCCCCATTGGGGAAGGGGTTAATGTTGTATTAAATGTTAGTATTAGTGAAACAGGAATCAGTGAGTCCAATGAGTAATCGTAGCTCAAAGTCAGCTTGGCCGCTAAACGAGGGAAGTTGGCTCTGACCAAGTTTGACTTGTGGTCAATGCAAGTTTGACTCATGACTTGGAAATCAAATGCGACTTCCGCGACTTCCGTGATTATCCAAGATCAACTCGGCAAGTTTTTAGGTTAATTCGCCTATGGTTTTATTCACCTATCATTTACTCTCTGCGCCATTTCACATATACACAAGCACACTGCTTGGAGTCTGGAGTCTGCCACTTGGATTTCGTTGGAGTCTGCCTTTGCAGTTCACTTGACCTCTCTAGTGGTGATTACAAGACGCACCAGAAGGATACCGCACCTTCTTGACAATTCTTGACCATTATACGTACAGACCAGAGGGATATCGCACCTTCCAGCAAAGATATCTTGTCAATGCAAAACACTGGGGAGGTCCCCAAAGCCATTCTCCCATCTTTGTTTTCATGGGTGATGAGTCTTCTATTGTAGAAGACTTCAGTGCCACTGGATTTGTTATTAAGACCGCTCCTCAGTTCCAAGTACTCGTTGTGTACATTGAAGTAACTTTTCTTTCAGATTGATAGATTGGGGATGAATTAAATTATTGAGTTTCAATTCATGATTTGATGCGTCCCTATTTATTCAGCTGCTCAGCATCGATACTATGGATTGTCGATGCCCTTTGGGAGTCGAGAGGAATCCTTTAGGGATGCCTCTACACTCGGTTATTTCACTTCCACACAAGCGCTGGCTGATTACGCAACACTAATTCTCGATTTGAAGAAAAAATTATTGGCACAAAATCGCCCTGTCGTCTTCTTCAGTGGATCTTATGGTGGAAATAAGATGCCTATATTTACTAGGCTTTTACGTTTAATATGTTTGCTTCATAGAATGTGGAAATTATGGTTGATCACTATCAGTTAAAATAAAATATACTATATGAGAATATCACTCAGCACTGTTTCATGGCTATTAATAATTTATTTGTAGATTTGAGTCAATGAAGAGTCCAGCTACAAAATCAACCAGCACAGTTAACTTAATTAATTTTGTGACAGTTAAGTTTGAAGTTTGTACTGAGCCCTCCCATGATATAAATCTAAAATCAAGTTAAGGTCAAGTCTGTTGAGGTGAAAAGACATTCAATATTTGCATAAACACGAAGACGTTAACATATTATTTATAGATATCATATATTTATAATTGAGCTACAGTTTAGCTGGATGGTTTCATATTATTTACTGTTTAGTCATTTACTGAGTATACTACTAATATACTAGAGAGGTATTTACTGGGTCAGAAGAATAGTGACGATTTAAATTTTAAGATCATTTAAATTTTAACCTATATTGAAATTTCTGCATTTTTATTTTTTCTTTTTTTTGTCTTTTACAAGAGCCACAAATTAAACAAAAGCCACGACTTCAAATCTTGATTCTCAATAGGAGCTACAATTTAAACACAATTCCAAAACAACAACAATGTCGAGGGAAAAGGACTTTGCTTGGGCTTTTTGTGACAAGATTCCCGGAGACCCCATGCTCCTTTGTAAATTTTGCAAAGCGCAATGTAGTGGAGGCATTTATAGTTTCAAGTACCACCTTGCACAGGTAACCAGCCATGATATAGGTCTCTACAACAAGGTTGACGAACAGCAAGCAACCTTGGCCCTTAATATGTTGAGTCATCATAATGCCAAGTAAGCAAAGCAAAATAAATAAATAGGAACTCTTGGAGTCAACATTTCTTCTTCCAATACCCGCTTGTCATCTCCCTCTGTTGAATCCTCAATGTCATTCCCAAGTTTCCCACACATGCCTCCAACTCCAAGTCAAACTCAAGGCCAAATGAATCCTCCTGCATTCAACTCTGGAGATGGAAACATAAACACTTCTTTTGCTCCCTGCACAAAACCCGGTTCCCAACCTACCTTGGATGCCACTGGTTAGAAAAAAAATATCCATAGTCAGGCAAGTAAGGCCATTGCTAACTTTTGGTACCATTCTGACATACCTTTCCACTGTGCCAGAAGTCCTTATTGACAAGCTATGGTTGATGTAGTTGTTGTTGCAGGTTCAGGGTTCAAAGCCCCTTCATCAAAGAGCCTTAGGAGTCAGGACAGCTTTATTGTTAGAGAGTGTTAAAGATGTCATGCTTGTGCTATCTGAGTTTCGTTCATTATGGGTAGAAACAAGGTGCACCATCATGGGTGATGGATGGACAAATCAAAGGAATAGAACATTAATAAATTTCCTTGTATCTTATCCAGAAAGCACAATGTTTCTCAAATCAGTGGATGCCTCAAAAAAGGTTAAGACTGCCCAACTTATTTGTGAAATGATGGAGGAAGTCGTTCAAGAAGTGGGAGAAGAACATGTCGTACAAATTGTCACCGAGAATGCAGCTAATTATATGGCTACCGGTAGACTTTTTGAGATTAGGCACCCCATATTTTGGACCTCTTGTGTTGCCCATTGCATAGATTTAATGCTTGACGACATTGGTAAGCTTCATTGGATACATGAGGTTATCTGTAATGTCCCTTCCTAAATTATTTTGGAACAGGATTTATTTCTATATTTTGGGGGCCAATTTTGGAGAAGACGGGGCCCATTTGATTTTTTATAGAAGACTTACGAGTTAGAGGCAAGTTTATTTTATTTTGTTTTGTTAATGATATGTGGGGACCACCCACATAAGAAATACGCACTCCCTAAGCCAATGATTCAAAAGGCATGAGAGAATAAAGGCTCCACGAAAGTTATTAAAGGAAGGCATCACACTTAATTTAGCATTCTCGGCTTATCGAATTTGATTATGTTGCTCGAGTTGTTTAACCGGGTCACTTGTTGTTTAGCAAGAGTTTTCCAGACGGACAACTCACCTTTTATTCGGGGGACTTCGAGTGCCACCCTAGAGAGGTTCATCCATTATCATCTAGAGAAGATTTGTAGAGAGATTTCCAACATTTGTATTCAGTTCTCCCTAGCAGTGCGTATTTCTGGAGGACGCAGTAGTGGATCTAGTGTGGCCATTGCAACATTCTTTCAGAGGGCTATTGCCGGTAGAAATTAGGAGAAGAAGGCTCAATAGATTTGTTGGCTATTGGGTGAGTTTGAGGGTTGGAAGTGGCAGCAATATTCAGGAGTGATTTTGCAGACTTTGTGGCCAACGCAAAAGAGAGAAATTAGGCATATGTGGGAGATAGAGTTTCAGCCATTAGGGCTATTGCTTGCCGGGAGAAATAAGGGAAGTATTGGTGGAGTTGATTGCTACATTTCAGGAGTGTCTGGGGAGGATTTTGTTGGTGGTTTGACAGACAGCATGCTTCAACAGCTATTGGAAAGCATAGGGCTTTTGGGGGTCAATTTTGGAAGGTCAAAACCAGGCCAAACCATTTCTGGGTTTTTTTGGGTTTTTTACAAGGACCTCAAAAATAATTTTGCAGAATTTTCTGAGCATCGGAGGTGGGGTTTTCAGCCATATCTTTGTAGCAGACAATGCAGAATTATTGGGGACTACGCAGTGCCTTTTTGGGGGTCGATTTTGGGAGGTCAAAATCAGGCCAAACCATTTCTGGGTTTTTGTGGGTTTTGCCTGAGGAGCCTAGATATAAATTTGCAGAATTTTCTGAGCACCAGAGGTGGGGTTTTCAACCATATCTTTGCAGCAGATAGTGCAGAATTGTTGGGGATTGCACAGTGCAGCAATTGGTCAGTTGATTGTAGCTTCAGGTTGTCATTGCTTCACCTGGGCTTTGCTCCGCTTGCCTTTGAGGCAAGCCCAGGTGCATTCCTTCCATATTTTGTACTCTTGCACCAGTTTATAATAAAATGGCTCAGTTGCTTCCATATTTCTGATAGTTATGGGCGTTTTCTAATTGTTTTTAAATTTTTGTGGTAAAAATTGTTATTTGCTCGCATATCGTTGTTTTAACTTTTTCCTATTTTGGAACATTACATTGTGGAGAAGACAAAATCCATAACCAAATACTTATACAACCACATTGTTGTCCTAAACACCTTGAGAAAATACACTAAAGGTAGAGAAATTGTTCGACCTGCAGTGACTAGATTTGCAACAAATTTCATATCTTTGCAATCTATGGTTGAGCAAAAGATAACTCTGAAGAGGATGTTCTTGGGACCTGAGTGGATGGCATCTAAACATTCCAAGGCCCTTGAAGGCATTGAAATTGTTGCACTTGTGTTTAATGATGGTTTCTGGAAAGATGCCGAAGAGATTATAGTTGTGACAAAGTCCCTTGTTAGAGTTCTCGAGTACTTCAAGTCTTTTAACTTTTTCAGTTTTCAAATTTCATTTCAAGCTTCTTTTTATTTTCAAAGTTTCATATTTCATTAAATTTGAAAGCTTGAACTTTCACGATGGTTGATGGTGAAAAACCCACTATGGGTTACATTTATGAGGCAATGGATCTCGCAAAGGAGGCCATCAAAAGAAGATTTGGGGATGAAGAAGCAAAGTATCTGCCTCTTTGGGACATTATTGATGCACGTTGGGATAGGCAAGTGCATTCCCCTTTACATTCTGCTAGGTACTTCTTAAACCCACAGTGTTTTTATGATAAGAGAAAATTTAATGATGGGAGGTTGGCAGAGGACTTATGACATGCATTGAAAGGTGCTTCCCTAATCCAGAATTTCAAACTCGTGTCTCTGCCCAACTACAGGATTACAGGGTGTCAGCTAAATTATTTGCCTATACCAGTGCTATACGAGAAAGGACTCAGATGTTGCTAGGTACCCTTTGAGGCTTGAAGGCTCCATCAATTCATTATATTTGTTTAAACTTTATTTTGTATGTTAAATGTTTTATTAAATTTGTTGTTTTTTAAGTTTTTACTATTTAGTATTTAGTATTTACTACTCACGAACACTTGCCACTTGCTAGGTTTTTGGTGGCAAAACTTTCGCAGTGATATGCTTGATTTGAAGAGATTCGCCATTCGAATCTTAAACCAATCATGTAGTGTTTCAGGTTGTGAGTGCAACTGGAGCATGCTTGAGAAAATAAATTCTAAGGAGCGCCACTAATTTACAAAAAAACGGTTAAATGACCTTGTATCTATTCATTACAATCTACGACTTTGCAACAAGCAAATACTAGGTGAGAGCCTAAATTTGAAGGTTTCATAATCTGATTTGCACTTTAAAGTTCAAACTTTAATCTACATTTCAATATCTCATGATAATGACAGGTTTGGATCATTCACCAATCGACCTTAAAGAGATAGATCTGCAAACTACAAATGCATCAAATTGAGTCCAATTAGAGGAGGCTCCTCTTTTAAGCCTACATGACTTGGAGAACTTTGAGAGTCAAGCAAGCGAAGGAGTGGGAGGAATCACTTCTCGTTCTCACTCTTAGAGTCTTAGACTCTTAGTTACTGATCTTTTACTGACTAGCATGCAATATTTTGTAAACTTTTAGAAGCAGATGCTTCTGGTTCTATGTAGTCACTGGTTAGGAGTCAGGACTCAATACTTTGGATCATGTTTGGACTCACAACATAACTGCAGCGTTGGGAGAAAGGACCAACAGCAACACAGATGTAGAGGGAGTTGTTGTACAGATGCGGCAGTGGCAGTAGCAGAGCCATGGGCAGCGGTACAGGATGCAGCAGTGCAGAGGATGTTGGGCAGGGAGGCTTAGCATCAGCACAGGGACCGATGCCCAATGATCAAGGTGATACTCAGTGAAGAGCATTACTAGAGCACAGCCCTCGCTAAGAAAGAGTGTTGATTTGGGGTAGCATTGGATGTTCTCTAGCCACAAAAATTGGTGGAGAGGCTAAAGCACATGAGATCTCCAATACCCAGAAATGGTTTCGGCAGATTCTTAACAGTTTGGGAGATATTAAAATAGTTAATATGTTTAATGGAGTCCTTAAGTCTAAACCTAGGGAAAATAAAATATTAATGTGAATTAATATAAAACTGTGTTAGAAGGGTCCAAAAGTCATGGATCAAGCCAGAGTTAATCTTAGCCATTAATTAGGGACTTAATCTTGACCGTTGATTTGTCAAGGAGAAAAGTATAAGCGGAGGCTTAAGGGTCACTTGGAGAACACACTGAGGGAGACCAGGGAGTTCAATTTCTGGAGCAGGGTTAGCTGAGAAATTTGAACTAGTGGTCTGGTTAACAGTCAGGAGGTAGCAAGTATAGAACGGAGAGAAGAGATCAGCCACTGGAGACCAGCGCTGAGGCAGGAGAGGTAGACGCAAAGGTAGTAGGAGACTGTGCAGTCACTAGAGGGTCTGCGTGGGTGACGCAGAGAGGCCCAGGGTTGATGCAGTCAACCAGGGGCTGACGCAGAGTGTCTGGGAGCCACGCAGAGGTCAGCCAAGCTGACGCTGGGACTAGGAGAAGTGCAGGAGAATTTTTTTTCTATCTGTGGGTAACCCTGTTTGGCACCCAGTTGTACTGAAGAATTGTTGAATAATAAAATCCTCCCTTACTGCACCGATTTTCCCACTGCACCGATTTTCCCACATTGGGTTTTTCCAGGGACTATTGTCCAAAATATCTGTGTCAATGTGTTGATTCTTGTACATGTGTTTGTTTCTGTATTACGATGTGATATCTGCAGCAAAATTTATTTTAATGTTTATTGAAGGAATTTCGTAAATAATTTATTTAAGAATAAGTAGGAAAAGTAAATCAGATGTTGCAGTAATAGAATTTTCACATCCTCCAACGCCTATAAATACCATTCCAAGAACCTCATTTGGAGACCATCATCACATCATATTTTCACCTATCCTTGGGTTCGTTGCATCTGAAATTGCAGGGTTTCTCTCACACGTGCGAAGAAGGAGGTCGAAAATTTCATGTGGTTGAAATCTGAAGTTCCCTGCTAGCTTTGACCAACATTGCCAGCGTTGAGTTTGACTTTGAAGTTTACTTTTGGTTCGATCTTTTGGGAATATTTTTGTTTGGGCAAGCCACATTGGGCACAAAAACCAACGTGAATTAGGCACTTTGACTTGCACTGACTGCAGAGATAAAATGCAGACTTTGACCACAAAAAATCTCTCCTTTGACCGAGTTCGACTGAGTATTCTTGGACTATTTTGGGCTAACATTGACCAGCATTGAAGGCCGAATTAAAGGACTGTTGACCGAGCTCTTGGGATTGGTTAGGGCATGTTGGCTACTGTTGACTTTCTTAGAAATGCAGACTTTATGACAGTCGACCAAATTTGACTATTGGCACATCTTTTGATATTGGTTGGAAGATTTGTTGTATAAGTCAAAATTGTGACTTTGATATTGTTTATGGACTTGGCCTCATTGTACTCTCTGCTGAACATTTTATGACAATCTAATAGAAGAAGAATTTCAAAGGGTTTTCCCCCTTTGTGGTGTTTTCCCCTGGTCTTTGACCAAATCGATGTCTCTTGTTGATGTGTAGGTTTTCTCCTATTGTCATTGCATTTATTGTTCTATCTTCAATAACTGTTGATGATTGGAAAAAATAATCATTGCTGAATAGATTGCTAACTGAAGAATTGAACTGGACTAAAGTAATTGATATAGTATAAAGCAATGGAAAAATTAATATGGAATCAAAGCTAAGGTGAAAGACAAGCCCAAAGAAGACAAGAGTTAGAGCAATCGTCTTTGGAAAAGTTGAAGGAGCCTATCTAATCAAGTGAAGATGTCTACCTCTTACTTCAAGGAAAATGAGAAGCTAGGTGACTCATCTAACTTTGTTGCTTGGAAGATTAGGTTGGAAATCACAGTTGATAACAATGAAGTTTGGGAATACATTCAAGGAAAAGTATCTAAGCCTCTGGAAAAATGCTCCCGATGTTGCCAAGAACAAATTCAAGAAAGGTGAGTTAAAAGCAAATAAGATTATAGCTTATGCTTTACAAGTTCATTTACTTGCATATGTTGGAAATTTGAAGTCTAAGGACATGTATGATAAGCTAGCTGGCATGTATGAAGTCAATAATTTGAATGAAATCATCTCTTTGAAAGATAAACTCAAAGATATGAAGATAAATAAAGGAGAGCCTGTGCAATCCTTCATTATGAGGATATCTCGTCTTCGAGATCAATTGCAGAGAGTTGGGGAAACTATACCTGACAAGGAGTTGGTGGTGGTAACCCTTAGAGGTCTCCCTCCTATTTGGGAAACCTTCATTACCACTATAAGCAATAACAATGTTTTCCCATCATTTGACAAGCTCGTTGGAAAACTCACTCAAGAGGAATCAAAGATGACCTCAAGAGGTCGAATACAAAAGCATGAAGAAGGAAAGCACGCCGCTTTTGTCACTCATAACAAGAAAAAGAAAGGAAGAGGAAGATCATCAAGTTCAAGGAAGCCTCCTCCTCGAAATTCTAATAGAAGGAATGGAAGAGACAGGGAATCATCGCACATTGAATGCTAAAATTGTCACAAGAAACGTCACTATGTTCAAGATTTCCCTTAGAAGAACAATGCTCCACGATACAACACTAGAAGCAACAATAACAGGTGTAATAATTGAAGAAGAAGAGATGATCGAAAGAACGATTGTAATAGAAGAGATGAAAGAAGAAGAAGAGATGCTCTGAATGATCGTGATGAAGACCACCGTCCTCAAAAGAAGTCAAGAAATTCTAGGTATGAAAGTAATGTTGCTAATCAATCTGAATATATCCTTACTTCTACACTTTTTAGCTCCTCTCCCCCAGATACTTGGAATAGTTGGTTGGTTGATAGTGGGGCCTCTCATCATTTCTCTGGGTATAAGGAGGTTTTCTCTAATTTGGTAGAGAGGGAGTCAAATTTGAAGATTATTCTTGGAGACAACTCCACTCATCCCGTCAAAGGCTTTGGTTCTGTTAAATTTCATTTGGACTCTAGGGAATCCGTTTTGCTTCATGATGTGATGTATGTGCCAAGATTGAACAAGAATTTGGTATCTAAATCTGCTTTGGAGGACAAAGGAATGAGAGTCGCCTTCATCAGACGAAAAGTACTTACTTGGCTGGTGGGATCCCCTATGAGAGATGTTGTCACATTAGGATCTAGATTTCAAGGACTCTATAGAGTCACTAGAAGACCCCTTCTAGCAATGGTCAACGACACTAATCATCAAAGCAAGTTGTGGCACAGTAGATTGGCCCATCTCCACTATGAAACTCTTTCGAAATTGAAGAAATTGGTCTCTGGGATCCCTAATGTTCAAGTTCAACATGATGGAGTATGTACTGGATGTGCCAGTAGAAAGAAGACAACGAGACCATTTCCCTATAGCAAGAACAAGACTAATGACATCCTCCAACTCATTCATTCCGACATATGTGGCCTAATGCCCGTGCATTCACTTGGTGGCCATCTCTACTTCATTACCTTCATCGATGATTTCTCAAGGAAGACTTAGATATATTACTTGAAGCATAAGGATGAGGCCTTTGATTTGTTCAAGAACTTCAAGGCTTTAGTGGAAAATCAAACAAGGAACAAAATTAAGATCTTCATGTTTGACAATGGTGGAGTAGATTTCAAAATAATTTACAGATTTTTGCAAAAAGGAAGGTTGAAATTAACAGGGATGTAACATTCGATGAAGATGTTACCCTTGGGAAAGAAAGGGACCTCCCTCCGCCTCCTCCTCCTAAGAAGGAAAGCGATGATATTCTAGGTCCTTCTATGCCTGAATCTGAGAGAAACATTGTTGATGATCCCATGGATCTCATGGACCCCTTGGATCCTCCTCCATGCTATCCCCCTGCCAAGAAGAGGCCACTTTGGCTTCATGACACGTTACAGCATGTCGAGAGACACATTCCCACCAGAGGTACTTTTAGAGAAAGTAAGAAATCGCGCAAGTACCAAGGATATGTTGTAGTGATGAACAATATGGTTCAAGCAAAGCCTCCCACTTTTGAAGAAGTCATGAAAGAACAAGTCTGGAAGGATGCTATGGCCAAAGAATACGAAACAATTATGAAGAATGACATATGGGATGTTGTGCTGAAGCCTGAGACCGAAGGGGAAATCTATTGTGACTTCGAAATTGCTATTCAAGATCAAGCATGGAGTCGATGGAAGTATAGAGAAATATAAGGCAAGGTTCATGGCAAGAGGATTCTCCCAAAAAGAGGGCGAAGACTATGATGATATATTTGCTCCTGTGGCCTGATACACCACCATTCATTTTACAGTTTCCCTTGCTGCAAGTCAAGGATGAACTCTTCATCAAATGGACATTAAGATGACATTACTCCATGGCATGTTATAGGAAGATGTTTACATTGAGCAGTCGCAGGGATTTGAAGTAGCGGATTGAAAGACACGTATTCGCAAGTTGAAGAAGGCATTGTATGGCTTGAAGCAAGCCCTAAGAGCATGGTACACCCGCATAGATAGCTACCTGGTGAAGCTTGGATTCACAAGAAGCGGCGTTGATCCCAACCTCTACTTCAAGGTGGTCCAAGGTATGCCATTGACTTTAGTTTTATATGTTGACGATCTATTCTTGACAAGTAGTGAGCCCCTGATGATCGAATGTAAGAGGGAGTTGGCCTTTGAATTCAAAATGAAGGACCTTAGACTCATGCACTGCTTCCTAAGCCTTGAGGTGTGGCAAAGGCCCAGTGAGATTTTCCTTTCACAGAGAAAATACGGCATGAAGTATTGGAGAGATTTGGAATGACAAAATGCAAGTTCCTGCCCACACTGATGGAAATTAATTTCAAGAAGCTATGTGGTGAAGTTGCAGGACCATATTTGGCGAATACATCCGAGTATAGACAGTTGATTGGGGCTTTGATGTTCTTAGTGAATACCCATCCAAACATATGCTATGCAGTGAACATGTTGAGTCAATTCATGATCGAGCCTCTCCATGCACATTGGGTTGCTACCAAACACATTTTGAGATGTGCATGAGACGATCACCCTTGGTCTAAGATATTCTGTCGAAGAAGTTCGACTTCACGGATATACCGATGTTGACTAAGTAGGAAACGTTGTTGACATGAAGAGCACTTATGGATGTTGTTTTAGCCTTGGATCTACTATGATATCTTGGATGAGCAGGAAACAGAGATTTGTAGCTTTGAGTACCACCGAGGTAGAGTATATTGTCGCTAGCATGGCTAATTGTGAAGCAGTTTGGTTAAGGAAGCTCTTTGGAGAGTTGTTTGAGTACGTCCTAGATGCTACTGTGATATATTGTGACAAGAAGAGTGGGATTCGATTGGCAGAAAATCTCGTATTTCATGACAATTCCAAGCACATAGAGATCAAATTTCATTATATTTGAAACATGGTGCAGAAAGGAGTCGTTAGACTCCATCACATATCGACAAATGAGCAGATTGTAGATATTCTCACCAAGGCTTTGCCGAAAGGGAATTTCTTGGTCTTCAAAGAGCAACTTGGACTAATAGATGTGACCCCTACGAATGAAGGACTTCGTTGATCGAGAACACTGAGCATAGTTCTTCCCTCTTTGGTTGAGCTCCCAAGGCGGGAATGGATCATTGAGGGCTCTTGGGGTTGAGGGATCCCTAAACAATAGGGTATCTCCCTTATTTGTCACCCATAGGGCGTGTGTGATCCTTGTCCGTTTTGACAAATCAAGTATCTCCCCCTATCTTGGTCTAGCAACGTATACCCTACTTGGCATCATACCCACAAGTCGGGCTTGTTGGAATTGTCCCTCCCCGTCTAGCCAATGAGTTGAGGAGGCTTAGGGGTATGTGATCCTTACCTTTGGTAAGTTGGGTATCTCACCCAAGCTCGAATTATGATGCAAGTGTTTTACCACATGATTCTTGGGGGTCATTGTTGGGAAGATCGGTAGGCAATAGGATGAATGTGATACTTACCTCTTATATACCAAGTGTTATCTCGCCCATTGATTGCATAATGGGATGGTTGTGATCCTTTCTTGGTAAGTTTTGTCTCACCTATTGCTCGATATAGGGTGGAAGTCATATGCTCCCCTATGAGATGACTTGGGGTGAGAGTGTCCCACAGGACCTTCTTCATTGTCTTCAGAGGGTGGTTGTTGTACGTTGTAGCTTCCTGCTGATTCTTCTTTTTCAAATTGGAGAATGTTTCAACAGATAGAGTTGAGCAGAGATGGGACATGATTTGATGATAGGATACTTGCGATGATTACACGAAGCAGTTGGAATTTCTCTCTAGCTGAGAGGGAGTGTTAATTTGGCAGCTCAGTGACAAATTCCAATCATTGGACTAGATTCCTCATTCCGAGAGGACCAATTTCGACCTTTGAAGCACTGGATTTGGACAAGGGAAAGTGCATTTTTGGTATAAAGCCCACAATATGACATTTTTTGAATTTAGGCTTCTGTGATGCATATCAAGTTTTTGAGACATGTTTTTCGGCGATAATCACATCAAAATTCATTTGTCGACGCGTTTCAAACCATCTAATGTGGTTCATCGTCAAGGCAAGATGAAGAGGCAGATCATGGCATGAGTATAAATAGAGCAATGTAGAGACTCAAGGTAAAATTAACGACTATAATAAACATCTAGTTCATAAATAATAAAAATTTGTTTTTACAATTTCAATAAAAACGGCTAGTTAAATAATATTTTTTTATAATTTAATAAAAAAGGCTAGTTTGTAAATAATAATCTCATATTATTAACAATAATTATTAGGAACAAGCTAATCAAGAATATATAAAGAAGAAAACAAAATATTTTCAGCGTCAAAAAACAAAGTGTGAAGTCAAACATGAAAGAAGGGATCAAGACCCTATAAATAATGGAGTCAAGACCATAAAAATATAGCTTAAGAGAAATAATTCCTCTGGATGGTATTTAGAGGCCTAAAGGTTGAAGGAACCTTATGCTTCCTTAAGATCCCGGCGATCCTATTAGTGGTCCCCTGGTTTAAAGGGAGATAGACTCCAGAAAAAACGATCTATAGGTTCTTTCTTAGCTCTACGACCTTTTTCCGCTTTGAGGAAAGCCTTAGAGCATTGGTATTTAATATAACCATTAGTAAGAAAAACCTTAAGGAGGCGGGCTTTCTCATCATTAAGGTGCTTGTTATCAGAAACTCTTAAAGCTCTAGTTGCTAAAGTGTTAAGAACGCCAAGCTTTTGAGCCAGGAAAAGATGAGATTTAGCATGAATTTTGATGTGATTATCACTGAAAACATGTCTCAAAAATACGACAATTGTTCAAGTCGGCCTAGAGGACAAATTGTCCCTCCTCCAACCCCTATAAATACAAGTCAAGGAGCCTCATTTGGAGACCATCATCATTGTTGAGAAATGTAACTAACATCGGTCTTCATAATTATTGTCTAACTCATGACATGATGTAATTCTTATGTATTTGTCAAAAGAAAGAAAAAGAAAAATTATTGATCAAAAAACAATATTTTTATAAGCATGAATTTCATGCTCAATTTACTTGTTTCTAGGTCTAAGCACCCATTGTGTGCTTCTAGGGTTTGTGTCATGAGTCATCGTCCTTGTCATCTTGTATTAGACCCTTCTTGGGCTTATTGTATCAAAGAAGAAATTTGATTTTTTGTCAAAAATGTAAGATAAGTCTCCTCCACCAAGTCGTCCCTATCTCCAACAAGTTGACCTCATTGAAGCGACTCAACCTCACACAAACCACTATAAATAAGCAGTGCAATTTGACCTATTGTGGCATCAATCCAAGGGAGTTCGCCCAGCAATCAAAAGGAAGTGTGAAGGCTCAAAAGGAGTGTAGAAGACTTGAAGAAGTAGGAAAATCCTAGCGAAGAAAGGAGGACCCCTAACGAAGGATAGAAGCTCGTCTTTCTCTTGTTTTGGCTCACACGTGTCAAATTCTGAATTGCAAGAGGGGCCGAAAATTGTAGATCTGCAGTATAGGCAAAATTTGATGCAGGACGCCGAAATGTATGATTGAAGTGAAATCGAAGAAGTTTGACTCTTGTTGACTAGCAATAGATTGTTGTTATCTTGAAAGAACTTTGTTGGAGGCTGACTTGGTCGATTAAAGAAGGTCTTTGTCTTGGTCAAAGGGTATTGGTTGTCTCATTTGATTTGGTTCTACAGGAAGAAAAGAGAATTTTTGGGTTTTCCCCTAGGAGAGGGGTTTTGCCCTAGCTGAGAGCCTACATCATGTGTCCTTGTTGTTTTGATCTTCATGCATTTGTGTTTTGGTAGTTGCTTGATGATAAGAAGATAAAATAAAAAAAGATAATAAGAATACAAAGAAATCACAAGTAATTATCAAGATAAGAAATTGTTTTTGCCTTTCTGATTTTCCAACAATCACATCATCTCTCCATCTATTCTTTGGTTCGTTCCATCTGAAATCGCAAGGTTTCTCTCACACATGCGAAGGAGGAGGCCGAAAATTTCAGGTGCTCGAAATCTGAAGTTCCCTACAACTTTGACCAACATTGACTTTGACTTTTCAAGCTGATTTTTGGTTCGATCTTTTGGGAGGATTTTTGTTTGGGCAAGCCACATTTTTGGGCACAAGAACCAAGGTGATATGGGTACTTTGACTTGGGCTGGCCGCAAAGATAAATTGCAGACTTTGACCATAGAAAATTTCTCTTTTGACCGAGTTTGACTGAATATTCTTGGATTGTTTTGGGCCTGACTTTGACCAACATTGAAGGCCAAATTGAAGTATTGTTGACCAAGCTCTTGAAGGGCAGATTTTTATCGTTGATTTGGGACTTGGGACAGTTCTTAGCCTCACTGACACCACCCGAGGCTAGAACACTTTTTTGAGCTACATCAACCAACACTCCCTCTTAGCAAGGAAGGTGTTCTATGTTGTACACCATCGTGCTCCGTGCTCACATCTAGAACACCTGTCACCTTGAGTACCCCATGGTCCATTTCACTATGCCACAGCTATCCTAGAATGCAGCTGCAAGCGATGCATGCAAACTTATCCTCTATCCGTCTAGAAAGCTAATCTACAATTGGAGTTGTCTACTTCTCACCCTTCTTGTCACCATTCTTCTTGTGCAAGTAATTGCTACAGTAATGGCCAAAGTCGTGACAGTCATAGCACTTGATCTTCAACATGTCCTTATTATTTTCCTCCTTGGAGTTGGGCCCTTTACTAGATCCCTTCTTCGCTTTGCCCTTGCTCACAAGAGAAACATTCTCGTTGTCATCTCCCTTTTGCTCAAAACTGCTGCTAGCACCACTATTTCATTTCACAAGCCTCAGTCGAAGCTCCTCCTATGTGAATTCATTCCACAAGCATTCCCAAGAAGGAAAATGAGATCTTCCACTGACCACTTGCACGAAAACATCCCTCTACTTCTGAGACCCATTCAGGGTTATTCCCACTAGCTCTTCATCATCGACCTTCCCTCCAATGGCTGCTAGCTCATCTCTAGTTGTCCTGATGCAAGTGAGATAACTAACAATGTTCTCTCCCTTATTTTGTCTGGTGCTTTTGAGCTTCTCTCTTAGGATCATTTTTCGAAAAATATTTTTATCCTAGAAAAAATTATTGATGGCATCCCACATCTTATTGGTTGTGCCTTCTCCCGCTAAATGTGGAACTATGTGGTCCTTGACCCCATCTAGAATAATACACCTGGCCTTGGCATCACCTTTTTGGTACTCATGCAACATGATAAGATCTGTTGGCACAACAACATGTGTCGTAACGAACTCGTTCATCCCATGCTCTTATAAAATAAGAATGCACTGAATTCTCCAAAAACCAAAGTTAGATGTGCCATCCAACCTGTCTTGATCCCTCAATCCCACTAAAGCCATTATTGAAGCCCTCCAGAGAAAAGAAAAATAACATCTCTTCTACCAGCTGACAAAAGTACCTGGAAAACCTCACGGTCTCCCTCTACAAGTGATTACCCACTGAACTGCACATTAGCCCTCTTAGAAACTCGCACTACCTCCGAGAAATCACTCTAGAGAATTTATCTGCCTCTAGCAACTAGAGAAACACAGTCACACTGCCTCCAGAAAATCGATCTCGCGACTAGTAAATGAAACACTCTCACAACATGCACTAGTAAACTTGCAATTCCCACTAGTTAATTCAGCTTCCCTCTTGCAAAAAATAACACTGGTAAAATTCCTCCAAGTAATTATAGAAATCGATCTAGGTATTAAACCCTTGGTTTCCTCTTCCAAACCCCTACATTGATCTACTCGGGTAAACCTCGACGCTACATATCTCCTCTGATACCACGTAAAAAAATCGATAAAAAATATCACAATTGCAATCAACCGGTAATTATCCAATGTATTTAATTTTGACCAAAATTAATATACTACAAATACTAAATAAAAACAAGATTGCAATATTCACAAAAATAAATTGTGGAAACTCCGATAGAAAACCAATCGCAAAATGGACACAATATTTTCGGGCAAAATGTCCCTGGAAAAACCTCGAAAGGAAAACCAGTTCTTTAGATCTGAGAGTTTTATTAATCTTCATCAAATTCTGCAACTGATGAATATTACAATATTGTTTGCCAAACAACGACAAAGCTCCGACAAACTATTTCTTCACCTCCACAAGTCGATCTGACCACTGCAAGGCTCACGGCCTCCCTTTGCAACCTGACACACCTCTCCTGGCAAATACGGCCTCAGACGTGCGACTCCTTTGGCTCTCTGATGCTCATGGCCTGGACAAAATTAGCCTCTCGGCTATTCCGGCAACTCCTACGACCCTCCTAGCAATCTGTACGGCCTACTCTTGGAAATCTCGGCCTCTCTCAGAGAAAACTCAGCCCTCCTAGAACCCTCACGGCCTCAATAACACAACCTCCCTATCTACATTAAAACACTAGGAGAATTCCTCCTCCAAATCTCAAAAACTGGAAGAATACTAATGAAAGAAAACTCTGGAAATATTCACTACTTCAACTGTTGTTGAAAACCTCACTAATGTCAAACCCCACGCTATCACTGCACCCTCTTCACTGCAATGAATGATCTCCAAGACTGCCCATCGATTGCCTTTATAATCTCTCGTTGAAAAATCAACAGACAAGATCTAGATCTGAAATGATCTAATTGATGGCTAAGGTCACTTAGAAAATTTACTAGAAGTCTCTAGAGGAAAATCGACCATGTCTCAATTATTACTAATTAATTAATCTATTCCCCTAAGTTAAAATTTAAGAAAATAATTAAAACTGGTCAAATAATTTAATTAAGACATTTAGAATCAAAAGAATAACTTGGGCTTAGAGATATTTCCGCTCTTGTGTTCCTAGCCTCACTGACATCACCTAAGGCTAGAACACCTGTCCAAGCTACATCAACTAACAAGGTGGTGTGGGAGAACATAGTTTGGGGGTCAAGATCAACTAAAATAGTATGAGACTAAGAGAAAGGGTGTGCCAAAAAGTTTTCAGGGAGAGGCAGAGAGCATTACAAAGTTCATGTCTCCTCCAAGAGAGAAATGCTCATATTTTACGATAAAGAAGGTTACTGTATGTTTTGCAAAGGTGAGGGGAGGAAGATGGGTTGTGTGTGAAGGTAAGACAAATGAATATCTAAAAGGCTAAATGTATATCATGCAGATTCAAACCTCCACCAAATCATAGGTTCTCTGAGCATCCATTCATAGAGGCAATATTTTCTTACTACAACATCTTCGCCAGCATAAAAGTGGCAAAGAATCCAACAAGCACACCAGCACGTATAAATCATAATTCAAACCAGTGTTACTTGGGAGCGGGAGCGGGAGCGGGGAGCGGGAGCGGAAGCGGGAGCGGGAGCGACCATTTTCAGAAGCTCCCGGTTTGGGAGCGAATCCCGGAGCGATTTTTTAAAAATATATATATTTTTTATATTTTTTAATTTTTGATACATATATGTCAACAAAAACATGTAGAATGATGAAATAGACATAAAAAACATAAAAAAACATAAATTGATCATTGAACCATATCACATCAATCATCTAGAAATTATAATCGTCATCAACCTTAGTAAAATAATAAATTAAAATAACATTCAATTCAATAACATTTATCATCATTGATCACCAAAGTAACAAGTTGTACTTGTAAGCCAAGTTTAACCATTACAAGAAGTAATATCGAAGATATTTCTAAGTCCTAACTTCTAACTGTTAACATGATATGAAATGTTAAAAATTTATAAAATGAAACATGAATAATGAGATGAAATGAAACAACTTTAGTCTTTCACAAAGCATCATATTCATAATTCACAATCATTACCAATGAGTTATAATTGCCAAGGCACAACTTCAAACTTCAAATTTTCATTGTCACAGTGATATAATGTTTACAAAAAATATCATAATGTCATAATGATATGAAAGAGTCAAGAGTCAAGAGTCAAGGACTCAAAACTCAACACTGAACAGTTATGAAAACTAAAGTGACAAGTCTAATAGAAACTAAAAAAGACAAGTAAACTGTAAATCTACAAGTGGCCCTTGCCACGAGAGTCTCCAAGAGTATAAGTAGGTCTTGGCGGTCTTCTAGGAGTCTCCCGCCCAGACCGACGACCAGAACTAGAGCCTCCACGCGAGGGTGTCGATGGAGGTGGCGACAGCAATGGAACAAGACTCGGGCCCCGAGAACTGCTACTGGATGGTGGAGGTGGAGGTGGCATGGCTGTTGCAGCTGCTTCAGCTTCATCCCGTACAAGCTCATCTTCTAGTTCTTCCATATGTACAATGCCATCCTCCAAATTGTCGTCCTCAGGGTGATTGTCCCAAATTTTATATGTGGGATCTTCATTAGCCCGATCACAGTAATGGCTCAACAACCTCAAATTGTAGTGCACATAAACCAAGCTTTCTGCTCGGTTTTCGTTGAGCCTGTTTCTTTTCACATTATGTATATAACTGTAGGTGCTCCAACACCTCTCTGCAGAAGAAGAATTTACAACCTGTGCAAGAACTTTCAATGCCAATTTTCGCAAAAGTCCGTCGCCGACATATGTTTCCCACCATGTGAGAGAATCAAATTTATCTTTGTCGTCCATTGCATGGAAGTTACCATACAAACCACTGCCAGTGAAGTATCTGCCTATTTCAAGGCGCACAGCTGCACATTCCTCCCTGTCAGGCACCAACTTTTCTAATGCATCCAGATATCCTTTAGTTACCTCTCGATCTAAATGGGGTTTGGTCCTAACACCACCCCCTGCTGCAGGTTTGCCCAACCAAGAATCTGAGTAGTATTTTGGCGTAAGGATATACGCCAAGCAATGTAGTGGAAGGTTAAGCCTTTTCCACCGTTCACACACACAATCGTGAATCAGATTGTACAAGTCGGGATCTCTGTTATTAACAATGTCTTTTATTTCCCCCAACATGGTATCCATTTGCTCATACACCTCGCCAATCACTGGTTTGTCTGTATCTGCAAACCGAATCATGTTATAAATTGGCTTGGTGAAATCCAATACCTGTCTCACAGTTGTCCAAAACTGCCCATCAAGAGCGGCCTCCTCCACCGTTTCAAAACCTGCAATGTCAGCTACATTTGTAGCCCTTTCCTTTAACACCTGCCAATTTGGACTTGATACCATGCTAGCTAAACCCTCTCTTACCTCAAAAGGCGCCTGAAGGTGAGGTAATAGCTACCAAATCTAGTCCTCGCAATCTTCAGCAACTCCAATCTCGAGTGACTGCGGAAAAGGCCATGGGTATTGCTATGATTTGTAATAAATTTTATCATTTTTTTTCCTCTCTTGTACAAATCACCAATCCATTGGTATTGTTCATTTTTGTTTTTGACAATATCATGCAACAGAAGGTTCAATGTGTGAACCAAACATCCAGACCAAAATATGTTCGGGTATCTATCCTCAATAATTGCTCCCGCTGCCTTACAATTAGGAGCATTATCAGTGATGACTTGGATGACATTGTATGGGCCAATACGCTCAATTGTTTCAAGCAATGCTTCTGCAATGTTGATAGCGGTCTTGAACTTGTCTGAGTAATCATGTGCAGCTAGAAAAATGGGACCACTTCGGGACACAGCAAGAACACTTATCAATGGCTTGCCTTTTACATTTGTCCATCCATCAGATACAATGGACACCCCATTGTCAGTCCAAGAACTTGTCATTTTATTCAAAGATTGTGATATTTTTGCTTTTTCATGATCAAGGCCAACAGTTCTTGCCTTGTCATACCCAGGGCTCTTGTATCCTTTAGGGGCATCATTTATGGCAGAAACCATTTCGTGCCAATAAGGTGAGCGTAGAACATTGAATGGTATCCCATTTGCATAGAGGAACCTGTAAATTTTTGAATCCACATCATTCCTACACCCCTCATCAAGGAAATCTGATATGGTTCTACGGCGTAAAGATGATGACCCTGAGCCTCCATGTCCATATCCACTGCCTTGGGAGGATGCTGAAGGAATTCTTTATGAGCTTTCAAAGAAACCCCTTGATCTTTTTGCTTTGTATTGGGCGTCCTCCTCTTCTTTTATGTATTTGGCTCTATCTGCTGTTGACACCGCGTCGCAAGTTCTGATTCCTATTTGTTTCTCTCCATCCCATGCCCTTTTCCCGCAAAGGTGTCTTCTCAAACGGGTGTATGAGCCTGTGAAATCATTGTTGCAATGGGGGCAATGAAATTTAGTGGTTCCACCCCCTTTCCCTGTTTCAGGCCTCTGAACATATTTCCACAATGGAATTTGGTCTTGTTTAGCTTTTTGACCCTCATGTTCACCCTCCACATCCTCCTCACTGGGGTTTTCACCTATTTGACTTCCTCCGGCTTCTTCATCCACCTCTTCAGTTTCAGGCCCCCTCCGTTTCCTACTCTCCACCACCATAATAACCAGAAAAGGGACCAGGAAGAGGAAAATGCCAATAAAAATCCCCAGGTCCATCGTGTTTGATGTTTGTAGGGTTTGAGTCTTGAATCTGCAAATTAATTTAGTTTATTGGGATTAATTCATTTAATTTATTAATTTAATTTAAATTAATGATCTTTAAACTCAAACAGGTAAATTAAACTAAACAAACTAACTACCTAACCAACTAAACTAACTAAATGATTAAGTTACTTACCTCTGCAAGCTTGCTCCTCGCTCCTTGGCACTTGCTCCTCGCTCCTCAGCTCTGGCTCCTTGCTCCTCAGCTCTTGCTCCTTGCTCCTTTGCTCTCAAACTCAAGCTCAATCTCATTGAAATGATTTTGTTTTGGCCCATTGGGCTTATAAACCCAAAAAAATTAGTTAAATTTTTTGTTTTTTTCGGGTCCGCGGAATTTTTTTCCGCCGAACCGCTCCCGGTTCACTAAAATTCGCTCCCGGAGCGTTTTTTAATGCCCGGGAGCGATCGCTCGGGCATTAAAAAGCGCTCCGGGAGCGCGGGAGCGATCGCTCCCTGAAGCGCTCCCTCACAGACCAGGGAGCGCAAATTTTTTTACGGGAGCGCGCTCCCGACCCGCTCCCGCCCGGAGCGCGCTTCGGGAGCGGGTTCGAAGGGGGGGGGGGGCGCTCCCCCGCATCACTGATTCAAACCAAAAAAAGCATAAGGGATTTTGTATATATATTAATACACTATGAACTTTGAAGTAATCAAAAAGAGGCACAAAAGAGTTCATGTACCAGGATACTGTGAAGTTGATATGAGTACTACAATGTGTGTGATAATCAGAGAAGCAAGCAGCAGCATTAATAAAACCAAATAATTTTTTTCCATTCTTATGTTCCATTTTCCTCTCCATTCTGAAGTGAAGGTAGCAATCAGATAGTAGGCTGCCTACTACGCTAGATGAAGAGTCAAAGAAACAAGCCTAGAAGGATAGAAAGCTTACAGTCCCATGCCATTCACCTCGATACACTTCACCATATGAACCTACAGAAGAAAGCTTTTCTGTCAGGAAAAGGAACAAACCATACATTAAAAAAAAAGTACAAGATAGCCAGCTTGACTTGCAAGAACAAGTAAACTAACACCATTCCGATATTGAACCAATTATTTAGAATAAGGTTTTCAAAGCCAACCATCATATACTTGGAATCCATAAAAATTATAAATAGGGTAAGCAAATCATTGCCTTGAATTTTTGTTGTTGTCTCTTCTACTCACTTACCAAGCCCTATGCGTTCACCCAAAGTCATTTCCTCCCAGGGAATCTCCAATTCTGCTACATCATCAAGTATAGTATCAGATCTTGCACTTTCATTTTCAGTTGATTTATTTGAATTTGTCTCCTCTTCATGGCCAGCTGTATTTTGAGGCTCACCATCAAGTAATGTTGCTTCTTTTCCTGGGTTGCATCCTTGCGAAATTCTTGCTGCTCCCTCCATTTCCTCATTCCTCGCTCTCAATTTGTCTACATCTTTTTCACATTGATCCCCAGTTGACAATGGGACCCTAGAATCCATCTGTTCATATCTTCTCCCTACTGCAGCTGATGTTGCTACAACCACTGCAGCAGTTGCTGTAGCAGCAGCAGCTACAGGAACTTCAAGCGTTGGTTCGGTGTTGGATTTTGATGCTGCTACAACCATTGAAGATGCTACAACAGCTGCAGTAGCGGCTGCAGCCGCAGCAACAGGCACATGTTTTATAAACTCTGATGGACGAATCTCATGTACATCAGTTGCTGAAACAGAATCACTTGAAACAGTTGTTGAAACTGTCTGAGAGGAATCAATTGGTGAATCTGTAGCAGGACATAGATCAACTCTTTCCAGTGGGCGACGATCTCCTAAACCCTCTACTGAATTTAACCGTTGTAAATGTTCTCCTGAACCTCCACCTCTTGTAGGCATAATATGCTGGGGTGTAGGTGGTAGCAAATGGGCTGGGCCCAACCCACCTTTATTTGCACGTTTAGCTTTATGCCGCCGCCTCCTTTCATCCATCCTATCTTCAATAATTTTCTTGTCTTCTGTAGCCTGAGACTGCAACTGTTCTGCAGTAATTTCTGTGAACAAATTTGGAGGTGCAACCACACCACTTTCTAACAAAACATCATGTAATTTTTGTGCTAATTCAGGGTTTTCTTTTGCAGCATCCATCATGTACTGTGAAACATCTTTTACTTTCATCCGCCGTATAGCTGGTGAACCAATGCCTTCTGTCCATGAAGGTGTTCTTGCATGTGAATAGGGATGGCTTGAGCCTCCAGAAGACCGAGGAGGTGCTCTCTCCAGTTTACAAAGCTCAGAAAGTTCATCCGACTCCAACCTTGATTTATTTCCTGTTAATGCAGTTGGGGAAGCAGCATTCTCATGCACTGGCCTTCCCTGCAAATTCCCAATGCCACTTCTAATTGCTTCCGGTGAATCTTTGACCATTTCCATTGAACCACTCAACTCAGAAACCATCTCCCTAGATCCCAGTCTTCTCTTCTCAGCTATTCTGTCATGCGAAGAACCAGACATCGAACTTAGTGAGCCGCTTCCTGATGATGCTGATGGCCCCACTCCAACATCTTTCAGGGTTTCATTAATTGCATGTAATGTTTCCTCATATTCAATCTGCGGTGCCAAGGTTCCGGTGACATCAGATGGGATAAGAATGCCTGGGGCTCCCATCAGATCAACAATGTACTCCCTGCCATGCACAAATATTGTCAATTTTCACTCTCCCAACTCCTTTGCCCCAGCACACCGTATACTAGAGACTCACATTAAGCCTGGACACACAACGTTCAGAAGATGTAAGAGAGTAAGGGACATCAAAGAGCAGAGCTTGAGAGTGCTCTCTCTGGAAATTATGGCTGCAGATTAAAGAACAAGGAGCAAGGTTTTGCCACTCTTGACTTGATTTCACCTCAGAGAAAAAACAAGGCTTTCAGGACATGTGATTGACTGACGTTGTGCATCCTTGAAGCACAAAGCACCTCATAAGTTTTTTATTCAGCTAGACACAGTTTCTTTATGGTTTATCTAAGACTCACATGAATACAATAAACTTTGATTTAAAAAAATAATGATCTTAACACAGACTTGTAAAAAACTCACGTACATATTTAAAGCCAATGGACTCCAAAATAAAGTTGTCACTGCATATAAATGCAAAAGTTTACCTTTCATCATCGACCTTTATGATGTTCACTGCCCCATCATCTGTACCCATGTAATATCTTCCCTTGACCAGCCGGCATTGTATGCCAACACAATCAGCCAACACCTGAAAAAAATGTATAGTATTTTATTACTCGTTTAATAACCAAAAGAAGCCCTCTTTATATCAATGAATGACAACATGAACTCAACAAACGACAAATTAAAAATGAATTACAAAAACAATTATTCTTCATGTAGGATGTTCTGCCTGTTTAACGGTTAACCCAACATGTGATTGGTCATATTTATCTGCTCTCAGGCAGTTAAAATAATGCCAACCTGTCAAAACATACCAACTATAAAAAAGCATTTAAGGAAAATCTACAAGATTGAAGTGTTAAAATGCTCACTGTATAATCAATATAACTAAGCCATACCAAGGATCCAAACTAGATACCTGTTCTCCAAAAACAAATGAAAAATATTACTTGTCTTTGCCAGCTCCTAGATTATTCCAAAGCTATGATCAAAAAGATTTTTGCTCTTAGATTGGATGTTCATTCAAGGGGGTCATGGTCCTAATCCTTATCCATATTTTTATCTTCATCACTCCCTTTGTAACAGTGTTATCCGAACCAGACTGGTCATTGAACTGGTCCACAAAAAATAGATAAACTATTCAAATCTCACCAACCAAAAAAAAAAAATCCATGTGCATCCATGTGAGTCCAAACCATTATGTAAAAATATGCAATTTCTCATGTATACAGCAAGGATGCATATGAGCAAAATAGCACCAAGTCCAGTCCATATATGAACCTAAATACATCAACAAAGAGGCTCTAAATGGCCTTAGAGTCCAAAAATAAGCATAGTAGTAATCTCTGAAACTGAATTCGTCCGAGACAGGCCACGTGTCCGAATCCCACGAATCCGACACAATTTGATGGGAATTCGAATCCAAAAATGGAACACGACATGTCCTAACGGGACACGATCGAATCCCAGCAGTGTCCCATTAGGACACATTGTGTCCCGATTTTGGGATTCAAGTCCCAAAAAAGTGAAACCCGCGGCATAAAAGCAGCGCTGTTTTTTTCATTATTTACCATTTCTCTCATTCGTTTTTGCAAATAGTGAGTTGTGGGCAAGGAACTAAGGGTTTGGAGCATGGAGCTAGGGGTTTGGAGCATTCGTGTTAAAATTGGCAACTAGGGCAAAACTTCATGTGGGTCATCTTATTCATGGCTGCTAATATTTTTATTACATTCCTCTCGTCGAGAGGTGTAGGATTGATATAAAGATCATCCGATTCCGATAAGTATTCATGGAGATATGAATTTATTTTGATTATGGAATTATTATCAAGCCAACCTACAACTCATGTAGGCTCAGAAGCCCAACAATCGCATCTATTCAAACACCAACGTTGTGTATAAATACAGGAGGACTTTTCCTCATTTGGACTCACTCATCTCATCACATCTCTCTCTCTCTACCGCACAAAAAAGAGTCTCTTCTCTACTGCGCAGAAAAGGGTCTCTGCCTCACACATGTGAAGCCGGAAGCTGCTGAAACTGAAGCTGCAACTGCAGAAGTAAAGATTGACCTGCGTGGACTAGAAGATCTCCTCATCTGAATTGTGTTGTAGGTTCATCTGAACCTCTTATGAAAGCCGCAACTTTTGGTGGTGGAATCAAGTCAATCCGATGGACGGTTTGCAAGATATCGACTGCCCTAGTTTGAAGCCGAAAGCTGCTGAAACTGAAGCTGCAATTGCAGAAGTAAAGATTGACCTGCGTGGACTAGAAGATCTCCTCATTTGAACTGCGTTGTAGGTTCATTTGAACCTCCTCTGAAAGCCGCAACTTTTGGTGGTGGAATCAAATCAATCCGATGGATGGTTTGCAAGATATCGACTGCCCTAGTTTGAAGCAAGACACTGCTGAAACTGAAGCTACAACTGCAGAAGTAAAAATTGACCTGCGTGGACTAGAAGATCTCCTCATCTGAACTGCGTTGTAGGTTCATCTGAACCTCCTCTGGAAGCCGCAACTTTTGGTGGTGGAATCAAGCTGATCCGACGATCAGTTTGTGAGATATCGTCTGCCCTAGTTTGATGATGAAGCCGTTTACGCTGATGTTGTTGATCTAGGGTTTGCTACTGCTGATATGAATCAGATTTATTGTACTATTTCTCTCTGCTAAATTATTGAAGATAAAAGAAGATTTGATCAAAGGGTTTCCCCACACATTGTGGGGTTTGTCCCCGGCTAGCCGCCACATCTTGTGTTTCTTGTCGTGGTTTGTTTTCTGTCGATCGTTTAATGTTCTATCTGCACTTTACTTTATGTACATGTGATTGCTAATCTGAAGAATATAATAAGAAAAAGAAGTAAACTGTTATAAGCATAGAACATACCATAACTTAACATGGTATCAGAGCTGAGGTGAAGACAAAGCCCGAGCAAGAGCAAGAGCAAGAGCAATCACTGAAGAGAAGATTGGCAAGGCTATCCTAAAAGAACGATGGGGTCCTCAACACTTTCCTGCCGAAGACAAGCTCCGTGAGAAAGCTAACTATCACGGATGGAAGATGTCTATCGATCTCACTGTTGAGGATCAAGGAGTGCTGGACCATGTAAGAGGCAATATTGTTGAGCCTCTATCAAATGCATCCTGCTGCTGCCTGGAACAAATGGAAGAACGGAGAAATTAAAGCAAAGAAGATCATCCGGGACTCTATCGACAAGCGCTTGGTGGCCTACATCTCTGAACTAGACACCTCCAAGGAAATCTACGATAGACTGGTGAGTTTATTTAAAGTTAATGATGCAAATCAAGTTTTGTTTCATAGAAATAAGCTAAGAGAAATCAAGAAGGGTAAAGATGAGAGTATGCAAGCATACTTGTTAAGAATCATCGAGATCGGGAACAATCTCTTATCTATTGGGGAGACTATTACTAATAGGGAAATGACACTCACGACTCTTGGAGGATTACCATCCGAATGGTACGTGTTCAGGACTACTCTTCTGAACGATAATATAATTCCTGGTTTCGAGGAATTATTGGCTCGATGCATTCAAGAAGAAACAAGGGTAGAAGAGCAAGAAATGCCCATGCCTAAAGGTCCTCCTGTTGCCTTTTTCTTCTGATGCTAAGAAAAGAAATAATTCCGGGACTAAATCAAAAAGAAAGGTTGGATCTAAGGGTGGAAGAAAAGGATGATGTTACATCTGCGATAAAGCAGGTCACTATGCAAGGGAGTGCCCTGATAGAAAGGACTCACACCGGGACGATGATCAAAATCCCTCTGATGGCAATCAAAGGAATGGAAAATTCAATAGCAAAGGTAAGAGGAGAGCTGGGAATCAAGGAAGAGGACAACCATTCAAAAAGGCTAGAAATTCCAGGATGTATTAAATGCACCTAACCTCCGAAAGAACCTGTGTCCATCTCGGCAATGGAAGACAAAAGCTACAAGGTAACCTTCAGCGATGGCAAAGTACGTGTATCAAAAAATAATGTTAAAGATGCCTTTACTCTTGGGTTTCGTGTTGATTCATCATATCAAGTCGATGGAAGTCCACTAGGTGTCATGTTTTATAACACATCTCTTTAGTCTGAACTTTGGCTTCGGAGGTTTTCCCCCCTTCATTATAAAGCTCTACCCTATGTAAGACAGATGGTAACAAGGATGCCCGAATTCTGAGTAGAGAAAGAAGGTGTATGTCCGGGATGTGCCGAAGGAAAGCTCAAAAGGGGACCATTCCCCTCAAGCCTAAGCAAGACCTCTAATATATTACAGTTGGTTCACTCAGGCATATCTGAGGCTGGCATTAAGAGGGAGACTACTACACCACATACTCCAGAGCAGAATGGTGTGGCACCATACGATTGTGGAAGCTGTCTCTATGGGTAGATGATGTAACAATGCCTGATGTGGAAGAACCGATGGATCCTATTTATCCACCTGAGCCTTCCTCTTCCAGGAAGAGGCCTTCATGGTTTAGGGGGCTACTTGATGATGCTAAAGGAAATGTTGCACCCTGAGGAACCTTCTGTGAAAGTAAGAAACCCAACAGGTATCAGGGATCCCTGACCAGTATGAGCACAATCATACAAAATGAGCCTTCATCATTCTCAGCTGCTGTCAAGCATCAAGTATGGAAGGATGTTATGAACATTATGGAGAATGATGTCTGGGAAGTAGTTCCCAGACCCCAGGACAAGACAATTGTTACTTCAAACTGGAGTTACAAGATAAAGTTGTAGCAGATGGAAGTACGGAATAGTATAAGGCTTGTTTTGTTTCTCGTGGTTTCTCCCAAAAGGAAGGTATAGACTATGATGTGATATTTGCACATGTTGCCAGATATACGACTATCCGCTTGATCATATAGCCCTTGTGGCTTCACAAGGATGGAACCTACATCAGATGGATGTCAAAGACCGCGTTCTTGCACAGTTCAATCAAAGAAGAGGTCTATGTGGAGCAACCCGAAGGATTTGAGATTTGTCATTGAAAATCTCATGTCTGCAGGTTGAAAAAGGCTCTCTATGGGCTGAAGCAAGCACCCCGAGCATGGTATGAGAGGATCAATAGCTACTTGATGAAGCTGGGATTCACTAGGAGTGAAGTCGATCCTAACCTTTACTTTAAGGTTGAAGATGACAAGCCTCTCATACTGGTGTTGTATGTGGATGACCTCTTTCTAACAGGTGCATACCCTCTCATTCACAAATGTAAGAGGGAGTTGGCTTCTGAATTTGAAATGAAGGACCAAGGACTTGAAGTGTGGCAAAAGCCAAGGGAAATTTTCCTATCTCAAGGAAAATATGTGGTAAAGATATTGAAAAGATTCGTATGATGGACTGCAAGCCTGTGACTACCTAGAGGATCTTAACTTTTAGAAGTTATATGATAGTGATGTCAGACCAGATTTGGGAAATGCCTCTAAGTTTCATAAACTCATTCGCATTTGTAATATTCCTAACCCAGAATATTCCTCAAACCCCAGCAAAAACTCCAACCAAATATGTGCAAATGATATAATAACCCAGAAGTGATAAAATAACAGTGGAACAGCATATAATAATGTAAACCGGAAATATAAGCAAATACACAAGAAATGCAGCGAGAAATGTTAAGCAATTTTATTATACTGAGCAATAAAATGAGTACAAGAGGTGATTAGACAGATGGCACCTCAACTTGCACAAGGCAAGTGAAGAAATACTCTCAGAATGACAAGAATGGCCTCTCTGCATGGATGTTGTTGCTGTGCTGCTGCTGCTGCTAGAAAACAAATGATGATTTGGGGCTGCTCCCCTCCTCGGAAAAAGTTGAAACTCTAGATTCGGGCTCTACTCAAGAAACCCAGAAAAACCTAGAAAGCTTTCCTAGAATGGCCGACCCTCGAAAAACACCCTCTTGGGGTTCTGTGCAGTTCCTCAATGCCCTGCGCTGCCACTAAAGAAAACCCCTCTAAACTCTGCCTGAAACCTTGCCAAAAATCCTCCAATGAGACAAGAGTTGGACCCCTGCTCAATCTCCTAGCATAACTCCACCTGCAAAACCCCAATCCAGCACTACAACCAAAAAGAACTGCATCCCTCTTCAAGTGCTGCGCAGTCCTCCAAAATGTTGATGAAACTGAAATGCTGATAAAACTACTGCTAAAATACCGATGGAAATACCTTGCCCGAGCAGGCACTCGAAGTCCCCCGAGGCTAAGGGTGAGATCTTCGAACGGAGACACTCAATGCACTAAACAGTGCTGCAGACTAGCTAAACAGCCAGCGTGCTCAAAAGTCGAAACGACTAGCTCAAAATGCACATAACTGAATGATCCCAAAATGAGGGGGCTCCTCTCTATTTTATAGCCTTTGCCTCTCACAATCCCTAGGCTCACCTACTCCTACGTGATTCCCCTCTTGCCATGCATTCTTCCCTCCTGCGCAATCCCTCCATGTATCTGCGTGGGCCCCATTTCTGCGTCCCCCTTTGGCCCCCTTGGCTCCTCCTTAAGTCACAACATTGTGCTACTAGGAAGTGACTTTTTATTCTTAAAGTGAGTTATGTCCCCCGTCCTCACTTTTTTTATTTATAAATAACTATAGAAGGCAAAAATTGGGCAAAATCGAATATTCCAATTAGCCATGGCTAATTAGGAATATTACAGTCTCCCCCGGCAAAATGTTGCTTGTCCTCAAGCAACTGAAGTGATGGATGCTGCAAGATCTTCTCACTCTCCCAAGTGGCATCCTCATCCGGCAAATTCTTCCACCTCACCAAGAATTCCCGGACCGTCCTGCTCCGCAGCTGCCTCTCCCTGGTATCAATGATAGCCTCCGGCTGCAATACCAAATGCCCCTCGTCATCCATGGGTGGTAGCTCATCTATCACTATCACCTGCTGCCCCAATGCCTTTTTCAGGCATGATACATGGAAAACGTTATGAATCTTGCTGCCTTGGGGCAGCTCCAACTCATATGCAACCTGTCCAACCCTGCGTATCACCTTGTACGGCCCATAAAAGCGGGGCTTAAGCTTCTCAGCGCCCTTCTGTTTTAGTGACGATTATCAGTATCGCTATAACCCTAGGTAGACCATGTCCCCTACCTCGAACTGTCTCTCCCCCCGACCCCTGTCGGCATACAGCTTCTGTTGGTTCTGTGCTGTAGCCATGTTATCCTTGAGAGCTTGGAGAATATCCTGACTCTCTTGGATCCATATCTTGGCTTTGGGAGCCTTGCTATCACCAAACATCACGTCAGCAAAAGATAAAGGATGATACCCATATAAAGCATAAAATGGTGACATACCAATGGACATGTGATGTGAAGTATTGTAGCAGTACTCCCCTAGATGCAGCCACCTCAACCATGCTCGTTGCTGCCCACTGACATAGTTACGCAAGTAGCCCTCTAGCCACTTGTTAACTATCTTTGTCTGCCCATCCGTCTGTGGGTGATAACTGGTACTCGGTGTCAACTCTGTCCCCACCAACTGGAAAAGCTCTTGCCAAAACCCACCCATAAAACGGATGTCCCTATCACTGACGATGGTCTTAAGAAGACCATGTAGCCTGAAAATCTCCCTAAAGAACAGCTCAGCCACCTGTGCTGCTATGTAGTGTGCGGATATGGCAAAGAAATGTGCGTACTTTGTCAGTCGATCAACGACGACAAAGATACAATCTTTGCCCTGTACCGTGGGCAATCATGTGATGAAGTCCATCGAAATGCTCTCCCATTTCTCCTCCGGAATGGGTCGCTGTTGCAATAAACCCGCGGGATGGCTCATCTCTCCCTTGTTCCGCTGGCAAACATTGCACTCCCTGATATGCTGGAGTACGTCCTCCTTGAGGACCTTCCCGGAGAACCTCTCTCTAATGGCCCTGTAGGTTTTGGTAAACCCCTGATGGCCTGCCAATGGAGAATCATGTGATACCTGGAGTATCTTCTTCTTGAGCTGAGACCCCTCAGTCAAGAAGATCTGATCCCTGTAATAGATGATCTCATCGATCACCCTGAACCTGTTATCTACCACCTGTCCGTCCAGAATCTCACATGCAAACCTGTTTTTGGAGTACTCTACTAAGAGTCGAGCCCTCCAGTTTATATCCAAGCTCATAAGAGACAACGTGGCTGGTCTACATGAAAGGGCATCTGCCACCACATTGTTCTTACCCTTGACATACTCAATGTCAAAGTCATATGCTTGGATCTTACTGATCCACTTCTGCTGCCTCTCCTGCAAGTGCTTCTACTCCAAAAAGAACTTGAGGCTGTTGTGATCAGTCCTCACCCTGAACCTATTTCCCACCAAATACTGTCGGTACTTAGCCAATGCATGCATGATGGCCAGCATCTCCTTGTCGTATATAATTTACAACCTCTCGTGCGGAAGGAGCTTCCAACTCTCAAAGGTTATAGGGTGACCTCCCTGCATCAATACTGCGCCGATCCCCTCTCCCGACGCATCACACTCCAAAACAAATGGCTACGTAAAATTTGGCAAGGAAAGCACTGGGCAACTGCTCATAACCTCCTTGAGCCTATCAAAGGCTCGCTGCGCTATATCCGACCAACTCAATGCCCCCTTCCTCGTCAAATCTGTCAGGGGTGCAGCAAGTTGTGAGAAACCTTTGACAAACTTCCGGTAGTAAGTACAAATGTCAATGAATTCTCGAAGTTCCGTCACGTTTCTCGGCTCCGGCCAATCTCTGATGGCCCTAATCTTCTCCTCGTGGACCCTCACTCCGTCCACTCCAATGATGTGTCCCAAGTATAACATCTCCGACAACCCAAACTCACATTTGGAGAGCTTGGCATAGAACTGTTGCTCCTCCAAGATGCGTAACACTGTCTCAATATGCTGGAGATGCTCCTCCCACATCCTGCTGTAAATGAGTATATCATCAAAGAACACCAACACAAACTTCCACATGTGACTTCGGAAGATGTGATTCACGCAAGACTGGAATGTAGCTAGGGCGTTGGTTAGCCCGAAGGGCATCACCAAAAACTCAAAGTGCCCATAATGACATCTAAAGGTGGTCTTGGGAATGTCCTGCTCCCTCACGCAAATCTGATGGTACCCTGATCTCAAATCAATCTTTGAGAAGAACCGTGCTCCTCTCAACTCATCCATCAACTCATCGATCCTGGGTATGGGGTACCTGTTCTTCAGTGTCCTCTTGTTCAGGGCCCTGTAGTCAATGCACATCCTCAATGTACTGTCCTTCTTCTTCACCAACACCACAGAAGAAGCAAAAGGACTCGTGCTCAGTCGGATGTGCCCAAGAGCCAACAACTCCTGAATGGCCCGCTCTATCTCATCCCGATAGGCCTTGGGATGCCTATAGGGGGTGGTGATCACTGCCTGGATACCCTGCTCAAGCTCGATAGTGTGCTCAAACCCCCGATCTGGTGGCTGTCCTGGTGGAATCTCTCCAAACACTATGGTATATCGATCAAGGATGGATTGCATCTCTGGATGTACCGTCTGCCCTGTAGTCCCTACCTCTGATGCACGCAGCTCCACTGCCCACTCTATGTCTCCCTTCCAGAACACTGCCTCCATCCAATGAGCCGACATAGTCTAAGGCGAATATGTGTGTTTTCCCTGTATCTTCTCATGCCTCCCTTTCTTCTCATCATCCCACTCCATCTCTAGGGTCTTCCAATCCGTCGTGACCTTCCCTACAATAATAAGCCACTGAACACCCAGTATCATGTTGGTGTCCGGAATATCAACCACAAAAAAGTGGCCAGTCAATGTGGGTGCCCATTGTCACTGAAAGCTCTGGGACATAACGGGCACACGTCATGGTCTGATCTCCCGAGACCAATACTGAAAACCCATCGAAGCTCTTTGTCTGAATACCTCTCCGCTCAACCATCTATGCATCGATGAAGTTGTGGGTTGCCCCATTGTCAACCAAAACTGATACGCGCTGGCCACGTACTGTCCCTCGTACGCGTAGCATCAGATACTTGGGAACTCCTCGCAACGCTGCAAGGGCCCCTCCGGTGGGTGCAAAAGATGCACCACCTGCTGTTGCTGGTGGAGGTGGCAAAGGTCCCTGTATGGCATGGCTATCTCCTGCCTCCACATCCTCCTCGTCATCCTCTTCTCCACTGCTCTCGGAGAAGACCTCAATGAAATGTGCCTTGCCAGCAGCACATCTATGCCCTGGTGCCCATGGCTCCTGACATGTGAAGCACAACCGCTTCTTCTTCAACTCCCTCTTGACATCATCGTCAATCTGCACTCGTCCTGGATTCCCCCTTGGAGGTGGAATCCTCACTTCATTCCCCTTAGACTAGAAAGTCTGTCTCTGGGGGTAACGTGTCTGGGTCTTGGGTAAGACATCCTGTAGGTCCCGGGTCTTGCTGATAGCATCCTGAAGGATGGTCCGTCTAGCGGATCTGACTAGACCCTGAAGTGGCTCTACTAACCCCTCAACATACATATAGATCCTCTGTGTCGTGGATAGATCTGGCACCATCACTAAGACCCTCAAGAAATCTGCAATGTAGGTCTCTAGGCTCCCTGTCTGTTTGAGCCTTGTCAGCTCAACAAAGTGTTGCTCTGGATCCCTCTGATCAAATCGCTCCATCAATCTCCTGGTGAACTCAGCATATGTCGTCACCATGGAGTGTCCTAGTGTAACCATCCCATGAAACCACCAATCTTGGGCCTCACCATCCAAATGCAATGTCGCCACCTTGATGGCCTCTGTCTCCAACATCTGGTTAAGCTGGAAATAAATGTCCAACTTCTCCACCCAAGAACTTGCCGAACTGTTTGATGAGCCATCAAACGTAGGCAAGTGGAATCTACTCGCTACACGGTGGGTGTCACCATCATGATAATGTCGGTACCCTCTGTGATGGTCGCAGGGTCTACTATCCCGCTGGAGCTGAACAAAATCACGGAATGAGAGGGCTTCCCTGAACTCCTGCCCATAGGCCTGGTACTCTGCAAAATAATCACCCATGTGTCCAGGCTCTGCCTCCTGCTAGGCTATGGCCCCCGTGTCTGCTCCTAAGAAAGTGGGCATGGTAGAGCGTGTAGGGGCATGTGAGGCCACCTGCTGCGCAGTATCACGCTGCTCTAGCAAATGGTGGGATGCACCTGATCCCTCACCAACCTAGAAAACCCGTGGGCTCTCATGCTGTCTGGCCTCTACTGCCGTGAATCTCTACCCCATCACCTCAATCTGCCTCGACAGATCCTGCACTGATTTGAGGAGCATATCCGCAAATCTCTTCCCATCATCATCTGCCATTGGAGCCTCCTGCTTTGCGTCCACCACCAGCTACCTCTGTTCTGCGTCCACCATAGGCTCCTCTTGTTCTGCGTCCACCGTCGGAACACAGTCTCCCTCTCCATAGGTATTCTCCAACCTACGCCCAGCGTCTCTGTATCTCCAACCTCTTGTAACAGATATAGGGTTTCTCCCCCGGTGTCATAGATTGCTAGCTGAGCCAGATCTATGCTCTAATACTACTATAATATTTCTAACCCAGAATATTCCTCATACCCCAGCAAAAACTCCAACCAAATATGTGCAAATGATATAATAACCCAGAAGTGATAAAATAACAGTGGAACAACATATAATAAATTATAATGTAAACCGGAAATATAAGCAGATACACAAGAAATGCAGCGAGAAATGCCAAGCCATTTTATTATACTGAGCAATAAAATGAGTACAAGAGGTGATTAGACAGATGGCACCTCGATTTGCACAAGGCAAGTGAAGAAATACTCTCAGAATGACAAGAATGTCCTCTCTGCGTGGATGTTGCTGCTGTGTTGCTGTTGCTGCTAGAAAGCAAATGATGATTTGGGGTTGCTCCCCTCCTCAGAAAAAGCTGAAACTCTGGATTCAGGCTCTACTCAAGAAACCCAGAAAAACCCAGAAAGCTTTCCTAGAATGGCCGACCCTCAAAAAACACCCTCTTGGGGTTCTGCGCAGTTCCTCAATGCCCTGCGCTGCCACTAAAGAAAACCCCTCTAAACTCTGCCTGAAACCCTACCAAAAATCCTCCAATGAGACAAGAGCTGGACCCCTGCTCAATCTCCCAGCATAACTCCACCTGCAAAACCCCAATCCAGCACTACAACCAAAAAGAATTGCGTCCCTCTCCAAGTGTTGCGCAGTCCTCCAAAATGTTGATGAAACTGCTGCTGAAATGCTGATAAAACTATTGTTGAAATACCGATGGAAATACCTTGCCCGAGCAGGCACTCGAAGTCCCCCAGGGCTAAGGGTGAGATCTCCGAACGGAGACACTCAATGCACTAAACAGTGTTGCAGACCAACTAAACAGCGAGCGTGCTCAGCAGTCGGAACGACTAGCTCAAAATGCACATAACTGAATGATCCCAAAATGAGAGGGCTCCTCTCTATTATATAGCCTCTGCCTCTCACAATCCCTAAGCTCACCTCCTCCTGCGTAATTCCCCTCTTGTCATGTGTTCTTCCCTCCTGCGCAGTCCCTCCATGTGTCTGCGTGGGCCTCATTTATGCGTCCCCCTTTGGCCCCCTTGGCTCCTCCTTAAGTCACAACGTTGTGCTACTAGGAAGTGACTTTTTATTCTTAAAGTGAGTTATGTCCCCCATCCTCACCTTTTTTATTTATAAATAACTATATAAGGCAAAAATTGGGCAAAATCGAATATTCCAATTAGCCATGGCTAATTAGGAATATTACAACATTGATGTTCTTGGTGGACCTTCGTCCGAACATATGTTTTGCAGTTAGCATTGTGAGCTCATATTTGGTTGAGCCTCACTGGATTGATGCCAAGAATCTTCTGAGATATCTTCGTAGCACAATCACTAATGGGTTAAGATACACTGCCGGAGATGTGAGACTACTTGGATATATTAATGTTGATTGGGCAGGCAGTGTAGTGGACCGTAACAGCACTTTCGGGTGCTGTTTCACCTTGAGATCTGCTTCGATATCCTGGATGAGCAAGAAGCAGAAGTCGATGGTTTTGAGCACCGCCGAAGCAGAATATATTGCTGCTAGCATGGCCTCCTGGTTGCGAAAGCTCTTCAGTGAGTTGTTTGGATTTACATTGGATACCACTGTGATTCTCTGTAATAACCAGAGGTGGGATTCGATTATTGAGGAATCTCGTGTTCGTCGATTGCTCCAACAGATAGACATCATCTGGGATATGGTAAGTCGATGAGCAAGGAGGCTCCATCGCATTAAGATGATGTACAGGTCAATACACATTGTCAAAGCCCTGAGGAAAGATCTAATCTGTGATTTTCCCAAACGACTTGGAGTCATCAAGAAACCCTTATACAAGGGTCCTGCATGTTGCATACATTGAGCTCTGGGAGCTCTGAGGGCTTGCGGTTCTTACTGGAGCAACATACAACCACAGGGTGACTCACCCTCCCCTGGTGGTGCACACTGGAACAAGATGATTCGCTCTCTTGTGGGACAAGATTATTCACTCTCTTGTGGAACAGGATGATTCGGTCTCCTGTGTAGCAGGATGATTAGTTCTCCTGTGAGGCCTAGATTGATGTGTTTTCCATGGCGATTGTAGCAGGATTGATGTGTTCTCCTGTGAGGCCTGGATTGATGTGTTCTCCATGGCGATTGTAGCAGGATTGATGTGTTCTCCTGTGAGGCCTGGATTGATGTGTTCTCCATGGCGGCCTGGATTGATGTGTTCTCCATGGCGATTGTAGCAGGATTGATGTGTTCTCCTGTGAGGACAGGATTGATTAGTTCTCCTGTCGAGGCATCCTACCCATGCAGTCTGGGACTCATGGGAAGTACCTCTCATCTGATCAATGAGCAGGGAAATGAAGTTAGGGACCATATTAGTACCGATGGACGCATCATTGTATCTACCGTACTCCCTACGCTAGGATGACCTCCATTGATCTGGGATCAATGATACTGGTCTGGGACCAATGGTAGGAGTTGAACCGTACTATGACATTGACTTCAGGTCAGTTGAGACTGATCTAGGACCAATGGTACATACTCTGAGACTAACTTCGTGTCGGTGCAGTACTGGTCTGGGACCAGTGAGAGTGGTACATACTATGACGCTGACTTAGGGTCGGTTGAGACTAGTCTGGGACCAGTGGTACACTCTCTGAGACTGCGATACTGGTCTGGGACCAGTGGTAAGAGTGGTACTTACTATGAAGCTGACTTCGGGTCGGTTGAGACTGGTCTGGGACCAGTGGTACACACTCTAAGACTAACCTTAAGTCAGTGGAGGATGATACTGTTCTGGGATCACTGGAGTTGTACTCACTATGATGCTGACTTCGGGTTGGTTGAGACTGGTCTAGGACCAATGGTACATACTCTGAGACTGACTTTGAGTCAGTATGATACATCCTCGATCATTTCTTCTTCTTCATAATTCAGACAAAAGCAGAGCAAAACAGAACAAAGCAGAGCAGCGCATAACAGAGCAGAGCCGTACAGATCAGTACAGGGCAGAACAAGACAAAGCAGAACAGGCAAAATAGAGCAGATCAGGGCAAGGGTCAGGCTGTACAGGGTAGTGCATTTGATGGATGAATAGTAACAACCAATAGACAAATTGCAGATGAAGTTCTCCCTAGTTGAGAGGGAGTGTTAAAATTGGCAACTAGGGCAAAACTTCATGTGGGTCATCTTATTCATGGCTGATAATATTTTTATTACATTCCTCTCGTCGAGAGGTGTAGGATCGATATAAAGATCATCCGATTCCGATAAGTATTCATGGAAATATGAATTTATTTTGATTATGGAATTATTATTAAGCCGACCTACAACTCATGTAGGCTCAGAAACCCAACAGTCGCATCTATTCAAACACAACCGTTGTGTATAAATACATGAGGACTTTTCCTCATTTGGACTCACTCATCTCATCACATCTCTCTCTCTCTACTGCGCAAAAAAGAGTCTCTTCTCTCCTGCGCAGAAAAGGGTCTCTCCCTCACACATGTGAAGCCGGACGCTGCTGAAACTGAAGCCGCAACTGCAAAAGTAAAGATTGACCTGCATGGACTAGAAGATCTCCTCATTTGAACTGTGTTGTAGGTTCATCTGAACCTCCTCTGAAAGCCGCAACTTTTGGTGGTGGAATCAAGTCAATCCGATGGACGGTTTGCAAGATATCGACTGCCCTAGTTTGAAGCCGAACGCTGCTAACACTGAAGCTGCAACTGCAGAAGTAAAGATTGACCTGCGTGGACTAGAAGATCTCCTCATCTGAACTGCGCTGTAGGTTCATCTGAACCTCCTCTGAAAGCCGCAACTTTTGGTGGTGGAATCAAGTCAATCCGATGGACGGTTTGCAAGATATCGACTGCCCTAGTTTGAAGCCGGAAGCTGCTGAAACTGAAGCTGCAACTGCAGAAGTAAAGATTGATCTGCATGGACTAGAAGATCTCCTCATCTGAACTGCACTGTAGGTTCATCTGAACCTCCTCTGGAAGCCGCAACTTTTGGTGGTGGAATCAAGCCGATCCGACGGTCGGTTTGTGAGATATCGTCTACCCTAGTTTGATGATGAAACCGTTAATGCTGATGTTGCTGATCTAGGGTTCACTACCGCTGATACGAATCAGATTACTATTTCTCTCTGCTGAATTATTGAAGATAAAAGAAGATTTGATCAAAGGGTTTCCCCACACATTGTGGGGTTTGTCCCTGGCTAGCCGCCACATCTTGTGTCTCTTGTCTTGGCTTGTTTTCTGTCAATCGTCTAATGTTCTATCTGCACTTTACTTTATGCACATGTGATTGCTAATCTGTGGAATATAATAAGAAAAAGAAGTAAACTGTTATAAGCATAGAACATACCATAACTTAACAGTTTGGCAAGGAGATTCAAACACCAGGTAAGTGCATTTCATCTCTATTTTTTTTGCATTTCTATTACAGGAATTTGTATATGAATTTATTTTACAAATTTGTGCATGTTTTGTTTATTTTTTTTACAGTATTCATGGCTCAATCAAGGGCAACAGGTAGGGGGCAAAAGAAGGGGAAGAATGTCTCCATTGGAGATGCCCATCCTCCCCCAATATCATCGGAGTCTGCTGCAAGTAATGTTGAGGGAAGACTTCCTCCTAAAAACAACATTGAGAAATATCCCTTGTGGAAATATGTCACAAGGAAGGATGGGACAAGCACCAAGGGGAAGGGAGGAGGCAATGTGAATTGGAGATGCAACTTTTGCCACAGTTCTTTCAAAAGCACATATTACCGTGTGAAAGGCTATTTGTTGGCTTTACCAGGTTGTGGAGTTGGAGCTTGTAAAGTTGTTCCTTTACAAAAGAGGAAAGAAATGGAAAAAGAGTTCACTGCTGATATGGCAAATGTGTCTGGATTTAAGACCTCTGTGGTTTATTGCTTTCGACTTAGTTACCGGAGAATCCACAGTAAGAACCATTTTCTGCCAACGTTTCGAATCCCAACTGAGATCCATCATTAGGACAACTTGAATGCTTGATAGAAGAAGAGCTTAGCTGAGAGATTAAATAGTAATGAGGAGAGTAAAATGAGATGAAAGTCGGCTCTCAATATCTGATTGATGAGGGTCTGCTAATCCTCCTGCGCAGATTCATAATCTGATGTGCAGTTCTCAGAACGCAGATACACATGAGATGTTTCAAACGCAGTCCAATGATCCTCCTGCGCAGATACACAATCTGATGTGCAGCTCTCAGAACGCTGATTGGGGCAAAAGTAATTTGATGTGCAATACACATGATTCGGGCAGCGGCAATTGGGAAAATAAGAACGCAGACCCAATGTTTCAATCGCAGAGCAATAATCCTCAAGCACGGATTCCAGAAACGCAGTCCAATGATCCTCCTGCGCAGATACACAATCTGAGGCGCAGCTCTCAGAATGCTGATTGGGGCAGAAGTAATTTGATGTGCAATACACATGATTTGGGCAGCGGCAATTGGGAAAATAAGAACGCAGACCCAATGTTTCAAACGCAGAGCAATAATCCTCAAGCACGGATTCCAGAACTCTCGATGGGCAGCATGAATACTCAGGGCGTTGTTGTGAGCATGAATCACATCAAGGAACCTGCGCAGAATCGAATAATCGACTGTAACTCCGTGGGCAGCAATGACAGGTATGCGGTGATCCAGAATCAAGGTTTAGACGAATATAATACGCACAGTAATTCGCACAACTCAGTTGAAAACAAAAATCAAGGATTAAAGAACATTGATTTAACCAGAATTAACAACAGACAGGATCTAAAGAACGATGGAAGATCTTCGGTCAACACTTCCGAATCAAAATTAAAAAGAAAAGTTATAAATCTGTCCTCCCAAGAAGTAGAGCCCGAGGTCATTAATGTACTCAGAAAAGGTTTGGGATTTGCAGTTGCTCCGAAAAACCTTCCTATTGAGAAAATGATATGTAGCATAGAGGATGGGATTAACAATCTTCCTTTGGAAGATAGGGAAGCATTAAGACAAGAGTGCTCCCTTATTATGAGAAAGGCCAAAGCTCCCAAAAGTAATTTGAGTAAAGCAGAACAAAGAGCCTTCAAATCCCTGCGTAACAATGATAAAATTGTGGTTCTCAAGGCAAATAAGGGAGGAGCAATCGTGATCTTGGATAAAGAAGATTATATTCACAAAATGAATGAACACCTAAAATGTGGTAGTTATAAGAAACTCAGCAGCAACCCCATCCCCAAGATTATGAAAGAGGTGAAAAAGGCAATTTTGGAATCCAGTCTTGATGATAAATTAAAAAAGAAATTAATTCCCTCTTGCGAATGCATCCCAAGGATTTATGGGTTACCCAAGATCCATAAAGATGGAGTCCCTCTTAGACCAATAGTCAATACCATTGGATCCCCAACCTATGAGCTCGCTAAGTATGTTGCTAAAATCCTCAAGCCCCTTGTCGGAAACACTGATTCTTACATCAAAGACTCCCTTGACTTTGTGAATCTTATTAAGAATGAGAAGATAGAACGTGATGACATCCTTGTTAGCTTTGACGTAGTGTCCTTATTCACCAAGATTCCTCTTGAAGAAGCCATTCAGGTTATAAAAGATGTTACTGATCCTGGGACTGCAAGATTGGCCGAAATCTGCTTGCGATCAACAGTTTTCACCTTCCAAGGAACATATTATGAGCAGACATCTGGAGTAGCAATGGGATCCCCCCTTTCGCCAATCGTGGCCAACTTATACATGGAATATTTTGAAAAGAAAGCCCTGGAATCTTACCCTTTGAAGCCAGCATGGTGGAAACGATTCGTCGATGATACCAATATAAAATGGACACATGGTAAATCAGAGCTTGACAAGTTTTTTATTCACTTAAATTCCATCTCTTCAGAAATAAAATTCACTATGGAGCTTGAAGAAAACATGAGCATTCCTTTTTTAGACATTCTCATCATGAGAAAAGAGGATGGCTCCATAGGGCATAAAGTTTTCAGGAAATCAACCCATACAGAAAACTACCTCCATGCTGATTCCCACCATCATCCAGCGCAAAAATTTGGTGTTCTTAACACTCTTGCTATCAGAGCCCTTCGAATTTCTGACGCCGATCATCTGAATGAAGAAAAGAAGCATTTAGTCTCAACCTTCAAGGGTATAGGCTACAAAGAAAATGAGATTAAAAGAGCAATTCAGAAAGCCGAGAAAAGGATGTTATCTCATGAACCTAAGGCCCAAGATCAACGTGAGAGTGGTAAGGTTTTTCTACCTTACATTCATGGGGTTACAGATAAGATTGCGAAAATCCTAAAAAGGAAAAACATAAGCACGCAATTCTCTGCTCCTGGAACTATTAGGCAAGGTATGAGATCTGTCAAGGATAATATTGATAGACATCAACTTAAAGGGGTCTATAAAATTGATTGCTCATGTGGAAAAAGCTACATTGGTGAAACAGGTCACTCTCTGCAGACCAGACTCAAAGAACATGGAGCTGATATTAAGAATGAAAGGTCTCATACTTCCGCCCTTGCAGAGCACTCCTCAAAGACTAAGCACCATGTCTGCTTGGAGAGCGCCTCGATTATCGCTAGGGAAGAGCAACACCATAGACGAAAGATTAGAGAAGCCCTTGAAATTATCAAGCACCCGCATAATCTCAACAGAGACAATGGTATGGAGATTAGTGGAAGCTGGCTTCCCCTAATCAGAAAAATCTAACTCGTTTTATTAATTTAAATATAATAATAATAATAATATTATAATAATAAGATTATTATAAAAATAATAATATTATAATAATAATAATATTATAATAATAATAATAATAATATTATTATTATTATTACTAATAAGATTAATAATAATAATAATAATATTATTATTATTATTAATAATATTATTTCTAATTATTATTATTATTATTATTATTTATTATATTAATAAAAATAATTAATAATATAAGTAATATTAATAATAACTATTATAATTAATATTAATAATACGATAATATTAATAATGCTATGACTTTAGTAATAACTATAATATTATAAGTAATATTAATAATATAAGTAATATTAATAATAACTATAATAATAATAATTATTATTATTAATAATAATAATATTATTATTAATAATCCCCGGATGCGGGTGTCGAATCAAGAAGGACGAGCATGCCAAATGCTACGCATGGGCTGCCTCGTGTAAATCCCACGGCTCCCCGAAGAAGGCCGTCTTATGGCAATTGAGCCCCCCAAACTGTTAATGCATTCAATGCCGGAGAGGAGAGGTAGATGGAGGAGCAGGGCGGAGTTAATGAGCGCCTGCAACGAGGGAATGGAGAAGAATATTACAGGCTTGATGGGTCGAGCAGGGTATTCTGGTCTGAGGAGAGTTGGTGGACGCGGAAGCACAGCGAGCTTCGGTCGAGGACGTTTTCATTACCCGGTGGCCTGGAAATTAGTCTTTGCCGCCATTCGGGTTGCTGGGTTGGAAGGAGACGGCAATTTGCGAATTTGCCGCGACAATTCTGGAAATGGCATTGTCGGTTTTCAAGGGAAGGAAGCCAAGGTGAAAGCTGGGCAACTGAGAGCGAATTGGAAGGAAATTGCTTCTGATACCAATTTCAAGCTCACCCCCGAGCATACCGAGGAAGCATTAGACTTACCATGGTTAAATTTCGAGAACGACAGCCATGCAGAAGGGGTCCATCGAGAGGGTCCTCCTCAAGAACCCCTGCAGCAGATGAGCATCACCACTGCTGCTGCTGCTATTGTCACAGGAGAGCTCGAGCAACCCCGCTACCCATCAGACAATTTGTGGAGGTCGGGAGTGCCAGTGAAGGAAAACCGGAGCTCCCTTCCTTTGGCTCTGTGGTATTCACCCTGCCAAGCACTGAGGACAACGCAGGCGTTAATGCCCACATCTCAATCCTGTTTACCAAAATTCCGGAAGGCGGTGAGGATGAAAACCCCCAGGACCCGCAGGAGAAGCAATTGGAAGGCCCGGGCAAGGAAATTGACCTCGGAGAACAATCGACTACTGGAAAGGAAACCGCTGTGGTGCCTCCAGCGTCTGAAGCTGGAAGCTTGGGGGAAACAAGCTTGCACGACCGCTTTCCTCCAGTGGGGCCACCCCCCCCAGGTGTGGACGAGGAAAAATGGCGGAAAATGTGGGAAGGACGCGCAGAAGGCGATGGGTGGGCTTATGTGGTTGAAGACACGAGCCTCTGTGAAGAGACGGATGCACACCTCACGGCCCTCCTTCCATCTTCAGCTCGTCTCCAAGATTAACGCAGCGGCGGGTAATGTCTTGATTTTGTTATTGGGTCATGTCTACTGGCATTTGCTTCTTCTATCTCTGTCATGTTTAATTCTGTTGAGTCTATGGTCAAGTCTATGGTCAAGCCTTAACTCTGGGAAGTCGAATTGGATAACTGACACCATTGACTCAGTCATGTTTACATCTGTCTGGTATAGGGGTCAGTCTATCTTAGCGGTTAGCCCCTGCGTGGGCAGTAATGTGTCTGGTCTTCAGGGAATTTGATAAATCTGGCTACTGTTTTGAGAACATGGTTCGGTGCTGCCCCTGTGTGGGAGCTTTTATTCTCATGGATAATTCTGTTTGGTTTTGGCGAAGCTGCCCCTGCGAGGGAGCTGTAAGGTCTACAGTCAGGATTCCCAGGGTGACTCTTCAGGCCCTGGAAGGCATGTCATGCAGTTTGTAATTTTTCTTGTACATATAATATAATGCTTAGCTAGTTTTTACAGAGAAAAAAAAAAAATATTATTATTAATAATAATAAATATTATAATAATAATAATAGTAATATAATAATTATTATTATTAATAATAACAATATTATTATTAATTAAATATAATAATAATAATAATAATAATAATATTATAATAATAATAATAATATGAATAATAATATTATTATTATGAATAACAATATTAATAATAATAACAATATTATTATTAATAATATTATTATTATTAATAATATTAATAATAATAATAATATTATAATAATAATAATAATAATATAATATTAATAATTATTAATATTAATTCTAATTATCATTAATATTAATAATAATTACAATTAATATTAGTAATAAATAATAATAAATATTAATGATCAAACATTTATTATAAAAATTAAATATTAATACAATATTCTAAGATTAATATTAATTATGATTATTATATATCATTAATACGAATTATTATTAAATTATAATTCTAATTATTATTATTATTTATTATAATAATAATAATAATTAATTATATAAGTAATATTAATAATAACTATCATATTATATTAAAAGTAACTAATTATTAAAAGATTATTATTAATTAATTTAATATTAATAAAATTTTAATTATAATGATCAATCTTAATTGATATTAAAAGATTATTATTAATTAATTTAATATTAATAAAAATTTTAATTATAATGATCAATCTTAAAAATATATATATATATAATTAATTTATTTATTTATTTATTTATTAAAATAATCTGTAGCAGCCGACTCTCATCAATCAGATATTGCGAGCCGACTTTCATCTCATTTTACTCACCTCATTACTATTTAATCTCTCAGCTAAGCTCTTCTTCTATCAAGCATTCAAGTTGTCCTGATGATGGATCCCAGTTGGGATTCAAAACGTTGGTAGAAAATGGTTCTTACTGTGGATTCTCCGGTAACTAAGTCGATGGCAAATGTGGCTACAAAATCAAGAAAAACCAAGAATGAAGACCCGCTTCCATTTTTGAGGAAAGGCACGACCAAATTTCCATTTGAGAGTTCTATTGGGGGACAAGCAACAAAAAGAAAAGCAATTTCACTTGGTCCAATGGACAAGATTTTTCAAAAAGAGAAACGAGAAGAGCTTGATCTCACCATTGCCTTCTTTTTCTATCAAAACTTCATATCATTTAATGTTGCACGCTCACCTCTATTTATTGAGATGTGTCGAGCTCTAATTCACGGGTCTCCATCATGGTATGTGCCTCCTGGTTCAGAGAAGCTTAGAACCACATTGTTGACGAAGGCAAAAAAAGAGGTGCAAAAAATGCTTGGGCCTCTTAATGCATCATGGCCAACATCTGGGGTTAGCATTGTTTCTGATGGATGGACAGATCCAGCATGACACCCACTCATCAACTTCATGGTGTCTTCCTTGAATGGTCCAGTTTTCTTGAAAGCAGTGGATACACTTGGAGAATACAAGGATGCACAATTTATGGGTGAGTTATTTATTAAAGTCATTGAAGATGTAGGTGTTGATTCTTGTGTGCAAATCATTACAGATAATGCACCTGTTTGCAAGGCTACTGGCATGATTGTGGAAGCTAAATATCCACAAGTGTTTTGGACACCTTGCATTGTCCATTCATTGAATTTAGCACTAAAATCCATTGCTTCTAATGTGCTTTGGATTGGTAACATTATTGAGGATGCACGACATATCTGTAACTTTGTGCAAAATCATACAAATGCCCTCACTATCTACAAAGAATACAACAATCTATCATTGTTGAAGATTGTTGATACACGGTTTGCCTCTTCATTCATCATGTTGAAGAGGTTGAGGGAGGTCACGACCGCTCTTGGGGCCATGGTTATTTCTGAGTTTTGGTCCTTTTGGAGAAAGACAGATCAAGTAGCCTCTAAAAGAGTAAAGGACACAGTGCTAGATGATGCTTGGTGGGAGAGGGTAGATCTAATTATTCAGATCATTTCTTTACTTCAATTTGCAGATACAGACAAACCCACCCTAGAAAAGGTTTATGAGGGATGGGATTCCATGATTGAGTCTGTGAGGAGAATTATTCTACAGAGTGAGTGCCCCAAGTATGAGACATCACCAGAGGCCTTTTGTGGTACTATACAAGATATTCTTGTCCGCAGATGGGACAAGAATTGCACACCTTTACATTGTTTGGCTCACTCACTGAACCCAAAATACTACAACCATGAGTGGCTGAATGGTGGATCTTCTCGCAGATTCCCTCCTCACATGGATGGTGAAATCTCATAGGGGAGGAAAGATGCATTCAAGCGGGTTTTCCAGGATAGAACATTGCTTGATGAGGTGGAGGATGCCTTTGCAGAGTTTTCCAATGGCACTGGTCGATTGGCAGGATATGATGTGATTAGAGACAGGGGGCTAAGAAGCCCTATTCTAGGTGGGCAAATCATGGGGCAACAAACCCTCCTCTTCAGCAGTTAGCCATGAGGCTCCTCTCTCAGGTGACTTCATCCTCTTGTTGCAAGAGGAATTGGAGCACATATGGGAATTTGTATAGTGTGAAGAAGAGCAGGCTTGAGCAGTCCAGGGCAGAGACAATGGTGTATGTGCACACCAACCTTCGTCTTATTTACAGGCAGAGGGAAGAGTGGTTGAGGGGAAAGACAAAGATGTGGGATGTCTTTCCTGATGATATGGGTCTGGACAGCAATGTTGAGTTGGCATTGGCCAACATGGATCTCAATGATCCAATGCTAGAGCCTGTTAGATTTGATGACGGTGATATTTTAGAGGGGTCATCCTCCACACCAGCAGATGCAGAGGTGACTATGGATACAGGGGAGGAGGAGGATGCAGAGGAGAGCAGTGGTGACCATGATGATGAGGACATTGATGTTGACTCTGATGATGACTATGAGGATTGTTGACTCATGAGACATGGGCTACCTATTGCCTTGAGGCTTATATACCTGTAGTTGTTTTATATTTTCTATTTCTATTTGCCATTGGCATTGCACTACCTATGTAACACATTTTGATTTGATGACTTAATGAGAAAACTATCGCTGTCAGTGTCTTTATCTTACTATCTTGTAAGTTGTCTTTCATTTATGAATCATGATTTATGTGACATGTATTTGAATTTTGTATGTACTATGCATGCTATAATGTTACTAACGTACTTTGTAAACAATAAAACTAACATCTACATGAAGATCTATGTTTGAAATCAATGAATTTGTATCATTGATGAGAATTTGTGTAAGAAATATCTAATTTTTAATATACATATATATATATATAATGAATCCTACGTGTCCTGTTCTAGGGGGTCAACGTATCTGAATCCGACACTCGAATCCCGTATCCTACGAATCCCGAATCCCCGTGTCAGGTTACTTAGGTAGTAATTAATAACTACAGTCAACCCTTCAATCAGCCCAACAAATTCTTCCAAACAGCCATTCAATCACCTCTCAAAATCAACCCAAGAAACTCAATTCAAAAATTCTAAATTCCAAATGAATTGTGTGAGTGAAATAGAGGGTGTAAAGGTCAATATATAGCATTAGTAGGGGCCTAGGGTTAAGATTAGTGTAGTAGCTTTTTTCATTTTATTGATTTTTTCTCAAATTGAGTTTATGTGGTACCCGTGCAGCTATAGTATATATGATACAGTTATGTATGAAACTGGCTGGTTGGGACATTTGTGGCTGGTTCTAGTATGGAACCAGTTGGTTCCATTCCTTTAACTAGACCAGTACGGCCCCAAAATCGGTCGATCCGACCAGTGTTTGCCGGTTCCGACAATGTTTTTGATAACATTGCTTTGTAGTACATTTTCTTCCCTTAGCTTCTCTCATTCTTCTACTTAGGTTCCCTCTTTTTCCTTAGGGGGTTCCCTCTTTAGCTTTAGGAATGTCGACTTGAAGGGGTAGTGTGGAAATACCTCAAACCTAAATTCTTCTCATATGTATACGGTAGGACGAGGACTCATGGATAATCATCTTGTGATGTGTATTGCTCTACTGTAATTGGGAAATTTTCCTTGAGAAGTGGCATCTTAATAATATTGTATCCACTGTTTCACATAATATCAGCATATGTCATTGTGGTATTCAATGCTTATTGTGTTGTTTTGGGCAATGTTGCAAATATCATTGATATGGCAATAAATCGTGATTCTCTCAGTTTAGTGATATTATCATTAACAAAAAAAACTGTTTTTTCAAGCTTACAATGTATCACAATATATCACCAAAAATCGTGATTTAATGAAAAACATTGTCAGGCTTGTTACTACTCAAACTAGCAGGGGTCCTAGAAGGGGATCCTAAAGGGCAACTACTAGATCACAGGCAACAATGGAGCGATAGCCCCCTATCACCTCAATTAAGGCTCCCTGCTCTTTACGGACTTTCACCGATGGGAGGAGACACAGTATAGAGGGGAATCATTAGATGAATAGGTCAATAAGAGGATAAGGAGTGATTCTTCAAGCCTATTCACAAGAGAGACTCAATTGTACGACTTTCTTGCTTCGGAAGCAAGTTGATAGGGTCTCTAGGAAGGGCTTAAAGGATTCTTGAGGCTAGGGTTTGGGAATATATCTTGTAAAGATGATTCCTAGGCCTAGAAATCCTTATGGAGAATTGGTCTTTGTATGATCTTTGTGGAATTGGAGTTGTTAGGTTGCAGGACCACACAAGACCAAGTGGACCCAGAATTAGGTCAAGGAAGTGGAATTTATCACTCAAGGAGGGGCTTGACCTAATTGTGGATGAGAAGAGGATCAATGGACAAATATTCTTGGAAAAAAGTGGAATGATCCAAATGAGATCACTAGCCAAGGGAAACCTAAGGCAAGAGACAATCCTTGGGCTAGGGCTTGCAATGTCGTGAAATTTGGAGGGCCTCTAGAGGAAACCCTAGCACAATAATGGGCAAGAGATTGAAGTCTTTTGATGGCTAGAACGTGAGATAATTGATGCCCTAGATGACCTATGGAGGCTAGGCCTAGAAAGAGGAGGAGAGGTGAGAGAAATATGTGTTTAAAGTGATCACCTATGGAAGGACCAGTGCCTTATCCTTTGGGGAAGATGGAGTTAAGAGAATTTATGGTTTGGAAGAGGTTCACCCAATCAAGGAGGTCTTTAAGCAACTTCACATGGCATTAGGGCATGGGAGCAGCTACTTGAGATCTTTACACTTCGATATGCAATAAATGATGACTTATCAAGGTATATTTTGACAAAATAACCTCTAGGAATATTCACCCATTCATACATGGCCCATGCAATGATGCAACGCTATAAAAGAACAAAATTTCCACAATTTCATACAAGAAAGCAGTAAATTTCAGACTTGTATAGTGAAAATCCCAGCAACATTCATGTGATAAAAGTAAATAACAAGAATAAGCATGAAAAGATCACTTACAAATATAAAAGAGTGTATCCAACCATCATATTATGCCAATAATGAAGCTCCAAGACAAGAGAGATAGATCTAAACATCAAAATTCATCCATAACATCCAAATTCGTCCTCCAAAAGGGAATGTGAAGTTCACAAGAGCTACTAAATCCCAATCCAAGTGATGATGATTAGAATGAATCACCTCACTTCTATTTATAAAATCATTAATGAGTTTGATTTGCCTAATTAGGCCTATTTGAGCCCCAAATAATAAAATAATATGCAATAATAACATTCCTTGGTGACAAGCCACCAAGATAGCTCAATAACATAATAATAAGCCTCTCAAGAGGGTCGAATGATCAATAAAGTGAGTCGTTGGGCCTTTGAGGAGGCCTAATGAAGTCCAGAATGTACCATGATGTGAGAATGGACCTCAAACATAGTGGACAAGGGGTTGGCCCCTTGTTTCCAAGCAAATCCCTGTGGTGCCCCCAAGTGGTTGTGAGGGGCACAAAGACATCCTCATGGGTCTCCAAGTGGATCGAAAATGCCTGTAAACCATCTGTAAGGGCTAGGATGATGTCATAAGCCCTCTGTGGTGCTCATCTGAACCCCGGATCATCTGCCAAGTGTATGATGGAAGTGTGGAGTGTTGAAATGTGTAATTAGGTTCGGTGTTCATAATGGCATATGTAATCGTGATTTTATGTATTTAATGAAAAGAGAGAAATAAATTTATTATTTGTGTTCTCAAGGCATGGGTTTCATGCTCAAGGGAAATTTATTTTTAGGTCAATCACCCATTGAGTGCTTCTTGATTTGTCATAAAGTCAATCGAGTCATTGTCATGTATTAAGACCCATTTGGGAATGTTACATATTGTAAAGAAAAATTTATTGAGTCAAAATAGAGTCAAAAGACCCTCCAAGACCTCGTCATGGCACAAAGATCAAGTCGGCCTACATGAAGGGACAAGTCGGCCTCAAGATAGCAATTTGTACCCCTCACAAGCCTATAAATAAGAAGGAATTCGACCTCATTTGGACACTCACTCAAGCAAGTTCGATCTCCTCAAGATAGACGTTGGAAAAAGGACGAAGAAGAAGAAGAAAAGCAAGATCAACGTTTTTGGGCCTCTCTCTCTCTCTTTTTCATTAGGGTTTCTACTATTACTAGGCAAGACGAAGTTATGAAGCTGCATCGAAGTTGTGAAGCTGCAAGGTCGAAGTTGTGATGCTGCAAGGTCAAAGTTGTGAAGCTACAAGGTCAAAGTTGTGAAGTTGCTTCTAGGTCGAAGTTGTGAAGTTGCTAGTTCGAAGCCCTTGAAGCTACATCAAGGTCATAGTTGCGGAATTGTTGTTGGGGTCGAAGTTGTTGTAGAAGTTGCTAGAAGGTCGAAGTTTGTTGCTGGAAGTTGTTCAAAAAGGAAAGTTGACTTGGTCTTCGAGGGTCTTGGTTCTTGAAATTCGTCAATTGAAGTTCTATATGAAGAGAAGAATTTTGGTGGGTTTTTCTCTCAGTTGGAGAGGTTTTGGCCCTGGTTGATCGCCTATATCTTGTGTCCTATTGTCTCATTGTTCTTTATGATTTGGTAGTTGTTTGATGATAGAGAACACTAATAATAATAAAACAAAGAAGAAGTTAATCAAGTAAAGTAAAAATGCATCACTAGCAATTATCAAAGAAGAGAAATCACCTACACTTGTTGCCCCCTAGATTTTTCAACATGGTTTCAGAGCTAAGTTGACTTCATTAAGGAAGGGCAGCACAAAGAAGGATACTTAAGGGTCGAAGTATGAAAAAATCATCTTGGAAACATCAAGAGCATCAATCATCAAGAGGAGTTCGAACAAAAGAAAGGAATCTAATACCCAGCAAAGGAAGAATAAAGAAAAGCGAAGCATTTTCTGATCTGTTTTGGGATAATTCTCCTCCACTCATGCAAAGGTTAGGGCATCATTTGCAGCAGTGAAAGCCGAAAATTGTAGTCACTGAAAGGAGCCAAAGTTTGGGTCAAAGAAGGACCTATTTAGCAAGTCGAAATGTCAAGAAAAGGAGTCAAGGTCAAGCGAAGTCAAAAGGAGGCAGATCTATCCATATTCCAGCCACACGTGTGACCAAGGATTAAATTTGACGGGTCTCCTTGCCCATCAAGAATTTTTTTATGACAGTTTTAACTTTAAACTACCCTTTACACAACTTTTAATATTTATTTTTACCAGTCATTGACTATCAATAACAGGTTTAATTAATAAGTAGTTTATTGATCCTCAATTCCTGCAAGTTGATTTGATCTTTGTTGTTAAACCCCAAGCTCCTTAATACATATTAATGTGAATTAACTTATGACCAACAGGTGGCAGATTCTCAATAATGCCAACACAATCTGTATGCAGACTCAAGATTTCAATGTAAATCTTTAATTAATGCAGGATTTACATAGACAAACTTACAGTCAATGTTTTCAACACAAAGATCCTTAGCAAAATCAGACACAGGATTGGTGAAACGACATATATATAAAATATATATGTAAAAAAATAAAATTGAAACTGGTCATCTTATTACATGCCAGTTATTATGACACTTTTTTAAATTATTTGCCAGTTCAAAATAACGTGTTTATTTTAAAATAACCAATATTTAATGGGTAAAAAAGGTGAAAACGGGCATACGGGCATCAATTTTAAAGCCTACGTGTGACCTACGGTTTCTGCAAAAAAGGCCGAAATTGCAGACCTCCTACAACAAGCTGAAATTCTGAAGAAGGGCCAAAAATTTGAGGTTGTGAAACAAGTTTGATGAGCATTGACTTGAAGGAAGAAAAACAGGAAAAGTGTTGCCATCATGAAGGAATCAATGTGATCTCCCTTTAATCCAAGGATCACTTTGGAAGAAAGGCATCTTCACCAAGAAGACATCTTCTATTATCTATATCATCATCAAAATCAAGAAGGCATCAAGTTGAAGATTTCATCATCTAGGAGTATCTTCTCTTGACAGGTAAGTATTTTTATATCTATATTTGAATATGTCAAAATGACTTCATATTGCAAGGAGAGCAACAAATTGGTTGGGTCGTCAAACTTTCTTGCATGGAAGAAGAAGATAGATTTGATCCTCATAGAAAATGAAGTCGTTGGTCATGTTAACAGTTTAATTGTTGAACTGCCAAAAGAAGAAGCTTAAGCTCTACAAGATGAAGAAGGAATAGCCTCATACTTTATGAGGGTGTCAGAAATAAGAGACCAACTCCAAGAGTTGGGAGAAATAATGTCTAACAAGGAAATGACTACCATAGTGCTCAATGCACTACCAAAGGAATGGGGCAAATTCACATCAAGCATCTATGGAAAGAAGGAAGCTACTCCATTCAATGAACTATGGTCATTGTGCAAAATCAAAGAAGCCAAGCTAAAGGCAAAAATCGATGTAGGATCAAGAGAGCACGCTCGAGCTTTTTTTACCATGGCTAGAAGAAAAATGGAAGCTTGGTCCTCAAAAAAAGAAGAAGAACATGTCGAAGGTTCAATGTTATGGCTATCATAAATATGGGCACTATAAGAGAGATTGTCCAAAGCTCAAGAAGGACAACAACAAAAGAGGAAGGGAAGAAGCCCATGTCACTGAAGAAGTGGAAGAAGCTGAGAAAGAAGAAATCCAAGGAGCAGGAGGTAAAAGACCTCTCCTATGATTGAGATAGTCTTCCTCACCTAGTTCTTTTCAAGTTTCTATTTCAGGTTTTCTTTTGTAAAGCATGATAGTATGTATCATGTTAGGAGATGGCATCAAAGAAGGATACGATTTAAAGATAGAGCTCGTGACATCATCATAAAGAAGCATGAAAGATAACTGAAATAAAAGCCTATGGTTGTCACCTATAGAAGGATGTAGCTCTTGGTAACCTAATTAGAAGCATAAGTAGCACTTATGGCAAAAAGAAAGTCATCTACTATAGAGCTCATCATACATCATTCAAAAGGGATCATTTGCAACATGAGGATGATCAAGATCCTCCATTGGAATCTTCATCAGAAGATTCACCTAATGGAAAAAGCAAGTGTCTCACCGGGAATTCCAACTTGTATGGGATTCATGGGATGATGGTATGATGTCAAAAGAAGTGAAGCAGGTCAAGGGATTGAAGTTCTTTCAATCAAGGAAGTTGTCGAAGGAAGTCTGGATGACCAAAAGAAAGAGATGAGGTATGTATGCTTGTACTTGATAAAATAGAGTCATGTCATATGGTTGCAGATATCATGAATAAGTGCTCTACCTCAAGAGCATGATCAAAAGAAAGGATCTCCTCCTGTGAAAGGATGCATGAAGGCATGGTTCACACATTGACTAGATGAAATCAACATAATATGTCCTCATATGAAATATGAGGTGGTTGACAAAGTTGAAGGAACTATGATTGGAAGTTCCTGGAAGGAAATGTGTGAATAAAGAAAGGAAGAGATAATGAAAAATGCAACTATGGAGAAGGCAATCAACATCCAAGGACTAGAAGATTTGACAATCATATCTCCATGGGAAAGATATGAAGATCTTGATTAAGTCTGAAAAAGAGAGAGACCTTTGACGTTGTATATATATTTGGAGATGTGTCAATATGTATGCAGGATGTTGATGCGACAACAAGCAGATGTCATGATGAAAAGACCATCACAAAGGTAAGTTTGATTTAATGTCCGTTCTTGATTTTTGAACAATATATGGATGGGCTAATGCAGGGCTACCAAAGGAAGAGTTGTAGATGTCATCTACAACTGATACTCATGTGGTAGGATGAAAGATCCTGAAGAAAACATGATGTGAAGAAGGTAGCAAGGTACGAAGGAAAGGCCAGATATGGACTAATGGATCACTTTCCAATGAATGAAAAGGATGACATGACTAACATGATTCATGAATGAAAGTGATGGATGGTCGATGCCCTACGAAGAAGTCCCAAAAGATGTAGGCTCCATAACAAAGAAGAAACTCATGACATCAAAAGAGGGAGTCCTACAAGCAGCTGGTTGTCCCATGATCTCCACCTAGAGAGTTGTTGGAAGCAAGTCCCTGATTAAGAGGGAGCTTGGGTACATTCTTTTTATGGAATGGGTTGGTCATCCCTAGATAAGAGGGAGTGACAGATATGGTTCTCTACTTCATGTGTCATGCACTAGACCAGGACTAACAATTGTAAGTCTTAGTGAAGGCCATGAGGAGAGATGGACACATCATTCTTGTCTTCACCTGGGAAGATAGAATGGAGGATTGGGTAAGCATCCAACATTCAATACTCTTTGAGGATGTGGTAGGGCATCCATGATAAGAGTAGTCGTAGAGGACCGATATTCTTTGAGCACTGAGAATCCAAGATAATGTTGAAATTTCTAAGTATTATCCGTTAAAATTTACTCTATATTCTTTTGGTTTATTTCTTCTACTTGTTAGTTCTGAACAAGTTATTTAAAACATATAAATAACAAAATAAACACAATACAATCTCAACATCTACAGATCAACAACTGAAAGAAAACAAACACACAAGTGACACCATTATTTTTGGACAACTCGTCCCCAGAAAAACCCAATGCAAGAAAATCGGTGCAACAATTCTGAGGGTTTATTATTATGCAATATTTCCTTGAGTACAACTGGGTGCCAAACTGGCTCACCCGACAGAGAAAAACAACCGGCAGTAATACCTCTCTATTCGGAAACAGGTATTTTGAAAATTTGTCCCACGAAACCCTCTCCAACAACTTTGAAGCACTACGTTGGCCCTTTTGGCCTCTGCGTCAGCCTCACAACCCTTTGCGTTAGTCCTCTGAGGCCCTGCGCAGCCTCTGGGACCCTCTGCATCACTCCTGCTGCCCTCTGCGTGGATGACACAGGCCCTCTAGCCTCTGCGTTGTCTCTGTTAGGCTCTGTGTGGCCTGCTCTAGCTTCTACATCTTGCTCTCTGCCTCTGTGTTGGTCTCTTAGCACTATCTCTGCCTCTCTATCCAGTACTCACTACCCCTCGCTGTTGATCACTGATTCGACTTTGCTTAACAACCCCGCTCTAGCAAATCGAATGACTGATCACTTTGGTGTATCTTCCAACTGACCCTCAAGCCTCCTCTTATACTTTTCATGTTGGTCCTTCAACAACTGAGATTACATCTCTAATCAATGGCTAAGATTAAATTTGGCTTGATCCATGACTTTTGGAACCTTCTAACCCAGTTTTATATTAATATCCATTAATATTTTATTTTTCCTAAGTTTAGACTTAGGAGCTCCATTAAAAATATTAATTAATTTAATATCTCCCAAACTGGTTAGAATCTGCCCAAACCATTTCTGCGTCTTGGAGATCTCATGTGCTTTAGCCTCTCCCTCATGGCTAGAGCACATTCGATGCTACCCCAAATCAACAGATAAGAATAGTCCTAATGGAACATACTCTAAGAGAACCAGGGCAGGGTATGTTCCGAGAGAGACAATGATGAGGGTGTCTATAAATCACTGGTCTTGCCAGCATCATGCTCTAATCTTGTGGAGAGATAGAGTCGTTATTCAAGGCCTTGCGATGTGACAATGCTGGATGATATGATGTTATACAGATGGGTTATCAATCTGACTCTTCTTATGAGAATTCTTCAGATTGAGAATGTCAAAGTACCTTGTATGGATTATGAATACCTCCCTAATTAAGAGGGAGTGTTGAAATATGTAACTAGGTTCGGTCTTCATAATAGCATATGTAATCATGATTTTATGTATTTAGTGAAAAGAGAAAAATAAATTTATTATTTGTGTTCTTGAGGCATGGGTTTCATGCTCAACGAAAAATTATTTTTAGGTCAAGCACCCATTGAGTGCCTTTAGGTTTGTCATAAAGTCCATACTCCACCTGGGTGTTCACAAAGTATGACCTTCTTTGGACTATTCTTATCTTGGGTAGCTAGTCCTCAAAGAATATCGGTCCACTACAACTAGTCTTATCTTGGATGCCCTATCTCATCCTCAAAGAGCATCGGATGCCAAATGTTTACCCAATCCTCCATTCTGTCTTCCTCAGTGAAGACCAGAATGATGTGTCTATCTCTCCCTCTCAATTAGGGGGAACATATCAATTCCTAAACTCCCTCTTGGCTTAGGAATTTCCAAGTTTCTTCCAATTAAGAAACTTGTTTTCAGGCTCCTTCTGAATTAGGGACCTACAACAGCTCCTTAACCAGCTGCCTGAAGAGCTCCTTCCTTCGATGTCATGAATTTCTTTGTCAAGGAGTCTTCATCATGATGAAAGACCATCCATCACTTTCATCATGAGTCAGTCATGTCATTATTTCTTTCATCAGAAAGTGATCCATTAGTCTTCATCTGAACTTGCTTCATGTCATATTGCTTCCCTTGGCAGACCTACATAAAACCATCTAGATATTTGTTCAAAAATAAGAAATGAACACTTAAATCAAAATTACCTTTTTGATGGTCTTTCATCATGACATCTTCCAGTGTGCATCAGCATCCTGCATACATGTTGACATATCTCCCAAAGTTATTCATTGTCCAGGGTCTCCATCTTTTTCAAACTTCCATCAAAGTCTTCATATCTTTCCGGGATATTTTCTAGTCAAATCTTATTGATCTTTCAGATGTTGATTGCCTTTACCATGGTTGCATATCTCACGATCTCTTCCTTTCTCTCTTCACACATTTCAATCCCAGGAGCAGCGTTGCAGGGGAGCGCTCCCCTCCCTCGCTCCTGCTCCCAATCCGCGCTCTGGGCGGGAGCGGGTCGGGAGCGCGCTCCCGATAAAAAAATTTGCGCTCCCAGCCAATTTAGGGAGCGACATCGAGAGCGTCGCTCCCGTCGCTCCGGGAGCGATCCGGGCGGAAAAAAGCCGCGGACGCGAAAATTTTTTCCAATTTACCAAAAAAATAAAAATAAATAAATAAATAAATAAATAATTGTTTTAAAAGCCCAATGGGGCAAACAAACATTTCATTATCACTTGTATGAGAGCCAGAGCAAGGAGAGCAAGAGCAAAGGAGCGAGGAGAAGCGAGGAGCAAGCCTGCAGAGAGGTAAGTAACTTAGTAATTTAGTTACTTTAGTTAGTTTAATTTAGTTAGGTAGTAATTTAGGTAGTTTAATTTAGTTTATTAACTATATTTAGTAAAAAAATTATGAATCTAAATTAAATTAATAGATTAAAATTATTAAATTAATTAATCTAAATAAATTAAATTAATTTGTAGATTCAAAACCCTACAAATATCAAACATCATGGACCTGGCTATACTTCTTGGGATTTTCCTCTTCTTGGTCCCTTTTATGGTTATTATGGTGCTGGAGAGTAGGAAACGGAGGGGCCAAAATGAAGAGGGGGATGAGGAAGCTAGAGAAAGTGGATTTGATGAAAACCCCGGTGAGGAGGAGCTAGAGGAGGGTGAACATGACTCTCAAAAAACTAAACAAGACCAAACCCCATTGTGGAAATATGTTAACAGGCCTGAAGCAGGGAAAGGGGGTGGAACCACTAAATTTCATTGCCCCCATTGCAACAATGATTACACAGGTTCATACACCCGTGCCAGAAAACACCTCTGCGGGAAAATGCCATGGGATGGATACAAACAAATAGGAATCAAAACTTGTCCAGCAGTGTCAGCAGCGGATAGAGCCAAATACATGAGGGAAGAGGAGGAAGCCCAATACAAATCAAAAAAATCAAGGGGTTTCTTTGAACCAAGCTCACAATCACAAGCACAAAGAACTCCTTCAGCATCCTCCCAAGGCAGTGGATATGGAGGCACAAGGTCATCAGGTTTAAGGCGTAGAACCATATCAGATTTCCTTGATGAGGGGTGTAGGAATGATGTGGATTCTAAGGTTTACAGGTTTCTCTACGCATGTGGGATACCATTCAATGTTTTTCGCTCACCTTATTAGCACGAAATGGTTTCTGCCATAAATGATGCCCCTAAAGGATACAAGAGCCCTGGGTATGACAAGGCAAGAACCGTTGGACTTGATCATGAAAAAGCAAAAATATCACATTCTTTGAATAGAATGACAAGTTCTTGGACTGGCCATGGGGTGTCCATTGTATCTGATGGATGGACAAATGTAAAAGGCAAGCCATTGATAAGTGTTCTTGCTGTGTCTGTTAGTGGTGCCATCTTTCTAACTGCACATGATTACTCAGACAAGTTCAAGACTGGCGTCAACATTGCAGAAGCATTACTTGAAACAATTGACCGTATTGGGCCATACAATGTCATCCAAGTCATCACTGATAATGCTCCTAATTGTAAGGCAGCGGGAGCAATTATTGAGGATAAATACCCCAACATATTTGGGTCTGGATGTTTGGTTCACACATTGAACCTTCTGATGCATGATGTTGTCAAGAACAAAAATGCACAATACCAATGGATTGGTGATTTGTACAAATACAAATGATAAAATTTATTATAAATCATAGCAATACACATGGCCTTTTCCGCAGTCACTCAAGATTGGAGTTGTTGAAGATTGGAAAGACCAGATTTGGTAGCTATTACCTCACCTTCAAGCGCCTTTTGAAAGTAAGAGAGTCATTGGCTAGCATGGTATCAAGTCCACATTGGCAGGTATTAAAGGAAAGGGCTACAAATGCAGCTGACAGGCAAGGTTTTGACCTGGTGGAGGAGGCCGCTCTTGATGGTCAGTTTTGGACAAGTGTGAGGCAAGTGTTGGATTTCACCAAGCCCATTTATCACATGATTCGATTTGCAGATACAGACAAACCAGTGATTGGCGAGGTGTATGAGCAGATGGATACCATGTTGGGGCAATAAAAGATATTGTTCATAACAGAGATCCCGACTTGTACAAAATGATTCACGATTTTGTGTCTGTACGGTGGAATAAACTTAATCTTCCACTACATTGCTTGGCGTATATCCTTACGCCAAAATACTACTCTACATCTTGGTTGGGCCAACCTGCACCAGGGGGTGGGATTAGGACCAAACCCCATTTAGATGCAGAGGTAACTAGTGGATATTTGCAAGCATCGGAAAAGTTGATACCTGACAGGGAGGAATGTGCAGTTGTGCGCCTTGAAATAGGCAGATACCTCAGTGGCACTGGTTTGTTTGGTACCTTCCATGCAATGGAAGACAGAGACAGATTTGATGCTCTCACATGGTGGGAAACATATGGCGGCCATGGACTTTTGCCAAAATTGGCAAAAAAAGTTCTATCACAGGTTGTGAATACTTCTTCTGCAAAGAGGTGTTGGAGCACCTACAGCTTCATACACAATGTGAAAAGAAACAGACTCAATGAAAACCGAGCAGAAAGCTTGGTTTATGTGCACTACAACTTGAGGTTGTTGAGTCATTACTGTGATCGGGCTTATGAGGATCCCACATATAGAATTTGGGACAGTCACCCAGAGGATGACAATTTGGAGGATGGTATAGTGCATCTTGAAGAACTAGAAGAGGAACTTATAAGGGATGAAGATGAAGCAGCTCCAGCTGCTACAGCAGCCATGCCACCTCCACCTCCACCATCCAGTAGAAGTGCTCGAGGTCTGAGTCTTGTTCCTTTGTTGTCGCCACCTCCATCTACACCCTCACGTGGAGGTTCTAGTTTTGGTCGTCGGTCTGTGCGGGAGACTCCTAGAAGACCACCAAGACCTACTTATACTCCTGGAGACTCTCGTGGCAAGGGCCACATGTAGATTTACAGTTTACTTGTCTTTTCTAGTTTCTATTAGTTTTCATAATTGTTGAGTCTTGAGTCCTTGACTCTTGACTCTTGACTCTTTCATATCATAATGATATTTTTTGTAAACAATATATGACTGTGACAATGAAAATTTGAAGTTTGAAGTTGGCAATTATAACTCATTGGTAGTGATTGTGAATTATGAATATGATGCTTCGTGAAAGACTCAAGTTGTTTCATTTCATTTCATTATTCATGTTTCATTTTATAACATTTCATTATTCATGTTTCATTTTATAACATTTCATTTCATGCTAACAGTTAGAAGTTAGGACTTCGAAATATCTAAGATATTACTTCTTGTAATGGTTAACCGTTAAACTTAGCTTACAAGTACAACTTTGGTGATCAATGATGATAAATGTTATATATTGAATTTTCAATTTTGAAAGCTTGAAGTTGAAACTTTAAGATTGAATTTGATGAATCATGATTCACAAGACTCATTATGTTGCAGTTGTAATATGTATTTTACTAACTTGTGGACATGGTTGATGAAAATTATAATTTCTAGAATCTAGATGACTGATGTGATATGGTTCAATGATCAATCTATGTCTTTTATGTTTTTTATATCTAATTCATCATTCTACATGTTTTTGTTGACATATATGTATCAAAAATTAAAAAATATAAAAAATATATATATTTTTAAAAAATCGCTCCTAGATTCGCTCCCAAACCGGGGGCTTCTGAAAATGGTCGCTCCTGCTCCCGTTTTCGCTCCCACTCCCGCTCCCAAGTAACACTGCCCAGGAGCATTCAATCAGAGTTCCTCAATTGTAGTCAGCCATCTCATACTTCATATGAGGACATATTATGTTGATTTCATCTAGTGTGACCCATGCCTTCCGGCAGCTTTTCATAGGAGGAGATTCCATTTCCTTTGATCATGCTTCTCAAGATCGAGCAGTGATCCATGTTACCTGCAACCATACAACGATGACTTAATAATATTGAATACAAGCATACATGCCTTATTTACCCTTAGGTCATCTAGGCTTCTCTCAGCAGCTTCCTTGATTGAAAAGATATTCAACCCCTTGATCTGCTTTATCTCTTATGTCATGATACCATCATCCCATGAATTCCACAAGTTGGAGTTCCTGATGAAATGCTTGCTTCCTTTCTAGATCGGTGAACCCTCCGATGAGGATTCATCAGAGAATTTTGAGGATCTCGCATATCCTTATCCAACAGATGTTTCCTTTGACTGATATATGATGAGACTTGTCCTGGATGACTTCTTCCTTTAATCTTTCAATGAGGTCACCAAGAGCTATATCCTTTATAGTTGACTATCAGACATCCTTCATGTTTCTTATGGTGATGTCAAGAGCTCTTACTTCTAATGCTTTTCCTCTTCCTTGGACTTCCTTCTTTGTTAGATATACCGAATCACTGTGGCATAATAATAAATTTTGGGTTCTTAATGATCTTCATGATACTGAACTGTGACTCCTTCCAAGACACCGAACAGTGGTCTTATACAGAGACCAATATCTTCCTCGCTATCACTATGATTTGTACCCAAGAGGGATCTGATTCCCTTCATCACAAAATTGTAGCCTTCGAATTGTTGCCTTCACCCAGTAGGATATCTGAAACAGAGGTGATTCGAATTCCTTTGCTGCCACTGTTCACCGAAATCTTTCTTTTTATTGTCCTTCTTGGGTTTAGGACAATCCTTTCTGTAATGCTGATAGCATTGAATCTTGACTATGAGGACCAAATTTCGCAAACTTTCCTTTCCTTCCTGCAAATGTTTGAATCCTTTCATTTTAACCTTCAACACTTTTTTCCCTAAACCTATTTTCTTCTATCTTGCATAGAAACCACAACTTGTTGAATTGGATAGCCTGCTTATCCTCATAGAAGTTGTTACCTTGTTCATTAGTTAGTGCATTTAGAACAATGATTATTATCTCTCCCAAATCTTGCAATTGAGATCTTATGAAGATAACCCTTTATCCTTTGATACCTTCAATTTGTGTAGATCAGATCTAAGTGATATGTCCTTCTTTATCGCATCTCCAGAGAATAGTTTCACCAGCTTATCATATATATATATATCTTTGATGTCTCCAATACTGCTATGAGGGGATCTTTCATAAGAACCTTTTTTCATGTATTCAGAGGAGACATTTTCATTGATATGTTCAATGACTTCACTTTCTTCGAGGACTATGTCTATCCTCCCTTTTCATGCAAGGAATTTTGAAGACCCAACAAGCTTATAGATCTCCTTGCAAAACGAAGTCATTTTACCAAAGTTGATTATAGAATGAAAATTACTTACTTGACAAGTGAAGATGAAATCTTCAACTTGATCACTTTGATGGTGGTTGAAGAAGTTGTATCAATGCCCCTCTTTGATGATCTTCTTCCAATTGAAAATCACTTCTTCAATAAAGGAGATTGCTCCTTTTTATGATGTCAATGTCTTTTAGATCTAGCTTCCTTTGTTGATGGTGATTGATGAGGATGATTTGATGCTTCCTCGGATGATCTTCTTCAAGGATAAGGAGGGGATCCTTGCTGCAATGATAGGGAGCTTTCCTTATAGTTTTGAAGATGATGATAATGTCTTCTCGCCTTCAAGATACTTCGACTTCTTTGGTAGTGAATGAGTGCAAATCATAAATGCTTCTAGGGTTTCGACTTTCTTCAAGACAGCGTTTTAAAAAACGGTAGAGCCGACTCCGACTCAGCCGAGCCAAACCGAGCCAATGCCTGGTTGGGTCTGTTGTCGCGCGGATTGACACGACAACGCTCAGACCGGGGGCTGTCACTCTGATCCCCGGTCTCTCCGTTTAAGCCTGTCTCCCGCGGCTAAGGGGGGTAGTCCCTGGAAAAGATGGAGGCCAACTGCCAAGCAGTTGGGCTGGGAGACGAGATGCGCGATTGAAATAAGCACTTAAAATGATTTGATGAATTGAGCAGACCAGTGCCTTAGAAGATCTAAATGATTACTAGCTGGATGATATAAGAATGAGAGCCACAGACAGCAATCACAGATAAAGAGAGCAACGCTTTAGATATCTAGTAAAACCACAACGCTCTTCAAGTAACGATATCCAGCAAACTAAGAGAGATAAATTGCTTTTAACAACAGTGAAACCAGATATTTGTTTTGTGTTCAGATCTCGACGTGAAAGATAGGCAATGATAAGCAACTGAAGATGACAAAATAATTTTCCAAAAAAAAAAAAAATATATATTTTTATTTTTTTTTTTATATATGTAAATCCTAAACAAAGAAAAACATGAAAATCTAACAATGTAATAAAAAAGGGTAAACCTATATCTAAATTTAATGAACCAAAACTTACGGGAGAAAATCTAATTAAAAGAAAATTTTACATATTCTAATCAAAATGAAAACCTACGCTATTTCCAAATGGCAAACGTGAAGCGTTAAATGATATTGACTGCAATACGATTTGATCAAAACTTAATGCCGATTACAGAGGGAATGCTGAGACAGCCAAGTTTAAGAAAAGAACGTTGTTACTAACCTTCACGTGAATCAATGGAAATAAGACACATCGACTCAAAAAGGGAAAGCGTAACAGGGCACAAAAGAAACGCGGAAAACCCTAGCCGTCAACTACATGCATCAAACAATATGGTTTATGAAAACGACTGCAGGGAAAAACGCTATGATATCGTATGGCCCGGGCAGCACTAGACCGACTCAACGCAGCTATACACGCATTTCCTGAGCTGAGACTCGTGGGTGCATAGACAATAATGGAGATACAGCGAGGAGCTCAGGACGAAAATGAAGTCGACGTGACAGGTTTTAGAAAGCAAAACGAAGTCTGCGTGGTGATTGAATGCTTAAACAGTGAAATACAACCTGGACTCCTGCGTAAATCAAAACTGCAGAAAGATATGGCGACTTCAGGTTTGAAACACGCAGACGTGGGCTCAGCAATGAGTATCAAATGAAAACTCAGAAAAACGGCCAGCAAGCACATACAGATCAAAGGCGGTGGTATCCAGGAGAAATCCGGAAATGGAAAAAACAAAACAACACTAAATACTGAAAATCGTAGCCACGCCTTGATGCTAAAACCAACGCATAAATGAAAAGATCAAGCAAAGGCTCTCGAATGAGAGATTTAGCCCTAGCTCAGAGAGGAGAAATCGATGCGTAAATAAAAGAAACCGACGGCTTTGGAACAAAAACGATTTAAACTTAACTGGTTTGATGAAATTGCTCAATACGTTTCACCAGAAGTCAAATCACAAGTTACTCAAATCTAAAACCTGAATTGTGTATACATTCACGCTTCCACTTTGTTTCTAGACTTTCTCTGTCGTTTCAGTGTTGTGCTTGCAGTTTTTAAAAGGACAGCAGGGGTTTTGCAAATACCTGGGATGTTTTGAAACTTGCAGAACCCACCTTTTCACGCTTGACTCTCACTTTGGCACAATGTGTTTTCAGCAGCAGTCGGAAATAACACGCTTAACCCACGACCTGGTCACTAAAATTGAGCTGCAACATCACCTGATGACAGATACCCTGCAAGAAAAGAACTCTGGCAGATATCCACAAAATTTGCAGTAAAACCCTTGAAACTTTGCCCCAAAATCACAAAAATTATAGCTCTGTACAGCTAGATTTGACAATAATGACAGTAATGTTCTTGAAATATCAGAAGTAAATTCACTGTGAACTTCACTGTAAATCAGAAAAAATTTCTCAATGTAAAACATGCAATAAACTTTAACAGATTAACCCGGGGCACAATCAGCTGGGCTCTGCACAGAACAGCCTGTGGGAGTCGGCTGGTTCAGCCCAGAACTTCCCCAAACGCCCACAAATACCCTTCACCTAAAGATTTCCTGCACACCTCAAGCAAGCATCAGCAAAAAGGGCAAGAAATGCTGCTAGATTTCAAGAGAAAATGGAGATACCTGCCATTTTCCAGAAACCCTACAACATTCAGACCCTAGCACGTGAGCAAGATACCTGTACTCACAATGCTCTGAAAAAATCAGCTATTTTAACTGTTGAAAACTGAAATATGCAGGAAAGAAAACACCTCACAGCAATTCCAGAGAGTAACACCAGCCAGTTTGAACCCCAAAGTCTTTTTATTAATCAGAAATCAGTTTACAAGAGAGCTTTCAGTACAGACTCACAGATCAGATCCACCTGAAAATGACCCCCTAAGACCCTACATAAAGGAAATGATCCCAACGGCTAGTTTTGGGTGATCCACAAAAATATTATTATTTTATTGCTTAGGGTTTTTGCTTTATGCCTTTTTCTTTCTTTCTTTTTTTTTTTTTTTTTTTTTTTTTTTTTATATGAATTTATTATTTTTATTCATTAAAAAAAAAAAAAAATTTAAATTTATTTTAAGATGGATCATCAAACCCAGCCGTTGGAATCATCACCTAGCACCTAGGACCTAGGACTCATGAGGGGATTTACAACATTTTCAACCCTCAAGACACATTTCATCATGATTTTTTACAATTTTTACAATTTACATCTCAAAGGGATGAATCCACTTAATACAGACCTCATAGACCACCCAGATCTGCGACACAACTATAATCTAGCAGAGTAACACGCTAGGATTCTCCTAAAGTCCTAATGACGAAATGCATCCCGGCTTTGGGGTCGGGTTTGAAGGAAAACTCTGCCGATCCATGGATCGGTGAGACTAAAAACCTCCCGGGACGCAGATTGTCATTAGAAAGTTAGGTCCACCTAGGCAACTTTACATACATGACTCTGATCTGCTTAGATTATTTACAATTCAAACGTGCAGACTGGGTTTACAACAGGAAAAATCAAGCTGTCGATGACTGTAGGCTGGCACGGACATGTCGCTCAGGAGCTACCCTTCTCTGCCAACAGAAAGGAGGTGTACTGCATGGGTAGTTGACCAGTAGTGGTCAACATCTGGCTCTACTTGGGGACACGTTGCTGCACCGGTAGGAATGTGAGAATCCAGAATCTGCATCCATACAACACACAAATAAAAATAAGTAGCGTCCATTCCCAAATCATCATATGCATTAAGTACAGGAAAAAATAAAAGCTCTTCATTTATTGACTAACTAATAACATGAAAAGTAAATCTAATCCTAAAAACAGAAATAAAATGCTGAAAAGACAAGGAATAGGGATAGAAATACAATACAAAAGATGCCCCATGGCATCAGATATCATCTCTGAAGAACAGCTTGAGCATTTGGCCGTTCACTGGTAGATGAAGTGATTCACCATCCAATCTGCTCAAGTGGAATGAGTTTGGTCCAGCTATGTCTCTAATGATGTACGGTCCCAACCACAAGCTGTCAAACTTTTTATGCTTTCCTGGTTTTTCATTTTTGCGATCCCAAAGTAAAACCATATCTCCAACCTGCAAAGATCTAGATCTAGAGCATTTATCAAAGCTTTTCTTAATATTAGATTGATTTTTACATGCAGTTTCAAAAGCTGTCCGACGAGTCTCATCTAACTCCACAATCTGATCTATCCTATTCTGAACAACATCTTTATCAGTGGAAAAATTTTGGAGAAGCTGATAGGCTGGCAATTTTAGGTGCACAGGTAAGGTAACATCCAAGCCATAAACCAATTCAAAGGGAGATTTACCAGTAGATTTCTTCTTAGTAATTCTGTCTGCCCACAAAGCATACTTGATTTTGCTGTCCCAAGACTTCTTGTTATCTCCTACTATTTTCTTGATAATGGTTATGAGATTTTTATTACTTGATTCAGCCAAACCATTACCCTGAGGATAGTAATTCGACGAATGAGATAAGACAATGCCATATTTGAAACAAAAAGATGTAAACTCTGAAGAACTGAAAGCCTTGGCATTGTCAGTAGTGATCTTAGCGGGGACACCAAATCTAGTAATGATATTATTCTCAATGAAATCCATAATCACCTTTTCAGTGGCATTCTTAGCAGGAATGGCTTCGACCCATTTAGTGAAATAATCAGTAGCAGTCAAAATCCAAGAGTAGCCATTGCTAGAATTTTCATGGAACTTCCCTATGAAGTCCAGACCCCAATGCTGAAAAGGTGCCTCTACAATAACAGGTTGTAGAGGAAGGGCAGCAAGCTTCTGTTTCCCAGTGAACAGTTGACAGGCTTGACACGTTCTAACATACTTGTGCACATCAGAAAAAATCGAAGGCCAATAATAGCCAGCTCTCAGGATTTTGTGGGCAGTAGTTCTAGCGGCATAATGACCACCACAAAATCCTGAATGAAATTCGGAGATTAATCTTTTGGACTCAATATCGTCAACACACCTAAGCACTATGCCCTCAGGATTTCTCCATCCAAGGCCATCCTTCATAAGGCAATACTTAGTGGCCTTTAGTCTAAGAGCCCTTCTCTTATGAGCGACTAAATGGTTAGGACACGCAAGATTTGTCAAGTAGTAAACTATGTCCTTATACCATTCATGCTCAGCTAACCTTCTTAATTCTGGTGAAGAAAGATCGTCAAGGCAAAACAGACCAAGAGTCTTTTCATTACTTTCAGCTAACATTTGAGCTAAACCTTGGCCTTTGATCAGCTTAGTGGGTCTAATCTCTAAATCATACTCCTGTATCTTAGTAACCCACCTAGCACGAGTCCCTAAGCAATCAGTTTGAGTTAATATGTCTTTAACAGCAGAATGTGGGACGAAAGCGATGATCTTAGAATAACCCACATAAGTTTTAAAATGCTTAAGAGATTTGACTAGGGCATAGGCCTGCTTTTCCATGGTATTGTACTTCAATTCGGAATTTTGAAGTGCTCTACTCATGAAAGCGATAGGCTGCTCGTGACCCTCTCTATTCTTTTGAAGTAAGACACCGGCAATGGTATCCTCAGAAGCGAAAGAAAAAATCATGAAATCTTTGGAGTAATCAGGACTAACAAGGACAGGAGCCTTCGCGATAGCAGACTTGATTTCTTGGAAAGCCCTTTTGCCCTCTTCTTGCCAGACAAATTTCACATCCTTCTTCAGAAGACTTTGAATGGGCTTAGCTATTTCCGCATAATTCGGGATAAATCTTCTAATAAAATTTATCTTTCCAAGGAAAGACTGAAGGGACTTGAGGTTATGCGGGAGAGGAATCTTTTGAATTGCTTCAACTCGTTCAGGATCGACCCTGACTCCTTCCTTAGAGATGATATGACCCAGAAGTTTCCCTTCAGTTACCCCAAAGACAGATTTAGCCGGATTCAAAGAAATTCCATATTCTCTACATCTATCGAAAACTTGCCTAAGATGATCTATATGACTGATACCATCTTTAGAGAAAACAGTAAGATCATCTTGATATATTTCGATAATTTTCCCGATCAATCCTTTGAAGGCATAGTCCATGGCCCTCTGGAAAGTAGCTCCAGCGTTTGTTAACCCAAATGGCATTCTGATGTATTCAAAAGTGCCCCATGGTGTTGTGAACGTGGTCTTGTGTCGATCTTCCTTTTTAACCCAAACTTGATTATACCCAGAAAAACCGTCTAGCAATGACATCATTCCAGACCCAGTTACTCTTTGCAACAAAGTTTCCATTTTTGGCAAAGGGTAATTATCCTTCTTGCACGCTAGATTAAGGTTTCTAAAATCGACACAAAGTCTTATTGTACCATTCTTCTTCCTGACAATCACCAAATTCGAACACCATGTCGAATGCCTAGTTTGGGCGATGATTCCTGCTGCAAGCATCTTCGCAAGTTCTTTTTGGACCAGGGGGGCTAACTTAGGATTAATCTGCCTAAGTTTCTGCCGAAAAGGTTTAGCATTTTCGTCCTTTAAGGGAATAGTATGCTCCATAATATCTTCCCTGTAGCCCTTCAACTCATCATAGGAAAAAGCCAAAACATCTCGATATTCACGAAGTAAACCAATTAACTTTTTCCTTTCCTCCAGACTAGTACCTTTACCGATTTTAACCATTTTCGGACTTTCAAAAGTACCAATGTTAACTTCAAGGTACTCGCCTGGGTCCAACTTGTCTTCTTCTCTCAGCTTCGTGGCATCATGCCGATCAAAATATTGCTCTAAGGCAACTACATTTCTGGGAGTGGGATTTATGATATGTCCTTGATCTAAAGACCCATCCTCGCCAGAAACTAGCCGGAAATCCTCAAACTCGTCTAAACTATTGAGAAAACGAACGACTTGCTTTTCATCATTAAAAACTTGCCAATGCTCTGAGTTGTCTGGGACAGATGGTCTGAATATTATCTCCATTTTAATTTTATCGTTGATTAACTCATCAGACAACTGGAAAGTGCTAGCAGCTACGGCAAGTTCATCTGCCGAACTATTTAGCTCTCTAGGAATTGCTTCACGGTTAAGGGCATCGAAATGCTCCATAGTATCCCACACAGCATTTCGATAGTTTCTTAATCTCTGATTTCTACACGTGAATTTGTTCTTAAGCTACATGATAACCAGATCGGAATCCCCTTTTATGCTAAGTAACTTAATCTTCAAGGCTTTGGCCAATTCAAGGCCCAACAATATGGCTTCATACTCAGCGACATTGTTGGTCGCTTCAAATTCTAGACGATAGGCAAACTTGAATATGTGACCCAGGGGAGACTTAAGCACAACTCCAGCACCCTTACCATGACTAGAGAAAGCACCATCGAAATACATATACCAGACTTCATCTTTAAGACTTTTGACCTTTTCATCGGGAAGAGTTATGAAGTTAGACAGGATAGCATAGTTCCCAATGTCAGATTGCTCTTTAATTATTTCGTTATGAGGCTTTTTAGGATTTTCAACATGAAATTTCCTCTCAGGCTCTCTATTTAGTCTAACGAAACCGTCACCGCTAGGAGAAGGAATCATAGCATATGACCAATTCATCTGAATGCTTCCCCCTAGATCAGAGGCCCACTTTCTAGATAACAGCATACCCCAAGCATCAGGTACATCAACAACAACAATATCCATAACCACCATGATGTCTGGGTAGACCGAAAGATGAACTTGCAAATCCTTGATTAAACCATGTACCTCGATCTTCTTAGAATCCATGGCGCATATATTATAGTAGGGTCTGGAAACTCTTAAGTTAAGCTGTTCCATAACCCTTTTAGTCATAACACAAGCAGATGCGCCTGAATCCAACATGCAGTTATTCAATTTATACCCATTGACCAATAAGGTGATAAAGAAGGGTTGATGATCCTTGTTATCAGCATCTACGCTTTGCAGATAAATAGGAGCATCATGATAGTCAACCTCACGAATCTTCTGCTGAGAAGCGTTGACTTGAGGACCCTGAATTGCTTTTAGTAACTTGTCCCTTTGGGAAGGGATCTTAGCGATCTCAGACACGGGAACCCAGATTTTAGCATTATTAAACCAATTCCCCAAATCGACATCTATTCCAGAGTTCATACCAAGGCTTAGAGTTCGAGGAGGAATTTGATTTCCGCTCTGATCTTTATCCCTTCTCTGGTATGTTAAACCCTTATCTCTAGCAATTTCTAGAATTTTCTCAGGAGAGGGTTTCTCACCATATAACCTGGCCAAAATGTCATCTTCGTTTTCAAGGTTATTTATACCAAAAGCAGATTGAGGATTCACAACATCATAGCTCCTTTCCTTAACCTCTATCCAATCATTCATGGGCAAAGGGAACTTGCTCCCTACTACGTTTATTTGCTCACCTGTTCCAAGCATTCCATTATCGAGAAGTCTTCTGATAATGGGACAAGAGGATTCTTCGTGAAAATCAGCACAAGCACAACAGTAGGGAGGAGCATCATCCACCAGATTGGTAAGCGGATTAGGGGGCCTCTGCTCACTAGTTTGACCCTTTCTTTGCCAGTTACTATTTCTGTTATTATTATTTCGAGGCTGAAAATTTTGCGGTTGCGCTCTTTCCATTTGAATTAACCTATTCTGCAAAGTGTTTATTTCCTTATTATGATTGATTTCCATAGTTTCAATTTTTTGCAGCAATCTAAGAACAAGTTCATTTTCAGGCTCCTGAGCTGCTTTTCCCTTAGGTTCCTTTAATTTCGTAGCAGCCCTATCAAAGCCTGGGATTTCAGACTTCCCAGAAGCTGCCTTGTCCTTTTCAAGTTCTACAGCTAAGGCTTGGCAATCTCGATAATCAGTAAGTTTAGCACGCCTTAACTCGTAAGATGGTTCAGGACCAAAGGCGTCAATATAAAAGTCTTGGAGAGTTTTATCTGAAGGTTTATAGTCCTGAGGTAATTCTCTAATGATACCATTAAACCTTCTATTAAATTCTTCAACAGTTTCGTCTTCTCTCTTTTTCATCAGAGTAAGAGCTCTTACAAGATGTCTTCCCTCTCTCTTATCTCCAAATTTTTCTCTAAACGAATTAATGATTGATTGTAAAGAGTCAAAGGAATTAGGAGGTTTTTCTGTAAACCAGTCATGAGCATCACCTCCTAGAGTCAAAATGAAAAGAGTCATCCTGACATCTTCATGGTCAAAATCAAGAGATCTAGCATACTTAGCCATCCATATGTTGAAATCTCGCAAATGGGAATTAACAGTAATGGCATTATCTCCATGAAAGCTAGGCAATTTGTCTATCCCAACAGATGGAATATCATTGGGGGCTCCAGGAATGTTAGAAAAATCACAAGGGGCAAACAGACTCATGGTGTTGCGCCTAACTTGACCCCTAAAGAGCAGATGAAAGTCAGAAAGGGCTTCTTGTCCAAGATTTGTAAGGAGTGCACGAGAAGCGAGTTTGTGTGATCGCACCCTGTAAACCCTTTCAGGATCCGGAGTGGGGTTGCACAGACTGCCTGGATGTCTTCTAGTGTACACTCTCGCAGATAATAATGGAAGTGGAGTCGCCACTTGAACAAGAAGTTAAGCACAGCAGAGCTTGAAAAAACAAGGACCAAGGACAGAAAAACTCTATCCCCGGCAACGGCGCCAAAAAATGTTAAAACTCTATCCCCGGCAACGGCGCCAAAAAATGTTGTCGCGCGGATTGACACGACAACGCTCAGACCGGGGGCTGTCACTCTGATCCCCGGTCTCTCCGTTTAAGCCTGTCTCCCGCGGCTAAGGGGGGTAGTCCCTGGAAAAGATGGAGGCCAACTGCCAAGCAGTTGGGCTGGGAGACGAGATGCACGATTGAAATAAGCACTTAAAATGATTTGATGAATTGAGCAGACCAGTGCCTTAGAAGATCTAAATGATTACTAGCTGGATGATATAAGAATGAGAGCCACAGACAGCAATCACAGATAAAGAGAGCAACGCTTTAGATATCTAGTAAAACCACAACGCTCTTCAAGTAACGATATCCAGCAAACTAAGAGAGATAAATTGCTTTTAACAACAGTGAAACCAGATATTTGTTTTGTGTTCAGATCTCGACGTGAAAGATAGGCAATGATAAGCAACTGAAGATGACAAAATAATTTTCCAAAAAAAAAAAAAAAATATATATTTTTATTTTTTTTTTTATATATGTAAATCCTAAACAAAGAAAAACATGAAAATCTAACTATGTAATAAAAAAGGGTAAACCTATATCTAAATTTAATGAACCAAAACTTACGGGAGAAAATCTAATTAAAAGAAAATTTTACATATTCTAATCAAAATGAAAACCTACGCTATTTCCAAATGGCAAACGTGAAGCGTTAAATGATATTGACTGCAATACGATTTGATCAAAACTTAATGCCGATTACAAAGGGAATGCTGAGACAGCCAAGTTTAAGAAAAGAACGCTGTTACTAACCTTCACGTGAATCAATGGAAATAAGACACATCGACTCAAAAAGGGAAAGCGTAACAGGGCACGAAAGAAACGCGGAAAACCCTAGCCGTCAACTACATGCATCAAACAATATGGTTTATGAAAACGACTGCAGGGAAAAACGCTATGATATCGTATGGCCCGGGCAGCACTAGACCGACTCAACGCAGCTATACACGCATTTCCTGAGCTGAGACTCGTGGGTGCATAGACAATAATGGAGATACAGCGAGGAGCTCAGGACGAAAATGAAGTCGACGTGACAGGTTTTAGAAAGCAAAACGAAGTCTGCGTGGTGATTGAATGCTTAAACAGTGAAATACAACCTGGACTCCTGCGTAAATCAAAACTGCAGAAAGATATGGCGACTTCAGGTTTGAAACACGCAGACGTGGGCTCAGCAATGAGTATCAAATGAAAACTCAGAAAAACGGCCAGCAAGCACATACAGATCAAAGGCGGTGGTATCCAGGAGAAATCCGGAAATGGAAAAAACAAAACAACACTAAATACTGAAAATCGTAGCCACGCCTTGATGCTAAAACCAACGCATAAATGAAAAGATCAAGCAAAGGCTCTCGAATGAGAGATTTAGCCCTAGCTCAGAGAGGAGAAATCGATGCGTAAATAAAAGAAACCGACGGCTTTGGAACAAAAACGATTTAAACTTAACTGGTTTGATGAAATTACTCAATACGTTTCACCAGAAGTCAAATCACAAGTTACTCAAATCTAAAACCTGAATTGTGTATACATTCACGCTTCCACTTTGTTTCTAGACTTTCTCTGTCGTTTCAGTGTTGTGCTTGCAGTTTTTAAAAGGACAGCAGGGGTTTTGTAAATACCTAGGATGTTTTGAAACTTGCAGAACCCACCTTTTCACGCTTGACTCTCACTTTGGCACAATGTGTTTTCAGCAGCAGTCGGAAATAACACGCTTAACCCACGACCTGGTCACTAAAATTGAGCTGCAACATCACCTGATGACAGATACCCTGCAAGAAAAGAACTCTGGCAGATATCCACAAAATTTGCAGTAAAACCCTTGAAACTTTGCCCCAAAATCACAAAAATTATAGCTCTGTACAGCTAGATTTGACAATAATGACAGTAATGTTCTTGAAATATCAGAAGTAAATTCACTGTGAACTTCACTGTAAATCAGAAAAAATTTCTCAATGTAAAACATGCAATAAACTTTAACAGATTAACCCGGGGCACAATCAGCTGGGCTCTGCACAGAACAGCCTGTGGGAGTCGGCTGGTTCAGCCCAGAACTTCCCCAAACGCCCACAAATACCCTTCACCTAAAGATTTCCTGCACACCTCAAGCAAGCATCAGCAAAAAGGGCAAGAAATGCTGCTAGATTTCAAGAGAAAATGGAGATACCTGCCATTTTCCAGAAACCCTACAACATTCAGACCCTAGCACGTGAGCAAGATACCTGTACTCACAATGCTCTGAAAAAATCAGCTATTTTAACTGTTGAAAACTGAAATATGCAGGAAAGAAAACACCTCACAGCAATTCCAGAGAGTAACACCAGCCAGTTTGAACCCCAAAGTCTTTTTATTAATCAGAAATCAGTTTACAAGAGAGCTTTCAGTACAGACTCACAGATCAGATCCACCTGAAAATGACCCCCTAAGACCCTACATAAAGGAAATGATCCCAACGGCTAGTTTTGGGTGATCCACAAAAATATTATTATTTTATTGCTTAGGGTTTTTGCTTTATGCCTTTTTCTTTCTTTCTCTTTTTTTTTTTTTTTTTTTTTTTTTTTTTTTAATATGAATTTATTATTTTTATTCATTAAAAAAAAAAAAAATTAAATTTATTTTAAGATGGATCATCAAACCCAGCCGTTGGAATCATCACCTAGCACCTAGGACCTAGGACTCATGAGGGAATTTACAACATTTTCAACCCTCAAGACACATTTCATCATGATTTTTTACAATTTTTACAATTTACATCTCAAAGGGATGAATCCACTTAATACAGACCCTCATAGACCACCCAGATCTGCGACACAACTATAATCTAGCAGAGTAACACGCTAGGATTCTCCTAAAGTCCTAATGACGAAATGCATCCTGGCTTTGGGGTCGGGTTTGAAGGAAAACTCTGCCGATCCATGGATCGGTGAGACTAAAAACCTCCCGGGACGCAGATTGTCATTAGAAAGTTAGGTCCACCTAGGCAACTTTACATACATGACTCTGATCTGCTTAGATTATTTACAATTCAAACGTGCAGACTGGGTTTACAACAGGAAAAATCAAGCTGTCGATGACTGTAGGCTGGCACGGACATGTCGCTCAGGAGCTACCCTTCTCTGCCAACAGAAAGGAGGTGTACTGCATGGGTAGTTGACCAGTAGTGGTCAACAGGGTCTACTCGATGGTTGAAACAGAACGGCTGGTCAGGTTGTTACTGAGCCGGCCGAGCCAGTCAGTCGGCTCGGTAGCAACTCGGTCGGCTCGGTAATAACCCGGTCGGCTCAGCTCTTTGAAAAAGATCCTGAAGCACATTCGTCAAAAGTTGTTCTGCCTCCTACATATCAACGGCTAGGTTGTTGTTTATTGCATATTTATAGCCCTAAACTAATCTATCACTGTTGTTCATTTGGGGTAGCATTGGATGTGCTCTAACCACAAAAATTGGTGGAGAGGCTAAGGCACATGAGATCTCCAATACCCAGAAAGAGTTTGGGCAGATTCTAAACAGTTTGGGAGATATTAATATTTTTAATGGAGTCCTTAAGTCTAAACTTTGGGAAATTAAAATATTAATGTGAATTAATATAAAACTGTGTTAGAATGGTCGAAAAGTCATGGATCAAGCCAGATCTAATCTTAGTCATTGATTGGGACTTAATCTCGGTCGTTGATTTGCCAACAAGAAAAGTATAAGAGGAGGCTTGAGGGTCACTTGGAGAACACACGAAGAGATCAAGATTTCGACTTTCTGGGGCTAGGTTTGCTGAGAAAGTTGAGAGAGTGATTAGAGTTGCAGCTGAGGGGCAATGGATACAGAAGCAGAGAGGCAGAGATAGCACCAGGAGGATCAGCGTAGTAGCCACGAGAGGGACGCAAAACCAGCCAAGGATTCACGCAGAGCCAGCAAGGGCTCACGCAGAGCCAGCCAGGAGCTGCGCAATGCCTCAAAGGGCCAGCGTGAGTGACACAGAGGGCCAAAGGACTGACGCAGTGCCTCCAGAGGCTGACGCAGGCCAAGCCAAAGTGACGTTGGGCTAACGCTGGGCCAGATAAAGCTGACGCAATCCCTAGAGGCTGACGCTGGGGTTTCGTGGGGCAGATTGGAGTTGTGGAGCTGCCAAAGTGTTTATCCGGGGTTTCAGCCGGAATATCTGCTTCTGAGTAGAGAGGTACTACTGCCAAGATTTTTCTCTGTTGGGTGAGCTGGATTTGGCACCTAGATTGTATTTTGAAACTGCTTAATAAATCAAACCCTCAAATAGCTGCATTGGTTTTCCCGCATTGGGTTTTTCCAAGGACATTAGTCCAAAAACAACGGTGTCACTTGTGTGCTTGTTTCTATTTCCTTCAGTTGATGATCTGTAATGTGTTGAGAATGTACTTTTGTTTATTTCCAGTATTTACATGGTAAATAACTTGCTAATTAACAGAAGAAGCAGGTAGGAATAAATCAGAAAGTACATGCAGGGTTTCTAACGAGTTAGACTTAGAAATTCCAACATGGTATCGGAGGGTGGTTGCAAGTCACAGGAGAACTGAGGACATCAGCCGAGCAAAGCAGCAGCAGCAGAAAAGAACTGTCCCGAGTGACAGAAGTTGTTCCTAGCAAAGTAGCAACAAGGAAGGGGTGACGCAATGCCTGCGTCATCAAGATTGAGCCAGGAAGGGGCAGCGCCAAGGCTGGGGGAGGTAAAGGCAAGCTCATGCAGAGGCCAGGAGGGCTGACGCAATTGGCTAAGGAGGTTGATTTGCTGTTGTCGGGATTGCGCAAAGCCTAGGGGCTCCAACCTTCAATTTGTTGGGGTTTAGGAGGCTGTGGGTAAGTTGCAAAGTGGAGCTGGTGGGGTACTCTAGTCAGAAAAGTACCTAACAGGGCAAGACCAAGGAGGAGGGAGTTGCTACCGAGGGTTTCTAGCCAAGAAATCCGGATCAGTGGTGCAGCCAAACTAAGGATCAGAGTGGGGGCATCTCGACATTGGCAGAAGGGTTTCCAAGAGGGAAATCAAGGCTCAAAGGGAGTCATACTGAAAACTTCCAGGAGGGAAGTAGAGGAGAAGCAAGATGGCAGTGAACGGGGTAAGAGACCAGGACAGACTAGACAAAGCCTCAAACTTCGTAGTCTGGAAGGCCAGAATCCTATCCGTTCTAGACAGGAATCGTGTCAAGCACTTCGCCTTGAGGACGATAGCTATCCCAGTTGACCCAGCTGATAACGACAAGTACAAGGAGGCAATGGCTAGGGCCAAGAGCATCATCCTTGACAAGGTCAAGGACCATGCAGTACCAACTATTGCCAAAAAGAAAACGGCAAATAAGATGTGGGAGGCCCTAAAGAAATTGTACCAGCATACTTCTGTGTAGAGAAGGATGTTACTAGAAAATTAGCTGCGATCATACCAGATGCAGAAGGGAGAACAGATTGACCCCTTCCTTGATCGATTGAAGGAAATCCAGGATCAGCTGACTTCCATAGGGGCCACGCCGGATCCAGAATTGATGGGTGAGAACAGCCCTGAATGCAGTATCAGAAGACTGGGAGATGTTTGTCCAGAGCATACTGGGCAGGGCAACCCTTCCAGATTGGGAGGAAATGTGGGCTGCTCTTTGCCAAGAGGAGATCAAAAGGCTGAGCAAGGCGGGAAGCAACGGCAAGGGGATCAGTATCAAGGAGGAGGAGGTGGATGCTGCCCTAGCATCTGAGGGAAAGCAGGAGAAACGAAAGAAGAAGGACCTCTCCAAGGTCAAGTGCTTTCACTGGGGGGCACTGGGTCATTATGCAACCCAGTGTCTAAGGAAGAAGAGCAAGGGAGAGGCTTCCGAGACCAAGGTTGCGCCAGCACGGGCAGAGAAGGAAGTGGAGACAGACGATGATTGTGCCATGAGTGCACACACACCACTTGCGCAGAAGTGGGGAGACATCGAGCTATAGTCAGATGGAATACAGGCGATGAGGGGCAGGATCCTCGAGGTACCCCGCCTCTTGGATTAGACCTTGCTATGGGAGCCCCAAAGAGGAGTAGTAGTGTTGACAGATGTCAGAAGAGACAGATGCGGATGGAGCGAGAGAGGAAGCTACAATGCAGGATTCCCAGGACAACATGAGGCAGCAATGCCAGAAGCATGGGAGTGTTGCACCAATGCAGGATGCAACAGAGAGGTGTGCAATGGTGCGAGATGCACAGAGTTGTTGCAGCAGCGCAGAGGTCAGAGTGGGAGCACTTGTTAGTGACAGAGGGAGCTTCAACATGAGGAGTGTTTCTAGCCTGACTAAGATGTCAAAGTTGGGAGATCAGTTACTTATTTCTCAGTAACTGGGTTGCAATGCAGCAATTAGCAGTGGTAGTGCTATTGGGCAGCATGATGAGAGGGGTTGCAGTGCAGATGCAACAATGGCAGTGGCAGGGCCATGGGCAGCAACACGGATGCAGAGGGAGTTGCAGTACGAATGCAGTAGTGGCAGTCGCAGGGCCATGGATAGCAGTACAGGATGCAGCAGTGCAGAGAATGTTGGGCAGTAAGCCTAGCATCAGCACAGGGACCAATGCCGAATGATCGGAGTGATGCTCAGTGAGGCGTATAACTAGAGCACAGTGCTCGCTAAGAGGGAGTGTTGATTTGGGGTAGCATCGGATGTGCTCTAGCCACGAAAATTGGTGGAGAGGCTAAGGCACATAAAATCTCCAATACCCAGAAAGGGTTTGGGCAGATTCTAAACAGTTTGGGAGATATTAAAATAATTAATATTTTTAATGGAGTCCCTAAGTCTAAACTTAGGGAAATTAAAATATTAATGTAAATTAATATAAAACTGTTTTAGAATGGTCCAAAAGTCATGGATCAAGTCAGATCTAATCTTAGCCATTGATTAGGGACTTAATCTCGTCCATTGATTTGTCAACAAGAAAATCTTAAGAGGAGGCTTGAGGGTCACTTGGATAACACACCGAGAGATCAAGATTTCGACTTTCTGGGCTAGGTTTGCTAAGAAAGTTGAGAGAGTGATCAGAGTTGCAGCTGAGGGGCAATGAATACAGAAGCAGATAGGCAGAGATAGCACTGGGAGGATCAGCGCAATAGCCGGAGAGAGGGGCGCAAAACCAGCCAAGGGTTCACGCAGAGCCAACCAGGAGTTGTGCATTGCCTCAAAGCCCCAGCGTGAGTGATGCAGAGGACCAGAGGACTGACACAGTGCCTCCAGAGGCTAACGCAGGCCAAGCCAGAGTGACGCTAGGCTAACCTTAGGCCAGACAGAGCTGACGCAGTCCCTAGAGGCTGACATTGGGGTTTCATGGGGCAAATTGGAGCTGTGGAGCTGCTGGAGTGTTTATCCGAGGTTTCAACCGGAATATCTACTTCCGAGTAGAGAGGTACTACTGCCGAGATTTTTCTCTGTTGGGTGAGCCGGATTTGGCACCCAGATTGTATTATGAAACTGCTTAATAAATCAAACCCTCAGATAGCTGCATCGGTTTTCCCGCATTGGGTTTTTCCAGGGACATTAGTCCAAAAACAACGGTGTCACTTGTGTGCTTGTTTCTGTTTCCTTCAGTTGATGATCTGTAATGTGTTGAGCATGTACTTGTATTTATTTCCAGTGTTTACATGGTAAATAACTTGTTAATTAACAGAACAAGTAGGTAGGAATAAATTAGAAAGTACATGAAGGGTTTCTAACAAGTTAGACTTAGAAATTCCAACAATTGTGAGAAAGTTTTGAAAATTACAAGGCCGAAGCATGGTTATCCTAGTGGCATGAATTAGAAAACTAAAACAATGCATTGAGCCATACAATGTTTTTAAAAAGGCAAACGTTCTGGCAATGGACTAATAGATACATATTTACCTCTAATTGTTCTGCAGCTTGACCAGAATTAAATCAAGGGTTTTGAGACTTCATTAGGGGAAGATTTCTTGAAATCATCTCCAGCTGCCTAGGTAGAAGCATGAGACAGGTCATCCTGTAGCAAAGGCACGAATTTGGAGAGATTTGTTGATCCGTTCATTGGCTTATCATTTGGGAAGCTATGACTGGTCGGAGAGAATTAGTATTATTGTTGTCATAGTCTAGTGATTGTCCTTGGGCTGAGGCAGAAAAGAATCCTGGCATTGGTGGCTAAGTATGAACTTTGTATTGGACAGTGCACTGGGTACCATTTTGATATAATGGATATATTCATGAGCCTACTTTGATCATATGTTGTCTTCTCTCTATATTCTAAAGCTTTATGTTCGGAAGCATGAATGAAAATCTTTAAAATTATGTTTTTTATAAATAAAAAAAAATATTAAATGTATTTTTTACAACGACCGAGTCATTGAAATCAAACCGGCCAAATCAATACTGAGTCGGAGTCAAAGTTGGAGCCAACCCTCGACCGTTTCCGAACCGGAGTCAAAGTTTTAAAACATTGCTTCAAGATGATGTGATCTTTGTCTTCAAAGTATTTCGAGCTACTTTACTTTGTAGATAACTTAATGAGCGTTTTTGTGTTCTTTTGATGATAACTAGAGGATCCAGAACTTTTGTTGGTGAAGACTTCTAGCTGCTTTGATCTATAGATCTATTTGCCTTGAGTACAAATAAGGCTTTGGCCTTAATTGATGATCCCAAGCCTTCTTCTGAAGTAGACCACCTTCTTTGTTTTTGATCTAGGGTTTGTTCTTCAATGTAGATCTTTGAACTTTCGCTTTGATATCCTTCAACTTGTTTTGATGCCATCCTTGAAACTTGATCCTTGAGTGTCTCTTTGATTTGCATGCCCTTTTCTTGACTTTAACACCTTAGCTTTGATTCCATGTTGAGAAATCTAGAGCATTAGCATTAGGTGATTTCTCTTTTATTAGTGACTGCTTGTGAATGCTTTTTACTTGTTTAGATTAGGATCTTCTTCATGTTATATTATTAATGTTCTTCTTCATCAAACAGTGACCAATGCATGAACATAAATAAACAAGAGACACAACATGTAGGCTATGAGCTAGGGCCAAAACCTCTCACTCTTTGAGAGGAAAGCCCGCGCAAAATCTTCTTATAGAGATTCCAATTGACGAATACCAAGACCAAGACCCTTGACCTAATAGCTTTTCCAAGACAAGACACGAGCTCTCTTGACAGTCAGCCTTCTTCTTCGTTTATATTCCACTTCAATCTTCTTCGTGATAGTACCGAGACCTTGCCACATGCTTATGATCATCTATTGAATCCTCTTCGTGGGGAGACAAAGATTATACCGAGATCATCTCCATAGTATCTATACCCTTGATCAACCTGTGACCTTCTATAGTGGTACCGAGACTCTTCCTTCCGAATTATTGTTCCTGTGATTGGCCCTAGATCCTCTTCGTTATTCCTTCACTACCAATCTGAACTGATCTCTGCATTTTAGATAGGTCTGAACTTGTAGCCTTCACTGTACTTGATACCGAAATCTCAGAGATATGTATCAGAACTTAATTCTGTTGTTACCCATCCGAAAAACACAGGGATATACAAAGTTCTGTCCCTAGATCTCCTCGCTATCCTTACCCATCTGAATTCTCCACTGTGATTTTACATCTGAACTTTTCATTGTAACTGCCCACCGAAACTACAGAAGAATCTGAACATTTTGAACTGTGTATTATGTGAAGTGCCTTCACCCTATATATAGTGGTTTGTCTGTCATTTTAAGCTGACCTATACTTATGAATAGGTGTGTCTCCATAATGGGAAGCCGACATGAAGAGAGAGCTTTCTACTTGTCGTTGGAGGGCTATATAGACTTATATACAATAGATACATGCTCAAGAAGAGCTCTACATACAAGACATTGACTCTTTGACTCAATGATAAATCCTATGGCTCTCAATGGGACCCATTAACAAATAAAATCTCTTGCTCATGAAACCCATGAAACAAGACATTACAAAAATAATTTTATTCTCTTCTTTTCATCATTTACAAAGATCATAATTACATGTCATTATGAAGACCGAACCTAGTTACATTTTACAACACAAGAGAATGAGTAAGTTCACCCAAATCTGAACAAGTTGTAGCATGAAGATCACTAGTAGCAGTAGCAAATGCACACACTGAATCAGCCTTCCATTCAACTAAATCAACACTGAAACACTTAATCAACTTTGGCTCACCAAGTTTTGCTCTTACTCATCAAGACTTTCTCTCTCTCTCACACATAATTCTTCTCCAGACTCTCTAACTCTCTCTTTCTCAAGTTCATGCTCTCCTTTCACAACGTACAAGTAGTGAGGGGAGAAAGAATGAGGCACATATATATAGGAGGAGCAATGAATCCATGCCATAAAGGACGAGTAGCCCGAATGCCTTGAGGAATGTAACTCATGCCCATTTAGGAAATGTAACTCATGCCATTTAGGAGGTATGCAAGCCTTTGTAACTTATGCTTTTATGAGAGTGTAACATATGCATTAAAGAACGTGTAAGAGGAATCTTTTATCACATGTTTTTATGGAGTGTAAGAGAGCGTAAGAGCATTAATGAGAGTGTAAGAGGAATATGTCATGCCAATAATGAGAGTGTAAGAGAACATTATTGAGAGCCATGATTGAGTGACTTGAATTTCTTTTTAATAATAATATAATAGTATCATAAGAATAATAATAATAATATTAATGATAATATTGATGATTAAGTCGAAATTGAACTATTAGGATTGATTGATGATTAGAAGGGATTTTCCATCAACAATACTTGATTACCAATTGATGCAAGGTGATTTGCTATTTTTTGGAAGCCATACTTGAGACTTTCTATTTTTGGAATTTCTATTTTTAGAAATTCTATTTTTTGACTTTCTATTTTTAGAAATTCATCCCTGTGCTACCTAATTTTCAACACTCCCTCTCAGTTAGGGAGGAATTTCTTTCTGCAACAAAAGATCTTCGCTTTCTCTGCTCATCTTTGTTCATCTTTGCTTTGTATCATCTAGAACAATGATGTCTCACTCTAATGAAGAAGAATCATCATAGGGGAGCTCTAGCTACCACCCTATATTCACTTGGGGGGATTGCCACTTGCCAACATATGACAAGGATCTCGCACAACCAAGTCTCATCTCTGCTTGGGGGGATAACCCATATAACAAGGACCTCACACAACCAAGTCTTATCTCTGGTTGGGGGGGATGTCAAGAATCTCGCACAACCAAGACACATCTCTGCTTGGGGGGATAACCCACTTGTCAAGGATCTCGCACAACCAAGTCACATCTCTGCTTGGGGGAATAACCCACTTGACAAGGATCTCACACAACCAAGTCTCATCTCTGCTTGGGGGGATCCACTTGTCAACACATGACAAGGATCTCGCACATCCAAGCCTCATCACTGCTTGGGGGGATCCACTTGTCAACACATGACAAGGATCTCGCACAACCAAGTCTCATCTCTGCTTGGGGGGATCCACTTGTCAACACATGACAAGGATCTCACACATCCAAGGCTCAAAACTGCTTGGGGGGGTCCACTTGTCAACACATGACAAGGATCTCGCACAACCAAGTCTCATCTCTTCGTGTCGAGATCCACTTGTCAACACATGACACGGATCTCGCACATGCAAGGCTCATCATTGCTTGGGGCGATCCACTTGTCAACATATGAAAAGGATCTCACACATCAAGATCCACTTGACAAGGATCTCACACATCTAAGGCTCATCACTGCTTGGGGGATCCACTTGTCAACACATGACAAGGATCTCGCACATCCAAGGCTCATCACTGCTTGGGGGATCCACTTGTCAACACATGAAAAGGATCTTGCACATCCAAGGCTCATCACTGCTTGGGGGGATCCACTTGTCAACACATGACAAGGATCTCGCACATCTAAGGCTTATCATCCATGACCAGCCTCTCTAGGACGGGTCACATTTGTCAGTCTAAGTTGCTCTTTGAAAACCATGAACTTTCCTTTCGGCAAAGGCTTGGCAAGTATGTCAGCGATCTGGTCATCAGTCGCTATATGATGGAGTCTTACTGCTCCTCTCTGCACCGTATCCCAAATATAGTGATATTTGATATCAATATGCTTGGACTTGTCATCGAACACAGGGTTTCCTCAAGTCAAACCCCACTCTTATTATTGCAATAAATTATTGTTGTGTCCAAAACATGCTCAAACGACTCTCCAAAGAGCTTCCTCGAGCATACTGTCTCACAGCTAGCCATGCTAGCAACAATGTCCTCAACATCAGTGGTGCTGAGGACTACAGAATTTTGCTTCCTACTCATCCAAGATATCATGGCAGTCCCTAAGTTGAAGCAGCACCCAAGTGTGCTTTTTTCTATCAGTAAAGTTACCAGCGCTATCAGCATCTAAGCATCCATGTAGTCTTATATCACTAGCAGTATATTTCAATCCCAGATTAATGGTCCCATCATCCATGCAGGTATCTCAGTACATGCTTTGCAGCAATCCAATGTGCATGAGATGGTTTAATCATATATTGGCTCAGAGTATTGACCGTAAAACATATGTTTGGTCTAATGTTCACAAAGAACATCATTGCTCCAATCAGTGGACAATACTCAAAAGGATTTCTCAAATCAAGACCTACAACTTCACCACAAAGCTTCTTGAAGTTCATCTCCATCAGAATATTCATGGATTTACATTCTGTCATACCAACTATTTCAAGTAGCTTGACAACATATTTTCCTTGAGAAAGAAAAATCTCACCGAGTTTCTGCCATAATTCAAGACCCAGAAGTTGTGCCTTCATCAAATGTTATATCTCTGCTAAATTTTAGAGTGCTTTTACCAGGCACATATATTCTATAAACTTTAGAATTTCCACAATAACCAACAATCATACTTTTCTTACCAGAAGCTTCCAGCTTGGTACTCTTTTCCTTTGGCACATGAAAGTAGATAGGGAAATCAAAGATCCTTAAGTGCCCATTTTGTTATGGGTTATATGGTTCGATGGTCTCTATCTTAATTCCAGCTTCCTTGCAAAAGTCTTGAACTCTTGTCCACTTCATGTCCACTCAAGTCATGGGATGGCTCAACATTTTCCTCAATTTCGATACAAAGGACTTGGTTCTCACATTCATCAAATGTACTTGTTGATCCCAGAACAAGAGTAAGAGCAATAGTAGCAAAGTAAATAAACATAATGAAAGTATACCTAGTGACGAGGTAGGTCTTTCTTTCTTTTCTAGATGTGAGAATGGCCCCTTCATTATCCCTGCACTAGCTTCCTCTTGGAGTTTACTCTTCATGCATTATTCAGCACCCTGATGAACTTCAAGATATGTTTTTCTTGATCGCATCCTCATCGAAAAGTTAGTGAAAGAATCATTCAAATACTCATGAAGAAAGAATAACCAATGATCTATAAAGATAAATCTAAACAAGAACAGTGACACAAAGAAACAACATGACTTGAAAATGCTTATTTTTTAATGGGAATTGAACGAAGTTGTTAGCTCCCTCTTCATTCGGCTTCTATTGGTTACCACTATCCATCACTCATATGTCATTGGCAAAATAAATGCATCTTCTTGAATACCACTTGGAAAACTCCATCATAATCCACTCTAATCTCAAGTATTTCAGAAACCATCTTTCTCACATGAGGTAATGCTTTATAGTGAAGATGAGTGAACTTTCGATGCCACAATTTATATTAATGATTACTTATCATGAATCAATGCATGGATAGGTATTCCATTGATTTTATAAATATCTTCAAATCTTGATCCCAGAGTGAAGGCATGTAATAATAATTATACATATTGACTTCATTGTCTGCAATGATATTAGTTATAATCCATCTTTGATCGCTACAAAAGAGGTTAGTTTAGAAAATTATCATTCCATCTTTTGCAAAAGTCATGATTCTTACCTACAACCACTATTGTTAGTAAACTCTAATATCAAAATTACCAAAACCCATAAGATTATGACATTTCTCATATAATGTGAGAGAGTCAAAATCCCCTATCTTCAACATTCAATTTCTATCAGTTATTCTTTCATAACTTTCTATGCATTATACTTCTTTTCAAGACAATAGTTTTTTTTTACACATGCATAAATAGAAGTAAAGCTACTCTTTACTTTTGCATTCACCAACAAGTACCAAAACCACAACTATTAAACACATGCACCTTACTATCCACAAAATTACTACCATATCTTGGGTTCCTTGAAATCTTGGAAGAATGGTAGCAGTAAATTTCAAAAGTAAAAATCAGCGAAAAATGGGTTGCAAATAAAGTGGAGAGCACTTGACATTTCAGCAGATAATGGGTTGTAAATAGAGTGGATAGCAAGAGATATTTTAGCAGAAAATTAGTTGCAAATAGAATGGACAACAAGAGATATTCTATTAGAAAATGGACTGCAAATGGAGCAAACAACAAGAGATATTTTAGCAGAAAGAGAGTTGGAAATGGAGTGGACAGCAAGAGATGAGATATTTCAGCAGAAAGAGAGTCGGAAATGGAGTGGACAGCAAGAGATATTCCAGCAAAAAAAGAGCTGCAAATGGAGTTTGTTTTCACCAAAGCTCTAATACCATGTTAAAATTTTGATGTTCTATGCTGTAACAATCACTTATTACAAAACTTATTTATGTTGCAATATTAGATAAGCAATTGTAGATAGAACATAAATCAAATGCAAAAATAGAAGACAATCAAGAATACAATGAGACAAAGAATTTATATCCAATGACCAGGGAAAAACCCACAAGGGGAAAACCCAACCAGATTCTTCTTCTGTTAGAAATCAATTGTTCAGCAGAGATATAGAGTACAATGAGAGATCAAGAGAATGAGTAAGTTCACCCAAATCTAAACAAGTTGTAGCATGAAGATCATTGGTAGCAGCAACAAATGCACACATTGAATCAACCTTCCCTTCAATTGAATCAACACTGAAACACTGAATCAACCTTGGCTCACCAAGTTTTGCTCTTACTCTTCAAGACTTTCTCTCTCTCACACACACAATTCTTCTCTAGACTCTCTAACTCTCTCTTTCTCAAGTTCGTACTCTCCTTTCACAATGCACAAGTAGTGAGGGGAGAAAGAATGAGGCACATATATATAGGAGGAGCAACGAATCCATGCCATAAAGGAGGAGTAACTCGCATACCTTGAGGAGTGTAACTCATGCCCATTTAAGAAATGTAACCCATGCCATTAAGGAGGTATGCATGCCTTTGTAACTTATGCTTTTAAGAGAGTGTAACATATGCATTAAAGAGTGTAAGAGCATTAATGAGTGTAAGAGGAATATGCCATGCCAATAATGAGAGTGTAAGAGAACATTATTGAGAGTCATGATTGAGTGACTTGAATTTCTTTTTAATAATAATATAATAGTATCATAAAAATAATAATAATAATAATAATAATATTAATGATAATATTGATGATTAAATCGAAATTGAACTATTAGGATTGATTGATGATCAGAAGGGATTTTCCATCAACAATACTTGATTACCAATTGATGCAAGGTGATTTACCATTTTTGGGAAGTCATACTTGAGACTTCCTGTTTTTAGACTTTCTATTTCTAGACTTTTTGTTTCTAGAAATTCTATTTTTTAGACTTTCTATTTTTAGAAATTTTGTTTTAAGACTTTCTATTTTTAGAAATTCATCCCTGCGTTGCCAAATTTTCAACATAAGGGATTATGTGTTGGTGTAGGAGCTAAAATGTATGTATTGTGCCAGAATCAGAGAATTGGCATAAGTTGCAGCGCTGAGGTGGAAGATCAACCATCTCCTGCCAAATCAGGAGAATTTCGAAGACATTGCCAGTTTTAAAGTATGCTTACATATCCTTATCATTTTCACACAATACAATTTCTTCACATTATTTTCTCAATCTCCAAGTTTGTCTAAGAAAAAGATTTTGGATTACAGTTTGATGAATGTCGAATAATTATTTTGTTGTGACATGTGCCTCCAAGGTGAATGACTCTCACTCCAATAATGGAGAACTTGATTTTTATTATATCTCATTGATCATATGTTCAGCGTTCTACTTATCTATATGATTAACAAACAAAATCTTGAAATTGAGAATAAATGTTAGCAATCTACTATCTTCGCTAAATATTTGTCCATGCAGATTGATAACAGTGTTGAATTGAGTAGATTGGTAATGCAATGTACCCGATGTACTCCACACACATCAGTGCACTGTCATTGGAAAGTTTGATTTCATGCAAATCTCCCTGTAATGTTCCTAATTAGGAAAAACAATGATAAACAAAGCAATAGCTGACATGCATACACAAAATTCAGAAATATAAGTAAACACCCATGTGATCACCAAAAAATACCATCCAACTGAGCCATTTTATTATATATTTGGAGCAATAGTACAATGGGTATGGAAGGAGTGCACCTAGGCTTGCCTCAATGGCAAGCTAGACAAGACCCAGGTTGGAGAATACAACGCCCAGATGCTAGAATGAGTTGCCACGAAAATGCCCTGCACTACCCAAGAGGAACTACACTGTCTGCTGGAAAAGAACTGTTGAAAGACCCACTTCCGGTGCTCAAAAAATTCTGCAAAATTAGCCTCGGGCTCCTCTCAATAAACCCACCAAAACCCAGAAAGGGTTTGGTCTAGTTCTGACCTCCGAAAATTGACCCCAAATACCACGTCCTCCTCAAACTGGCTGGAAAATACGGCCTATCTGGAAATTTGCTGAAGCAACCCTCCAATCACCCCAAAAATGTTGAATTCTACTCCCCAGATGATTTCCTCAAACTCCCAATACAACCCAGCTCCCAAACTCCTCTCCTCAACCTCCCACGTGTGCCCAGAAATTAGCTCTTGCACTGGCCCTGAGTAAGAAGAATTCGTCCTGCCTTAATACAACAATCTATGGCCCAAAAACTCCTCACCCACCTTGGACTTCCCATGGACTTGCTAAGCAAATGCCACCCGAAAGATAGCTTAAATAAGTGGTATGATACCCCCTACTACGTCCTCCTGAAGCACGAAATTGGTTGAATGAATGATTGTACGATGCACCCTAAGCTCGACAATTCCTCCTCCAAAATGGCATGATTTTACCTTCCTAGGGTGGCACTCGTAGTCCACCAAAAGAAGGGTGATCTCTCCCCTTGGAAAGCTCTACGTTGAACAACACTGTGACCCAGCTAAGCAGCTCGAGCAACAAGAGAGATATTAGATTGACAAAAGACCCCAATAGTTGCTAGGCCCCTTCTATTTATAATTTTTGAGTTTCCTTCCCATGTGGGCCCCTCCATCAAGCATTTCGACCTCCTACCTTAGCAAATCAAATTTCCCTCTAAGGAAATGTGTACTTCATGTGGGTGTGGCCCCCACATCCCACAAACAAAAATATTTTCGGCCTCCATCTCCTAAGTCTTAGTCCAAAATTTCGTGGGTCCCATAATAAACAAAATTGCCAAAATTGTGAAAGTAAATTCATGGAAATTATTCTAGGAAGGGACATTACAGTCCTCCCCTCCCAAATGTTGCTTGTCCCCAAGCAACTATAGCGCTAGATGTTGAAGTATGTGCTCACCCTCCCAAGTGGCATCCTCATCCGGTAAATTTCTCCAGCGTACCAAATATTCCCTGATGGTTCTGCTCCTCAGCTTCCTTTCTCTAGTCTCCAAAATGGCCTCCGACTCTAACACAAGATGCCCCTCATCATCTAGTGGAGGTAACTCTGTGGCTGCTGTCACCTGCTGTCCCAACACGTTTTTTGTTCCAACCAAGGTGCAAGTTCAAACCCCAAGTCCAACACAAGGGCTAAATATTATCCTCTTTGGAGGCATATTTAGAAGCTTCAAAAATGTGGAGGTGGTGGCTCACGGGAATGGCGATGTAATCTTTGCAGTAATTCGTACAAGGGCTCCTACCCAAGAGTGAAGACACATCTTTTGCATGGAGGAGGACAGGGCATTGCAGGTTGCACAAAATCAATAGAGCCATTGGCGAGGAGGGCATATCAAAGAGAGCAAGATGAGGCGGATCAAATTAAAAGAAGGCATGAAGAGCTTAGTCAAGCTACTCCTCAAGCTCCAGCAAACATTGAGCCAAGGATTGTACTTGAAGCAAGGAAAAGGAGAGCCACTCAACAACATGAACAACCACCATCCAGAAATACCAAAGGGGCATCCGCTTCAGTTCAAGATGGCAAAATTGCTAAATTGGTGAATGTGCAAGCGAGAGAAGAAGTTGATACTAGAGTGGCTAGGTGCATCTATGCATGTGGTATCCCATTCAATGTTGTTTTCTCTCCTTACTAGCAAGTTATGATAAGGGAAATTAACAAAGCTCCTCAAGGGTACAAGGGGCCCAACTATAAGAAAGTCAGAACTCAGCTTCTCAAAAATGAGAAAGAGCTTGCGGAGGATATCTTATCACCAATTCGTTCTTCTTGGGGTAGCTTTGGGGTTACTATAGTCTTAGATGGATGGACAGATACAAGGCACAGACCATTGATAAATATGATTGCCACTTCACCCAAATGAGCAACGTTAAGGCAGAAGACTACTCAGGAGAGGTAAAAGATGCACAGTTCATTGTTGATGTTATTATAAAATCTATTGAACAAATAGGACCTAATAGGGTGGTGCAAGTTATCACAAATAATGCACCAGTTTGCAAATTTGCATGTTTAATTATTAAGGGGAGGTATGACCACATCTTTTGGACACCCTACATTGTCCATAACTTGAATCTAATCTTAGAGGAGATCGACAATAAAGTTCCATGGATAAAGGAAATCACAAGGGAAGCAAGGGAGATTGTTAAATTCATCACCATCCACCACCAATCTCAAGCAATATTTTGAGAGTACTCCAAATTGGAGTTGTTAAAAGTTGTCTTGACAAGACATGCCTCAAACTTCTTAACGTTGCGCTGCCTTGTTGAGGTTAAGAAGGCATTAGTTTCTATGGTGGTAAGTCAACTTTGGGTTGAGTGGAGACAACCAGATTCAGAGCAGGGATATATGGTGCGTAGATTGTGCCTTGATGAGGATTGGTGGAGCAAGATATATTTCTTGCTAAAGTTCACAACCCTTGCATTTGAGCTTCTTCGGAATGTTGACACTGACCAACCTTTCTTAGGAGAGGTATATGATGGCATGGATTCCATGGTTGAGAAAACTATGGAAATAATTTCACAAGAGTCTCCATAGAGTTTATTTGTTGATGATTATTTTGTTGATTTAGTCAAGAAAATCATTGTTGATAGGTGGAACAATTTCAACACTCCATTGCACACTTTAGCACATGCCTTGAACCCCAAATTTTATGATGAGGAGCTTATTGCTCAAAGCAATGGGAAGAGGAAGGCACCCCATAAGGATATAGAGGTGGCTAATGGGGTGAAAAAATCCCTTATGAGAATGTTTCTAGTTCATCTACACAAGGAGGTGAAGGAAAAATTTGTCAGTTTTGCTGCAGGATTAGATGATTATTCAGATATATCAGCTTTGGAGGAGAGAAGCACCATGAATCCAGTTAAGTGGTGGATTTGTCATGGAGCAAATGGTCTACATTTGCAAAACCTTTCCATTCGTGTTCTTTCACAAGTGGCAATCTATTCATCAACAAAAAGGATACAATGTTCCTAATTAGGAAAAATAGTGATATGCAAAGAAACAGCAAAATTACACCACAAAAAGTTTCAAACTTTAGCATGCACTCACGAAAAACCAAAGATGTAGAAGGAGCTGAGCCATTTTATTATAAACTAGAGCAAGAGTACAATATATGGAAGGAATGCACCTAGGCTTGCCTCAAAGGCAAGCGGAGCAAAGCCCAAGTGAATAAATATGAAGCCCAGATGCTATTATTAACTGCCCAAGTACTACTATGCGATGTCCCAGCGATTCTGCACTATCTGCTGAAAAGATATAGCTGGAAACCCCTCCTTTGCTGCTCAGAAAATTCTACAAAATTACCTCCAAGCTCCTCAAGCAAAACCCACCAAAACCCAAAAAGGGTTTGGCCTAATCCCAACCTCTGAAAATCGACCCCCAAAGGCCCTACGCTCTCCATTAGCTGCTAAAATATGTTGCCTGTCAATGCACCAGCAAACCTTCCCAAAAACACTCCAAAAAGGTTGCAATCAACTCCACAAATATTATCCTTATTACTCCTAACAAGAACTAGGCTCAATGAGCAGCTCCTCACTCCCACGTGTGCCCAGTGACACCCTTCTGCGCAGGCCCAGGCGCAGCAAACTCACTCCATAAAGTAGTTGTCTCCTTTGGCTCCCAAACTCCCCAAAAAACCTGCAAAATACCTGAGCTTCCTTCTCCTAATTTCCTCTGGCAATTGGTCCCCGAAAGAGCACTGAATTGACTCCCCTTGAGCCTCTCCTACGTCCTCCTGGAATACGCACTGCCTGGGAAAATACTAAGTGTAAGTGCTGGAAAATTCACTGTAAGTCTCCTCCGGATAGGTGTGAAAGAACCTCTCTAGGGTGGCACTCGAAGTCCCCCGAAGAAAGGGTGAGTTCTCCGCTTGGAAAACTCGTGCTGAACAGCAAGTGACCCGACTAAGTAGCTCGAGCAACTAAGTTAAGTTTGATATGCCAAAAGATGCAAATGAAGTTGAGCTCCCTCCTTTTATAATTTCGTGGGCCTTCCTTCCCACGTGGGCCCCTCCACCAAGCAAATCGAATTCCCTCCTAAGCATTTCGAACCATAGGCTAAGTGAAGTGTGTTTTTCATTGTGTGGGTGGCCCCCACATTCCACTATCAAAATAATATGACTTCCTTTTAACTCCTAAGTCCTTTACCAAAAATGAGTGGGTCCCATAGCCTCCAAAATTGTTCTCAAAATTGGGGAATTAATTTTGTTCCAAAATAATTTAGGAAGGGACATTACAGTCCTCCCCTCCCAAATGTTGCTTGTCCCCAAGCAACTTCAGCGTTGGATGCTCCAGTATGTGCTCACCCTCCCAAGTGGCATCCTCATCTGGCAAACTCTTCCAATGCACCAAATACTCCCTGATCGTTCTGCTCCTTAACTTCCTCTCCCTAGTCTCCAGAATGGCTTCCGGTTCCAAAACCAGATGCCCCTCATCATCAAGCGGAGGCAACTCCGCAGTTGTTGTAACCTGCTACCCCAACACCCTCTTGAGGCATGAAACATGGAAAATGTTGTGGATCTTGCTCCCTGGTGGTAGCTCCATCTTTTGTTATGGAAAAGTTCCACAAACGTACTTGGGAGAAGGAGCTAGGAAGAAAGAAAAATTACTATATTGAAGTGTTTAATCCCACTCATGATCATCAACCAAAAGCATACATAGAGGCCAATATCTCTTGGAGAGCCAAAATTCTTATTGCTCAGTTAAGGACTAATTCTCATCAACTCCGTTGTGAAACAGGGCACTGGAAAAGGCCAAAGGAAGTGTGGGAGGAAAGGGTATGCATTTTTTGTTCTTCCGGAAAAGTGGAAACAGAAAAACATTTCATTTTAGAATGTGAGGCCTTCAAAGACAACAGGGAAAGTTATGCAGATACGCTGGCCGCTAGCTCTTGGGATAATCTATTTAACGAGGGGTTTGTCGAGAAGATGGGAGCATTTATTGTGAAGCTTCACAAAAAAAGGGCCGAATACATCAAGCAGATGAAGAAGCAATCTGTCCCATAGGCTATCTTTAGCCTCGTGGACGTTAAAATAATTTCTTTCTTTCTTTCTTTCTTGTATGCTACCTCTCCAACTCTCCTGATCACCCTGTATGGCCCATAAAAACGTGGTTGCAGCTTCTCGGCCCCTTTTGTTTCAATGTCGACTGCCTGTATGGCTGCAATCGCAGGAACACCAAGTCCCCCTCCTCAAAGTGCCTCTCAACCCGATGTCTATCAGCATACAACTTTTGTTGATTCTGAGTTGTCAGCAAATTATCCTTGAGAGCCTTGAGGATGTCTTGGCTCTCTAGGATCCAATCTTTGGCCTTTGGGGCCCGGTTGTCTCCAAAAACAATGTCAGCAAAAGACAAAGCATCATAACCATATAAAGCACGGAAAGGTGACATACCGATGGACATATGATGGGTGGTGTTGTAGCAATACTCCCCTAAGTGTAGCCATCGAATCCATGCCCTTTGTTGCCCGGTCACATAGTTCTTGAGATAGCCCTCTAGCCACTTGTTCACCCTCTCCGTCTGGTCGTCTATCTGTGGGTTGTGTTACCACTCAAACCAACAAGGGACCTAAAAGGGGTTCCTAAGAGGGCAACTGCTAGGTTAAGGGCAACGGTGGAGGCTTAGCCCACTGTCACCACAGCTAAGTCTCCCTGCTCTTTACAGACTTTCACTAATGGGAGGAGTCCCAATAGTGTAGGGATCACTTGTAAAGTATATGTCAATGGATAGGTGGAAAGTGACCTTGGAAACCCTTTCCCAAGGATGGAGTGAAGAATGGAACTTGCTTGCTCTTTAAGCAAGGGACTTGATCCTCCAAGGGTAAGGGGTGAGGATTGGAGGGTTGAGGGAGAAGGAATAGGCTTATAAACAAGGTTCTCAATCCCTATAATCCTTGGGAAACTTGGATTCCCAAATGGTCCTTGACAAATAATCTTTATTGAGAAGTGGGACCACACGAGGCCAAGTGGACCCAACCCAGGCTCGGGGATGGAATGTAGCAACCAATGATGTTCCTATCCTGGACAAGGTGAAAGGAAAGGACCAAACAAGAATATTTACTTCAAAAGGTTGAATTGATCATGTTGAGGTCTAGCCTTGGGGATGCCTAGGCAAAATTCGATCCTAGGGTTAGGGCTTCGGATTTCCAGATATTCCACTATTAGAATTACCTCAAATTTCGAGGAGAGGGAGGGGACCCACCAGTGCAGTAGCCTGTAGGAGATAAAAGTTTTTCCTTGGGTCAATTCCTGGGAAATTGATGCCCTAGGTGACCTTTGAGGGCTAAACCTGGGAAAAAGTTGTAAAAGGTGAAAAAGGTGAAGGACATGACCACCTTTTTTAGGGATCAGTGCCTAATTCACTTGGGAATGTGGAGTCAAGGATGATGATGAGTAAGAACTTGGTTTCTTGATCAAGGAGGCCCAGAAAGTCAACTTCATTTAATGTTGAGAGAAAGAAAAAAAAAGCGACCTTCAAGCATTTATACTAGCTTATCGAGACAAATAATCTCTAGGACATTTCATTCATATAACATTGGCCCATACATTAAATTAGCTAAAACATGCTTAATTCCACATTTCAATTATGCAGCAACTAGCCCTAATTTTAACAGTAAAGAATAACAACGTCAAAATTTACTTACAACATTATAGAATATATCCAAACAGCATTTCATTTGCAAGACAAAGCTCCAAGACAAGAAAAATAGCCCAAATCCATACGTCAAAATTCATCCATCTCCAAAAAATATCCTCCAAGGAAAAAATGCAAAGTTCTCTATGATTAGAGAGATCCCAAGTCAAGTGATGATCCAAATGAATGTATCTAACATCAATATATAGCCTCCTAAGGAGTTCGAATTATCTTATGGGCCTACATAAGCCCCTAATGATAAAATAATGTGTGAACAAAACCCCTATTGGTGACAAGCCCACCAAAGTGTAAAAATAAGCCTCACAAGGGACCAAATAATAATATGTACATGTCGTGGGGCCCTCCAAAGGCCTAATAATGTCTTTAAGTGCCATACTGAGGAATAAATTCCTCGGAATATGATGGACAAGGGGGTGGCCCCTTGTTCTCCAAGTAGTAGACCTATGGTGCTCCCAATGGGTCTAAGGGCACATAAATGACCCCATGGGTCTCCATATGAATCGGAGATGCCTGTAGATCCTCTGCAAGGGTTCGAGTGGTGGAATGAATGTTGTCATGACATCGTACAAGTCCTGGGACACCTGTCAAGTGTGTGGGGCTCCTGTGGGAGCCTGCTGGGCATAATGTACCAAGCATATAATCATCATCCCAAAAGCTAGAATCTCTGAGCATCCATGAAGATCCATGGAGTGTTGTCTGTTGTTGTGGAGGCCCATGGCTTTCTATGCACACATTACATGTGTCAATGTAGACCTCTGGGCGTTAGGATCTCGTATAGGGAAACCAAACCCAAATGGAACCCCCCTGTAATCCTACATGAGATCCAATGCGTCCCCTAGGCTTCCTGCACAACCAGTCATTAAAATAATTGGGTAAAATAGTTTACAAACCATGGATAACAACGTGGGCACTTCATAATGGCATGCCCTTCCGTAGCGGGCTTTGGCATGTGCTAATGTGTCCAAGCTCCAAAGGGGGTTAACCAAGTACCTTATTAGGTGGTTTCAACCCTTAAAGGGGATAGTATGTCCAAGGTACATCCCTCTAATGGGGGTAGAAAGTGATAAATAAGTGGAATGGAGTAGGGAATGAGAGGGGCAATCCTGGGCCACATATTGGGGCATAGGGGTAGCTAGATAAGGGGAAGCCCACACCTAGGTATGTAATGTGTAGGAGGGAGAAATCGTGGTACATGAGGTGCCCCGACCTTGATTTTTCCACCCTTCTTTATATGCCTTTTGCCTTTTATGAATTTTTTTTAATTAACTGCTCGGGGCTCAAAGGACAAGAGCATGATGTGTAAGATATAGCAGTGATTACCCCTTTTGGTAGGGCGGTTTATTGCCCTCTAGGGGTTGGGACAATCATGGGTTTCTGAATGATAAAGGAGGCTCATCTAGGGCCTATGGAACCAGGGTGATGGCCATGGATTGGGGTAGAGCTCATGCATTGGCTTTTGCCCACGTGCTAATTATTTTGTCTCGGCCATATTTTGCATTTTGTGGTACAATTTCCTGTTAAATGTGGCCAATTATGCTTTTTTCTTTTTCTTTTAATTGCTTCAACCTCTGGGGCATCATTCTAGGCCTGACCCAAGGTGGGGACAAGGGGATAGGGAGGCTAGCCCTATGTGGACCCAAAATGGAAATGTGGACCCAGGTGGGAGAAATGATGAATGAGGTATAGTGAGTGGAAAGGGAGTAATATATGCGGGTAAAGGAGCAAGACCACGCACCCAAAGTCGAGGTTTCCCAAGTAGTATCACCCTAGAACCAAATGGTCAATAAAGGAGATCCCACAGGACTAAGATCCAAGGGTAACAACCAAAAGAGATCAAGGGGACAAGAGCACAAACTAAGCCCACCCTTTCTGCCAAATCCCCCCATCAATCCATACCCAGAAGTATCCATGATAAGTAAACCCAATACTCAATTACCAAATGACAAGACATACCTTTAGATTCAGGAGGCCCACCTTCAAACATACGATCAATATAAGTGGGTGAGGGACCACATGGCTAGCTCAGGTGGCAGAGAAATGGCACAACGAGCTAGTAGGAGGCTGCAAGGGGCTGCTAACTGCCGACTAGGGCTCATCATGGAGAAAAATTTCTCCTGGGGATATCACCCACGAAGTGGTGGGTAACAGGTTGTAACTAGTGCTCGGGGTGAGCTCAATACCCACTAGCCTGAAGAGCTCCTGCCAGAATCCTCCCATAAATCGGTTGTCCCTGTCGCTGACTATGGTCTTAGGGAGTCCATGCAAGTGGAAGACCTCCCTAAAGAACAACTCTGCCACCTGAGAGGCTGAGTACCATGTCAGAATGGCAAAGAAATGGGCATACTTGGTCAGCCAGTCGACCACCACATAGATACAATCCTTGCCCTGCACTGCTGGAAGCCCTGTGATGAAATCCATAGAGATACTCTCCCATTTCCCCTCTGGAATGGGGAGAGGCTGCAACAACCCAGCTGGATGAGTCAACTCCCCCTTGTTCCTCTGACAGGCCTCACACTCCTGCACATACCGCAAAACGTCCCCCTTGAGGCCCTTCCATGTGAAGCGCTCTCTCACTGCCATGTACGTCTTCCTGAACCCCTGATGCCCTGACAATGGAGAATCATGGGTTGCATGAAGTATCCGCTCCCTCAACAGTGAGCCCGGAACCAAGAATATGTGCCCCTTGTAGTAGATAATCTCAGCCATCACTCGATAGCGCTCATCTGTGTGAATGCCCTCCAAGATCTCACATGCCCGCCGATCCTTGGAGTACTCTACTAACAACTGCGCCTTCCAGTCATGGCAAATGCTCATGAGTGAAAGCCCTGCTGGTCTCTTGGATAGTGCATCGGCTACCACATTGTGCTTCCCCCGCACATACTCAATATCAAAATCATAGGCCTGCACCTTGTTGACCCACCTCTGTTGCCTGTCATTGAGGCCCTGTTGCCCCATGAAGTGGCGAAGACTGTTGTGATCTATCTTCACCCGAAACCAATTGCCCACCAAGTATTGCTGGAACTTGGCCAACGCATGCATGATGGCCAGCATCTCCTTGTCGTATATAGAATACGACCGCTCAAGGGGTAAAAGCTTTCGGCTCTCAAAAGCAATGGGGTGCCCACCTTGGGAAAAAACTGTCCTAATCCCCTCACCTGATGCATCACACTCCAACGTGAATAGCTGCGTGAAATCTGGGAAATTAGGAAAAACAATGATATGCAAAGCAAATAGCAAAATTACACCACAGAAAGTTTCAAACTTTAGCACGCACCCATGAAAAACCAAAAATGTAGAAGCAGTTGAGCCATTTTATTATAAACTGGAGCAAGAGTACAATATATGGAAGGAATGCACCTGGTCTTGCCTCAAAGGCAAGCGGAGCAAAGCCTAGGTGAATAAATATAAAGCCCGGATGCTGTTATCAACTGCCCAAGTACTGCTCTGCGCTGCCCCAGCGATTATGCATTGTCTGCTGCAAAGATATAGCAGGAAACCACTCCTCTGGTGCTCAGAAATTCTGCAAAATTACCTCCAAGCTCCTCAAGCAAAACTCACCAAAAGCCAGAAATGGTTTGGCCTAATCCCGACCTCCGAAAATCAACCCCCAACGGCCCTATGCTCTCCACTGGCTGCTGAAATAAGTTGCCTGTCAATGCACCAGCAAACCTCCCCAAAAACACTCCAAAAAGGCTGCAATCAACTCCACAAATATTATCCTTATTTCTCCCGGCAAGTTCCAGCCTCAATGAGCAAGCTCCTCACTCCCACATGTGCCCAGTGACACCCTTTTGCACAAGCCCAGGGGCAGCAAATTCACTCCAAAAAGTAGTTGTCTCCTCTAGCTCCCAAACTCCCTAAAAATATTGCAAAAGACCTAAGCTTCCTTCTCCTAATTTCCTCCGGCAATTGTTCCCTGAAAGAACACTGAATTTACTCCCCTTGAGCCTCTCCTGCGTCCTCCTGGAATACGCACTACCTAAGCAAGTACTAAGTGTAAGTGCTGGAAAATTCACTGCAAGTCTCTTCCAGATAAGAAGTGAAAGAACCTCTCTAGGGTGGCACTCAAAGTCCCCCAAAGAAAGGGTGAGTTCTCCGCTTGGAAAACTCGTGTTGAACAGCGAGTGACCCGGCTAAGTAGCTCGAGCAACTAAGTTAAGCTTGATATGCCAAAAGATGCAAATGAAGTTGGCTTCACTCCTTTTATAATTCCATGGGCCTTCCTTCCCATGTGGGCCCCTCGACCAAGCAAATTGAATTCCCTCCTAAGCATTTCGATCCATAGGCTAAGCGAAGTGTGTTTTTCATTGTGTGGGTGGCCCCCACACTCCACTATCAAAATAATATGACTTCCTTTTAACTCTTAAGTCTCCACTGTTGAGCATGCTTCTGCTTCTACTTTTTATGAGGATTATGATGATGAGGATTAGTCCTTTGCCTTTATAGTACTTGCAGCTTCATAGTCTTTATTGTACTTGCAGCCTCATATATATAATAAAGGCTGATTTTGAGATTTGGATATATAATAAACGCTGATTTTGGATATTCCGATATTGCTATTTTCATTAAGTGATCATTCATGAGTAAATGTGATGTAAATTTAGAAACTTATAGTTTATGCATTGACAAAGGATAATTTAATCATAATTTTTAAACTTTAAATTTAATAAATTATAATGTATCATGTATGCTTTATGATTGCACATAACATTTCTTAAATGTCCTAACATTATATATATATATATATATATATATCGTGTTTGCCCATTTCCAAAATTTGGGGGGGGTCACGTTTCGTACCCGTGCCTGTTTCGGAAACTCGTACCTGTTTCTCCATATCGTGCATTTTAGAGTCTAAAAAACATTGTTTTCCAGCTGCTATAAGTTCAATTTTTTTTGCTGAAAATTTTGTAGGCAATGTATCCACCAGGATTTGATCCCTTGAGCTTAGCAAATCAATTTCCAGCGTGCTGGAAATTGCATTTTGTTGTTGGTAATAGGCTTTGCAGTGACCCTAAAGGATCTATGTAACATCTCCTAGCCTCCGCACCCCTAGATCTTTAATCTAGAGTGCTAAGGCATTGTTTGGGTGGCCTTTTTCAAGGGGGTTTGCAACTGACCCTGCGTTTTCCTACAGATTTTAGAGTCTGCAGTCACAGAACAGGGTGCACAATGACAAAACAAACCCCTTTAACCACAACTTTAGTCACATAAATAACTATAAATTTTGTTCTTACAATTTAAGTCCACTCATTTTGACTACTTGCATTGATATATTTTTCGAATTTGTATCAGATCTTGCTGATTACAAGTATTTCCTGTATATTTTACACAATAAATGAGCAGGAAAACAAACAATTAACTCCTCCACTTCATCCATAGACCCCATTTAAGGCATTGATCCTCATTTGGTTGGGTGGAGTCCTCCCATAGCCTTTAAGGAGGTAGTTGGGCTTAATGAGTGGGGATTTGGGTCAAGGTGACAGTGGGCCCTCATCCTATGTGCGCCAAACATAGCAGATTGTTAGAACCTTAGCAAACCACTAAATTGCTACGTAACAGGTCCAACATGGAGTCGTGTTTAATATATATATATATATATATATATATATATCATTGTTTTAAAAAACAGCTGAGTCGACTCCGACTTGGCGGAGTCGGACCGAGCCAATGCCTGGCCGGGTTGGCACGGTGGCTGAAAAGGAACGGCTGGCCGGGTTGTTACCAAGCCAGTCATTGACTCGGTCAACTCGGTAACAACTCAGCCGACTCAGTTATGACTCGATCGACTCAGTAACAACTCAGCCGGCTAGGCTCTTTGACAAAAATCCTAAAGCACAATCGTCAAAAGTTGTTCCACCTCCTGCATATCAATGGTTGGGTTGTTGTTGACTGCATATTTATAACCCTAAAGTAATCTATCACTATGAGAAAGTTTTGAAAATTACAAGGCCAAAGTATGGTTATCCTAGTGGCATAAATTAGAAAACTAAAACAATGCATTGAGCCATACAATGTTTTTAAAAAGGCAAACGTTCTGGAAATGGACTAATAAATACATATTTACCTCTGATTGTTCTGGAGCTTGACCAGAATTAAATCAAGGGTTTTGAGATTTCATTAGGGGCAGAGAATTGGTATTATTGTTGTTGTAGTCTAGTGATTGTCCTTAGGCTGAGGTAGAAAAGAATCCTGGCATTGGTGGCTAAGTATGAACTTTGTATTGGATAGTGCACTGGGTGCCAGTTTGATATAATGGATATATTCATGAGCCTACTTTGATCATATGTTGTTTTCTCTCTATATTCTAAAGCTTTGTGTTTGGAAACATGAATGAAAATCTTTAAAATTATGTTTTTATAAAAAATATATATATATATATATATATATATATATATATAATATATTTTTTACAATGACCGAGTCATTGAAATCAAACCGGCTGAGCCGATACCGAGTCAGAGTCGACCTTTGGTCGTTTCCGAATCGGAGTTGGAGTCGACCCTATGTTGTCTTCTCTCTATATTCTAAAGCTTTGTGTTTGGGAACATGAATGAAAATATTTAAAATTATGTTTTTATAAAAAAAATATATTTAATGTATTTTTTACAACGACCGAGTCATTCAAATCAAACCAGCTGAGTCGATAGAGTCGACCCTCAGTCGTTTCCGAGTCGGAGTCAGAGTTTTAAAACATTGATATATATATGTGTGTGTGTGTTCCAAAAAAAGTCAAGAAATCATGGGTAACAATTGTGATTTATCAAGCATTTTGCAAAAAAAAAAATCACACATTTTTTCCAAAACATCATCAAGTCGCAAAACTAAAATCTCTTTAAGAGTTTTGCTCATTTTGGCTTTCTGTTTGCACATTGGGGGACATAGAAGAGTGTTCACTGTGATTTGAGGGGGAAAACTTGATGTTTAATTAGTGGCAATGAATTTTTTTTATGGTGTTAATTTATATTTAATTGAAAATTGAATATTGAAAAAAAAAAAATTAATGCTTGCCTATTTTTTTTCCAAGTCGCTCTAACCTTACCCAATTTTTTTCCCAATTCCAGTTTTTTGGCCCCAGTCAAATTCTTCCCAGGTGCAATTTTTCGAAAAGGTACAGAATTCTGTCCACAGTTGAAAAATGCAGTACATGACTGAAAAACTGTCCACATGATCCTGCCCACAACTGAAAATCTCAGCCCACTTGAGAAATCTGAAAAATGCAGTCCACAATTGGAAAACTCAACAGACAGGAAAAAAAACTCTGACCACTTGACAAGAAACTTTGATCACATAACAACTCATTGCCCGAACATGAAAATTGCTCAATACATTGCCCAATGTGAAATTTGAATTCAAAAAAGAAGAGATGGAAAATAAATGGTTTGACTATGTTTGAATGCTATGGGAAGAATCTCTCTCTCTCTCACACACACAGACAAACATTTTTGTCTAGTTTTTGGAAGGGTACAGCTGGCTGCACCCCCTAGGATTGTTCTCCTAAGTCCTAACCATGCAGTACATCTGGGCACATCACATTTGTCCCCGGGGATATTCCATCCCAAGTTTGGGTGTATCCATGGTATGTATATCCTACTATGAAAAAAGGAAACCCTTTTATTCTCCCACATTAGTAGATTCCAGCTCAATTTTACTTCAAAATTCAATTTTTAAGATTTATGTTTTACCACGATGGAGGAATATCTCCTCAGTTGGCAATAATTCATACTTAGGAAGTGCTGAATGTTAAGGCAAATTTCAGAGAAAGTTCCAGGTTGACGCATTTTATGATGCAATTCAAGATGTTGTGCCACGGATTTACAACATTGTAGATTAAGGGATACAGGATAGCCAGTGAACAAAATGGACAACATGAGGGAGACACAAGCAAAGAATAGGAACTTTACTTCAAACATTGTTACTTACCTATTTTTCCATTCAATATGCTGTGGTGTATAGATTTAGTTTTATTCAATTGACAATAATGGTAGTTGAGAAGGAATCTTCCTATAAAAGTAATGTTTGACCTTCATATGAGATGAAACTCAAAGGTATGTATAAAAGATAAATCATTCTTTTGCAACACTTAGGAACTGCAAAGTACAGATAGAAACTTAACTTTTCCTACCATGGTGAAGCGAGAAGAATTGTACAAAAAATTAAAGTTTAGCGATCTCATGACTGTCATTACCTAAATTCTAGATTTAGCTCACAGAAAATACATGTTACTAACCTTGAACAGCAATGCCCGATGCCTAGCTAGACCCACTTTCAAGCGGCCTAGAGGTAGCACTTTGTTCTGAAGTGTAGCTCTCAGATCCTCACTTGCAGATCTCCACTGTTTCAGCATTTTATCAGGATCCCCAACTGGTCCTCCCATAGAATCACTAACGAGGTCAGCAAGTTTTTGGACTAACCCACTTTTGAGAAAGCCTCGTGAACCAGCCTTGGACTTAACAGCCAATTCCAAAGCCTTGTTTTCTAGCTTCACCAAGTCTGGATCAATTGCTCTATTGACTAAAACAGTCTCCCAACTAATATTATCTGAGACAGGTGTTCCTTGAAGATCAACCAGAGAGGGCATCTTATCTGATGTAGAGTCAGACACTACACCATACAAGTCATAGAAACCGTCCACCACCTTGTCATCATAGTTCAATGCACTGTAATACTGTAAAAGTATAAACAGAAACAGCAAGTGTGAGAATAGTCAACAAGCACATCAAATGAAACTTCAATGCACATCGTAGTCAAAGAAAGATTTCACAGTGAAGGAAAAACCTATTAAATGTTAGAATACATTAATAACTGAATATGAGATGTATATCCCAGGTTGATGGTAGTAACTAGATAGCATGGAAACTTCAGAGAATAAAAGTCCGAAATTACCTTAAGGTTATGGGGGCTAGGAGAGCTTCCAAACACTCTTAAGTTAGTAAGTATTCCAAACAAGAACTACTTTAGAATCTATTAAACTCAAGTACATCCCAATTCATGATAAAGAATAAAACAAATTCTTTAACAAGGATCATTAAATTCATTTAATCAACAAATAAGAAAATGGATGCTCTGAAGTGTCCATATAGAATGAAGGGCAACCATAATATCCTGAGAATTACAACCTAATTTGCAAAACGTGAAAATTCAGCTCATATAGCAAACTCATACAATATGAGAAATGGCATAGCTACAAAATACTAAGCCAGGTTAATAACTGAGAAGTAATCTTGAAGGAATATGCATGGAAATCTTACTGTCTGTAGTTTTATTACGTATAGAATGACACAAGAAATATAAAAGGCATCAAAGAAATTGAATGTCCAAAAAGTAGCACTTCTTGCAGTCAAATCAATACATGGGGGGTTTTCAGATAGAGAATATAACTAATGTTAGATCTAAAGTTATTTCCCTCCCAGGGCATTACTGCTTTTGGGCTTAGTGGAGCTCACACAACCCTCAGGATGCAACCTTTCATGCTTGGCATAAGGCAGCATGGGGACATTTAAATGGCCCCTCAGCTGCTATAGCTTCCATTTTGGCAATTGTGCAAGAAGAGATTAATCCAAGCACTGGACAGGATGTTTCCTCCTAAGGGCCTGTAGAAGCTTATATAAAAAAAACTACAGAAGTTGATGAAATCCCTTATGATGAGCCTCCCATGAATACTTAAAATTATGAATATTAGTCGCTTAAGATAATCTTAAAAAGCACACACTGTTAGGGTATTTTGTGGGCCATATGCCACTAAAGGTTGTGATCAAAATCTATGCCAATGAGGGCCTGGGGACTCCATGGATGGCTCTGCCTAGCCATCTATACCTTCACTAAGGGCCTTTTTCAGTTTTCCTTTGAGGATGAAAAGCATTGTCATGAAGTGATATCCCATGGCCCTTGGATGTGTCAGAGCACCTCAGTTGCTTTGTGGAATGGGGCAAGAAGAGTTTCCAATAAAACGTATTGTCCAGCCTTGTTGGAAGACCCAAGACTCCCCATACAGTTCTGGCCTTTTCTTGAGCAAATCTCCACCCCAATTGGTAATATTATATGCCATAAGTTAGCTCAATTTTTTAACAGAAACCCTCAAAATAGGTTTTGTCTTTGGGTTGACATTTCAAAAGATCTAAAATTTGTGTACATTGAGGAGGGTGGGTAGAGTTATCCAACAGCAAAAGTGATGCATCAATCTCCACAACACCTACTCTATATGCCAAAGTCTCCACCAAAAGATAAAATATTGCCCTCGTGAAATCAGGACTCCACCCCCAGACACTAGAACAACAAATCAGATCTTGCAACAAACAAACAATCACAAATGAACCAAAATTATTGCAAAAGGGAAGGCTACTTAGACCCAACAAACCAGCTTGCTCCATAGGCACAAAAAAGTGGTGCAATGACTCAATCCTCTCCAATTTTATCTCAAAAGGAGCCTACTAGTCTCATGGTGATTAGAGACCCTTTTAAAATTGGCAACTAGGGCCAAACTCCATGTGGGTCTTCTTATTTATGGCAGCTGATATTTTTCTTGGATTCCTCTCATCGAGAGGTGTATGATTGATCTAAAGATCATCTGATTCCGACATGTATTCATGGAAATATGAATTGATTTGTGTTACTTGACAATTCGTCAAGGTCGTCCAGCAACCAAATTACCCTCAACGTTTTATTCTAAATAGAAGTCCTCAAGTCATTTTGGATACACCTCTTGTGATCTCTCTCTTCATTTGCTTGGGTTTTGGTGAAAGAGAGATCTAGAGGGAGTGCCCTATACGCTGCCATGAAGGAGACTTATACACTGCACTAATGAGATCTAGATGCAGTCATGGAGGAGTTTTATACGCTGCCATGAAGGAGACTTATACGCTGCCCTAATGGGATCAAGCCACAGTCATGGAAGAAGACTTATACGCAGTCCAAGGGAAGGATCTAATCTCCATCTAGCCGCAGTCATGTCTTGCAAGGAGGTCAGGCCGCATTTAAAAAGGAGACCTGTAGCTGTCAAGAGAAGTACCAATACGCAGTATGAAGGTGGCCCTAATCCGCTGTCCCAAAGATCCTTATTACGCAGCCCTTATTCGCTGTTCAAGGAGGCCATTATACACTGTCCTAAGGTGCCCTAAATCCGCAGTCCTCTGAGCCTTCATTCACAGTTAAAGAGTGATCCTATTCCACTGCAACTAGACTCTAATATGCAGGCTAATCCGCTGATTAGAGGAGTCACTCATTCCGCAGCAAAGAAACATAGGATTCCTCTCATCAAGAGGTGTAGGATTGATCTAAAGATCATCCGATTCCGACATGTATTCATGGAGATATGAATTTATTTGTGTTACTTGACAATTCGTCAAGGTTGGCCAGAAACCAAATTACCCTCAACATTTTATTATAAATAGAAGAGGTCCTCAAGTCATTTTGGATACACCTCTTGTGATCTCTCTCTTCATTTGTTTGGGTATTGGTGAAAGAGAGATCTAGAGGGAGTGCCCTATACGCTGCCATGAAGGAGACTTATACACTGCACTAATGAGATCTAGACACAGTCATGGAAGAGTCCTATACGCTGCCATGAAGGAGACTTATATGCTGCCCTAATGGGATCAAGCCACAGTCATGGAGGAAGACTTATACGCAGTCCAAGGGAAAGATCTAGCCTCCATCTAGCCGCAGTCATGTCTTGCAACGAGGTCTGGCGCAGTTAAAAAGGAGACCTGTAGCTGTCAAGAGAAGTACCAATACGCAGTATGAAGGTGGCCCTAATCCGCTATCCCAAAGATCCTTATTACGCAGCCCTTATTCGTTGTTCAAGGAGGCCATTATACACTGTCCTAAGGTGCCCTAAATCCGCAGCCTTCATTCACAGCTAAAGAGTGATCCTACTCCGCTGCAACTAGACTCTAATATGCAGGCTAATCTGCTGATTAGAGGAGTCACTCATTCCGCAGCAAAGAAACCCTATACGCATCAAAGAAAGAGACTCCTTATCTGCAGCAAAAGTGGCACTTATTCACAATATAAGGAGGTCTGAAATGACAGCGTATAAATTCGGATTGTTGTAGGTGACAGCATGATGATAGAAGACATTTAAGACATGCCTTAAGGACTGTGTGCAAGGTTCGTAAGTCACTGTTACATAATGAAGGAATGCGTTGAAGAAATCTGCCCTAGATCAACTTATGTAAACAATTGGATGTTTGAAAGGGCTGACAGCAGAGTCAACTTCCTATAGGATAAAATATTGCTGCTTGGATGCTGTTTGATAAAGGACTGGAGGCCTATCTTGTTGCTGGGCTAGACCGCATGCCATACCCAGCAACAAAGGCTGTTCTCAGGGTTGCCAATGAGACCTGGACAGCGTTGCAGTAGAGCCTCTCCTTGGTTCATCACAGCCTTAGAAGGCCTGCCTTATTGACCATATGGAGAATGAAGGATGATGTCCTATCTTATGAAACAGGGACAGCTTATGAAGCAAGAAGACTACAGCGTTCTGGGAATTATATTGAGTCAAGGTTTGACTATGTTTGGCTCTGTGTGATGAGCTTCCTGTTGATGATACTTGGATGAAAGATTCTGTCCAGTTTGACCAGCATTGACTTCTCTGGTCAAGGGTTTTCTACTGCTGTCATAAATATCAGTTTTGTATACTTGTACTATCTCTCTCTCTCTGCTGAACTATGGAAGATTGATCAAGGGTTTCCCCACATTGGGGTTTGTCCCTGGCTGGTGCCACATCTTGTGTCCTCTTGTCTTGGCTTGTCTTCTGTTGTTTATGTTTATGTTCTATCTGCACTTTACTATCATAATGATGTGATTGCTAATCTGAATATTGTCACTGAGCTAATATGGAAAATTGAAGTAAATTGCTCTAAGGTCACTTCAATGGAAAGTCCGGCCTACCTAAAGGTCACTTCAATGGAAAGTCTGGATCTAAGGGTGGAAGGTCGGGCAGATGCCTTACTTGCAATAAGTTTGGCCATTATGCGAGGGAGTGTCCAACTAGAAGGGACACATCACATGATGATGATCACAATCATTCCTGGGGCATCTTCAATGATCGAAGGAATGACAGGTACAATGGCAAAGGAAAAAGGAATGCAAGACATCAAAGAAATTGTTGACTCTTCAAGAAAGCAAGGAACACCAGGTATGAAGAATTAAATGGAGTATTATCTTATATCGGCCCTCTCCACTATCTCTCCTCCTGACACCTTGGGAAATTGGCTTATTGATAGTGGTGCTTCAAGGCACTTCACTGGATTCAAGGAAGCTCTCTCTAATTTGATAGAGAACGAAACAAACTTGGAGATCATTCTTGGAGACAATGCCACCTATCCCGTAAAGGGTGTAGGGAATGTTACTCTTCAATTGAATCAGGGTAACTCAATTCATTTACAAGAAGTTCATTATGTACCGAATCCCAAGAAGAACCTGGTCTCCATTTCGGAAATGGAAGACAAAGGTTACAAGGTGGCATTCATCGATGGAAAGGTTCGTGTTTGGAAAAGAAATTTTAAATATGCTTTTACTCTTGGGTTCAAGGTTGGCACTTTGTATCAAGTTACAGGAAGTCCATTGGGGACCATGTCATGTGACACATCTCTTCAATGGCACGGAAGTCTAGCCATCTTCATTGTAAGGCCCTACCCAATGTGAGACAAGTGGTGACAGGGATGCTTGAATTCAAAGAAGAACATGAAGGTACATGTCCGAGATGTACCGAAGGAAAACTTACAAGGGGACCATTCCCCTCATGTAATAGCATGACCACGGATGTGGAACAACCCAAGGGGTTTGAGATTCATGATCGGAAATCTCATGTATGCAAGTTGAAGAAAGATCTCTATGATTTAAAGCAAGCGCCTCGGGCTTGGTATGAGAGGACTGATAGCTATCTAATGAAGTTGATTCACTAGGAGTGAAGCTGATCCAAACCTTTGCTTTAAGGTTGTCAATGATAGACCTCTCATACTGGTACCTTATGTGGACGACCTATTTTTGACAGGTACAGACCCTCTCATTTGCAAAAGTAAAAAGGAGTTGGATTTCGAATTTGGAATGGTGGACTGCAAGCCCGTGACTACCCCGATGGAGCTTAACTTTAAGAAGTTATACAGTAGTGTTGCCAGACCTGATTGGGAAATGCCTCTGAGTTTCATCTACTCATAGTAGCATTGATGTTCTTGGTGAACTTCCGTCTGGATATTGTTTTGCAGTTAGCATGTTGAGCCAACATATGGCTGAGCCTCATCTCTCTCATTGAATTGGTGCCAAGAATCTTCTGAGATATCTTCAGGGCACAATCACTCGTGGACTAAGATACGCTGCTAGAGCTGTGAGGCTGCATTGTTATTCTGATGTTGATTGGGCAAGCAATGTGGAGGATCGCAAGAACACTTCTTGGTGTTGGTTCTCTTTGGGTTCTACTTCGATATGTTGGATAAGCAGAAAGCAGAAGTTGGTTGCTTTGAGCACCGCTAAGGTCGAATACATAGCTGAGAGTATGGCCTCCTGTGAAGCTGTGTGGTTGTGGAAGCTCTTCAGTGAGCTGCCTGGACACATGCTAGATACCACTGTGATCTTCTGTGACAACTAGAGTGGGATTTGATTATTGAGGAATCCCATGTTCTATGATCGCTCCAAGCATATAGACATCAGGTACCACTTTATCTGGGATATGGTACAATGGGGAGCAAGAAGGCTCCAACACTTTGGGACTGATGTGCAGGTCACCAATATTCAGATGAAGCCCCTGGGAAAGGTCAAATTCTTGACTTTCTGAGAACGACTAGGAGTCGTGGAGAGACCCTCTCCTGAAGGTCCTGTATGATATGGATATTGAGCTCTGGGAGCTCTGGAGCTCCGGGGGCTTGGGGGTACTTCTTGGAGCGATGAGAAACCATAGGGTGAGTGGTTCAACCTTCCCCTAGTGGTTTGCTATGTAGGTAAGATGAGTGGTTCATCATTCTCCTGCTGAGACACAATCATAGGGTGAGTGGTTCAGCCTTCCCCTAGTGATTTGTTGTGTACAGGGTGAGTGGTTCAACCTTCCCCTAGTGATTTGTTGTGTACAGGGTGAGTGGTTCAGCCTTCCCCTGGGATACCCCATGGCGACATGTAGGCAAGATGAGTGGTTCATCCTTCTCCTGCTGAGACATCCTACCCATGCAGTCTGGGACTCATGGGAAGTACCTCTCATTTGGCCAATGAGTAGGGAAATGAGGATAGGGACCATAGTACTACCAATGGATGCATCGTGTACTACTGTACTCCCTATGCTAGGATGATATTGATCTGGGATCAATTGGAATTGACTTCAGGTCAGTAAGAGTGGTATGATACACTCTCTTTATTTGGAACTGATTTCGGATCAGTAAGAGTGGTATGATACACTCTCTTTATTTGGAACTGATTTCGGATCAGTAAGAGTGGTATGATACACTCTCTTTATTTGGAACTGATTCGGATTAGTAAAGTGGTATGATACACTCTCTTTATTTGGAACTGATTTTGGATCAGTAAGAGTGGTATGAGACACTCTCTTTATATGGGACTGACTTCGGGTCAGTAGAGAATGGTATGATACATTCTCGATCACTTCTTCTTCTTCATAGTTCAGCAGAGCAAAGAAGTGCAGGGCATTGCGTTGATGGCAAAGATAGTACAGACTGGCAGATGGATTAGCAGATGGAGTTCTCCCTAGTTGAGAGGGAGTGTTAAAATTGGCAACTAGGGCCAAACTCCATGTGGGAGATATGAATTTATTTGTGTTACTTGACAATTCGTCAAGGTTGGCCAGCAACCAAATTACCCTCAACGTTTTATTATAAATAGAAGAGGTCTGTTGGCATTATGTTTCAAGTGTTGTCCTTGATGGCAACTCACTCAGAGGTTGGGAAAGGTGCTCAGAGGTTGACAGGTGATGGCAACTTGATCAGAGGACAGATCTCAGTACAGCAGACAAGAAAGAGATATACGCAGGTTATCAAGGAGAATCCGCGTGTACACCAGGTTGGCTTCATAAAAGCGTACATGTGAAAGTACCTTTGTCCGTGTAGTTAGACTTGGAAGTTTGCCTATGGTTTTGGGACCATAATGTCTCGACGACGTGTTGATCCCTAGTTTCGAGGTTGATGGTATTGTGTTTCTATGGTTTTGGCTCTTGGTATTAACAAGGCCCTAAGGCTATATAAGGAGAAGATCACTAGGCAAAGATGTATGGATTGTGGTGTCTGACACAGTGAGAAGATCTGGATTGCTTTATCTGTTCGGGACGCTTGGCAAGGTCAGATCTGACAGCAAAGGCAAAGTAATCATTTCTAGATCTACACGCGGGTTGCCTTTGGAAAAGCGCGTATACACGCGGTTTTGGTACAGTGAAGTAGCGTAAGGCATGTTAAGTGTTAATATTTCAGGGTGCTGCTGATTCTGGTGGTTGTTGCAGAGTTCTAGATTCTGGTTTGGGTTCTGTGTTCATGATGACAGGGTTTCAGTGATTCGTATTGGGTTGTTTAATGAATTATGATGCAAGTATAAGTTGATGATTGTATTGCGGTAATGTTTGCTTTGTACTCTTGATCCAGTCTGAAAATTGATGAAACGTGGTCCCTGAAGGTTGTAGGGTCAGCACCTACGTACTAGTAAATTGGATCAGCTAGTACAAGAGCTGAGGGGTTGTAGCCCCCTTCCAGAAGTGGTTGGAAAACGAAAGAGAGGGTTGTAGCCTCTGCAGGTTGTAGCCTGCATACTGGTAAAGGACTGCACCAGTATATTGTAAAAGAAGTTTCTCATTAAAGAAGAAAGAGACGAATTGCAGCAGGTGGTTTTCACCCACATTGGGTTTCCACCTTATATCATGGTGTTCATGTGTATGGCTCTTGTGTGATGTTCTGTTCTGTTATACTGCACCTGTTTACTGTTAAATTGCTTAATAATGTTCTGATGCATTTACTGAAGATAAGATTAACTGAATCATAAGATATCTGCATAACGCTAGTTGCTTTAGACACATCGCGTACACGCGGATTCACTTAACTGAAGTCGCGTATATGTTTCTGAGTATGAAATTGAAAAGGTTTTATTGATCTGATAATACTGATTCACCCCCCCTCTCAGTATTATTTCCAACAATTGGTATCAGAGGAGGTCCTTCAGAGAAGCTTGATCGCTTGAAGGAAAAGATCCATCAAAATGGCTAATCCAGAAAGAGAGGCACATATCAGGCCACCAGTCTTTGACGGGAACAATTTTACTCACTGGAAGATAAGAACCACTGCATATCTACAGTCCTCTGGAGCAGAAGTTTGGGGACTCGTAGAAGGAGGATACAAATTCCCATCAGCAACTCCTACAGATCCAGCAGAGAAAAAGCAATATGAGCTCAATGCCAAAGTAGTTAATGTCCTATTGAGTACTTTGACTCAATCAGAATTTATGAAGATCATGCATCTCAAATCAGCTAAGGAAATATGGGACAAAATCGTTACAAGCTACGAAGGAGATGATCAGGTAAAAATAGCGAAGCTTCAAACTCTCAGAATCCGGTATGAAACTCTTAAGATGCGAAGTAATGAAAGCGTAGCTAATTATTTCCTGCGTATGGATGAGATTGTGAATTGTATGAGGATCTGGGTGAAGAATTTGAGGAAGTTGTCTTAGTTCAAAAGGTTTTGAGATCTCTGTCTACTAAATTTGATTCTAAAGTATCTGCCATAGAAGAAAAGGAGAATGTGCGGAAAATTACCATGTCACAGCTTCACGGGATCTTAACTGCTTTTGAAATGCGACAAGAGGTACCACCAGAGGCCGCATTCGAAGTGTCAGAGGAAGAAGATGAGGTAAATTTTGTCAAGAATCTTGAACGGGGAACTGGACGGTTCAAAGAAAGCTACCTTTCAAATGTTTTCTATGTGGTAGAGTTGGTCACTATGCTGCTAGATGTCCTCATAACAAAGAAAGGATATATGAAGAAGATGGTAGAAGCTATTATTCCCATATTAAAAGTTCATTAAATGATAGTGAAGATATTAGAAGTCTCATGGCGCACAAGAAGAAGAATGCTTCATCCAATAATAGCGAGGATATTAAAAGTCTCATGGCACATGAAGAGAAGAATGCAGAAACTGAAGAAGCTGCCAAATTAAAAGAACTATTGGAAACAGAAACCAGGGTAAGGGAGAGATTGCAGGATATAGCAAAAGATCAGAGCACAACTATTCAGAGACTTGAATCAAAGATCCTCTCTCTAAAAGAAGATCTTGAAGATCAAGAACATGAAGTGATCAAACTAAAGCGACAAGTGGGAAGAAGGGAGAAAAGTTGAAGAAGACCTAAGGAAGCAGTATCTGAAAAAGGAAAACAACATCAGGTTGAGGTAAATATCTTGAAAGGTAAACTAGAAGAAAAGGATAAGCTCTTACGATTTCAAGATAGTTCTAAAGTCTTGGATGATATTCTTAATAGTCAAAGATCTCCTGCTATCAAGACTGGTCTTGGTTTTCATGAATATGTTGAAGGTGAATCTAGTTCACAAGGTGAGACAAGAAACTCTAATGAGAAATCTGAAATGCTCAAGGAACAACCAAGGAAAGAAATTCCTCAAGGAAGATCCTTTACTCCTAACTATGGACGTGATAGACGATTATTTCCTCCGCTGAATAATGTTGAATGTTATGTATGTCATAATCTTGGACATGTTGCAGCCAGATGCAGAAGTAGAATGGTTCAAGAAAGATCATCGCATCCCAGGTACTTCAGAGGGTATTGCTTTGCCTGCAATGCATATGGACACAAAGCAATTGATTGTGATAGAAGGAACATGAAAAATATAAGGTGCTATACATGCAACAACTATGGGCATAAAGCAAGGGAATGCAGGAGCAGATTTCAAAATTCAAGACAAAAGGACCATACATCATCACAGTTGCAGGAATTGAAGAAGACAGAGACAGAAAGGTGTGGGATAGCTCAGTCAGCTGACATAACAGACACAGGGGAATCTGAAAGTGATGAAATTCAGTATTCCATCCTGCATACGCTGATATAATGAAGACAAGTCGCGTATATACGCGAGTTACAGGCTGCAAAGTCGCGTATATGGAGAAAGGGCAGCAGACAGACCCAGGTTCAGTCATGGTTGGCTCAGGCTCAGGGGGAGCAGAACAGACTCAGGAAATGGTTCAGACATGGTTGGCTCACACTCAGGGGGAGAATATTCTTCAAATAATTCATTGTTGGCACTATGGTTACAAGTTGATGATACTCTTGTTGTTTGATCAAAGGAATGGTATTGCAGGCTGATGCTTATGATACAGATCTGAATGGCTGGTCTTAGAACTTGCATCTGCTCAAGGGGAGCGTGGATAGATTGGTACATTTTGGCATATACAAAGGGGGAGTCAAATCAGAAATTTCAGCATGTACTCAGGGGGAGTATACCAAAGAAGAGCATATCTTGGTACGCCCTTTGCCCTTGATGTCAAAGGGGGAGAGTGACTTGGTGTGGTGGTTGCCATCAAGTCCAAAGGGGGAGATTGTTGGCATTATGTTTCAAGTGTTGTCCTTGATGGCAACTCACTCAGAGGTTGGTACAGGTGCTCAGAGGTTGGTACAGGTGATGGCAACTTGATCAGAGGACAGATCTCAGTACAGCAGGACAAGAAAGAGATATACGCAGGTTCAGCAAGGAGAATCCGCGTGTACACGCAGGTTGGCTTCAGTAAAAGCGCGTACATGTGAAAAGTACCTTTGGTCCGTGGTAGTTAGACCTTGGAAGTTGTGCCTATGGTTTTGGACCATAATGTCTCGACGGACGTGTTGATCCCTAGTTTCGAGGTTGATGGTATTGTGTTTCTATGGTTTTGGCTCTTGGTATTGAACAAGGCCTAAGGCTATATAAGGAGAAGATCACTAGGCAAAGATGTATGGATTGTGGGTGTCTGACACAGTGAGAAGATCTGGTATTGTTGGTTATCTGTTCGGGACGCTTGGCAAGGGTCGGATCTGACAGCAAAGGCAGAAGTAATCATTTCTAGATCTACACGCGGTTGCCTTTGGAGAAAGCGCGTATACACGCGGTTTTTGGTACAGTGAAGTAGCGTATGCATGTTAAGTGTTAATATTTCAGGGTGCTGCTGATTCTGGTGGTTGTTGCAGAGTTCTAGATTCTGGTTTGGGTTCTGTGTTCTTGATGACAGGGTTTCAGTGATTCGGTATTGGGTTGTTTAATGAATTATGATGCAAGTATAAGTTGATGATTGTATTGCGGTAATGTTTGCTTTGTACTCTTGGATCCAGTCTGAAAATTGATGAAACGTGGTCCCTGAAGGTTGTAGGGTCAGCACCTACGTACTAGTAAATGGATCAGCTAGTACAAGAGCTGAGGGGGTTGTAGCCCCCTTCCAGAAGTGGTTGGAAAACGAAAGAGAGGGTTGTAGCCCTCTGCAGGTTGTAGCCTGCATACTGGTAAAGGACTGCACCAGTATATTGTAAAAGAAGTTTCTCATTAAAGAAGAAAGAGACGAATTGCAGCAGGTGGTTTTCACCCACATTGGGTTTCCACCTTATATCATGGTGTTCATGTGTATGGCTCTTGTGTGATGTTCTGTTCTGTTATACTGCACCTGTTTACTGTTAAATTGCTTAATAATGTTCTGATGCATTTACTGAAGATAAGATTAACTGAATCATAAGATATCTGCATATACGCTAGTTGCTTTAGACACAGTCGCGTGTACACGCGGATTCACTTAACTGAAGTCGCTATATGTTTCTGAGTATGAAATTGAAAAGGTTTTATTGATCTGATAATACTGATTCACCCCCCCTCTCAGTATTATTTCCAACAAGGTCCTCAAGTCATTTTGGATACACACCTCTTGTGATCTCTCTCATTTGTTTGGGTTTTGGTGAAAGAGAAATCTAGAGGAAGTGCCCTATACGCTGCCATGAAGGAGATGTATACACTGCACTAATGAGATCTAGACGCAGTCATGGAGGAGTCTTATACGCTGCCATGAAGGAGACTTATACATTGCCCTAATAGAATCAAGCCATAGTCATGGAGGAAGACTTATACACAATCCAAGGAAGGATCTAGCCACCATCTAGCCGCAGTCATCTAAGGACCTAGCTGTTGTCATAATGATGCCTAGCTGCAGTCAATAAAGCCTAGCCGCAGTTAAAAAGGAGACCTATAGCTATCAAGAGGAGTACCAATACGCAGTATGAAGGTGGCCCTAATCCGCTATCCCAAAGATCCTTATTACGCAGCCCTTATTTGTTGTTCAAGGAGGCCATTATACGCTGTCCTAAGGTGCCCTAAATCCGCAGTCCTCTGAGCCTTCATTCACAACTAAAGAGTGATCCTATTTCACTGCAACTAGACTCTAATATGCAGGCTAATCAACTGATTAGAGGAGTCACTCATTCTGCAGCAAAGAAACCCTATATGAAACAAAGAAAGAGACTTCTTATCCGCAGCAAAAGATGGCACTTATTCACAGTATAAGGAGGTCTGAAAGGACAACGTATAAATCGGATTGTTGTAGGTGACAGCGTGATGATGGAGGACATTTAAGACATTCCTTAAGGACTGTGTGCAAGGTTGGTAAGTCACTGTTACATAATGAAGGAATGCGTTGAAGAAATCTACCCTAGATCAGCTTATGTAAACAATTAGATGTTTGAAAGGGCTGACAACAGAGTCAAGTTCCTATAGGATAAAATATTGTTGCAGGATAAAATATCGTTGCTTGGATGTTGTTTGATAAAGGACTGGAGGCCTATCTTGTTGTTAGGCTAGGCCGCAGGCATAGCCAGCAACAAAGGTTGTTCTCCGGTTGCCAATGAGACCTAGACAGCGTTGCAGTGGTGGAGACTCTCCTTGGTTCATCAGAGCCTTAGAAGGCCTGCCTTATTGACCATATGGAGAACGAAGGATGGATGTCCTATCTTATGAAACAGGGACAGCTTATGCAACAAGAATACAACGTTTTTGGGAATTTTATTTGAGTCCAAGATTTGACTAGTTTATGGCTCTGTGTGATGAGCTTCTTGTTGATGATACTTTGTTA